>JARDVY010000288.1:11207500-13697500 GCA_029030555.1 Ornithoptera alexandrae | reverse complement strand
AACGATAAAAACAAACTACTGCCAATATTACATCGTCGCACAGGGCTCTGCTTAGATTCAGCAGCACGTTGGGCGTGTGACATAGGGAAGGTGTTGGTCTCAATAGTTTGAATAACAATAACTTAGTCTGGTTGTAAACTTCAACAAGTATGTTCTCATTCGGTTACTTGGAAATTTAGAACGATTTAATAATTTACATAAGGGTTAACACGAGTATCCGATATCACAGAGGGTAAGACTACTCAAGATACGTTACGTCGGTATTCAAGTTATACAGATATGTTGCGAGTGTGTTGATCCCGTCGGTAGGGGCGCAGCAGCACGCCCCGGGCGGCCCGTCACCACCAGGGTAAGGTTCCTCAAGGATTTTGTTACCATGTTACATTTTTGAAAATCAATATGATAACAAGGTTTATACATTACATCTGTGTTACAAACCCAAACAGATCAGAAATCTCCATCTAATATTCTTCTCTTTTTCATCATTTATCTTTACACTCCGGCGAAAAAAAGTGGTAAGCTACCTTCAAAGTATCATAGGTTGTCTAATAGTATAACTACTAGAGATTGCTCGATTAAACTACTTAACTGATGTAATAAAAAATGCAAAGTTTTAAACAATAGAAATTATCTCGCAACACGTGAAACTTCTCCGCAACTTGAGAAGCTGTTCGCGCCGACGTCACTTATTGCGTTACAACCATTCCGCTAACGCCATCAAAGTTGCTTTTAGAACTAGTGAACTGACGATGGCCAAGTGCGCTACGAATTAATCCCTCTCCCCCGCCCTGTTAATCCCACTCCTCCTCCAGCCGTCCCTTGCACGCGCGCGTCCGTCTTCCGGTGGATTAACACGATCCTTTGAATCACTTGCTAATCTCTCCTCCATACAAATTTGTTTAATTTACTTGTGCCTTTGTTTGTTGTTCAGTACTTTGAGATCCAAATCAAAAGTACGTCACCTCTGCCCCTCCACCCTCTCTTTCATCACCGCCATCGCTGCACCTCATCTACGCGACGCGGTTTGTTGAGATAGCGACGAAGATGTTGTTATTATTACCCTCATAGTATTTCGAAAATATACAATAAAGCGTATTACCCATCACCTGAACTCATATATACGATGCAGCCACCCTGGATACCTTACACCTGCAACTGCAGACCTAGCAGCTCCAGGTTGGGGGGGTGAACGTTCATGATAAATGATGAATGGATCATTCCATGACTGTCTGCGGGACTTTCGATACAAATTTATATCTGGAAATACAAAAGCTATATTTACTTTTTTTCTTCTTCTTCTTAGCATTTATGGGCTTTTTTGCAGCTGAAGTCGGCTCACCAACACGGGGACTGCCGAGACGCGCAGTCGTTTGTACTTAATTGGTTATATGTCAGCGCCGCTCCCGCGCACGCCGCGCGCCTGTTTACTGCAACGCGTTGTACTCGTATATATAAACAAATGAATAACTCTGCATTCGTTACGAATCGATACAAGCGACGGACTCGACTGCTTAGTCGCCGAGTGCCAGGTGAGAGGACGACGACGGAATAACAGAGCACGTCCGTCCAGAGCGGCGTCGCGACGGTGACGGACGACTCTTGTGCTGATGGATACTCGCCACACACTTGTACCGTCTTATGACAGGGTCTGCTTTCTTATTTCTTTCACTCCACTTCACTCTATTTGTGATATCGCTTTCCGTCAGATCGAAAGTGTGGACGGATTGTGTTACAGAATGACATGTGTGAGAACAGTGTGAATTCAGATATGACGGCTGATAGAGGGATATGGAAGAGAAGTACATACTGAGCCGATTCCACATAGCTGGAAAAAGGGCGGGAGGAAGGAAGGATTTTGTTTATTCGCCAATCACTTGAAAACTAGTGAACATATCGATACGGAAGCATGACCAATTGACGCGGATTTATTTGTAAATGGTTATAGGTTATTTATTTTTATAAATATTCTCATTTGGTATTATTTATGCGGTTACTATAGTAACAGTTGCTATAAAAAGTCATTTGCTGTTACAATTGTTGTCAAAGAACATTTCAGAGAAATGTCAAGTGTTATTGTATGTTATGACCAGCGTGGGGGCGGGGAACAGCTAGTTTTCAAATAAAAAAAGACATAGAGTGCTTCATCGAGTTTCATACTTCAGTCACTCATACAAGCTATCAATAACGGAGCCGGGGTGTTTTTCATCGTTACACGAGGACAAAGTATATTTCCAAGTTAATGGCGTAACGTCACCGCGCGCGGCGGAAACGAAGACTAACAGCGGCGGCGCGACGGGGCCGGGCCACGGACCACGGAGCAGGGTCCCGCGGAGCTGCACCACCTCGGGGACGGTGCAATTATGTTGGGAATTAATGCACACATCTTACCATATCATCATCATAGATTGTCTCAAATCTCCCACGGACACCTCCCACCGACCACGCCAGCGCCTTCACCACCTACTGGTATATGACACGACTGCTCATAACTTTTTTTGTAACATTGCTATAGATCTGGAGCCGAGAACAAGCAATTATTTATTTATTTTAAGAATGGAAGGGGGCGTACCGGAGCTAAGCGCAAATTATTTTCATTGATAATTGAGACGGATCAGATCGCTTATCCAACAATATCCTCAAACGAGTCAACTCCCGAAGGAGTCCTTTGGCGATTATCAGCTGCTTGTTATATAAAAGTTATGTACTTTAGTTTTTCGTATTATTTACGTAATGGTTATATCGCACGGAGACCAAGCATTCCTCACATGGGCATGTATCTCTTCTTAGTATTTTTTCGTTTATTATTGATGTGTTGTCTTCACACCCGGGCTGCTGCAGCGGTTGGTCGCCCGTATGAGTCATGCGTGTTAACGGATGATTATGCAACAACAATTATTCATATGAATTATAACAAGGAAAAACGGTTCAACGACAGAGACTATCTACCTGGTGGTAACTGATAACAAAAGGAACAAAAAAAATCAAATGACTAAAAAAGTACATACGGGTTTCCAATCATTCGCCCATGATCCCATAGATAAGCATCCCTTATAACATGAACCCTGCGTGGTCCTATTTATATACATATACACGGGTCTGTTTACACTGGCGGTAACGTGTCGTGTTCAGTAATAATGATTGTGATGATAAATAAAAACATGCCAGGGTGTGAGCGTGTGTCTGTGGGGGTGGGCGGCGGTGGCGGGGCGCGTCGTTATCCGGTATATATGGTGGCAAGTCGCGGCGCCCCGAGGGGTTCCTCTTCATTCATCAGCTCGCCGCGCGTCGTGTCACATATTAATGATCGGATGAATAATATATCATTACCTCTGTCCCGTTCCTCTGCAATTCATTAATTCCAATTAATAGGCTTTTAATTAATTGAAGTAACTTTCGCAAAACTAATTTTAATGAAAACGTGTGAATTTCTATCAATCAAAGAATACGATATTCCTATAACCGTTCAAATGTGTATAAATGAAATAGGAACTGCTCCTGGTGCGGGGACGGGGTTGGTTTGTATGATATAACAACTAATAACGGATGTATACGAGTATACGAGTATGCGAGTATACGAGTATACTGGTAACTACGTAACTAGTACATACTTCTCGCGCTGGTGTCGGTTACGCTAAGCTGACGTTATTTGTCTATATAAAGACAGAAATCGCATAATACTTCCGGGGCTGCCGTCTGTTAGTGTCAACTTCATAATGCGCCCGGTTCAGCTCGGGGTTGGGGTGGGGGTGGGGGTGCGAGGGGTGGCGGGTAGGGACACAAAGAAGTGACACTAACGAAGACATACTGCGGGTGATTACGAGTACACGGCGCTCCGCCTCCGCTCACTTGTTGTTCATTTAAAATATTACAGGCGTGTAACAACTGCCTTATTCCGGTTTGAAGGCGCTTTGTATTATGCTTTGCTAGCAGCAAAGTGTGCGCCGGTCGGGCCAATAGAAGACGCATTATATGTTTCAAATGTACTCTGGAGTTGAAACGCTGAACGGCGGGCGCAATGTGACTCGTTAATTTCAGTTTTAATTAACTTTCGCGCGGCCGCTTCATGTAAACAAAGGCATTAGCATTGGAGTTAAGTACAGAATTATTCGGCCCCGAGCCGGGCGCCGTCGAGTGGAAGGTTTCGGGGGGTCCGGGCAGATTACTGAAGTGGGAGGTCCTCGCTCATCGCCCTGTTCCTTAACAAATATGCGAGTACAGGCCCGTGACTGGCCCGCTCCTCTCTATACAGACAACTTTTCATTACGTCAATGAGAAACATGAACTTACAGAGTATATATTTGGGGGCATTTATTATGTTTTCTTCAAAGTGTCCAAATTATTTAGATTTTCATAATTATGTTAACGACAGAGTATCCTGTACAGTCGTGCGATATCACAAGGCGCGGCGGTGCCACGTGACACCAATTTCGTGGCTGGCACATCACTCGCCAGGCGCCACAATCACATACGTAACATTTATTCAATAATGTACTTATTAGCCACACTGTACAATTGTACAATCGACAACTACATGAATCTGGACATACAAATATTGCGCAAGTGAGTAAGCTTTGCTGAAGTCAAATCCAGCAGTTAAAATCATAAGTGAACAAATGATTCACTTCTAATATATCAACTCATCAAAACTAAAGAAGCTGGCAAAGAAATCTTCGTTTAGAAAACTTTGTATGAGAATATAAGAATTCATCCCGCCACAGAGAGCAACGGCTCGGGCAGCCTCCAGTAAAGGCGGCTCGGGCAGCGCCGCTCCTTAACCAGCGGTTACGTGTCCAACAGCTCTTTCAACAATATTCATATATCAATTTATTTATTAATTTACTTATTAATTTATTAAACAAAAACACAAACACTTCTAGAACAAAGTACATGTATATGTTGCTAACTGCAGTAGTTAATTAAATGACTGTGTCGCAGTTAACAACGCCCACTTCCAGACTTACGCTTCCGGCGCAGCGACCCAAAGTGAGTCTTGGCCTCCGAAACAAGAGAGCGCCAGCGTTGACTGCCCTGCACTGCCTCTAGCCAGTCTACTGCTTGAAGCTCGCGCAGGTCGTGCTCTACGGCATCCTTTCAGCGGCATCTGGGCCGGCCGACAGGTCTTTGACTCTATGATCGTCTCCCATTCTTAGCAAGTCACCCATCCAGCGAAGGCTGTGGGATTTGGCGTCCTCTATGATGTTCGGTTCGCCAAACAGCCTCTCGATTTCGATATTGCGTCGGGCTCGCCACCTACCATCCTCTCTCTGAGTCGGACCGAAGATACTACGCATGATTTTCTTCTCGGTAATCAGGAGCCGCTCCTCTTCTCTAAGCGTTAGTGCCCAGGTCTCGCAACCGTACATCACAAAGAAACGTAAATTAACCAGCGCATCATGTCTTTAAAGAACATTATCTTACGATTACTGTTCCTCGGGTAACATTTAATACTCTTCGTAAAAAGATGCCTGTGTGGAACAGTCATAATTCATCCCCCTAGTAAATGAACTACGGCGACATAAAGCGCTCCACAAAAGGGCGGCGGCGCTGATTCGATAATTGTGCACGCAGCCCGCCGAGCACCCCCTGGCAGCGGGACCTAGCTGTGTATACACCGTACTCCTGAGGTATCACACGCACCCCTACGTAAATAACAATCAGTTATTATTCAAATTCAACGGAGAAACGAATTCTACGTTTGTTGGAAAGTAAAGTAAGTAATAACGGGTTAATGCTGTGTGGGTTAATATTCCTTACTGCAGTTAATAGGTGACACCATATCGGTACGAACATGCCGCTCACCACCGCGTGCACCGGCTGCACATCACACACAAACGTAAAGAATATGACAAGGAAGGAACACAAGGTAATTTAGAAATCACTGAGGTTAATTAGACAAGAAGAGGAGTGGAAGTCCAATTTGTCGAAGGAGCTATGATACGTTCCCAATGTCCGGGATAAATACGAGTATGTAATCATTAGCATCAAAATCCAATAGCAAACTTAATAAAACCCTTGTCTGCAGGAGGCCGAAAGGGTCGTTCTGATTCGGGTGGATTAAAGGGGGCACCCACCTCACCGCCCGACCCTGTTCTTATGACTAATGCTTGAAATCACCAATGTAATGGAGTAATGCAGTCTTTGTGTCTGCCTCCGAGTCGTTTGCAGGTACACAGGCTCCGGATGCATGGGTCGATGCAGCTACCCTTACCTACCTACCTACCTACCTTGAAGTTCATCTTATATGATGAATAGATATAGGTATCGCAGCACCGCTTTGTCACGGTGCGTATCCCATATCATTAGACAATAGTTCATATTCTCTATAAACGATAATCAGATAAGCCTATAAATGAAAATGCAGCAAGTTTCTAAATTAAACTATAACCTTAAGCACCGCGACGACATCCGGCGGAAGTCTAAAATATGATATTAAACAAATAACGTACACATAAATCAAAACATTCAGTTCACAACTCTGTATCCTGTAATTGTAGCAGGATATCGTGACATAATAATGTGACAGCATTAAACGATGAACCTTATGGATGTAACATTAAAACAGCCTTTGAACAGGACCCTTGGTGTACGGGAACCTGACCGCACGCGAAACTACGCCGGATTAAAAAAAGGACAAAATAAGTGTGGACCGCGTTCAGGCTTAAGTAAACAAGTTGTCGCCGGAGCAACAACAACAGCCAACATGCAAGTTTATCACTTGTTTCGTTTTAATAAGTATGATAAGTTGTGACCACACTCGCAGCCGTAGTGGTGGTGTGATAGCTGTTCAAGATCCCGTTGGCCACCTCACATACACCATCACGATGCTTTCCTTATACTCAAACGCTGCTGAGCTTTTTTAAATAAAGAACTCAGGCGCAGTGTTCGCACACCATATTTCTACGTGAAGAGAAGAATTTACAACGAGGAAGTCCTAGTAGTAGTAGTCCTGTAGTACATGGCTGCGTCCACAACGGAAGACGTTGGCTGTTCGCGACACCGAACTACTGATTGCGGTTTACAGCTCAACTAAAGAAACTTCCGCTGAATCCGTGTGTCAATAATATCCACCGATTTGCTGTCATACAAGTTTTAACATTCCATGTACTCCAAAGAAAATTGCTGTTGGGAGATCTTCTCAGTGACGTCCTCATTTTCAACCGATAGACGCCCACTGCTGGACTCGGTGACATATTCGTAGCTATTATTTGGTGCTGCTGAAGCGAAGCTCAAATACTGCTGATCAAGGCTTTCAATGAATTATGACTCGGTGATGGCGAATAGACGTAGTGTTGGGAGGCCTCTCGCAAGGTGGACCGACGATCTGGTGAGAATCAAAACCCATTGGATGCGAGCAACGGGGGACCGATCGATGTGGAGATCTTTCGAGGAGGTCTATGTCCAGCAGTGGACGTCTATCAGTTCATGATTATTATGGCGGATAATATTGATATAATAACCATGAACCAAGTAGTAATTATAAATTTGCATAATTGCTATAATTATCAAGATTAAATAGCAAGAGCAATATCAAAGGAAGTAACTCTAACTTATAATCCTATATCAGTATACCAACACCTGTTGCAGCTGGACCAGTGAATATCCACGCTGCTGCAGCACCTACTATATAAGTTGCTCCAAATACATCGGAGTGATACGGTTTTATAAACTTTAACACGAAGCACCAGTTCTTGTCGATCGCCGAAGTTCTATTAACAAGAACATTGAACAGTTCGGCGACATGGAAGTTCGCAGCTTCCATCAACCGTGAACATGTACATGTACTTTGGTATCCGCAATCAATGGTACACAGCTCCTCATCCGCGCAAAGTCAGTGGAGAAGTTTTGAGGATGTTTAGAAGGTTGCGAAGGTATTTCATTAATGACTACATACGAGTACGTTCGTGCTAGCTGTTCCCCCTTCGCTTTGCCGTAATATATAATTGGATTTGAAATTTGTCTCAAATATTCCTTGAGAGCACAACCGCAACCGCAAATGGCTTTCTACCGCAACCGTTACTATGGCAACCGCATAAATAATACCAAATGAAAATGTTTATAGAAGTTAATTAGAAGTAAAATGATGAAGGATCTGTGAAATTCAAAACGCAAGCCACCTATAACCAACCATGAACAAATCGTTCCGCGTGGAATGCTCACTGCTTCGCGTGTCGGTACGTTCACTGGTTTGCACGTGATTGGAGAACGAACCAAGCCCATTTTCGTCATATATATATGTGTGACATATGTACTTAACCGCGCGTGTGTACGCAGTTACCACAACCATTTATTATGTGGGAGTAAGGCTGTTGGTCCGATAGATGTGGAGATCTTTGGGGGAAGCGTATGTCCAGCCGTCGACGTCTATCGATTGAGGTTGATGGTGATAAAGGTTTCGTTGAGAGAAAATTTGGATTAGTAAAATAAATATACTTTTCTATAAATACAGGTACGAGAATTATGGAGAGGTCAATAGAAATAGTTGACCTCGTCTCTGAAAAACAAAGTAGTTGCGTAGGTGACTACATCTGTTTTCCAAAAAAAATTATAATATAATTTTTTTTTTAATTCTCGAAAAGCTAGTATGCCTTGTTGTATTCGGTTAGACAAACATGTCACCCGGATATAATGTGATGATGATGTCCATGACAACGAGCGCGTTGTCCCGCTGCGTGAACTGCCAAGCAGCATCCTGTCGTTACGGACGTTCGTAGCATCTGTCTTCAGTTGAAAGTCCTGGTAATTGGTTAGTTGTATAAATTTTATTTCGAAACTGTGGCGCTTTCCGTTTTGATACCGATCGTAAACATATTGAATGGGGTATACCGGTAATCGGAAACTGAAACGTATCGTGGAGTGGATAAACAAGTTGTCTCCGCGCGCCGCACTCTACGTTACAAAACAAAAAGGCTGCACGGAATTTCCCTCTCCCTCCGCGCATACCAAGTAACAATAAACATTTTTCGTGTTTCACATTATTGCTGCTGTCGATCAGCCAGCTGCCAGCTGCCAGTTGCCAGCCGCCAGCCGCGTCGGGTTACCGCCCTCTGCAAATATTATCGAGCCTTTAAACCGTCTAACGGAAATTTGAATTTTCTATTTCCAATATTCCCAACCAACAAAGCTGCGCCCCTCCCCTCCCCCATACACATAACTTACGTCTTATTTACTGACGTCCTAATGTTAACACAATATATATAATAATAAAAAAAATTCAGTACTTATTATGCTATATTTAGTAAACGAAACTTTTCCACACTATTAAACCGCAACTTAGCAAATTAATCAAGAAATTGTCCAACGGCGGCCTTCCCCCACTGACCACCAAGTTATTTTTTCTTTGAAGCTGGTCATAAGTTTTACACTTAGGAGCACACATTATATTTGATATTTTCAAACCAAATTCAATCTTTTACTTACTATCTTAATTTTGACTATTATAATAACAAGTTAACAGAATTGTTTCGCTATGTCACTACCCCTTCGTATATTCATATAGAACTAAGTTTTCAAGTAGACAAAGATAAATATTACTTTATTTATGAGAATTTGTTTTAAATGTAATGTACGATATAGTTACTAATATTAGAGTTCTTTAAAAGTCTACGAGTTGAAAAGTCCCGACTTAAATAAAAACTGGATGTTATAAACACTATACCTTGCTTTTTAATGATTTCGATGTCAACAAGAGCCAAGGATCGAGAGATCAGAAGGATTAAATGAACAGAAATAAAGTTCCATCGTGGAGCGGGACGCCGTTTGCTGTTCAAACGCAGGCAGCGCTGCTTCCGGTGACACAGTCAACACACCCCATTATTGTACCGGGTTTATATTTGACTTGCACTGTGAAGTCAGAAATCCAAACACAACGGACAGACGGAAGTTTATAAACAAAACTACTGCCCCGGTAACGTCCGACGCGCGCACACGGGCACACGGGCACACGGGCACACGGGCACACGGGCACACAAACAGAAACACACAAACATACAAACACGTAGACAACACCCTACAATCATGATACAATCACTAATATTTTTATCACTTAATACTAGTTTTTAGAAAGTTGGGTGGAGCTGTCGAGTTCATTGTCGGACTGCGGTCCGCACAACCCACTAAACATCTTTTTCTTCTTCTTCTTTTGACTTGTGCCGTCTTATGATAGGTGCTGCTTTCTTACTTCTTTCACTCCATTTTACTGTATTTAAGATATCGCTTTCTTTGAGATCACAGCTCCACCATATCCTTTGTCACTACACTTAGCCATCACAACTTCAGCCTTCACCGCCGCCGTTGCTGGGTCTGGTGAGATTAAGTGTCTTATTACCTATGTATTCACGTGGTCTCCTTCGGACATGACACGCTCATACCATCACCAAGTAAATAATTAGAAATACTAATAGCATCTCTGTGTAAAGTACTTTTGAAAGATCTAGGTTAAGGTAAAGTCTGTATAATAATATTATAATCCCTAATAATATTTCAGGAAAATATATACTTCGTACTGATCGTTCTTCCCCCTCTGCTTTACCTGTTGGCTATATATTATAATACTTCAATTCGGAAACATTTTCGATAGGCTGAAAAAAGTCTGTGCAGCCTCCCGAATGTAAAATTGGTAAATATTAAAAGATTATTTTGTTCAAAATCAATTAAAAAACATTGTTTACAAGTGTTACGAAAGCACAGAAAAGTTAAAACACATTTAAGCGACGTGCGCGTTAACTTAACGTCGGCTAATACAAAGTCGGGGGATGCGAGTGTATCCGCCGCTGGTGCTGCTGCAACGGGGTCATCAATCCTCGTGACGTCACTGCACACATCCGTCGCGCGCTGCCAACTGTCCATTCGTGTTGAATCGGATTGCATCACCAGAGATGTGCTCTGAACCGCTCAATTAATTTATGCAAACCCTTCATGGTGCCAGGCACCGGTTGGGAAGTAATCCATTCAACTATTATATACATTAGCTATTTCCGTTTAACATTCACACATGGGGTGGTTGTGCAGCCATAGCAAGTGCTTAGTTTTGTAAATGTTATTTATGTAATTAATATTTACCACCCCATCAAGCTTAGAACTTGAACCGTAAGGTCTCATGTTTAGATACCTGTGAAACTGAATGAGAATAAAATAAAAAAAAAATCTTAACCGGTGTGAGGTTAGAGGGGGTAGGTGGTGTAGAAAAGACGTTGTGAATCAAATAAACGGGGCTGTGTCGCACCCCCGGGCGCGCCGCCGCACCGCACGGCCCGTATTGTTTCCCCGCATCCAATGACAATTGCACCACTTTATGTCTTCCTTTTATATCCTGTCTTGGCATCGATACCATAATTACCATAATTTTATGGGGTAGGTACAACATTTTTTTTTAATTTTTATTGGTCTAACGTGTATAAAGCGAAATGCCTGAACTCCGCGTGTTTGGGTCCGGGTATCGGATAGTACCGTTTCCATTTAAAGCCGATTTTGGTGCAGGTTTTCGCCAAGGGGTAACTTGTTATTGACACGTCAGATTAACGTCCCGGTGCTGAGTAATGCATGTTTACAAAATGAGGAGACCATTAATCGGAACCACGACTTACCTGTTACATTAATTAAAAAAATAAAATTAATCTATCAAACGTTTATTAAATCAAATTAAGGACCACGGTCTACACAGATGTGAGGATCTGTCCGTGAGCCCAGCCTCCGCAACAAATTCATTGAGCTGGAAACCGTTTTTGTCGTTCAATTCTGAAGCTCGTCCGTCCGGAAACACGTCACCTTTCAGGCAAAAACAGATTGACAGTTATTTTATTATACGCTATCGTCGCTTTTGTGGAATAAATCCTATAAAAGAGCAGTAAGTTAAGGTCGGACAGAACGAACAGTTCTAATGGTCATCACCAGTTCGAAAGAGTCCTTTCTAAATCCTTTACTTATCCTCAACGATCAGGCAGAGTGTAACTCCAGCGACGGCTTTAAGTAACCGTTTATTGCCTATTTAAATCTGCAAATAGATTTTGTATTCTTTCTCGTTTGAGAAGTAGGAAAGACCTCAAGTTTTTTGGAAATAATTTCTCCCGCAATCTCATCTCCATGATGATCAAATAATCTCCACCTGTGTCGCTAAGGAAGCGGTCAACTATTACGTTACACCGTATTACCAACTTCCATGTCCGCTACATTAAGGAGCGATCCTCGTATAATATAGTCGCTTGTATAATGACAACTATTTCCGTTAGAAACACACTTAGTGACGGAAACAAACAAAAACAAACGACCTTTTGTAAAGTATCAATAATCATTTCGAGGAGTAACCCTTTGAAAAATTAAAATCGGATGCACAAAGGTGTTTCCTGTTAACGCGGAAGTGGCAAAATACTTTTGGAATCAACGTGAGAAGGATCCTTTCCATTACGCCCTTATAATTGTATTCGATAAAGATTCGTCATAACTTAACACTTAATATAAATAATTATATTCCGCATCAAATCTTACTTCCGTTGCGAAGTAGAAGTGAAAAGTTACTGTAACTTGTACAATCAATCTGGCGGCTGCGATGTGGTGTTGTGTGAATATCCCATCAGGAGCATAGTTGTGAGACGCATCAGCATTAGTTCCACTCGTGCTATCGCTTCGTTGTATAAAAAAATCAATTCCGCTTTGACACATACTGGTGTCACAATTTAATGTCGCTCCTCTCCCTCCACACTTCTCATTGGCTGATGTCGTGTAATTACACCGTTTTTATGGTCACACATTTCAGATATTTCCGGCGGTACGTTCAGAGCATTAAAAATATCATTCCCGACAGATCTCACGGCGTCTCTCAATGGATGTAAGAATTTCATTTGCCTCGAAAATTGCTTCGTTTCCGGTAACAGGTGCGACGAACATTGATATTAATTTTTTTGTGTTATTTCGCGTAATTGAATCTTTCATTGTTTTTTTTTTTTGTTAGGAGTGTACCCTGAAATTAATTCCGTAGAAAACATTTGCAAAATATTATCACAGAAAACGAACCAGCTCGTTTCTGTTGAAACGCCTATTGCTTCTGATGATACTGAAAAAATTACTTTTTACAAAAACATGTATGAAAATGATTTTTTTCAGAGTTGAAATATAAACTACAGTTGTATTATAGGAAGCGAGTTACAATTGTACTCTATCGTTGCTTATGGCTTTTATGGCAAGCATGTTTTCAGTTGCTTAGTGAGGGTAGATCAAACTAACGTGTACTGATTTTCAGTAACTTTAGTAAATTACGACAATTGACATTTCTTTTTAAATACTAGTATTGAGACAAAAATTACGTAACCATTTACTTAATATTTTTTTAACAAATTGAACCTTAGATTACAGTGCATTTCTGTATAAGTATAGATGTCGGTAGGTAGCGAGCGCTCTCCGTCCAAATGCACGTTGGCAATTCATCACTGATGTAAATCGCGTGCAGCCGACGCTGAAGGTCTAATTATAGGAAACGCAGGTGACGGGTGGTGGTTAGGGCTCGGAGGGGGTGCGGGTAGAGGAATTCGGTCCGCCCGTTCTATTGGCCACGCTCTTTAATTTAACTTTAACGCGCGTTCGCAGCCTCCGAATTAAGTTGTTAGGTTTGTTCATGCGCGTAATGGACTTCAGAGTTCTACGCGACGTAAATTGCGATACGGGCCCGCGGAGCCGCGCTTAACTATCGCGGGGTTTTTGTTCGCACAGTGTCCGTAAAGTGTATTCATTATTTTATACAACAAATCGATGCGTCTGCCTGCAGCAACACCCAGTGCCTTCGGGTAATATGACAGCTACAATTTGCATCCCCTGTGCAGCAATTTAAATCAAATTGGCATATTTTTTGCGCAACAATTTCCGTCTTTGTAAACTATTCTTAAATAAAGATAAAAAGTTCATCGAGACGTTCAGCAGGAGCCGTGTCGTCTCCAGGGGAAGTACAATAAAATTTCCGAACAAAAATGAACTGTTTTACTATATTTCACGTTAACGGCACACTAGGTACGCTTAGACGTCGCTCTGCAAACTTTTACTAAACGTTTTAAGATGCGAACTAGATACGACACGTTTTAACTTTACCAATGTTGACAAAAAATTAATGTCAAATTACACAAGTGCCACGACCGGGGGGTGGCTGTGCCCGGGGTGGCTGTGCCCGGCCAACTCTTATTGGAAAACGGGCAAGACTCATAAATATCCGAAAGTTCACCCGGTGTCCGTGAGAATGTTGATATTCGTCGGCATTCGATTAACATACTAAAGTCAACCAGTACCTGATACTCATTAAAGGGAGAACTCTGGAGGGGCTAACAGTAATTAAACTGATTATTTTAAGTAATAGATAAGAAAACTCTTATCAAACTACACATTCTACTTAATACTACGTAATACTGTTGTGCCTCAATATTGTGAATACTCCAAAGGTAGACATCGACGTATAGATTTAAGTGTAAAGAGGAGATATTCATTTTTATTAGATAAATGTTGCTGGTATAGTTTGTTGCTCCACCAATGAACTTCCGGCGGCGCAAATGTATTGGTACCCTAAACTACACCGCACAACAACCGATCATTGTCGCCTTAGAATTTGCTTCAGGCAAATATCTTAGGGTACTCTATACCGCAGGGAGTCGGCGAAGAGTGAAAAGTTTCATTACGTGGTGTTGAAACTTAAATGAGATCGAATACCACAACCTACAAAGCGCATGTACCTAAGTGAGGAGCAGGCGAGAGGTTCCGGAAAGGTTTTAGTGCATGAAATTCACGCGCGTCTTAAGTTTGGAGCACCGCGACGGTAATTGTAGCTGAACAGCTTTAGTTCACGTCATAGGAAGTGAAGATGCAAGTTGAAAACAATACAAAACAATAATTAACTGGAGAAAATGCATTGGTTATAAAAAAAAATTGAATGTTAAGTTTTAGAGAACTGGTAAAAATGTTTCGAATGTGAGCCTGTACATGAACCTTCAGGCGGAGCAGGCACAAGCGTGAACACTGAGGGATACAATAATAATGTATACGCGTTGTATTTGTATGGTAAAATGACTCAATGCTATATTTTTCAAGATCTTACACATTTGACACATTGTTCAACACAGAGTGAGGAGTAAAGCGCGAGCAGACAATGTTACTCATTGGGAGGACCCCTTATCGAGTAGTTTTAACGTCTCACACGTGAATATGTATGGAATATTAATAACGGCTCTGGTTACCGAAGAACCGGTTCCAATTTGACTTTCAAATGAACTTTGAAACAATTTGCGTAATTCGGTTCCGAGGACAGCTCTCACTCGCTTCACAATCGCTAATTACTAGGCGGCCCTCTCATGTCGGGGGCATGCGCGTACGCCTAACGGAAAATGTTCCGCTTTTTTTACGAGATCACACAAGAGGTAGGTTGAGTAAGGACTCCCTCCAGTCCCTGCCATAACATAATTTAGTTTTCTTATCACATTAAAATGGTTTTATTCATCCTTTCCGCTGGTGACGTGTAAACATATCTAACGCCACGCAAAGTGTATCCGAAACCCGTGCCTCAACGCGCAGAGATTACATTAATCCGATATATAAGGAACAAAAGCAATAAAAGTTACCCAAAAGGTTTCCGGTTCCAAACCGAGTTTAGGTTAACTTCGTTTCGACGAAGTAAACTCAATTGAAAATTCGTTGTTTCACAAACTGCCCCCTTCAACAATTATGGGGAGGGGACTAAATTAGTTAATAGAAAATGTCATATACAATATCATAGAAGTGTCACCTGATGGATTGTTAATGACGAAAAGTAACCAAAAGCAGATGTAATGGTTATCCAACCATTGAGAGGAGTCTGTCCACAGTGTTTGTTCTAAATTGTTACATACACACACACACACACACACACACACATATATATATATATATATATCAGGTTTTCGTGCAAATGGTGCCGTAATCGTTTGATTTCAATGTCACCACCCCAAGGTCGTGATTTGATTTGCGATATCTCCTGAGTTCGTTCCTTGTTCCCATTCCAAGTCTTAGAATTGGTACAGAGTTTAAGACGCCGCAGTCAACATGAAAGTCTTTGGATTCCATTAGTTAGGGTGACGAGGATTCAAATTCAGCGCAGCTAGTGACTGTCATAGCTATAAAAAGCAACCACAGCAAGTGTAAGGGTGCGGTGCACGCGAAATAATAATTATATATTTATCATCATGATCGGCCGATAGACGTACAGTGTTGGACATAGGCCTCCCTCAAAGACCTCCACATCGATCGGTCCTATGCTGCCCGCATCTCCTGGCACCGGGGGCCATCATTTGTAGAGGCTCATATGAAGGGATTTGTGCTATTTCCGACCACTGTTGCTAACGCCTGTTGGTGGGAGCCACAGCTTCGTTTGTTGATCAGCAGGCTGCACCGCGAGCAGGTGAAGTTGGCTTTGGTCCTGTGAGTTGTTGTGCTGGAACCTACCGATACATTGAAGGTTTTCATATAATAGTTTGTTATATAAATAATATTAAGAAGCGTTACCTGCAAACGGACATCATGGTTTTTTAAATACCAGTAAATAATTATTGCCACTTTGGTCTGATGGTTCATGTCATAACTTTAGTTAAGCGGTATCGTATGTACTTGGACAAGTTGTAGGACGGGCACGTTAAATGTAATCACCCATTCGAGAGTGACGCCGCGCGGTGTATTGACTGCGACGTTTTTACTACACGGCCTTCGTAATACTTTACGTGGATATAAAAGCGACGCTTATCTTTTTAATAATTCTCTTTCGTCAGTTCCCCGAACGCTTTATTGCAATATACAGTTAATGGTGTACGTTTGCCCATGTACATATACATATACATATACATATATATGCTATACACCATTATTATGTATGTAATTTATGTAAGTAACATTACTTTTCTATGGCCCAGTGTCAGGCTGGTGCGGCGGGGTGCGGCGGGGTGCGGCGGGGTGCGGCGGGGTGCGACGGGGTGCGGCGGGGCGCGCCTCACTGCAACCAGCCGGAGTACCGCCTGATGCTGGGAGAACCTGTATAAAAATACTACAAATCACACAGATCGATCTGATCAAATCTAATTTAATTATCTCACACTTACATAAAAATCCATGCTTCTCGAATGAACAACATAAACGTCTGTATACGTTTCTCTCCGCTACCGGAAGGTGTTTGTTATTAATATTAAAACGGAAATTCTGTCGTCATCGACAAATATTTGCCGACAAATTTTCACGTTACGTGTATTCCTCGTTACGAAGGTCATTTTAATATTCTTTACGAAGCGTCCCTAAGGATCTCTCGTCACCTTTTTCCTTTTTTCGGTATTAATTCCCCGTCGGCGGTACTTTGAGTTTCATTAATTTAAGAATTTGTCCTTTCATGCCGGTAACAGGTGTGATCTGTTGAAGATATCCCGCAGTCTTTTTCCCTTTAATTGAATTCGTGCAAAGGTTCTTTGGGTAGGGTTTTAATATTGAATGGCATGAGACGAGTATTTCATGAAAGCCCTTATGAAATATTGTCACGATAAACTTATTTTTTTTTATAATTACACTTCTTCTGTTATAAAAAAACCTTTGACGGTATGTTATAAGATATAGTTAAACTAAAGCATTCATACCAAACCGTTGACTTAGTGATTAACTTTGTATACTTAAATCGATATATTAGGTCCTTACATATGAAATTGGCATTTGGTACAGCAGGAATAAAAAGTAATTCTTTTTTTTGTTTAATATATTTAATTAATCTAAGTATGCACCGTTGTTATCTATGCACTTTTGATATCTCACAGGTTTGATTGATCACACATTGATCGCTTTACTAAACAAATCATGGGGGCGAGAACCAATACACTCGTTGAAGGCGGGTTGGACTGCTGCATCGGAGTTGAAGTTTTTTTCCTTGTAAGAAGTTGTCCAAATTCCGGTAAAAATGGTAATCTGTTGGGGCAAAGTCCGGGGAGTACAGTGGATATCGCAGACATTGCAATTGTAGCTCATCTAACTTAGTGATTGTTTGTTGTGCAGCATGTGGTGGTGGTAGTGGTGCGTTGTCGTAAAGCAGCAGTGGCCTAGAGCGATTGAACAATCTCGGTTGTTTAGCAGCTAGTTCTTCCTTCATGGTCTGCAGTTGCTGACAATAGATATCTGCCGCAATCGTTTGGCCAGATGTTAGAAAGCTGCAGTGAACGACACCGGCGCCAGTCCACCAAACACTCACAAGTAACTTTCTCCGAGTCAATTCTCGTTTAGGGCAGAGTTTGGCTGGGTCTCCAGGGTTCAGCCATTACGACGAGCGCTTCCGACTATCGTACAGTATCCACTTTTCATCACAAGTAAATGATTCGATTTAAAATCCCTTCATCATTGTGTCGGTGGAGCAAAGTAACACAGCAGCAGCAGTCGACGCGTGTTCGCAAGTTCGACTCGCTCAACTCGTGAGGTACCCATCGTTCAAGTTTTTTTACTTTCCCGATTTGCTTCAAGTGGATTAATACAGTTTTGTTACTTACCCCGAAGCCCGCAGCTATCTCTGAAGTGCTTTGTGATGGATCCGCTTCCACAATAACCTGTAATTCTTCATTTTCCACTTTGGTCTCCGGCCGTCCACGTGGTTGGTGCTGAAGGTTGAAATTTCCAGAACGAAAACGTTGAAACCAAAAAAAGTACCGTGCTTTCTTTTGCGACTCCAGCGCCGTACACATCATTAATCCTTCGAGCTGTTCCTGCAGCACTGGTACTGGTGCCACGGTAGAGCTCGTTCTCGTAAAGATACCGATAATTCATGTTTTCCATTGTGCCGCAATAAGCAACGCCAAAGAGAAAAATAATGAGGAAAAAACAAATGAATGGCTGTTTTCCAAACTCAAATGTACCCGCTAAATGAATTTATAAATTTGAATTTGGAATTCTTAACCAAAGAGGAGATATTTCAGATCAAAGTGGTCAGTACGACAAAACGATAATTTCATATGTAAGGACCTAATATAATTCTTACAGCCACGCGAGACGCGTCTCTGATCGCCTAAAAAATTTCAAAATTTTAAAGTAAAATTATCATTTTAAATGTACACAAATCAAATCTAGTTTGCTCCATTCGCGAGAGGTGCGAGTGGTGGTGGTGGACATAATGACTTGAAACAAAAAGTACGCTAAATTTAGTAAAATAAAGCAAAAAGAAAGCAGTACCTTCAAGTTTCACTAAAGCTCTTTAATGTATACTCCACTATAAGACAGAGGAGAGAGTAGTAGAGTAGGCATAACACTCTTTTACAAGAACACAATTTACTTAGACGTTACTTCGACAACACTAAGGCTGTGAGCTCTATGCACTTTAAAAATATGTTTATAGCTACTATAAGTAGAACCTATGCACTGTAACCGGGTGCTCGGTGTGTAAAGTGACCGTGCAATTATTTAGCGTCACATAAACGTCACTTGCTGCTCCCTCTCCGCCTCGTTAGCTGGCCACGACAATTATTTGGCGGAGCTGAGCCCGCACGGGGCCCGCCCGCAAGCTGCACGGCGGCTCAGCGTCTTAGTAAATTGCTACGGAATACTTAATGAATTAAGTTCTAACGACATTCCTAAAACCGAGATGCTTTAAGTTTCACAGATTTGAACTTTATAATAATTATGTAAACAACGGCTTAAGGGTTAATGTGTGAACCGCGTAAAGTTGACCGGGTTGACTAAAAAACATATATTTTTTATATTAATATGCTCCGTATATTCTATTTAATAACAATCACCCTTTGGCTATTTAGATAGAAATATAGTTATAAGTATAAAGGTAAGCAGTAAAAATTATCTAGTAAATAACTAAATTTTATAACTGGGAGTAGTAATCGTTTGCTAATATCCAATTTAAAAAAATTACATCACGCGTAGCGATTCAGTTCCATGTAAACAAGTAGTAAAGCGTCGAGTTTATTGAATCATAGTAAGGAAGTTACGATAGCTTTTAAAGAAAGAGCAAGCAATATTAACTTACCCTTGACACTCACGGTTACGTTCAAAGTTAAGAGAGGGTAACGTATAAACTTGTTAAGCTCGTAGCCAGTAGCCAGTAGCGCGTAGCGCGTACCACGTAGCCGGTAGCCCTCGGCTCCTAGCCCGTAGCGAGTCAACATTAGTAACCGCATCGTTACGAGGAGTCGGTGATTAAACGTTGGCAGTGATCAGCGCGCGCACACACAGTGCTAATTGATTACGTGTAAACCTAATTAGTAAGTTGTTAACATCCGGATACATGTATTACACGAGTACATCCTGCTTACATGGGCCGCATCCAGAACCCTCTCATGCCGTCGTGACCACTATCACTCTGGTAACAGTGAAGCGACCAACAAGAAGAAATAGCATCGAAAAGTTTGTAATCTATATATTATGCTTACAATAATAGGTTGGGGTAAAGGAAATCCATTATTTTTGTTGGATGGCTAAAGCGGTTGATATTTTTTTTATGATGTGACGAGCAGGGCTTCACTCGATAGTAAGTGCTACGCCCGCCTATAACAACGTGGCGCTAGTCAGGATATTGTATACCTCACACACAGCACCACAATGCGCTAGTCGCCCGAGACATAACATGTTGATTCTTGTTACCCCTGTAATTACATTAGCTACAGCTACTGTTTGGCGGCAGAAATAGGCGCTGCGGTAGTATTAAACTTAGACGGTCTTCGGCAACAGAGACCTAGCATCAGTAATTTGCTACATTTCTACCTACCGCCAGTAATTCACCACATTCCATTGAAAGCTCAATACATTTTATAGTTTTTCTTTGATGAAGTTAAAAATACAAATCAGGCGGCTGAAAGTGTGCATGGTGTTTACGATGTCGATACTGTAACAGCTAATTAGGTGCAATTTTGGTTTCGTCGATTCCGTTCAGACATTTTTGATGTTAAAGAAGCACCTGGGGCAGACAGACCTGACGTAGAATATGTCGATAAAATCATAGAAATAATGGAAGTTGTCTGGCATGTTAGTAGCCGCAGCATCGCTCAGGAGCTAAAGATCGAACGTAAAATAGTTTTAATTCGCTTCCACAAAGGTGGGTTCAAATAGAATCAGTTTTAATATTTGTCTTTTTTTTTGTGTGCCATCAAATCGACTGATACATTCATTTAATGATCAGATCCTCTTGTTTACGTATGATTTTGGATTAAAAATATTTAAAGCAGCAGCAGATGAGTGGTTCAATATCATTCTGTAGCGAGAAGTCCATAAATTCATCATTCCCATTCGCTTCACTGTATTTAATGATTAAAATAAAGAATAAGGTAATATATTGCATTATTTTACATGCCTTCGATACTTGAAGCCTCGAGTTCCTGAACTAGGACTGTAACCTGTATCTTAGGAAACAGTGCCCCCTCCTAGTTTCATCGTTATGTAAATGCAATATTTTAAAAACATGGAATTACAATATTGCAAAATTTAAACAAAAGAAGAAAAACAATTAAAAAAATTCTGTGCGTTTGTCTGTAGATGTTTTATACATATGTTTTAGCGGTTTTTGTATCGCGTATGTGTGCATATATGTGTGTTGGTGTGTTAATTATACGTGTGGTGGACGTGTACGGATTGGAAAGAGAAATATGAGAAGAAAAATGAATAAGGAAAAAAAGGACCTAATAAAATTATACAGGAGGGAGCAATAAGTCCTCAGATTGTTTATAGTCCAAAAACATAAGCCAGTCCTTAATTTTTGCCGAACGTTTATGATAAGGAAGTTGGTAAAACCATAAAATCTTATTAAATTTGTTGTATAAGCAAACGCACAGATGACTGTGGTGTCTCTTAGCAAAAGTTGTTCGAAAATGAACCGGTGGTATGATATTAGTAGTTCGTCGCCTCGTCTCATCCTCAACGTACGGAGTGACAAGATGCTCCGGACATATAACTTTCAAAATATATAGTTGTCTCACACTAAGCACTTGACAGTTAGCGTACAAAGTCTGAGTTGGGTACCTGTATGGCTTAAATGTCATGGTTTTAATTTATGACCGTTGAGCTCTTTCCAATTTAATTATGATAGTTTTATAGGTAAACCCAACACCCCCCCACCCCAAAGCCGTGATCCCATAAACCAAGACAGATTAAGCAAGTGCATAGTAAATAGTTCGGAGAGTTTCATATTCGGCTAAATGTCGAAGATGTTTAAATATCCAAATAATTTTCCTTATTCTTTGGTTACAGCTCAATGTGAAGCATCCAATTGAATTTATTAATATTTCCTAAATTAATAATAATAATTCCTAAATTTTTAATACTATTAGAATTTTTAAGCGCGGATCACAAACAAGGTTGATCTAAATACAGATTGCAGAAATGTAGTTTAAGTGAAATGTTTTGGTCATGACTGTCTCTTATATTAAATTTAATGAAAGTAGATTTCAGAACATTCTGAGTTAGAAAGCTGTTTCTCAACCAAAAGCTAATTTTATGAAGACCATATTCAGCTGATTGACATACCGAGTTGAAACTCTCGCCATGAACAATGATAACAGTGTCATCAGCGTAAATATAAATCTTGGCATTAAGCGTGTTTAGCTGACATAAGTCGTTGGTGTAAATCAAGAAAAGACTAGGTCCTATAATATTTCCTTGAGGGACACCATAAGTTATTGTTTCATCACCACTTACAACACTACCAATTTTAACTTTTTGAACATGGTTATGCAGAAAATCTCTAAAAATCGAATATGCTATTCCCCGTATTCCTACTCTCTGCAACGTTTTCAGAAGAATAGGCACCGAGACAGTGTCAAAGGCTTTAGCAATATCAAGAAATACACCAATACATTTCTGTTTGTTATCCAATTTTGTTGTAATATGGTCAACCAAGTCATTAACAGCGTGTTCTGTGCTTCTACGCAGCCTGAAACCGTATTGATTATTGGAGAGTATGATATTCGTCTCTAGGAACTTAAACAGGCGAGTGTTTAACAATTTTTCTTATAATTTTGATAGCGAGAGTAAGAGTGAGATCGGACGGTAATTGCTTACGTTGTCTCGTGCCCCGTTTTTGTGGAGTGGGGATGTCAACGATTTTTTAAAAACTTTTGGAAAAATGCCTTGTTCAAAACATATAGTAAAAAGGTCTCACGATGTTATTGTTTGCTAATTTTAAAAACTGACTGGAGGTACCGTCCCATTCAACTGCAGAGTCATATTTAAGACTCATTACTACTAATTCTATTTCTGCTTCATCTGGTGGAAATAAGCCACACGAATTGGCTATTTGAGGCGTACTATCTAAATTGATATAAATTACTTGAAATATTTTCTTCCATAATTTTTTTAGCATACTGCTTCTTTACTTTACGGAATCAATTGAAGAGAATTCTGCAGAACTGCTCATTGTTTTCAACAACTCATCCGCTGTATCATTAAGTTTATCTTTATTTGTGATAATTTTAATCGCCTTCCGTTTTTTTTATTACTATGTGCGTTGTCTAAAAGAGATTTTTCACATCTAAACTTAAGGTTTCTTAATAGTTTATTACAAAAACTGCGATATCTTGTCTAGAACACTAACAAAATTATGTTTTCAGGATCTTTTCTGAGTTTTTTATGAAGTTTATCTCTGTGGCGAATACCACGCAAAGCGCCCGGTGTCATCTATGGCTTGATAGTTCTTTTACGTCAGGTTATAGTTATTACTTTGGTGTGGGATGTGACAACTCTCGAAAGTTTTTCAACCAATTGAGATGCCACGTCATCTGCACTGCAAATCAAAATTATTTTAATTTGTATTTTCTTTGCTCTTATTTTACCTCGCTGCCTTTCTAACATCCTCTGCTTCGCCGGATTCACTATTCCATTATACTATATTGTAATAATTTTTATTAAAAAAAATACATTAACATTTTTAAAAATTGTGTGTATTAATGAGAGAAAATGTATCGAACTTCACTCCTAACGAAGGTCCTCTAATCGTACATTTTTGTTTTCTGGCAGACGTTAAGCTGTGTAGGGGGTCCCGCGCGTCAATTCACCATACCCAAGCCAACCTCATCTGCTTGTGGTGCGCGCTGCTAATCAACAAACGAGGCTCTGGCTCCCGCTAACCCGCAATGGGCCAGCGTGATTGGAAATGGTCCAAATCCCTCATAAAAACTTCTAAAAACGACTGAAGGTCGCGGGAAACCGCTGGATGCGGGCAACGCAGAACCGATGGATGTGAGGATCTTTGGGGGAGGCCTATGTCCAGCAGTGAACGTTTATCGGCCGATGATGATGATGACAGACATTTCCATATATTCTTTTTTTAAGGTCATTTGTTTAATTGCTAGTTTCAATATGTAAATTAAATGTTACGTTCAAATGAAGTATAAAATACGTATCTTTAGTAAGTTTTACGTTACAAAAACAGTTTTGTTATCTCGCACCGAGACGACACAAATACTCATCAAATTTTAGTCGCTCACTGCTGACGACCAAATTTACGCGAGTTAGCTTGGCTTAGCTTTCATTACCATGCAAACGGTTATTGTTTATTTTATGTGTGTGCATGTGTGTGTGTGTGTGTGTGTGTGTGACTCCTGCCCTGCGCCTCGCCACGTGGAATAAAATTTGATTAAAGTTATACGCACGCGCACACACAGCGGGAGATATAATTCTCCTAGGTGCTATAAAAGAAAACATTTACTGTATTATTAAAATTACTTTTCCTTCGGAAATTTGTCAGCTTCATTGATACCTTCACTAGTCGGAGAGACACCTTAAGAAGAAGAATTGGTACAAAGAATCAATGAATTTAGGCTGAATAGTATAAACCACTTCATATGATAATACTAAGGTACTGAAACGATTTTTAGCTATTTTTTTTTATTTTTATTTATTTAGTTGGAACTTTCGTAAGTAATTGCACTGTTGCGGCGTGTTGTAGAACCGCATTGACACAACTGCGGACAGCTGAGAGCTGCAACGTAGCGTGACGTGCGCAGTGACACCGCGCCCCACACGCCCCACGCTACCCACGTGCCCCACGCTCGCAGCATCCCCGAAGCGGCATTTTTTTCACTAGCGAACAATAAATCTTGAGTCATTAATCTTCTTCTCGAACCCTGAATTCCATTATTACGATTCAGTATTCAAAAGGTAGCGGAAAATTGAGCATGAACCATGAGTTCATTTTATTTTTTAATTCTTACAAACAAAGGGATCGAGCAGCGCTGTGGGCTCGTCGCGACCAACTCCTGGACAACACGTCATAGTAGGTATTTAATGAAAGGCCTTTGCAAGAATTCCTAGAAGTCCTAGAAGTCGTTTCGTATTTGATCCAAGTAATAAGTATTTGTAGAAGTCCAATCAAAGTTAAAACGCTTTTTCTGATCGAGTGTTAATAAGAGGTTGAATATAGAAATGCAACGGTACCGAGCGCTGAATGGGTCGCGTGCCCTGAATAGCGCGGCCGGCTCGTTACCGCACATCCGCAATTAAGCCACCCCGCTTATCACCGCACCCCGCCACGACACACCATGCACTCCTCAGTTTTGTTGCGTTCAGTTATAATTATGTGTAAATTGTACTCAAACTAATACCTTCACCCGGAGCTGTGGGGTGGTGATAATTATGGTTACACTTGTGTTCCGGCTCACCAGGCGAACAAAGCACCCGCATTAGAGTATCTCTACAAACTAACACATGGGCAAAGGTACTGCTGTCTACTGAATACATGGTGGAACTTATGAGCAGGTACTGTATGTTGTCAGCAGCTAAGAGTACGTAAGCTGTTCTTAAGTGACATCATGTGAATGTATTATAAAGTACACACTTACTTGATATTATTTATCAATAACACATACTAGCCAAATACTCACAAATATAACAGGTACGGTTTAACAGTACTTATCTAAATGCTGCAACTCGATCATCCTATTTAACAAGATTTACTGAAAGTAATAAGATTTGCACAGTTCGAAGGGCGCTGCAGTTAATGGTAAGGATAAGTAACCAGATATAACATTTTGTATCTCGCGGCGAGTGCTGCGGGTGCAACATCTTGCACCACCCTACCTCTTTGTCCCCGGCGCTTAATCCAGCCCTGTTCCAAAACTAAATGAACGTAGTAACCACCCCGTGCTCGCTATCGGCGCGGCGCAGGCGGCCCCGCTCGTCGCCGTCCTTTCATCCCTTATCGCGTCCCTCGCGTTTTTTCTCCATTTCCAAACCATAAATCGAGAATCATTAATCTTTTTCCCGGAACCGGAAATTCATTATAGTACGCCCGATTTTTCAGAATTGAATAAAAATGCAGAAATATAAGAATTTTTGATTTATTGAAATGAGCTCTTACGTTTTCTCCTCTTATTAACCATCCACCCGAATAGAGGGTCGTTACTTGTTTAACGCGGAGTTTTACAGCTGATTATTTTTTTATATATTTCTCGACTGTGCTGGTATCAAGAAAAATTTCTGAAAAAGTACAACACACTGATATTTGTTGTTGCTGTTGGTAGCATATTTAGTTTATGTAATGTGTATGAATGTAAATATATATTTGTTTCCAAATGTTCCGTCGCATGGTCGGTGCGTGCGCGTGCGCGGCGCCGTGTGAGTGTGCGCGTGGTGTGCCGCAGGGAGGCGCTGCCGAACGGCACGCTGCGGCTGGGCGCGTTCCCCGCGGCGCAGTACCGCGGCGACGTGCACGCGGCGGTGTACCGCTGCCGCGCCGCCGGCGCCCTCGGCACCATCCTCTCCAGGGACATGCGCCTCGAAGCCGGTGAGTCGCTGCTCCTCTACAACATACATTAAATTGATTATATAAGCTCCAACCAAAATACAATCGCTCGAAGTTTTACAATTCATTGCTCAGTAAGAACCGAGTCGTGAATGTTATACATTTTCTTACAACTTTGTAAATAGGATGCTTTGTAGAAGAATGAACAACAATTGAGATTTCAAATAAATACATTTGGAGAGCACGAACCACACCGAATGGTCGTAAAACATGTGGGGATCGTACAGGAGATACTACAGTATAAAATTAAAATTTATTTATAAATACCTCTCCCCTAAAACTTGTTTAATCTTCGTCCGTCGGATGGGGCGTCAGGGTCACGCGGCCAATCCATTAGGGACCCTTTTAGATAACGCGTCAAGTTTTGGCCCGAGACGTCGGTTCTAATTACGCGTTAAAGGTGACATTAAGCGAACACGTTTCCCCAACATAAGCCACATTCAGTTTAGTGAGCTGATCTTGTAAGTAATTAGGATTGAGTTTAACGTTGAAAATAGACATAGCGTCTTAATTAATTAACTTGTAGAAGTAAACGAGTTATTTGAAAGATAATGTATCGTAGACGAGCGCGCGGTATACTTGTAGCGTGGATTAAGCAGTGGGCAAGCATGTCACTTGCCATCAGGAGAACATCTTGCTCATCACGACGCTTTTGTAAAAAAGAAAAACTAGAATCTCACAGAGAATATTCACAGAAAATTATAATGGTGATGGAAAGCTATAATGTAACAAACAATGCAGACATTTACGAATATCTCGATCGTAAGCTTACACCCATCCAGTTCATGACAAACCCTTATTTTGCAACGTTTGTGGGTTCAAAAGTTATACTTCATTAAATGTAAATTCAATGCGAGAAGAAACTGAGTGCCCGAAGTAACACATAACTTGCAAGTCACAGACATTCAAACATTTATACTGATAGAGTTGAATTATTTAAAAACTGTATGAAGTCAACGATAGTTACCGCTTTATTTTGACCCCAAGGGAGTACAACTGGTAACGGTCGTACGCAAGACAGGTTATATCAACCCAACAACGAGCAATAAGTAACTACTTAAGTCGGCGAGTTAAAAGAATTTCCGTTTTTATAGATAACAAGTTAACGCGGCAGCTTGGAGCGGATTTATTTAACTGCTGGGCTAATCTACTCGCCGGCGACAAGTGAATGGTGTCGACATCAAATATTTACCGCTCCGCAGTTAGCCGCTCGGCCGCCCCTCTCACGCCGCGCACCCGCCTCACCATTAGGAGCCTGCCCTCCCCTACCACCCGGCTCTTTAAGTTGCAAGTTACAAGTTGAAACACTTTGAGTATTATTTGTGTCCATTACGTTCAACCTTCGCTCCAGATGATTGGCACGCTCTGAGTGCCCCCGCAAGTTATTATAGTTTTATTGAACTTATATTTCATTGCAACGTTAAGTACGTTACCATAGCAATAAATGTTTGTTTTCATTATCTATACCTTAAAAAATATCTAGTACCTAGTAAGGTCTGTTTCTGTACTTAAATATGAATATTTGGCCTCGAAGTCTGGCGTGTCTTAAGTTTGCGTACACCATTGTAAATTGAAGGCACACAGAGCTCCGGAGCAAATACTTATAAGCATGGATGAGTGGTGCGCGGAGTACTGTACCAGTACCAGCAGTGATGGTGCCGAAGTGGTGCGGCTGATTGTGAAGTTCACGATTAACGATTTGGTACTTTTTGTTTATCCTTTATTGTACACCAGTTATAAGATATTGAATACATTATATATATATACATAAATGTATAATGGGCGGTCTTATTGCTCAGAAAGCAATTTCTTCCAGACAACCCAGTGGAAAGGAAGACGTGAGCTAAATGTAAAGAAAGGGTCATTGGTAGGAGACAACACGCCATCTTGAGGCACGCCAGCATCGGTGTTTAACCAAGTGGAGAAATTATTCTGCACTTGGAGGCGCTGCTGACGGCCAAACAAGTAACTATGAAAAAGACAATAACAACCGGAGATATGTGCATAGTGCGCAGAATACTTAACATGATGTCAAAGTGGACGGTGTTAAGGGCAAGGCATTACTAACATCAAGCAACGTAAGTACGGATAGTTTTTGATTTTCCATTCTACTAGTATGATGAATGTCGTCGGTAATTTTCAGTAATGCAGTAGTAGTACTATGGCCAGGACGAAAACCGGATTGTAAGGGATTGAAGAGGTTGTTTTTAAAGAGATATGGACTAAGTTGGTTAGATAAAAATAATCTTTCAAGAACCTTGGGCAGAAACGGGAGCAAAGAAATAGGGCGATAATCAGACAATCAGACAGGATACATATAATCAGGCGGGAAGTAGAGATTTTCTTTTTTAGGAAAGAAATTA
The DNA here is from genome assembly GCA_029030555.1 of Ornithoptera alexandrae. Classification (NCBI taxonomy): domain Eukaryota; kingdom Metazoa; phylum Arthropoda; class Insecta; order Lepidoptera; family Papilionidae; genus Ornithoptera; species Ornithoptera alexandrae. The sequence continues at coordinate 13,668,388 of JARDVY010000288.1, read as the reverse complement.
TGTTGGTTTTTCCAATGGGAAGGAAAGGATGATATATTAATAGATTTGTTAAAGATATAAGTAATGACGGGACAAATGTTATCAAAGTTCAGCCACAACCACCATAATTAAATACGGCGTTCTCCAAAATTTCACATTGAAATATTCCGACATGTATAGTAAGGATCCCCGTCATAGTGCACCTATTAACATAACTTTACTTGTCTCAAATGTGACAAAAGCATTTTGATGGGTCTTTAACATTAGCCAATCTATTAGGGGGTTGTTTGTAAAAAAGATATAATTTTACGTGATCTAAACCCGAACAATTCTTTCCATCGAGTCCACTCACGTCTTTTGCCCGGTAAATATCCCGTATCCCTTTAAAGTTGCAAGAGACCGTTCTATTAACAATTCTACGATGAAGTTTACGGCCTCGCATGAGGGTACCCATGGTTTAGACAAACTCAACGATCTCCGGGATCACAGTTTGTCGCTCCGACGAAAACATTGGTACGTGACGTGAGGTGGAGACGAGGCAGGCAGTACGCGAGCAGCGCGCGGACTGAATCATGAATCATTCAGCAGTTCACGGAGTACAACCGAAACGTGTAACATAGTAGGAGAGTTTTTTTTTTCTGAATTTATTTCGATGAGATGACCGAGATACGACGTGGTTTTGATAATATCGTGCTACTCAGGTCGACCGACAAGGACGTGCTGAATGCGATGTTTGAGTAGCAATAACTTGTGCTCGTTGCCGTTATTCATAAAATGTTTCATCTCGTTTGGAAGGTCAGATTTATATATATTTTTAATTCAGAGCAAAACGTACCGCCCAAACAATATTCCTGTAAAAAGCTAACCCTAACATACGGCTAAATTTTTTTATATCGTTTCTATTTCGTTTGTAGCTGGTATTGCAATAAATAGCTATTAAGAAGAACTTAATAGAAAATTCTGACCGGCGTTGTTCGAGAGTGAAATTGAAAGGATGGAAGTTATTACAGGAAACCAAAAAGCCACCTCAAAAATATTTCTTGCAAATAAACAAAAGAACTAAATCGAATATCGTTTTATTCGATTCATTTCCCTGTTCAACAACGAAATCGAGCCGTCACTCCTGACATCAATAAGTCAATAGATGTAACCGTTCGCCAAAACCCAAACAAAAAATGAGTCACGGGACAAAATGACTCCAATTCCTCAGTACGCAAGGAGCGTTTCCGGGTGCGCGCGCCGCTCCGCTTGACCTTAGGCACTGGAAAAGCGATTCGGAAACGCTTGGGCTGGAATGCAAATAAGAATCTTTACGCGCGCGCCTGGAGGGCTGTAAGGCTGCGGGATTGGGGTCCGCACTTCCAATATCCTTTGTGACGGAAATGCGAGGTCCGCTAATGGAATCAGTATCACGGAAATGCCCGCCCTCGTATCTTTCGGGTCGGTGTCACATGAACATTCTCCGATACTGATTTCAATGTTTGTAAAATTTCTAATCTTTTCATGCGTCTGGGTCTCGCCTGCAACCCGGGCGGAGCCAGCAAACTGTAATTAAAGCGCTCGATGTCCATTTCTCGCAAGAGTTGATCCTTACAAAGTTTTCCTTAAGCACTACGTACAATCCCCGCAGCCTGCCGCTCGCCGCTCGCCGCCTGCCGCCTGCCGCCTGCCGCCCGCCGCCCGCGCCCGCCGCCCGCCACTCGAAGTTTCGTTTCCCCGCTCGGTATCTCGATAGCACTCCACAGGCTTTTCAGCGCACAGACGCCTCGAAACAATGCCTGCGCGCACAACGACTCTACAGAAGCGCTTAAGTCCTACACCGCGCCCGCCGCACGCGGAACGAGATCGTTTATTACATGCCAAATGTTTTTTAAGATTACATCGCTCCGAGAATTTTTCCTCTAAAGCCTTCAGATGACTATTGTCCCAAACACAGAACAGAGGTCGCATGAATACACAAGCAAAAGCGGTTCACGCCAATTACCGGCCCGCTGTGATTTATGTGAAAGTAGCGGGTGTCAGAAACGAGTGCGCCCATTGGATATTTCGGATATTAATTGATTAATTTATCGTACAGTGCTGGACTCACCACTGCACTTTACACGTCATACGATACAATATATAATGTTATGTGATAACCGCTACTCCTAAAAATACAGATCTCAACACAAGGTACACGTAAACAATTCCTCCAACCGCCGAAGATAACGTATCGCTATACACCGTTATGAAAATAGCCTGGTGTGTATAAATAGTTTATTAATACATTATTAAAAATCCCATTCTACTTCCACAGTATATCTGGTTCCCGCTTCCCCCTACTTCGTGCAAAATGAATTTAAACTCTGTTTAAAGGAACTTTGTAAGAGTGCCGCAATAAAGGGTGTAAATGACCTTAAAGCGTTAGACAAAGCGTTCGTTGTAGGAGATGGTCGAGTGGCGCAGAGTGCTGACTAAGCGGCCCCAGGAAACGAGTCTGAGGATGTCGGCGAGTCCGGCGGGTCCGGCGGGTGCGGCGGGTGCGGCGGAACATAAAGCATTCATTCATTGCTCACGAGTTAAACAATGTATGGGGGAAAAAGTTCGGTGAAGATGATCAGAAACTCGACAATGAAAGGATGTCGTATGAATTATTTTACATTATATATACGAAAAGAATAATTGTTCTTGACAATAAGGAACGTCTACTTGGGAATTTTAATTCAATAAAACGCGGCCTTCTTACATGCTGGTTTATTTTGTACTAGATTATCAGCTGACCAACATTTTATGTGTAAATGTATCTGTGTACGCATACAAACACGGGGCAGTATAGTTTTGACTTGAACATACCGCCCACCAAAAACCAACGTTTTTTACAAACAGATCATGAACAGGTTGCCTCAAAAGTACTTGGATTACTATACTTTAATTGCATGATGACAATTCATAAGTAGTTACATAATAATTAATTTTAATATGATACTTATCCTACGGACGTATACACTAACTGGATGATGCAAACCGAATTACAGTGTCCTTTCTTAACACTTAAATACTCTTTTTACAAAGGGTGGAAAGTGTACCATAATTACTAATTACTCGTATTAACAACGACTAATTTCCCTTTAACGGGAACCAGATATAGTTTATCAAATAGATTTAGTTACAATATAAGACGTGAACATTTTCTACTACATTTTGAAAACAAAAATTTAATTTAAGAATTACAAATATAACATATCATGGACTAAACAACTATTATATAACTATTTGCTTATTATTTATCTTTCCCTTGACTATTCCATGATTTAAACACCAATCAATCAGTATTTATAGGCAATGCACACAATTTAGATATAGGCCGTTTTGTTACTTTATCACCGCATTTAACACTATACACCCTGCAGACGTTGTCATGACCAGAATGTTTGCTCACTATACGGCCCAGAGCCCATTTACCAGGTGGTATATTTTCTTCCCTTATGAGAACTATATCACCTATCTTAAATTCGGTTTCACGCCTTTGCCATTTTGGTCGTTGCTGAAGTCTCGATAAATATTCTGACTGCCAGCGACGCCAGAAGTCTTGCGTTAACTTCTGCATATGCTGCCATCGAGATAGCCTGTTTATGTTAAAATCACGTAAGTTCGACCCCGGCACATTAATCGGGGATTCGCCAATCAAGAAATGACCAGGTGTTAAAATGTTTAGATTGTCTACATCAGTACTGTCTATTTGACACAATGGCCTTGAGTTTAAGCATGCTTCGATCTGGCACAAAACGGTTGACATTTCTTCAAAGGTCACACTTGTATTCAAAACTCTCCTTAAGTGGTATTTTATAGACTTCACCCCTGCTTCCCATAAGCGACCAAAATTAGGACTATAGGGTGAGTTAAAATGCCATTGAGTTCCATCTTCAGTAAGTATATCGGTTATATATCCAGGAATTTCAAGGTTAGCGTCTTGCCACAATTTATGTAGTTCCTTGTTTGCACCTACGAAGTTAGTGCCTTGATCACTGAATATGTTGCCACATCTTCCTCTTCTAGCTACGAATCTTCTGAAAGCTGCTAGGAATGCTTCAGATGTTAAATCACCAACCAGTTCAAGATGTATGGCCTTGGTGGCCATACAGATAAATATAGAGATATATCCCTTGTTGCATTTAGCGCCTCTGCCTCTGTGAGCAAGTAGTTTATAAGGTCCACAAAAATCGACTCCAGTATTATAGAAAGGGCGAGCTGGAGTCACGCGTTCCTTTGGGAGATCGCCCATCAACTGTATCCTATTTGTAGCTCTCTGCCGTGCACAGATAAGACACTTCTTAATATGTAGCTTAACTTGATTTTTTACTCTTAATATCCAATACTGTGTTCTTAAATACCCCATCATTAACAGCACCCCACCATGAAGTGTTTTCTTATGTGAATCATCAATCAAGAGCGGTACTAGTGGATTGGTATGTCCTAAAATTATAGGATGTTTTTCAATTGGGGGTATATTTGCATGTTTTAACCTACCGCCCACCCTGAGAATATTATCCTTGCCTAGGAAGGGATTGAGGGATTTCAGTTTACTTTTACTAGCTACGTTATCATTTCTCTTCAATCTGTCAATTTCATCTTTGAATTCTTCAGCTTGGATAAGCCTAATGATTCTGTTTCGAGCATCATTCAATTCCTCTATATGTATGTATTTTTGTAGCCATTCTAGGTTTTCGGTTGATATGTAAAAATCTTACCGCGAATGCCGTTGCTCTAAATAGTTCATTTAATGTATCAAAATTGTCAAATGACCTTTTCCTTTCTATATTTTCTAAACATAAGTTTGTACTGCATATCAATTTTCTTTCTAATTCTGTCTGCTGATTTGGGCGTTTGAATGGAAGGTCATTGTTTCGTAACCATGCAGGGCCTTCCCACCACAAACCATGTTGTTGTAACTGCGGTAGAGATAACCCTCTGCTAGCTATATCACCAGGGTTTTCTTCTGATCGCACATGATACCATCTTTGGTTGCCTATATTATCTAATATTTCAACTACTCTGTTACTAACAAAAACATTCCATCTTCTAGGATCCCCTAATAACCACGATAAAACAACTGTCGAATCTGTCCACGCAAATATTTGAGTCAAGGGTATTCTTGTGGCTTCTCCTACTTGTTTCAAGTCTTGATAGCAATACGGCGCCACATAATTCAAGACGAGGAAGAGTCACAGGTTTGACTGGTGCGACGCGAGTTTTGGCAGGAATTATACCTGTTTTGATGTCACCATTTTTATTTTTCACTCTTATATATGCCCTCTAATAGAAGCATCACAGAATCCGTGAATGGTCACTTCCCGTATATTTTCTCGTGTTGTATATAACCACCTGTTAATAGATACCTCGTTAAGTCGTTGGAAATTCCTTCGCAGTGTAAGCCATTCGTTTCTAATTTCATTCTCTACTTCTTCATCCCAGGTGATTCCTTTAAACCATAACTTTTGCATCAACATCTTAGCAGGAACAATAGAAGGAGCTAACCAACCCAATGGATCAAATAGTCGCTGAATCTCCGATAGAATACTTCTTTTAGTGATAGTATCGGAAACCGGCCGGGGGGTTAAAATGATATTTTAAGGCATCTTCACCCATATTCCACGATAAGCCGAGAGCTCTTAAAGTACCATACACTTTAATATCGAGATTGACGTGAGTGCTTCTCTGTTCTCTTTTAAAGTGTTGCAAAAATGATGCACTGTTTGAAGCCCATTTTTGTAAGGGAAACCCACCTCTTTGTAAAATATTTGCAACATCCTTTGCTACGGATGTAGCTGCTTCTTCAGAATCCTCTCCCGACATGAGGTCATCCATAAAAAAATCTTCCTTGATTATTTTTTTCGCTTCAGGATAGTTTTCTCCTTCATCATCAGCTATTTGATGCAAGGTTCTAACTGCTAAATATGGAGCAGCAGCTGTGCCAAACGTAACTCTGAGAAGGCGGTAATCCTTGATTTCATCATTCTTATTTTTTCGCCATAAAATACGTTGATAATCACTATCTTCTTTAGTTACCAGGATTTGTAGATACATACCTTGAACGTCTGCAACAAAGCAGACCTGCTTCATTCTCCATCTCATTATAAGACTTCTCATATCTTCCTGTAGTTGTGGACCTACTAGTAAATCGTCGTTTGAAGACCTGTTGTTAGACCCCTTGCTTGATGCGTCGAACACGATCCGCAACTTGGTGGTGTCTTTCTCCTCCTTTATAACAGCATGGTGCGATAAATATACGGAAGGTCTATTAAGTTCATCTTTAGGCACTATTTCTAAGTAATTTGCATTACCTTACAATACTCTTCCTTGAGCTTTGGGCTTCTATCAAAACATCCCTCTAACTGATTCGATCTCTTTAGAGCTAACTTCCTTGTCTCACCTTGAGTTGATACTGGTTGCTTGGTCTTCATGGGAAGTTTTACCATATATCTTCCATCAACTGTCCTTGTGTGCGTATTTGTAAAAATGTCTTCGCATAATCTTTCGTCTGCTGTCAGTTTCTGTCGCTTTCACGAATCTAGTTCCCACATACCCTTTAACATGTCGTCTAAGTTAAGTTGACAGTGCATAACCGAAATATTATTTATGGCTGCACCATTCGCTCTTCCAAATAAAATCCAACCTAGACTGGTTTCTTGCGCACACGGAGACCCAGAAGGATCCTTGATTATTTTATCCTTTAATATTTCGGCGCAGACTTCAACCCTCAATAGCATGTCTACTCTTCCTGGCTGGGTAAAACTAGGATCAGCTAAGAAAAGATTATCTAAATGGGGCCAAGTGTGGGCTGTGATTACCTTAGATGGTAACCGTGTGGTTAAACGCGTGGCCATAACGTATGCATCTACCCTAAGACTAAAACATGTGTCATACCTAGAAATCATCTCTATATGAACCATGTGATTGATTGTTGTCTTATTGGAACCTACACCTATAATTGTACCCTTAACAGAATCTCTCTTAAATTTTAATAGTTGCGCTGCTCTCTCTGTTACGAAGGTAGCCTGCGACCCTGGGTCGACTAATGCCCGCAATGTTACGATTTCACCACGATCATTTCTTATGTTTACAAGAGCGGTAGCCAGCAAAGCTGTAGATTTTCTTGCTGCAAAGTTGGACGAGATTATCTCATAATTTTTAATGCTTGTGATCTCATCTACGTCATCATCAACATTTGTATGTAGTGACAGCTCTGTCGACTTATTCTCTTCATTGTTATAAGTGGTTCCTTTCGCCATCCTTAATTCATGAAGGAGTGAATGATGACGTCTTCCGCAATTCTTACAGGATACCTTATGTTTACAAAACTTCACTGAATGCCCGGGTAGTAAACAGTTGTAACATAACCTTTGATCCTTTACAAATTTTGTTCTTTCTGAGGCATTTAATTGGTGAAACCCTTTACAGTGATATAACGCATGATCCTCGTTACAAAATAAACAAGTTTTTTCAGTCGTACTCACGTGAAATAATTGAGCCTTTGTGTTGTTTGTGAACCTGTGTGGGGCGGACGTTAATTCTAATGTTTGGATTCTCCGTTCTAAAAACTCATAAAATTGTACCAATGTCGGTAGCTCACTGTCACACTCCTGGCTCACGAACTCTTCCCACTGCATGTGCGACTCCGAGTCTAATTTTTGTGTTGCGAGATAAATCAAAATAGGATCCCGCGAATTAGTGGATACATTCATATTGTTCAAACAATTAATACTTTCTTTCGTTGTATCGATGAACATTTTTAATTGACTCGGTGATTGTACAATTATTTTCTTTTGGGAGAACAATCTTTTTAGTGTTGAATTGACTATTAAGCGTTTATGATCGTAACGTTTCTTCAAGGCCTCCCATGCCGGCTCATAGTTACAGTCAGTGGTCTGATATAATTTTACAATGTTACTTGCTTCACCGACTAAGCAGGACTTTGAATAACATAATTTTTGAACCTTATTTAACTGTTTGTTAGTGTCCACTAATCCTCTGAATTGATCCTCAAATGTGTGCCACTCTTCATATTTGCCCGAAATATTGGTAAGTCTATTTTTGGTAATTTTATTTCATTACTAGTACTTGCAAACATCGACGAATTTTGAGAGGTGTTCATACATCTACCTTCGACAATTGTATCTAGTAGTTCTTGCATGTCTGTTTTCAAAGTTAAATAAATTTCTTCTGTCATATCATAACATTCTTGAACGAAGTATGGCAACTGTTTACGCTGTTCCGCGTTCGCTAGCTGCAGCAACGCTGTATGAGATTGTTTAAATGTTAGCCAATACTCTTCTAAACATTGTAAACGCACTTTTAAATACCCACTTGTAAGCCTCGTTTTCGGACATTTTTTAAAGTTTGTCTGAGCCTTTTTTATTAAGTTCACAGTATCTTCCGACGCAATTAAATTTTCGTTTAACGTAGTCATAATTAATTTAACACTTCACTTTAAGTTCACAATTCACGCAAAATAAGTTTTATTTACAGTAATTAGAAACTACACAATTCACCTTTTCTACCTGGTTCGAGAACAATAGCCGCTCGCTTCGATATTCCCACGCTAGTTATTTTGCTAATCCGGCTCGATTATGGACCATATGTTCTTGACAATAAGGAACGTCTACTTGGGAATTTTAATTCAATAAAACGCGGCCTTCTTACATGCTGGTTTATTTTGTACTAGATTATCAGCTGACCAACATTTTATGTGTAACTGTATCTGTGTACGCATACAAACACGGGGCAGTATAGTTTTGACTTGAACAATAATGTTGGGGTGTTTAGACGGGGCTGCGTATTTTCATCATCTTAACAGATGAACTGCGGATATATATTGCTAAGTTCTATATTTAACTGATAGTAAGCAGAGTTGTAGTCCAGGTCATCGTGCCTTTTGTAGTGACGAGCGCCACCCTTCGCTTTAGTTGAGAGCCCTAGTAATGCCGTCGCTTCAGCTCTTCTGAAATATCTGTTCAGGTAATTATGGGAGTTCTATGAAAGAAACTACGTAATTGATACTCGATTGCTAATTTAAGCTGTCCTGAGAAGACCACGGCAAGAACCTCAGCACCACTCTTTTAATAAATCAACATACTAGGTAATTAATATACAAATGTACATACAATATGACGAACTGTTATGTCATCGATAGTTAGAGTGTTACCGACCGGCTCCCCTGAAGCAAAGGTACTCGTAACGAGGTTAAAAGTCACGTCCGGTACATATTATATACGAGTGCACGAGCTCAGCGCTTCAGTCGCTCGGTCCGCGTACCAGTGACCGGCGACTGAGGACCTGTGTCAGAGTGTTGCTGTCTATCTAAAATACTTCCAGTTTCCACTTTGGTTACAAATATACACAACTACTGTCAGTTGCGAAGATTCATTCGTAATTTTACTACGTGCTTTATAAACTGACTGTTAGTTCCCTATCCATACAAATAAACCTGCGCCATCCCCTTGAATTACTCATCAGCTATCGACTTGTTTAGCAATCTATTCACATATTTATTTGAATGCCCCGAGAGCGATACATTTGTAAAATCGTCGTAGATGAATAAAGGTTAACTTCAGATATTAATAAAGAATATTTTCACAATCGAGAAATAATATCCGACAGCTGTTACTGCGATCACCACCCCATTAGTTTTTATTAAAGAAGCGGAAGTAATGTTAGCGAAGTTTCTTCCGAGTTAAAATGAAGTGTTGCACTTAGCTGCTACGGATAAGGAAGTAAGTTTTTGTGCGAGGATTAGGTTGATTTAATAAAGTCTTCAAGAGCGTAGAGCTAGAGTTTAATATCAGTATTGAAATTGTATTAATTTACTTCAATTACTTAAACAAAAGTTAAAGTTGCGTTCGTGTCGTGAATGTTGCAATGCTCTGCGACAACCTGAATCGGTATTGGATGTACGGACGCAGTAACACGTCCTTACTGCCGCTAGCAGGTCTCTTTTCCTGGACTACCTGAGCACTACAGCAGCGACTATTTGCAGTCCGCGAGCATTATAACTGCGAGACACCGGTTTAAAGGACGTTATCGCTGCTGAAATCAGGCTCAATATGTTGCGTTTCGCACGACGGTTACAATATGATGATGAGAAAGCATCCTAAATAGCATCTTATTGCGAGAGTGAGTCCTGACTACATCGTCCGTTCATTTATTAAACGTAGCTCCGCCATTTTGTTTGGCGCGTCCATTTTGAATCCAATCACATCCGGAATGCCCAATTTCCGAGTTTTTTCTTTTATCAAATAGTGAATGCGATCAATCAATCTCCGAATGAGATCAGATCAGTGGCAGCTGTTTCAAAATAGATCATTGACAAAATTGTTTTTCAATCATTGGCGGAAACGAAATGTATTCTCGCAAAATGGTGGCGCGTCCGGCGCTCGTTTGCGCGGCAGCTTATGTAAATAAAAATGAGAAATTAATTTACTTGAAATTATGTCGGCAATATAATCAAAATAAAGGTAAAAAGGCAACTATTAAAACACTACGGATGTCAGCCCGCTACTTTGCCCACGCAGGCACGCACGCGTGGTCGTGGTGCGCTGACGCAGCGCTTGTTTAAGGGTACTGCTGCTGAATGCAGTAGTGTTGTACGATCCAAGCGTGGCTCTGACCAGACAACTGTGTATATATGTGTGCCTAGATTCATTTGTGAGAACCTACCTTAATTGTTTATATTTTCGTTGCATTAAGGACATTTATTTTAAGCCGACGGTGACACAATTTTATGCACAAGATAAAAGTGAATTTTTGTCGCCGCTTAGATGTTTGTTAATTCATTTTTCCTTCGCATATTCAATGGGGGCGCATCCCTTTTGAATTTTAACGCAGCATTATTTTAGATTCTTTTTTAGCGCGACACGGGGTCGGTGAATTTGAAATTGGCCGGTCACTCCAGATTAGGGTTCGGCGTGGACCCTGCGCCTGTTGAATTAGCGGCGCCGCTGGGAGACGTCGGTGACAGCGGTCCATGGGGTCCGAGGGGTGCACGGGGTCTGCGCATAATGTAATCCGCGGTGCTGTGCCATGAATAATAAACCAGCGCCGCCGGCTGATTTCCCCTGCCGACGATGCCGGCTGCCCGGACACCGAGTCAACTTCAGCGGAATGAGTTCCCTTGTTTCAACGCGGCTGCGGCGCGCTTCCGAAACAATGTTTACAACAACGAAAAATATTTCATTAGCCCCTCCCCCACATGTTGTAGAAGTTTAAGAGAAGAACGACGTTTACCCGATGACAAGTGATGTGCGAGCCGATATAAATGAGGTACAGATTAGAATGTTTATACGACACCGCAGTGCTTCCGTGAAGTTTAAGATTTAACCAATTTTTATTTTGCTTCGGAAAATAATGTTTTTAATGGGAATGTTTAAAAATATTAATAACACCATCATCATCATCCATAGTTAATATTATATATACACGAAGTATCCCATTTTACACAATACAAATGCAAAAACACAATACGAGTTGCTCTGCGTGACTTGCTAATACTTTTGCCAGTCTGTAAAGTAGTTGACATAACTTCCGCTGCAAGCGGCACGTCACAAGTTCACCAAGCGCTGAAAAGTAGGGGGAGGACATTAAAGTGGGTATTATGACGTCCAGTTTTTGTTTTTCCGCATCCCTTCTCAGAACAGACTCAGACCAAGAGACAAATTATACACTAAAACGAGTTATTTTTATTTATCAGGAGAAACCGTTTCCCTTACGTTCATACATCGTGACAGTTGCTGTGATGGCGTCGTTAGAAATGTCGATGGGTTTCTTTTATGTGGTGTTGCAGACCCATCCTCACCAGTACTACATGTTCCTATGTATAGGCAAGCGTATCGCTCACCAGCAGCTGAGAGTCCAGCTCGTCGCGTCAATTGCTCATGTATAAAGAAGCGTTTTCCTTGCAGTCGTCAGAAAATGCATTACATGATATTGTTATTGGATGAGGAGAGGAAACGATCTCCGTTTATTCTATATCTATTAATGTAGTACATGTAATTTTTTGGTGAAGCTTCGTATTTATAGGGTCTCCACTGCCGGTTCATTATTTGTTAAGGGGCGCTTCACGAGACGTAATGTGAAGAGCGGAGTCGCTTCGCTCCCGGCGGGGCAGCTGTTCACTCTCCCGCAGGAAGCGAGGCTCCGCCACTGCGCCACGTCCTAACATTTGGAGTTCATTTCAAATGAAAGCAAATAATTTCTATTTGTGGATAATTCCTGGAGGCTGGCGGTAGCGAAGGTTTTCACTTTTGTCCAGTTTGTATCGCATTTATTTCAAAGTAAAGTCGTGGCGACCGATGACAACCTACATACTTATTATTTTTTTTAATATCCAGCGTCTTTATGTATTAATCCTTTATTTAAGGACTTTATATATCAATAAATTAAACAAAAACTTTTAGGGACTACATGTATATATATATAATAAAATATGTGTGTCATTCCGCGACAAAGCCTACACAGCTGAGCATAAAACTGTCCAGGAAACACCAGCCGCTCCGGCGTCCAGTGACTCCACCAGTCCTTACTCGTACATACGCTAAGCCAGCAGTGTTCCACTTAACATATCTACAAGTAAAGAACAAACAATAAAGTTTCCTGCATGTACACGAGTACTTATTACAAGTAATATGCCAGTGGTAACAAATCGATCAAAGGTAATTAAGTACAGTTAATATTACCTGGTTTCATTAGCTGATCAGGTGCGCCGCGCCGGAACGTGCGTACGTTTCCACGTACTGTAAGGAATGTCAGTTCGAAAGTAAAGTGCGCTCCGACCTCTGCGACGCAATTAACGACGCGGGGGCCGCGGAGCACTCCTCTCGTGCAGATCGCGCCGCGCTCGCCACGGCCGCCGGAGTGACTCTCTACTGCCAACGAACTTTTATCACGTGTGATACGTTCACTCCATCCCGCGACTCTAACAGTGAGTCCGCTCTATTCTATGGTTTATGGTTCCCAACACTTGCAGTGGTCTGTCACATCACCTACATTCCAGTATCCATTTCCGAAACCTAACAAATGTGCGTAATGTTAATTTCACAATGTCCTGGCTTGAAGGGCGCTATACGCAGCCAGTGAAATTACTGGAGCTAGGAGAGTTTTATTTCTAGAGAAATACTTTGTTTAGATTTTATTCAGCCGGAAGTGTCGCACGCATTGTAAATGTATGGTGTAGCAGTTCTGGAGGAACTCTGCTTTGTTATAAGTAATGAGTATCACTTATCGTGAGGAGTTGTTCCATTCCTTTAGACAATTGGTATTGCAATAATTAAGATAAATATTGTCTGCACAATAATTGTTGCTTAGGGTTAGAATTTATCTGGAGCGCGTTATCTTCATTCTTCATTCGTCTATAGATTATTCAATTAGGATGCTGTAGGACGAATAAATAATATGTTTGTTTCAGTGATGGACGTGCCGTGGGAGGTGCGGATCCAGCCGACGCACGGGGTGGCCGGTGGCGCCGCGCTGCTGACCTGCTCCCCGACCGCCGCGGTGCGAGCGCACATGGTGGTCACCAGGTGGTTCAAAGACGGTGTCGTGCTGGCCCCGATGACGACCGATGTTGGTATGAATAAATAACGTCAAAACTAGAATTAGTTGGTACGGGCGTGGTTCTCAATAATGAGGAAGTTTGTAGAAAAACATAGGTCATCGCAACCTGCTATTTAGCAGATGTGCCAATGATGGAGGACATGACAATACCATCATACATTGTAGTAGATATTATAAACTCATTAAATTTAAATTATTCAAACTCCCCTAAACGATATCATACACACGGACATACATTAAATAGTGGGGTGCAGCAGCGGCGTGTAGCGCCGTCCACGTGGAGATCTGCCAGCGCTGTTGCACTACGCCGGACCCAAATTAATTTGGTGCCGGGTGCCGGAGCTGATGCCGGTGCCGGGTCTCGATTGCTGCCATTTCACGAGGGAACAAAATTAAGAATTTCCCAGTAGCTGCTAGGGCGCCGGCGGAGCGGGGCGGGGCGGACCGGGCCGGAGCGCGACGGAGCGGGGCGGGGCTCTCGTTATGACTTCTAATGCACTTGGCTACAGCCGTTAAATTGCATTAGCCTTTTTATTTTCAGACGGAACAGAACCTTTTCTGACTTCTTCCGGTTAATACAGCGTTAATCGCCCCCGGCCCCCGCATCATGACATTTTAGCAAAATCAACCGTTCCTATTGTTTATAACAATTTTGTTTTAAACAAAATTACTTTTAAAGTTCTCGTGTAAAAAGTAAATCAAATTAACCTTCTCAACCAAGTATACTTGTTGATTTATAATTAATGTCTACTTGGAATCATCACCATCTCAACCGACGTCACTGGTGACCAAGATCCTTTTGAACGTGGAATATTTTTTAAGCACTAACACCACATTTAACTAAATACCACATTCAATGTATGCTCGGTAGACAAAGCTCTCAATAATTGAATACAAGTTCTCCGTCGATAAACGTCCTCGGCATGTGGCCCTGGATTCATTACACAGCGGCAGATGGGACACGTTATAATTCAGAAGGCTTACACTGTCTGCGGGAGACTGCGGCTGTCTTAATTAATACAAAGCTCTCACCACACACCACCACCACCACCCCCCTCCCGGCGCGCGCGCTCCCGCCCCGCTCTCGTAGCGCAATTCTACCCCCGGCGGACTGTCACGTGAGCGCTTAGGAACGGAACCGCTAAAATGTTACTTTGTGTCGAAGCGGGACACCAACATCCGCCAATCGTCTCCGATGTGACGGTAACGTAACTCCTGCTTTGAACCTGATCGATGTCTGTAAATTGACTTTATTTCAACTCGGCGTATATATTTCGTAAGATGTGGACACTGAAAAAACTTTTTTTTTTCCTATTATGAATACTTTGGACTGAGGCAAAGGCAACTCGTAATCCAAAATGAGAATGAAGACTACGTCGGTAGACATACTCGGCATCAAATTATGGAGTTAAAGGAAAAGCATGAGCACTAAACATTAGTGACTTGATGTATGTCGTGGTGACATCTTAGTGGCCTGGAGCAGCTCACGTTCATCCATAATACAGCGCAGGCATCTCGCAGGATGAACAACAATAGTGAGATAATTGAAGCGAAGGTTGAATGTGTAAGTACGCCGCGGCCGGCCCGCTCCGCTTGCGAACAATCTTAATTCTACTGAACAAGATAATACAATACTGTCGAAGTTTAATTATTTTGTATTAGACTGCATTTTATAACTCACCACCACACCACCTTTTCCTACCGACACGTATTATTGCGTTCCGAGTTAAGGGGCAGAACGTTACGCACCCTTAATTTGTGTTTGTAACTATTAGATGAACTAATGTGGAATGCGCTCTGATGAAGTCTATATTTATTGAAGCATTTTTATACATTTTAATACCAACGAGCTGGTTACCTTCCTAGTTGCGAGCGATGAGGATAACCATAACAATAAGTTACCCAGCTACATCACTCCTCAACCGGTACGTGATTAGTTAAGTTTTTCCACATTAATTCAACTTGCCAAAAATAAGTTATGATGGTAGGTACCAGCGATGCGGAAATGTCAATAATAATGTTCTTCTACAAAACTCGCTACCGCTACTTTTGACCTGTATTAATAAAAAAAAGGTATTTGAACTGTAATTATAATACAAATGTCATGATGTTGTCACAGAGCTGGTAGTTATTATGCGCAGTCCGATCTACGCAGAGCGAGCTCACTGGCTCTTGGAGGCTACTCATGGTTTGCTTGGTTTTGTGTGGTTTTATAATTAATGGAATCCTAAAGCAGTGGTAATAGCCAAACGCGTTCTCTAATGCTGTTAATAAATAAAATCTTTTTGCTTCCGGTCCCAGGGTCTCGGAAGTACTGCCACGAGGATGTATGGTAGTAGTAAATATCTTGTAGTGTAATTATACTTATGTTTCCATCCTTCAAACATATTAAAGAAGCATATTTTTAGCTGCCGTCGAAGACATGTTTATGGCTTCCCCAAGCGCGCCAGTTGCTCCTGCTGCTCATCACACGGCGCGACCATAAAAGTAAACGTCGCAGCAATAAAATAAATGCGCAGAGCTGGTAACGAGCTCAGGACCGGATGCGTTCTGCGCACAGCTACCCGCTTCGGTCGATGCGTGAATTTGGAGCATGGAACATGATAATCTAATAGGTAATTAGCTTTTGAAGGCCAAAGGATAGAGACAGGCAGGAGGTCTGCCCGATGATGGATCATACCGTTGCTCATAAAAATAGTTGCAGCTAGAATGTTTATACAGCATCAGGCTGCGCAAAATACCATGAGACGTAAGTTTTAACACTTCATTATGACAAATGAACCTCCCTCTCCAAAGATGAATAGGAATCCAGGGCTTCTTCTTCTAACAGTAATTCATTGAAGTCTTGTTGAAACACTTCTCTATGTACTTGGTTATGATGACTACTACTGAGCTGTTCTCGAATCGATCACTAGCTCGGGGCAGACGAGACGTCGTCGCGAGGCGCTAATAACTCGATACTGTTGCTGGTGTGCGGGAGCCTTCGTCCCGTATCACCAGCGCGTCAGTGGAACTGGACACGTTTATGCATCGTCTCCACCTACTCGCTCGCTATACCGTTTCATTCCTCGTGCTCGTCTCCCGGACGTAATGGCGACGTTCCCGCTGCGTCCTGAAAATATCACTGTACATGTTAAAATTTCCAAGCACTTTGTGTCAAATAGACCTATTGTATAGACCGACCACGTTGACTGCACAGAAGTAATATTTCTCACGAATCGCATGTGGTGTGGTTGGATGTGATACAGGAACAATTGACGAACGATATGACAACCGTTCCGTGGAAGGCCACATCTCGCGCACAGACGTCATTCTTGATAACATTACTTTCGTCCAGGCGTTTCTTATTAAACCAATCATGTTGTTTCTGGCCAATTTTATATGTCGTCAAAACATACCCTGCGGGTGTTCTCGATAGCTTATATAGCTTATAACTTAGGACGCAGTAAAGAATTATTTTAAAAATAGTAATTATTTTCGTTGATAGACCCAGTCATAGGTCTCCCCAAGTGCTCACCACACACCATATTTAAACAATGTTTGATATAGCACGTCCCCCACTGCCGTGGGGGAAAGTCGAAACTTATAATGTGACGACGCCGCTTTAAATCCACATTCACCTTATCGCTGCTGTTGGCCGACAATAAAAAGTATCAAAGAGTCCTCCAGCAAAAGTTATTTACGACAAAATGCTACAAAAGTCCACTTGAGTGGGGGACAAAGTAACAATAGTATCAGCGGCATCAGTCGACGCGACAATTGAGCGGCGGGGTGGTGCGGCGAGAGGACGTGGGGAGGGGGATGCAAAAGAAAGTTAAGATGAAATGGACTGTGAGGCGGCAGGTCGGACGCATTTAGAATTCATTGAAAAACTCCGCGTTGAAAGTAATCTGATCGTAAACTGGGGCCGGCGCGGGCCAGCGCGGGCCGGCGCAGGCGGCAGCGGGCGGGCGCGGGCGCACTCCGCCGGGGCGCGGTTTCAGATATTCCAACACATTATACAATGGACAGTGCATCCGCTTCCGGCGCCCTGTGCGTCCGGCACGCAGCGAGCAGCGCGCGCCGCCCCCCGCCCCCCGCACGGCCTCTTTATGTACAATAATGATAATAATTAATGGAAAGTAAAAGTTTCCCGCCGTTCATACGAATCAATAAGTCCAAATTTGCTCACACCAAACTTTACACTGCTTACAAACAATACTATATACGTGAATTGTTTTGATAAGCACAAAATCACGGCTTATCAATGTTATGCCTGGAACTGTCGCCGATCGACGTCAAGAGGTGCATGGAATATGGCGCGGATAAGAAGGCAATTTCAGCCAGACACGGGGCGGGCCCGGCGCCGGGAGCACCCAGCCGAGCACGTCCTCTCATTGCAGCCATGAGCTTCACCGCATCGAACACGCTCCAGCGGCGATGCTTTATACTATTCTCTACTCTACTCCACTGTACTCTACTTTACTGTACCGTACTGAACTCTATTGCACCGCACTGTACTCTACTGTACCCGTACTGTACGGTACTGTACTGTACTGTACTGTACTGTACTGTACTGTACTGTACTTACAATGACTTTTATTAATTTGTTTAATAACTATTAAATAGTGAACGTATTACAATACATTTGGACAGTAGCACTTTTTAACAACATAGCGACGCGACTGGCAACTCCTTCGTCCGCTGGTACCACGGAATACGGAATAATGAGACACTTTTCTACCCATAGACATTACAAGCTCCAATCTGGTTTAAAGGATGTTGAAAAATTTTATTAGCTACAGCTCCATCAAAATCGAAACACCGTTATTAAATGTCAATAGTAGACATTTAATAACGTTTTTCATTGGAGAACGCAGTTATAGTACAGTTATTGTAAGTTGGAAAATTTTTCGCTGCCAGGCGGTCGCTACATTATCGGTGGCAGCCGTGGCGACGTCCTGGTCATCCGGGACGCCCGACCCGATGACTCCAGTTCGTTTTCGTGTGAGGCGCAACACACCCTCACCGGTGACAAGAGAAGAAGTCCGCCTGCCACGGTGGCGGTGTCGCGTAAGTGTTGCTCAGACCCCCACCCCTTCCTCCACACAATGTGTAACAGAGATCCTCTTGGCAAGTTTTGTATTGTTAAAGTTTAATTTAGACATTTTAAGATTGTCTCAAGCAAAAATGAATTTTATTGAAAAATAACTTCACTAGCAGACCAACAAGTTTAAGTTCTTTACTTAACGTCATTTATAAACAGGAAGCATAAAGCTTTTTCTATAGACGGCACCTGTCCACTGGTAGTGGTGATTACTTGCAGCGACGTCATCCCCCTCCACCGTAGTAGCGAGCGCCGTTTCTTACCTCGTTCTGTTGTTAGATGCGAGTGGTAGCATGGCGCCACGTATGCTGACGGTGTCGGAGGACGAGGTGGTGCCGCAGGGCGGTGACATAAGACTCGTCTGCTGCGCCATCGGCAGCCCGCCGCCCACCTACAGGTACACAACCGCTTGATATTTCAGTATCAACTAATGATCATTTATTATTTATTATATATCCACCATTTTATAGAATTTAAGATGATTAGTAATAAATAAAGATATTGACGGAATTGAAGATCCGCTAGAATAGAACCTAGACTCACTCCGAAACAATACAATTTGACGGAACCTAAATTTTTATCGGTTCATGAGATGTGCATAACAATCCCTGGTTTCGCGGTCCCGCAAAGTAAACCCGAAGAGTGCAAACCTTCGTATATTATAAGATATTATATAAAAATTTGATTAATTTCGCAGTTGGTTCCGTCACGCAAACGGGCGGCTCAGCCCGGTGTCGAACGGCATCCGGATCTCGGTGTCGGATCAGGTGCTGGTGATCCGGCGCGTCCAGCTGTCGGACGGCGGCGTGTGGACCTGCCGCGCGCACAACCAGTACGGCGAGCAGCGGCGGGAGGCGCGGCTGACGGTGCTCTCGCGGCTGGTGGTCAGCGTGCACCCGCAGCTGCAGGTCTGCGCTTCCGTTGCTGAAGACGATAACAAAAACAAATATACAACAATGTGGCTGTTTGAACAAAAAAACTATTCTGTAGATGACGTTACTACCTATGACAAAGTAGCAGTTTAGCTGCATACAGCTGAAGATGAATTTTCCATAAGCATTGTTACCACCGCTTAAGAGTCCACTGCGCAAGAGCATCAGAGGTTTTTACTGGACGATTATATTCTAAGTTGGGATTGCCACTGAGCGCTAAATTTATTTTAAAGTTAGATTTGGTATCCTTGACCTATACGTCAAGCGACCTTCGAGATTGTTCTGAGTCTTAAAATCTTAAACTGGATTTAAAGTGTATTCATAAGGTCGTGATGACACGTCTTTGTGACAAAGCTGCAGGGACAGAGCTGCGCTTTGGCATTGGTCAGTATTTCGTCACAGTGCTCGTATGCAAGGTGCGTGTGTTCCGCGAGGTGCGGAGTATTCCTCGCAATTTGATTACCGGTGCCTTCTCCGTTACCCCGCCGGCTGTAATCAGGTTAAGCGAGCACCTGACGTGACGTCGCCCTGAATAATTCATGGCGCTCGCATTGAGCTTGTTCGCGACGAGCTGGCGGACATGTCGCGCCTACATGTTCCCACTTCTGCCAAAGTTTCAACCTTCAACTCAATTTTTTAGGTCTGAAAGGCGACTCAGTGAAGACCATTCTTCGCATGAATTATGAACAAACTGTATTAGCACTTTTTACATTTTCAAAATTTTTGATTGCTTCGTGAACGAAGCAAAATCTTGGTATAATATTATTGTACATACGGGCACGGCACCGACGACACCCCGCCGCAGTAATACCTGCTGAGACAGGTGGTATTGAGAGTACTGTAACCTTCAACCAGTAATAATTGTGTGAAGCTTTAGCTTAGCAACAGGGCTATTATAATTGTTTTGGAAATCGCTGTGCGTCCAAGGCCACAACCGCAATCTGCTGATATTCCCAGTCGTCATTGGGTGAGAGTTCTGTCGCTCGTACCCTGGCGGTGTTGTACCGAAAGGGACAATATGAACATGTTGTAATTTTCAGGTGGCCAACTCGGGCAGCTCGGTGACGTTCAACTGCTCGGTAGAAGGCGGCGAGGCGCGGGTGCGGTGGCTGCACGACGGCGTGCCGGTGGGCGGCGGCGAGCGGGTGCTGCGGGTGCACGCGGTGGTGCGGGCGCACCGCGGCATGTACCAGTGCTTCGCGGAGCGGGACCTCGACAGCGCACAGGCCGCCGCCGAGCTGAGGCTTGGAGGTCAGTAATAGTAATCGAAATAGCCCAATAATTCACAGGGTCAGTAATTATTAGCAGAAAATAACAAATTCGCTCACGCTTGCGATATTCATGAAGCTCTTTTTTAGGTATATCCTTTTTCCATTAAAAAAAAAACGAGCAAAATCTCAAAATGGAAAGAAAAAGTTCTTGTTATTAATAATAAATAGAAGATTTAATGACATTTACATGTCTGCAGAAGGAAGTGACGACAGCAGCGCGTCATTGTCCTACTGCTAAATGTTACCAGTAATTATAATAATATCTATAATGAACCATTAGCACGCTTACACTGTTACCTTCACATTGACATGTACGATAGTATCCTCGTCTCCACAGATATACACATTTATTTATTTATTTATTGATACACCAACAGCATAACATATCATATACTATCTTACGTTCTAGATATAGTGTACAACATTAAATATGTATGCCTGTTGTAGGCGCACACAGCTTTGGCCATAGTTTGCACTTAAAAATATTAAAGTGAAAAAGAAACTTATAGTGTACACATATAGAAGCCTGGTTACCACAGTAATTTTTCTGCTTCTTCCTCTTCTTCTTAAAGTGATTCTCCAACTAGTGAAGGTTGGCGATCAGCGTGGGCAATCCTTTCTGTCTCCTAAGAGACACCGAGCACTCCGGGCCTTGTTATTATTGGACTTTTCCATTCTGAATAATACTAGGGATTATAGTGCAGTGGTTTCCCGTTGCCTTCTGCACCAGGCCTATTAGAGGTTACTTGCGTCTCAAGGCAGCTGAAGCTTCATCGAACCAGTTGCCGGGCCGGGTGTATGGTTATAACGTCATTGCTCGGTCTCCAGGGCCTCGTTCGTTATCCAGCAGGGGGCACTGCGGGCAGGTGAGATTGACTGTTGGGCCGGATAGATCTTACTTTCTGTTCTTCCCTTACTCCCCTCGCCTTTCCTGATTAAAATACTTTATACTGCTAAACGCGGGACAGCAGTGTTGTTTTATGCACAATACAATTTAACTGCAATAAGCAAGTTGGCGTGAATCGTAAAAATGTCTACCTGGATGTAACTTTGTTCATTTTAATAAAACCTGTTAAAATATTTCCTCGAGCAATGCACACTTTGCTAATCCGTTCCAATAGGGAGCTGAAGATGCAGGCCCGCTCGCGGTGAAGTGCCGAAAGCTGTACGACAAAAGTAGTCGAATGGCGAGACCTTAAAGTATTTAAATTTATTCAAGTTAAAGGTAGATTCGTAGCGCTGGAAGCGAGCTTTTTACCCACGGGCAGGATATTGCTCGGCGCCGAGTCGCCACTCGCCACTCGCCGCCTACCGCCTGCCGCCGCCCGCCGCCGCCCGCCGCCGCTAGTGGCGGGGGTGAAGCGACTCTTCGCGAACATTAGTAGGATCCTTTTAATCAGATGCAAATCTATAAGAGAAGTTTCGTAACATTACTGAACTTCGATGACTACCTCTTCTGCAGGAATCCTGCTTTCTCTAATGATAGTGATTTTCATGGTTACTAAATGACTCTACAGATAATATATTTCATTATACGAAAACGATATAAATGTTGAATATATATTGTATTGTATTCACATGTATGTCAATATTACCGTGTTCCAGTTCGGAAGAAGTTTCTGGTCTGGTTTAACGTAGAAACCAGAGCAGTGTGGTTTATGGTGACGTCGAAGTGAGAGCAAGTCGCTGTCCATTTCCCAATGCCTATACGAAATTATTTGTAGGATGTTTGTATGCTGTTACATTTTCATCGCCATCAATGAACATCTACGCGCTCCTCGCAACTGTGCACCGCTCGGGGATCACACGGAGTGGATGGAGTTCATGTTAGAACAACAAGTTGCTCTTATAACTCGTAATGCACCCAATAATTATTGTTAGATATGAGTGAACAGAGTATTGTCGGTGAGGGGTGGGTGGTGGGGTGAGGCTGCTGCGGGTACATAGCCTGCGCTGGTGGCGCTGTGTATCGCGTTACATAACCGCCGGTGAGCCTGCAGCCCCAGATCCGGGTCAGTTATTGATTAAACTCCGTTGCAGTAATGACCGGACGGGCCATGCGTCACTCGCCGTGGTGACAGATGACCCTGTGGTACAAGTCCATGAAAAACTATTATTATACTCAATATAAATAATTACGGGGCGCAATAGTTGATCGCTTGCTTTGGAATTTCCTGCGGCGACAAGGTTCTTACGAACCGGCCTGGTGAGATTATGAACTCGATTTATCTCCTGCTATTAAAGCAATACTGTGTCGATTTTTAAGGTATGAAAATCAAAGTTTTGACACTTGTGAAAACAATGACGTGATATCTATGTCCTAGTATCCTAAGCAGCACCATCAGGAAATCGAAAATATATTGCAATAACAGCCTAATATATTTTTCACAACTCCAAAGTTATTATCCTTATAACTGTGGTTATTACCTTGGAAGAGATGTATCTGTGTTACATTGTATTCGTTCACGCGCTTCCTTATCAATGTTAGGTTGATTACTTAATACGCTAATCGCTAATCGCTAATCGCTAGCATCTTAGACTATTCACCCCACGTCACGCCCGACGCAGGCGAGGGGCGGTGTCGATCGCCATTAAAGTCGTTGTTGCGTAACACTCACTCTAAGTTGAATATGGACAATAGTTGCACACTTAGCACTTGCGGAATGTTGCTTAAAAATAAACTTAAATACACAAAAGTTATATATAATAACTGGTGTACTAACAATCTTGCCCAATTTCACATAAAACTTAAGGGTGTGTTGGCTGCGATGTCGAATTGGTACTACTCTGTAAAGATATGTGTGGTGATGCATAAGAAAAATAAGGGTGAAGTTAACCACCTTCCTAGATCATACGACTGTAGATGATTACGATAAGGTGTTCTGCGGGCTGCAGTCGCTGCAGTTAAATAATGGGAATTAAAGGAACAATCTTGATACTCTACGGGGGATAGGGAGATGTCAAACATTACAGGAGGTTCCGAGCGTGTATCCTGAAACGTTGTTTATGTTTATTAAACCATAATGTAACATAAAACTCGTTTTTATTGTTATCCCAAATTGCTGACGATATCTGTAAAATATTTTCACGGATTTCATTTTTTCCCACTTACCATGACACGTGTCAATTTAATTCACGTGTAATTTATCGGCGCCGGGACCTGGACACGAAGCCATTATGTTCCCCAACTGTGACGTTTAAAATGAGGGCCGGTATCTGCCCGTCCCCGCGACCCCGCGACCCCGCACCACCGCACCACCGCACCCCCGCACCCCCGCACACACAGCGCCGCTCGCCGGCAGCGGCGCGTCATCGACGGTTAATTAAAACTGAAGACGGGCACAGTGCTCGCCGAGTGGACTCCTGTCGAGTGCACAAACCAATGTCACCGGTCATTTGTCCTGTTTTTTTCTTCATCAACATGTGTATATACACCTCCGGGCAAACTCAACGTCAGCCCGTCTGTTTGCTTTGAGATGCTAATGCTATCGTTGGTGATCCCTGCGTATTGTATATTTAAACATGAACCATCATCACACGTTAAATGATGAACGATACAGAAGCTGCGGTAAATCTTTTTCGAATTCAGGAGGGCAATTTGGCACAACGCCGAAAGTAACTTTTTTTTGGATCAAGTTACAAGAGGGCACGGTGTGAATTAATTTTAATGGTGTTACGTGGTAACTAATTGACTGCGGAATTATAATTAGTCAATTGAAATTCAATATAATTCCACTGACGTGCGACTACGTAATATACAATACACGTTACCAGTATTCAAATGCAATTACCTGGTGGTATTTATTTACAAAGATATATACTAAAGGGGTGAAAGGAGTTCAGGATAATAACTTAGGGGACCCAAGCCAAGCTCACCTGTTCGTGGTGCACCCTGTTAATCAACAAACGAGGCTGCGGCCCCTGCCAACCCGCACCAACGTGGTGTGAAGCGGCCCAAATCCTCCCATATGAACTTCTAAATACGACGGCCCCTAGACAGAGTGATGTGGAGATCTTTGGGCGAGGCCTGTCCAACAGCGAACGTCTATCGGCTGATGATTATTTATTTAATTAAATGATGGTTTTCTTGGAGGAGGTCTATGTTCAGCAGTGGATTTTTTTTTTTTTTTGTTTTACGTGAGGGAAATGCCTACGCATACTCGTCCTCGCAGGGGCAAGGACGAGTTATGTCGGACTTGCACCGACTAAAACCCCCACGATGTTCTGCCTCATCGCCATGATGGCAGGGTCACGGGAACGCATGCACTCAACCGCGACCCTGCCGGCGCTGGCCGCTTGCGCAGCCCCACCTCGGGAGGGAGGGATAAACCCTCCCTATCCAGGGCGCGCCGGAACATGCAGCGCGCTCCCTCCTCGACCTCATGCGTGTGCGGGTGACCGGTTCCCCCGAACCTGTCGCCCAGAGGCCATGGGAGCCACTGGAGAAAACCTCTCCCGGCTCCCCGCGGCGGAGAGATGTTAGGCCCGCCGCTACCTGTCAACGGCCGCGGAGGATAGGGAGAACGGCGCATCTCAATACCGGTATTCCTCTTCCCCCGCGGCCCCGCCGCCGCCGCATCGCCGGTGCGACACCGGTTGGCCGCAGAGGGTACTCCCTCCGCGACCCCACCTCGGCTGGGAAGGGCGGTATGAAACCACCCCTGCAGCCGGCCGTTAGGGCAGCACACAGCCGCCCCTGCGGCCCCCGGCCGCTCCGGTGAGCTCCAGTTATCCCAACTGGTGCTCGAACCTGGAGCGGCCGCTTCGGCCAGCCCTTCGCCGCGGGCCGGCCGGGTGGGTTCCACTTGGCTTCACCGTGTACCGGACCACGGTTACTAAGCCCCTCCGCCACGACAAGGCGAGAACCCGTTGGAGGGGTTCAGCAGGGGATGCGAGCGAGCGGTGATAATTTATTTAAATATAACTTGTATTTTACTACGCTTATTACGAATTTTTAACCAAAAATATTTTTAGGGAATTAAAAAACAAAGTATAAATAACCCGTTGAGTTTCTTACGGAAACTCTTCTTAGGTCTGAAGCATTCCTATTGCGAATAGCTGTGGTTTGTACAAATTAATATTGAGTGGGAGATGAATAATTAGGATTATGAGTAAAATGTAGTAATCGACTTGCCACTGAAGTGCGTGTTGAGGTATTAATAATAAACCAGTATTGAAGTAAATGACTCGCAGTAAGGACTCGCTACCTCCCGCAGCTCGCGCCGGCCGGCACAGCGCCTGTCACAGCGTCCGGTTCCGTTTGCGCGTAATAAAGAGCTCTGACCTCCCACCGGCGGTGTGCCCCCTCGCCTCCCCACCACTTTCCACCAGTGCACCCGGCGCTATGCTGATGCTGTGACAGTAAATGTAACCTTACCTTAACGGTTGACACCACCCTGCGCGGACCACACAAGTGTGACACATTGTTACTGAAGAAATTGTGTACTTTTTTTACCATTGAATGTCACAATAGTTAATAAAAACAAAGTAAACGACAAAAAAAGATTAACAATACAAATCCGTAACTTTGCACTGCGTTAAACGCTCCAGCATCTCGCACCATTTCAGATGCGGGTATGGTCGTACACCTCACCCTCGCTACTAACAAGGAGCACGCAAAATAGTGTTAAACCTCTATCGCTCATTTAGTAGCAGTAAACTATCCGGTTTTCATAATCTATAGTAACCACGAGGTTTTTTCCTTTTAATGCAACATGTATTTAAAAAAACATGTCGATTATTTTATAGTTTGCCTATATTCTAGTAAAGAAATAAACAAGCGAGCTGGAGAGCTGATGGTGAGGTATGTGGTGTGTCACATTTCCGCGTCGCATTTACATAAAGTTGCATCAAGTCTGTATTGCCCAACGTTTAAGTATACCAATAAGAGCAGCTGCTCTGTACGTAGGCCGCGCCCAGGTCGCAGAAGTGTGGGACGCCCCCCTCCAGATGGACCGACGACATCATCAGGGCGGTCGGAAGTGGGTGGAAGCGAGAATGCAGCAGTGGACAAACAAAGGCTGATAATGATGATGATGTATGATGTATATACGTATTTGTTTGCCAATAACATGAACACCCCACGCGTCGCTTGTGCTAGTGTTCATAAACATAGAACCTCCGAAGTTACGCCGTGGTAGCCTTAGTTGGTATTCAAGTTTAAAACTAAGTTGAGGCTAGTGTGCAATAGAGGAAACGGTAGTAAGGCTGCCAATGAAGTAGGAATGGCCGCCAGAACAGAATCCAATGAACGTGTTCCCGGCGCCGTGCGAACAAGGCGGCGTGTGCCGGATGTGTGGGGTCATTTGTCACGGGTCCTGCGAGCGCTGCGGCATTAACGGGCAAGGATGCGGCGCTCCCGGCGCGGCGAGTCCTGAGCCCGTTGTTAGTAAGATATACGCAGCCTCTTTCATCGCCGCACTGGGAATTGACCATTCAACGTTTGTTATTGCTTTACGGTCGTTATACAGGAAGGGATCGTGGAGGACAGGTGATTTATTATTTATAATGTAGGACGTTACATCCTGCGGAATTTAGAGGAATTATGTACTAGGACTGTTTACAAATCGTTACGGTAAACGAGGATATGAGAGGGTTAACTTTGTACTAGCTCAATATGATAAGACACAGAGACATTTATTGAAACAATTACTTATCGGCATAGTGGGTACTGCATTGGTGCTTTATCATAAAAATGTAATAATTAGCTCATCTATCGACTCAAGGCATTCTCTCGCAAGGAGTGCGTCGACGCAGTTTCTGCATCACGTCAGCCCAGTGCAGTTTGCGAAAATCACACGCTCTTGATAGTATACATTACAAATAATTGAAATATAACATGGGTTTTTCAATTCTCCATTAGACACTGCACCGGAACTGCATTACACGTTCATAGAGCAAGCCCTACACCCGGGGCCCTCCCTGGCTTTGCACTGCTCCGCGTCAGGCTCCCCGCCGCCTCGGTTCACGTGGCTCCTGGACATGCAGCCGATGGAAGAACACAATACACCGCAGAGGTACTCACCGATAAGAGCTAAACTATAGAACTACAGACATTGTACTCGTATAGATCGATTGTACATTAACGAATGCTTGAACAGTTAAGCAATAAATAAACATGTTTGGAAATTAGGTTGCTAAAGTAATGGCAGGCGGCGGAAATCGTGACTTAACTATTATATATTTCTGTCTGGAGGTCAATTATTAGGTTCAATAAGAGTTTCTCCGGCGATTTCGCTGGGATGTAAATTTGTGTTGAATGTAAACCAGAAACTTTGTTACTATTTTGAATTGTTATAGGTATTAAAGGCTGTAATGAATATAAGACAATTAGCTTAAATAAAGAGTAAACTTCACCACAAGTCACGTCACGTTAAGTAACTGTTAACGGTTTGAAGTCGAATTGCGTGACGACGTACAAATATATCGCACAGTGCGTCAACGTAAACAACGGCGATTCCGTCCGAGGGTTACTCAAAACGAATCCTGTACTGTTTGTTGTAGGAGTATAACGCAGTTCATGAGCCCCAACGGCGACGTGGTGAGCTACCTGAACATGAGCTCCGTGCGGCCCGAGGACGGCGGGCGGTACACGTGCCGCGCGCACAACTCGCGCGGCGCCGCCGACCACTCCGCGCGCCTCAACGTATACGGTTACTGCACCACCACCACCACCACCGCACCATCACACCTTTCGCTCACACAAACGCTTACAGAAGAACGCTGCTCTCGTTCAGAAGCCCTGACCCCACACCATCTCTAGAGCGTGACTCATCCTCCGCGCAGCAGCGATTCGTGGACCTCACCGACTATGGATAGCATCTGGGACAGGATATTTTTTCACTTATAATTTTCGATAGAGAAAATGTGATTCATCTATTTCAATAATTTCCTGTAATCCTTTATGTCCTAGTTCTGCCGCCAAGCAAGCATGCGGAAAAAATTACTGTTAACTATTAAATAGAACTGTTACTAGTAAAGTTACTAGGATAGTGAAAATAATCACTTTTTGTAGCAATGCGATGAAGAGTACAGTTCTGTGAAACATTTTAATTAGTTTCATTAACATTAGGAGACTTTACGTGTGAAAGTCCTGCTGATCTCATTTCTCAGTTGTACGGTTCCTTGCAAAGGATCCCCGCTTAACTGTGTGATGGTGTGCCGCGGCAGGCCCGCCGTCCATCAGGAGCATCGGCCCGCTGCGTGTGGTGGCCGGCGTCAACACCACCATTTACTGCCCCTACTCCGGATTTCCAATCAGGTTGATGGAGGTGCATTTGTTTAGAAAGATTATAAGTTTGTTTCATACAAAGTCTGATAAAAAAATGATTTTAAACAAACTTCAAACCAATGTTCATAACTTTTTTTACGACCAAATAGGTCTGCTGGTGATAAGTGAAACATTTAGTTATTATTTTACTACTTCCATGGTCATGTGTCATGTGTCAGGTGCCAATAAAGGCCTGAACAGTCGTGACAAGAGAGACCTATTGCAATTAATAACTTTGATGATTGGACTCATTCAATCTAAAATCCAAAAGAATTTTGGTTTTTGCGAGGCGCTATAAGCTGCTTGGTTCCTTCAGCGAGATCCGGTGGCAGCGCGGCGGCGTGGAGGTGGGCACGTCCGGCGCGCGCGCGCTGTCCGGGCTGGGCGGCGAGCTGCTGCTGTGGCCGCCGGAGCCCGCCGACGCGGGACTCTACTCCTGCCGCGTCACCTCGCCCACGGGACAGTACGCGCAGAAAGACGTGCAGATCTTCGTGCGGAGTTAGTGAAAAGAGAATTAATTTAGTTAAGAAACACAGAATTAATATGATTTCGTTTGTGTACACTTGATGCATCGTACTTCGTATTGTTGACGAAGCTGCTGAATGTAATTTGGTTTCAGATCCACCTAAAATCGCCGGGTTCTCATTCCCGGCCGACCTAGTGGAGGGCAGTTCGATACAGGTGCTTTGCGGCATTACTTCCGGTGATAAGCCCGTTTATTTCTCGTGGCTCAAGGATGGACAGCACATACCTTCCAATTTGCAGGTGATCATTATTCGTATAAGTCTCATCCTTTCACTACCATCACATGCTGTCATCGCCACCGGTAGTTTCCGTATCAACGCCTGCCCTAATCTTTTTTTGTAGAACGAATATATTGTATACCTAGCACGGTGGCCGCTGGTTTCAGGTGCAGGAAAAGTCTCTAGATGAGTTCAGTTTCCTAATTTTCTCCCACGTGACATCTAAGCACAGCGGAGAGTACACTTGCGTCGCTACCAACAACGCGGCTGAAGTCAACCACACGGCTCGGCTGGCGGTTAAAGGTAACATAACATTACTTATACTTACCTTCTACCTGTGAATTATTATATATAATATATATAATAATTTATATATATCCTGTTATATGTGCAGAGGGAGGCTGTGATGGTAAACCGTACCAACGTACGAGGAACTTTTTTTATATAAACATAATCAACCATGTAACTTAACAAGTCCCAGAAATTTCTATAAACTTCATTGTCTATTGCAGTTGCTCCGTCCTGGGTGTACGAGCCTCAGGACGTGTCAGCGCTGCTGGGTACGCAGGTTGTCGTACACTGCTCAACGAAAGGTTATCCGGAGCCGCAAGTGTCTTGGCTGAAGGCACAAGGTATCTTATTTGTCTACGAACTGCACCATATTCATTGCCATAGTTATAAATGTAAATTAAATATCATTGTCAAACTTGACTAGGTACTGTTATTCAGGAAACGGCGATTTGTATTAGACGAGTATTTATGGAAATATCACCATTGTAAATAAATCACATAACGAACAGCAGGATCGACAGGTACGGATTTCCGGCCGCTGTCGCGGTTGGAGCTGCCGCTGGCGGTGCTGGGCAACGGGTCGCTGAGCGCGGCGGCGGCTGCGCGCGCGCACGAGGGCCGCTATATGTGCCGCGCGGACAACGGCGTGGGCAGGGGACTGTCCAAAGTTATCACTATTTCCGTTAATGGTAACCACTTCCACAATCGTATAACGTGACTTCTTAAACAAAAACAATGTGAAAGAATAAAAAAGTATCGAGTCAACACAAACGTAACACCATCTTTGGCGTGGTAGCGCTGGGTTCGCTGCACTTTACCGACTGCATTTGTATGGAAAGTTAGCTCTTGATTTAAAGATACCCTAAAACTTAGCTCAGCCATCAGCCTGCGTACCTTAGTTCTCTGTTCGACATAGACCTATAGGAATGAATTGGGCTGATGACGAAATAATTTATGTGAAGTTTAACAAGCGCGATTATTATGTCATGTGTCGCGCGTCGTGCATCGTGGTCGTTCAGAGCCAGCGCACTTCGAGTTCTCGTCGCGCAACATGTCCGCGCGCCGCACCGCCGCCGTGGCGCTGCCGTGCGACGCGCGCGGCGACCCGCCCATACAGCTGCATTGGACGCACAACACGCAGCGCCTCGACCTCTCCACCTACAGGTACCACACCACACCTGCACCAACCGCCGCTGGTACCACTTGTACCGCGTGCCTACCGTCGCATGATTGCGCATTGTAAACAATACTTAAAACTTTACTACCGTCATCCATTCATAGCTTCACTTGAATCTTCTTAATAATTGCAGAGTGTCGGTGTCGGAGAAGCGGTCCGACAGCGGCGCCAGTTCGACGCTGAGTATAGCGCACGCGCAGCGCAAGGACTCCGGCGTGTACCGGTGTCGCGCGGAGAACGCGTACGGGCGGGACGAGTTGTTGATATATCTCGCCGTCCAAGGTGCGACGATACACACAGCGTGCAATGTTAGGAGATTTACTAAATTTTTAATTTCACTCCACAAAACTTGGGCTAATTGGTTTATATTGTTTAAGTAGATATTTGTAGTCCGGGCGGGATGGTCGCTCTTAGATCGTTAACAGAGTTTTAGAATTGTTCTATGGCACACACGCGTCTAAGGCTGCATGAAAGTGTTATCGACAGTGAGACCTATATCAAACGCTGTCCTCCGGTCCAGAGTTCCCGGAGGCGCCCCGCGGGCTGACGCTGGTGCAGCGGGAGTCGCGCGCGGCGCGGCTGGCGTGGCGCCGCGGGTACGACGGCAACGCGCGGCTCCGCGCCCACCGGCTCCAGTACCGCGTGGTGGGCGCCACGCCGCGGGCCGCCCAGCGCGCCGCCGACTGGACCGACGCGCCCACGCGGGAGCTGTCACCCGACTTGTTGCTACGTAGGTACGCATCACCACCACCCGCGCCAGGATAATCGGCTTCGATAAAGCAAAACATAACCACAACAAAACACAATTGCTTGTCTCACATAGAGAATATCCTAGTAGTTCAGTGATTTAAATTTTTAACCGATTAATTCTATTGAGTAGAAGCAAGATGATGCTAATGATGATGAATATCATCAGCAGCCAGCAAAAGGCAACTGTTGAACAAAAGCTTCTGCCACGGAGCGATACTTAGACCGTTGTAGGGCTGCTTGCGTTCTGTTACATATATGATGGAAGTATATTTTGACCACCTGAACAGACAGGAGACAGCTGATCCGGAATCGGAAGTGATCCTGGAGTACCGCGTCGATGGGTTGCGGCCCGCCACAGCTTACGCTTTGCGGCTCGCTGCGGTCAACGACATCGGCGACAGCGAATACTCGGAGTCCGTTGTCGTGCAGACCTTAGAGGAAGGTTAGTTGTAGATATGTAAGAATTATTTATTGCATTTCTAGTTTAATTTAAACCCGTGACGTAAGAGACTTGCATATACCTAACGCGAATGTCTTTATAATGTTGTAGTAAACATTAGCTTAAAAAAAACAATATTCTATTTTACAGAACCTTCGGAACCACCTCGTGATGTAGAGATACAAGCGGACACGCCGGGAGAGTTGCTTGTGAAGTGGCAGGTAATCCTTAAATCGGCGACGGCCGATTTATTGCTGCATGTCCTTGCTGATTGTACAGTTATTTGACGAGTGGTCTGATTCATCAAAGCAAAGTGGTGTCATGGTTAGGTATACCCGAGACTTTAGATCTTTTGAATGAATAGATTTATTAAGGCTTACTTCACTCTTAATACCATTTAGAGAAATAAATGTCACCGAACAGGCGCCTCCGCAAGAGTCGTGGAACGGCGAGCTGCTGGGCTACGCGGTGTGGTGTCGCGGCGGGAACGCGACGCGTGCGCTCTCCGTGCCCGGCTGGACGGCGACGCGCGCGCGGCTCGGCGCGCTGCGCTCGCACGCGCGCTACGAGCTGCGCCTGCGCGCGTACAACGCAGTCGGCGCGGGACCACCCTCCGCGCCGCTCGCCGCCGCCACACTTGAAGATGGTCAGTGCGAATACACCGCGCTACTCACTCCTGCACAACTTCGAACAAAACATTTTTTTGTGCATTATACTTTTATTGTATGTTTTGTGAATTGAATGAAGGGGGAAGAAATTTTCTTATATAAAAACATTTATATTATACTCTGTGTCAAAATAAAAAAAACGACAAATTTTTAACTTCCATATGTAAGTCGTCGTAGTTCGCAAACAGTGCAGGCACTATTTTCCGCTGTGAATAAAAATAACAATCAAAATATAATGAAACTATGCCTTTGTAACATTCAAAGTTATTTGGTTACAGTGCCGGAAGCACCGCCGCAGTACTTGCGCTGCGAACCCTTATCTGCGCAGTCGCTCAGGATCTGGTGGGAGCCCCCGCCCGCGGCCGAGCGCGGCGGGCTGCTGCTCGGATATGAAATTATGTATCAGGTAAATTATCCAAGTACTCCTGAGAACCTCAACGCCAACACACACGTCAGTGTGAATGTCAATGCCATCGTAACAACCGTTACTCAACGGCTGACATCGAGATTATAAACATATAAGTATCTTTTTCTTTTTATTTTACGTCGCGCTCAGTCCGACGCTGCCCGGTATCGGGTGACGATGTCAATATAAACTGAAGAGAATGTTGGCTACCAATTGTGGATGTATTCGTATTGTCGTAATTGTCTGCTACGTGTGGACGGCAGGCGGTGGGTGCAGCGGGCGCGCGGCCGGAGACGCGGCGCACGGGCGGCTCGGAGGCGGTGGTGTCGGCACTGCGCGCGGGCAACTACTCGGTGCTGGTGCGCGCGCGCACCTCCGCCGGCGCGGGCCCGCCAGCACTCGCGTACTGCTCCACACTCGATGATGGTAATTTAATGTTAACGAAGCAGCGACATCAGTTAGACGATAACTATAAAACGCGTAACTTTATGACTTGAAGCCAAGTTATTATTTTGGCAACATCATCATCATCATTATATCGTGACATCATCAGTCGATAGTCGTCCACTGCTAGACACAGGCCGACCTAAAAGATTCCCTTTATCGATCGGGAGGGGATTTGAGCCATTTCCCACCACGCTGGCCCAATGTGTGTTGGCGGAAGTCAGAGCAGGTGAGGCTGGCTTGGATTCCATGAGTAGTTGTGCGGGACCCCTTACACTTGGCAACAACGCTCGTTAATTATATGGCATTTGCTCGTTTCCTTATTACCTTCCTTGTGCATGTTACAGTTAATGCAACGAGTCTTTAAGTAGCCAACGTGTCTGCATGTAATCACGCAATGAACCCTCACTATATCAGTACATCACTATAAATACAATATATTTGTCCTACTACTATTTTAATTCCCCAGTGCCGGGCCCACCAGCAGACATCAAAGTCCTCGCGAACTCCGAGAGCACCATGATCGTTAGCTGGCTGTCGCCTGCGCAGAAGAACGGCAAAATACGTCATTACACCGTTTACACCAGACCACAGAGGTTTGTTGAACTTGTTATGTATCCATGGTATTATAGTTATAATATAATAATTACTAATTATTTTTTTATTTATTAGTTTATTATATTTTTTTTATTATAATAGCGGATTTTATTTATTTTCTCTTGGACATGGGGAATGCAATTTGAAACCCATTATATTTCAATGTCATCTAGAATAATTCTGAACATTTGATCATCAATAGCTCCGAGTGTCACAAAACACCAAGTCCTAATGTTCATAACATTCATCTTCCTGCAGGACTATGGCATACGCACTGCATACGTGATATATCCAAGCGACGCTTTCTTGTTTGTTCTGTTTGTTTATTGAGTAAAGTGAGTGTTACGGTTCCGTACAATAGGAAACGGAATTATGTAAAGGAACTAACCAATGACAAGTTTCGGACAGAACAGGCCAGCATTCACACATCACCGTGCTCCATATGGATGGCGAAGAGGAGTACCAGGTGGAAGTCCGCGGCCTGCAGGAACACCAGCTTTACGAGTTTTGGGTGACGGCTGCGACGGCGGCCGGGGAGGGGGAGATGAGCGCTATTGTTGTACGGAAACCCAGCAGCAGAGGTATTACAAGTTTAGATAAATAATGGTATCTAAAGCCACAAGTACGTAAGGTAATAAAGAAGCACATTTTTTCGCCGTGAGGGAGCAGTGCGTAAACATTACCTTAATCTGGTTTATAGGACGTTATGTACAGTGAATTTCAATTTCTAGCGAGACTTGTTAGATTCAAAACCAAGAATAAATGATATCACCTTGTTCATGTGTTTGCAGTCAATACTGGTACACAGGTTTCCAGTTCAACCTTCGTTCGTTGTTTAGTTGATAGTTTTCATTTCATAGTGCACTAGCGGTTTTGTTACCTAATAAATAGAATGTCCACTTATCTAAATAATTAGTTCGCATTATTTATATGTTATTGCTATGGTCGTGCATTCGCAGCTCCGGTTAAGATGTGGTCGTTCCCGCGGCGCGTGGCGGCGGCGGAGGGCGCGCGCGTGGTGCTGTCGTGCGGCGCGGCGGGCGGCACGGCGGGCGGCGCGGCGCAGCGCGCGTGGCTGCGGCGCCGCCCGCCCCCGCCAGCCGCCGACGCGCGCCTCCTCATAGACTCCTACAGGCTCATTATACCGAGTGAGATAATACGTGGCGTCACACATTCAAAACATGTACACGTACATCAACGAGAATTCTGTTTCACTGATATGACGATTCCAGAGATGGAGGCGAGTCTGTCGGACAACTACACGTGCGTGCTGCGCGGCGGCGAGGCCGGCGGGGTCGGCGGCGAGGAGCGCGGCGTGTGGGAGGTGCGGGCGCGCATGCGCCCGCCGCGCCCGCGCCTGCGTCTCGCCGCCGCCGCGCCGCACGCGCTGCACCTCGCGTGGGATCCGCCTCCGGCGCCCGAACAAGTGCACAGTTAGTGTTACTTGGCTGATCTCCTTGTAACAAACCACCAGTACAAAGGGTACTCTTTGTATACTCTACTTGTCCGGTTGTTTGCGAAGGCTAGAGGCTACTGCAATTATTGGAGTAATGATACATAGAATGTGTAGTGGGTTAGTCACAAAACGCGGTGGCTCGCTGCTTTGAGAAATGACGTAGTCATATCTGTCAGGCTACACGGTGGAGTGGGCGCGCGGCGGTGAGGACGGTGGGGGCGGCGAGGGCTTGCCGGCGGCGTGGCGCGGCGCGTGGGTGCCGGGCGCGGCGCGCGCGCACACGCTGCGCGGGCTGGCGTGCGGCGCACGGTACCGCGTGCGTCTCACCGCGCACGCGCCCGCCGGCGACTCGCCGCCAAGCGCGACGCTGCCGGCGGTCACCAGCGGCGGACGTCAGTACTTAACAAATACAACGATACTTATTTACAGTTTAAGCTATCTTTATTTTCCTTTTAAGTTCTTCTAATGATAGTGGTACAGCCTAAAGTTATATTTTCTTCTTATTATTCTATTTACCTAGTAGCCTTGACAACTTTGGATCTTAGGTTCACTGGAATATTTAAATCGTTTCGTAAGAACCTGTTGCTCTGTACAAAAGAAATATTGTCACAGTTAGAGATTTAAAAACAAACTCAGCAAAGGGTGGTACCTCAACCTGAAAGTAAAAGACAACTCACACCTATCTTGATGTTTTCCAGACAGAGAGGCATGTCAGCCGCAGGAGCGTAAGTCATCTTTGTAGAAGCCATTACGAGAACACTGATTTATAACTTGAATGGCTGCTAGCGAAAAAATTACCAGTGAGACTTACCACATTTGCCAACATGGCAACTGTGAACATATCTAACTGGAGATGTCCAATCTGGATCCGAAAAACTGCTGATATTATTAAATCATACCCCGACTGGTTCGATAAATGACAAGTGTAATATACATTACAGCATCGAAAGCCGCGCTGGAGAAATACCTGTTCATTACAAACAGCACCTGCATTCGGCTCAACCTGCTCACGTGGGACAGCAACGGATGTCCCATTAGTCAGTTTGTTATATCTGTTAAAGGTAATTGCATTTTTTATTTTATAATTGTAATTAAACCAACGGCTCGGATGCAG
Source organism: Ornithoptera alexandrae (assembly GCA_029030555.1). Taxonomy (NCBI): domain Eukaryota; kingdom Metazoa; phylum Arthropoda; class Insecta; order Lepidoptera; family Papilionidae; genus Ornithoptera; species Ornithoptera alexandrae. Next base: position 13,631,182 of record JARDVY010000288.1, on the reverse strand, counting down.
GAATAATCAGCAGGGGTCCGTCCCATACTCCTCTGGAACAGTCCACGTCGTTAGTCAACTGATGGTACACGTTAGGTTTACCTGAGTTTAGTGAGCCGTACAATACGAGTATGTATACATTTGTGTGAAGTGTGAAGTGTGAAGACATGGATTTAGTCAACAAAAATGCTTCACAATGTGATAGTTTTGGCTTCTGGAATCACCTCAAACCACCATGGTTTGGCCTCTGGAAGAACCAATCACACCTATACACACCTTTTAAATTGTCACGCAGGATTTGAGGATTCCTCTTGGCGAACGGAGATCGTAGAACTGGCACCGCAGCCGCTGACGCTTTGCGATCTACATCCAGCCACTTGGTACCACCTGCGGGTAGTTGCGAGCAGCACCGCAGGCACCACCACGGCTACATACTATTTCTCCACCTTGTCAGAAAGTGGAGGTTCGTGGATTTGATGAGGGCGGCTGATGTTTATCTATTTATCCCTGAAGCAAAGCGTGTTTTGTAGGGCACATCTCATGTCTCCGTTTTTTGCAGAGCGCATCGAGAGGCCGGAGGAGTTCCCGCCGGGCGGCGAAGGCGTCAGCATTGGCGGCGGCGGCGGGCTGGCGCTGCTGCTCACCGGCGCCGCACTGCTGGCGGCCTTCGTGCTGCTGGCGGCGCTCGCGTACAAGCGAAGGTGAGCAACACGCGGTTTGTTTATACAACGACCTGAAGAGTACTTTGAAACATTATAACTTATAAAAATTTAACGAAGTTCTAAATCGATTATAAGCAGTAACAAGTCTATGTATACTACAACTTTACCAGCACATCACATCTCTGCATTAGAAAGGGCTACGAGCAGAGTGGAATCTCCGAGGAGGAGGACAAGTCTATCGAGAAGCGGGATAATCGCCGCAACTGTCAGCAAGTGTACACCTCCTCGCCGATCAAACATCCCAGCAGTAAAAAGGAGCAGCAAGGTATCAGAGAATACAGACCGTGTTATATACGTAGAGCAGGAGATCATTCAGTGCATTAAACATTTGTAATGTCACAAATACAACTGTAACAACTGATAGTCCCTCCTCCGTGACGCTTCACTGCAATATGCAGTTCGGTGGTAAATTTAAGGATGTTTAAGCTACTGCTGTTAAAACTACTACCTGATCTTCGGTACTGGAGTACTCGGTTGGATTGGGAGTATTGCATTCAGATGTATCGATCGGGTCATCTTGTACAGCGCCGTGCTCTTTCGGACATCACACCTTTCCGTACGATTGTGAAAATGTACGATATTTTCAGAAATGTACGAGATCAGTCCGTATGCGACGTTCAGCATGGCGGGCGGTGTGGGCGGTGCTGGCGGTGCGGGCGGTGCTGGCGGTGGTAGCGGCGCGGCCGGCGAGGCTGGGGGCGAGGCGGGCGGCGGCACGCTGCGCACCTTCGGGCGCGCCGAGCCCGCTTCGCTCAGCGCCGCGCCGCCGCGCCGCGCCCACTGCCACCGCTCGCCGGCCGACTCCGGTATGTAACAAGAACACTTTACATCCATGTACATCCATGGTGAACATTGATCACAACAGCTTGCAGTTTGCAGATTTAGAGGCGGCAGATTTCCACCGCCGGAAACTGTTTAGGTAGGTTGCAGGTCCTATTGCAGCCGACAGACAGTACCGTGCTAACATTACTGTGTTCCAGTTTGAAAGGTGTTCTTAGCTAATATGGCTATATATATACTGGCGTAACGAGATTTAACATTTTATATCTCAAGGTGACCAACACATTGTGGTGCTGTGTTCCATCTTCCTAACTAGCGCCGCGTTGTTATGTGCAGGCGTAGCACTTCGGATCAGGTGAACGTCTTGGTAGTTTTACTGTTCTTAGAATAAAAAAAATAAAAATACATACTAGCCTGCAGTTGCAGTGTATGCCACAGCGCTCACGAGTACGGGAGGTTGCGTTTCTCTTGGTGGATTTATTGAAAGAGGTGATGTCGGATAGCAGACGAGTACGGGCTGTCGCGCGCGATGACGCTGACCGTGCGCCGGTCGGAGTCCGACTCGGACTCGAGCGGGTCCCCGTGCGCGGAGTGCGGCGCGGCGGCCTACCGACGCCCGCTGGTGCCCGCCAAAGGTACAACTATGTTACTATACTACCGTTACTTATATACTTAGTGGTTATTGGCGATAGTTCATCTGGCGTCATTCGTCTCCCGCAGAGGAGGCGTTCCGGGCGGTGACGGACTCCAGCGCGGAGTCGGCGGCGGACGCGCGCTCGCTGGCCCCGCGCCGCCGCCCGCGCCGCCACCACCTGCCAACCACCAGGTAACCGCACTGCCACTACATTACTCAATAGGCAATGTCATTAGTAGAAAAGAGACCAGTGCTTAAAATGATGGAGCTTTTTGATTATCTGCTTACCTCTGGAGGTTGTACTCCAATAAAATATCGTTGCATTATTTAAATATGAACTCATTTTCACAGCTCAATAAGAGATCAGTGAACAATTTACTCCTGTAATATTGCCATCTAGTGGTACGTAAACGAACCTAAAGACTCGCACTACAGTGAGCAGTTACTGTTGCTAGCGCGCTGCACTAGATGTGTCTGTTATTAAAGTTTAGGGTCTAAACGTTAAAGCACCAGTATGATGACATTAATTACAAGGTTGACTTTAGGATAATTAATAAAAGAAAATTTTGTTAAATCCAGATATCAACGACAGGAGCAAGAGCGGAGGGACTTCACGATCCACGTATGAAGCTGTGGAGGACAATAAAGACTGCTGCAAGCAAGAATAGTCAAAAACTATTTTAAAAATGTTGAATAGTTTACAGTGTTAAGGATTTATAGGTAGATCGATGTGAAGGTTATTCGTAAACGTTAGAAAGTGAGTGATAGTGTTTTTATAGATAATTATGTATTTATACGTTAAAGCAACGACACATGCTATTTAATATTTTACTGAAATACAGTAACGTTTACCAACTACTGCTCAATGTAGACTAGTCTGCTGTTGCCGGTGACGTACTCCTCGTGGAATGATCCCGTAGCACACGTAAGCGACGTATTGCTGTGCATTACATATTCCGTTACTCGTCCTAGATCTATTTAGTGATAAGTTGCATCGATCAATCTATACATAGATAATAATAACAGAGTTACAAAGAGTCGGAGAAATATTTCTATGTTTTGTACTTATTTACTATATTTACTTATAACTTTCGGCCTACTCGGTGAGACAAGATGAGGACAATAATTCATCCCATCAATCTAAATTATTGTAAATTACGTCATTGTTACGTATCTATCGATTCATTATCAGTTCACTGAAATATTTAAGGTGGCGAAAATGCGTACAACTAACTTAATTACTACCTGAAAATATTAAATATTCGTATTAATTTGTTACGTCTATATGAAATTATACTAAAGCAATATCTTTTCATTGAACGTATATACATTTTTTTAATTAATTTATTGAATATCTAACAGGTTAACTATTTGGTTTTGTTTAACAAATGCGACTGCGGTTATCTATAAATACACCACCACACCGCTCACCTCAGTCTGTTAGATCGGGCGGTATGTTCACCCAGTCAGTAACACTTACTATCACATCTTTCTTGCCGGAAAGTAGTAATATTTCTTACTACTTTGCGGTATAAATACGCCTACGTATAGACACCTATCAAAAGTTGTGCAGATCGTGTAGAGCAGTATGCCCACCGCACAGCTATCCATGTACTGCGTGAATAGCTATTGGCTACTTAAAATGTTAGCGTATATAAAAAAGTCATATCTAAACAAATTTTGTATAAATTAGCTAATTAGTAATGATTAAGTACAATAGTTTATAAACTTAAGCCGTTAGCTGTGTACGTGTGAGGAGTAGCGTTAAGTTAACTGTTTAAACGACAAATACTTTGTACGCGTAGGTTACATATAAGTGTGCTCTCGCGACGATCGACGAGTGCTTCTTATTACTTTGTGATTGTTTACGTCAACTTAATCTAACATTTAAGTATCACTTTCTGAAAGCATTTACTCTCACTTAGAATAAAGAAGGAATCTAAACGGAAACAGGTTAAGACTCCATACAATCCTAAGCAAATAATAACCAGTATTAATTATTCACTTACAGCTAGGCACGAGATGAAGTCTGATTCTTTATCGTATATTGTTGTTACATTATCTCATAGCGTGTTTTACTTAGATCATCTGTGAAGATCTTTTATGTCGTGTTAATTGTCTGTTATTGACCTTTGTGCCAAATTAAATCAGATAAATCTACAACATCCCGCGCGTGTCCTGTACAAAATATTCAACTTTTGTAGAGCTTTTTCGGACTTACTCATAGATCATCAGCCTCTGGACGTCTACTGCTGGATATAGCCCTCACCAAAGATCTCCACATACAGTCAGCACGGCATCCAATACCGCTGGGCATTAGCTATCGTATGTATGTGTTCATATGGTGGATTCGACTCAATGCGGGTTGCTGGAAGGCCAGAGCCTCGTCTGTTGCTTAGCAGGGTGCACCACGAGCAGGCGAGATTCCATCGGGTCCCGTGAGTTGTGGTGCGGGAGTCCATAAATCTCAAATAATACAACGGATTATTGTCTAAATAAGTAAAACATAATTTTGAAGCAAGTAAAAGCAGGTGTACAGTGGTAGATTCCTGAAACTATCTACTTGATATTGAAGTAAGTTCCAAGTTACACATTTGATCTGTAAAGTGTTTGTGCTGTACTTGGGGAGTGTTTAGTGATGACTGAGACTGCGCGCATCCGTTTCTAATGCACACTGCATGCAGCGCGAGTGCGGCGCGGTGCATTTAACGAATGCAACCTGTCCACCACTAACGACTATCACTGCCCGAACAATCGCCAATGTAAATATATTAAGATTAAATCGAAGATATTATTATATGATGGTTTCACTTTATCCCCGTATTATCGCTGTTTCTAATTTGTTTTACATAAACAAGTGACACATTGTCCCACTTTATGCTTCAAGTATTGCCAACCGTTTAATCTAGCAATATACAGGTAGGTGAATATTTTCATCAGAAAAAGTATCTCTATAACATTAAAAATTAAAAATCATCATCATCATCAGCCGATAGACATCCAAAGCCGAACATAGGCCTCCCCCAAAGATCCCCACATCACGTTTCCCACCACACTGGCCCAATACGGGTTGGTGGGAGCCAGAGCCTCGTTTGTTGATTAGCAGGGTGCACCACGAGCAGGTGAGGGCGGCTTGGACCCCGTGAGTTGATGTACGGGAACCCTTACGGGAATCTTGACGGTTTTTGGCAATTGTTATTTACAATACTCTAACTCAATTTATATAGAGTGATAACGAGGACGAGCACTGTGAAGCACTGATAACCTAGAATACTATAGCTCTTATAATAATTAGGTGGCCACTAACTAAGAGAGAAGAATTTTAGCATAATTTTAATATCACCATTTGAAAGACTTAGCATTTATACCAGATCCTCCTGTGTAACAAAATTAACTGGCGCTAGAAGTGCCACATTGCGCTCTACGAGTAATAAGATGACTCCTGTCGTGTCAGTGGTATTTTTAACCATCACAGTCTTTGCATAAAGGTACACAAATCCGCAGTTAAGGTCGTATCTAAAAATCTAAATACTAAGTTTGTTTATAGAAGATGTAGTTAGAAAGCGAGGTATGCTGTATGCAGACTAATTAAGTACACAGGAGTGGTGCGAGCGGAGGGGAGCTGATGGCTGACAGGCTGATTTACGAGGCAACCGCGGGCTGCTACGTCGCGCGGCCGGAAACCGCCGGGGGACCGAGCTTCAATACGGAAACACAACTTATTTCATTCGTTATCAAGTTAACTTAGATGTATAAGCAGTGCACTTCTACATTTAGCTGAATTTCAAGGCTTTTTTTATGTATAGGATGAGATGCGCGGGACTGTACTCCTGGTGGTATGCTCTACAACTGCCCTTGGCAGGGATTAATTGATATCATAAAGTACACCTAATAGTTAATATATTAATAACTCTTATTATCTACTATATTAGTGTTCACAAGAATTCACTTAAATTTTTAGAAGAATTTTTAAATTGCACTTAGAGGGTACTCAAATAACATTATTCGAAATAAAGTTGGTTGTTACTGTAACATGAAACTTTTTGTTATTAAACGTAATTAGTCCTGCGGGAAGGGTTCACTTGACTGAGCTTATGACATTGCTGAGCATTTTATCGATCGGTTCGGTGTCCTTGTTATTTTCTTTGACATTCGCTTTAATATTTTGCCTTTAATTGCCGACCCGGCTGCGCTAAACGAGATATTAATTACTGCTACATGATCGTATTCCTCGTTCCCGGAGCTGCTGCTGAAGGGGGCTCGTTAGCTGATTACGGACTCAACGACACGCTACTGCAAAAAAACTGGAAGGGTAACTTTTTAATTTAATTGAACTCCGCTAGGTGCAGCGGTAGGGTTTTTGTTTTTACTTTGATGACAGTTGTTCCTTATTTACTGATTTACTCTACTTTAACATATAACGCGTAGTAATTATATTAGAAAGGCAAAAATTAAATATATTTCCATTGTCGCATCGCATTTTTGTGCATACATACCGCGTATGTACTCGGCAATTGATAGACACATACATTGACTGTGTTTGAACCTGAACTATAAGTATTTATAATGTGACATTCAAGTGAACGTGAAGTGGTTGAATGTTATGTACTCTATACAAAAGCACTTGCTGATTTTTATAAGGTTTTTAAAGGAAGTTCCGTTTGGCGATCACAGCATTTCCATAATTAAGAATACAGAAACAATAATTGAGTTTTCGAATTTAAATGCCGCGTGTAACTCGACAACGGTCCGTGAGTACGGCACGAATTCGTACCTTATTGTATATTGACGTGACGGGTGGCAGGTGACAGGTGACAGTCCGATTTACGATGCAACCACAAACCTCGTTAAAGATTGATGAGCTCTTGTTCCGTGCATCGACCAACACTGTGTACTGTCTAACCAAAAAGAATATTGAGAACTGCGTCATGTACTCGTATGTATGACTTCGTACTCGGCGAGCTGAACGTAACCTCGCTGCAAGTCTACCGCTTGCCTATTGTAGCTTAATGTAATACAGATAGTTGATACCTGAACTGTAGTTAACGTTAATGTCTGTTAAAAATATGTAGTAGTTAAGTTTAACTGCGTGCATTGAATGTTAATGCAGCCAATTAAACTGCCAAGCTCACCGTTACTGATTTGCGGTGTGCGGTTGCACCGCGCGCACCCGCTGCCGCGCCGCACACATGTGTACTCGTATGTGGGTATGAATTATTACTGCATACATATGTACTCATAATTATTACATGGATTCCTCTAATTAACTCAATATATAGTTATTGCATTCATTTTAAAAGAGGTAAGGTTTTTAACATCAGGTGGAAAAAGCAAGTATTCCTAAATTACTTGCACAGCGAAATACTAAATGCTTCTTTGTTAGTTAAACTGATGTTAGCTTAATTGGTATAATTGTAAATTAGTCTCATTAAAATAATTAGCTTTGATGTCTTATTGAGATATAAAGCTTGTTGATAAAGTTAAATATTCATCTTACTTTATATTTACACGGTGTGCTGCTTTAAATATCGCAATGATCAAGATTTGTTGCAGTGTGTCTATTTAAAAAAAATCGAGACTAGGAATAAACGTTGTAGTTCCACCAGTTCCAGCAGCGTCCTAATTTCCGAGCGGATGGAATCGAGCTGAATTTTACAGCTTAGATTTTTGTAAAAGCGTTCGTTACGGCCGTGCTTCTCACCTCAGTGCAATAAAACATAAACAATAATCACTTAGCGGTGGCCCACAGCCCGCAATGAAAACCATTTTGTTCCTCGCCCACGCGTACATGAATATACTTTGGTTACATATACGAAACATACGAAAAATATATAATAATAAGAAATAAAAAATTATATAGATTTACATAAAATTTTCACTTTTAGATAATACAAACACTCTATGTATGTTACTGACCAATTTCATAAGGTCATTTACCATATTTAGCCAGAATTAACATAACGGCTGAGCTTGTGCGTCGTGGCGGCGCGCCAACATCCGGCGATAAGCAAATTGAACCTTCCGGGGCTATCCGGGGCTCAGTCCAGATAAATTAAATTACAATTTTTATCCGTGTATTAGCTTAAACGGGATATAGCAGCTTGTTATTCTCGTTATGCTGCTAACATTACTGCTCTTAATGTAGTACTACTTCCGTTTGATGTACGAGTACAATGCAACGGCGGATTCAAAGCGGTGACTTTTGCAAATAGCATCATCATTCATCATCATTATTAGCTCTTGTTTATCCACTGCTGGATATAGGCCTTCCCCAGTGTCTTCCACCAAATGAGATGCTTATGCTGTGACTGTGTATTGGAAAAGTGTCATTGAATTCAATCAGGTTGCAGTGATGAGCAGTTCGTTCGCCGTAGTGCTGGAGGCAGTTCATATCACCTAAGACGATCACTGGTCTCTTTCTGCTAATGGAGATGTTGATATGTAACAGAAAGTGCGTATATATGTATATTGTTACGTACATACGTATTAAGACGCACCGTGAGATGAAGATCCCCTCATTAATAATTATGTTAAGTTATATTAATTTCCTAGGTACGATTGAATATTATGTCCTATATGCTATGCTACGTGGCTAAGTTGTTTGCTTTACCTTCGTACTTGAATGAATTTACAGCACGAATTCGATTTATTGTGATGCCGACCAAATAATTCGCTTTAACAACTGAATGCCAACAAAGGGTCTCTCGGCGCGCCAGTAATGTGTCGTGGCGTTATGCCAATGAGAGTAGATTAGTTAAATTTAAATGAACCTTAATGTATAAAGCCTATATTTGGGACTAACATTCCTAGGTTGCCTAGGTACCACCGAAGCGTTTATTTCTGTGACCAGTTTGGTAGATATTATTGGGCAAATGATACGTAAAGAGAACAGAGCGACGCGGATCTGTGTGTCCTGTGCGTGCCGTAGCTATGCCGTGATCGCGTCGCGGACAGGGAGGGAGACGTCATAATCGTCTCGTCTCCTTATCTTCAAAGCGAGCGGTTTATGGTTGATCCAACCGCCTCACAGAAAAGGGTACAAGTACTTTAAGTTTACGAATCGTCGTGAAACGGTTTGACTACTTTCAACTAACTACTCAACTTAACTCAGGATTAAATCGTGTTTTACAACATGAAGCGAGGAGGAGGGTGGGACGCGTCGGGTGTCGACAGTCGGATTACTGCCCACTCGGCTAAATCTCTAAGATGCATGCGTGCAATGTGATGCCGCGGCTACAAGTGCTGGAGTTCGAAATGTGGTGGAATTTCTCAAACTGGCCCGATTGGTAACATCCTTACATTATTTCAGTTGCCGTAACAACATTGTGATTCAGCTGTTATCAAATTAGGATTCGAGTGTTATATGGAAGCGCGGTTAACCGTCTTCGAGTGTCATTGTCATTTAAAATAGTCATTGAAAAGAGGTGAAAATATTCTAAAGGCTACATAATATGATTTTTTTTACTATAACAACGAATACCATGTATCTAGTAACTTTACAACCAGGACAAAAATTGAATAGCGAGGGCACAGCGTCCTGGAATGTATCACATGTTTAATATTATGTAGACGGATAACGTTTAAATTAACATAAGATCGTTATATCCGTCCGGAGGAACAGCCTCCTAGCGAAGGCGCCGGTGTCGTGGATTTTCGTGATGTATATGCGCAGTATGGTATCAATTAAGTATTTATTAAGAAGTGGGGCCGGGTAGACTAGGCGCAGCCATTTCGGGACAATTTATATACAGCAAACGCGCTGGGCACGCTGCTCCGTCCCCCGGCCAGCGAGCCCGCTGTCCCCCGCCAGCTTTCTGTACAAATACAATAAGCAAAAAAGGCTTTTACTTCGGTCGATAATCTGTAGGAGGATTTAATTATTATTTTAAACAATATTTACTCTCAATTGGTGCTTAAATAAACTAGATCAAAGTCGTCCAACCGTGTGTATGTAAGCACAAAGTAATACATTTTGTTTGTTACCGCTCTCGTTTCCGTTTACATTTAAAACGAAAAGGTCATTCGGTGACTCTGCTGTAAGGTTGTAGACCTGGCGCCAGCGCCGAGCCATACATTTTCCAAAAGACATTAATTTCAATGGAATATAAAAAAGTATTTATGGTTTGTCGTCTTTTGCTGACCTGTCGAAGGTCGCGGTTGTGGGAGAAGGCATCGGACGATAAGAGAAGTGTGTCGTTTTAAACCAGTGTGTGCTCTGCAGCATCACTAACATATGTCAGCTTATATTTTGATTCCCCCGCGCGCTCTTGTGTAAAAGAAGTGTACTTTACCTTCCCCTAGTCTGAACTTCGAAAACCCGCTGCACAACCCTCCGCGCCCTCTTACGGAATAAACAGTACCCGTTTTTGGTACGCGCGTAGGGTTCAGAATGAGGTGAAATGTAGTTTGTGAGTGGCAAAGCGAGTTGTATGCCCGCGCATGCGCCTCGTCCTGAGCGGCCATTTTCAGGATAACCCACACAACGACGCGGGGAGCGCACACAGAGCAGTCAAACATCACGGAGGATGCTGTATTGGTGTACGTGCGCGTGTGCTGAAGCCTCTGCTAGTGGGATGCTGAGTTAAGGCCTGTCCACACTGAACACTTAAGATAAAATTCGATAAAACATTCTTTTTGCATTTCTATTTAATGAGGACTTCTTTTGTATTTATTATCCCTACCATAATTTCGTAAATTGAAAAGTTAATGAAAATAAAATACCCGTATTGCATTGTGCAGTACTGAAATCACTTGCAGACTAACCATGCGTCAGAATGTAAACATTGCAACTTCTGTTTACCAACATTTACTGCAATCCGTCTTGCGAGTTTACGTCGCGTTAAAGTTTATTTTTTGAAAATAATGAACAATGCAGTTTTGATTTAATGGAGCGGCAGTATTTGATCTGTCTCGTCTCTCCGTTCCTATAAATGAACACCGTTAGAGTTTAATTGGGACCTGCACCGGCATGCGCGCGTGCGCGCGTGCGTACGTGCCCGCGTCGTTGGAGTGTACGTTTACCGAGATCGTCGCGCGCAGCGGCGGAGTGTGGACGGGCCCCAAGCGCTGACCTGACCTGGCGGAGAGCGGCACAGATTTAGTCAGGCTCGCGACAGCACCGCCGGCGGCCGTCCCGCGCGGCCGCGCTCCGCTACGTCCCTTTCCCGCACGCCGGTGTCGGACTCGGCGCGAGAGGAACGCCGCTGACGAACGCTGGGTACCTAGTAATTGAGGGTCGGCTGCGAGTCGTCGCGCGGGTTAAAGTTCCCTGGAGTGGCCATTAATTAATATTCCGCCGCGAACGCCCCGCCGGCCGCCGGACGCCGGACGCCGGACGCCGGCCGTGAGCTGGTAGCCGGAGCACTCGATCAGCTGATGCCAAGCGGTCGCTCCCACTGTACGTATTTTTTAAGAATTAGAAAATTCGTAGAATATTTAATTGCAGTAACTTTCCAAAATATTCAATGTTTAGTAGAATTATTGACAGCTCACTAGTATACAAACATAAACACATTCTAAGTCGAACAACGGAATATCTCCTAGAATACGCATATTTTAGTAATAATAACTTTTAAATAATATACACATACATCCAGCATATGTTTGTATATCGCCCACAACTTTGTAGAGCCCAGCGCTGGGTAAGAAACATAATCAACGCTTTAGTATGCCAGTGGGCGCGTCGTGTTTACGAAACATTGGTTTGGTTTTATTTCACCGTGAGGATTGTTATAACATTGTGCTACTGCACTGTGTAAGTTATTACAACTTAAGTACCAATAGCTTCATAAATCCTGAAAAAAACAAGTTGTCGTCAACCTACTCGTAGCAATGACTAAAAAAATTGGTTCAACCTGTTGTGGTTATGTTCATTTAAATTATTTAGGATACATTTGAAATTTTATTTTTGTTAATAAATTATAATGGCGCATATATATATATATATATATATATATATATATATATATATATATATATATATATATATATATATATATATATATAAACACACACACACACACAGGACGGTTGCTGCTAACGTTATTATTTACATGGAGGGTACATAAATTGTATATTAGCATTACTATTATGTATTGCGTTAAGTATGTGGCTCTTGATTCTGTTTACGAAGTTAAGTGAAATTGTAATGGTTTCAAATTATTCTATTGTTTTGTTGAATTTATATATTATCAGCAGTGGACGTCTGTCGGCTGATGATGAGGATCATGATGATGATGCTATAATAATGGATACGTCGCAATCGGTAAAAAATGTTTTAATATTCGATTGCGGGTAAATACTAGTGAAATTAATGCACGTGTAAAATCTCCCTTTGCTCTCCTTCGTCTACCCATCCGGGAGAATGGGGAGGTTTCTCACCTCAGGGTGGCGTGACAAACGTGTCATCGCGGGACGCGCCGCCGACGCGTGTGATGCCTGCGAGGGTTACGAGCAGACTTATCAGATCCAGTGACAAGACTCTTGTAAATAATAAAACACCTTTACGCTCTTTCTCTTTCGAAATTAACTGCACAATATAAAATTCAACTAAAATGTTCTGTTTGAAATTTTTTATCTTCTTATTTAGTATAAAAAATATATTAAAATGCACCCCGCAGGGAACAGTCCAGATGGTGGATAGTAAACAGTTATTTCTTACTCCTGTCGCCAATGTGCGGTGCGCATGCGTTACTTTTAATTACATTACGTACCGCGCTCTACCTAATGAAAGTGGATAACCTTTAGTTTCAAGGAAACGCTGTATGGTTCAAATTAATGATCCTAGACAGGACCTTCTTTTGAATACTACACGTACCATATGTTTTGTTTAAATAAGTCGTTAGGGGTAATGAAGCTCTCGTCACATACAATGCAACGGCTCGTGGTGTAGGTTGTCAACGCAATTTCGCCCCTCCAGTAAACTGTTCCCTTCTCTCTCATTATCAAACTCCAACAATAAATGTTTACACAGTTTACACAGAATTATCAAGATGAATATACTGAGTAAAATTGAAACAACCTATCCTATTATGGCAAGCGGATAAACTTTTTCTTTCTTCTGCCCTCTTTCCAGCTTTGTGGGGTCGGCACAGTATGTACTTCTCTTCCATATCCCTCTAGCAGACGTCATAACTGAATTAACATTTTTCTTACACATGTCATGTTTCACACAATCCATCCACACTTTCTTCTGTCTTTCTCTACACTTATAATCATCCACGTTCATCCTCATTACTTTCTTTGTTATATGTTCTTCATCCCTCAGCACAACATGCCCCTACAACGCTAACCTCTTGCTCCTCAATGTCTCTATTACCGGATAAACTGATTGTTTACAATGATTAGAAAAGATATTTAACGAGTCATCACTTCGACTTATTGCAGTTAAACATTTGCGGATATACGCTCTTTCAGTCTACGACACCCTTATTTTTCAGATCGAATAAATATTACATTGTTTTATATTCTGCTAATGATATTGAGTAAAAGCTTCCTGTGCTTTAATACGAGTATATACAACAAAATCATTATCCGCACTACAGCAGAGCGTCATTGAAAATGAATGTACACGTTTAAAGTTTAAACACGGCTACTCCAGAGGGTTGTTATATCGCAGTGGGGTCCTCTTAAGGAGGCATTATTTGGGAACAGCCGTTTAATTTGAAGCAATAGAGCGCCCTAATAATTAGATTTGTCAACGTCGCTTAACGAATAACCGGATCCGGTGCGTCCCGGCGCGTCCCGGCGCACCCCATGAATCATTCAGGAAGCTTCGCCGTGTACTTTAATAAGTTCCACGCGAGCGGATATCGGGCTTATAGCGTATGTATTAAAGTTAAATATTACTCTTAACAGTTTCATTGATATGGAAAAAAGTTTTCACAATGAGTAGAGCTTTAAGAGACAGCGGATTGTGGTAATTTGGTCCCTGGCTTCAATCGCTGGATGTGAGGCGCCGGGGGAGGGTTCGCTTAAAGCGCGCTCTTTGCAGACGTCGTTATATAGGTTATATGCTTTCGTTCCCACTAAACGTGCTTTATAATGCGTATTGAGTCTGAACGAACTTTAGGAGTTGAGTAACTTCGGTCATGTGGAATGAGCCTGGCTCCTATCATACTTTGAAAGTTTTAAAAACAAACTTTAAGTTAAAACTACCCGAGGAGCATTATAATATTAATGTTCGAATAAAACTTCATTTCGTTCCAACTTTACGTACTGATGTGATGTTTACATAAGTATTCAGAGGGTAATTGCTGCCGTTATTGGATTTCTATTTTATTTGTTTACCGATACATTTCGTACTTCATTAACTTGAAACGAAAAGTAAAACAAAAACGGAGTTAAACGAGTCTTCGGTAGAAGTCTAAAAGGGGAGTTCCGAATAAAGTTTTTCGATCTTGTTGTTTATCTAACGGCCGTTTCTGTTTAGAAAGCAAACGAAAAGAAAAATCGGGTTAATTCGAATAAACATTGTTTACCAAACATCACCGAGAGCTTTCGCGGGGGGTCTTGAAACTGTGGAACAGTAATTAGTCTTTGTTTTTGTTCGCATTTGTGTACAGGTCGAAATCGGTTCTAAAGGACCCAACATTTACACTAACCTAAGTAATGATATTGTGTTAACAACCGGAGGCAATGGGCGCAGTGTGCAGCTGTGAACATGTTTTGGCAAAGGGAGTACCTCTGCTCATGTACACTCTCCTGTCTTTGTCTCGGATCGGTACGTTATATAGAAACGGAAGTAAAGGTCGACTATATCGCCTGTTAACGTATATACTGTACATAAAAGTCTTGTTCGTCCCGTCCATAAGGTACAAATAAAAATATTATTAATAAACTTAAGAAACTTAGCGTCTTTGCAATTAATAACAGCTTACTTTCCGTACAGCTGGCGGCGCGCGGACTCCCGCCAGCTAATTATGGAAAGGAATATTCTATTGCGTGGTTGAGGTCTGTGAAGGGATGAAGTGGGCTCAGCTTGTCGGGGGTCCGTTTCTTTGTCTCGTTGATTTCACGAACACTTGACAACAATACGGGTTGTGGTTATCATTGAAATATTCCCTCGCTCCAATTATTTTACCGTAATAATCCTAAGGGCCTCTGTCTGCGGGTAGCGATGTTTATGACACATACAACACATACCGGTATTCCTTTGTCCAATATCCGCTCTCTACTGAAATATGTTACCTGTAGTTCTAAAAACATTGGCAGTTTTCATCAGACGAACGTTTGTCCCTACGGCTAGTGCGAGCCGAAAAGTTTGTCACTTCATCAGTACTAAGTAAATTCGTTGAAAGATTATTTCAGTGATTGTTAGTATTGATTATTTTAAACTAGAATACAAAATGGACTAAAGGAATAATAGTATCCTATAATTGTGAGAATTACGTTAATTTTCGAAATAAGTTTAGCTAAGCTAGATTATGAATACAATTCGATCAATATCCAAGAGCAAACAAAAAAATTGTGCAAACGTGGCGAAAAGCAGTAAGAAACTTTGGAGCCTTCAAAACTTTTATGCACGTAGCATGTTTAAGATACGCAGCAAACAGTAAGTACTACACCAGACTAATTAAAATCAAATTATTATTAGATAGCTGTAACAACTTTACAATACCCGTTTTATGGAAGTAAGGTTCCAATATTATACATAGATTAGTACTAATTATTTTTCATACAACATACAGACTAGACACAGTATCAGTTACTACGTACAGCTTACGCTTACACGTGACTGGGCAAGAATAAGAAGAACGGCCTTTAAGGAATGCCACAGTAAAAATAAGCTGTCTGTTGTGGAGAGTTTTATTGAGGTCCAATATAAAAAAACTTGTTCAATACAGATCGGCAATAAAGCCTTCATTAGTACTAAAACTTGTGAAAGCTCCTCGCGGCCACTCGGATTCAAGTGGGTTAATGCGGTAACGCGTGTTTACACCGCGGCAGGAAATTAAGTTCGACAGCGCGGTGTGAGGCGCCGGACGTGGAGCTGTGCGGCGGGCCCGCTGGCGACGTGAAGCTGTGCGGCGGGCCCGCTGGCGACGCGTGGTGCGGACGGCGGGCGGATGGCAGGCGGGCATTCGGCGCGGAGGAGGGCGCCGTAATTCTACTTCTCGCTGATTTTACGACTTGGAAATTAATGGGGCAGTCCGCGGCGCCGGACGACTGGCGCGCGATTGTAAAGTCGGCACGAGGTCGCCACACGACTTGGCTCCGCACCGGCTTCCGTCCTCCGGCGGCAAAACTTCGGCGAGCTTTATTACAGGGCGATGAAGTAATTTACAAGCGCGCTTCATTCCGTGATCATGATGAAATACAAGCAAATCATTCTTCTTTCTATTTATTTACCAACGGCATACACGTAAAGATGTTATAGATCTTATATGATATAAGAGGACATAATCTTTATTGTTTTTATTATTTTATTACTAATCGAATTAGTATTTTAAATAATAGGTGTATAAAGGTTCCCGCACAATAACTCTCGGGACCGAAGCCAACCTCACCTATTCGCGGTGCACCCTGCTAATCAACGGACGAGGTTCTGGCTCTCGCTAACCCGTATTGGACCAGCGTGGTAGGAAGTGGCTTAAATCCCTCATAAGGACCCCTATAAACGACAGTCCGTAGTACCCGGCGATACCGGAAGTCATGATGAATGTGTGAATATCGCGTAAAGCCTCTGGATGCCGGCAGCGTGGGACTGAATGCTGTGGGTATCTCGAAGGGAGGCCTGTGTCTAGCAGTGGACGTTTATGCGGATGTTGTTGAATAAATATCAACTAGTATATAAACAAGATTTTATACGTAAAGTAAGTAAGTAAAAGCTACATTCTGCAAAGGCAAAACGCTCCAGTGCACAGGCACCTGGCCTCCTGTTAAGACTCGGTCACAGTTAGGATATTTTTATAAAGGAGCACTATTCTTCTTAGTGTCGTTGTCCACCTTGGAACCTGTAGGTCTTGCATCCGAAAATGCCCGCGTGGACGAAAACATAGGCACCGAAAATTTTCTCTCCAGACGAGGAAGGAAATTTCGTATTTATTTTTGTTATCAATAAAACTAAAATAATGTTATTTCTTTTTCTTAGGACTTTAAAACTACGAATGTGATATACGGGCGAGGAGAGGAGATGTGACCCTACAAGCCGCACAGTGCTGACAAGATGTGCTCCTGGATAGTATCCGCACTGATCATCCTTTTCGCCATGGGTAAGTGACCTTTACACCTATGTTAGAATAAGTTAGCCATTTAAGACGTTTCCATAAGCTATGGTAAAAGCTTACAAAAGCAGTGCGTGAATAAGGGACAGCAATTTAAATGTGATGCTGTTTGTACGAGCCTTTCTCTAACGCGGTTGTCATATACGAAAAGTATATAACGATAAAGAAATAAAAGTGATTAAGTTAAATAAAAGTTTCACGCTTAACAATAAAAAGTAATAATTGTTATTGAGTACTGTGTTGAATTACTGCTGGGAATATTACTGGGAAGTTGTTAACTTTGCGCGCACGCGACTACCGCCGGGGCCACGCTCGTGTGGTCTCGGCTTCCTATAAACAACCCCTTACCTATACTTCTCAGTAACATCTCGCTCTTACTTACCCATTTAAAGAAATAATTGTTACTGCCCAGCAGTTGTATACAAGCATTACGAAGTTCCGGTATATAGTGCGCTGTAGCTAGTGAATACACTGAGTAGAATCGCGACGAGCGCAGTTATGTCCAAGCGGATCACTTGTATCTAGGTGACCGTCACACTACCCTTTGATATATAATAATAAATAACATTCTATAGGAGCACGTTTATTGGTAATGTACTTATGTGACTTAACATAACAAACTTAAAGCTCGTCGTGTCGCAACATGTGCAAGTAAAGTAAACCTAGTATTTAAAATACCTTTATGTGGTATTTATACTCTGTATTATATCCTGTTTATAGAATTAAGCTATAAAAACTTATGGAAGTTTTGAAACGTAACAAAAATTAAGATTCAAACTTAACTGCTCTGCAGAAATTAAAACATTACAATATTTGAAACTTATGTAAAATTAACTACAACTATGAAAATTTTCAACACGTTTGCATTAATTAATGCTGAAAAAAAAATAAAGGAAACTTAACTTGGTTGCTTTAAATTGAGTATATGTACTTAAGCTGGACCGGGATTGTTCAGCGGTGTCCAGCTACAGGCTGAAATGACAGCATATCTCAATTAGTATAAAAATCTAATTTGTATATTTGCAATGAATTTGAAATGTTGTAAAATGATTCAACATCAGCATCATCAGCCGATAGACGTCCACTGCTGGACATAGGCCACTGCCAAAGATCTCCACACCGATCGGTCGCGCGTTGCTCGCATCCAGTGGTTTCCCGCGATTCTCACCAGATCGTCGGTCCACCTTGTGAGAAGCTTCTCGACATTACGTCTGCCGGTACGCGGGCACCAGAAATGATTACGGTGGCACATTTCGAGCTGGTGTACTGTTTCCAGGCGTGTGGTCTGTTTAACGAGCTACAGCTTCAGTTGAAGAAACAACGTGAACAAGCACTCATCTTACAATAACTGTCCTTGTTTCAAATCTCTCTCCTCAAATTGTATTCCTTGTGTGTGAGGGTCGTGAGCAACTCCATTCGTCGCTCTTGTTCCTATGATGTTTCGCCATCTCACACAATCTTCGGTCAATCGGAGAGCATCGTGAACCGTGGACCCGAGGAAGTTGCGCATCAGGTTAGACCAATGCATCGAGTTGCGGCTCAGTTTTTTCTTTACACTTTGCCAATATCCTCTTGTTACTTGGAATCTGTGTCTGAAGTACTCTAGGATACACTTACGGCAGATATAGAAAGCCTAGTTTTAACTTTAGGCTTGGCTAATATGAATACGTTGATTTGAAACTGAATCCATGGGAGCCGGGTCATTTCCTTTCAGCACTATATTTCGAAGTCGTCAATCCGTTGCAGACTGCTGATCTTAGGGTCTACATCTCAGCCTTGTCAAAATGAAGAAAACGAGTGAACTCCGGTTTGATCTTCGTCGTCAGTGACGTGTTCCTGTTCCTCCAAGATTTTCGGCCATACCAATTGTTATAAAATTTGTAATAAAACGATCATAATTATTTCCCCGCGAGTAAAGGTCCCGACACCCACTCCTAGGAATATAGAGGAGGCTTGCTTTGTTCAATATGTTGTATATATGTTTTTTTTAAAACAACATTGTTCTCTTTTATCTATATTTGTGTTTTCACAAAAACAAATAACAATCGTTCTATGGCACTGAGTGGATTGGATTTGTTGACAGGACGCGGCGCGCTGGCGCCGGATCCCCGCTGGATATATATTTGCGCGAATATTTTCATTTCGCACATCCCCATGCCGGATGTCCGACCCCTACCCTGACAATTAAAATGTAAATTGTCGAGCGTCGCGACAACTTTATTATGAAATAAGAGTCACACAGTCGCATAATTAACCACCCACCCGCATATTCAGAGCTATAAGCTTGTCGTGTATATGTTCTGCCCGATCTATCTGATTTTGATAGTTTTTTTTTTAAATAGTAACCCTATCTATAGAGTGGTCTAGGTCGTTACTCAAATAATTATTAAATCCGCTTAAAGATCTAACTTTCCCTCTCCTACTTTTAGTATAGTTTCAGCGAGAACCTTTCGATGTTGCACAGCTACTGTTTAATGTTTAATGCTTTAGCGAAACAATCCAAATGTCAGTGCTTACTTACGAGTATACTTTCCATTTACGTGTTTAAAGTGTAGTGTTTTAGTCAATAGTAACAATGAGTCATTATCATCATCACCAGCCGACAAATGTCTACAGCTGGACATAGGCCTCCCCCAAAGATCCCCACATCGATCGGTCCTGCGCCGCCCGCTTCGCCGGAAACCAAAAGCTGTCGTGTATAGGGTTCATATGGGGGACTTAGGCTATTTCCCACTACGCTAGCCTACTGTAGGTTGGTGGAAGCCAGAACCTCGTTTCTTGATTAGCAGAGTGCACCACGAGCAAGTGAGGTTGGCTTGGGGTCCCTTGAGTTGTGGAAGCCCTTACAGCTCAATCATACTTATGAGTACTATTAATTTTTAACCCTTTGTAGTCTATCCCCATAATTATTCCTCCGTGATCTGCAAATACTCCACATTCTGTTTAATGTCAAGCAAGTCACTTTAAAACTTGTCGTTCACATCCATGTCAAGTAGATTGAAGTCGAATCTCGTGTTACGTTAAAAAGAATCAGAACATTGCTCGGAGCGAGGTCTGCTCCTCATTTTGATCCTTAACGCATTGTGCTTAGAATGTCCTAATGAATCCGGCGCCGCCGCCGAGCCCCGCCATTCAATTTCGTGTCAAAACATCGCGGAAGCTTTCATCCCGGATTTGGTGAATATTTCTTGCAGCGAGATAATAGCCAAAGCCCGGATTTAACACTTTACTAACCCCTTTTTATTTTTACATTTTGTGCTCGGCGTCGCTCTGAAGCGGATCAAAGGGGGTGATGTTTGTTTATCGGAAATTATAATTTTTATTACGTGAAAATTATATTTTTTCTGCGATTATGAAAGTGTTGAGAACGTTGGGGGGTGTAAGGGGACCCGCACTACAACTCACGGGAGCCAAGCCAACCTCACCTGCTCGTGGTGCACCCTGCTAATCAACAAACGAGGCTCTGGCTCCCACAAACTCGCATAGGCCAGCGTGGTGGGAAATGGCCTAAATCCCACCATATGAACCCATATACACGACAACCCCAAGTGCCTAGCGGTACTGGACGCCATGCTGACTGTATGTGTGATACTGTGGTGATCTTTGGGGGGAGGGGTCTATGTTCAGCTGTGGACGTCTATCTGCTGATGATCATCATCATGGGAACGTTTCGCGATAAGATTACAGAACTAAGCGCAAAGTGTAATGTCCCGATACAATAATCGGTGGTTACAGATTGGAAAGCAATTTATCAATTCCCTACCACAAGTGGGGACTGACTGCTATATCAGAACGACTGGTAACACATTTTAATGACATTTTCTTGCATAATGTTTTGGATCATGGCTTGTGAAGTGAAGACGCAGGTTCGATTACTACTCTCCTACTGTATCAGAATAATAATATTAATAATAGAATATTTAGTATTATAGACTACCTAGATAGATATCATGGCAATAAATATCTGCGCCCAAATGTAGAGAAAGCTGCGAGTAACGATTTAATGGAAATTTGCATATCTCAATATCATTATTGGTTACTCGTAGGACCTTCCAAACCTTAGGTAGCATTAAATAATAACTGATTTTGTCTCGTTTGTTACAAAAAACAACATTCGAGGGATCCGTTTTATTAATAATAAAGCAACAATAGGACACATGCATAGTTAGTGTACTCGTACGAGTATATCTCTGTCATCATCAGGTGCCCGAGTGTGAAATATCTCTGTGCTGATGGAATCGCCCAAAACCTGTACATGATCATTTTATACCCAACTCTGTTAACTAATTAGGGCCGAAAAAAATATTGCTGGAATATATTTCTAGATGAAAAATCTGTCCGGTTTTCATCGGATCTTCTGTCAATTAAAATGCAAATTGGAGCTGCCCGGCGCCGCGCTGATGAGGACTACACATCCACTGTGTGATCGCGCCGATACTTTGTACGCACCGGCCACTTTATTTTATAACTTTGTACATATAACTTTGACTTGATAAATATTACCTACAACCACTTGCACCACCCGGTCCGTAGTAAAGTTATCACGGACACCCCTTATCAATATGTCTACTGCATTTGATATCAGTTTTACAACACTTTTGGGGGTGCTAACTGGCTCCCAGATCTTCATATTTTCATAAGCAAATTTCTGTCTTTTTGTTAACCGGCGTTGTTAAACTCCGGGTTTAAGGAGTTGCCTGTGCATTGGAGGCCTTAAACGGTTCGGCTGATTTTGATTTACTTTTGTTTTGGATGACATGACTTTCAGCGTGCTCGGCTATAAGACAAAAAGTATCCGCTCCGTTCCTATATCTTTTCTGCTGTTTGTATACTTTCAAGATATTCGTTGACCACGGAAATACATTTATGTACATGTACTTGATCATAATTTTATGAAATAACTTATCGTTGTTATTGAAACTACAAGTCAATAAAATTAATACAAATACGAAAAGTTGGGAGTAATCCTGTGTGATTGGGTCGCGGGACCGCAATTTGCATTTTAATTGACAGGACATTTGACGGAAACCGCACAGCCTCTCTTCATTTCGGAGTAATAAATATAATATATATTTTAAAATCAATTGTATGAAGAAATTGCTTACTGGGATATTGGTTTAAATATATTTCGAGCAAGATAAATATCACGGTAAGGTCTGTTGTGTGTAAAAGTTTTAACGCTACCCTGCCTTTGGCCAATGCTAAAATTCAATTGAGAGAATAATTCTTGGAAAGAGCAGCAACTTCCTGCAATCTTTACCAACTTATCGTGGACACAAATTCGTATATCAGTTGCATACAGTTAAGGAGATCAGCTCTTGGCATCGTAAAGCTAAGTTATGTTAAACCCGACGGCGGCTGAACTTGTTGGAGGTTAATTATGTACGATATTTGACATTCCTGCTAAGCAGTGACAGTGACATAACGGTGCGGAGGTCGTTGCAGCTGTAATTACTGCTGTTACGTATTTAGTCAATGTAACGCGGTCTGTGCCAATGTTCCGAGTAGAGCCTTGTTGTTACAGACAGAAGTATAACTTAAAATGAAAAGTTTAATTACACATCACTTTCAGTGGGACTGGCTCTAAGTCTATGTCAATTTTACACAAGTTCTTGAGGGTAGTAGTTAAATAACTTTATTGGGTTAGGTTGGTAAACTTTAATTAAATCTATAATACTGTAGACCTGATTAAATTAAGAGTTAACTTTATTAAAACATAACGGGCTCACTAATAACCATTTTATTAACCGAAAGACTGTGATGATGTACAAAGTTGTTATCCTCGCTTCTTGTTTATATGCAAATGCGCTCTCCCGGTGAGTTCGCGTCGCGTCCGGAACCGGAACCTAACTTCATTCAAACAAACGCCATTTTCTAATGTACGGAAAATTAAGCATTTTTTTTCTGGAACTCATCTCACTTATTTTTTTTTTGTTCCTTTATCTTTATGCAATCATTTTAAATGAATTAAATTAAGGCTATAAAAGTATAACGACGTGTATAAAGTTAGCTCTATGTTGTGTTATTGTATTTAAAAAAAATAATTAAGGAAATATTTAAATTGGGATTAGACATAGTGAGGAAGGTTTTAAAGAAATTGCTATCAGTCAGATTCAGAATTTCTGTTTAAATTCCAGCTCCGAGTCCGCCTCCCTTGCCTCAGAAGCTGCAATCGGATTTCACTGTTGTCTGACGCAAATGCATTCGTAACGAAGCTGTGTGTATCGGGTAACGGTACACGCTTTACGGGTACCAGTCGATAGCCACGGAGATAACAAATATCTTGTCCGGTTTCTAACATAAGAAATAAGATATGGTCACTAAAATTATAAATTTGTACCTTAATAACAAATGGTGCAAACTCAAAAATACAAAGCTACAACAGCCGCAATGTAGTAGCCGCGTGGACCTTCGCGGTTTAGTTGCAGATGAACCGGATTGTTGTAGATCAGTGTTATTGTGGTGGTGTATTAACTCCGATTCACGTATATTCTAATATTAATATCACACATTCCAATCCAAAGAGGAGAAGCAAAACTTTACACAAACATAAAAAGCTCAATTACCAAAACGGCAAAGCGATTATTGAAATTGTTCTACATCCTCAGTATCACAATGTTTGTCGGAACAACACTCAATCCCCTCGGAGGTCGAGCTTTTTGTTGTTTGCCTGAAAGTTGGCTTCCGTTGCCAGCCCAGCATTAAGATTCCGTCCTTCTTGTCTCACGAACAGGAACTACAATGGCCGCGACACTACATACAAATTAAAGGATATTTAATTAAAATCCCCTTTTTAATAAGAAGTTGTTCACCGGACAATTATTAAAGTCTTTGAGCGCTGCTGATATCCAGCTTCCGTTATTATCTGTTTTGCCCTTTTATACAACTTTTAGGTACAAAGTAAAATATTAGTGGAACCTAACAACGGTGATGTTAACAAATATTTGCTTTACATCCTGGATATCTAACGCATTACTTGAGGATCTCTTAAAAAAATATTCTCCTGCCCCTCCCACGACTGACGCGATGTGAACAGAACTCTTTTATGGGAAATCATTAAACATAAAATTTTTTGTTTCAACTAATGTTATTTTTATTTAGAAAAGTTGTCAAAGCTTATAGTATGTGTACAAGAAAATTTATCGTTATATATTCTATATATCCTCCCACCAAAGTGCATCGGGCCAGCGTCGTGGCAAGCGGCCCCTTACGAACGACGGCCCCTATTGCGCGGCGCTAGCGAATGCCATGCTCATTGCGTGAAGGTCGCAGGAAGCTAGTCGTTGGATGGGGGTAACACAGGACAGATGATGTGGAGATCTTTAGAGGACGCCTATGTCCAGCTGTGGACGTCCACTGGCTGATGATAATGACGTTATACATTCTATTAAGTACAAACATAGCTAAATCAACCCAGTATCCTGTTAGAATTCGAGAACTTAGATTTTACTTTAATAGTTTTAAAAAAAAATGTACTTCCAGTCTACGAAGTGCGAGGTGCAGATGGAAGGGGATAGAGTGAGCATTAGGTAAAAACATTCCCACAGAATATTATCAACGGAAGTAGAGATTGCAAAGCAAAGATTTCTCGGATGCAATTCGGTCCGGTGCAACGGTCACAGCGGCGGGTTGATCAGCGCCGCTCCACCGCGCTCCACAACGCTCCACCGCGCTCCAGCGGCGCGGCGCTGCTGAGGAGGCGGCTCTATCCGACGGAACCCATCCACCCACCGACCCACTGCAATCTCCCTGAAATTAGCAGACTCCTGACGTAGAGTTTAATATATTTTGCTCTTCGGCTGAAGTAATCAAAGCATTCGTGCAGAGAGAAATAGAGTATAAAGTGCAATATTAAATAGAACGGAAGAAATAATATTGTAGTAGGAGGAGGGATCAAAAAGTAGTGAGAACGATATATATATACTCCTTGGTAAGAGAAAAAATAAATAGTGGCATAGCTCAGATACATATTTGTAATATTAATGAAGGAAAAAGTCTTCGATTTTCTCTTGTTTTTTTCTATATGTAGTCATTTGTTGGTTCGTGTGGGAACGTGTTCTGGGAAATGGAGAAAAGCGAAGTGCGAGTCGTTATTAAATAGCTCCGTTTAAAGATGTTAACGACGCAAGAGATTCATTGCGATTTGAAGGCACCATTAGGAGAGTCTGCTCCGCAGTATTCCACTGTCGCAAGGTGGCTTCCTCAATTTCGAGTAGGGAGAACGAGCACGGAAGACAAACATCCTTGCAGCCGTCACCACATCCATCGACATCAATCATCGAAGAAAATGGAAGAAAAAGTCGAGAAAATTGTATTGAGCGATCGAAGACTTGTTCTGCCTAACTCGTTACTTAAAAGGAAAATATGAGCTGGAAGAATAAAATTTATTGACTCTGAAAACAATTACTGAAATAAGTATATACATGTCGGACTTCCGTTATAAGTTCTAAGTAGAATATATTTTCTTTTACTCGCCGAGGAGTACGTCCACGACGTGCGCCAGACATTTTTGTTAGTTAGGATCATGTACAATGGTACACGAAGTGCTTGTCGCCTAGGGACATACGATATTAAGTTTCGTTACCCCAGTAATTTCACTAGCTACGAGTGTAAGTGTAAGCCTTTTAAACCCGAACGTAGTAATATTGAAAATCTTTATCGGTAGCAGGTCATTGTTGTTGGAAACTGGCTAGGTAGGTATCACTGCAGCATATATTGCAGTCGCCAAACAGTACTGTTTTCCGGTTTGAAGGGCGCTATAGTTTGTTTAATTACTGGGTAAATAAAACTTAATATCGTATGTCCCAAGGCGACAAGCGCCACGTTGATATGGACGAGCGTATCATTTACGATCGGGTGAACGGCCCGCTAGTCGCGTCGCGTCGTCGCCTCGTCGCGTCATCGCCTCGTCGCTTCGTCGAATAAAAAAAAATATTTGGGTTAAGCCTGTCACCGGCCAGCGGGGGGCGTCCATCGGTTGATGATTGTAACGAACCAGTAAATCTTCTTTCTGTAAGTGAGGAACAGGTAACTGCAGTATCCTTGTGTACGTCACGCCAGAGCTGCGCGGAATATCCAGTTTTCGCAAAACTTTGACAGCAGCTGATCGCAGTTGGTAATGCAGTAAGCGCATACGTTCTGGTCCACCACTAACCCCTTGTAATCGCCCCGCTCGGGTACAATTTGATATATCTGGGGCAGTGTTTGCGGCAGGGGTTCGCCCCGAGTGCTCGCTCACCCCGCCGTGTGTATGGCGCGTTGCTTAACACGCCTGAGTCCTGACCCACTATTAGTCTTCAAGTTTGTGTATGAGCGATCTTAATTTACTATAATTCAAATTAATCAATGGATTATCAACAATATTTCTTTTTATTTAAAACAGTGAGGCGTCAGGATGAAATACACAGGTTTACATTGCGTTCGTAGTGTTGAAATGATAAGATCTTAAGTCGTGTTACCTCATTAATTTTACCGGAACACAGTAATGTTGTAAAGGGTCCCGCACAACAACTCACGGGACCCAAGCCAACCTTACCCGCTCGTGGTGCAATCTGCTAATCAACAAAGAGGCTCGGGCTAAAATCCACATTGAACCAGCGTGGTGGGAAGTGGCCCAAATCCCTCCATATAAACTCCTACAAAGAGCATACGTCCAGCAGTGGACGTCTATCGGTTCATTATGACGACGACGACGATGATGATGATGATGATGACAGTAATGTTTGTACAGTACTATTTGTCGTTTGCGATAAGTCCTGCGGTTATACCTGCATGGACGGTCTCCGGCGATAGAGACCTGCCACCAGCAAACAGTGCAAGCTGGTGTCATGTGTATATGTCAATACTTTAAGAGTGATACAGCGCATGCACCCTGAAGCAGCAGCAGTCGCGCGGCCCTTGCAAATCTATGACAAAGAAATCTGCCTCGCCGGCGATTGTTATTGCTTCCGACCGCGGCGCGTTGCCGGTACTTTTAAATTTGTTTCCCATAAATGACGAAACATAAAATACAACCCCGTTCATCCCCGCCGTCGCATTTGAATCCCCTTTATTGTTTGCATCGCACAATTATTCATTTTAAATGTCCGCGCCGCGTTTCGTTCCGCGCTTAAACCACAAATATCGTAAATTCCCTTTTGTTTCCAGTTTCTATTTGTTTTCATTACTGATCGCTTTATATGTACCTCATATTTTTTGTCGGAGTAGATCGGCTCATCACCGGTGTGATATAATGATGGAAAGCCTCCCTCCGGATGCATTATTCATTTAGTTTCTGTGATACGGGGAGTGACAATATCTGATTGGCCTTGAGAAGTAAAAAAATTGCTCGGATTGAAAAAACATTGAAGGATGGTGTGTGCTCCTGTAAACTCAATATTGATTGGCTCTTTCCTCGTCCATCTAATTCACCATGTTATATATGAAATAATCGTGTTGTATATTATTAAATAAATATAACCAATAATCTTCTATGTATATTGATAAGAAAACATTTTGTATGCAAATGGAAATTTTTGCCCGTATTTAAATTCGTACTGATTGTTTATTATGTCCAAGGGAAATTATAGTCATTTGGAAAGTTTTAGAAATTTATTGCTCTTGCATCGGTAATGGTTATTGTACTGGTATGTGACGTGTATGTTGACAGCGGTTGTTCTCCACATTCGCACCCCACCCGTTGGTACGAGATCTCCCATGCACAAAGAGAGCGGCCGACCTGCATGCAGATTGGCCGCTCACAGGCTCACAGGCTCACAATGTATTTCAATAAAACGTCCTTACTGTTCATAATTCGGAGAGGAGCACTTTATATTTAAAATTCGCTTGGAAAAATGTTTCACAATGAGCGCGGGGGTCCGTTATCTTCTAATTTACGAGGGCCCCCCGCGGGCCAGTTGTAAAAAGTTGCGCACTTCTTTGTTTGGCGGTGCTTTTAACTTTGTGTAAAGGAAATTAAAGATACAATGTACAGTTTGAGTTACGGGACGGAGTCTTTTGTTTTTTTTTTCGGTAAAATACAAGTAAACTCTTTTTTAACGCTGACCTAGAAAATTTTGCAATTGTATTTATTATATTCAAATGTCTGTCTGTGGTGAACACGCGCTAGCGCTGCCAAATAAATACTAAAACATATTGCATTTTGTGGCGACACCATTACTTTTGTTATTCATAAGTTAGTAAAGTTTATAATGTGACGAGCGGATGTATTATAAAATGGAGCCAGTTTGTCGGGAGGCGTCGGGGGGTTAGCTAGAAGAAAGCGAGGGTAGTTGGTTTTAAGTGATTTCAATAGTATTGTATATATTTGATTGTGTAGTTATTAAAAGTTGTAAGATCGCAACCATATATTATTTGTCAAACTGGGGGATAAGCTAACAGATGTATACAAATTGCTTAATGAGTCGTTGATCAGAATAATTGGTCGACACAATGAAAGCTCGTCTCACTGATCGCTACGGCTGCTGCAACACCAATTATATAGGAGCACTCACTCACACACCTCTTCTTAGTGCTTGCGGTGCTGCTTATTCAGTCTAACAAAAAGTATTTAATTGTAAACACCATTTTTGTTATTAGTGTATAGTGATCAAGGCGGAACTTTCCCGGCTGTTACTTCAAACTGATGTGGTGAAGACTATACGACATACGACGATCTGGTGTAGGTTGCGGGAAGTAGCTGGATGCGGGCAGTGCGGGATCGATCGATGTGGAGATCTTTAGGGGAGGTCTATGTCCAGCGGTAGACGTCTGTCGGCTGATAATGATGATGTCAGTTTTGTATCGAATTCAGTTAGCCTACAGGAGGGCGAGATGGTGCAATTGCGTTGCGCGCGTCGTGCTCGTGCAACAATAAAAATAAGTTCCTATGATAGAAAAGATTTTGGTTTTTCTAGTATGTGTACTGTGTTATTAAGCTGAGTTGGTCATTGTCAGGTGGTGAGGGCCAGGAGCACGGGCCGGTGTTCCTGATGGAGCCACCGTCGCGGCTGGTGTTCTCCAACAGCACGGGCGCGCGCGTGTCGTGCGCGGCGCACGGTGCGCCCGCGCCGCACCTCGCCTGGCAGCAGCCCGACGGCACGCAGCTCGACGATGCACCAGGGCTCAGGTCAGTACACTGTACGAGTATATATATATATATATATATACATACAAACAACGAGTAAGATATCTTAAGTCACGGAGTCATGTCTCTACGCAGGCAACAAACGCCGCTTTGTGTCTGGCGTAACACCTACCAGATCGAGGTTCTGCAGTTTCAACGCTTTTCTGTGCGATAAAAGAAGAGGAACAAAGTTTGTTGCCGCTTCATAGCACACATAATCTGTTCCCCGCAGAAATAACAATAGCGAGTATGTAAACGAAGTACCGCGCGGGGGAGTCTGGGGGTGAAGCAGCCCGCGACACCGGATAACTCCGGCGAGTTTTGTTTTCTTTTCATTATTCTCGATATTGTTCGAAATTCATGTATTTTTTGCAATCGCAAGCGGTGGAATTTGTTTTCAGACTTATTTATAAGGTATCAGGTGCTCTACTGGAAAAAGTTCTTATTGTTGTAGGCTTTTGTGATACGTGTTTATGAAAATTGGGGTGTGAAGCGCAGCGCTGCGTGCGCTGGGTTATTATTCACGGCGGCGGGGCGCGCCAGTCGCGGACGGGGTACTACGAGTACGTGAGATACATCTCCATAAGCCTGATGTGACGGATCACATAGGTTTTGTTTCAAGGCTTCGGAATATTGGCGGTTTAATAACACGCTGTAGCGTTTCGAAGATGAACTTTTGACGAAAGCAGTTAAATGTTTTAACAGTGTCCTAATATTTTTGGAGCATCAATAAAATGTAGACTAAACAATTTTTGGATAAAAGCAATATTTCCAATATAATATGGAAGGTACATGTCACCTAAATATCGTCGCGCTTTACAATACATTACAAACTCTCTGCTTAATTTTGAACTTAACATCAATATTCGAATCGGACTGCAATGTTATCAGCAAAACTTAATCTCTAGGATGCATTGAAACTTATCAAAAGATTCCGAATGCATTGACAGTCAATCTCTTTTGTATAAATTATAGCAGTATGTACTCTGTTTTCTTTAAATGATACGTTCAAGACAAGTTTTGTTATCATACGGTGTATATATATGTGTGTGTGTGTGTGCTATATGATGTTTGAGGAGTTTCATACTCAAGGTCAAACGTTAAAGCTCTACAAACGATTGTAATGGAGCGTTTAATAATTATAATATCAACTCGGGAACAGTATAAGGGGTTGGAAGTGTTTCGGTTTTAATTTTGTTTAATATTATACAGACGGCGGTGCTTGAGGGTGTCATTGGGCGTTTAACCGGGAACAGTTTATAGCCCGCAAGGCTTCGGCGGCTTAGCGGAACGACAGCAGCGAGCCGGCAGCGCAGCTTATTGTGTATACTCGTTATTTATTGCCCAATAGTTCTAAAGGTTTAACCGAACTTAAAATACTTTCATATAGGTTACTTCTTCCTATACTTCGTAACAAAAAGCAGCTCTCCAAATATAATGCTTTGGTGTACAGGATCTGCCTACACATCACGTGACGCCATTTAATTTGTTACGTAGAGTAGTATGTACATTTAACTACAGTGCCCGTTGCATTCGAACACTGTAATATCTCAGTAAACGCAAAAGCTAGTGTAAGTAGTTCATTTTTTATGTGGACGTAATGGAGATTGTTCATAAAGTTCATGTAAAATGTAATGCAGTCATTGTGAATGCATAACCTAAGTCATTCCACTGGTTGCCAATTCACCACTTGGCTGGATTAAAGGTCGATCGATTGAGTTATTCCTGACTTCATTATCGGCAGGCGCCCGGCGGCGGTGCGGTGTTTGCCTTCACCACTCAATACTTTTAATAACTTAGTAATAAGTATTAGTAAAGTGATTTAATTGCGCATAAAAGCTTAATTAAAATTTAGTACAAAATTTCATGTTTTATTTATAAATCGGTGAAGAACATTTTTGCACAATACTACATTTAAAATCGCTGTGCATAGTCAGAGCATGTGTATCAGGAGAAAGTACGTAGCATCGAAGCGTAGACGTAACGTTGATGTAGTTTAGATGTAGCGTAGTGGTAGTATAGATGTGGTGTAGATGCAGCATAGTCATAGCTTGGATATAGTGTACACGTAGTTGATCGTAGCATAGAATTAGTGTAGACCTTTTTCTTTTTTTTTTGTTTCGGGGTGGAAATCTTCGAAAGATACCCTGCTTCTGGGGGAAAATCAGGGTTATGTGAGATTTTTACTCACTAAAACCCCCTCGGTGCTCTGCATCAGTGCATTCGGAGAGGCTCCGGGATCTCGTATAGAACGCACCGATGCCCCTCTTCACTTTGTGTTAACACATCTCTGAGGAGGGGCTTAACCCTCCTAGGCTGTCCCACACAGATTCGCATGTTGAGCGATAAGGGCCCCCACCCTCAAGGCCTGCGAAACTCCCCAGGCCCTTTTAGTCGCCTTCTACAATAGGCAGGGCTTACCTTAGTCCTATTCTCACTAGCCCGAGACTACAGGGCTGACGGGCTGGTGCATCCATTTCCACCGTCCTGTCGTCTTCTTCTCCGAGCGAAATCAATTTTCTCCTGATTCCGTTCGGCGGCCTCCTTCTGTACCATTACAGCTTCACAGAAGGAGACTAATGCTGCCCATGCACTTTTGCTCTTAATTGAAGCGGCTACTGTTACTGGCAGCGAAAGATCGTGTCCGATCCTGTTGACCAGGCTTTGTCGCTCGGACTCCCACGCAGGGTATTCAGCGAGCGTATGCTGCGCGGTATCCTGGTCTCCGCCACAGTGGTGGCATTGCGTCGTCGTTTCGCGGCCGATCCTGTTTAGATACTCACCGAAACACCCGTGTCCAGTGAGCACCTGAGTCAGTCTAAAGGTGACGTGCGCCATTCCACCCGACCGGAGCCATACTTGGAAGCTTGGCAGCACCGCGCTTACGATGCGCTGTTGTGAGCTATGGGGTTCAGCGAGCCGCTCTCTCCAGACCTCTAGAGCACGCCTGTGCTCCTGCCTACGCACTTCTGTCGCATCCAGGGGCTCGGCCTCACCGTGGCGATAACGGAGTCGGTTATAGACTCGCGCATCCATCTCTGCCAGAATGTCTAAGGGTGGAAACCGAGCCAGGATAGTGGCCGCCTCAAAGGATATCGTTCGGTATCCTCGCGCGATACGAATGGCCATCTTACGCTGTAGGCTGTTCACTTTGCCTCTACAACGCCGGCTACATGACAGCCGATGAGACCATACAGGCGCTCCGTAAAGAGCCATCGATCGCACGACCCCCGAGTAGAGGCGGCGGACTCCTTCCCCGGGACCCCCAAGATTAGGCAGCAATCTATACAGAGCACCTACTACCTTCTCAATCCTAGGGATCAGGCGGTTGAAGTGTTCTTCGAACCTCCATCTACTGTCTACAGTAAGACCGAGATATTTCATCACCGATCCCACCCCAACAGGCACGTCACCTACGCGAACCGAAAAACTGGGAGGTTCCCTTGTTTGAGGGAGCTTGTGAAACCATATCGCCTCGGTCTTATGAGGCGCTATCCGTAGACCCAGCTCATGGATTTTGTCCACAACGCATGCCACTCCAAGTTCGGCAAGCCGGATGGTGTCTTCGAAGCTGCCTCCTTTGGCCAATACTAAGGTGTCGTCCGCGTAACATACAACACACACTCCAGCGGGGAGATCGACTCTAAGGACGGCATCACATGCAATGTTCCATAATAGAGGACCTAATACAGAACCTTGTGGAACCCCGTAATTTACCTCTCTCCTATGAAGTACGGTATCCCGACCCACATATTGGACGCACCTGTCTTTTAAGTAAGCCCCGATAATGCGCTGTAAGTAGGGAGGCGCGCGGTGGTACGCCAGCGCTTCCCTTATTACTCCCCATGGCAGTGAGTTAAAGGCGTTGACTACATCAAGGCTAACTGCCAATGCCACACCACCTTGATCCACTGTCCGTTGCGACTGTTCCCAAATGCGGAGAATTGCATCCACGGTCGACCGTGCCCTTCGGAAACCAAACTGGCCATCCGACAGATCGGGGCCTTCTTGGTGGAGATGCAGGTTGATGCGATCGGCGATAATTCTTTCGAATAATTTACCGGCCTCATCTAACAGGCATATGGGTCGGAATGCAGGAGTGTCTGCGGTCCTACCATCTTTCTTTAAGAGCACTATCCGTGCTTCCTTCCAGCTCTGAGGGAATACGCCGGCACTGAAGCAGCAGGTAAACAGCTCTCTCAGTCTCTCTCCCAATCCGGCTGCTATTGCTAGTACCCATGCGCGTCCGGGAATTCCGTCAGGACTGGTGTAGTATTTCGGGCTTTGAGACGCTTAATGGCTCGTCCCAACTCTTCGTTGGTCACACTCCATTCGTCGGACCAGACGAGCTGATCCGACGATTCCGTAAAAGCTGATACTGGATATTCCTGACTCATTGGGAAGAGAGTATCCATCACTGTTGTTATAAATAAAGGATCCAAGGTCTCTGTTAGTGGAGGAATCCAAGGTCTGAGTTTGCCCAATACCAACTTGTATGGGCGTCCCCATGGGTCCCTCTCCAGCTCTTCGAGTAGTTCGTTCCAAGACCGAGTTCTAGCCGATTTAATAGCCAGTTGGAGCGATTTAGTGGCGTCTCTGTACATCCTGTAGGCTCGAGTCGTTTCGTCCACCGTGGCCCGTCGTCTCCTTCGGGTTCTTGTGTACTGACATCGAGCGCGCAAACAAACCTCGCGCAGTCGCGCTATAGCTGGCGACCACCAGTAAGCCGCCTTCGACTTAATGAACTTTGTTCGGGGCATTGAGACATCACAAATATATGTCATCGATTCCCGAAACCAAGTCGCACCACTTACGGGATCGGACAAGATTCCGCCAGCTATGCTTTCTGGCCAAGCCACGACGATGGCTGCAGCTTCGAGCATATCTACGTCGAGCTTTTTGAGGGACCACCGCCGCAGTAGGCCGCTGTGGCCGCTGTGGTGGCGAGCAGTATCTTGCGAGGAGGCAAGCGCCACATTAATCAAAATATAGCGGTGATCCGAAAGCGTGACCGCTTCCTCCGCTACTTTCCAACCTGTCACCATACGCAAAGCAGAAGAGCTTGCCCATGATAGATCAACGATCGACTCTCCCTGCCATCGCACACAGGTGCTGACGGATCCCCGGTTTAGGAGCCGAAGGTCAAGCCCGGCCGCCCACATTTGTAAGGCCTCTCCCCTTCTGGTGTTCCGAGAAGATCCCCACACTTTGGAGTGTGCATTGAAATCACCCAGAACAAGAACCGGACATGGTTGACATCTGCGAATGCATTTGTTTACGGAGTCCAAGTACCCCTCGTAGGCAGCTAGTGTGCAGTTGGGAGAGACATAGCAGCCCACAACCGCAAGAGGTCCCAATTCCACAGCAACAAAGCCTTGCCCTCTAAAAATTGAAGAACAGGGGGGGTCCCCCGTATTACCATTCCAATAGATAGCGACCTTGCCATCTTCGCTACCAAACCAGCGAGGATGGTCTGGCACACGGTAAGGTTCAGCCGTTACGGTCAAAGCTACCGACCACTCCGCGAGGGATTGCAGTAGCAGGTCCTGCGCCCCGCGGCAGTGATTCAGGTTAGCTTGGAGTATCTTTACTCTTCGAGTGAAGGTGACACTTCCATATCCTCCTGCGCACTTAGGAGTGGCTCAGGAGCGGAAACCTGCTTTCTCCCACTTCCTGTTCTCCTCCGTTTAGGCGCACAAGCCTTAGCCCCCAGACGGTGATTGGCTGGGCGTCCGAGATCCACGCACAGTGGACATTTCAGCACTCCGGTAGTACATTGACTAGCCCTATGGCCCGGTTCACTGCAAGCGTAGCATTGCGTGCTACGATCCTTTTCGTTAGGGCACCTATTACGAACGTGTCCCAATTCCAGACACCGGTAACACTGTAATGGTCGCTTCGGTAGAACCTCAATCCTTGCTAATGTCCACCCTACGAGGATACGCTTACAGGACAACGTATCCAAGCAGATCCCATTCACACAGGAGACCGGCGAAGCTCGCCCACCTTAACATCAGCGAGTGAACAACCTCCCGCTTCCGCAACGGCATCTGCGACTTCCGCTGTGGTGACTGACTCATCCAAATCCATCACTCTTATTTCGCCCGTTTTCGAGGGTCGTGCTATGTGTACCTCGGTATCGGCCAGCGCTTCTTTCATTTTTCGAGCCAGCATATCAGCCTTGGATGCGCAGTCAGGACCAGACACCTCTAATATTAATGCCCCCGTTACTGCCCTCCTTGGTCGAACGGTGTTTATACCACAGTCTGCCAACTTAACCTTCTGCTTTACCGTAGTCATGACCGCGGCATACGAGAGTCCTCCGTTCGCTGGTACAGTGACTGTAATGGCCGCTGCACGAGGAAGTCTACTCGGTTTTACCTTTTCGGTAGATTTTGGAATCACCTTTCCAGCCTTCTTGACCGCTGAAACAACCTGTCCTGCCGCCACCCTACTAGCTTTGCGGCTCACTAC
Organism: Ornithoptera alexandrae; assembly: GCA_029030555.1. Lineage (NCBI taxonomy): Eukaryota > Metazoa > Arthropoda > Insecta > Lepidoptera > Papilionidae > Ornithoptera > Ornithoptera alexandrae. The sequence continues at coordinate 13,595,266 of JARDVY010000288.1, read as the reverse complement.
AGCCGACCAGGTATCCGCTGCTGACCTGAGCTCCGCGACAATCGGCTCAGAAGCCAGAGCAGGTGCACGCGGTAACAAGGATTGATCAGTATCAGCCGCTATTGGCCTCTGACCACTTGCGAGTCTCGGATTGTTCGACAACCTTTGCCTTAGAGCTCTGTTAGGAAAAATCCTGGTTTCAAAAGCAGCTAGCTTTTCATCTACAAGACAATCTATTTGCAGCATGAGGCTTTCTTCTCCTCTCCTGGTCACGCCTTCCTTACTTAATGTACTTGGAACAGATGTAGCCTTTGTCTTCTTAGACTCCGTCGATCCACTCGTCTGCTTCCGGAGGAGTTTCATGACTTCAGTCAGCTTGTCCAACTTGGTTGCAAGATTGTTTACGAGAGATCGTAGCTCTCCATTCTCCCTTTCAAGACTTACAACTTTGTGAATGCTTGCTGCTCTTCGCTTAAGTTCTCCTGCCGCCGCTTTTAGGTTGCGAACTCCCAATCTCAAGTGACGAACGTAATCGCCTTTAAGATTACGGGAAGCGTCGGCAACATTCCCTATTACCAAGAGGTGCTGATCAATAAGCTCCTCCAGTTGGGTATCAGCATAGGACTGCATTTCCAAGGCCAAGTTTTCAACCTCTGGGAGATTAGTATTCGTCCCAGTTTTAGTTGATGGTGCAGCACCTTCGCTCTCTTCGCTTGCAGAGGCAGTAGTCGCTTGGTACTTTGCGGCGATCTCCATGCATTGGCCTTTAGACCTTCTCTTCCGAGCGTTGCTTGAGACCTCGGAAGCTACCGAAGTTCGAGACGCAAGTGAGCCGTCTGACTCGCATGCATCGCTATCCCCTGCCAAATTTTTTTGTGGGTCTAAGTGTATAGCGCGCTTTCGCCGCCCACTTGGCCGACCCTTTTGTTCCCCCGAAACATCTCCGACTTTCCTAATTTTGTCCCCTGGTGGTATAGGAACTGCCCACGGTGCCGATATCTCACCAACTTGGGTTACGTTTTCTTCCCCATGCGTTACGCAAGCGTCCAGGCAAGGCCCGGGGTTTGACTTTCTCTCAAATTCTCCATTTTTTGGTTTTGCTTTATTCATTTTTTGTTCCCACGAAACTGGTATGAAATATTCATTTGCTCGGGCAGAGCATCCTTACCCAAACAAGCCTACATACACCCAGGGGTCGGCAGGTACCTGGGATGGATAACAGTAGAGATTGACAACCCCTCAACCATGCATCACCTCACGCTGCTTCCGCCGCTTGTGATTGGGGTATTTTTTATAGAGGTTTTTTTCCTCTTGGTTCAGCCAACTAAGGCAAGACCCCCGTTCTCGATAGGAGCCGCGAGACGTGACACGACACTTCAACCGGGTTTACGGGTTCCACGCGCGTATCCGCGACGTGGCCGACGGTGACAATAAGACAAAATCGAATCGCCCGCGCGGAGTCAGAGTTAGTGAACACCGCGCCCGCCCTTGCCTCTCCAATATGCCTTCTGCTGATCAGAGGGACACTCGGAGAGATGCCTTCTCGGCAGATTATTCGCTACCAGTCTGCAACCATAAATGCCGCTGACTGGCCCCAGGGTGCACCACGAGGAGGTTATCTGCCATAGCACCCCAGAATTAGTGTAGACCTAGCGTAGGCACATCATAACAGCAGCGTAGCCACAACGCAGATGTAGTGTAGGCGTAGCTTATTCTTAGCGTAGTCATAGTGTAGATGCAAGGTAAACTGGAACAAAGTCAGACGATTAATGTGACGTCATTACTGAACGAATTACCCAAAAAAGGGGTAATCAAAATTAAATTCCAGTACAGTCGTAGCGTGCTAAAGGAGTAGCTGGAAGCGCGCCGCGCCGGCCTTTCGTTCAAGCTAAAAAACCAAGTGCTCAGGTCGCGCGCCGCCCACACTTGAAGTTGTCACTTATATCCTTTTTTATTTCACTCTGAGGACTCGTGGCCCGAAATGAAAAAGTTTTATTCAGATTAGATGTTTATGGTAATATTCCCGGTCTGAATAATACGGTGTACAAAATATTATTAACTTGAAACATTTTAAGTATTTATTTATATATTAATGAAATAAAAATGAATCTGTAGATGTACCTTTTTATCCTTATCTAAATTAAGCATATTAAGTGGAAGGTAATATTTTTGCTGCAACTAGAGCTTATATTTATATGTTATTAGTTAAGAGACGTTGAATGCAATTAAATGCTGTGTAAATAGATCTACGTATATAAACTTCACATGTTTGTGGTTCGACCATATAGTAAACTACCCTCAGCATAAATAATTAACAGAGTTAAAAAGGGAATGCCAACATAATATGGCGATATAGGTATTGGCAACATAATCCTCATCCTTAGTCATCTAACTTTTTATTGAACAAAAATATCCTGTTTAATTTCAGCGAAGTTACGTCATGGATATGTAAGCGTTAAGTGGCGTTGATTTCCGGTCGTCCTTTGCACAAATGTGCTCGTTAGTGCCCGCCGACGCACATCGGCACATTGCCAACAATAACAAAGGGAAAAAGTTAAGCGTCTGGCACGGGCCCTGGCGTCTACTGGATTTTATTAAAACTCGCAGCAATTTCGTCGCGCACCCTCGGCGGCCCCTATTTACCGAATTGTTATTGACGTCGGCGCCAAATTTGGAAACGGCTCTAAAATCTAATGCTCTTTACGTTACAAGAGGTTTAAGCGATGGCACAAGTTACGGCTAAGTAGCTTACCTTTCTCTCGGTGTTTGAGATTGTTAAATAGTATTACTTTTGTAATAACGATGTAACAATATATTGTTCTTTCAAATTTAGCGACCGTTGCTATTACATGTCAAAATGTGTTTAATCTTAATAACAGGGTGTGTGCAAAGTTTGTCAGTATTGCCTCCCCCACTGCTCCGTCGCGCCCACCGCCCTCCTATTTAAGTCAAGTTTCGCGAAACACTACTACAAAGTGCATCGCACCCGCATTGTGACGTACTTTTTGCTGAAATTCACTGAAACTTTTTTTATAAAGGAGACATTGACGCAAGTTATATTCAAGGGAAAAACTTTTAGAAGTTTTCACCTTAGTAATGTCTTTAACGATTTGTTTTTGCTTAAAAGTACAATATAAGTTTTATGAGTCGTATATATTAAATACTAATACCATAATTAGGAAATATGATGAAGGAAGACGAAAGTCGCAGCATATTTGTAAAATATTGCAAAGAGGTATTAGGAGATATGATGAAAGAAATAAAAGCAAAAGTTATTAAAAAATGTAAAGCATAGAAAAGACAAAAATGTAAAAGAGATAACAAAATAATACAATAAATAAATATATACTGGAACCCAAACCGAGAGGTGATGGATGAAAGATAGAAAGATAAAGAAATGCAAAGGAACAGTATGAAATAAAGAACATGTATTATGAATGAGGAACGGAAAATAGGAGAAAAGAACATAAATAAAGAGAAAGTAAATTAATGTGAAAATAAAAGTCCCTCACCCGCACACGCAGAGGACGGATTAAAAAAAACAAACAAATATGGGAAATAACTGCAGAGCTCTACATATTTCTAGATTATTATATTCTGATGTGAGGATCTATTCACTTCCTTCAATTTTACATCTTCCCTTGTTCCATGGTCTTTTGATAATGTTATAGATAATGCAATTAACTAGTTCAGAAAATATCTCCCAAGTTACGCCGGCTACTCTTCTTTATGCATTCATTCGCAGTGTAACGAGTCTATTATCCTAAACGTTAATTAATTTGCTCTACTTTAGTTTTGTTTTATAATTATAACATGGAAAAGATTTAAATGATACAACACGATTCATCTCTTAAAAATACATGTATTTATAAGTATAAATAGAGGAGAGATCGCGTTGGAAATCTTATAAGAGGAGTATATACCGCAGTGGCCGATAAAAGCTTCAAATGATGAGGATGTTAATCATAAAACAATGTAAAAAACATTAATATTGACTGTCCGAAGCAAAAGGAGAATAATTCTACTTATATTACAAACCAATTGTTAGTCCGATTTGATGATTTGGAGTCCGATTTGCCAGGCAGTGGAGGGGTGCGCAAAAAACGGCACAGTATTGCTCCGCTTATACCCCCTGATCCAACGCAAACAAGGCGGACAAGTTACTTTCCATCTATTGTGAAATGCGTGTAATCACAAACTAAATAAAAACCTTTTTTAACCCTTGAGCATTACAGCGACGCAGCCGAGTCACCCCGTAGCGGGACTGCTCCAGGTGTCTCCGCTGAATTTAATTATACTGTGTAGCAGGTATATACTAAAGCGTTTTAGTTAATTATATATTAAAATATATTCAATATTTGTCAACATAAGTCGCATCTCAAAGTAGTTACGGTTGTGTCCGTAATTTGCAATATTTATAGCTTTAGGATTGCATAGTAAAAGCTCGAAATTGCAGAGAGCGTACAACGGGAACACGTAAAATCAACTTCGGAAGAATTGTACCCTCATTCTTTAAGGTAGTTACAAACACTGAACTTAAAACATTGAGTGAAGTTTTTTGTCTTGTAATAAAATATGAACTGTTTTATATGGTTCTCGGTTTTAAAAAATGTTTAACAGCAAATATGTGGTCGCCGGAGTGTATAATTAGAAGCACGAACGACTCGTTAATTAACTTAAATATCCGAACGCAGTTTACTTCGCGGCGCGGAGATGAAACGTGCGGGACAACGGGAACATTTTTACAAAGGTAAATAACAGTTTAAATTAATTTACACACAGTTTTGGGAATTCCTCCCATATATATATATATATTTTTCAGAATATTGTCATGATTTGATACTCACCATATTTAGGGATTTGCCAGAGCTTTGTACGTATCAAAAGAAACCTTAACTGTCGTAATATGACCACAAAATACGAATGGTATTTCGCTATGCTGTTGTGACGCTATAAAGAGGTATGTGGAAACCGCCCTTTGATTTTTGCTTGATTCTCATTCCCAGGGATTAGCTCGTTGGGTCCGGCTGTACAGTTTACTGTTCTACGCCAGCGACAAGTGCTATGTTCAACTAACAATGGAAGCTACTTTCACATAAAATAAATCTTTGTTCTCCTTTTTCCCTTAAAACAACAAGACCACGCTTTTTAATAAAATTTTAATTAAAAACAAAAGAATCCATTTACAATGGTTTCGGTGCTGATGCGGGGGTAGGTTTAAAGTAATTAAAGCTGGAGGCCATTGATGCAGCGGATTGCAGGGGGCGCGCCCAAAACGAGTGGCATTTCCACTGCCATTGTTTGGCGAAATGATTGTTGCAGCGAGAGTAAAGTCGCATGCGGACAGGATGTTTATAAATCATTATTTCCTTCCGGCAACAATTTTCATTACCTTGTAAAGATTACAATATCGAACCAGTTAATTGACATTGATTTGTTTTCTTTATTGTGCGAAAAGTATTTAACCTCCTTTCTAGTTCAGTATGTAACATTGATAAAAAAATGTTCAGTTAATTAAACGCGCACCCGTACTCGCATATTGAACGTTTTCGGTAGACATCGTGTTAACTAATGTTTATGTTGTACTCCCACCGCAAATTGTATTCCTCATCTCTGGGGGTCGAGACTACCTCCACCTCCACCCATCACTATTGTCCTCGTGATTGATTATGTTATAGTAATTATTGTGAAAACTTGAATTATACGTTCAAAGTGTCGAGCGTCATCACAAAAGGAAAAAATATACATGTGTCAAATTTTACACGGATCGGCCCAATGGTTCGGAGATCAGCGATCACGGATAATGTATGCTGTCAGTTAGTACATAGTTCACATTTCAGACATTTTCCAGTTCCCTGGAATACGGGCGTTCGGCTTCAGCGGAGCCGGAAGTAGGACACGTTCCGGGAATTCCTCGCAGTGGCTTTATTACTGCTCGTAGTTGTATCGTTTTGATGTCAAGCAGCTCGTGCACGGAGCGCTGCGGATGGAGACCGGTTCAGTTCGTTATATGTACAGTACACCTTATAATTACTCTACAAATTGTTGATTATTATGTTTGAAATGTTAGTTTATTACCAATGTCGGTCAATGGCGAATTCAAAGAACAATCGCCGTGTGGTTATGTTTTTATCAATATCATCCGTCAATTATCATTATTTGTTCTTCTGCTTAAAGTGCTCCTCCGATTAGGATAGGTTGGCGATCAGCGTGCTACAGTCCTGGTCTCATTATTTACCTACCACTTAATCTTTATTTTTACATGAAATTATAAGAATAAAGCTGTAAATAATAAGACGCATCACATCTTGATTAGTCCCTCATATGTTGACGACCTGCATTTATATATGTTTTTACAGTGGAGAACTGTCTACTCTGATCCCAATTTGATTACACGAAGTCCCTGATTGACCAGGTCCATGTCGTGAAAGCAGATGATCCGTCTGTTGTATCCGATTTCGTTTTATTTCAGCTGGATCTCGCAGTTGACGGATCTAAAACATGTGTCACGCCGAAATGAGTGTACGAGTGCTTAAACCGTCGTCCCCGTGTTTGGTCACCTCGTTTCCACATCCACAACGAAATCCGGGAGCAGGTCGCGTAAGTTAATTACGTATAAGTGGATGGGCGGGGTCGCCGGGAAATTTAATTCGCCCCATAATAAGGTTACATTTTGACGTCTCACGTTTATTTGCTCGTGAAGTATACGTTAATAAGTCCGCGCTGGGCCTCCGCCAGGGTAGCAGCAGCTGTGCACTGGCTCTGCGGGCTGTCTTATTCCTTTCATCCCAACATTCAAAAATAATCATATCATTTTGAATGATACATTGTACATTTTAAACGGATTGTGTCTAGTTATTATCATGATTAACTTCCGACTTCTGCTGTTAGCCTCAGACTAATTAGTTGGACCTGCGCGCGCCGTCCACGGGAACAGCCCCGGATAGCGCTAAGTCTTCTCCCTACTCGAATAACCGATCCATTTAAAACGCTCTTTGTAGGTAACTTAGTTTTTAATGAACGTTTTACATATATTACGTTATTAGATTAAATATCTAAATCAAACGATTACCACCAAAGCACAAAAGTACTGGTCATCATCATTAGCCGATAGACTTCCACTGTTGGACATAGGCATCCCCCCAATAATCTCCATATCGATCGGTCCCGCGTTGCTCGATCCAATGGATTCTCGCTATTCTCACCAGATCGTTGGGCCACCTTGTAAAAGGCCTCCCAACACCTCGTCTACCTGTACGCGGGCGTCACTCGAGGATCTTACTGCCCCATCGGCCATCAGTCCCTGCCCACTGCCACTTAAGTCTAACAATCTTTTGCACTATGTCGGTGATCTTAGTTTTTCTGCGGATATCCACATTTCTGATTCTAATCCGGAACTACTGGTCACTCGCGAATAAATTCAAATAAAATTAAATTGAAGTTGGTTACTAACTTTAAGTGTTTTGTTTTTAAAAAATTACTTACGATTACCTTTTTTTTTACTTTTATAACATCATGTCAAAATTGGTCTAGCGGTTTCAGAGATTATCCAGTTGCAAAATGTTAAAGTTGTTATTTAAGTATAAATCTATATAATGTATATGATATCCGGTGCTGTTAGGTTGAGGGGTGAGGAGGGTGCGCGAATGGTACACACCTCGGTAGACGCCACACTAATCCGATTAAGCAGCACGAACTTAGCATCCACTACACGACGCACTCGCTAAAGCACCCAAGTTAGATTACTTCAGATTCGAGCTTATACAGTCCAACTTAACAACAAACACTTTCAACTTAAGCGTCTCCTTTGAAAATGTTCAAAGTTGAAGTTGTCGTTGTGGTGCGAGGTGATTTTCTTTTTCAAAACATAACTACGCAAGCGCAGGAGTTGATTGGACGACCGAAGCTCCAGGAGTTAACGGCGGACGTGAATTTCTTTATCACGGCAATACTATTCCTGTCTACATGAAATGTTTTTTATATTCGTCGAAGTTCAGAAATTGTACCTGGCAGTATCGCCACAGAAGTGTTTGTAGTGATGTAAACGATCGTCCACGTGTGCAGCTCTATTGGCACACCCATCACTACCTTGACTTGGATTTGATTTATTTTGTTGAATACGTTTATTGATAAATTAACTCCTCGCCGCTTCGTACCTGGATTCATTTATTTATCTATACGTACATCTTGTATAAAAGTTACGCAAAGTTCAAGCATTTGAGATGTGGGGACTGCGTCGAATGTTTAAATCTTGGACGTGTAAGAACGCGGAAGCAGTTTGTCTCCAATGCTCAAGTCATTGAGAGAGCGAACTGCAAACGTACGCTGATAACAACCGTCATGCAAAGAAAGATTGCATTTTTCTGACACTTTCAAAGAGCATTACTTTATGAATCCCCGATGTTGATCCTGGAGGGCAGAATTCCTTGAAAACGTGCATCTGGTAGACAGCGCAAGAAATGGATTGACGAGGTAAAAGAGTGGACCGGGTTTAAACACCGTCGGTTAAAAATAATAGCTGAGGGTCGAATTGGTTTTCACAATCTGATCGCCAAACTTCAGTTTGAAGAAGTCACCTAATGATGATAATGAAAGTTCAAAAATCATTACCAACATTATTCAAAAATTCAATACACGACTCATATTCGTGTATCAGTACAGAAAAACCAATAATCGATATATATGAGAAATATTATAATTGCCGTACGCAGCTCGCCGCAGCTCGCGAATGGGCTGCAGCTCGCCGCAGCTCGCGAATGGGCTGCAGCTCGCCGCAGCTCGTCAATGGGCTGCAGCTCGCCACTCCGCGGATATCAACTCCATATAAGTACCGCGCCGCAGTTCTTGATTGGCTCGCTCCACTTTATTATCGAAACGGTCTGAAGAGCCTCCTCATCCTCCTCATCCTCCTCCGCCTGTTAAAATACCGTTAATGAAATTCAATCACGCGAACGATGTTATGGAGTTTGCATCTGTTTACAACGACGGCTTCGATGGCAATGAACCGATAAGTAACCTAAGTAAGTTTACTGATGTTTCATGTTTTAAGTCATCTTTGTGCTAGTTGTTACGTACCATGGCGACGGAAGTTGCAGCTTAAAGAATTAGCAGACGAGCGAATCTCTTTGTATCGAAAATTGCTGCATGAAGAAAAATGAAACAATAACAGTAAGGCACTACTCATGACGTTTACACTGCATCACACTATTCTCGTCGCGTTGGCACTTGAGTCTACTTGGGATTTTCACTGTCTTCAGCGCACTTGTTTAGGAATATTTACAAAATTAGAGAATTATTGACGAAAGAATACGCCACCAGCTATGTACTGTCCCACTTGCACCACTGCGATATTGTATATGGCCCGCGTCTACTTAAGAAGAGCTCTGCGGCGATACAGCGTGTTCGGAACGCGTGCACGCGCTACTGTTACCCAACACCGTGGCGACACCATGTATCACCTTATATGATAAAAAAAGATGTGCTTAAAATGGAGAACGTGAGAAGTATGAAGCTGGCGTGCTTTTTACACTCACTGAAAAAAAATTAAGAATGCCTTCATATCTTTATAATAAGTTTTGTTGGTCCGTAGACTTCTCCAGAGCTATACTTAGACCTCACGTTCGTCCTCTTACTACACCAAAACACACCTTGGAGCAAACCCTCCGCTGCATCGTATATCGTATCTCGGTTGACCTTTAAGCGCAACGGTCGCAGATGGCTTCTGATGCAGCAATCGCTCGGCACAAACAGTTCTGGTTGATTCGTGTGTGTTCGCTGTTTGTCATCGCACGGTTTCCGTAACTTAATTAATCAAGCATTTATACAATTAAGTGTTCACATGTTTCAATAACGCTAGGCCAGGGCAGAATACCAGGACTTGGCACCAGAGCCAGTGTACTGAGTCCTGGACCTTTTTGTCTAATGTATTTATTTTTGTTGTGTTTTAATCTTATATACATAGACTTAAGTTTTTTTTAGACAAATAAATGGCTTATTATTATTATTATTATTACTTAAAACGGGAATGAATCGACGACGACGACCAGCTCCTGGTGACAGTTTACCACGAATTAGCGAGTATAGACGATGGCAATTTAAATGAGACTGAAGTCAAAATTGGATCTGTTTCAAGAGCTTTCCTGTACTCGCGTTAAAGTGCTGACTTAAATTTGTTGTTACGTCAAGATGTAAAAAAAAAAGATTTTTTTTAATTAATGCCTATTACATATAAAAGTTTCAGGAAAAACGCAATCTCATTTTTACTTGCGTCGTCATGTTCATCTCATCTCGTGTGTATTCAGATGTGGTTTTCACGTAATCTAAATGCATCTTACGCGCTACTGTAGATACCGATTGCTTTCCTGTAAGCTTGATATACTGATCGATAGATGATGAAAACTGATCCGCGAGAATCATCATCATCAGCCGGTAGACGTCTACTGCCGGACATAGGCCTCCCGCAGAGATCTTTATATCGATCGGTCCCGCTTCCGGTACCGCCGGGTACTACGGGCCGTCGTTTGTAGGGGTTCACTTGAGTGGGTTTTAGGCATTTCCCGCCACGCTGGCTCAATACGGGTTAGTGGGAATCAAAGCCACGTTTATTGATTATCAAGTTGCACCACGAGCAAGTGATGTTGGCTTGAGTCTCATGAGTTGTTGTGCGACACCCCTTACATCTACATCCGGGAGAATGTTTGAAACAAAAAAAACAGAAACGTTGCAACATATTCCTGTTGTTCTGTACGTCTGTCGCGGCTGTCGTCAAGTTTTGGTGTATACTTAGGTAACACGTCAGCGATGACGTACGAAACTTACCCATTCAACTATTTTGAATAAAAATGTATAAATCGCATGAATTTGTTTCGAAATCGCTTTCCGGAAGTTGTGTTGTGTTTTCAAATTTAGTTTAACAAGTTTTCAACGACCAATCCCAGAAAGGGGAGGAACAAACAAGTAAACAATAGCAAATTTATTATCAATTCTGACTGGCGACGTGCGGACACGATGTTCTTATTGATAAAGAAAAGCTATTGCTAGAAGCAAAAGTAAGAAATATATGTAGTTTACATAAAGCAAAAAGAGACATTTGCTAATAAATATGTTTAATTTTAGATGAACAGAGATCTATCTTATCGTAACCTTACATTTAAAAAAAGCAGTTAAGAGTGATCTTTTAAAGGTATCTAACCAACAAAGTGAACTCATAATATTTAATAAACTAATATGTAAAGTAAAACATTAACATATGGAATTACTAAAATCTACTGATTAAAGGCCTCATCAATCCGAAACACGTAGATATTAATACACTCTTCACTATACTATACAACCTTACCAATATCAAATCTATTAAATTAAATATATACTACTCGGAGCACTGGGTAACAGACACCTGGTCATCCCGGTGGATAACCTATACGTTACGATAACCTGTCTGTTATACAACGTAGTATATAACGTTCTGCTGGCAGCACCATCCCCGCAGCTCCCTTTGGAGAAGAGTACTTCTATAATCCATTCTTAGCTGACCTCTAAACGGAAAAAGTAATTTCTCTGCCAAATTGTGGGTACGTGTAAAAGTTTCGGAGATCTCGCGATGAGTCAATGAATCTCTGGACGTCTCCTACGTATATGTAGATAGACTTCTCGCTTCAACTTCACTTACAAGCGGTGTAAGAACATAAAAATGAGGTCCATAAACATGTCGACGCGGATATGAACAAGAAAATTTCTTTGTAATTTTTTTAGTTCGCTGCGTAGACGCGATAAATGAGACGTCGGAGCGCCGCCACGATTTACGAGGCCCGGCCCTGCGCCCCTTCCCCATCCCCATCCCCATACCCATACCCATCCCGTCTGCTTAATGCCGAACCGCTTATTACCCCAACCAGATCATAAAAGTTGACACTCTGCTTCATTTTCAACGGCAGACATGGATGCAGCTTCGGTAGCTAGATATTATCCTTGCTCCCACACTCGCTTATACCTTTTTGTTAAGGCAGAGGTTTGAACCGTGGATAGTGGAACTATATTCCTTCTCTATAAGTATCTATGTAAATCTATGTAATATTTCAAGTAAATTAAATTATTAATTTATCTGTAAAACATATTTAATAACTTAAATAAAAAAAAAAACTTACTGAACTGCTTATTAAATATCGTAATATCCGTAGCGTCCGTCCTGAAATGGTCGCTATGAATAGCCTCCGATGACGCGGTGGAGTGCTTCCGGTAGCTAATTAATGTATATGATGAGTGCTTTATATTTAGAAGGATAATATGAATTGTAATTACTTCACCATATACATGGCGATGTATAAAATGTACTACTTCTAGTAAACGTATTATTGAGGGAACAATTAAAACATCGGCTTAGTTGTAACTTATCATGAAAACGGTACTTTTCGTTAACTGAAATCCAGTTAAGGTTTACATGGTATAGTCTGACAGAGACAGGTGCTACGGTGGTACCTAGACTGTGACCATCAACACAGACATACCTGTACCGCAAGTAAGAAGTTAAATAAAATAAGTTACGTTGTATCCGTCTGGATCTTAAGTTAATAGGTAAACCGGAACAAACATTTCCTTACAAAACAAAACAATAATCAGTTCCGGAGAGTTTTAAATTAAAGTCTTCACACAAATAAGAGTTACCTGCTCGGAATAATTGCGAAGGAAGCGAAGGGGTGGGGGTGGGTGCGGCCCGGTGGGGATGCAGGAGACGAACCCATTCATCATGTTCGTTTTAAACTTTTATAATTTTCATTTAACTGTGAAAGGCGCAATAATTTTAATTACTGTGTACTTAAAGTATAATTCAATGCAACGAGCGCGCAAATAAATTTTAAGAAATGACTTAACATGTACTGTGGTGTGATTAAGTATGTCCTAAGTAAACTAGGCCTAGGGGCGCGGGTTCAAGTTCAAGGAGTTAAAATAACGACGCTTATTTACTTTGCTTGTAACTCTTCTTGGGATGAAAACCATCTCATGGACTCTGACGGACCCCCAGAAAATATTCATCTTGAAAGTAAGGATGAGAGGAACAGGATAGCGGATAGTGTGGTTAGACTGTGAGGTATGCGATGATAGAAATAATAGAGAGGAAAATTTCCGCAGCGCAGACCCCGCCCAGTGGAGATACGTTGGAAAACAATCAGTTACACTTTTCCTTCTAGATTCGAAGAGTTATGCTCTATGAAATTTCTATTATTAATAAACAATTAGATGAGAGCCTACCGGAGGGCTGTACTCAGAGCGAGCTCATTCTCGCGTTGTACTGGAACGGGGTCATGATTTTGTTTGTTGAAGATCAACGATTGTTGCGTCTGTTTATATACTGTGTCTGTTTATATATACAGTATATTAATCGATACAGCATTTTATCGGGTTCGCAGTATGGGTTTAGGCAAAATAAATGCACTCAAGATGCCATTTTAGAATTAACTTCACATGTTGTTGAACATTTAGATCGAAAAAGAAAATGCCTTGCTGTATTTCTAGACCTTAAAAAGACATTTGACACTGTATGTATACCGACCCTTGTTAGTAAGCTGGAGAGAATTGGTGTTAGAGATATCCAACTAGACCTAATCAAAGATTATTTAAGTAATCGCACTCAAAAGGTCAAAATAGGTGACTAAATTAGTAATGACCTACAAATAACCTTTGGTGTTCCTCAAGGCAGTGTTTTAGGACCTACATTATTTTTCATATATATTAACGATCTATGTAACTTAAAAATTGATAATAGTAGTATTTACGCATATGCGGATGACACTGCCGTGGTTTTTACTGGGGATACGTGGGAAGCAGTTTATAATACTGCAGAAACTAATTTGACTAAAATAGCGAATTGGCTAAATTACAATTTATTAACAATAAACACCAGCGAAACAAATTACATCTGTTTTTCTATTAATAGACGCTCACTATCTATAACACAAAATCTCAAAATACATACTTGTGTAGATTATAAAAATACTTACGCATGCGCCAATATCGAAAAAGTAGCTCATACGAGATACTTAGGTGTCACGATTGACCAAAAACTTTCGTGGCACCGTCACCTAGAAGTCACAACTGTTAGATTTCGAAAACTAATTTATATCTTTAAGACCTTACCTCTTAGAAATGTTGCATCAAATAAACTCTTGAATATCGTTTACACGGCCCTTGCTCCATCAGTTCTAACATACTGCATTCCAGTTTGGGGTGGAGCTCCAAAAGCAAAATATCTAGAGTTAAAACGAGGTCAGAGATCACTAATAAAGGCAATGTATAATAAACCCTACAGATTTCCAACTAAAGTCCTATATCATATTAGTAAGTTGTTGCGCGCTAGGCAGCTATATGTACTCGTGTTAGGTGCATTGCGAGAGCAACACGAATCAGTATTAACGCGTCTTGCAACTAATTAATGGCGAGGGATATCAATTAATGTGGTTGCCGTAATAACTTATTTTGCTGGACATCAATTTAAGAATCAATCCAACTATTTATATAATAAAATAAACAAAATGTTAAATATTCTCTATCTTAATATTTACAATCTTAAAATGGTAGTAACTAACTGGCTGAATGGGTTAAAATATGATGAAGTTGAGGCTTTGCTGAATGTAATTAAATAATACTTAACATTTGTTTATCAATTAAATACATATAAGCCCCGTCACACACACACACACACACACACACACACACACACACGCACACACACGCACCGAGTCGCGCGCGTGCGCTCACACACATACACACACACACGCACACTCTACCAGTAAATGTTGCGTCTGTACACATATATTGTAAGGCATGCGAATGATGCGGAGGAGCGGCGCATCCTGACGCAGGAATATGTTTACTTAAAAGGATGACTCGAATACGATCTATTATGTAAAAATTGTTTGTGAAGAAATAAAATATTTTAATTTTTTTTTTATTTATAATTGAAAGTGTAAACTATTTTAAAGTCAAAAATAACTTTCAGACTTTTCTCAAAAGTTTAAGTAACATTCAAGTTCACAAACTTCACTTAATCGCCCCAAACACTAGAAAATTTAACTATTTTCAAAGAAATAACTTTAATTTGATGTCACTTAAAAATAATTGGACCGTACGATATAATTGCGGTCGACGCACGAAAAGCACGAAAAGCACTAAACGCCTGAAATATTTTTTTAATGAAAAAGTGGTCCTGAAAGCGGTAAATAAAATGACACTTTCCTGTTTCAAGTTGGATTTTTAATTAAGTTACATTTTATTCTTGTTCCTTTTACTTGAGCACTTTGAGTTGCTTCGCAATTATTTATTTTGAATTCCGTGGTGCAGCGCGCTGCAGCGTCGGCTCGGCTTCCAGTGTACAGGTCACCTATTCTTGGAGCCTGGTGTAGCATTCAAATATTTCCGGGTTTGGGTTGGCTCTTTAATTAGTGAAATCACTAAAAATATATAGATTTTGGTGCTGGGAGGCATCCCACAAGATAGACCGACGATCTGGAGAGAATCGCGGGAACCCGCTGGATGCGAGCAACGCGAGACCGATCGACGTGGAGGCCTAGGTCCAGCAGTGGACGTCTATCGGTTGTTGATGACGATAATATCGAATTTTATATACATAAATAAATATTGCATCTCCAAATTTATACGCTACTTTATGCATAAATTACAAACGTAACCGTACATTTGCATGCGGACACAAATATTTGCACTTTCAATTGATAAAATCATCGCATCAATATTCATTGAGCGCAACTGAATATCGCTGAAACCGAAACACCATTTAACGGCTACGTATTAACGAGTGTTGGACTTATATGTTGTATCGACGCCGGAGAACGAGTTTAAGTTATAACTTAACGGGTGTATTTGTCTGTCTGCAGCTTCGTAGCTTCTAATTGGGATAATTTTGATCTAGAGATAACTTGCATCCCGGTTATAAACATTTCTACAATTAAAAGTAATTATTGTTTTAATGTTTTTGATACAAATTACAGATAACGCATTTAAGCGATTGCCCTCCGATCTCTGCTTATTGTAAAATTCTACCGCACCGACCACCGACCACCGACCACCGACCACCGACCACCGACCACCGACCACCGACCACCGACCACTGCCGCGGACTGCGGGCTACCTTCCTTCGGCCGGCTGCAGTGTCAGCTGTTCTATGCATTAAGTTTATGGAATCACTGTATGTGTTTCTTTGTACGCTCGTAATTTTAGCTTAATCTATTGCTTATTGTCTTCTCGCATAAGTGAATTGTATATATTCTTGT
The DNA here is from genome assembly GCA_029030555.1 of Ornithoptera alexandrae. NCBI lineage: Eukaryota > Metazoa > Arthropoda > Insecta > Lepidoptera > Papilionidae > Ornithoptera > Ornithoptera alexandrae. The sequence goes on along the minus strand of JARDVY010000288.1, from coordinate 13,579,007 downwards.
ATATAGTCTTGTGAGAAATAAATATTCTTAAACCTCAATAAGTTTATCAAGATATTTTGTTAATACATTGAGTAAAGGCGGAATCGTGTGATACTTCCTGTAACAAAATGGCACCACTGAGTGTACTCGATGTTGCGCTGTGTTAGTAAAACAACAATAACTATTAATTTAACGCTGAGCATAGCGGTAGTGCTATAATAATTAATAGATGTTTCGAGTTAACGGAATGAAAATATCTATGCAGTTCGCATAATGACGTAGCAGCTGCATATCCGCAGTTTACATATAGTTCATAGCTATGAAACTTTTGTGGGTACATACACATTTTTCTTCATTAAACAAAACGGCAAGATAATCTTAAATTTGCCACATATGAACAGTTTCTATATATATTTTCTCAATAGAAGATCTCACACTTGATGCTGTATAGGAACATAAAAATACTGACGTTTTTAAACGACACTGCGCCCGTCCTGCTCTGAACAAATGAGGTGTCACGGAAGTGATTTATGGAGGGCGGTGCGGGGAGGCGCGCTCGTGCTGATAGTAATACGGATTTTGCTTTCGTCTAAATGAGCAATGAGAAGTGGTTCTGCTCCGCAAACCCTACTGCTGCTGAATATTAGAAAATATTGCATGGGCATATAATTTTTGATCGGTAAATGATACTGCCGTCCATAACAATAACGCACTAGGTATGATGTTAAATATATCCACACAGCGCCCAGACCCTATTTTTATCAAGTAGTAGATCTTTAAAAGATGGCCCTTCGGTGATCATCCTCAGTGCATTGTAAGGTGCCTACGGAGCGCACCTCTGCACTGGGCCTAAGCTAGTTCCTGAGAGGGCTGTAACTCTCCCCAGCAATCTCGATTTGCTATGGCTAACACGAGACTACCTCTTACTAGTCGTATACTCCGGGCTCTCTTAGTGGGCAATGAGGTCCTTCACCATAACAAGTAACAGGCAGGGTTTACTTTAATCAAATACCGATAGGTGATAACTACTGTTGGAAACCATCGACGAAGCAGCCGCACAGCCTAGTTTTAATGTCAAACAGCGGCGGGCAAACATTAAAGCAATCGGGCGTGAAGTACGTTGTAGTTAATTAAATTAAGTAACAGTATTTCATATCTTGTATATAAAAAAATCATTGATTAGTTAAGTAGTTTACTTTCGAACAGGTGAACTTCCTGTTCGCTGCGGTGTTTTCTTGTGAAGAGTCACACTTGGCGAAGGTTCGCCTTTAACTATCGGAGACAGTTCCTGAGCCCTGTACCTCCCCACCCCGCCTCCATTTCACCTCAATAAACTATTTTACCTCCACTCGAGTGTTCACTTTCAAGTCACGCGACGGTGTCAACAAATTTAGCGCACCCCGGGTGCTTAATGTACAATTTGGTGCAGTTCGCTGGTTTAAACTGCCTCATACTGTGTAGGTTTACTGTCGCTGGTGTTTACTGCACTGCTGATGTCTACACAACTCGCACTGTAGTAAACGAAGGACAGGGAGAGCTACATGGATAACTCATCGAGAATAACCTCATCTTTCCTCGATAAAATGGTGAGGTATACTGGATGCAATCACACCGTAAACTCTACCTCTTATAGTCCAGGTTAAACCACCATCATACATGATAAGCGATTTCATTCATTATCATCATCATTATCAGCCTTTGTTTATCCGCTGCTGGATATGGACCTTCTACGTCCACCACCAAATGCAGTCCTCGGCTTCTCGCATCCACCCACTTCCGACAGTTCTGATGATATCGTCGGTCCATCTGGAGGGAGGACGTCCTACACTTCTGCGACCTGTACGCGGCACCCAGTCAAAGACTTCTCCCCCATCGCCCGTCATTGACACTCACTGGATTTCATTCATCTAGTAATAATTTTATTCCGCTCCTAGACATCGGGAGGATGAGGAGACCTCGTTACAATGAGGCGCTAGTTACTTGCTTGCACACATTGAGCTTGTTTTTACTGATGGTGGGTTGCGGTTGTCTACCTAGGTAATACCGCAACGCCTATTGCAGCCGACAAACAGCACTGCGCAAATATTACTATATTCCGGTTTGAAGGATGTTGTAAAAAATGTATTTACCGGGGTAACGAGACTCAACATTTTATGTCTCAGGCGATGAGCGCTATTTTATGCAATCGTATCATCCTAACTGCACAATGTTATGGGCTATCATCAGGTGTTCATCCCCCTCGCCTCGTCGCTTAATAGCATATAAAAAAATGAAGAAAACTGCTACATGTTTACGTAACAGGCGCCGCCCATTCGCTTGTCCATAAACAAACATGAATTACGTTCACAACGAAATTGTTTGCCCAGCACACGGCGGCAGACGTTGTCGTGGATGTGGAGGGCGCGTGGGGGTAGCTGACTGCACCGTAAACTGTTAGCCAGACCCGCAATTAACTTGACGAAGGCTGCTCCCTAAAGATGAAGTTTATTTAACTGGTGATTCGAAACTACGGGCTCCTTAATGCAGAAGATCTGCAACCAAAAGCAGCCTAACTTTGATGTTTTTTTTTGTTTCGAGAGGAAATCTTCGAAAAGATTGTCTTCTGGAGGAAGTAAGAGTTATGTAGATATTTTTACTCACTAAAACCCCCTCGGCGGTCACCTTCTGCGTTTGGAGAGGTCACGGGATCTCCGTTCAGAACACAACCGCGGCCTCGCTAGTGCTGTGCTGAGATAGCCTGCTGTCCCGGGGTCTGCTTTATGCAGACCCTACCAGCCTCGTGAGCACTTCAATGACCAGAGACCACGTCCAGCCATCGTCATCCTCAGGGTTGTTTAGACGGCGATGAGAACTCCCATATTGACTGTTAACGACCTCAAAAGCCTCATTAAAGTAGTGGAACACCATTCACCGGTGGGCTGTGACACCGCGCGTAGGCGCCACGGGGGCTTCGTCTCAGAGTGGGCTCGGCTTTTGGGGCGGGGCGCCCATCTAACTACATCAGGATAATTCATTCGCTGCGGTATCCTTGTATAAGTGAATGTAAACTAAGTTACCATTCTGTATAAGTAAAATCTGAATTGTTTTTATCAATGGATGTTAATATAAAAAATATGCAAAAAATAAATAGTCCCTTTACTGTTAAATTGGAGTAGCCTTAGTCTAATCCCGTGGGGGTGAGTCGCCACCGGAACAATTTATGACGGCCTATCCAAAGCAAAAGTCTTGATGTAGTCTCTGTTCCAATAAACTCAACTTTCGTAAATGTTTTGTAAAGTAGTCTAGATGTTTTGTAAGATTCGTAACAAGTTTTCACGGTTGTATATAACAAAGTTGTAAATATTTACAGAGCTTTATAAATGGGAAAAAATGTTGAATATAACAACTTAAACAGTGGGTGTCTTCAGGAGGCTGACGAGTAAGATATTATAGATACCATATTCACCTTTTATCACAATTTTCCGTTGGGTTGCGTTTTAAACGGTACAAACGAGCCAACAGTTCACCTGGTGGAAGGTGATCACTGATGCCAATGAACAGTCGCAACACCAGAAAGATCGCGGCCGCGTTGCTGATGTTTAAGGGACGACGCTCTTTTCTTAAAGACCCCCAAGTTGTATTGGTTCGGAAATACTGCTGGCGACAACTCATTCCACAAAGTGGTAGTACGTGGTGAAAAGTTGGGCTTGAAACGCACAGTGGAGGATGGCCTGTCACCCAGGTGGTGAGGATGGAAATTGGCGTTGTGTCGTGACTTAATACAATTGTAAGAAAAGTTAACTTAATCCTCTACTCGTATCTCTGACTATTTATCCATTACCTAGGAATTAGATATGTGCTATTCAGCACCTGAACGCTTCACGCTTGATCTCTTCGGCATCGATCTCTTTCTACAACTAATTTGTTTCCAGCTTTGCGGCTACCTAAGTAATTATTGGGCTGTCAGTTTAAATTATGGTACCGTTCTAGATACCGAAAGGCGCCAGCTTCTTTAATTACTAGTAAACGATGTTAATTACCAGCCTCGATGAGACCTGCCTCGACATTATTCTAAAAGAAATTCAGTCCTCATCAAGGACATATTGGATAAAAATTTAATACCGAAGTTGAGTGGTAGGCTTAAGAAAGGACAATTAGGCAATAAGTCAAAGTGGTTACTGCGATGGTTCTTATTAGTAACGTTCACTTGAGTGTTTGAAGGAGTTAATTCACAGATGAAAAGGATGAAGATCTCAATTCTGCTCGATGACTAATACAGACCACGTAGATACTACAAATAAAAAAATGAAATAATTTGTCAGCAGAATAATACAAGAGAAATAAAAAATGAGAGCTTAAAAACATTATCAAGTTAACTTCTGCGTTGGACGGAAGTTTGTTACTGCTGGTGCCGTTTTGAATCCTATATGCACCAGTAGGGTGTCGTCGTAATCTGTAAAAGACAGTATCAAATTTCGAGTCGATTAGGTTTGAGGTGGGTTAGTCCTGTAGTTTCGGGCTATTAAGAATGGGACTAGTCTTCCCTGCTTGTCATACAAGGCGACTAAAAGGGCCCTCCGGTTCGTGAGCCTTGAAGGAGGGGGCCCTGAAAACTCAATAAGCGAACGCCAATGGTTGGTGGTGTTGTATTTGCCGTCGCACAGCGTGGGTGTTTAGGATCGCTTCACCCTTCCGTGGTATGTTTTAGCTAGAGTGCAGGGGGCACCAGTGCGTTCCGTAGGAGATCTCGGAGCTTCTCCTAATGCACTGACGGAGACAACCGAGGGGATTTTACTTGGTAGAAGCCAGGCATAATCTTGTCTTCCCTATAGTGGCAGGGTAACTTTTAAGAAGATTTCCTCCGCGATCAAAAAAAGATTAAATGTAGATCGTGTGTACGATATGTTGTTTGATTTTAACACACAGCAATATTGAAAGAATTAACTAAACTGGATTCACAGGTAAACATTGTAGTGAAGAGAAAAGCTAGGAAGCGCCAGGACCACAATATTTAATGTATTCGTAATTCCGGCAGCGGGTTACCTCTGCGCGAGACCTAAACGAAAATCTTTTTGATAATTTACATTTTGTATTTACTCTCAAATAGAGTTAGCGAATAATGGAACCTTCTGATGTGGAAACGCCTCCTGTTCAAAGGATTCACTTCAAAGGAAAACATTAACGCGAACATGTCGGGGATAAATGATGTTTCTAGTCATTCAAACCGTGATATTGATAGTATTAGAATGGGAATAAATGCTAAAACAGCTCATGAACTATTTATTATTCGACGAGGTGGATGGGTAGGCGCGATAAGAAAGATGTCTAGACATTTCTACATTGCGCGCGGCGCCTAGAGGGGCATGAAAACTTTTTTACTGGCCTATGTTTCACGATGCGAAGGACGACCTTGAAAACCAACAAACAATGATTGCATTGGTGTTATGGTGACAATCGGTACTTCATTTGCACCCGCTAAGCTTTAACAACGGAAACCTAATTAAATTAGTAAACTTTAACACATTAATTTAACAACGAATGTAAATAAAAAGTTAAACTTAACTGCATCATTCTTTGTACAACAACTCGACTGTGTAATGGCTTTTTGCGTTTAATTGTAAAATGTTCCTGGAGCCCCAGCGACGCCCCCGAGGAGTGTCCCGGAGGTTTTCCTTTGCTGTCCAAAACATTTCATTATTTGTAGATACTACGCTCTAATAATGTAGCGCCTGCAAATGGCTCAAGGTCTTAATAGCCTTTTACATTGGTTTTTAAACTGAAACACAGTAACAGTGATCTCACACTACTGCAGCACAGTAGGTACATGTATGTGCTTACCGGATTTACCTTTGATAAGTATTCCAATTACCTGACTACTGGATGAAATTTTCCCACTGCTTTATATAACCAAAATTACTAAATACTATTATGTCTTTAATTTCCTTTATGTATTAGTACATACTTATCATCAGCCAATAGACCTCACTGCTAAACATACGTCTCCCCAAAGATTACCACAGCTTGAAGGTCACTTTCAATTAATCGCTGCTATGGACATATCATCATCATCATCATCAGCCGACAAACGTGCACTGCTAGACATAGGCCTCCCCAAAGATCTCCACATCGATCGGTCTCTATACATATGTTAATAAATAAATAAAAAATCTCTGACATTTAGGAGAATACATGACATTAGTGATTTATCTCCAGCGACATCCGCCCGAACATGAGCAAAAACAAATTAATATTCCTCATTGTGACAGGAGCTGAAGAATTTACGTGAAAAGTTAAGCGGATGTCTTGAAAGACAAGTTCCGCCGCGGCCGGCGTAACCTCGTTCTGAACTTTATTTCATTTTTGTTTGCTCCAGCGCGACCCCGTAATGGCTCTTCCATGTTAACTGGACGTCTCCATTCCTGTTCTATGTACCCCGAGTTTATTATTTTCCTCATTACGCTAAGATAGTGCTGCAGATGGTCGCCGCACTGCGATGTGCGAACATTGCTCCGTTTTGAAGGACGCCAGAGCTAATAGAGTTGACAGGGTAAAGAGGACTAATTATCTTATATCACCAAGCGAAAGCACTATAACTAATTCAAGTTAATCGTTCTACTCACCGAATATCGATCCTTGTGAATAATGCGTCTCGTGACGATGGAGCGATATATTAAATCCGGTTACTGTGAATAGTGAGTGATAAGAGACTTATCAGTTATGTCTCCTGCTGTTCCCTTTGTATCTACGCTTATGGGTATGGTCGTGTAATATTGATGTCTCACCTAACCTATATACAATTACAGAGAGAATGTACACAATCAGCCAGGCCGTTGCTTGTTTCATCCGGGACTCGATTCCCGCGGGAAATATTACACGGGAACGATATCGGCGGCGCGGCCCAGCGATGGGATTGTACCCTAATAATGTGAAGAGATCAATTTGTCTGAAGGTTTTTTCATCTTTCAATCCTGTATCATTTGAAATATCTATTTATAAGCATCAGTTGTTTTTATTTCATATATTTTTCTATCAAAGTAACTTTTAATTGACTATTGTCTTATATCGCCTAATAACAAAAAGTACAACTACTCCTTAATGAAGAATTCCCGTATGGATAAATGTTTGACGCGGCACCAGCATTAAGTTCCTATAGGAATTAACGTTACTGAACACCATCACCATCAGCTGCAAGGAGACCGAATGAATTCTGCAATTAAAAAATTACTTATTTTAGTACTTGATATTAAATACCAGAGACATTTTTCTTTATTAAGTTCAATAGTGAGCTATTCTAGAGTATGTTGGTGCCGCAAGTACTGCCGTGATCCAGTAATGAGACCTTCGGTAGAGAACTGTTCAATATTAAACCTGTGGAAGTACTAGGCTGTGTTCAATGTACAATAAAACATAAAAAATTCACTACTTATCCGACTCGGTGTGTTCGTTCGGAATGTAATCGAAGCTAGAACTACCCCTAATAAAATCGGGTAAGCCAACACAACGCGAGGTAAATTGTATCTGCGAGCTTGGCTTGATTAAATATAGGAATTAGGGGGCAAACGTTCGCAAGGCAAACAAGCACACACATACACACACACGGTAAATATCGCACTGAACAAACTCACTTCCGTCCTCAGCCACCTGCCGTGATGATCATAACATCACAGGACATAATCAAATATATCCTCGTAGCCGGTAATCGGCGTGGCGCTGAAACATTATTTAATTAATACGAATTCAATTTGCGAAGTTAATTGAATAGGTTGAGTGTGCGTGTGTGCGTGTGTGTGCATGTGTGTGCGCGTGTGTGTGTGTGTGTGTGTGTGTGGACACATGGAGGTTAGATAATTACCTATATTATTCTCAAAGGCAACAGTTCCAGATCTAGGATCTGTCATTTAGTCAGGCATAACTACCCAAACGACTAAACTGACTCAATCTCTTTTGTTTAAAATCTGACTTCATCAAGTTGGTAATTCCAAAAGAAACTTGAATGGATGTTTGAAGATAACTAACTCTTTCTTCTTCTTCTTCTTCTTAAGGTATCTCACCAACTAGTGAAGGTTGGCGATCAACGTGGTACAGTCCTTTCTGACTACGGTTCGGCGAAACAGTTTGGACGCCTCAGATAAACCAGTGTCCATGATCTCTGATATTCCTCAACCACGATTTTTTCCTTCTCCACACCTTTCGTTTTCCAGAAACTTTACCCATTGCAATCAGCTGCAGCAGATCTTGTGGGAGATTTTACGTTTCTTATCCGTTAGCATGAGGTTATGCTTTTGGCGGATTCGTTGCAGACTGACATTGGTCACTCCCGGAGTCCAGCTAATGGCAACATGCGTCAACTAATTAACTCTTATCTGATAATATACGGATTCTAATTTTGAATCGATTAAGGAGCACTCTTACACGAGGCGAACATAAAAATTGAACATTTCAAAGTTGTTTAGCAAATTTATCGCAATAGTACAACGATATATCATGCAAAACGTTTACATTAATATTGAACGCGGCAGGAGAAGTTCCGCTTCTGTTTCGGCTTAAACATCCTTCCTTTTTATTAAATTAACCGACGAGACGAGCGGGACGTTCACCTGATGGTAAATGATCCACCTGTCCATAACAAGGCAGCGCTAGTTAGGATGATATATACTGCACCACATTGCGCTCGTCGCTTGAAACATAACATGTCAAGTCTCGTTACCACAGTAATTTCACTAGCTACAGCACCATTCTAACTGGAACATAGCAATGTTAGCACAGTACCGTTTGGCAGCTACAATAGACGCTGCAACAGAGATTTATCAGTAGTGTGCCTGCACATATGTTCAATTGATCAATCTGCAGTGAATATTCTAAGTGATATACGGATCGCCTCGGATCCAGCCCCTCTGCAATGTGAGTGCTTCACACACGGCCCCGCGTCCTAAAGGAATGCCTGATGCGGCGATGATGCTTTGAAAATATACCCTATTTATTGGTACGAGTACATCCCTCCTGCATCGATTATCCTATGCTCAAGTACGTTTTAGGAATCCTAAAGCTTCCTGCTTATGTATTTTAGAAATGCGGAAATTCACAAGATTGTAGAGGTTTCACTGCTTGGAAAAAACTGTTACAGTAGTAATCCAATCTCATGAGATTTATCTTTAATTATCTCATTTCATTATCTTCAGCTGATAGACGTTCTCACATCGATCGGGTAGAAATTTATATGGTAGGTTTCAGACCATTTCCCACCACGCTGGCCCAATCGGCGTATTGGTGGGAGCCAGAGTCTCGTTTGATCATTAGCAGGCTGCACGACGAGCAGGTTGGCTTGGGTTCGGTGAGTTTTTATGTCGTAACCTTGACACCCCCTATATATCTTTAATCGTTCATGATTTATACATTCAAAGCGTGACGAAGTTAGTGTTCATATTATAATCATCATCATCATCATCAGGTGCGGCCCCCTTGAAACTGAAGTTTGGCGATTAGTTTGAGAACACCAATTCGATCCTCAGCTATTCTTTTTAACTGATGGTATTTAATAACTTGTGTTTACAATATCCTTATGTCTTTGTGACTTCCTGATGGTATCTGAAGTAATCAATCAACTCCGCCGTTATGACTAATCACAGTTTTCTCGTGTCGTCCGCGTTACGCAGCCCGGCGGCGGTGATTACGGTACATTTATCACTTTTGAAACAAAATCCGATTTCTGTTACACTGAGAAATTAATTGTAATGATTTATTAACAGAAGCTGTTCCTTCAGTAACAAACGGCAGCTGTACGGGCCGGACGTTCACCCGGTACACGCCCCACCCCCCAGCCCCCGTGCCCAGATTACAGATTTGTTACATAGTTATTCACACGCAGTACATTATTTCCAAAACCATTGAAGTGCTATTCAGTTACTTTCAAGTTATACTAAAATATTCGCAGGTAACATAAAACCGTCAAAATTTTGTCCACTGAATATGTCAGTGAAGCAAAAACGACACCAAACTACCCTCTCGATGGGCATCATGGCTAACAATACTTTCAAACAATACAGGTTCCCGCACAACAACTCACGGGACCCAAGCCAAGCTCACCTGCTCGTGGTGCACCCTGCTAATCACCGAACATAGGATTGAAAGTCGCGGGGAGCTGCTGGGTGCGTGCAGCACAGAACTGATCACTATGGAGACCTTTGTGTGAAGCTTATATTCAGCAGAGGTCGTCAATCGACTGATGATGATGAACGCCTGTACCTGTTTGTGATTCTCTAAGGGTATACCAATTCCTAAGTAGGCTTGTTCTCTATGACTCTATTAAAACTGTTCGTTGGTATATTAAAACTATAGGTTCGATCTTCGGAAGATCATCAAATTAACTCCGCAGATAATTTAAATTTTCAGTACTATTAGAAATAATTTGGCTTCTTAGAAGTGCTTTTAACTTTATAATTTTTATGAACTATACAACGGAAGTATTAAAAATAATTTCCGTTCATTAGCAAATTTCCAAATACTCCAGGGCTTGATCCCCGGTGTAGAAGCTGTAAATAAGTAATATAATATATTGGACCTTCAGCGACAAACTTGGACAGGATAGTACATAAGCGATATCATTAATGCCGACTGTTTCAATGATAAAATTAAACATCAGCGGAACACAAGCAACCCATTAAGTAAACGCGATTCCTGAAATTCGGTTAAGGGCGGCTAATGAGTTTCCCCCGGGGCGCGAGTGTACACAAATCAGTAAACAAGTTTCATATGATAACTTGTCCAACACTATAACAAGTTTATAAGAATAAAATGAAATATTCTAAGTTATTAACTACATTTGTGTAAGTACATTATTTTGATGCCCTAAAAATATTAACGTATTGTAATATTTAGCGTAGTTGTGTGCCGTGTACTAACTACTACGCTACAGTCAGCTACACAACAAATAATAATTACTACAGGAATTAGAGCAGTAAAGTGACTAGCGGATATTGTTAGTATGAATTGTAACAACTGATGTATGCTGCTCTGGTGGTAGCTCTCTGTTGCTGGAGACTGTAGCTGGTACAACAACTGTGCTAAGGAGAGTTAACATGTTATGTCTAAAGCAAAGAGGACAATGTGGTGTACACCGTATATCATCATAACTAGCTCCACGTCGTTGTGGGCAGGCTTACCGCCATACCATCAGGTGAACATTATAAAAGAATAAAAATAAGTTTTAAAATGTTTCAAATAACGCTATCCCGCGCTGTGTGGACGCCCCATTGCGAAACCGGAGACTGCTGATGGATCCGCTGATCAATGCGCGACGGACGAAGTCATCCGGTCGGACTACAACTGTTTACGACCTCAAAGAAGAGGGGGAGGGGGTACCGAACGAAAGGGACCTTATAATTATTAACTTTCATAGTTCGTAAGGAATTTTCGAATTAACGAAGCAATGTATACTCGGATGCTGCTAGACCTCTCACAGGGATGATCTCTGAGAAAAGATTTCCTTCGATAATTCTCCTAAGTTTTAATAGTTCATAGTTCTCCGGCACGGAACATCACCTGCTGATAGACGAGCACTGCTGGACATAGGCCTCTTCCAGAAGATCTCCACATCGATCGGTCCCGGCAACGGCTTCTCGCGACCACCACCAGGTCATCGGTACGCACTCGACACTCAAGAAACACTATTTAAGTCTAGCAATCTTTTGGGCTACGTCGGTAACCTTAGTTGTTCTGCGGATGTCCTCATTTCTGATGCAGAGAAACTACGAGCATAGCACTGTTATAGTCACGGAACATGTCCCGACATAATTAGCCACTGAATGTATTCAATACGTCATCTAAACGTATTCGTTACCGGATTGACGAGTGACTGCCCTGCACGTTAAACTTAGTGCGATGGACAGCTTTAAGTTTATCGCTGAGCTTTGAAGTATTTAACATGTAAACGCCTTTTTAGTTATCTATTCATTCTTAGCTACATTTCAAGCCTTTTGCTATAATTGTAATAATTTTTAGTTTTTATAGTTTATTTTCAACTAATTTAGCATTTTTAAAAATCATTTACTTTATAATCACAATAGCGGGACGGAGCGCCATCGGAAATTCTCACGTTGTTACGTCAATAAGCACAAAGCACCGGATATTGCGGTACGCGGATAAATGTTAACCCGCACCCCTATGTTAATAATTAAATATGCCATAGTGATCGGGTAACGTTGACGCAATATTATACTCTGTATTGTTTGTCCCTTGTTGCCAATAATATTATACATGTTATTGGCTTTGAAATAATTAAGTATTGTATAGCTTACTAGTGCTTAACGTAGTATGTATATGGTTTATTGTATACACAAATCCTAAGCAGCACCGTTACCACACGGTTTCACCGTGTACTAAAAATAAAGAGAAGAGAGAGATATAGTTATGAAAAACTTAATTTACTTCACATCAGTAGAAGTTTTATTACTGCATTACACAGCACGGCGCGCGTTAAGTAAACCGGTGCCGTAAATATATTTTATTGCTTAGCAACTCGACCATTATATTTTATTGAAGTCATTTACTTAGGGGTTCACTTAATTAGTTAAGCTACTGAGCTTTGTTCCAGCCACAACGGCGCGATACTTAGTAGTAAGGTTTCAATTTTATACTCGCTCAGTTAAGTTTCTTATTTTTGTCTACGTCGGGTCCTCACTTTACTGATCAGGCTATCATCTGCGGTAAAAATATTGACAAAACTAAGATACAACAATTACAATAATGTACCTTAAGTTATTCACTAAACTACAGACGATAGAATGTTGCTGTGGATCTTACAGTATCCCATGGGTATGCTGCAATATTCATGGTTACTGCGTTACGCTATACAGTCTACTTACATTGGTCAATTTAATACTCCACGTAGCAGTCGGATACTTGTCATATTTTGAAAAAATAAATAAAACGGAACAAGTCGATACCAGATGCTTAGTGGTTTGCTTAAGTTAACGCTTCACCAAATTGCTAAACGGGTCTGCGTGAGCTCCATTCACTAGTAATTTAACTTAGACCTCTGCTTAGAAGGGCGGGGGAGGCGCTTCTTGTACTCGTGCGGGAACATTAGAAACGAGACCGTGTGCGATGTGGTCACGGGTTGTGTTCAGAGATACCTTGACACCTGCTACAACATAATAAAACAAATTTTATATTCTGAACGGGGCTAAGGGTGTATTTTGTGCTACAAAGCGATGAGACGAATAATCCTTCAGAATAAACCCTTACTTAAATACAACCAAAGATTCGTTCATTAGCTCGATAAGAAATTAACGTGATTCAGTTAATCTAATGAAATATCAAAGAGCCCCGGGAGCTGGTTCTCGTCGTGTTTGATGATAAGAAAACTTAATTTCCTCCTTGCCTAATTAATTTTTCACTTGATATTGTACCCGATAACCGTTTCAGGAGGACCCCTTTCACGAAGGCGGAGGACTTTCGACAGATGAAGTTTTCGCTGTAATTAAAGACACAAAATTAAATTTTAACAGTAGTAAAGAATAATAATGTATTTACTGCCGATGGCCGTGGGACACCACCAGATTGAAGTGTTGCGTCTATCTACTAATGATAACAATACTATCAGCCCGTAAATCGTGAAATGCCACCGTGTATAAAGTTACTAAAGGTCCAATGCATGTATCAAATTTCCGGGGGACGGAGCGCGCTTTACTAATTTGTATTGTAGAGATAATGACGAGCACGTAGTGGAGCACGAGGGTACCGGAACACGAGTTAACTTCACACATTCACATACCTCTACCTTATTATATACATCCCTATGTATTTGGACGTGGCTGTCGGTTTGAAAAACATTCATTGAGTAAATTAACGCCCGTCGTTGGAGGGCTGGCAGGGGTGTGAGGGGTGCCGCGCAACAACTCACGGAGCCAAGCCAACCTCACCTGCTCGTGGTGCACCCTGCTGATCAACAAACCAGGTTCTGACTCCCACCAACCCGCACGACGCTCCACGAGCCAGCGTGCCATATGAAGCTCTACAAGCGACAGCCCCTGGTGCCCGGTGATATGGGCGGCACAAGACCGATCGATGCAAGGATCTTTGGGGGAGACCTATGTCCACCAGTAGACATCTATCAGCTGATGATGGTTGAAGGGCTGAGTGACGGAGTAAACGGGGAGTTTCTGGCAACATAGTAAAAATCATTTCATTTGTCTATATTTCCGGATAACATCTAGGTAGGTACCACCACAGCGCCTGTTGCAGCCGACACACGGTACTGTGCGAACATTACTGTGATCCGGTTTGAAGGACCAATACTTATTACTGCTGGTAGTGTCTCTGTTACCGGTGACCGTATAGGTAGGTACCACCGCAGCGCCTGTTGCAGCCGACACACGGTACTGTGCGGACATTACTGTGATCCGGTTTGAAGGACCAATAGTTATTACTGCTGGTAGTGTCTCTGTTACCGGTGACCGTATAGGTAGGTACCACCGCAGCGCCTGTTGCAGCCGACACACGGTACTGTGCGAACATTACTGTGATCCGGTTTGAAGGACCAATAGTTATTACTGCTGGTAGTGTCTCTGTTACCGGTGACCGTATAGGTAGGTACCACCGCAGCGCCTGTTGCAGCCGACACACGGTACTGTGCGAACATTACTGTGATCCGGTTTGAAGGACCAATAGTTATTACTGCTGGTAGTGTCTCTGTTACCGGTAACCGTATAGGTAGGTACCACCGCAGAGCCTGTTGCAGCCGACACACGGTACTGTGCGAACATTACTGTGATCCGGTTTGAAGGACCAATAGTTATTACTGCTGGTAGTGACTCTGTTACCGGTAACCGTATAGGTAGGTACCACCGCAGAGCCTGTTGCAGCCGACACACGGTACTGTGCGGACATTACTGTGATCCGGTTTGAAGGACCAATAGTTATTACTGCTGGTAGTGTCTCTGTTACCGGTAACCGTATAGGTAGGTACCACCGCAGAGCCTGTTGCAGCCGACACACGGTACTGTGCGAACATTACTGTGATCCGGTTTGAAGGACCAATAGTTATTACTGCTGGTAGTGTCTCTGTTACCGGTAACCGTATAGGTAGGTACCACCGCAGAGCCTGTTGCAGCCGACACACGGTACTGTGCGAACATTACTGTGATCCGGTTTGAAGGACCAATAGTTATTACTGCTGGTAGTGACTCTGTTACCGGTAACCGTATAGGTAGGTACCACCGCAGCGCCTGTTGCAGCCGACACACGGTACTGTGCGAACACTTAAATTACCGGTAATTAACGTAACGTAACTTCGGAGTAACGAGACAATATCTTGGCTCAGGCGATGAAGGGAATGTGGTGCAGTATATATCATCCTAACTAGCGCCGCGTTGTTATAGGCAGGCGTATCACTTACCATCAGGTGAAAGTCCTGTTCGTAGCGTCGCTTTATTGAATAAAAAAAAGTGGAATATGTCATTTTTTAATACTGTCACCACAAATGATTGTTTTATTTCATCGTTATCATCAGCCGATAGACGTCCACTGCTGGAAATAGGCCTCCCCCAAATATCTCCACGTCGATCGGTCCAGCATTGCTCGCATCCAGTGGGTTTCCGCAATTCTCAACAGATCGTCGGTCCACCTTGTGGAAGGCTTCCCAACACCACGTCTACCAGGACTCACTGCCCCATCGGCCGTCGGTCCTTCAAGTAATGCGCCCTGCCCACTTAAGTCTAGCAATCTTCTGGGCTATGTCGGTGCCCTTACTTCTTCTGCGGATCTCCACATTCCTGATTCGATCGCGCAGAGAAACTCCGAGCGTAGCCCTCTCCATTGCTCTTTGTGTTACTTTCAGCCTTTTTACAGGGCCGATAGTAAGGAGCCACGTCTTGGGTCCGTATGTCAACGCTGGCAACACGCACCAGTTGAAGACTTTTGTCTTCGGACACTGCGGTATCTGAGACGAAAAGATGCTGCGTAACTGCCCGGACGCTGCCCACCCGAGTTGGATCATTTGTAATATATTAATATTTAACTTGAAAGCTTTAGTAGAGCAAGCGGAACGGTGTGACGATACGCCGCTGGTCTTGTACGTACTGGCTGCAGGCTTTAACCTTTTGCCGACGATCGTCCAAGCGGACACGATAGCTTTTACACAGTGCTACGGCGTTGAATGGAAACATTGTCTCATCGTTTAGTGGATTATACAAACTCTCTAACGATTAAACTCCAAAAAGATCATTAAAAACACTTTTCAAGTCATTAATTTACTAAATTGAAATCCTCTTTATTAATTCTACCTCCATTAGAAGAGAACAGCGCGGCAATGCCCCCGATGCTACTTCTAATCTTGATTTATGATGCTAAGCTTTTAAAAAAATGATTTTATCAACTAATGGTTCCCTGGGGAAAAGCATTTCTACAAAATTGTTATTTGAATTTCCTTATTACCCAAAGGAGCCGACCAGCAACATTCATACGTCTATTCCGCACTACTACTCCTACTCCTACTCCTGAAGACGTGCAGCTCTGACGTTGAAGCATTTACTGCGTATTTATATTTCATGGGCACAGTACATCAGGGAACAGTATGAAAGGGAGAGCATCTTGCCGGAAGAAAGTTTTCGTAATATTTAAGTTGTGAAGACAAAAATATCTAAAAGCAAAATAAAATACAAATAACGACATGAAGTATCTTATTCAAGATATACACTTGTACACATACACGGGGTGCTACGAGCGTGGCCCTGTGCCTTGGGCGACCCTGTTGTACTGTTGTTAAGTATGTTCATTACCATGTGAACCAACAATCTACGAAAATCTGGAGACCACAAGAAAGAGCTGATGATATTACTTAAGAATATTCTTCGACGAATTTCGATCACTCGTCACTCTGCTTGAGTATTCTTGATCCTTCTGCACATCCGCGCATTAATACATCCCCTACATTTGTTAAAAAAATATAGATGTGAAGGATATACACAGAAAACTGTTGAGTGTTTTTAACTTATTATTGTTTATAGCTTTTTGAAATAATGATAACTTAACGAAATGTACTAGATTTTATATCCGACTAGTCAATACTGCTTCTGCTGTATGTGAGGAAACGTCAAGTTAACTCGAAAGTGAAATGAAACCTTGCATCAATCATGGATCTCCCCCCTCGAATAAATGTGTGCCTCAAGTAAGCTGTGTAAACCAATTATCCACCTTTCAAATATTCAGGCAGACCTTTAAATATTCCCGTATTAAGTCCCGCTCCGCAGGGATCCGGTGCGCCAATTACGACCACCCCCCACCCCGTTTCTCTTCCTCTTTTTTCCCCTACAATAAGCAGACTGCAAAACTCTTAATTCCGCCTCACCTCTCTAACTTCGCGCAGGAAATTACACTTGAATGGAATAATTTCAGCGGGAGCGGCTGTTTCTTTTCAGTTGTCACATTTCTAAGAGTGAAGGGATCGCTCTGTGCTTTGTGGCTCTGCATTAATCCAACAGCTAAATGAGGTTTAAAACAGCTGTTTTTTTTTAATTTTCATTTACTGCAATATCTATCTAAGTGACTTAATAAGTAATACTCTAACTTTGAAACCCGATTGCTCCGATAACGCGGCGAAATAAAATTTTGCCGGAATTCGTTTCCCTCCTTCATTATCATCATCATCAGCCGATATACGTCTACTGGTGGACATAGGCCTACCTCAGAGATCTCCACATATAGTCAGCATGACCTTCAGTACAGCTGGGTACTAGGGGCTGTCGCATATAGAAGTTCATATGGGCGGATTTGAGCCATTGCCCACCACGCTGGCCCAATTGGTGAAAGCTAATTTCCGTCCCTACCTATTCTTTTTATAATTAAATTACATTGCAATAGGACAATCACAAACACGGAAGTCTCTACTTAAATTTCGAAGTCTGTCTTTACTTAATTTCCAACATGAGGAGTTTAGTTGGAGGTAAAGTTACTTCGACCCGCCTGGGTAGATGCCGCCAGAACAATGTTCCTTTCTTCCGGCTATTAACGTACGAGAACCAGAATATTCTTTTTTTTTACGTGAGGGAAATGCCTTCACAATCCTGCCCTCGCGGGGGTAAAGACGGGTTAAGTCACACTTGCACCTACTAAAACCCCACGATGTTCCACCTCGTCGCTTTATGGGTGGGTCACGAGAACGCTTTCGCATACATCCGCGACCACGCCGGCGCCGGCTGCACCATGCAGCTCCACCTCGGGAGGGAAAAACCCCTCTTTCCACCTCTGTAAGGGCAAGCCTGAATAAACAGCGCGCCCTCCTCTCGACCTTTTATGGTCACGTGGGCAAGAGACCTCCCAGAGGCCATGGGAACCAAGAGAGAAACCTCTCTTGACTCCCTGCGACGAATCTGGTCTTGGGTTCCGCCGCCAATCGTTATACGGCCGCGGAGGATAGAGGGAGCGGCGGAACGCACATCCGAGGTAAGCTCACAGAACTCTTAGCTTCACCGTGGCGGACCAAGCCACGGCTACTGAGCCCCACCGCCATGACAAGGCGGAAACCTGATCGGGGGGAACCGGAATATCCTAGGCGAACGCTCTTCACCATCTACAACCTCATTATCACTTAACATCACCAGTTACCATGTGCAATGATCATTTTCCGTCTTATTATCTTCGTATTGGTAAATATATAGAAGATTCAAAAGTGTGTGTGTTGTTGCAGACAAGTCCTGGACAACGGGACGCTGGTGTTCCTGCCGTTCGCCGCGGTGCAGTACCGGCAGGACGTGCACAGCACGGTGTACAGGTGCCGCGCCTACAACGCCCACGGCGCGATCGTCTCCAGGGACATGAGGACCCAGGCCGGTGAGTGAGAACACGCACTCAATTAACTATCTACGTATCAGTGAGGTCTGGCACGGCGAAGCGCACTTGTCCAGGATACTGCGGCTTCCTGTCTCTGAATGATTATTGGAACTTAGTAAAGCTTAATTCCATTACATATCATTAAAGGAATGAAATAAAACCATAGTATTGTATTCAGAGCAAATTACTGGTGGTTTGACTACTGGTACTGTCTCTGTTGCCGGAGACCGTCTAGGTAGGTGCCACAGCAGCTCATATCTCAATACAACGAGCAAAATGTGGTGCTGTGCATACGATTCTAACTAGTAGTAGTGTAGTAGAATAAAAAAAACATTTTGTGTTTCAAGTAAGTAATTCACCGGTAACGTAGTAGTAAGTCGTCGCACTACTGGAAAAAAACTTTTTATTACTTTTCACGTTAAATTAGAACAGAAAAATGGAGATGATTAAAACTATAAGGAAGGTTAAGCATTAAGGATATGCAACGTAAGGCCTCGCGCGATGGCATGTACAATTTCCGATAAAAAAATAAAAATAGACTTCGAGATCCGCCGGATGAAAAGGAAGGGGACCCCCCGCGGCGGTGCAGCGGCGTCTCCTAATGAACAGAGCAAAGGAAGTCGTAGCGGCCGGCCGCGGGGAAACTATTGTGATTAATTACAACTACGAGGGAATTGCTGTGAAAATTTCACACGAACTTCCGCATAAATTATTATCAGTTTCTTCAATTCTGTTCAGCGTTATATATGTTATAATAAACAATTTTATGTCCTTTTGTTATTAACGAACAAAAAAGTTACGAGTTTCAATCTTAAAGGCGACATCTCGTAACTAGGAACGCAACATCTTAGGTACACACAGAATAATCACTTTATTACTATAAGCAACGAAAACATTGCATTCCTCATTATCAGCCGGTAGATGTCCACTGCTGGACATAAGCCTCCCTCAAAAATCCCCACATCAATCGGTCATGCGCTTCTTGCATCTCCTGACACCAGGGACTATCGTTTGTACAAGTTCATATGGATCGATTTGGGCTATATCCCACCACGCTGGCCCAATGCGGGTTGTTAGGAGCCAGAACCTCGTTGGTTGGTTATCATGGTGCACCACGAGCAGGTGAGGTTGGCTTGGATACCGAAGAGAATGAAATAATTACAAATTATAGAGCAAAAACAAAACGATTTCTTCGGTTCTAACGTGGCGTATATTGGGTCCATTACCTCGCGTTACCTTATCAACTATTACCACCCACTTGTGCGATTAAAATGACCCCACTGCTGCGCTTCCACCCAGCGCGGCAGGCGGGACGACTTCGCGTACACTTAAATAACCACCGACCCCGCGACTGTAATTGGTCTCATTGGAATTGGATCTCGAGCATATTTTATAAATCAGTTCATATTTCTACCTGACCTATTTGCTCGTAATAGCATTTACGGTACGCCTGTCTCTAGGGCCTTTAGGAATATCGAGAATCGTTGCTATAACACCTACCATTTTAAAATCCGACGCTTACATCGTTAATATTCTAAATAAGTAAACTAATTTGCTTAAAATATTATATAATAATGTTAATAGTAAACTATAATATGGAGTATACCCGTATTGTATGTCTGTAGTAAACTGAAACAAAACAAACCCCATTGCATTTTCTATCCACTGCCATGGACAGTGACATGATGAATAAAACTCCTTCATAAAGTTATTTTGTGATTGAATAAAAAAAAATGGTAGGTATCAATTAGTAGTCAATTACAACTGAATGGAATCAATCAGACCATTGCCATTACGATGTAAACGTCTGAAATCAAACAACTGGCTTGCCAATGTTTGCGCAAACGTTTAAGTTACGTCAGTCGATCTCGCATGAACACTTACTTCACGAACTCGCGAATGGATAACATTGATAAAACTAAAGTAACAACTTTAAACTAAGTAACCGTGTAATCAAGTTCGGCAGGCTTGGAAGTTGACTCCTGAATTACAATGGTTTTTATCCACGACAACAGAACCTTACTATTTCTATAAGCATATACTTCAGTTGTTTACTTTATCTAAAAACCTATTTAGTATTTTATGTTCAAATCCATGTAATGAATAACAACTATGACCTCCATCATTAAAATGAAGAAAATTATAGGTTCCTCTTAATGTTTCCAAGGTCACTGAGCAGGTTTTCAGTGTGTTTTAATGTTGGGAGATTTTTATTTCCGGCGGGTTCTATGCCGTTTAAGTACGTACCACCGCAGCTTAACAAACAGTAGTGTGCAAATATTACTGTCTTCCAGTTTTATGGAAGCTGAAACTAGTGTAATTACTGGGGTAACGAGACTCAACATCTTATATCTCAAGGCGACTAATGCAATTTGTAGTAGCAGTGCATAAGATCCTAATAAGCACCACGTTGTTATCGGCTGATGCATCTCACACGCGTCGAATCGTAGAATAAAAGGAAAAGTGAACTAGTAATTCAAAGTGTTTTCCGTGCGACAATATATCGATACAAATTAGAAAACCCTGGAATATACATATTTTTAGGTAAAATTATTTCTTATAATAACACCGTCCATGTCAAATTATCGGGTGACACTCATGGCTTTAAATGGAATCTACGCGGCACGGTGTGTCGCGCGTAATGAGGGCGCGTAGACTCGCGGCTGCTACGCCGCGCTGCGTAGTGCTACGGGTAGATACGACGTAGCGCGGGAACAACATCACCTTTGCAGTTATCTTTATTAATCTTTCGAACATTTACCATATTTTTATTCTGCAGTTTACGAAGCTTCTTTAAAATGATCGTCATGTCGACAACCAATAAATTGTGAACCGATCTTATGTCTGCACCTGGATATGTTCCAGCGCTCTTCAGGCTGTTCTTGAAACGGCTATTTATTAAAACGTAATCGATTTGATTACGGACTATCTGACCAGGCTTATGGAGAGGCAGGGTCCACGTATATAGTCTTCTAGGTGGTAATTTAAAATATGAGTTTGTGATCCTGCTCTTGACAGAACTGAACTAGTCTATCTCCTCTGTCATTTCTGTCACCAAGACTATATTGTCCAACTGTTCCTTTGACCTCTCTTTTGCCCACCTTGGCGTTCATGTCACTTAAGGTGATGTTGATGTCATATTTTTTAGTACTATTAATGAATTCCGTTTGTTTGTAAAATTCGTCGACTTCTTCATCCGTACCTTCACCTAGTGGGAGCATAAAGTTGTATGATGTTCAAATTTCTAGGTGTAGCTTGGATTTGATTCATCAAAGCTCGATTTGACATAGGGACAAAAGATATTGGATTCCTAAAGTTTGAAGTATTAACAACTATTGCAACCTCGTGCAAATTAGTTGTCTCGTCCTAACCACAATAATACATGACGTGGTTGTAATCAATCCGATATTCTTCCTGATGCTTCCACCTTACGTCGCTTATACCTAGGACATCAATATTCAGTCGGTCCATTTCCTTACATAAATTGAAAGCCTTCTCTGGGCTCCTAAGGCTTCTCACATTCCAGGTTCCTACTCTAATTGCCCACCCGGAGATTCTTCGTACCCCTGTCCCATCTATGAGACGCCGGGCACTCGGGACCTTTATATTGTTGGAATTTTCTATCCTGAATAATACTACGGATTATAGTGCAGTGGTGTCCCGTTTCCTTCTGCACCAGGTTTTGTAGAGGTTTCTTATACCTCAAAGCTGCTGAAGCCTCAACTAGCCAGTTTCCTGATCGGGTTGATGGTTATACCGCTATTTGTCGGTCGCCAGAGCCTCGTTCGTTATCCAGCAGGGGGCACCGCGGGCAGGTGAGGTTAACTGTTGCACCGGATAAATCTTATTTTCCATTCTCCTTTTACCTCCTCCTGCTTGCGGTGCACCCTGCTAACCAACAAACGAGGCTCTGGCACCCACTAACCTGCATTGACAGCCCCTAGGGCCCGGCGGTACCGGAAGCCATTCTGACTGTATGTGGAAATCTTTGGGGGAGGCCTATGTCCAGCTGTGGACGTCTATAGGATGATGATGATTAATGGAGTATGAGCGAAACGAAACAAAAAGAACCAGCAGGTATTGGATGTGGTAGACATGGTTTATTGTTTGTTTTTCACAGAGTTTTAGTTCACAGTTTACATGTAATGACAGTAAAATAATATAAAACTGTCTTGTTTATAGCTTTTCTAAGGTTAATGGTTAATTAAGTAGTCGCCGACTTAACTTATAAGGTGTACGGTTTAAAATAGAATAAAAAAGA
Organism: Ornithoptera alexandrae; assembly: GCA_029030555.1. Taxonomy (NCBI): domain Eukaryota; kingdom Metazoa; phylum Arthropoda; class Insecta; order Lepidoptera; family Papilionidae; genus Ornithoptera; species Ornithoptera alexandrae. The sequence continues at coordinate 13,555,963 of JARDVY010000288.1, read as the reverse complement.
AAACTGAGTAAAAGCACTTGTATGTAAATATTATAATATAAAATGAAATGTTCACTTTGGTGGCATAATGACATTTAACAGCAAGTGCTGGTAATGTTTAAACGTCTGACGTAGCATTTTGGACAGTGAGGTTCGTAGAGAAAACATCTTGGTCTAATCTAATCTAGAAAGATGTTTATTGAATAAGTAAGTATAAATTGCTATAATGTAATGTTCTGATGCATTTGTAACTGTTTTAACTAGAATTGAATATGTATTTGTGTTTTATAACTAATGTATTGTAAACACTTTATTTCCGTCCGATATATTGCAACTTGATCGTCTGTTAAGATTTATAAAAATAAATAGCACCTCTCCATCAACGTCCAATGAATTCGACTCCATCTCGGTGTAAGCGAACCGCGTGGTGATTAAGTTAATAACAGTGGAGTCAAGTTAACGATGTATCGAGCCGTTCGATAGCTCACATTCACGTTTCAAGCAAAATTCCTTCGAATAATGAAAATACTTCGGATTTACCATAAAATAAACAGTAGATATCTGGTCAATTGGTGGATTCATTCCACTTATGACTTGATATTGTATTAATGTATCAACTAGTCTCTCTCTCTCTCTCTCCTCTCTCAGCCTCTCTCTTGAGAGAAAGCCCTGAGCCCCAGCATTGGGTACATTGGGAGGGTGTATATTCCAAATTGTGTATTAATGTAAAGTAAGCATACCGTTTACCTTCAAGCGAACATCTAGCTCCTCTCATCGCTTCAAATGTAATAGATTAATGATAGAAGAGAGAATGTCCTAGCGCGAGAAAAGCGAAGCCACATTTTTGACATATTATATTTACCGATAATTGTATATTTCAGTTGAAAGAGTACGGTTAATGGTCAAGAACCATTAAATTGCTGTCACCTGTTCTTCATAAAATTTTACATTGCCTTTTGAAACCTAACATTAAGATTTAATAATACTTGCTCAGAGACTAGAACATAGATCAGAAATAATTTTTAAATCATTTTTTTATTTTCAATTAAAACACTTAACTCCATTTCATTTTAACCGAAAAAAAAACTTAGAATCGATAGTTGAACAGCTTCAGGGCCACAGACACAGACGTTAATATTTTAACAGCATTCTTTTTGGCCGCGTGTTAAGTTCGAGATGTTTATTCGTTCATGTAATTTTTACTTAACAAAGTAAACAAATAAATCACGGGACAAACGGAGCGGGGAAGATTCAGATAAGAAAAAAAAATACGAATAGAAAAATTCGAAAAGAACTTAGTGAGAGCAAAATGTGGCCGGCAACAAAGCAAATTGTTGGCAACGATTCCACAACAATTTGCGTAAACAACGGAAACTGTACGAGGCTGAGGCTTTTTGTGTGCCGCACCCCGGGGAAATAATTTGCTTATCTCTTTACTTCTGAGTAGTTTCTAGAAGGAGAATTAAAATAAGACGTACAGGTATGAGGTCAGAGTAAGACGTGCCGGGGTGCGGTGGGGGAACGTACAAGTAACTAACATACTAAAGATTTTCTAGAAGCAACTGAGAAGATTTGTAGGGATGTTTTCTACCTACAATCAGGAATTTGAACATAACCACCGATCCGTCCCAGTCCCAGGGTTTAGGTAAAGTCTCAAAATAAACCGGAACCATTCGCATCTGCACACTGGGGGAAATAGGTGCAGCAGCGGCTCTTATCGCATTTATGTCGCAAATGGATTAAACGCATTAAGTATCCTTTTGCACAGCATCAATAATTCAAGACAAATTACCGAAGTATGGGAATGGGAATGGGGAAGTGGGTTTGCGTTATATATACACAAAGTTCCAGTAACTTCATCTAGTCTATTCTGCTAGAAATAGTACAACTATATATCAAAGAAGTTAGATTTCCTTGTAGACCTACAATACAGTGAATAATCTATAAGCGATAGTGATTATATGTGATATTGTGAGGCTGCAACTTATAATAAATATTAGAGAAGAATGTGACAAATTGCACGAAAAATTAAATGGAGGAATAAAGAATTATTGCCGAAGCTCCGACACCGCGAAGGTAGTGTCTCGTAAGCTTGGGTTCACAATTTAGGCAATATAGAGAGCGGACTCCTAGCGCAAACAAAAATGATGATCGGATAAGTTGATAAGAATTTTATATACCTCGTTGTCCTCTACGACGCTGTGTTATTAGTTCAAATAATTAATTAAAGTAATTGTTATTAGTCTGATTATATAACTTCGTCTAAACTAAACAATGGCTATGGAGGCTGCAATTCATTTAACTCGTACGTTAAACAATTAAGTTGTGTAGTAACGGTGAAGTTTGGAGGAAATATATTTAGTTTTTCAATAGCTTATTGTGTATTCAAAAGTTTATCGTAATGATAAAGTATACCAAGAACACATTTCACTATATCTGCAAAGCGTGGCAAGTGTTTTGGCTGACGCACACGCACACACACACGCACACGCACACGCGCAAGCGCACACGCATGCGCTACCTCTCCTTGTTGAACAACACTCGCAGTGAAAAGCTCTGCATACAGTTATAATTAACTGTCTATCGCCGCCGCGTTAACGGCGCCCATTTAAACTTTTTTCATCTCGCACAAGTTAAAAGTCGCACATTCATTTTCATTTCAACAATGAAGACGGTATAACAAGCGGGTTTTTTAAGTATTGTGCATTTTCCGCGAGTACATTATAAAGCACAAAAGCCCCGACGAGGTCCAAGTGCAGCTACAATAACATCTCTAATACCACCTCTAAAATAATAAACTACCACTATCCACATATATTGTGGTGCTACAACCAAACATTTACAGACTTACAGACATCTGATACAATGAAAGTCTCTGCTCATAAGGGGTAATAACTAACCGAATATAACTTACCAAAGAATCTGTATAAAAATCAAGTACAATTGGTTCACTTTGATTTACTGAAACGTCTTAACACTTTAGAGCACGTCGACGAGCGAACATAGTTACACAAAAATAAAAAGGTGAAATCACCGACAGCTTGTTTCTAATTAACCCAGTTACCAGTAACAACGCGTATACAGCACGGTCCTCATTCATTTATTCACACGGACCCGCGTCAGGGCTTAGTTACACGTTTGCATTGCAGCTCCTGTAAATTATTTACTTCAGCCTCTAGCTGACAAACAGTTTCTCGGGTGATCTTGTTATTTATACTAAAATAAAAATGCCTCAGAATTGTTGAGACAAAGATATAATTGTTCTCAAGACATTTAACTAAGGACAAGTAGAAAGTTAAAAAAAAATATTAAGAATAATTCAGTGCAAGATTAATGTATCACATATCACAACATAACTTGTGTTTTTATTTAACCTATTCTATGGTGATGGACTAGGTTTGGTTGCTTGTAAACCCTGTTTCAGAAGCAACCAATTCTCTAAATAAATATATATATATATATATTAAATATTGACCTCGTCATTCTAACATACCCGTATCGTAAAAGACTAAGGGTAGAATAATTCCTGGGCGGCGTAGCACTTCGTTACAGTTACCAGAATATTGTCCACTCGATTTGCAGCGAGCTTAGCAAATACGTTCAGCGATGGATATCAAAAGGTCGAAATGGAGGCACAGCATGTGCAATTCAACTGCTAGACGGTGCTTCAGAAGGAAAGAGGAGGTTTTAATCGGATGAAATTAATTATGCATGCATGTCACCGGCGCGCTACGCTGCAGCGCGGCGCATCCGCAATCAGCGAGCTGACGGTTAACGTCTTAGACCGCTCAAGCGAGATTAACGTGCGACAATCATCTCAGTGAGATTTGATTCCGCTATTTGATCCCGGAAGTACTCGTCTGCGCGTTTTTATCCAAAAATCTATAATTATTGTACATTACAACAATTTTGTCTTAAGTGAATAACAAATAAACAACCAAGTTACAGCGGGCGCCGCGGGCGGCCTCCGCAACTTGAGGGTGAAATCAAATTGAAATTCGCGTGTTGATAATAATGATTGAAGTAATTGGGGGGAGCACTCAACATTCGGCAGCTTTATTGATTGCTCGTTTAGTTAATAACGTCGACTCGTCGACCAACCGGCGTAGTGTATAAATGTTCGTAATTAAACAACATACACTTCGCGGATGCATTCATTATATTATATTCTGCATCATTAATGAAAACATCCTTTGAAATAGGTTTATCTTTATAAATATAGGCGAAGAAAAATCTAAAATATTATCTTCTAATTCTACCAGCAATGCAAAGGTTTGTAAGATTCTATTAGCATTGATGCCGTTATTAGATTTTTACAGCATCATCCCGCAACGGTAAAATATAACATTTGAATAACTCTGTAATTACTTGTACATTAATACAACACCCTGTACGCCGTGGAGCTCACGCTCCCATTGTTAAACATCGATACATAATCGGTACATTAATTATTCGCAGCGCCCCGTCGCCTCGCCCTCGTACATCTTCATCATTACAAATAACACCTGACTTAGCGTGCGCCGGCGTACACACACTCTGGACATGCGAGTTAATCTTACACTCCATGGGTTAACAATCAAGGATACCTAAATCTATTCAATACATCATCATCCTCGCCCGACACACGTATAATTATCGTCCTTTCTTTTGATGTCCTCCCTCTTGCGTTACAAGCAGCTTTCATTGTAATTTTTTAGTTCTTCAAATCTACGAGTATATCTCTGAACAAATAGTTTTATTTCCCCTTGGCTGGACTCCTTGTACAAAGTAACCAATCCAATCCACCAGCTCGCTGAGTTGCACGGCTTCGTACCAGTTGGCGACTGTGTAAGCAACGGACGTTACCGCTGAACGCTACGGGCGAGATAAACTTGCGGACCGTTACCGCAGTAATGGACCTATAAGAAAAGAATAACACTTTCCTGTGTCTCGTGTCTCAATACTGTAATTAAATTAAAGAAGAACATGTGTTATAGAAATGAATGAATAACACTGTAGTGGATTAAAGCTGCTTCCTCTGCCGTGACGAGACGGGTCGCGCGGCAGGGGACCAACTTGCACTGACTCACCGCCCCGACGTTTCTCCTCCAGGAGAAAGATGTTTATGTTTGATTGTTATTTCAAGTGTTAAGTATATATAAGCATTAACATACAAATAATTATAATTGTAATGTGTTCACTTACTTAAATAATTGTACTGGAGGCACGAGCACAGTGTTCATTTAAACATTGACACAATTTACCCGCATAACTTAACTCTTATCTGATAAATATTAATTATGAAAACGTAAAAGGTAATGTTGGAGTTCCGCTTCACAACCCTCAGGATCCATGCCAACCTCACCAGCTCGTGGTGTACCCAACTAATCAACAAACGAGGCTTTAGCTCCCGCCAATCCGCGTTGGGCCAGCGTGATGCGAAATAGTTCAAATCCCCCATATGAACCCTTACCCTATCGTGTGGAAATCTTTGGGGGAGGCCTATGTCCAACAGTGGACGTCTATCGGCTGACGATGAAAAGGTAATGTTAACACTTATGTGAATTTTCTCTTTTGTATGTCTTCGTGTCTATTCTCTTCCACCAGGTAGTTGTGTCTGCGCACCAGTCACGGATCGTATCGCCGACCACCAAAAACTCTTTTAATACAGAAGTTTAGTTAAAATAAACACGTTTGTTTTAGTTTCATTACAATTGGTTTAATTCGTTCTGTTTGCATATTTCAGTTGTATATTATCACCTCCAGCTTCTCCCGCAGACGGCACGGTACATCCAATGTTTTTCTGCACAAAGTCCGGCCTTGAGTATAACATCAAATGTAATTAAAGTAAACGTTTACTTAGGTTACTCTTACAAGTTTAATTGGAAGAGTTAAGATAAACATTCGCTACAGTGTAATTCAGACTGTTGTATAAAGGGGGTTTTCACTTAGTAGCGATATATTTTTAAGTCGTATTTTCTCAACCGAAATTCAAGGTGCGATGCCTGATGGTAAGTGATACGCCTACTCATAATAACGTGGCGCCAGCCTAGATGACATACACAGCATCGCATTACGCTCGTCGCCTTGAGACATAGGACGTTGATTCTCGTTACTACAGTCATTTCAATAGCTCTAGCGCCCTGCAAACCGGAACCAGGTATTGGTATTTTATCATAGTAACTGTAATGAGTGTATTTTTAGTTATATTTAATATCTCCGAATCGCTCGTGTTCGGTAAAAACTAGTGCTCGTTGTCTTGATGGGCCCTTGTCAGATAAATATATCGCCGCATGGGGGTGACGGACGCGGCAGGCTCCGCGGGACGTCGCCCGAAATAAATCCACCCCCGGGCTGCAGCGGGCGGGTGGCGTCTGACGCGAGAGTGCGTCATTACTCTTACACTTTTTGTCCTGGGTACTTCCAGTGATACACCTCTGCACAGAGAAAGCCTCGGCATTTCTCATTTATGTTACAAATTATTTTAATTTTTTAGTATATATATACTTAATATTTTAATGTTGACAATATTATTTAAACAAAATCTGAAACGAACATATTTAAAAAGTAAAACTAATTCTACTAACGGCTTAACAAACTTTATTAATTACAGAAAACAAATTACTGGAACAACACAGTCTAGACTATAGAATAAGACACTTGTTAAAGTTTCGTTCAATAAATGGAAGCTATGACGGTAAATTCATTGAAAGCCTTTAATAATTCAATTGATTACAACTAATATTAAACGAAACACTGTTATTTAAGTGTTAACCATTGCTAAGTTATAATGCATTACTTATTTACCACAACGCTATATATAGACAGAGAAATTATTGAAACACCCTCACTACGGGGAACAGAATGTTATGATTTTATGCTAGGTTTTAAGATACGCCCTAAAGTCATATTGTAAATAGTGTGAGACTACAAGGCTTCGCAGTAAGAGAGTAAATGTCACGAAAACATAGAAACTTTGGTCTTGACTACACCAAGATCTATCTATCTATCTGATTTGAAACGCTTTCGGATCGCATCCGGTCGATGCCGCGAGCTCGTTAATAATTCCTCCGCAGAGCGCCGCGTCACACCCTCGTCCCGCCGGCGCACCACAACAAGGCGAACAACACTCCCCTTAAACAACAAAACGAACATTTTTGTCAGTTATATATTATATAAAGAACTCTTATACAATATATCGTAATGTGTAAAGATATATAACCTCTGTGGAAGAGTACATATTTGTTATATGTATGACGTTTTAGTCGTGGATTATAGATTGCACATCGAGGGGTGGAACGAACGGGCGTCGATAATCGTAACGCAGTTAACCCGAATTAGCCCCTAGTCCTTAGAACACTTGTTACTTGACACTAAATGCAGCAAAACCTTCAAATAAACTATGAAACAAAAATCTGTTCATAAAATACGCGTCACCTCGGAGCGTATCGAACTGAACCAATTTTAAAACTGAAAGTGTTCATTTTGGAGAACGCGGCGCTAAATGAAATGTGGGGGTGCGAGGCCGGGGGCGGCTTTTAAAGTTCAGGGTGTCGTTTAACAGCACCAGCGCCGCTCGAAACGTTCCTGCGACACAATGAAGTGAGGTGAGCGTCAGCAATGATTGGACTCGAGCTCGCTGGCTGCGAGCGGGGAAGTGCTGCGCCCTGCTTTCTGTAGTGATTTTGCATACTCTTTTCAATTATGCGTTTTTTCGTACAAAACATTTGCTTTATAATAAATGTCAATAGATTTATAAAGAAAATACTGTTTAAAGACTCTCCCTTTCCCCGCACTGAAACTAATCCATTTGATATTGATGATTCCCTTTTACCGACAAAGCAATTCAATTATACGAATACGAATATTTTCTTCAAAGTCATATCAGTCGCAAACTAAACATACATGCTATATACATAAATAGCAATAGTAAGTTTTGAGCGCTAACAATAAGCAATTGTAGTTTTTTAATCGAGAGTATTTAGCTAATTAAACATACAACCAATAAAATAAATTATTCCAAGCAACGATAAGGACGAGCGCCGCGGCAAGTTGCTGCATTCCGTAGCGAACTGCAGCGCAGCGGGGCGGCGTGTACGGAGCCCCGGCCGTTATGTTAATTAAGTAACACATTTGACGGTGTCCATGCACATTGCAACCGGACCACCGGTCTTGTGCAGATAGTTAGCACGGCCATGGAGCGAGTATATCAGTCAGACTTGGCGTGACAAAAGGAACATCACGCGGTCCTAGCCGACAAGATTATGTTAAAGACATCATCACACTTACATTAATTTGACCGAGTTACATCTATATAGAATTATATATACATGTAACTGTAGAGCCTGTAAGACGGTATGTTTTCTGTTTAACTATGATATTATAGCGCTCAAACAAATAAAACTGTTTAATCTAGTACTATCTCTCCTTGAAGGAAGACCTGTCGATAGCATTCATACCAAGAAAATGTTCAACCATTTGTTGTGAGCTCGTATTTCGTTTCACATTCAGATACACACATCAAACGTGCACCATCTCTCTTTTTCTTTCAACGGTAAGAAAGAGTGACGCGAGCTTTATGCTCCGCGCTACATGCAAAGCGGATGTTCAAATGCATTCAATTTGTGGTTCATGTGGCGCGCGGTGCAATGTTAACTTGCTCTTCTATCCGGATTTACTCTTTCCAACGAATAACGCGTTCAACTCCACCCGAGCCTCCACTATTATGTTTTTATACAAACTGACGTGTAGAATGTTCACTTGATAGTAAAGAAGACGCGTTCCTGAAAGAATGCTTTTTTAGATGCTTTCAAAGTACCACTGAGCAATCCTGAGTATGGCAGATTAGAAGCGGGAAAGTACCTGCATTGATGTAGACGATTGCGTTTAATTTAACCTACGAGTAATATTTAAAATGAGACATACCATCACGTGTATATTATATACAAAAAATAGTACAATTTTAATCATTTGCATCTCTACATATACAATACATACTGTACGAGCATTAACCAAGGTATGAATTTAAACAGAACCTGAGGTAAATATATTATATCTGTAATAAGCATTCAGTAACACAAAATTTTTTTTTTTCAACAGCCAATTACGTCCCACTGTTGGGGCACAGGCCTACCCTTAATATTATGGCGATGGGCTATAGTCACCACGCGGGCCCAATGCTAATTGGTGACTTCACACACACCTCAGAATAAATTCTAATGCCTGTGCAGGTTCCCTCGCGATGTTCTCCTTCACCGTTTGTACTTCGCTGTTGTTACTAAAGTTCACAAATGCACACAACTTAAATGTTAAAGTCATCGGCACATGCCGAGATTCGACCCGCTCTAACCGTCAGGCCGACGAGACACATACTACATATAGATACAAACATACATACAAACATAATAATGTAACATAAAGTGATTGGTTTCAATTTATTAACATTATCCATTATTGTATATTAACCACCCCGTTTATTTAACTGCATAAATGATTTTGTTCAGTGATATTTGTTAATGAATTCGATTCACGTGGATTTGATTGGTTGCTACTGAATTTGCTCGCTGCAATGGATGCAATGAATGCAATGACAGCCGACCGCATCGATGATATGAATTTAATGAAATTATTGTCATTTTTCGTAGTTCATCAAAGATACAATTGTAAACCGCGTTTGTCTCATTCACTGAGCCATTGGCACATGACTGCAAATTGGTTATGCTTAATTAAAAGCCTCTGTTCTTCTAAACTTCTTTTGTTTTCAGTATAATGCACCAATTCCAATGAGGAACACAAAGAAAGGCATTGGATTATTTAGAAACAATTTTTTTCACGTAACCTCCCACTACATTGCATTTTAATTTTGGTTAGTTACTTATAACTATTGCCCTTTGATAACATTGGCCATCACTTTATTGAAGACTAATGAATCATATGTTATATTTCTTCAAGATCGAGGGCAAGAGATCGCGCAGTCGATCGCCTGTCCGATGGTCCGACCAGCTACTGGCAATCTTAGGCACCAACATTCCGAATGCCCGGAGACGTGCCGAGAACAGAGCAGTGCAGATGCAGCCGGTTGACGCGTCATTAAAAGCATTTCAGGACAAGCACCATCTTCACTCATGAAGTATACGAAAGAAAAGAATTCCTTTAATATGTTGCGTGATGTTTTTTTAAGGAAAAAGTGTAATTACTTTTAAAGAAAAAGAAATATTTTAGGGGGCAGGCATTAAACTTTTAATTATAACTTTCATAGACTTTGCTCCGTTACTACCGTTTCGAATTATTTAAGACACATCATTCTATGTTCATTGTCTAAGCGAAGTAGCTAAGACTCTTTTTATTTTAGACTTTAAATTTAACTCGTAAATTGTAGCTAACCCTTAACTGGACAACTACGGGATAAAATGATTTTGATAACGAGTGCTCGCTATCAATCCGCACCGGCGGCCCGCCGCGCGCCTGCGCGTTAACCTCGTTTGTTTGCGTCAGTTATCAGGTTAAACATTCAATAATCCGCGTTAATTTGTCGCGTAATGAAGCGACGAACAAATTCAGTATCCTGTCATTGCCACGTTCGTGTGTGTGTTCATAATACTTGCAAATACATCCCCCGCCGCACTCTACACAAGGTCCAGAATTCCATCTCTCGCTATTACGATTTGATATCATTCTTCCTGTTTCTTGCTGAAGTTTGTACAAATGAACGACATTAACTTCAGTGGCTAATTTTACCATGTTCTCATTGTTACTTATTCACTGGCCATACCGCCGGATTCCTGGCAAGCTGGCACATTATACTGAAATTTTTGTTATGCAGCCTACATTACTACTACACCTAACGTGGACAACTTTGCCTTAATAATTGAATTACTTACTAATAATCTAAATAGATTTACAAATTACATCCCAACACAGGGTAGGGATTGAGTGGCGGTGGTGCGGTGGTGCGGTGGTGCGGTGGTGCGGCAGCGTTACGGCATACAATAGGTTCGCAACATTAAAAGAAAAGAAATCATTGTTCGTTTAACTGAATTAAGGTGAACTGTTAATACTAAGCTATTAATCATATACTGCGAGATCTCTTAAAGCAAACGCACCGCCCCCACATCCGCTTGTACATCTTGCTTTACAAACTATTGTAACGTACAACTTATCCACCTGTTTCCTAGATTTTCTGTAGCGGCTATAACTAATACACTTTTGCTTCTGCATATTTAATTCATATTGTTATTATATATCTGTCAAAATCGCAAACACACCCGTAACCAAAGCGTCCAGATATAATGAAACTTATTAACAATATTTACCTAAAATAAAACTGAAACAATAGCGCTAGTTAGCTTTACTTCTTCTGCTTAGCTCTTGTCCCGACTCATGACAGGGTCTGCTTTCTTACTTCTTCCACTCCACTTTACTCTATTTGGGAGATCGCTTTCTTTGAGATCGCAGCTCATTGCATCCTTTGTGACCACACTCAGCCATCGCAACATCGGCCTTACCCTCCGCCGTTTGCCGGGTATGTTGGAGCTGAGTGTTTTGTTGCCAATGTATTCAGCTGGTCTCCTTTTGATATGCCCATACCATCGGTCGAGTTTCGTTACTCCGCATGTACTGACGATTTACACTTCAGCATATCGCGATCAGTGTCGCGGTATACGGTTCCACCAGCAACACAGTCATCGTCGGATACTGCTTGCCAGTGAATATTTACTCTACCGTCTTATATATATGCTTGTGTCGTTTTAATATATATTTTTAGGTACCAAGTTCCACAATTTATAATGTGTTGAAACAAAAATAAAGTTACATAGTTTATATTTGATACCAACAAAGGATCGGCCCCGCCGACAGACAGCATTGATACAATATTAATGTTATGAAAGTGTACTCTAAAAGGTTTCGGTTGCTAAGGAAAATTGCACGGATACGTGTTTGCTCACTTGAATACTTCGTCTTCTGAAGATTTCAAAGGGTTTCTTGTTCATTGGATTGTTTTTAACGGAAATGGATTCGCTGTGTGTAAAAAATAAAAGGTTCGATGAAAGTTTTTACGTAGCACAAAGTTCAAATATGTTATTATTGATGCCATTCAATTCCTGCATCCTTCACGAGGAATACAGAAACGGGCAATCGTGAAACGTCATTTTTTTACTACACGACCAATAGACACCAACAGTGTCATCATCATCATCAGCCGATAGACGTCCACTGCTGGGCATAGGCCTTCCCAAAAGATGTAATAGTCTATAACAATATTATTACATGTAATAAAATCAACAACATGTCCAATTAACCGTAGTACCGTCAGTACGTTTACTTATTCAAGTTACACGTACGTCATTCCAACTAAGTTACAAAGCGACTTCGGAAACGTCAAGCGCGACAAGCCTCCCCACCCTTGTCCTCTCAACCCGCCGTCACCGGAAGGCGTATCTGTTTACAATGGGATTCAGGTTTCGTTTACCAAATGTACGAGTGCAGGCACTTCCGCTGCTTTGTAACAATATATTTCACATCATACTGCTCTCTGACAGTATGAGTCGGTATCCCGGTGGTAAACAACTTGACATATACATACTATGTAGTAAAGTACCATTTCACTAGTTCTATCAAACCACGGCTTTCATTGCGGTGGTTTCCTGTAAATAGATCTGCGGAAGTAAAGCCAGATTATGGTTTCAGTAAAATAGCGATGTACTTTTTTAACAAGCTATTGAATAAAAAACCCTCAAAAACTGTTATCTAAGACTTCTTTGGGGTGTAAGGGGTTTTAGGCGGTCCCGCAAGCCAACCTCATTTGCTCGTGGTGCACTCCGCTAATCGACAAACGAGGCTCTGGCTCCCGGCAACCCGCATTGGGCCAGCGTGGTGGGAAATGGCCCAAGTCTCTCCAAGTGAACCCCTACAATCTTTGAGGGAAGCTTATGTTCAGCAGTAGTCAGAAGGTTTATGATACTAAATAGACCAGTATTTCATAACCTTTTCTAAGCCACGCCCCTCTTTAGCAATTTTCAAATCTTCATGTCCCTTTTATAAATTTCAAAACATTAAACTTTATTTTATTTTTTTTATTAAAGTAAATGAAAAGTTTTATAAGAAAATACTGCTAAATTGTAACTGTTTCAAAGAAAAAATTAATATCAATTTAAAACAGAAATTGGAATAAAAAAAAAACTTTTTTTTTAAATAAACTTATTGTGATACTTGTGGATGAAGCTCAGCACATAAAGATTTTATATTTGGCTTAGTGAGTTTAACCGCGTTGTGTTATGTCCAAATGATTACTTTTTTTAATTAATATACCATTAAGGGCACTCAAGCCACACACACAGCTGCCAAATATGAGGTGCATTTGGGTATTTGGCCTCCGTTTCATCACAAAGCCATGCCATTGCACATTTTATATTAAACAAAGTTTTAACAGACTCATCATTTTGCAATTCTGCAATTCTTCTTGATATTGTAAGTTAAGAACATCTGCTAAATTTACTAAAACAGGCTGCATCATCCAAGTCGGATAATTGATTTCTTTTCAATCCACAAATCTTTCTTTTAAGTCAGCAAACAAAAGGCTCAAATGATTCAAAATTTGAAGCAGAGCGGTTTCACTTATCTCACATTTTTGAAGCCAATAAAACTGTTCAAAATTTTTGGTGCTTAGTCGTTTACGGTTTAATTCTATAGTTGTAATAAAACCGGGTATCTTTGCTTTGGCGTCAACAAGTGTTTTATTTGATCTTTGCAGCTGCTTTTCGAGATATCGGCCAAATAACTCGCATTTGCTTTGGCATTGGCAGTCAACAAAAACTTCATTTTTGGATTGTCAACTAAAAAGCTACCAATAGTATCAAAAAGCTCCTTAAATTTTTTTTAAACAGTTCCCTTTAGAAAGCCATCTTAGTTCAGTGTGAAGTAAACATCTTACATGTTCTTCACTTTGTTCTTCACAAAACAATTTAAGAAGCCGCTCAGATTTGGCCCTGCTTTTGATGGCATTAATACATTTTATAACTGCATCAAGAACTTTATTTAGAACAGGAGAGACGTTTTCGGCCACTAAATTCTCCTTATGAATAACACAGTGCACAAAAATCATTTCCGGATTCTCATCCTTCGTCAATTTCAAGCAACCATTTTTCTTGCCCATCATGCTTGGAGCTCCATCAGCAGCATACGATGTTACATTATTTATTGGAATTGAATTGACATCTAAATACTCTTTAAATATAGTGTATATGTCTCTTCATCTTGTGGCGCTTTCTATTTTTTTTACAGATCAACATTTCTTCCGCAAATCTACATTCATCAATAAATCTAACATAAGTTATCAAAACAGCCTCACTGTCTCTCAAAGCAGACTCACCCATCTGTACAGAGAAATTTCTGGTTTTTAATTTAGCTATTAGTTGTCCCTCAATGTCTTCACTCATCTCATCAATCCTACTGCTGACAGTGTCATTGCTCAAAGGACTCGCCTTCACAATCTCATCGTCTTTCTCTAAAACAGTCTTAACAAATGCTGAAATCGAAGGTTTTTTCAGGTTCTCTCCTATTGTATGGTTTTTAGTCGATTTAGCTATTAACTGAGAGGTTATGTAACTAGCTCCTGTAGGCGACTATTAGTCGAGTTTCTAGAATTCAAAAAGAGTGTTAAGTGGTTATTTTTCAAACTTTTCTTTTAAAGTTTTAAAAAAACTTAAATCTCAGTTGATATAGTCTTTATGCTTCGCCTTCGAGCGTGCCTCAAGGCGGCCCAGTTGCATGGATTCATTTGTTAACCTTTGGTGACATATAAGAGGAAACTGCATCCTCTCGTCGTTTATAGCTGGTATAAATCCGAATTATAAGTACTCCTCTGAATTTTGTCGAACTTTCTTCTTGGATGTTCCACTCATTTCTTATGGGCGAAAACAATATGTTAAAAAAAATTAAAATAGCAGTGTGAACAGTGTTAATAAAGTAATAATGATTTTCTCTGTGTTTATATAAAAATTTTGTAGTTTTCCCAAAAATTGTTTTCTTTTTGTTTTTAACAAAAACTACTATTATGTATGTCTGAACATGAGAAAAGAAAGGAAATTGCTACTGCTGACAGAAATTTGCTTTAAAATTAAATTTTTAGTAAATAAACATAAATAAAAATATTACTAAAAACTTACAAGATAAATTTATAAAACATGTTAAGTAAATGCATTGAATAATGTATTGTTGGCAGAAAGTTTTACAAATCAATATAACAAAGAGATATAAACTTAAGCAACGTCAAATCGAACTAATTGAGTGCGAAGACCTAGGTTCCTGTGGGGTAAAAGCATCCGAGTTCTTAGTGATAGGAGTCACACTCGTACTCAACACTTGGCGACTCTAATAATTTAGTTAAGATGTTGGTAACGTCAAATTCATTATATTTAATAAATTTTGCCCTTTTTTTAATTAAGAATTTGTTTTTAAAAAAACTATCACTGATATCTTGCATTCCATTTCGGAACCTTATAGCGAAGGGGTTAAGTCGTCTCGGTCAATTTTCAAATTGCTCCCCTTCAACCGTCAAATTGCCCCACGTTGGGAAACACTGGCATAGACATTAAATAACGTATTTTTTTTTTGCTTTCATTCGAACAACAAATCTTGATTCGTGAAAGATAAAAGCGGAGAGGAGACACCTTGTAACGGAAACCACTCAGCTCGGAAGGCAGCACAATACGAAATTCATAAAGTACGTTTTACATTTTCTCTTCCGCCGTATAAAGTGGTTAATAAAAGAATCAGGGGGTTTTTATCAAAACAATGGAATATTTAAAATCGGCATCCTGCTGCCTCTCATTAATGCGCCGGATATTTCCTTTTTATGTTACAGCACCGCGCGGGGGCGGTGGATGCTGTCGATTGTTTTTACACGATATTCTCTTATTCACGAAGCCCAAACAAAAATGTTATGAATGGGTAAAATTATTTACATTTTACTGGCGCTAGGTCTCTACTGCTGGAGACCATCTACATAGGTACCACCGCAGCATTACTATGCTCCAGTTTGCTTAATATCTTATGTCTCAAGGCGACGAGGACAATGCGGCGGAGTGTACATCATCCCAACTAGCGCTATGTTCTTATGGGAAGCGTATCACTTACCATCACGTGAACGTCCCGCTCGTCACGTGGCAATAACTTTAAAATAAATCGCAACATAATCTGTGGGATTTATTTTAAAGTTATTGCCCACATGCATCACATTTTATTCCTTTATATCTATTTATCTAAATCTGCAGGTCTGAAAACTATTGCACGAGTTTAGACCTAGTTTTTTTATTGTAAGACCTTAGAGCGAGGTATATATAAGGCGGGCTTATTGCTTGTTGACATTGTATAGCAGCCAACCTTCGCTGAGGTGAGATGGGGTAATAGGTGATAACTACTGACTTAAACTACATTGGTAATAGTAACAACATGTATATATATATACGAGTTTAGGTAAAACATACATATACATACATATAAATAGTGCAAATATATAGTTAGTGATTTGTGCAATTTATATATAGTTAGTCTAGTTTTTTTTATTTGACCTGTGCTACTCGACACAGGACCCTCGGTCGATGTTCATTATTGTTTCATCGTGACTTTGAGATTCCTTAAGAAATGTTACAAATGTACATATAGTAGTCAACAGCCAATTTTACGTCCGCACTGTTGAGGCACAGGTTTGCCTTCAATATGAGGGCGATGGGCCATAGTCACCAGGCGGGCCCAATGCGGATTGGGAAACTAATTCATGTGCAGGTGTCCTCGCGATGTTTTCTTTCACCGTTTGTATTCCGCTGTTGTTACTTAAGTTCACAAATGTACATAACTTAAATATCAAAGTCATCGATACATGCCGAGATTCGAACCCGCGACCTTCGCAGTGCAGGCCGCACGCTCTAACCGTTGGCCCGGCGACGTATTACATATAGTAATGTTTTGCAATATATTTTTCGCAAACTTACTTTCACTAATATAAGATTGTTGAGAAATAAAAAGTTAACAAAATTTTTAATAAACATACTTATACATCACGCCTCGTTCCCAATGGGGTAGGCAGAGACCACCTCTCCCCACTTGCTACGACCCTGGCACACCTCTCTCCCCTAATATCATTCAACACAATATTTATTTCATAACGTGTTGACGAGCTTTACGTAAGCTCTGTAAAACAGGCAGAGCCAGCGCCATCAAACGAAATAGACAATAGACCACCGCGACAACAATATAGCCTGTAGATCAAATTATAACATATAAATAAAGGAATATAAATTTAGAAATAAGAAGTTATTAAACTCAAATCATCAAAAGAAGGAAAAGAAGAAAATGGGAATATTACCCAAAAAGGGATACTTTATGTTTTTGAGGAAAAAAGGCAACTGTCTTCACGTGCGAGAGGTGTGAAAGAAGGAAACAGGATGTAGTATGGTAGAAGAAAAGAAGTGTGATAGATGAGCAGAATATGATACAAAAAAGAGAACGAAAGACGAGAATGGGTTAAACAACATAATGTAGTAAATCACGAGATGGTTAATAAAGGCCCTGACCCACCACACGTACGGGAATTGCATAAAAAAAAAACAACCATTATGTAGTTTAGTCGTACAAGACGAAATTATAAGATAGTGTTTAATTGGTTCATGTTTGAGAACATATTACATATCCTAGTTTATTATAAACGTAGTACTTACAGCTGAGATTATTTTGCTTTAAGAGGATTACCTGCTGAGGCCGCCGCGGAAAGATCGTCAGTTGTGAAAGCTTTCGCGCGGTCGCCGCTTCCTTTCCGGCGGAAACTTTTGCGGTGCACGAGGAGCATGCGCGCCGGTGCCGCCGGGACACGGCTCCACGCCGTAATCGGGGGATTAGTCAGCTTTGATGCTTCTCGCTATTTATTACTAATTTACCACCGACCTGAAAGAGAGAAGTAATGAATACCGCACTCTTATATGTTAAAAGTTCAACAGAAATTATTAATCATCCGCGTAATCCATCAAGTTCTCCGCCGGTTCATGTAACCAGCGGAGAAATCTGTCAACTGTTCCTATTAGCAATATCGCCCCCAGGGGACCCGGGGGTGGCTTCCGGCGAGGTGCACGATTACCCTTTCCTTGTAATTCGATGATACTTGCCAAGGTTTAAATTTTGACGCCATTTAGAAAGAAATGAGAAAATTAATTTGAGGGAATTCCCCGAACAGATAATCGACTCATCGCTGGTTACTGCTGGTTTTATATAGAATAGATTCTTCACATCATCATTGTTTATCTAAATAAAAAATATAACAACCTGCTTATTAACACAATATCTAATTGTGAAGGTGAAATTTATTATTTATCTTCATCATTAGCCGGTAGACTTCAATTGCTGGACACAGGCCTCCCTCAGAAATCTCCACATCGATTGGTCCTGTGCTGCCTGCATCCAGCGGCTTCCCGCGACCTTACAGTCAGTATGGCCGCCTTCAGTATCACCCGCAACTAAGGACCGTCGTTTGTAGGGATTAATGTGGGGGCATTTGGCCCATTTCCCAAAACGCTGGCCCAATGCGGGTTTGTGGGAACCTGCACCTCGTTTTTTGATTAGCAGTGTGCACCACGAGCAAGCGAGGCTGGCTTGGGTTCCGTGAGTTGTTGTGCGGAACCCCTTACGTTATTTACTTATCAAACACCAATGAGAAGCTTATTTAAAACGGATAGCTTTTGTATCATTGGTAAAAATATATGCAATATTATTGTATGAACTTCGTATAACTGAATCTCGATGCAGTGTAAATATATTTCCACGCCACAAATCTTGCTGCAGCTTTTAATAATTGAATTATCGCTGCTTCGTAGGACGAGTTGCTGCAGTGACCTCTGGGCGGAGGCGGTAACTCTCGCCCCTCGGAACCTAACTTCTTAACCTTATAGAATTTAATAACATTATACTGCGTCAGCTTATTTCGCGTGTAACTTCATTTTATAAATATTATCAGATTTCACTAAAATATGCTCACAGTCCCTGCTCTACAATATCATATGAAATAAGCTCGGAGTCTACTCGACAAGTTTCACTCCAATAAAACTTTGCGAAACTTCAGCCGATGAACTTAACAGGCTATGAGAACTTGAAGTACTACTTTTGTCGCGTAAAGACATCTAAACTTTAGCTTAATATATTCGATTAACATCTATTCAAAAATACTACGTACTGAGGTAAACGTGTACATGTTTTCACTTGCTCTTACATTTTTTATTTAATGTAGGCCGTTAGGAGTTTTACATCGGTTTACATATACTTAGATATATAGGAATAGAGTTTTTCAATCACTAAAGATGAACTGCAGATACAAAGTCCTTGCGATTGTGAACTAGCTGTCAAATATAACATATTAGGTATAGGAATACGAAAAAGGATATGTCAGCTGGGCTTTCCCACCTTTTTTACAATACATTATTTAAACGGAAAAACGCGAACTTTACTTTCATCATCATCAGCTGATAGACGTCCACTGCTGGACACAGGCCTCCCCCAAAGAGCTATACTTTACAACTAGTTAAAGCAGGTAAAAGTCAACATATTACTGCACAAATGAGTTGTGGTGGTATTGTGACCGCTGCAGCGTCACACTGCTAATAGACTCTTACCCTCAGTCTAATTGCACTTTTCGTACTTTTTTACAATTCTCACTAGGTATGCAAACGTATCAACTCGCATAAAGTGAACTCCGGCTCTAATCTAAACCGGGGCGAGGGGTGGGGTTGGAATCAGGAATACGATCCCTGATAACTGAGCTATCGGTTCGACGGAAACGTTATTAATGTAATAGCTTTACTTGTACGGACTATTTTATATCCAATTTATATAAATACTCAATAACTAAGTTATTGACTGACACAGCGAACAACGATATGAAACAATGTATTTTTCAGTTTTTAGCAGATAAAGGAAAAAATGTATTATGTATGGGTAAGCGGAAAGTTATGCGAAACCCTTACATCCGTAAGGGTTCCGCATAACTCATAAAACCCAAGCCAACTCATCTGCTCTCGGTGCACCCTGCTAATCAACAAACGAGGCTCTGGCTCCCACCAACCCGCATTGAGCCAACGTGGAAACTGGCCCAAATCCCGTTATATGAAACCCTACAAACGATGGCCCCTGGTGCCCGGTGATGAGAGCGACACAGGACCGATCGATGTGGGGATCTTTGAGGGAGGCCTATGTCCAGCAGTGAACGTCTATCGGCTGATGGTGGTGGCGGTAATGCATGTGCAATGTGAGTATCAGCACCTGTACTATTAATAAGTAATGTTAAGTATGCCAAACTGTACGTTACAGCGAGCATGCGCCTGAGGTAACACACAGACCTCTCCCTAACATGCACTCACGGGTATAAATTACGGTTTCATACTCAAATTATTTACGATGGGTCTCTGTTCCGGAGACCGTCCAGGTAGGTACCACCGCAGCTCCCGTCGTTGCCGACGTTCCGGTTTGAAGGGTGCTGTAGCTAGTGCACTGTACCTTTTGTCACAGGCGACGAGCTCAACCTGGTGCAGTGTTTAACATTCTATCAAGCGCCACGTTGTTATGGGCAAGCGGATCGCTTACCATCAAGCGAATGTCCTGCTCATCTCGTCGCTTCATTAAAAAAAATCAGTTAACTTATGTCAACCATTCACCGCTGAACACAGGCCTGCATTATTTAGGAAGTACTGTTGTACTCGCACGTTTGACTTCGGTAGCGTCTTGGTGAAGGTCATAATGGAGGACTGTTCTATTCATCTATTTATTTATTAGTTTCGCAACAAGTACAATATTCAGTAGAAGCCAGGAAAGGAGCATCCGTTTAGCAGAGGTTCTTCATACGTAAATGTAGTATAGTGCACTACTGCACTGTGAAAGAGAACCCTAAATGTGAAAATGTTAATCGTGTATAGTTACTGCATACGAGTTGCTCCTGGGTGTTCAGACGCCGCACGTCTCGCCGCTTACTGTGAACAACAGCATCCATTTGTTATGTATCACAGTTCGTAGCGGAAGACGCTTTTGGAATCACATCCGCCCAATAAACATGGAGTAGGGGCGCGTCGGGGGCGCGATGCGATCTCCGCACAAACCGCTCCGTTGTTATCTTAAATAAAATGTCTGTTGTAATTGTGCCGTTTGAATTATTAGCGGGGCGGACTAACGGCCGCCCGGAGCCGGGCTGCTGTTTTAACCGGCTCACATAAACCGGAAATACGGCATGGTACCGATCCACATATCCAAATATCATCATACGCTAACACTTGTTTCGCGAAACGCTACAATTAATTATGATAATATATGCTCTATAAGTTATGAAGGAAAGTCTGAACATGGTAATTCATCAAGCAGTTAACAGTAGTGCAATGAGTTGTCCCACCACTGAGATTCGGAGGCTTTCTCTTATATAATAAAAAAGCCTTGAAGTGGAACACAATAATCATGGTTAGGTACATGTCGTATGCCTAGCGATATTTTCTTTAACCGGAAGCCTACATTCAATACAAATCGACCCTCAAGTTATGTTACACACAACAGCCTTACAAACCGAGCTCTATCACTGCTTCCTGAAGTGCGTTGGAATTAAATATACATTATACATAGAACGTACGAATTTTGATTCGAAAAGTTATTAGTATTTTTTTTTTGGTTAACTACGTAATAGCATAATTACGGAACAGTTCTTCTTCTTCCTTTATTTTCTGAATCATCTCATCGGTATACTTGCCACGATTGACGATCGATAGCGTGATGAAGCGCATCAGAAGAGAACTGAACACATATTCATGTATTCCTCGTAGAATTAAAACCAAATATTTTTAAGAAAATCTTAATTTCTTCCGGTTTAAATAAATGTACGGTGTTTTAATAAACTCGTTACTCGTTTTTACATTGAAGACTCCGATACTCTGGTCTGAACTTGGGGATTACAAAAGCATCACATATTCGGTATAACTTTCTTCAAAGAAAATCGTAGTTTTTTTATTAGTTAATTAAGAAAACTGAAAAACGGTTAATTAACAGCGGCCATTGTTCCTTGGTCCAGAGAAGCTGTTCATTGGCTAGGTATGTTTTGTATTTCTCCAGCCGAGTAAAAGATTTCATCAAATTAACCTCATACGCCATGTAATTTAGTCTGGAACGAATTAAATTGGTTTATAAATTAAATTTCCGGCTGCCGTTTGATGAATTAATTCACAATAGGACAGAGGGATGTAAATCTGTATAAATTATATTTCATTGATTTATACACCTTTCTTCCGGCGGCGGTCGCAATTTGCGTGGAATAAATTATGACGGAAACAGAATGATTCCCGTCTTGGAAACGAGTTGCTCTCCAGCGCTGCTCGTTTGTACTCTTCGCGCTATCTGCAAGATTATGCACTAGCCGGGTGCAGGGTATTCACTGTGCTCTACAAAAAATACCATCGCTGGCCTTACAGTATATTCCAAGGTTCCAACCGCGCCGCCTGTCCATCATCTTATCTCATACACCTATTTTATTTCCTCCAGCGATATTTCCCTATCAATACTAACTTCAATCATAGGGTCTACAACTGAGGCTATTTAAAGAGGGAGGCGTTTACATCACAGATTCCCAAACTTTCACTGCAGCTAACAATGAGTATTAATTATGTTCTAATGCTGTCAAAATATTTATCTTCTCCAAATTTGCAATCAAATGAATTAATAATGGCGAGCTTCATGCAACCCTTCATATTCTTTAGATCATTGTACATTGTTTCATAGCAAGTTCTTTTAAACATAGATCCTTGCTTGTCTAAATAAATAAATACCCAAGTATCCACTGGGACGTGTTCACGTCCGTGTTAAGAAGCACCGATGTAGACAAACATAGGAAACACCACAACGTCAAGAAAGTAAGTAGCTCTTGAACTCTACGGAGATAAAAGTTAAATAACATTTCCCTCTATTTAATATCCCCTTTGTAAATCGGGAACAAAGAAGTCCTACGAGCTCTTTGTTCCTCGTGAGTGATTATTCATAATTCATAAAGGGTAGCCATAGCCCTGCACCCGCACACCACTCGGGGAAAAAACCACGTACGAACAAGAATGGTACAGCGACTTGGGAATCAGCAGACCTTAACCTTGGACGGATTTTTAAATATATTGCACAAGTGCTAATGATAACCCAAACCAGTGACCACAGTTCTGATTGGATACAGTTTGTGTATTCAATCAGAACGATTTGGATTCTGTAGAAGATTTATGTTCCATGTAAGCAGATGCCAGCCACCTCACCATCGAGCAGAGGTCTGTTATCATTACTGTGGTTACATTTGCAACGCGCCGTAAACAAAGACAGTCTCTGTATGCAGATATGATGACAATCCTCGTGGAATTCCAAACCACAAAATTAATGTTGGTAGACGTGAAACTCAAACAAACGGGATGACAGCGGCGGTACGAGATTGGAGTTACATTGGTTTCTGGTTGAGACCTGATATAAATGAGGTTAAAAAATTATAATATCATATGTTAATAAGGGTGTGTAAGGGCTCCCGCACAACAACTGACGGCACCCATGCCGGCCTCACCTGCTCGTGGTGGACCCTGCTAATCAATAAACAAGGCTATAGCTTCTACGTACTCGTATTGGGCTAGCCTAGTAGAAAATAGTCCAAATCCCGCCATATGAACTCCTAAAAACGATGATCTCTGGTACCCGGTGATAGGACACCGCAAAAACGATTGCTGTACGAATTTTTGGAGGAGGCCTTCAGCAGTGAACATCTATCGACTGATGATGAAGATGAAGATGAGATGAAGATGAATGATAATAAAGATAATAAGAAAAATCATTGACATAAATAAAGAAAACAAATTGTTTTCAGTTACAACATGGATACTAGCTTTTAAGCCAATCACTATTTTTTATCACAACGTTTAAACGCGATATTGCTTCAAGAGGTGTCTCCCGGAAGTATTGTGTGTTATAATTGAACAATGAATAAGAAAAGTATTTTTCTATTACAGCAATAACATATACGTCTTAAAGATTTAGTTTTAATATAACACAAAAACTTATCTTACGGCAGCTTAATTTACTTAGATAACTTTCTCGTGTGTATCGGTAACGTTATTCAGTGATCGCAACATATCGCTTGCATATATATCAGGGCTGCTATCAAGAGTCAAATTTACGACAGGAAACCGAAACACTGGCGACATAAGTCACTCGCTTCCGGGGTGTATAAATCAATTCATATTAGATTAAATATTGTGCAGGAAGTGATATATATTCCCACAGCGGTCTCTCAGCGGGAACGCACAACACTTTACCGACGAACAGGTGCTACAATATCAACCACTGAAACAGTCATCACTGGATTAGCAGCCGAGTGGCCGTCAGCAGTTCAGGAATAGCCGGAAGAATGCGGCGACTATTTCCGTTGTACTTAACAATGTCGTATTGGATTGACTATTTTATTTACGACTCCATACATCTACATTTGAAATGTGTTCATCTATGTATTGTATATGATACACTATTTATTACTACTTTTCTACCATGTCTCAGCTTGACTGGTTAAAATGTTTAAAGGTCCACTTAAAACCTAGTTTTTAGGCGTTTCAGTAACGTTCTATTTACAGCCTATAACAACATTAATATTAACAATGTATAACTGTACGTAAATATTCAAATTGTGTGATATTATAAGATCAGCGCGATGCAGAATGTTGTCCAGCAAAAGCGCTTACTCGAGTGCATCACTTCCGTGTGTCGATGGGACGTCATTGTAGAAGTAATTCAGTACGTAAATGGTTTCATTGGTAAGCCAACGACGGGGGATGGAAGTACGTCATAAGAGCATCGGTAACACGCGCAGGCAGTTAGCACGTGCGGCGGTAACGTTTAATGGGACAATAAGCAGTAGAGACGCAACCCATGATGAGCCCCCGCGCACCTTCCATGTCGGATCTGATTGTCCCGCGCCATCAAATGGCATACATTCAGAATGAGTACTACGTGGTTAAATGCTTGAGATCCAGACAATAAACAAACAGAACAATAACACCACGCTATTATGACACAATGTCATACACTAGTCAAGACATCTTTGTCGTCTTCCGGTTCTTTAGTACGTGTACAAAACACCTTCTCAAGCTTTTTTTAATTGTAGTAGTTAATGGAAATTATGTGTAAAAACTTTTGGTTACGTAAACAATAAGACAAAACAATTTTATTAAACAAAATTACAACACAATGGTTTCAACGTTTTGAGACAGCAAGGATAAAACTTCCTACGACCAGATCAGTGTTTTATATAGAAATGTGAAAGGATCTTGAACTCGGAGAAGTCGGGAACCTCGCCGGCTTTAGTGTATGCTTTTCTCCGCTTTTATCCCTGCTCACCGGGTATGAGGTGTTCAAGTAAGCGCGGAGCAGCGAGACAGCCTCACCTGTATATCAAAATGTAAATTATTCTGATTTACACGAAATATATTCTATGCAAATTACCGCCATTTCTCAGGCGGAGGAGCAGGCTCCACGTCCTTCGGCCCAATTAAAGTGCAGCAGTGCTCGTAGCTAAATAATTTTGAAAGGACTTTTAACGTAGTGTAATCAAAGTGAAACAAGGATCAATTTCGTTTTAACGCAATCCAGAACCGGAGATGACAAGCGACACGTGACATTCCTTTAAACGGCTTTGGTTAGAGGATTGCAAGGTGTCGTTTGTTGACAGTCGTGTGGCAGGAGTGGCAAGTGCACGTGACGTCCACGTCAGCGGAGGTCGGGGGCCCGGCGCTGTTGACTTGCGTGGCGCCGTCTGCGGTCAAGGAGCACGCTTCTGTTGCAGCTTGGTACAGGGATGACGCGGTTCTGACGCCGGGGGACCACATGGGTAAGTCTTTACGTTATTAAAGTCCACGTCAGGTTATATTAGTGATACGGCAGTGGCCAGGCCAAAACAAATAGTAGTTTTCCAACGGCTGTTTAAGAACTACAAAGGTTTGTTGTTGCTTAGCTGGACCCACGTTGCTGGTGGATGAGGGCTGGCGATTGGTGGTGCGCTCCGTGCGAGTGGACGACTCCCGCGCTCAGTACTCTTGCTCCGTCTTAGACTCGTTGACTGGAGAGCGCCGAAGGAGTACTCCGGTCAACATAGATGTTTCTCGTAAGTATTCTTTCTAGTCTTGAAGAAATAATTCTTGAAACTAGATTGCGACCAGATATCTGTTCAATTCAGTACTTCCATTTAATGTGGATAAAAGTGACAGGAGAAGCAAGCACTCATTATCATTTCACGCAGGATTGCAGGATACGCTGCAAATAGAGTCGCGTTCCGCTAGGGGTTTAACATTAAATACACATATACATAGGGCGAGAACATCCTAGTGAGTTCTTGTAAAGATCTTGTGGATTTTTCTCATCAAACCCAAGACACTGGTTTCTTAAAGGCTGTACCGTTTCTATATTTATTGTTATTTGGTAACATGAGGCTACATTTCCAGCAACGAGCGTGGCATCGGCTCCTCGCGCTATTTTCCACGGCACCTGGGCGACGAGCGTGCGGCGCGGTGGCGACGTGGTGCTGCCGTGCCTGGTGCACGCCAACCCGCCGGCGACGATAAGGTCAGTCGCAGTTTACTAATCAGGACTGCTAAGCAGGTCTACTAATCAGGTAATCAGGACCTTCCGCTAAACACTACGTAGACTTAATAATTTTTTATAGGTTTTTAAACATTAACTTGGATTTGATTATTTTGAATTTAAATAATGGCATTGGTTCCGTATGAAGCTGCTCTGCTGCTGTTTTTGTTTGTACTTGTTTGTCTCGTTTTCCAAGTACTTTATACATTTTTATAAGATATCTATCAAATAATTACCTTCTTTATTTCCTTTTTGGCGAATATAAAATAAATAAATTTATTAAAGACGATTTAAAACTTAAGTATTGTTAAGCGCGTAAACTTATTCAAACACTCTTCTTTAAAGCGTGCACTTGTGAGGGAATGTGTTAGATGAATAAAGAATAGCGCTCTCGGCACGATGAAGGGAGAACAAAAACAAAAGTAAACACCGAGAGGGTTACGGTGTCTTCACGACGAGTTGAGTGTTTGCGAGGCCTGGCAAGGAAACACCAACACTGAATTATTACGGCGACCTGAGGAGGTTTCCACGTTTTATTCTGGTTAGACGCAGCCTCCGCACCAACGCTTGTTACAGCGGCGGCTCAATAACAATTGCTTTTATTGTATCTTCAAGCACTGGCGGACTTATTTTTATTCATTGGCTCTCTGAAGGAATTACGACAGAATATATTTTCTAATTTATCATTGAACCAGTACCAACACTGATCTTCTTCTTTCCTTACACATTTAAATAAGTTGGAATATATCCGTTACATGAGACTACATTTCCATTCGATCCAGCTGTTTGAAGATTTTTTTAATTGAATAGATATTCACACGAAAAGCTTACTAACATAAGTAACTTTAGGAGACAATTCTTTAACGTGCATCATCAAAACTTATCTAAACATTATCTGGAACACTGTAACCTGAACGTGTAGTGTGACTGCGCCACCGTTCAACGGTTAGCCAAGTGGTGTCATCTCGTAATAGTGTTTTGCTCCTCTAAAACATATCAAATCCATTAACCATTGTATAACTGCTGGGAGCCAATTTGGCGAAGTATGTGCGGTGGGGGAGGGTTGAGGAGGGTGCGCCCTTAATATCCGCGTACGGTGCGTAACAAGTTTCCCGGCACGAGGCCCGCGGCGGCGGTTCCCGCTCCGTAATGCGTTGAATTAGGGAAACGTAACGGCTTGGCGACCCCTCTCGTGACCCCGGGGTTAACTCGTCGACATTAATGTTAATACATGTTATGCGGGCATATGGATAAGGCCAAAAGAAACTCCGGAAATAGTATGACTTCTATGTACTTCTTGTGGTAGCTTCGTAGTAGTGTCTAGTTGTAAAAGATTATTACCAAATTCCACAATTCTTTAAACCGTTGTCTTCGAATAACTACTACTACCCACTATGTACTCGTAGTTCTCTAAACAATGATTCCGCTAAATGATGACTGTATGCGGTTTGAAGGTCATGTGTGATAAAGATGACAAAGCACAATTGAATAAAATGACCTCATCTGATAGCCGATGGAGCCGTAAGATCCTCGAGTAGCACCCGCGTACCGGTAGACGTGGTGTTAGGAGGCCTCCCAGAAGGTGGACTGACGATCTGGTAAGAGTCGCGGGAATCGACTGACTTCAGGACTTCGGTGGTGTCTTGGTAAAGATCACAAATGAAGGTACGCGATATCCTTTTCCTCAGCGAAGGAATGTACATAGATATTGCTTAACAGTGACTGCCCTTTATTATACATCTATTTGAAGGTGTTTCATTTAAGTTCATTGACGATAATAACTAACCACTT
Source organism: Ornithoptera alexandrae (assembly GCA_029030555.1). NCBI lineage: Eukaryota > Metazoa > Arthropoda > Insecta > Lepidoptera > Papilionidae > Ornithoptera > Ornithoptera alexandrae. The sequence goes on along the minus strand of JARDVY010000288.1, from coordinate 13,527,559 downwards.
GTACCAGCAGAGCGGAAGGCAAAACCAGCCGGCATTTCCGTCAACGCGAACGCAAAAACAAACCCGCAATCAAACGAGACAAATGAAAGGGCGCTGCGAGCGGAGCCCGTCGCACCCTCTCCGCACCCTCGGCGCCTCGCTGCGGAGGCTGCGCTCTTTGTTTTTGCTCGTGGCTCGTGTCGCCACACCACACTCCGCTCTCATTAACTATTGCGAGCGGACTCGTTGCTTACCGCCAGCACCGGCACCACGCCGCCGTGAATAATAACAAGTTTTTTAAAGATCAACATTTACTTGAATCAAAGTAATCAAAAGGGATGCTCCATTTCTTATATCTTATATATATCTATTCATGTTATCTCATACGCTAGTCTCTTTGAAAATAAACATGATATTATTATCTTTATGTATACATATATATCATCATCAGCCGCTAGACGTCCACTGCTGGACATAGACCTCTCCCAAAGATCTCCACATCGATTGATCCTGTGTCAGACACTAGAAGTATTCGTTTGTAGAAGTTCATATTGAGGAGATTTGGGCTTTTCTCACCACGCTGGCCCAATGCGGCTTCGTGGAAGCCAGGGCCTCGTTTATTGATTCGCAGGGTGCACCATAAGCAAGTGAGGTTGGTTTGGGTCCCTTGGGTTGTTATGCGAGACCCCTTACACCCCCTATATATATACTATAGCAAAATATACGTTTGCTGAGTGGAAACTTCGAACCGTTAATCATGCACAATCACATATTCCTACATAAAAGTATTCCGAATCTGGCTAACGACGAAATCAAACGAAATTCATATTCTTCTTCTTAAGGTGCCTCTTCGACTAGCGAAGGTGACCAGTTCACCATATTACGCCCGGTTTCTTGCGAGGCGGAACAGTCGGATCCCGGTCCACTCCCTGATATTACGCAGCCACAATTTCCTCCGACCACCGACACTCCTTTTACCCGCCAGTTTGCCCATCAAAACGAGTTGGAGCAGTTCGTACTTACCGTGCCTAAGCACGTGGACAAGATGTGACACTTTCCCCGTCGTTGAATACTTCCCGAGGCCTGCTTAGCATATTATATTATTAATTCGTATTATAGAATATAATTCTGTATCACCAAAATTCAAGTGCTACTTGAAAAAAGCTAATAACCTTCAAATAGTCAGCCGTTTGGCTTACGGTTAAGAACTTTCTCCAACGAGTTATCGTAAAACAAACAAAAATTGGTAAAAGCTTTGACTGGGAGCTACGACTTTATTTGGACAAGTTGGTGCTTAACCTCGACTTCCATTGGTTCAGCTCACAAACCTAGCCACAGAAACACAGAGCTTTTATTTTTTACCTTACTTAGCATTTACGATGGAACCTAAATCCACCATGCGCAACTTCATCTTGTTATGTTTCCCTTCTCGTTCCGGCAAATACCACCGTTACTTCCGTTTCCGTCGCCAACCAGTAATATGACGTATCTCATTAGGGTTGCTGCTTATAGCTTAGGCTTCCAACGATTTGACATCATGGCAAACTTAGTCTAAACTTAGCTCTGTATTATATACTGGTGCAACTCATCATCTGATGATGATCCTTATTTGTATCTCTTTTGTTAAATAAAACTTATCTTTCATTCATGTATGCGATGATGATGATGACAGGTTGTTCACATAACACCACAGTATGCACGCCGCCTTTGAGCACAGATATTTAAGTTAGATGTTAACTCTTTAGATCATCATCATTATCAGCCGACAAACGTTCACTGCTGGACATAGGCCTCCCCCAAAGATCTCCACATCGATCGATCCTGTGTTGCACGCATCCAGCTGCTTACTGCAACATTCGCCAGATCGTCTAACGACCTGGTGAAGGGCCTGCCAACCTACAACCTTGGTACCCCATCGGCTGTCAGCCCTTCGAGCGATGTGTGCTGCCCACAATGGGCACTTGAGGCTAGCAATCTCTTGGGCTGTAGCTACTCGTGCAAGTGCGGGTTACATTTAAATGATACAAGGGCGGGTGGTCGCGGGGGCGTTGTTACGCAATACTAGTATAAAGCTTTCAAGTGCAAGCGATTACGCGGCCGCCTGTGCCGGGCCGCAAGTCTGAAGCGCACAGCGGCTGCCGGGGAAGTGTTTCTTTTGGCGCCGCGCTCTAACCCCTTCTCCGGTTATTTAATCTGTGGCTTTCTTTGGCTTTGCTGCTGCCTTTTTACACAGTGCAGAAGCGGGTTGCATTCCTTTTTTTACTTAAATCTGTTAATGAGTTTATTTTTTACGTTTGTTTTTAGTGTTTCCAGTAGTTTTGGAAAAGGAAACCTTTTTTATTTACTTGCTGCTGCCGTCTGTAAATATTACTATGTTCTGGTTAGAAAATCGTAATATCTTACAAATGTTTTTACTATCTTTCAATACTAAACTATCGCAAGATTAAACTTAAAGTTAAGGTATTATTATAAGTTACAAGAAGCTATGTTCATTTTGTAGATTTATTTACGTTTGTATACGTAGAAGTAATAATCGTTTTCCCGATGTTTCATAACTCTAAGGATTTTTCTGAAAAAGCTTTCAACGAACATTTTCGCTTTTAAATTTGTTATTAAATATGTTACAATTTATTGTAGGCGCTTCTCTACAAAGGTTTCTATAAACTGTATCCGTATGAAGGACGAGTAATTCATTTCTCACTTAGCCATCACAAAGATATAACATTTGGTGCAATGTTAAACTTTATTGATATTTGAACACCACATATATGTGTACGTGTACGTCGACATTTTCTCCTTTCCTCGTGTAAGGGTACCCTTCCGGGGTCAGGGAGCCCACGAGAACCGTTTGCAGCCCTTTAATGCGATACATTAGCGAGCCGAGGCAGCACCGTCTTACCCTCTTAACGCTTCCGGGTAAATTTTAAAGCAATGTGTTCACGTAATGATACACTCGTAACTTTAATAACTAGACGCCGAAAATTACTAACATTTAACACTAGATTATTATTAACCAGTATAATTTTTTAAATCCATACAAGTATGTTTCTTTAAACAAATTTGCGTTTAAATATATATTATATTATAGTATTCATAACAAATCTGTCACAGTACTAACCTAACTACTTTCATTAAAGCTCATTGAAACCGCTTAGGCCTGCCGTCGAGAAGTAGTGTGCAAATATTAATCAGTTGCTGTTTGAAGAGGCTGAACCTCGTGAAACTCTGGGAGTACCGAAACAAAACGTTAGGTCACCTTGGTGGTTATTAACAAACATTGTTACTATTATTAATATAAGTAAAATTATATTAATTTAAATACAATTATATTAATAGTATTTGTTTGTATTTAATTTAATATAATTATATTAAATTAAATACTATTATTAATATTATTAAAATAAAATATTATGTTTGCTTCGAGCGAGCGTACGGAGCAGTCGTGTTACAAAATAATTTAAATTTTTAATACAATCCGCACTTAAATTTAAACCTAATAAACAGGCGAAATTAAGTTCAAAGTGTTTTTGCTTAATCAAGTGTTGCATACGTCTTTTCCGTTACACCAACGTAAAATCTACGTGGTAACCGCTCTTCACCTCTTCGGGCGAAAGAAACAGGCTCCATATTTTTGTTCTCGTTCTAATGACGACTACGCCTAACCAGACAACGGTAAGAAATTTCTACACGGATCAACAATGAACGTCCACCGCTCGCCATCTAGAAGTGGCCTAAGACAGCGTAGCGGCTCGCAACCAAACCTGTCAGAAAATAAAGAAACACCACAAATCACCTTTAGAAAAAAACGTAAGCATAATGATGATGAAAAATTCATTAAAGTCGAATTATCTGAAATAAGAAAACAAATGGGGGAAATGATGGCTCTTTTAACAACGTTAAACAGTACCCAGGCTGAGAATATGAAGAAGATCTGTTCAGATATTGCGTTAATCAAGGATCAGGTGAATAATAACAATCTTAACGTTGATCGTCTAAGCTCGGAACAAGAACGACTAAAGATTGATTTAGAAAAAATTAACACAACCTCAAACTTAGCTAACGAGAGAATCAATAGCCTTGAATCGGATATGACATCAGTCAAAAGTGCCTGCAAACCCCTACTACTACCACCACCCCTACCTACTAACTACCACCCCTTTTAATGAATCTACAACATATGAAGGTATAATAAGTGAACTAAATGAACGTACCGCAAGGGAGAAAAACTTTATCGTTCTTGGGATGGGTGAACCAAACTCAAAAAATGTTAATGAACGTAAAGATTTTGATTTGAATACTGTCGAAAAAATTGTCGAGACTTTACTTAGAAAGCCCATAAAACCTGAGAAAGTAAAAAGATTGGGAAAATACGTATCAGACTTTAACCGCCCTTTGAGAATTACGCTTGCCACAAAAGATTTAGTACTGGAAATATTACGGACTAAAAACAACATTAATTTGGGCACTACAAAAATCTTTGCTGATCAAACACCACAACAAAAAAACTACATGAAGGCATTGAAAGAAGAACTAAAACATCGTATTGACAGGGGTGAGAACAACCTAACCATTAAATATATTAAAGGTACTCCAAAGATTATAGTAGACCGTTCAAAAAACTAATAGATATAGATAAACCCAAAAATATAGAAACTAACAGAGGTCATATAAATTATAATTTTCCCTATCAACATATAAATAAATACGAAGATGTAACCACCAATCGAAATTCTTTAAAATTCTTTTATGCCAATGCACGGAGCATAGTAAAGCCAGGTAAAATGGATGAGTTGCGATGTATTTTGCAATCATTTCCAAATACTATTCATATTGTTATACTATGTGAAACATGGATTAAAAACGAAATCGAAGCTGAATCTATACAACTACCGGGATATAAACATTATTATAATTACAGACAATAGCACAGGCGGCGGAGTGTCCATTTTTGCCTACAAAAACTTAAAACACCATATTGTGGAAGCACAATGTCTCAGAGATAACCATTATCTTTGGATACACCTTGAGAAATTTTCCTTAGACATAGGGGCAATATAAAAACCTGGCAGTACAGCAATAAATGACTTTCTTGGTACGTACTCTCAACATTTACTTAAAAGAAAAAGAGCAATAGTCTTTGGAGACTTCAACTACGACATATTAAAACCTGATCGTCTGACAAATATGTATAAACAAAAATTAGTGGAATGTGGGTATTGTATTTTGAACTATGTAATCGATAAATATAGTACTCGCGAAACTGCAGAAACAAAAACAATCCTGGATCATCTGTGCACCAACGCGAGAGACGTTAATTTTAATTTTGCCATAATTGATTCATCGATGTCTGATCATAAACAAATCTTTTTTGAAATGAAGAAATATCGATCTCAAACTTTAATAAAGAAAGACTATGAAGCAATAAATTATATAGAACTTTATAAATCAGTACAAGAACACCAAGGTAATAACCAAGAAGATAATTATGTAAATCTTGAAAATATGCTGAAAAACAGTTTATGTCAAAGCCGAATTCTAAAAACAAAGATTTAAAATCCATCGAAACAAGATTGGATAAGAAAAGAGATATTGGACGAAATAAATAAACGAAATTTACTATGGAAATTGACAAAAGATCATCCTTACGATACCAAAATAAAACAAGACTAAAGTCTCTTTTTAAAAAAAGAAAGAAATAAAGTGTTGCGAACTGTTAAAAATAATAAGAAACAATATTACAATAAAGCTTTTGAAGCATGTAGCAATCACCAAAAAATGATGTGGAACTTAATTAATGACCTTACAAAGAACAAGGCTAAAGAAGAAATATCTCTGCCAAAACTGCAGACAGAAATAGTCTGCAGACAAAATTAGTGATCCCACGGAAATATGCAATTGTTTTAATAAGTTTTTCTCGACTATCGGTACACTCCTGGCTAAAGAAATACTTAAAAAATATCACCATAATCATTATTACACCGGAATGTCTCATACGATGGCCAATAAAAATCTTTCGATACTATCACCGACATCGGTTCACGAAATAAATAGATTAACTGACAATCTTAAAGTTAACGCTATGATGGTATTAACACGAAAACCTTAAAGTGTGTAAAAACAGTTATACTGCATGAACTTACCGTAAGTATAAATAAATGTCTCGAAATTGGAGTATTCCCTGAGAAAGGTAGCCCTCGGAATATTTATAGACCTGAAAAAGGCATTTGACACGGTTAGTCATTGCATACTTCTCAATAAGTTAAGCGACATCGGAGTCACTCAAACTGCGTATAGCATGTTTGAGTCTTATCTATCAAACCGGTATCAACTTGTTCAGATTGGACGGTACAAAAGTGATCTCATGCCAATAACCTATGGCGTACCCCAAGGATCGGTGCTGGGATCGCTGCTTATTCTTATTTATATCAATAGCATGAAAGACAGGCCTCTCGGGTGATGTAACATTATATGCAGATGATACTAGTCTCTTTTACTATGGGCATTCTATAGATGTCCTAACGGAAGATGCGCAAATGGATTTAAATATACTTAATAATTGGTTTTCGAATAATCTTCTAACAATCAATATTAAAAAAACAAATTATGTAATTTTCTCCGCTAAAAACAAAAAAATCAATAATAATTTTCATTTAAAAATAAATAACGAAATTATAAATATCAGGAAAAGGAAAAATATTTAGGAATTATATTAGATGATCAATTAACATGGAAACCGCAAATTGAAAAAATCAAAACCAAAATTATATCCGTAACAGGATCATTGCGACGCATAACTCGATGTTTACCAAGTCAAGTGAAATATACGGTATATAATTGTTTGGCAAAACCCCGCATGGAATATCTGATAGAAATTTGGGGCACCGCAGCAAAAAGTTATTTAAATACTCTTAATGTATGTCAAAACAATCTAATAAAGGTTCTTTTCCACTACGATTATTTAACATCTACCGAAAAGATATATAAAAATACTAAGATTATGAACATTTCTCAAACATACTACTTCCGCACTTGCATGTTAGTGCATAAAATACTAAATAAAGAAATATATACTAAAATAACCCTTCCTAAAAAAGTGACTCATTTTCCTTGTAGAAAGACTTCTAATGGAATGAATAATTTATATTTACGGCCTCCGCGAACTAACTATGGGAAAAAAAGTGTACTATACGAAGGAGCTAAATTATACAACAGTCTACCCGATAGTATAAAAAGTGCTAAATCATATCGAGTTTTCAAAAAACTACTAGTCAAACTGTCTTAAATTCACCACAAAACATTTATTTAATAAAACAAAACATTGCGCATGACTATTCCAGTTTGACTCACTCTATGTAACCGACTTAAAAAATTTTTAGCGACTGCTCTCCGATCTCTGCGTATTGTAAAATTCTACCGCACCGACCACCGACCACCGACCACCGACCACCGACCACCGACCACTGCCGCGGACTGCGGGCTACCTTCCTTCGGCCGGCTGCAGTGTCAGCTGTTCTATGCATTAAGTTTATGGAATCACTGTATGTGTTTCTTTGTACGCTCGTAATTTTAGCTTAATCTATTGCTTATTGTCTTCTCGCATAAGTGAATTGTATATATTCTTGTGAGAAATAAAGATTCTTAAACCTCATTAATTACCAACCGGTGAAATCGAAATAATAAAAGTTAAATGACAAGCCGCTTCCGCAACCAATTATTCTTACCTTTACTTGTCCTCTGTCGCCGAGTAGACTTATTACAACTAAACCTATAATCGGTTTCCTGCGTCAGCTAAGGGTCCGTTACTTCGATGAGTGAGCTCCCTTCCTATGGGTTTTCTCCACCATTACCGGCTAATGTATCCGGGACGCGTAATTGGGTTGCGTTTTACCGCCGCACTGTTTACAACTTGCGGTTCACTTAACCTGCTTGTGTTACAAAATAATCTACGGCTTTCGAATCTTAACTTCCGGTTGATAGACTTATAAAGAACTACTCATTATAAGTTAATCATTGTCTCTTCAATCTTAAAGTCTTAAGAAAGTAATTGATTTGGTAAACTTCAAACGATTGAATAGATACTTGTTGATCGATAGACAGCTTGTCAAGAACAACAGTATATTAACATTGGATTAGCCTCAAAGTATACATTGTCGTCTTCATCATCAGCCTGCGGCAATCCTCAGCTAGGCATGGGCCTCTCCCAAGGAATGCCACTAGGCATACACAGGGCTAGTTGCTTCAATACGCGCTTTATTCTATACGACTATCAGATAGACAAGCAGCAGCAGTAATAATAAACATAAGAAAGCACATAGCCATGTCTTCAGCTAAAATTTAAGTATTCATACGAAGTAGTCTCCGTTCCGCAGTCACAAAAACTTGAATGGCGAGCGCGCTGTGAGTCCCCAGGAAGACACTGCGGGGTGGCGGGGTCGCGGGATGGCGGGATGGCGGGATGGAGTGGCACGTGCGATAATTCACAAAAACAAAGCGGGGCGTCACAGTACGTGGTCAATTTGTCCCATTTGGATACCTGGCGCCACGCTTCCCTCGTGTCCGAGTGCGAGCGGTCCCTCCCTGTATCCCGATTCATAATATACCCTTCCAATCTACCCCGCCACTGTATTAGATCTTTTCTCAGCTAAATCAATACTTAGTCGAGAATAGATTTAATATAATTAATACCGAATACTTCAATAAATTTCCGTCATTAATTCAATGTCAGTACAAAGCTAGAACAACATTAGTCAATAATTTGTGCTGATCTTACTTCCTCAATACGCTTAACGTTCATGAGCATTGGATCATCTTCATCATCAGCCAATAGACGTCCACTGCTGAACATAGGCCTCCTCCAAAGATTCCTACATCGATCGGGTAGGAATTCATATAGAGGGACTTGGGCCAATTCCCACCACGCTGGCCCAGTGCGGGTTGGTGGCAAACAGAGTCTCGTTTGTTGATCAGCAAGGTGCACCGCGAGCTGGTGAGGTTGACTTAAATCCCGTGAATTTTTGTGCGGGTACCCTTACACTCGTTTGGATAATTACTTGCAACTCGTGAAAGAAATTGTACTGAACCAGAAACCGGAAAGACCTTAAATACAAACAGTAGCAAAATCAATTGCTTGCTATTCCTTGGTATAAATATTCTTTCTTCTTCTTTCTTCAACTTCTATTCAAACATATTTTATCCAACGAACACACTAATTCTAATACATATGTAAGTATATGTTGAACTGTCATTGTGCTCCGTGGTAATCATTGTAACCTAAACATTTTCAGGTCACAATGGTCAGGCATTGATCTATGCTTGAATTTGTTACCATTTACTTCGAACGTGGTAATTTCATTACTGAAACTGAATCGGCTGTTCAGCATACGTCTTAAAAAATAACCTTGTTGAAATAAACCTAGAATTATTTTAAAACTAAAGCGATAAAAAAAAACGGAAGTTAAGTTAAAGCTAATTTAATTAGCTTGTACCGACCGCGGCAAATAGTTTCATCGCGGTCTCACGCGTTAATGGTATATTTTTAGCTTCTGGTTCATACTCCATCCCCTTAACTGGTGTATTGAATTGGTTTATGGAGTGTTTCAAACGCCGATAGCTCTGTTCAAATAACATCCTTAGTGGACTTATGACATGACCGCGGCCAACCCGAACTTGGCCAATATGAAAATAAAATCCTAAATAAAATTACATTATCTATAAACGTCCTAACACTGCAGGACACCTAAACTTATTTCGATTATGTTATATAATAAAAAGATTTTTTTTAATTAAAGAATTATGTAAAATTATAATTATCTTATGTATACGAAAGATCTTGTAAGAACAATCTCAAAATAGGGGATGACTTAACAAAATGTATAATTTGAAGCAAATCCATTAGCGGCGAGAGCCGACGTCCGCCCGCCGCGCCGGCGGGTGACAAACGATCCGCCTCACCACCGCACCACCGGAACTAAGGTGTTACCCGCTTCATGTAATTGTAGTAATTCTGCAGCAATGAATAAGGGATTGATACATTGCTACTCGGTGACGTGGAGCTCTTGCTGAAGGGTTTTTTCCTGGGCTTTGATTAATTGCCATCTGGACGCACACGTAAGCTTGTCAGTGTTTCATTTGTGCGCGTCTGTACCTAAAACACTAGCACCCGTCGCGAAGATTACTTCAAGCAAACAAACAAACAGACGAAATTATCAAATGGTTATTTTACATACAATCATTACGATTATCTTTCTATATATAGATTAAATATTTGTCTGTTGTGGATGCTGTCGTCGTTAAAGGAGAATGCAACAGACGCATTTAGTGTATACATTCTTCTAGATTTTTTAGTGCATAAGCAGTGTGAATATGGTAGCAATTGTTTAATGCAAGTAATGCAGTAAAATTTAAATGTAATAGCGAAGTGTTTATTTTTAATAATGTTTTGTGTAATCTTACGTAGACCTACTCGTACATTCGATACATACAGATCTATTTTAGGTACACTGTTTTACAGTTGATATATATTTTTATCTCAGTGTCTTAGTAATTTGAAAAAAAATATAAATCAATAGAGAGTTAACAATATTTTTTTTAAATAATACGATGCATGGGCCATTTTTATAATGCATTAATTCTATCTTTCTGCAGTTCTCCCATATGAACTAATAGTACTGCAGGATTCCGCACAGCGCGCTATGCGCTTAACAAGGTTATGCAATACAAAGCCATCCAACTTCGTTCTTAGTAAATGAAATAACACCCCGCTGATATTGGGAGGGCTGTTTGTAAAGGTCCAAGGTACACGGGGTCCCTTGTTACGGGGACCATATAAATGCGTCAACCGTTGTAAATTGGAGCGGCTGACGGGGCGATTTCGTCGAGGGATAATTTTGTTAGTTCACACCAGCAAGTCGATCATATGAAGGGGTGGCTTCAATGATCCTACTTTATATTTAAAGTTCTTGTTTCGTCATTATCTCATTTGTTAACTACCATTTCTAACGTTTATAGATTTTAAGAATGCTCCTGCTGCTGGCCATTGGTAAAGGGAGAGGTAGTGACTGACGGTAACAACGCCGGCTGACTCTACCAACATTCTGTCGATTGATAGTCTGCTGATAGATTGCAGTCAATTATTTTGTTTCCTTGTTTACGAGAACAAAGACTGATATCAATATCTTCCTTCGTCTCCAATGTCCCAAAAATAACGTGATTTCGTTAGCAAACAGTCACCAGTGGAACTAATTAAACAACGCAGTGTTGCGAGTATGAAGCTGGCACGCGACGAGTTAACAGTTCAACTTGTGTAGAGTATTGCAAGTATCAAAGTTACGCTGTTAAGTGCATACTTTTAACTTTGTTTTATAGTTTCGTAGTGTAGTAGCAACGCAGAACATATTTTCCGCAACTACGTACATCTAGGTGTATAAGGGTTAGTTATATTAATCGATTTTTTTAGGTTAATCGAAAGAGGGCTTGAACGATTATGTAAGAAATCGGTTAAGCCGTTTATAACTTCCAAGGTTCCAAATAAGTTATTTTGAAAATGAAATATAACATTATATCAGTTATATATTGCTATGGTGATATAAAAAACTACGGTGAGGGGTAATTAAAAAATAACTATACTGTAAGAGAAAATTGTGAAGCAATAGTAAACTTTGAAGTTTATTTTTAAGTATAACTTCAATTAATCATAGAATAGAATAGGATCATCTTTCCATTTTCCGTTCAGTTGGCGCAAGGAGTTGTCAGGTTGCTCTGTCGTCGAGTTCCTTCATCATTGTTTCTTCTTTATTCTGGTTTCAAATTGCAATAAACCTCATTCAAGTGTTTGAAGTTCCAAGTTAAAAAGTGTACGTAAGCCTAACTGATTGTTCATTTTAACTTAGAGGCGATCTAAAATTCTAATTTTTACCATTATACTCGTAGTTTAAATATAATTTCTCCAAAATGGGACAAAAAGTCGACTTTCGCCTCGCACGTAACTTCAGCTCCTCCGTGCACAACCGGAAGCACAGTATTCCTGACATCCAACTTTTCAACTTTATAACCGACATATTAAACGTATTCCATTGACATGAACTTGTAAACTTTCAAAAGCTGTCGACGGGTTTCCAACTCTTGAGTGAAACTAGGAATGTTCTATTTACGATTTCATTTACTTATACATACTTGTACGTAAGTTGCACTAGTGGGATAAGTAAGCCCAGTTTACTGGTAAAGACTACGCGAACCGCAGCTGCCTTTTTCTTCTAGTCGTTTATTAGGAAATTAAAAAAACATAAGCTAATCTAAATAAAATGGCTATGGACGGGGCACGTAGCTCGTAGAACCGATGGACGTTGGGGTCTTAAAGTGCTGAAATGGCCAGCCCGCACCGGAAAGCGCAGCGTTGGCTGACCCCGCACTGGGTGGACGGAGGACATGAATAAAATCGCTGAGAGTTACTGGATTCAAACAGCGCAAGAGCGTGCTTTGTGGAACACATTACAAGAGACCTAAGTCCAGCAGTGGACGTCCATCGGTTGAAATGATGATGATGATGATGAAGCAATATAAAACAGAGCTTTTCATTTAAATTCCTATTTAAACTATTCACAAAATCTAATTTCATTGCAAGTTTTCACTTGTAGCCATTAAGTATTCAGGCAGTAATTCATATTCTAGTAGGGTTCATGTTCAGTTGGAATGCAGTAAAGTCTAATGCGGTAATAAACACTAAGTATTAAAAACCATCCTATAATAATTTTATTCAACGAGTATAAACCCACTCAGAGTAATGTTACTAGTAACTTGCATAACAGCAGTTGCATATATTAATTTAATTTAACACCCCATTCAATATACACTTATGGGGTTGTATTGCAGCTCACGCAATAAGCTCATTGCAATACTAATACAGCACTAGGAGAAGTGCTGGGGACCGTCCAGCGCAGCGCTTATATCTACCAGCGTAGTTACTGGTCGCATTTGAGACACTGCTAATCATCAAACGATGCTCTGGTTCCCACCAATCCGCAATAGGCCCGCGTGATGGGAAACGACCCTAATTCCCGGCGGTGTCGGAGGTCATGCTAATGGCAGCGCAGAACCAATCGATTTGGAGATCTTTGGAAGAGGACTATGTCTAGCGGTGGACGTCTGTCGGCTGATGATGATGATGAACTCGCCAGAAAGGACAGCAGCATTTCAACAGGTATTAGTTAAATGGCATCAAGAAATATGAGACCAGCTGATCCCCCCGTCCGCTTCGTTGGCCGTAACATCCCCGCAACTGCCTTTGGGAAAGGAATTTTATATAATCAGTTCTTTGCTGGCCTATACTCACTCGGCAAAGGGAATACTCCTACCAAATATCAAGTCTGTAAGCATTATGGTTACAGAGATTTGATGAGGCTGTACATAAGTGGACATATTTTATAGATATATAGTCACATACGCCCGCCGCCCCCCAACCCCCCTTACGGCGCAGAGACATGTCACTTGACCATCGAGCTGATCCACCGATTCAAATTAGCACAGCGAGAGATGGAGAGAGTTGTGCTCGGCATTTCTTTAAGAGACTAGATCCGGAACGAATTAACTAAACGGACGTAGCTCTCAAAATCTGCAAGCTGGAGTGACAGTGGGCCGGCCATGTCTGTCGTGTCAGTGACGGCTGATGAGGGAGGGAACTCGTGGAGTGGAGGCCGCGTGCAGATCACAGAAGTGTACGACGCCCTCACTCCAGATGACATGACATTATCAGGGCGGTCGGAAATGGATGGATGCGAAAAGCTGAGGATCTCATTTGATGGAAGACATTGGGAAAGGCTTACATCCAGCAGTGGATAAACAAAGGCTGATAATGATGATGATGATGATAGTCATTAGTGTATTAAAACTTTACAATACATTAGGTCCTTACATATGAAATTGGCGTTTTGTACGGGAGGAATGTAAAGTCAAGTTTTGTTTTGTTTAATATATTTAATTAATCAAAGTATGCACCGTTGTTATCTATGCACTTTTGGCATCTCACAGGTAGTTCATTGATCGCTTTACTAAACAAACCATGGGGGCGAGAAACAATAAACTGTTTGAAGGCGGTTTGGACTGCCGCATCGAAGTTGAATTTTTACCTTGTCAGAAGTTGTACAAATTCCGGAGAAAATGGTAATCTGTTGGGGCAAGGTCCGGGGAGTGCGGTGGATGTCGCAGACATTGCAATTGTAACTCATGTACCTTAGTGGTTGTTTGTTGAATGACTGTTTTCAAAACTCAAATGTACCCGCTAAATGAATTTATAAATTTGAATTTGGAATTCTTAACCAAACAGGAGATATTTCAGATCAAAGCCAGTTCAGGTCAGTATGACAAAACGCTAATTTTATATGTAAGGAGCTAATATTTCAATGCGACAAATATAATATGATGTATGAAACTTTATTAACTACTAGGTAACCGTTTCTCTTATTTGTCGTTTCGGGGGATGAAAAAGTAGAAACGAAATTCTAAAATAACAACCACCAAGATCGCAATAGTAAAAAACAGTGTTACAAAATATAGCTTTTATTCAGCAACATTTATATTTTTCAGAGTTGCATCTGCATACAACAGTGTTCTGTTTTCTGTTGTTACAAAAATTTTAAAGACAAAAAAAAAACAACTCACAAAATACAATATGAGAATTTCTTATTGATGGTAAATGAAGGTTCGCAAATGATGGATCACCTGTCTAGTTAAAAGGGTCCGGTGGAAGTGTCCTCGGCGTCACATTAGGAACTGCTGACGCGACATTAATTTACCCTTCGCTGAATACTTCGCAGGTTACGTGTAAAATCTTTTAAGGGTTGTAAATCCTAAATTATGAATATCACTTATTTTTTACATTGAAACGCCTAACACTTGAATTTCAAGTGATAATAAAGATGGTGGTGAAGACCACATTAAGAGTGGACCGTGGCTTCTATTCATGTTTTTGAGAAAGCGATGAGACGAGCGAGAAATTTAACTGATGGTATCAACTTAGTGCTGATTAAGTTGACATACACAGCACTATACAGCCTTTAGACTTAAGGGGGATATTATTACAGAGATAAATATATATAGGGGGCGAGTCGGAAAGCAACAATTTGCCTAAAAGTTATATAAGCGAATAATAAAGATTCATATTTCTAAGTAGATCATTATCATCATTATGAGCCTTTGTTCATCCACTACTGGACATAGGCCATCCCCATTATCTTCCACCAAATGCGATACTCAGCTTTTGGCATTCACTCACTTCCGGCCGTCCTGGAGATGTTATCGGTCCATCTGTAGATCCGTAGATGAACCTAAGTAGATTACGTAGGACTATTGAAGAAAATTATTTTAAATCTGACTCACTCATCTCGTAGCTAAGGTAGCTCAAAGGTCAAATTCCTTATGATTAACCATACCTTCTTTTTTCGTTGACAACTAAAATTACTAACAGATAAGTTTATAAAAGATGCTATGAAGCAACCGGGTGTAACCGGGTTCCGTGCAACGACTCGGGGAGCCCAAGCCAACTTCAGCTGCTTGTGGTGCACAGCGTAAGAAATGGTCCAAATCCCCTCTTATAAAACCCTACAAACGTGGGGATCTTTAGGAGAGGCCTATGTCCAGCAGTGGACGTCTATCGACTGATGATGTATGTACGATGTATGATGCTGTGAAGTAATGTCTTCAAAAATTTCAGTCCATCAAAGACAACAGAAGTGTTTTCTTGAACAATAGAAGTGTGATGCGGTGATAAAAGGGGCGGGCTAACCACCCCGCACCCGCGCCCTTATATTTCACAATTTAAGTGCGCGGCTCGTAAACCTTACGCTCCGGTTACAGCGTTCCGAATATCTCGCTTATAAAAGTAAAATGACTCTGTTCCGGAATAATATAACCTAGAGGTCCATTTGAAAATTAAAGCCTTGACAAGCAAGTTATTGGTATATACTCAGAGAGCCCTCTTACATAATAACGAGACCTATCTAGAGTCCTGGATTCGATGACAAATACTAGAACAAAGTGAACGCCATACAAAGCAAAGTACACTTTCCTCCTATGCTATTAACTTTAACATGTTAAAATTTGTATTATTGCTGCACATACAAAATGTACTTATGTATTAGCTTCATATTGTCGTTTTGTATTCTATATTGTTGCTTTAGCAGGAGCCGCCATCCTCAACACACACGCACACACACGCACACACACACACTACATACGTACATCCCGCACAAGCCCGCGGCGGCGCGCGGCGACTCGCCCAGATAATAAATCATAGTAACGACAGCAGGAGGCGCTCAGGGTTTATCCTGGCGGAGGATGATACGC
Source organism: Ornithoptera alexandrae (assembly GCA_029030555.1). Classification (NCBI taxonomy): domain Eukaryota; kingdom Metazoa; phylum Arthropoda; class Insecta; order Lepidoptera; family Papilionidae; genus Ornithoptera; species Ornithoptera alexandrae. The sequence goes on along the minus strand of JARDVY010000288.1, from coordinate 13,511,245 downwards.
GGCCTAAGTATGATGTATTACCCTTTTTACAGGCGCTGCCGAGTCCCCGACAGAAGCCTTTTAACGGATCCGTCTCCGAGAAATGTCGTTATACGAAAATATTATCCGAATGGAGTTCCTTTTTTCGGTCTATTGTATTAATGTCCTCGCTGGTTCATATCCTTTGCCGACGTAAAGGTTTGTTTTAATATTAAAAACAACTTTATTATAATCTCTGAAAGAAACAATAAGGGTAAATCTGACAGTATGCAAACAACTGAATATTTTGGACCTGAAAGGAGTCGCGATTTCCTTACTTAATTAAACTAGAAACAATTTAAAGTTGAATGTGGCGAAGGTCACAAAAAGTGGCTGAATTTTGGTTATGCGGAGATATATCCATGGAGAATACCTTTGCTAGCAGTTCCACAGCCTTTCGGCGTGTAAAGGCAATAATGTTGGTGAAAAGATTTTTTTTTTATTGTAGCTGAAAACAAGTTGATAAATAAGTTACAATGTAAAGGTGCAACGTTCAGTTATACAAGTTCACGCGAATATTTAACTTGAGCAGGACGTAAATATATAATACGTCAATTAAAGTGTAAACTTTTCGCGAAAGTTTCGCTACTTTATTATCTCGCAATACAATTTCATGTCAAAATTTTACAGGGGTTGTTAACAAACTCCGCCCATCGCCTAACTTTAACTGTTAAGAATTAAAAACGTACTTGAATTTTAATATTCTCTAATCTTGTTGTTAATAGCTTTAATGAACTCCTCTGCGATTTTCGGTTGTTAATAAAAATATTAGTTTTTGATGAGAATTCAAATCTGAATGTAAAACAGAGGTACTTGCTGAATGAACTGAACTTATAAAAGAATCGGGAACACCATATCTTTTGTTTCAGAGATCTCATCCCAGTCATAGCGATATATTTAACTGTAACGTAATATAAATAAAATCTCTTTTCAGTAGACCTAAGAAACTGGCCTTAGAGCCGGGTCCATGAGCCCAGTTTCCGATGAGCTGTAAGAGTCGATATGACTTTCAAGCGTTTATAGCTATAGATATGGAGTTGCCACGTCCATCTCGAATGCACCAGATTGAAAGATATAAAGGTTACGTACCAATTACGCAGTACAAATAACTAAAGTTCCTGTACTGCAAGTTAAAGGCCCTGGAGTTAAGCTATTAAGAAAATAACTACTGTCGTAAATTACAATATATTAAAAGACTACAATGAGGTGGGGAGAGGGAAAAAGTCATGGTTAAGGAATGGACTGGCATATCTAGGGCGTCCGAATTGTTCCGCCGAACCGGAGACAGAAAGGACTGCACCACGCTGACCGTCAACCTTCACCAATTGGAGAGGCACTTTAAGAAGAATAAGAAAAGACTACTATCGATACTAATGGTGCGAGCCCCTCCAGCTTCACCAACGTTTTCATGTACGACGTTGCTCGATGTTTTCGCGCAGTAATTCGTGTAATAAGCGAGTCGACTTTCACAGTATTGTGAGGCGATGATCTTAGCAACCGGATACTGCCGACTTCGTAACAAAACAAAACGCCGGTTCAGTTAATTGTAATCCGATGTAAAATTGTACCTCATTATTATGATTAAATTTCTGATAATAAATTGATATAATTATATCAATTATAACAATTATAATAATTGGAGGAAGATAGTCCAATGGGAGGTATGGAATCATATTTTCACATGAATATTGGTCCATAGATTTTATATAGGGGGTGTAAGAGGTCTCACACAACAACTCGCGGGCTCGAAGCCAACCTCACCTGCTCGTGGTGTACTCTGCTAATCAACTGACGAAGCTCTAGCGCCCAACCCGCATTCGGCCAGCGTGGTGGGTGATGGCCTAAACCCCCTCAAATCAACCCCTATAAATGACGGCCCCTTCCGCCCGGCGGTACTGAAGGCCATACTCACTGTGACGGACGCAAGCACGGCTGAACCGATCGATGTGGAGATATTTGGGGGAGGCCTATGTGCAGCAGTAGACGTCTATCGACTGATGATGCTGATGATGATGAGATTTTATGTGTGCAGATAAAGAATATTATACAAAGGGTGATGTATAGACGCCGTACAGACTCCAGATAGATAATTTTCTTACTTTATTTTACGATTTGTCATTTTGAAAGAGGCCTTAATACTTACAGTACATTTCTAATAGATGTTGTTAGGATTAATGCCTCCTAGCAAGCAGTTAGAGCCTACAGAGGACCCAATAACAAGAATATCGCGTAGCCTACATTCCGTAAAACAAAGAAAGTTAAAATTTTTGCAGTAATAAAGTAATTAATTCTTAACCAGAACAATAAACTTAATTTGTCGCCTCTGATATCAACAACCGCGTAGTTAATGCAACGCCTGTTTCCGTTACTGTATTGTCAGTTTGGTTCTAAAATATGTGTTACAGCGCGTTGTGCACCTAAGCAGCAAGTCACATTATCTTAAAACAGGAATACATAACTTGACTAACTTACGAAGACTTAGAATGAGATTCAAAATCACACTTTATATTAGTCAACAGACAAAAACATTGAACTCTTTATATTCGACCTATAACATAAGTCAAGTGTATATGTGCGGTAGACATAGTTCACAACTAAATTGCTCTCACCCCCTTTCATTTCTTCCAGCTTCACACCACGCCTACCCGTTCACGTAAAGTGTTCTCTAGTGTTATCCCTAATTGCGAGCTCCTAATGAGAAACCGATGTCTCGGTGGAGAGTTATTACTTCGCTTATTAAACTCTACTTCTAAGGAGTTCAGTACAAATTTAATGAATGGGAGTACTATTTGTATATAAAACTGCTTTTAAAAATACTTAAAAACAATAAATCTTTTGGTATAAACAATTTTAATTTAGGCAGAAATTTGAAAACCCTAGGTAACTATAATTATCTGTACGTAATACCTTTTGGTTTATCTAAACAGATAAAGTTTTTAGGGCTACCATTTTGTAGAGGACTAACTAAGCAGATTTCAGATAATACTTACCCGTACAGATAAGGAAGTCTAAGTAGTTTGTTCCTAATCTAGAACCATTACACCAAACTGAACCCCAATTAGTTTTTGCTCACACCCAGTTTTTGTTAAGACTGAAGAAGAGCATTAACTATGCATGCTAACACTTTCGCTGCTTCTGTACTTATTTAACTTGTGTTAATGAAAAGTTGCAAAGAATTCGTTAAATAATTCTCATTGAAACTTTAATTTCAGTTCGTCGTATATAATTAGTAATGAATTGTTAATTGAAATATTTAAGCGCAAAGTACAAAAGTTCATTGTTGTAAAGCTAACAAACTTAGCTTGTAACGAACGGCCGCCCCGAAAGTAATCCATGAAAAAGGGTAATATTGAAGTTCAGCCAAGCAGAAGCAGGAGCAGGAGCAGGCCAGCCGCTGAGCTTCCGTTTCGGAAGTTTTCTCTTTCAGATTAACTTGTATATCATTAATAAAGCTGACAACAATACTATAAGCAATCGCTTTCACCTACATGTGAACGCTTGGGTTATCTTGCCAGTTCCCTTTACCCACCGGAAACGTACAGGAGAATACCGACGCATGGACTCAAACTCTACATCGTATGAACTTTTTTTATTCGATGAAGCGAGAAGACGAGCGACTCGTTCACCTGATGGTAGACGACCATAACGCCGAGCGTATCGTGTACGTCATTATTAATATAGCGCTCATTAGCACGATGTATATAATGCCACATACATAACGTATTGTCTCGTTACCCCAGTAATGTTTACACACTACTGTTTGTCAGCTGCAATTGGAGGCTGCGGTACCCACCTACACCAACATAGACCTACCACCAGTGGAATAAATCTTTGTTAAAAAATTTATCTATAGCTTCAGATTCCTACCAATAAAATCTTAACTGACTCTCCACTTGACGCTATCACCAAATGATCAGAATGATAATGCAAAAAGACAGGTGAGAACACTTAGGTCGTAAATTTCTGTCTCCATCGATGAGAACATTAATCCGACACACGCACCCTCGCGCCCGCCCGCCCTTACGGGACCCAACGATATTTACGACCCGCGTTAACCGGAAAACGCGTCGCGTCACGCGTCATACCGACGCGAACGTAAAACGCGGCCGAGCACTGGACAGAGGATGGCGTCTTCCAAGAGATATGAAAGGTGTGTGAGCAGAGGCCACATTTACATTGTAAATGGTTTCTTTCGGGACCACACATTGACCAGGAAAATGCGGATCTACTCAGACGATCTGTAGCGTAACAAATCCGTGCTCCCGGTAAATGATTACTAAACGAAGATAGGACGGACGTTAATTATACCATCACATGTACACGTGCCCAGAGAGATCTTGCTGTTGTTAGTGTACATATTAAATTAAAAAAAATTCAACATATTCAACATAAAAACTGAAGCTTCTATTATCCGAACTTCCCCTTATCAATGAATTCCCACCTGATATACAAACGCATGCACATCAGTGCGCGTGTGCACACGCTGCGGAACTCGTGCACATGACGTGCAGTGCGATGTGCAGTGGCCGCGACGGATTACAGACCGGCAGACACTCGACACCGAGTGACGACTGGAGGCTGACTCGTTTCATCTAACCAATCACTTTGTACTTGATCTGTTTTTTGCTATGTGGAAATGAATTCTTTACCTACACAGCATCTAATGTCTGCGTCTGTTTTTGTTTCCAAAAACTATTACATTTTTACTTTGTATGATGTTAGTATTTGTAGTTCTCCTATCACCATGTTATCACTAGCGAGATTGGATTTTGCGCAAATTTTACGAGTTTCGCGCTACAAAGCCAACGGTCGTCTGTCTGCGTTATTGATGAAGTTGTCCCGAAGTTGGAACGAGCCCGCCGCTATCTCTGTGCACAGCTTCACTTTGAACTGATCCATCTTGAATCTTCAATTTGCCGCGCACCGCCCTGGGGACCTCGTTCTCAAAGCACCACTTATTGGATAAACTGTATAACCGACAAATGCTACAAGTTCCAAACAGAAACACATATACTCCTAGATTTACCAAATTTAATGTCTAATGTTTTCTTTATACCATGGACCCCGACAACAAGTGATGACACCGTATTTAATGTACTCGTACATCTTTACAAGTACTTGAGGCTTTCGTATGAAAAGTCCACGGGTGACTCATCAGAGCTTCGGGGAAGTTGCGGACAGACAAAATACACATATTTAATTTATCTTTCACAACACTTCATCATCATCATCATTTTATCCGATGGACGTCCACTGCTGGACATAGGTCTCTTGTAATGCGTTCCACGAACCACGATCTACAACATTTAGTATACAGAACTCCTGAAAGTAACCTAATACTAAAATATAATTACATATAATCTGCCATGGTAACTTGCACGTCACCTTTATTGGATCTTCATCAACTGTTAGACGTCCACTACTGGACATAGGACTCCCCCAAAGATCCCCACTTCAATCGTTCCTGCGCTGCTCGCATCGCCGAGCACCAAAGGCCGTCGTTTGTAGAGCTCATTAGGGGGGACTGGGGCCATTTCCGTCACACTGGCCCAATGCGGGTTGGTATAACAAAAAATATAACTTTTTTTATCCAATGAAACGATGAGACAAGCGGGACGTTTACCTGATGGTAAGTGATAAGCCCGCCCATAGCAACGCGGAGCTAATTAGAATGGTATACACTGCACCACATTGCATGCGTCGTCTTTAGACGTAAGATTTCTCTTTACCCCTGTAATTTCACTAGCTACAACTACCTTCAAACCGGAACATAGTAATAATTACACACTAGTGTTTGGCGACAGAAATAGGAGGTGCGATGGTACCTACCTAGACGGTCTGCGGCAGCAGAGACCTATCACCAGTGTTATTACTGTTTTTATATAGAAAGACATAAAACTTTTTAAAATTAATAAATAGTTCACTTAATCTCTCGCTCGCTGGCTTAATGGTTAGAGCGGGCGGGCTTCATTGCGAAGGTCGCGGGTTCGAATCTCGGCATGTGCCGATGACTTTAATATTTAAGTTACGTACATTTGTGAACTTAAGTAACGACAGCGGAATACAAACGGTGAAGGAAAACATCGCGAGGAAATCTGCACATGGATTAGAATTTATTCCGAGGTGTATGAGAAGTCACCAAACCGCATTGGGCCCGCGTGATGACTATAGCCCCATCTCCCTCGTATCGAGGGTAGGTCTGTGCTCCAACACTGAGGACGTAAATGAACTGTTGAAAAAAAAATAGTTCACTTATAGATAAATTTATTTGAGGAGTACAGCCATTTTAACCAAATTCTAAGAGAACATCTGTTAAACCTAAACCATTGTGATTTTCTTTAAAGTTGTTTGACGGCTTATCTTCTCTGAATTTCTTTTTGCTTAAAAAGTTGTAGTACACGATATTTGTTTTCTTATATCACCGGATACATAAGACGAAGAAAATATGTCACGTTGTAGACACAAGTTAGGCGGAAGATAAGCTTTACAAAGGCAATAAAAGGGCAAGTGTTATCGCGGCAGAACAATCAGCGTTCGTGTTTCTAATCATTAGTGGAAGTGGGATTTGGAGCCGGCGCCATAAAAGGTGTGTAATGTTTGTCTTTCGTGTACGAGGCCCGGTTGTCCTCAAGACTTCGTCGCCGGTTGTCTGGCAACCGGTAGCACTGCTTGCGGTCATTAGGGCGGACACGAGGGCTTGGCAAAGGGGTCCCCCTTTTGTGTAAACTCAGTCAACAACTCAGTTATGCTATTAATCACAGTACACAGAACCATCACCGCGTGTATAATTGTGGCCGGTGGCTGTCGATCGATCGAAATAACAATGTAGGTAGTCATATAATGTGTTACAGATTTTAAAACCTATACACCGTGAAAGTCTGAGTATTAAAAAAATTTAGGATAGCTTGGAATATATTCCGAGTAAAGAACAAAAACACGTTTCGAAAATGAGTACGAGTCCATTTGTATGCAGCTGCGGGCGCGGGCGAGATTTTAAAATTCAATAAGTACTCCAGCAATTCGTGCCCCACCACCACCCCCCACACCCACGCGGACGCTGGACTAACCAAACATCCGACGCGAGCGTTTCCTTATTGAAAATGATTATTGCGGCAGCTTCACCGCCGGCCTCCGGTTCAACATTCAAATCTCAACGCTTCCGGCGCCGAGACTATTTGCCTCAAATATCGGGACGGCGACGCGGCCACTTAGCTACTGCTGAACCAGCTCCGACTTTTCGGACTTCGAAGTCTCCTTTTCAATTGAGTTCTATAAGTATAAATTTTTTTAAAAAGGAAGCTTTATCTATTTAATCGCAAGGTAAATTTAAATGTCAATGTTATTTCAAATATCCTGTTGACGTGGATAGTCCAAAAAAGCTGCAATTGCTGCGTACTTGTGGTATCATATTGGTTAATGGGCAATTAATAATAAATGAATGATACTATGTCGATAGATAGTATATTAATTAACTGATCATGTGCTGTGCACATGTTGTTGTTCTTTATTATCTCTCAATAGGAAAGCAGGCTTCTGCTGCGGCACCAATTTCATCCACTAACAATAATATGTAAAAACATGACCCTTTTCCGGCAAAAATAGGTTATAGACATTGAGGCAGCCGACAAAGTCCTGAATGGCTGAGTGAATCGATGAACGCGTATAATTGGGTCGGCCTGGTGCCCTGGGGAGCCCACTCAGCGATATGTGATGGATGCTTCTATCGCTTCAAGCGATAGCATTCGGCCCAAGACACAACCAGTAGAGATCTACCGCTACACTCAAGTCGTTAATACGTAATAAGGGTTTCTTCTTCATTTTATTGTTTTGTCATTTTTTTTGTACTTTCTTTTTCTTTTTCCTGAGTACCTAATACCATCTAGGTAAGTACCACTGCAGCGCCTATCGCAGCCGACAAACAGTCAGTACTGTGTTTCAGCTTAAAGCGCACTGTAGCTGGTTAAATTACTACAATAATGAGCCAATATCTCATATCTCAAAACAAAGCACATTGTGGAGCAGACAACAAGATCACTTCTCATCATATCTACGGCTCGCTCGTCTAATAAAAAAAATGATAGATGGATTGACCTGCTAAAACTGGTACCATTCATACATTCTGTATGAATGTCTCGGTTATATGAGGTCTTCAAAGACTTTTGTTTAGGATGTAACACACAGCACCAGATTGCGCTCTTCGCCAAGAGAAAGTAAAATATTGAGTCTCGTTACCCCAGTAATTTCACTAGCTACAGCACCCTTCAAATCGGAATAAAGTAATGATTTCATAGTATTTTTAGCGACAGAAATTGGCGATGTAGTTGTACCTCTCTAGACGGTCTAGACGGTCTCCAGCAACGGAGACCTACCAGTGAACTTTGTATTAATGTTGTGTACACTAGCAAGGGTCTATCGAGGTAGCTTCGCCGCAACGTCTATGGAGTCGATAATATAGTTCGCTCGACGCTCGTAACTTGTAACATTTGGTTCAAACGTACGAATAACGACGAGTACGTGTTACTTCCGAACCGCTCACGTCTCCACGACGCACGGCGAGACTCCACTCGCACGGGTACCTTACAATAAATCTGTGTACCGGAAACACCACGCAAACATGAAAAAACAACATTATGATTTTATGACCTGATTCCACCATCGCCCTTCCACCACCGGACGTATAGACACACCACAGGCATTCATCCCTATATTGTCGAGATCCCACGCATTAGGATGAAGCATTTCGCTTCCACCTTAACGCGAACAGCGAAGGATTGGAATAGCCTAGCAGCGTCAGTGTTACCGTCCAGGAATGACGTGAGGATCTTTAAGAGAAAAGTGAATAGGCTACTTCTAGACTAGTGCGCTTTAACACCGAACACTACATCGCCGCTTACTATCAGGTGGAATCGTAGTCAAGCGCTAGTCTATACAATAAAAAAAATTAACAAAGTTGGATCTCTTAGGAACTTTCAAGAAATTATGCAAACTTCAGACTAGCTGTTTCATCAAAATTATGATGAAAAAAAACACTATTCACATTATAATACAAACCGAAGTTAACAACTTCCGATATTCATTAAGGGCAGAATACTATATTGGTGGTATAATCAGTTATCGGTGGCCGTCTCGGTAGGTACCGCCGCAGCGCCAGTTGCAGCCGACAGATAGTACTGTGATCCGGTTTAAAGGGTGCTGTAGCTAGTGAAATTATTGGGTAACGATACTTAATACCTTATGTCTCAAGGCGACGAGCGCAATGTGGTGCTGTGTATCCTAACCAACGCTTCGTCTTTATAGGCGAGGGTATTATTTATATGGGTACAGAGGGGTATCTGGAGCGTCCAAATTGTTCCGCAGAACCGGAGACTGCAAAGTCTGTACCAAGCTGATCGTCAACCTTCGCTAGTTGGAGGAGGCACTTTAAGAAGGAGAAGTATCATTTACCGTCAGGGTAACGTTCCTTACGTCTCGTCGCTTCGTAGAATAAAAAAGTAAATCCAAATAAAAATTTGAAAGAAATACGATATTTGACTGATGAAACCACCAACTTTAACAATAACATGAAATTAGAGCTTCGAACCACAACCATGGCAACCATGGGAGCAAAGTTCCGGCAACTTTGAGAGGTTACAAGCGCGCTGCTCACTCTGTGGCATTTTGCACTCGGAACTTCAATTAGTTCCTCTCCACCTTGGGATTATCGTTCACAAACCGCAACTTGTCAAGTTAACTCCACGCTCGGCATTGAAACTCCACGTCAAGTTATGCCTGGGCGTCCTGGCGTATGTGAAAACTGGAATTATCTTTATACCGGCCGTAGAGAAATTTGCGTTAGTTCATCCGTCGGCCCGCTGCATCGCGATAACAAACGACTGCTTCGGTTTTATTTTTATTTTTTTATTCTACGAAGCAACGATACGAGCAAGACGTTCACTTGATAATAAGTGATACGCTTGTCCATAATGTGGCGCTATTTAGGATTATATATACTGCACCGCATTGCGTTCGTTGCCCGAGGCGTAATATGTTAAATCTCCTTACTCCAATAATTATATTAGCTACAGCGTCCTTCAAACCGGAACACAGTAATGTTTGCAAAGTCTTGTTGTTGTAAATAGGTACTGCGGTAGTACCTAGACGGTCTCCGGCAGCAGAGACCTACCACCAGTATTTATATAGATATATACATCAGACACCGGAAATATAACACCGGAAAGTCAATTTATATTTCTGAAACATAATTCATCAAAATTTACGATGTTATATATTTCACGGATAATTCCCTTACATATAATAAAGGAAGTATGACACCGGAAACCGGACACATGTCCTCCAAAGACCCTCATCAATTCCGCTTCCTACTTACATTAAGTTAAGTTACACAATCTGTATTTGATAGAATAAAAAATATATGATAAACTGATATTTTGGATACATTTTTTATATTATTACATGGGCTAGCGTTTAACTAACCAGTAATCTACTACTGCACAGTAATCTAGTCTACTACTGCACAGTAGTCTAGAGAAGCCTATGGATGTTATGTATGCCGGATCTTAAAGACTACACACCCACAACTACTGTATAAAAGTAGTGACTGTAGTGCGTGTGACAAAGGTTCTGTTCAAAGGAGAAGTTTTTATCCCGTTCGTCCATTTCATTTGATAGAACAGATCCTGTACTGCTTGCTGGTTAAATGAAGAACCTGTACACCATTCATGACAATTTCAGTCCGCCGGAAAGAGTTTGGAGCCGTCCGTGAATTTGTTATCGTTTCACGTTCAAAGCAAATTTTGTTCAATTTAACATAACGAAAAGATACTTAATTACGCGAGAGCCTATTGCTTCTCAATTTACTTTTAAACAGTATTTTATTAATGTATCTTTATAAAAATTCGTCCTAACATTCCCTTTGCGGCAGGAGGGGGCGTCCGAGGAGAGGGAGAGAGTGAGAGGGGGGGGGGTTTACTGTTTTTTTTTTTTTACGTGGGGTAATGCCTACGCATACTCGTCCTCGCGGGGGCAAGGACGAGTTATGTCGGACTTGCACCGACTAAAACCCTCACGATGTTCCGCCTCATCGCCATGATGGCAGGGTCACGGTAACGCATGCACTCAACCGCGACCCTGCCGGCGCTGGCCGCTTGCGCAGCCCACCTCGGGAGTGAGGGATGAACCCTCCCTTTCCAGGGCGCGCCGGAACATGCAGCGCGCCCCCTCCTCGACCTCATGCGTGTGCGGGCGACCGGTTCCCCCGAACCTGTCGCCCAGAGGCCATGGGAGCCACTGGAGAAAACCTCTCCCGGCTCCCCGCGGCGGAGAGATGTTAGGCCCGCCGCTACCTGTCAACGGCCGCGGAGGATAGGGAGAGCGGCGCATCTCAATACCGGCACTCCTCTTCCCCCGCGGCCCCACCGCCGCCGCATCGCCGGTGCGACACCGGTTGGCCGCAGAGGGTACTCCCTCCGCGACCCCACCTCGGCTGCGAGGGGTGGTATGAAACCGCCCCTGCAGCCGGCCGCTAAGGCAGCACACAGCCGCCCCTGCGGCCCCCGGCCGCTCCGGTGAGCTCCAGTTACCCCAACCGGTGCTCGAACCTGGAGCGGCCGCTTCGGCCAGCCCTTCGCCGCGGGCCGGCCGGGTGGGTTCCACTTGGCTTCACCGTGTACCGGACCACGGTTACTAAGCCCCTCCGCCACGACAAGGCGAGAACCCGTTGGAGGGGGGGGGGTTACTGTTAAATTTATAAATATCGCGTTAAGCTTCTGCTTTGATCTTTCCAACGTGGAAACATTTATCATTACTATCAGAGTAATTCTGAACATTGGGCCATTTTTGCTAATTTCTTTTTATACACAACTTTCTGTCTTGTTTCAGTAATTTTTTTTTGCGTCACCGATAATGTGGTAAATTGCAACACATTAAAAACGCATGGTCCAATATCTGAAATTAAACATTGTCTGAATTTTGCATCAAATTGAATTTAATCGACACGATAAGATCTTGCCGTTTTCTTTTTATCTCGTTTCCCCGGGCATTTGTGAACCTGAGCTTGAGTTCTTTCTTTTTGTTACAATTATTTGCTTTGTTACCTTCTTTCTCTTTCTTTCCCTCTTTTGTTTCTCATTCGTTCTTCAGTCTATTTCCTTCCTTCACACATCGCGCTTCAATGAGGGAGACAGCCGTTCTTTATGTATTATTTTTCCATTCTTATTCTATATCACATTTGCCTTACTCTATAACATTTATTTATATTCTACATCATCATTTCTGTACATTTCTCTGACTTTCTATATTTTTCATTTCTTACAGGTTTTGCGGTTATCTTTACTTACTTTTTCCTATTGGGGAATTGCTTTATTCAAATAGAAAAGCTATAAGAATGACGCATATCTATCTGAAAGGTAAATCTGGTGTGACTGGATGAACTTTGATTTATTTTATAATCGATACAGCGTTTTGATCGATAGCTTCCTAATCTTAAAATAAACCATTTAGCTGTTAAATTTTACTAGATGTTCTCTGATCGCTATGCTGGCCGTAACTCCACCGTAACTTTGGGAAATGAAAGAATTTTGTAAAATCCGTTCTCGGCTGAGCTATATTGGGCAAAATTAATATTCGTACTAAACTTCAAGTCTGTAGGTCTTATGGTTCCAAACATATCGTCATGAATCTATATATAGGTGGAAATTTTATATACACACATATATATATATGGAATAAGTAGTGTGTTATTGCAGCTGGTATCGCGAGTCGGGCGGCGGGGCGCTGCGCGAGGTGCGCGAGCCGGAAGCGGGCGGCCGCTACACTGTGTCCGCAGACGCGCTGGGCATCCGGCGCGCCGAGCAACCGGACGACGGGCGCTGGGCGTGCCGCGCCGCCAACGCGCACGGCCATCTCACACTGCGGCTGCACCTCGCCCTGCGCGCGCACCTCACCGTGCACGCGCAGCCGCACACGCAAGTAAGTCGCACCACTTGTTCAAACAATTATTTTAACCACCCATAAACGTCATCGGCAGAAGGCCTTCCTATCCGGAGACAATAAGACAATCTTTTTAACAGCCAATTTACCTTCCCACTGTTGGGGCACAGGCCTACCCTCAACACGAGGGCGATGGGGCCATAGTCATCACGCGGACCCAATGCGATTTGGTGACTTCTTATACGCCTCAGAATAAATTTCAATCCATGTGCAGGTTCCCTCGCGATGTTTTCCTTCACCGTTTGTATTCCGCTGTTGTTACTTAAGTTCACAAATGTACGTAACTTAAATATTAAAGTCATCGCTACATGCCGGATGCGAACCTGCGACCTTTGGAATGTAGGCCGCACGCTCTAACCATGACAACTTATATGGAAATAAAACGCGTTGATTCTCAAGCAGTAAGTTACTCCTCTCAAGCAGTGATCAACCCTCTGAGTTTCTTACACCTATTCTTCTCAAGCGTTGGAACAGACGTTAATAATCCCTCGGCGCCTGAATTACGCGTGTGCGTGTGCGCTTCACAAAACAAACTTTTTTGTAGGATAGCTTTCCACTTCAATCGCCGCCAACAAATTGTCAGGAACGGGGCGACATCGTACCAGGCAGTATTTCTCCCACCATTTTATTTCCCCTCCTAAAACATTGTTCGCGCCGATCCCGTAAGTGACAAGTCTGCGGCATGTTGTGTACGACTGCTAAATTATAACTCTCAATAAGTGAACTAATTTTGTCTAATAAAAATGTTATTGCTGGCTATGGTAGTCTCGGTACCACCCCAGTTCCTATTCCTTCCACCGAACAGTACTAGATAAACGTTATAGTGTTCCCGTTAGAAGAATGTTGTAACTAGTGACATTACTGGGGTAACTACATAACACCTTATGTCTCAAGACGACGAGCACAGCGTGGTGCAGTCATCATTATCATCATCCCAACCAATGCTCGTCCACTGCTTGACAGGGGTCTCTTGTAATGTATTTCACAAAACATCCTCTTGCGCTGTTCGAGCTTCCGGCTATTCTTTTTCTTGATGCAGTGTATACCATGCTAACTAGCGCCACGTTGCTATCGGATGTCGCATCCCTGTAAAGTGAACTTCTCACCCGTCTCGTCACTTCATCGAATAACCAAACCCTAGCACCGCAGAGATCATCCTTAAGTAAATTTAGGTACTAACGTGCTAATGGTAAACGGATGATGTCTTTGCAGCACCAATTTTTGTCTAGAAATATTTAAAGAGATATTACTAAAGCACTGCCTGGCGACAGAAGTTACCACTGCGGTACTTTTACCCTCATGAACTAGGTCCTTCACTGTCCTTTAATTATCTATTGAGGACAAATGATCAATTAAGGACCATATAGTCTGTTATCACATAGAACGACATCCATAAGACATTTGATTAACGATCGCCGTCCAGACAAGTTGTATTACGAGCTTATTATAAAACTTGTTTAGAATATGTTCTTGTGAATTGGCAGTTTACCATATAAAAGAAAAGAAACCGGTATTTTCTGTATCTGATGTCTATTCTAATGTTCTATGAAATAATTGGCGTTATTATAAAGTGCAAGTACTCGGAGATAAAAAGCATTGATTGCAATTCGATGACAATTAGATAAATAATAAACTAAACTCGAGAGCAATGAATCCGTGTCACTTTAAAAAACCTATAAATCACGAAAACTAAGAATGCTGGCTTAATGAAATAAATTGTGTTTATTAGTCAATTAAGTAGTCCGTTAGTTACTTCAAGATTTTGTCATAAAAAAAATCAAATTTGAAAAAGGAAGACTTTCGAAGATGGAACTACGAAATTACTTTATTTGATTTTGATTTTGTTTCTAATCTGTTATTTAAGTGGGCATATAAACCATATTGATAGTGTTCAGTATTTATTATTCAACCTGTAACCACGTCGCTTACAACTGAAGAATGCACCAGAATCCTCACAGTGCTGGAAACCGGCCGGAGTTAGCGCGATACAGCCAGGACTGTCGGTGTGTCGCTGTCAACAGTACAAAGAGTTCTCCAACCAAGCATGCATAGGAGAAAAAATAGCCTACGGTTGTGGTGGTACGGTCTGTACTTGTTTGGGCCGGATTCATCTGAGAGTCGCACAGAATTGGTGGTCATAGAAAACGGCTCTTCAACTAGCGTAAGGTATGTGAAAGAATTCCTTAATGAACACGTTGGGCCATTTATGGTCAATTTGGGTGAGGGTGCTACTTTTATGCATGACAATGCCCGACGTCACGACCGACAGGTTTCATTGTGAATGACTACATACAAGAGATAAACATTACCCGCATGGAGTGGCCAGCACGCAGCCCGGATATCAACCCGATCGAGCCTGCATGGGCATGGGACAACCTAGGGAGAGATGCGTAAAACAACGAAACCCGCCCCCAATCCCCTCACGCTTTGTGAACTCGAAATTTCTTTCACAGAGGAATGGGAGAATATTTCCCAATATCGTCAAAGAAACTTGGTGTACAGCATGCCACGCTCCATACCGCGTAAACGCAGTAACGGAAGCGGAAGCAAGAGCAAGCAATACAAAGTATTCAAATTCAAAAAAATCATATTGTTGTACAAAAATGTCATATTTCCTATTTTTTTTAAGGCGAGATTAGCAGTTTTTTTTTCTTTATGTTACTTTTAATAAATAAATGTAGTGACATATAAATTTTATACTTTAATTTAAGGGGTGTGATATTGTCTGTTTAATACCGTTTGTTTTATTAAGCTAGTATTCTTAGTTTCCAATATTTATAGGTTTCTTTAGGTGACCCAGCATTCATTGCTCTCGAGTATATTAGCTGTGGGTACGTAGAGACAAAATAAAAGTTTATTCAACCGAAAAGCTAAAGTGACATTTTCCATATGTAGTATTTCAATTTGTAAGAATTTATATGGAGAGAAAAAAAGGTGTCCATCCGGATAACAACTAATAGGGTCCCCTTTCTCGAGTCTTAACGAACGGCACCCGGATCCTAACTGACTGTATGACAAACGAAACAAATTGGTTAGGAGCAGAGCGGGTCAGATCAAACGGGGAAACCTCGTTACAGCGGCGCAGCGGGCCGGCGCCCGAAACAATCTTATTTGCAATTTCTTATCCCTAAAAGGGTCCTTTTTGAAGTTCGACGGAACGTTCATCCGTTGCAGGACGAAACAATCGAGAGTGACCGTCTCGATTCTATTCTATACCGAATGAAATTCGAGTCAGTAGGGAAACTTCAGTGGGGAAGTTGTCTAACAACGGCACCGTAGCAGAGAAGCGGTCTACCTACGTCACACCCTCAAAGGCACCGGCATACAACTGTCAATATAGAAACTTTAATCCATAAAGTATCGTCATACAAACGCATATATGAAATTAATGAGAAAAAAAATGAAATATGAGAAAATTTTAATGAAATTGAAGATGCTGTGACTGGTTATATCTGTTTAACAAATGTTTCAAAATAATATTGTATTAAACAGTTTCTTTGAAACCTGAAAAGACAGATACTATATGTTAAGTATTTGTTGCTCAGCAACTATTGATTACAGTGCGTCCTACGCAGGAGCAGGCTGTGTCTTGAAGTCTTCTTAATTGAGCCTTTCAAATTTCTAAGTTTTAATAAGTATTGTTCGCTATTAACATTCCATAAAATATCGCATGTGATAACGATATCGCGAATATAATTAACAAACCACACACCGCAATAATATAGGTTTTGTATAAACGCCCGTGTGAATATATATGAAGAGCGGTTGCTCCTGTAATAACTGCAGATTTAACGAGCAACCCCCCGCAGGTAATTAGCTAAGAGCAACAAAAAAAGCAAAAACACATTCTACGTAAGAGGATATTCAGTGCACAACTCTTAATTAAGTCTGCGTTAAGGAGGGCGAGGAAAAATTTAATATTGTGTAGCACATTTTGAACCTAATGCCTCGTAAAGAGAGCCACACCCACGGCGCTACGCCACGCTAGGCACCGCCGCGCCGCGCTGCGCGCGCGCACTGAACGCACGCACACAGATGTTACTTTAAATGTGCCTTTAAATTATTCACAGTCCTGATCTCTTCCGCTGCTCGCTACTTCTAAATTATTATAAATTTCTCTTACTCCAAATTTTTTTTATTGTAACTTAACTAATTACGTAACTCATTACATTTTTGTGAAAGTCTTTAGTAAGTAGTCCAACCCTAATTAATGATCGATAACTTGGGATCTGTTTTGGCAACTCTCTTAAGAATATAGCATAACTACATTGGACTTTATTCAAATACAATAATAACACTATTTCTAGGATTTACGTTGATTTTAAATTTTAGCACAATTATCGTACAAATCATTTGAAAGATATTCTAATTTCATCGCATCATCATTACATAAGTATCGTTAACTCTTTCAGAGAGTTTACTTTTAAATATATCGCCTAATGTAATGAAACTTTTAGAGTCCAAAATATTCATTTACAAATTGATGTTCTTTGTCATAAACTTACAGCGATACAAATTAACATCACGTATGAAATATCAAATGAGTGTAGCAGAGTAGAACTATACGAGGCGATGGTACAGGATGCTGTTTAGTGAACGGCTGCACGTCTACAAAATCGTTAGAATGACCCGAGCGTCGTGCCGGGTGCAGGCGCGCCGCCGCCGCCAGCGTTGCCGTGCCAGACAATCAATACTACGTTATTTTCTTCGTGATTGAGAAATAAAGGCACTTCAATTACTAAAAAAGACGCTCCGATTGAGATTTAGAAAATACTCTTAATTATTTATAGTGCAGATATGACAGGATATTTACACAGCATCAGTCTTTCGCTCAACATTTGGAATATTACGACTCAAGATGGTGTTATGTTACATCTCCTTAGCACAATTTTAATTTAACTTTTGAGTATAAATTAATTTGGAGTAAATACAAATAAAGTATCGTTAGAGTAAATAAAGGAAGAGAACGATAGTGACATACAACCAAAATTGTAAAAGAATAAACTCATAAACAACAACGACCGTATCGGCTGAATCCGGAAAACGGATGTTCAGGTACGAGATTTGTTTATGTTTGCCGAAAAAACAATTTGCTTGCAACCCTTTTGTAATGTACAGCCATATTTATTTTCATGGTTTGGTCAAGAAAAACATTTCTCTATTAAGGGAACACAGTCTCTGCGTATAGAGGGCTGAAAGCAGTTTATCCGATGCAGTTCAAATGTTTGTGAAAAAAGTGAAATAGATATACACAAATTGCAATTGACGAGGCGATAACAAATAGCCAGGAATAATATTACTGTTTTGTTCCGGTTTGAAAGGAGTTGTAGCTAGTGAAACTGCTGGGTTAGCGGGACAACATCTTAAGTCTTAATAAGATGAAGACAATATGGTCATCCTAACACATTATTCCGTTATGGGCGGACGTGTAAGGTACCATCAGGTGAACACCCTACTCATTGTATCGTTTTGAGCGATTAGCAAAGCTTGCCAGATTTAGGCCCTGGCCTTTGAGGAAACAGCCCTCGGGATTGTTCCCCTTTACTCACACTACACACTCGGTGAGTGATTATACTTACGTGTTTGTCATCTTACGTTTGCATACTTATTTAAGGTAATACTACGATCTACTACGATCTTGTTTGGTAATTACAGTATAAATTGTCATAATCATACAGGTTGCGCATGAAGGATAGCCAGCAGGCCGTAACCTTCTGATTCTGAGGTGAAGAGGTCCCGTCAGGTGGGCGGGCATGTAGGGGAGCAAAGCCGTTTAGACGAGTGTGTGTGGTCCATTGTCAGCTCGAATATAAGTTTGCTATTCGCCATATATTAGTTATTAAAAGCTCAGAATATTGAATTACAGTTTTGGTTCTGTTATCGAGGAGGCCTGTAGGCTGGTCGCGGCGTGTGCGAACTCAAAAAGTTTTAAATTTAAATGCAGCTCGCCCTCCGCCCACCCCCGCTGTCAATTAATCCGGTGGCTCGTACAAAAGGTAATTCAGCGCAGTATTAATTGCAGCGAACGGTCGGCGGGCAGCGGACGTTGTAATCTCGTTTGCTGCACATTACACAGCACATGGTTTAACCTGTTTGCAAATGTAACTGCCTTTATGTTGCAATTTTAAACTATCCGATGTTACGCAAAAGCAACGGAATAAAAAAAATAAAAGATCATAAATCAACGACGCCCGCGCAACTCGCTTAGTATCGGGTGACGAGAGAGAGAGAAGAGATGAGAGTATGATATTCAGATGTTTAACATATATACCAATGGGATCTAAGCGTATTGTAAATATAGAAAGAGGTCTGAAAGAAGCAAGAGAAAGAAAGGAAAAGAATAAATAACTTTGAAACATTAAAACTGAATTAAACTTAACAAGTTTTAGAACACATTGCGTGTTGACAAGTTCCTGTACACGGTAGTGTAAGTTAATATCTGGCAGACGACTGCTCACGATAGATCTCTGAACAAGCATATGTACATGCTTTGCTGAAGTAAGTGAACACTAGTATATTTAAAAGCAACGGGGAAGACTTCCTGTTAAATATCGTTGTAGTCCAGCTGTTCTACTTAGATCATAAATGACTGCAAGCTCATAGGTTCCACCGTGATCACGATACGTACTTGTTGCAACGTAGTAAAACGTCCCCTAAATATAAAACAATCACCCGGATTGTTTCTGCTGTTGCTCCGAATTTATTTCTGTGATACAATCGATGGATGGGACGGCGTGCCGCGCATGACGTCATAGTCTATTTTTAGCCCCGACCTTCCCCATCTCCGCTGTTTGCACCAATTTCAGAGCACAACGACGCTTATCTACATACAGGCGACATCGATACACTATCAATATGTCTACCTTTACCGACGTCACTGTTATTGTAAACAACACCAAATTCAGCTCTTCACTTTGATACATAAGATGCACCGCGTTACTGTACAGCATCCTTCAGACCGGAACACGGCAACGTTTGCACATTCAACAATAATATACAAATGTTTCTGCCCAAACGACTTGCAACCCCCCGTAGCCACCACTTACTAATATCGGTAATGATGTTATTTTACAGGGTTGTACTTTAAAATCCTTTAAATTTTGTTATCCTTATTCAAGTAAAAGTAAATTTCCTATCTCGACTTAAACTCTCTCGATATTAAAAATATTATATTTTGGAAAGCATTCAAAGAGAGAAGGAAAGATTTATAATGTTATTAACATTTCATTATTTCACAAAAAAAAAATTAAGGACTGCACTTTTGATATTTCTGTTTTCATGTACTTTCGAATTCACTTTTGATATTTCTGTTTTCATGTACTTTCGAATTCACTTTTGATATTTCTGTTTTCATGTACTTTCGAATTCACTTTTGATATTTCTGTTTTCATGTACTTTCGAATACACTTTTGATATTTCTGTTTTCATGTACTTTCGAATTCACTTTTGATAGTTCTGTTTTCATGTACTTTCGAATTCACTTTTGATAGTTCTGTTTTCATGTACTTTCGAATTCACTTTTGATAGTTCTGTTTTCATGTACTTTCGAATTCACTTTTGATATTTCTGTTTTCATGTACTTTCGAATTCACTTTTGATAGTTCTGTTTTCATGTACTTTCGAATTCACTTTTGATATTTCTGTTTTCATGTACTTTCGAATACACTTTTGATAGTTCTGTTTTCATGTACTTTCGAATTCACTTTTGATAGTTCTGTTTTCATGTACTTTCGAATACTCTTTTGATAGTTCTGTTTTCATGTACTTTCGAATTCACTTTTGATAGTTCTGTTTTCATGTACTTTCGAATACTCTTTTGATAGTTCTGTTTTCATGTACTTTCGAATTCACTTTTGATATTTCTGTTTTCATGTACTTTCGAATTCACTTTTGATAGTTCTGTTTTCATGTACTTTCGAATTCACTTTTGATATTTCTGTTTTCATGTACTTTCGAATACACTTTTGATAGTTCTGTTTTCATGTACTTTCGAATTCACTTTTGATAGTTCTGTTTTCATGTACTTTCGAATACTCTTTTGATAGTTCTGTTTTCATGTACTTTCGAATTCACTTTTGATAGTTCTGTTTTCATGTACTTTCGAATACTCTTTTGATAGTTCTGTTTTCATGTACTTTCGAATTCACTTTTGATATTTCTGTTTTCATGTACTTTCGAATACACTTTTGATAGTTCTGTTTTCATGTACTTTTGAATTAATCTTAAACTCAATACACTGAAACTGAAAACCGGTAGTCTCCATAAGTATTTAAACGAGGTTAATAAACTTGAAAGACCATACTTATAGGAATATTATTTTCTTAATACAAAACTCGATAAATTTTCAAACAGAATAAAGTTTGTCTTAGTTTAATGGTAAGTAATAACTAAGTTAAGTTAAAAGCAGAGTATAATAGCGTGCATAAAGTGCTATAACAGTAAAGGGTAAATGATTTAGGCTTTCTTTTAAATGGACACTCGTGTTCCGTTATCTGGAGGATAACATAACTAAAGCTTTTACTGCCGGCTGCCGTTGCTTTGTTTACGGCGCTGAACGCCCGTTTGGGGGTAAAAGCAGCATTTAAGCTTTCTTTTGTTTCCTTTCATTTGCTTTTAACTGTTTTAGGTTGCAAGGTTAGTATTTTTTATGTTCCACGGGCGAACATTTTAACTTAACCTCACACGATGAACACAAGCTTAAACATGTGCCATGGAGCAGCGCACGCTAACATTCTCATAGAAGTACGGTAGCGGTATACCATTCTTCTTCTCATGTGATTGGAAGAGTTGCTTTCCCTCTATCTACTAAATCTCCATCTTTAGTCCTAAATAAAGCTTGAAGACTTGAAATTCAAATGTCAAGAACACAAAATGTTTATCGTGAAATTGATTTTTATTCAACCCATGTAACAATCATCATTACATCATATAATTATTCCTTAATATTGATATAAATCATAGAACTTGAGCCCAACTCAACCCCACCTGCATGCAGGGTACCCTGCTGAATAACAGACGAGGCTCTGACCACCCACCAACCTGCATTGAGTCAACGTGGTGGACTAAGGCCCAATTCCTCTCAATGACTCTGTGGAGATATTTGTGGGAGGCCTATGTCTGGCAGTGGACGTCTTCGGGCTGATGATGATGCTCCTTCTTTGTTGACTTTTCAAGACACTTATGTTATATAGGCATTGCGGACATTCCAACTCGTCTTTCGCAGCTGGAGGGTGGAGGCTGGATTATTTGTGCAGTTGTATGTAGCTCGAACAGAATGCAAGACTTCATCTATTCGGGGCCGTTAATTAAACGCAGCTCGCGCGGAGGCTGCGTATAGTAACGCGAAGCGGTGCGCTCGTTTTGTTTTAAACAATGAAATACAGTACCGTTTATTGCATTAAATGCCTACGTTGCGACAATGTACTGCGGTCATATTTCACGTGGGGATGGTGTATGGAATGGACGGAACACTCCAGCAAACTTCTATATTTTGCTGTTGTTTTGACAGATACAATAATTGCCTCAAAGGGGCAACACTAAGTCTTCTATTTTGATTTCTATACTACCAAATTAATATTTGTCGCTGCAACAACAACGGAACTCGAACATGAGACTAGGTTACCATAGATCGATGAGAAAGGCTTTAAAATGCTTGCTATTAATTTATACCGATCCCAAATCCCTATAATCATCATCATCAGCCGACAGACGTCCACTGCTGAACATAGACCTCCCCCAAAGATCTCCAAATCGATCGATCCTGCGCTATCCGCATCTAGCTGCTTCCCTCGTCCTTCACCAGATCGTCGGGCCACCAGATACTTATCAATTATGGGATTTGTATAAATGCCAGTTTATTTAATAAAGCGGTTAACGAAACAATACTCACGCACGGTTCCGGGTCAAAGCGACCCAACTGACCGTTGACCTTTGACCCTCGAGTTCCGTGCGCGCAAACTTTTCCCCCCCACGAATCTTAATGCCCGATCTGGATCGCTTTCCTAATACTTCCGTAGACAATAAAGCGTTAAAACATTGGTTGCGATAACCTAATCTTTACCACCTTTAAGTTATGACCCTACAAAGAATAACAATTGGCCGCGACCATTTACATTCTTTGAAGGTAGACTAACGATATCACAATATATATATATATGTTCGAGAGATCTTTGTTTAAGATATTTATATATCACCGATCTTGTTATATATTGCACTAGCACAGCCTTATGACGTATTGTATTACTGCTCGGGGAGGAGCTTGCGAAACAAAGTTTATCGAAATAGAACTCTATGTTTTTTATAAAAAGTAATTCAACTTAAACCGTATAGATACTCAACAAACTTACTATGTTCGTTAGTGAACTTTTTACTGTGAAGAACTGAAAATCTTAAAATACTATTCAAGCATCTTGGATAGAGGACGCAGAGACAATGTTGTTGCATTTTACCCGATCAATAGTAACTTTTCATCTCAACAGTACGGGACACAATCAGTTAACTTATATAATAAAGTAACTAATATTTGCCCCATAAAGTACGACTCATCCATGACAACACCGAAGCACTGCTAAAGATCAGCTGGACTGAACTGACACAGCAGACTCGCAACATTTATTACACTTAATGACTCCAATACACTAACATGTAACAAAGGAAGTAATGAGAATGAACGTGGATGGTTATAAGGGTAGAGGAAGACCGAAGAAAGTGTGATGGATTGTGTGAAAGATGACATGTGTAATAAGAGCGTGAATTCAGATATGAAGTCTGATAGAGGATTATGGAAGAGAAGTACATACTGTGCCGAGCCCACATTGCGGGGAAAAGGGCAGTAGGAAGGAGAATGAGTCCAATACTTAATACTTTCTACCTTCAGGTATTTATAAGAAGCACTAGTACACCAATCTTTGTTTTTATATTTTGTTTACATATGATACAAAAATAAAAGTAGTAATTATTTTAAGTAATATCAAGCATTCATAAAATTATATATTTAACAGCAGTTGATAGTATGTTTAACAAGTAAAGTATATGATCGATGGAACCGCACATACGACCATGGACTATTAAACTGTTGAGGAAAGCACAGAACCGATGTAGCTGCAACTTCGAACTCCCATCAGCTCCGGATTGGCTGGAGCGTAGAAAATTTGCTCGAGAAATTTTTAAGGTACTGCAACTTTGTTCTGAAGTGATGTTAAAGTTTAATATGGGAATAAGTAGTATGTTATGCAAGTTGGCTGCAGCCGCGTCGCAGACATCGCTCGTTCCAACTTAGGTAAATAGGATGCGACTGTCCAAAACATGCTCCAGCGAAATGCGCTCCAGTATTACAACTTGCGAGCAGACCCTGCACAGGCTGCGCTATTACTTCACACATAGCTATTCTAATTCTGCACTGCTGCTTTACCCTGCTCTACTTCAATTCCCATTTATTCAAGGTGAACCTGGCTTATCCTTATACGCCAAGAAGTACGATGACATTTTTGTTAAGATCTTTTTATTCTAGATCCTATTGGACTATTGTCAGCCAAGTGATGAGAGTTTTCAAATTAGGGTTTCCAGGTTCAAGCGATTTTAAATCTATCTTAACAACATAATTTTCCAGCTGTTTGAACCATTGCCGTACCATCTAAGGCGTTTCCATTGGATTTATAAGTAATAAGAGCAACTCTACATCTACCTCGGTTATATTCTATTCTAAGTCTGTATATCTGAAAATAAATGGACAGTAAATTGTAATTAATTGGACAAAACATTAATAAGTCAAAAGCAACGCGAATCTAAATTGAATTGATGCAGCGCCATTTAAAGACAAAAGTGAAGCTGAAGAACTGCTCTTAAAAGAATAATTTTGAGAAGGATAATATAACTACTACTCTTAATATAATTACAGAGGTTTTGCACTGGATTTTGTAATCGTATTGACATCTTGTCCGTGAATATTTCCGGTCTCGTTTGCCACTAAAAACATGGTTGTCCCCACACACAATGGGACCAAGGATATCCGAGTGCTTCCTTAGGTCTTGTTTGCACTCCATTGTTCGCGACAGTAACGTGAGCAATCCTGAAAGGAGAATAGTATTTTAATCCTGTTATATTCTATTCTAGATGCACCGCACCGTCTCCATGTTTTTCCTTCGTGTCGTTTATGTGCCCGTCTAAATTTAATTTCTCTGAGAGAGCCCCGCGTCTTCACGTATATCCTTTGCAGCTTCATTACATCAGACCTTTGCATTTGTAGTGAAGATTTCATGAAAAATTAAATATAAAGGAAACTATATTTTTATACTTTTAGCCATTTTATAGCCAACCCGCATTGGGCCAACGCGGTGGGAAATGGTTCAAACCCTCCCATATGAACATACGACAGCCCCTAGTGGCCAGCGGTACTGGAGGCCATGCTGACTGTATGTGAAGATCTTTGGAGGAGACCTATGTCCAGCAGAGAACATCGACTGATGATGATATTAAGCTATTTAACTAGTGGTAGGGCTCTGTTGCCGGAGACCGTCCAGATACCCCTGCAGCGCCCATTGCAGCCGACAAACAGTAGTGTAAACATTACTACGTTCCTGTTTAAAGGGCGCTATAGCTAGTGTAATTACTGGGCTAACGATACTCGACATCTTATATTTCAAGCAAGGAGCGCAATGTAGTGCAGTATATATCAATCTATCTAGTGCCACATTGTTACGGTATGTATACACTCGTAGTATCACTTATCATCAAGTGACCGTCCCGCTCGTCTCGTCGCCTAACTGAATTAACAAAAAAGCGAGTTAATTTATTTTTATAACAAAATTAGTTAACGAAAGCAATCTACGTAAACCATCACAAATTTTTGTACAAGTTAAAAAAAAGTTTCTAAATAATTTTAGGTTAACTTAAGATTTATAGTACAGATTAACTTTTAACAAATATCTAGGCATTATTGCCTAGTTCACAGCTTAATTACACCAACAGCAACCGCTAGGGTAGAACTGCACTTAATCATTACACGATACAAAAAACGTGTTCTCAAAAAGCGCTGCAATGTGGAAGCACATTTTTTTTATCTGGTAAAAGTTTTTGTTTTTGTTTTTGTTAGGGGATGTTTTAAAATTTCGGCTTTATTAAAGTTGAAAGAATTTATCTATTCTCTCATATTGTGCTTGTACTTGTTAAAGCTCTTTAAGCAGAATATCAACGGCGCTCTCTCTTAACACGCGCCGCGCAACGTGGTGTGACACAGATACTCAATTAGCGCTATTTATTATTTTAGAAGGAGATGTTACACTTACCATCAGATAAACTGTCCGTTTACATCTGTCTACTTTGTTAAGCTTATATGATTTGGGTTTTATGTTTTAAAGGTGGTTAACAGCGGCGGCACGGCCACAATAAACTGCACGTGGAGCGGCTGGCCGGCGCCGAGGCTGGAGTGGCTCCACAACGGGGTGCCCGTGAGTGCGGGTGTCGCCGGCGGCCGGCTCCGGCTCACCAGCGGCGGCGACCAGCTCATCATACCGTCCGTCCACAGAGCTGACAAAGGCGTTTACCAATGCATGGCGAGAAACGAGCGCGACTCTGCCCAGGCTACCGCCGAGCTCCGATTAGGAGGTAAAACGGCACCAGCTCGACAACCTGGTTACAAATAGCACACCTCACATTGTAATTGTTAATAACACATATTTAATATGAAACGAAGTTCTTATGTAATAGACAATATCTAATTGTCAATTACCATCGCAAGATAAATAATGACGACACGAAAATATTATTGATTATTCCAGCATCAATTGGTATCTGAGAGATCACATCAATATGCCCCTCTTTACATAGATTTTGAGTAAAGCAACACAAGTTAGGAAAATTCTTAGGAACTAGTTTAGTACTTTCAATAACTTTTACATTGCGTCTGCGTCTCTAATAGATACGGCACCCGAACTCCAGTATACGTTCATCGAGCAAGTGCTGCGTCCAGGTCAGGTTGTGACGTTGAAGTGTTCAGCCGCTGGCTCCCCGCCGCCTCACTTCGCGTGGATGCTGGACGGGCAACCGTTGAACACGATGAGCAGGGGCCACAGGTGATAACAGCTTTAGTGCCCCTTGCTCTTAGTTCAGCCAAGACTGATTAATGGTTTATTATTATTTAAGAACATGAAGTTGGCCAGTGAGGATGATGCTCAGGAATATAATAAGAAAGAAAAAAGGAAACAAAACTTATCTTTCTTGGTCTATAGTGATAAGATTTCTGATCATCACCATCAGTCAATAGATGTTCATTGCAGGACATATGTCTCCCACAAAGATTCCCTCGTCGATCGGTGCTGCCCTGACCCCATCGCTGGGCACTAGGAGACGTCGTTAGTAGGGGCTCATATGGGCGCATTTGGGCCATTTTCCATCATGCTGGCTCAATGCGGGTTGGTAGAAGCAAGGTGCACCGCGAGCAGGGGAAGTTGGCATGGATCCTGTGAGTTGTTGTAAAGGACGCCTTACACCCCTCTTCTTCGATTTCTGATTAGATTCTATTGATACGTTTTAAAGAGGAAGATTACAACTTTACAGCGGAAGCAGATGGTGAAGTTGAACTCAGACCGTATCCAGTAAACTTCTGATCACTACTTATTGTAAAGTTAACTATGCAATAATCAAATAGCATGTGTCAATATCAACCAGCTACATTACTTCCCTGTTGTAGGTACAGTATCGAACAGTTCGCGACGAAGACCAACGACGTCGTTAGCTACCTGAACATCTCCTCGGTCCGGTCCGAAGACGGCGGCCTCTACACCTGCAAAGCTTCCAACTCGCTTGGGGAAATATCACACACTTCCAGGCTCAACATTTATGGTAATGCAACGACCATATCATAATTATGTGATGACATGATTTGGTTAGTGACGCCAGTCTAGTCCAGTGGACGTCTATGATGATGCGGATGGTAGTTTAAATTATCAATTTTATAGTACCTTTAAACGCAGAGTAAGTCGATCTTAATTTCTAGTTAAAACTAATACAACCACAAGGTAACTGATGGTAGGTCTCTGTTGCCGGTAACTCTGTAGTCTCGGGCCAGTAAGAATAGCACTAAGGTAAGCTCTGTCGTAAAAGGTGACTAAAAGGGTGTCAATGTTTCGCGGGCCTTGAGGTGGGGGCCCTTATCGCTCAACAAACGAACCTGCTTGGGACAGCCTAAGGCTCAGCGATGGTGCCCAGAAGGGTTAGGCTCCGCAGAGATGTGTAACACAAAGTGTAGAGAGGCACCGGTGCGCTCTGTAAGAGTTCTCGGAGCCTCTCCGAATGCAATGTTGCAAACTACCCAGGAGGTCTTAGTAAGAATCTTAAATAACCCTGACTTCCCACAGGTATCTTTCGAAAATTTCCCCTGAAACAAATAAATAGTGAAAGTCCAGCGTATCTCGTCTCTTGGTACAACAGTTTTCTATCAACATATTTGTAGCAGCTTTGTGTTATACTCGTATATATATATATATATATATATATTTGTGTCAAAGTTCCACATTCCCTCAACTACCCTTAGGAAAGTAAAACTTTACTCGGCGAGGTTTTTACCACAGTAGTCGAAAGCTTAGAAGAAAGGTTTGTTATTTTTGCCTCATTTCGTCGTTGCATCGAATATAAAAAAGCAGAAAAATAATTATTTGAGCTCTTAGTAATTCCCAAAGGGACCTAGTATTTCTGTATATATATACTATTATAGTATTGTCGCCTATGATTTATGTCAACTGATATGTAACACGTTTAGTAGGAAACCTACAGTGATGCATCGATTGATTGCAGGTCCGCCGTACGTGAGATCGATCGGTCCCATTAGAGCGGTGGCGGGCCGGGAGCTGGTGTTGTACTGCCCCTATTCGGGCTACCCAATCAGGTGAGCTGCTAAATGGACCGCACCGCGTCCGTAATTGATACACATCTCATATTAGTATCGAATTCGCGCTCATATACTTTATGGTCGTATATGTTTATCAAGATAAACACTATATTTGACCGAAAACAAACCAATACATTATAAATATATATATATATATATATTTATATATAACTACTCTGGCCATAAATACTGTTACATAGAAGCTTTTCTTACGTACACATATATTATTTCAAAAACTTGTTTCGATTTTGCGCCGTTTCACTTATATTTTCGTGTTCATTATCAAATTACAATATAGAATGGGGTGTTAAGGAAAACAGTATTGCAGTGGTCGCCTTGCACGAAGTGGGTCCGGAGCCGGTCCGGCCGGTCATATTCCGGACACTTCAAACGCTTGGTATCAGCCAACCGGGATGTTCGTATATCGTACCATCAACAGATACAACACACTTCCTCTGTCGAAGACCAGAAAATATCGGTGCGGCCTCGTGCTGATAGAACTAACTAGAAAGGCTGTTAATGCTGTTAATGCTGTTAAAGGCTGAATTCGTCGGAACCCCGTTAGGAAGCAAGAAATCTCATCGCGAGAAATGAAGATTCCCGCTAGGAGTGTGTCGCGTATTATAAAACAAGACCTGAAGCTCGGTGCTCGGTGCTCGGTGCTCGGTGCTTATCGTCGATATACAGCCCCAGGACATGCCCTAAATCGATCTTTACAATAAAAGATGGATGGAGTGGATCGATCAAACGAACAAGCCTTCTGTCGCATTACAACACGCAAGTGAAAAGAACAGGCGACAGAAATATCGTCTTCACGATTGAAGAACACTACAATAATAAAAATGATAAAGTGTACGCTCACAGTTCTAAAGGAGCTGCTCAAGTGGTGGTGGTCGGAAAGGTACAACGTGCTCATCATCCTGCTTCAGTGATGGTTTGGTGGGGCGTGTCAAGGAGTTACTAAACTACATTTTTGTGAAAAGGAGTGAAAACTTCAACCAAAGTGTATCAAGATAGTCTTGGATCATGTCGTGAAACCTCTCAGCAATACACTTTTTAAAATTATACCATGGACTTTCCAGCAGGACTCTGCACCTGATCACAGGGCACGACCTACCAAGCTTGGCATGAAACCAACGTTCCGGATTTTATAAGAGCTGAAGACTAGCCCTCAGCTAGTCTAGACCTTAACCCTTTAAACTTCAAATTATGGCCAGTTTTAGGAGACATGGCCTGCTGCTACCGGCATGGTGAATAATGGCCCAAATCCCTATATGAACCCCAACAAACGTGGAGATCTTTAAGGAGGTCTATGTCCAGTAATGGACATCTATCGGTTGATGATGATAAATAACTTACAAAGTACATGAATAATCCAAACGAAACAGTTTTTCATGACTTATTTAAGGCTTTCAGTCAATAATTTCTCACATAATCATATTTCAAATATATTGTACTAGCAAAGAGTATTAAATCGTACTCGTTAATATATACATATATATATATATATATATATATATATATATATATATATATCCATAGCTCTGTAAAGTGGGAGAGGGACGGCAGCCAGCTGGAGTGGGACGGCAACGTGGAAGGTGCCTTGAGACTGTCCAGGGTGGAGTCTGCGCACGCCGGCGCGTACACCTGCGCCGTCACCGGGCCCCACGGCGAGATAGCCAGGAGGGAGCTGCAGCTCGTCGTCAGCAGTAAGTGAACGACGACCAGCACTGATGATTCATAACGAATAAATATCATGACAGCATAAGATAACGTTTAACATTTAAGATAATGAATATCCTATTATCATTTGCGGCATGTTGCTGCTAACTATTTCCGTTATATTTACTTGGTTGATATTTTCGCTCGTATTTTGGGATTGGCTTGGATACCCTGGATGGACTCTCCTTAATACATTCAGGGTTTACGGACAAGTTTTAACTGTCGCTTTTACAGTTAAATAAAACAAATTTGGGTTGTTTGAACCAGTTAATATGACGTCAAAGAGATGCTGACGGTTGATGAAATTGTATGGCTCTGATACAAACTATCCACCTGAGACTACCAACCAATGGATTGGTATATTAATATTTGTATTATAGTAATTAACTACTCATTAGTACTATTACTAGTAACACAATTATTGTTATAGAACTGTTGCCGTTTAACAAAAGCTTTTTTCGTAGATCCGCCAGAAATCGAACCGTTCTCATTCTCCTCAAATTTGCAAGAGGGGAAGCGCGCTCAGGTCAGCTGCAGCGTCACTTCCGGTGACATGCCGGTGCACTTCACTTGGCTGAAAGACAACGCGCCGATACCTTCCAGCCTTCAGGTTTGTTACTGACAAATTAAAACTATATCCGCCTACAGTTCCGTTCTAAAGGATCAACTAAGATATATTGACATCAGTAAGTCAATGGGAAGATGAAAAATTTAAATACCAACAAAATGTAACAGTTACTTGACACAGACTGACACTCGTATATATATACACATATATACATACTCGTATATA
Source organism: Ornithoptera alexandrae (assembly GCA_029030555.1). Taxonomy (NCBI): domain Eukaryota; kingdom Metazoa; phylum Arthropoda; class Insecta; order Lepidoptera; family Papilionidae; genus Ornithoptera; species Ornithoptera alexandrae. The sequence goes on along the minus strand of JARDVY010000288.1, from coordinate 13,479,842 downwards.
CAAATTTTGTAAAGCATATTTACACACGATCACACCTCGTTTGATCCTTTACTTAAACTTAGCTAGTTTCTCCCCATACTAACTATACTTAATATTAACTAAATTATCAAAAAGAGTTGCTAAATAATTAAAATATCGTCTGTTGTCTAAACATTAGTTAAGCACGGATATTATTACTTGCAAATGGTAACCTAGTTAACAAGGATGTTTGGTTTATTACTGCGGCTACAGTAGCGTGCATAACATTTCCACAGGACAGTAGTGTCCATACAACACATACATTTAAACAAATACACGGGACTGGTATATCCGGTTGCAAAAGTTTCACTCTGCAGTAAATGATGAGGTGATCAGATAGTTTCTACTTTCAAAACGATTGGTTGTGTAGGTGGAAGAGCGAGGAGCTGATTTTTTCAGCAACCTCGTGTTCAAAGAGGTGTCCGCTCGCCACAGCGGTCTATACACTTGTGTGGCCTCCAATAGCGCGGCCAAAGTTAATTACACGGCGGAACTGGTAGTGAAAGGTAACCACGACGTGTGATACTTCAGCACCACAGCACCAGAGCACTTAGCGCCAACTCACGCTTGCACCCAGCACAGAACTTTGATCGCCCCGTCAATTAAAAAAAAATACTTGTTGTGATATCTGTTTAACTGTTGGCGTCAGTTGCGACAGCAAGTCCGACCACCCCGTGAAGTTAAGCAGCGAACCAGTTAAGTTGCTAAATCGCTGACTTAATAGAATCAATTTGAAACAAGATGTAGATACAATAATTTAGGCGCTATTTATGTTATTATTTTCTCGTCTTGTTGGATCATGTTATGTGTGTTCACTAAAATACGCGCTTTGGGGTCCGACTAAGCAACATCAACATCCGATCAGCGCTGAAGGTGCGGAGATCATAATCGACGCCTCCAGTGCCCTCATCAATAGTGTCTCCTGAACCATTCACTTCACAAATCCATTTATAACTTGGTATCGTTTTTGTTTTGCACATCGTTGGATTCACAGATGGCTTAAAGGACAGGGTAAATGTAATTTATTTATACAACCTTATTCATAACCACCGTCCAAACACTCATCAGCAGCAGTTTTGTTCGCGTGCCACAACTGCATTGGTACCGGAGATACGGAGGAATCTACGTTCAGCGACTCGTACAATTTTTTATTATTTGAATAAAAAATCATTTATGTCTTTTAATGTATATCTATAATGTTACTATACTTCAACATAAATAACTTTTTAACTTATGAATAGTATCCATGCCGCCGAGGAAGGTAAGGTACATATATATGATATAAATATCTTGGTTTCCCTTTACTTTTCAATTCTTCCGTCATTTACAATAACACAGTATATCTTAACACTATAATATTATTAACGAGTTCATTAACATATAATAAATGGCGGATTGTGATATTACGATTGTATATTGCACGCTGCAGTCTCACCGAAATGGATAATGGAGCCGAAGGACGAAGCCGTGTTGGCTGGAGAGCCGGTCGCGGTGCACTGCCAGACGATGGGGTCACCGACACCACAGATCACGTGGCTGAAGCAGAGAGGTAAACAGTGTGATGAATGAGAAAATTCAGTGTACACGGAGAGATACGGAATGATAATGCGTATGTTGACGATGTGAATGTTAGAATCTCATTTACCACCATTGTTATCAGGCTTAGGAAGAGTTTCAATGTTATTTCGCATAATAGCTTAAATTCATCAACAGCTGGATCGCCGACGGACTATGTGCCACTGGTGAACCTCGGGGGACGGTTCCAGTTCCTGTCCAACGGCACCCTGTGGTTCGAGTCCGCGCTACCCTACGACGAGGGGCATTACATGTGCAAAGCCGAGAACGGCGTCGGCACACCCTTAACCAAAATCATATTTGTCGCAATCAATGGTACATATGTTTTTTTTCGCTTATATGTAAAAGAATTTTTTTTTGTTAACTGTAATGTACTTAGCTGTAACTCAAGACAATCAGCTTAGCGATTTCTAGATCTAGTTGTTATGAACGTATCGTTTATCATCAGACAAACATCCAGTTTGTCTTCTGGCTTCTTATGTCAACCTTTTTGCAAACTTCTTTTACAGGATAGAGTTAGATTAGAAAATAATTCTATATTTCGCTTATCAGATGGGAATTTGAATTATAGTAAATAATTTGGGCGAGGCCTATGTCCAGCTGTGGACGTGTATCGGCTGATGATGATGATCAAATAGAATATTTATTTAATTACAATTTTAACCAATAAATTGCTTTCATTATTTAAGGACATGAATAAATTTGTTGTTAACTTGTAATTTGGAAGGATGTTCTTTTTTAACATAGGAAATGTAAAGTAGCCGACTTCGTTAGCGATCGTTGTGATAAGTAAAAGTAGAAAGAGGGCAAGTTGTTAGCGAACGCAATCACCATATTGCACCACATACGTAAATAAATTCTTGCCGGCCCAGTTGGACGTTCATGGCTAATAAAGCTTCCGGTGCCAATTTGCGTAATGGCGCACGTTGAGCTCATGCCGCGGAGACTGTCGTGCGTAAAAACTTGCGTATAAACGTCAAACACAATTTACTTCCGTTGCAGGCTTGTTTCGTTTTGCGGACGCCATTTTATTTTACTTTGTATTCATCACGAGTTCATGATACATTCCCTCGAGTGCTCCACATAAAACTTCATCAGCTCTTCAAATTAGTTTACGTCTTTATGATAACTGCGTTTTGTAAGAGACTATGAAAATATTTACTCAACACAGCGAGAGTTTACTCGCGTTTATAAAGAGGAGGTGAAACGTCTCGTTAGCTGATGCAATTAAGCTGCAGCTTTCTTCATAACCTTTAGAAGTCCTCTATAAAATAAGGAAAAAAAAACTAGAACATAGGCTATATAATGAGGAATTCAAAGTACGCACAGGTCAAGGTTCAAGGAAAGCAAAGTGTAAGCCAAAGAAGAATGTCCTGCCTAAAGAACCTACGCTAAAGGTTTGAATAAGCACCCGTACGCTCTGAAGAGCCGCGGTATCGAAAGTCTAGGTGGTCTTAATGGTCGCCGACCTTCCAAGGAAGACCTTCTGCTCACTGCTACCTGATCAATATACCGCACAATAACGAGATCAAACAGCTGTGAATATTATTACATTAGAAAGTCCATAATTAGTTAATCATGTTGCTAGCAAAACTGTCAGATATATCCAGGAACGAAGACTTCAAAATGTTGCTTCAGTCAGTATTTTTTCATTAGAATAAGAGGAGGTAATGAGTCGTGTCATCATCATCATCATCATCAGTCGATAGACGTCCACAGCCGGACACAGGCCTCCTCCAAAGATCCTACGTTTGTGAGAGTTTATGCTGGGGGATTTGAGCCATCTTCCACAATGCTGGCCCAGTGCATGTTGGCGAGAGTCAGAGGCACGTTTGTTGATTAGCAGGCTGCACCACGTGCAGGTGAGGTTGGCTCGAGTCCTGCGAGTTATCGTGCGAGACCTCTTACACCTCTATATGAGTCGTGTCCTAACTTTTAATTTGAAGTAACTACCGGATGAAGATGCGCTGAACACCGCTTGATGCCAGCATAACCCGTTCTGCTTCGCTCCAGAGCCGGCCCGGTTCGAAGTGACGTCGCATAACGTGTCCGCGCGGCGCGACGCGGCCGCGACCCTGGCGTGCGAGGCGCGCGGCGACGCACCGCTGCGGCTGGCGTGGTCGCGCGGGCCCCGACCGCTCGACCTGTCGACCTATAGGTACGTAGAGATGGCTCCTACATGCACCACGTGTCCACCTACGGTAAGTGGAACCTATATCGGGCATTAGTTTATCTGTTATGCTGAAATTGAACTTGTTCCGAAGGTGTTATTGGCGAGGCACTGGCATGCCTGGACAAATAGATAGATCTACGTCATAAAACCTACGCAACAAGACTGTCAAAAATATAGATTATCATCTTTCAGACAGTAGACTTATTGTCTACTGCTCAACTAAGACCTCCCCAATCAATATCTTTTTTTTTATGGGGAGGGGGCGGGAATCTTCGAAAAGTTACTCTGTCTTTTGGGGGGATATCAGAGTTATGTGGAGATTTTTATCCACTAAAACCCCCTCGATGCTCATCTTCGGCGTTTGGAGAGCTGACGGGATCTCAGTTCGGAACACAACCGCGGCCTCGTTAACGTTATGGTGCCAGCCTCGTGAATACTACTTCAATGAGCAGAGACTACGTCCAGCCATTTTCCTCCTTAGGGTCGTATAGGTGATGAGGACTCCCATCCTGACCGCCAATAACCCTAAAGGCTCCATTAAGGTAGGAGAACATAATTCACCGGTGCGACATGATGACGCGTTAGCGCCGGGACGCAGCCTTCGTTTGCACCATAACAGTTTTACAAAAGGAGGCTACGGCCCTCCGTCCTCAATCAATACCTTGCGCAGCCGGTCCTGTGTTATCCTAGTTCCACAAACCTTCTTCTCAGGTTCGGACCACATGACAGGAAATGGTATCACATTAGTCCTGTCTATGTTTTCCTTACTCTTTAATAAATAATGTTTATTTATATTTAATTACTAACGCTGTCTCCTCTATTCGCAGACTTAGTATATCCGAAGCAAAGACTGATAGTGGTTTAAGGTCCCAGCTGTACATCAGCAGAACCGACCGACAGGACTCCGGCGTGTACAAGTGCCAGGCCGTCAACGCGTTCGGTCACAGCGACCACTACATATACCTGTCCGTCCAAGGTAAGCATTGCGGCTGGAATGTATTACATTCTTCCAGTTCCAACCGCAACTGCTACTGATTGTACTTAAATGATCTTCAAAAAGAGAGCTGCTCCCGCTACAGTATTGCCACTGTAACGTCCGCAGAGAAGCCGGAGATGCCCCAGTCGCTGTCGGTGACGGAGATCATGAGCCGCGCGGTACGGCTGTCGTGGAGCCAGGGCTTCGACGGCAACTCGGCGCTGCAGGCGTACACTATCCAGCACTGCGCGCTCTCCGTCCGCGTCGCGCACTGGGACTCCGCCACCACCCTCAACGTGTCCGTGCACGCTCCGCACTCGCCCCACTCCCACCTCACGTATGTACCCTAGAACTAACATCTTGTGTATTTTTGTTATTCAATTATACAATATGACGAGGTTGGAAGTAATACTTCGCATCCATCCACGTAATTACCCCTGACGTGATGCGTTATATTACCTGGGTAATTTCTATCAAATTTTTTAACATTGGAGTAAGAGTCTTCTCTTCGTACGATGAGCTTTTGTCATTTTCCAACTGACAACAGTCCACATTGGTTTTAGCTTGCAAAAAGTTCAAAACAATCAAATATCCGATATGAATATATAAAAGAAGTTCTTTACTAAAATGTATTTATTTAATATGTACACAGTTTAACAAAGAAAGGTGACATCAACTACGAAGCGCTGGTGAGCAACCTGAAGCCGCACACAGCATACATGATACGAATTGCAGCCATCAACGAGATAGACCGCAGCGCGTTCACGGAACCCGTTGTCGTGAAGACTCAAGAAGAAGGTGAAGATCACAGCTCTTTATACAGATTTCAATTCACCAGGTGATATCACCTTAAGTATTTACACGAAGGATAACATTGTGTGTCACCAAAAGAAAGTACATTGGTGTGAGGTAAACATGTCGAGGGGTGTAAGGACTCAGGCACAACAACTCACGGGGCCTGAGCCAAACGCACCTGCTCGTGGTGCACCCTGCTAATCAATAAACGAGGTTCTGGCTTCCACCAAACGGCATTGGGCCAGCGTGATAGCAAATAGCCAAATCTTTCCTATATTAACCCCTACATATGAAAGCCCCTAATGCCCAGCCGTACCGGAAGCCATGTTGACTGTATGTGAAGATCTATGTCCAGCAGTGGATGTCTATTAGCTGATGATGTAACTTGTCATAGTTAAAGTTCAAGTCGATGTGAAGTTTTCATAGATAAGTTGTGTGTTAGAGAAGCTATAGTTATACTACGAATTTAGAGGTAGCTGAGGCCTCGTATATTGTAGCACAGATAGCCAGGTTCGCCGTAGTTGGTGATTAATACGTGGAATGCCGTAGCGCCGTCGGAGGCGCCGGGCAGCGTTCACGTGACGGCGGGCGGGCCCGGCGAGCTGCACGTGTCGTGGCGGCCGCCCGCGCGCGACGCCTGGCACGGCGAGCTGCTCGGCTACTCCGTCACCTGTACGGAGCTGGGCGTGGCCGGCGCTGCTGGCGCGCCCGACGCTCCCGTCCCCTTCGCCAACAACGCCTCCAGGTACAATACCCTTACCTAGTCACGTTGGACAATTATATTATTGTAACCAACCACCGTCCACCGGACCTATGTGGCAATTGCCTTCAATAGGCACAGCAACAAGTTCAGTAATATATAATATACTAAAACAACGCTTTTTCATAACTTTATTTCTGTCCAATATAAAATTTCTATTTATAAGAGTTACATGGTTTCAGGACGCTAACTGTGAACGGTTGGTCCGCGACGGAGCTGAGCCTGTCGGCGCTGAAGAAGTTCACGCGGTACGAGGTGCGCGTGCGCGCGTTCAACGGCGTGGCGGCCGGCCCGCCCTCCGCCCCCGTCACAGCCACCACGTTAGAAGGAGGTCAGATAACTAAGAATAATTCATATTTAGTACTCAAGCAAAAATATACTTTTCATACGATAAAAAAAATGATTCCTCAGTCATCTCTCCTATCCTATCTCGTTGTTATTTAATCACCAAGTAAACGTCGTTGCTCCATGAAGCACGAAAAAGGCATTGGTATGAATACATTAATCATCATCCTCAGTGAGATGCTAATTTTTCTGAAGGGAACACCTCCTTAGCGTCTCTTAATATGTATAACGGGCAACAGTTCAATATTTCCTTCCGCAGTTCCCGAGTCGCACCCGACGCGCGTGTCCTGCTCCGCGCTGTCCTCATCCAGCGTGAAGGTGAGCTGGAGCCCGCCGCCGCACGAGCAGCGCGGGGGCATCATCCAAGGATACAAAGTCATTTACGCACCGCTCACTCTGGACCATGGTATGATTTTTATGGATTTTTCACATTTTATTGAGACGATAAAGAATGTTTAAATACGACATAATGATACGTCTTGTCACCTCAGTAATCTCACAAGCTCCAGCGCCCTACGAACAGGAACATTAATGTTTGCAACTGCTTCATCTTAAATTTTAACGCTACAGCCAACTAATGTCCACTACTGAACACAGGCACATGTGCAAAAGACCATCATTGTGGTACTGACCAATCTTCGCATGCGGGTTAGATAATGTAATGCATACACTGCATAATTATCAAAGCTTTTGTCCTTTTCCTAGATTTAGTTCCTCCTTTATCATTTTATACCACGAGAAAAATGGCGGTGGCACAATTACTTCACAACTAATCTAACACGGACTCTGCAATCAGAAAAGCTTATCGTCAATTGCAATCGTTTCGAAAAATTGTATAGCACCGTGATATCGGTTGGTATATCATATCCCACTGAGCTTCTGTTCACTGCTGCTTCTGCTACTAGTATAGGGTGGCGCAAAAGTAATCCTCCTATCAGAAAATGCTACAAATTTTGCCTTGATGTAAAAAAATTAAAAGACCAAATAAAAATAATCCACAAGAAAAATCTAAGTTTTTCATATTTTTTTTAAATTACAGCCAAAAAATATCGGAAGGTTATTTTTGCGCCACCTTGTACACCTTATATACAAGTGTTACAAATGTTATACCTTGTATACAAGGTGGCGCAAAAATAACCATCCGATATTTTTTGGCTGTAATTTAAAAAAAATATGAAAAACTTAGATTTTTCTTGTGGATTATTTTTATTTGGTCTTTTAATTTTTTTACATCAAGGCAAAAGTTATAGCATTTTCTGATAGGAGGATTACTTTTGCGCCACCCTGTATATCTGTTGTAACTGCAAAAGAGTAGCTTCATTGAATAGAGATTGAAGCATGTATAAACTGTCTTCCAGTGTTTATTCTTGCTGGCCTGTTCACTTGGTGACCTTGAAAACGAATCTTAGCCTTTGACGAAACTTGTTGTTAAACTGTCAGTTTATTGTATTCCAGCGGACGTCGCGGAGATCAAGCGCGTCACCACCACCGACACGTACCTGCACACGCTGCACAAGTACACCAACTACTCGATACAGGTGCTCGCGTTCACCGGCGCCGGCGACGGCAAGCGTAGCCCGCCTGTCTACTGCATGACCGAGGAGGACGGTCAGTACCACTTCCGACAAGCGCAATAATAATAATATTTAGAGGCAGACTTAAACATAACACTTTGTTCTAATAGTGCCGTCAGCACCCGAAAAGATAAAGGCTCTCGCGTACTCCAGCGACTCGGTCCTTGTCAGCTGGCTGCCACCCCTACACCCCAACGGCGTCATATCACATTACACCGTGTACTTCAGGGAGGCTGGACGGTATGACGCAGCAACTTGTTATATTAATAAATTATTTTTCCGTTTTTATCTAATGCAGGCGACGATTTACGATCATAAGCATATAAATAATAGATACATATAGTTAACATGGTGAGAATCATGGGACCGATCGATGTGGAGATCTTCGATGAAGGCCTATGTCCAGCAATGGACGTGTATCGGCTGATAATGATACTTCGCATACAATGAGAGCGTACCTATAAACTAAAGGGAAGACATTTTACAAGCTGTTACCAACACTTGTCCACATGGTCTTATCAGAAACTGACTGAACATAGGCAATTACAATGTACCGGTGCAACTCCAACAAGCCAATCCTTCTTCTTCTTTGTAGACCTTGTCCCATATTTACTTGGAGTCGGCCCTTCTGCTCATTCTTCTAAATCTATCTCTATTTTGTGTCATAGCTTCTGTCAATTAGTTATTCTTTAGATTATTATTGGTCATCGTTAACCAAGTAATCGGAGGGTCTCCCAGGACCTCTCTTTTTACTTACGAGATCCAGCGCTACTCTACTCTTCGCATATCATGGCCATACCAGCGCAGGCGTCTTTCTACCATCTTCTCCTGAACCGGTTTTACTTTACCTCGGACTGTGCTCTTATAGAGCTTCCCTTTTTTCAACAAGCCAATCCGTTTGGATATACGAGTATAGGCGATAGGTAATCTACCATGTATATACCTACTGCCGCACAATCCATCAGTAGGTATTTACATTGAAACGAAACTCTCTACCTTCTTATCTTATCTTATCCGTCTATACGTAAATTTAAGTGTTCACTAATATCTACACAGTATGGAGCTCAGTCAGCATAGATCTGAGTGTCCAATTATACAAAACACCGTTTCTTTATATGTTTACTTTACTTGTTCTTGTTCTAGTCTGGGAAAACACTCGAGCTTCACAGTGTCTGCGGACAAGAACTCGGAGATGGAGCTAATGTTCCAAGTGCGCAACCTGATGGAGAGTCAACTGTACGAATTCTGGGTGTCGGCGACTACCGGCTCCGGCGAGGGGGAGTCGACGCACGTGGTCGGACAGGGCCCCAGCTCTAGAAGTAAGATTGCAGAAATTAATGTAACATTAATGAACATAGAACTTCTAAATGTGTATGTGGTTGTGCGTGTAATATAATACGTGTGTGTGCGCGCGCGCACAGTACCGGCGCGCATCGCGTCGTTCGGCGGCACGCGGGCGGTGCGCGCGGGGCACGGCGCGCTGCTGGCGTGCTCGTGCGTGGGCGTGCCCGCGCCGCGCTCGCGCTGGGCGCACGCACGCCTGCCCGTCACGCACCACGCCTACTACCAGGTCACGCGCGCCGGACACCTCCACATACGCGGTCAGAACCTATTGAAATTATTTATACGCACGCACCTCCAGGCACATAACACAAAAATTCAACTTCCGTAGTTAGATCTTACGATGAACCAGGGAGTCGTCATCTTTCCTAGAAACGCTTGCCGAAGACAGTATGTGCAGGTACCGTTGTAAGGTCTACTTCTGTTGTAAACTATACTGTGGTCCGGTTAATTATAGTCTTGCTTTATTACTTATTAACAATCAAATATTCACAAATATTCGCAATGTTGTATAAAAAAAACTTGGCACTACAGAAGTGAATGAGCAGTCTTCGGGCAACTTCTCGTGTACGGCAAGCAACAGCATCGGAGAAGACATGATCGTGTACGTGGTGGTGGCGGTGACCCCGCCCGCCGCTCCTGACCTCTCCCTGCAGTACACCACCGCCAGCAGTATCAAGCTGCATTGGCGGTTGCCGGCCGACAACGCGGAACCGGTGCTTGGTTTGTACCAGTTCATATTCATTACACCCTGCCGTAAGAACCTTTCATTATTCAGCGTAGAACTGATGTGTTCAGAAACCCTTAAGGTCAAAGCTTAAAAGTCAAATATAACCCTCCTATCAGGATACTATCCAACTGGGGAATACATGTAGATGTTCTTAGCTTAAAACATTCGTTAAACTTCTTGTGACTACGAGATCACTTGCAACCGCCTCCAGCCTCGTAAACTTAAAAAAATTATCAAACAATGTATGACCTAAAAGATACACTGTATTGATCTTCAGCTAACGGAACATTACCAACAGGTTATGTACTTCACTACAAGCAAGCATCAGAAACGGAGTGGCGCAGCGTGGAGCTGTCACCGGAGCTGAATTCCTACACCATGGACATGTTGAAATGCGGCACCACATACAACGCGAATATCCAGGCGCAGAATAAGATCTCCTTGGGGCCACCCAGTGAGGTGCTGACTGCCACCACGAGAGGAGGACGTAAGCATGTCAAGAAGTCCAAAATTTACTATGAAATAATTTTTTGTAGAAAATCTGACTATCTTCTCTGCAGCTCAAGATGAAATGTCCTCAAATATTTAACAACTAATGGATATATAGAGCGGACGTTAATCGCAGCCTCCAAGATATTTATTTACTTAAGTAACAAAAAAACTTAACAAATAAGTAAATAAAAAGGTATTTATTTTAAGAGATCTTTTTTTTCAGGTCCAAAGCCCCCGAAGCCAGAGGAACACGTCCACATGAACTCAACGGCGATCAAGATAAACTTCTACGCGTGGCGCGACGGCGGCTGCCCCATACTCGGCTTCAAAGTTGCATACCGGCGCATCGGGGAAGAACATTGGATAAAGGTGTGCTGATTCATCATCGTCCCAACTCCGTAGTTAACACAAATAATATTTACATGTGGCTCGTCAGCAGAAATTGGCGCTGCCGTCTCCAGCAGAGAAACATTGTTTTGCAATAGAATAAAGATGAATATTATCTCGGTGCAGGTAGGCGAGGCCCTGAGCGCGGCCAACCACGTGATCGGCTCGCTGTCGGCAGGCACCTGGTACGAGCTGATGGTGGAGGCGCGCAGCGACGCCGGCTCCGAGCGCGTCGTACTGCTCGCAGACACACACACACTAGCGGGAGGTGAGATAAGAACCATTTGCACCATCGAAGAAGAGTCTAATTAGAATATGAATATTCGCGCGCGTTCTCACCCTTTCCCATCTTCAAACTTATTAAACAACAGTAAGTTTTAGCAGTAATATAGTGAACTGACCGCTAACTTCCGCTAGTTGGAGAGGCACCTTAAGAAGAATAAGATAGTTGTTTAATACGATTGAAGTCTACTTTTGCTTATAGAGCTGTTGTGATCCGCAGGGCGAGTGCCTCCGCCGCAATCAGCACCGCCGGTGGCTGGCGGCGCACGCGCAGCCTCCCTGCGCACGGTGTTGGTCTCGTGCGCTGCGAGCGCGCTCGTCATCGTCGCCGCACTCGCAGCGCTGCTCTGTCTGCTGCACGGCAAGCGCCGGTAAATTATATTTTATACTTTATTTTTTTTTTTCTTTTTTTTTATTTCTCCACCAGTAGAACAATATCTACAGAGGACATCTAAAAAAATGTATCTAATAAATCTATTCAATGATTAATTTTACAGATTTTTCTGCCTCTCAAATGACCACTACCTGCGCGACAACAGAAAATTAAGCGAAAGCAATGAAGCGGAGCGTGAAAAGCTCAGAGAGGGACAAAAGCTCTACTCTTCGTCTTCAATCAACGGGAATGAGAAATCAAATGATGATTCTTCAGGTAAATATTCCCAAGAATACAAAATCATTAATTTAACGGTTATTCAAAAATGAACATATTCAATGAAATTCACCTCTTAAAGCTTTTAACCAAAAATAGTGAAATATTTTTCTACATGTACAGTTCGAATAAGGGATTTAAATGGGATTAAGGGGCGACCGGAAATAACATCTTTACCCGGCCCAACAGTCAACCTGCACGCGTCGGTGGTTTGTCATGAATAACCGACGGCGGCGTTCTCTAAGCATCGCGGTGCTCCCTGATAGAGAACGGACGAGGCTCTGGAGACCGAGCAATGGCAAGGTGGCGTCAATGGTCTTGGAGTATAAGTAACTCAAAAAATGTCTGGGACAGACGGCAACTGGAAACCATTGCTTTTATTCTTCCCGAGAAAGTCAGTATGAAAAGTCCAAGAATAGTAAGTATTATGTCTGACAATCCGGCTGACGCCCGGCGCCATCTCACCGACAATGATAAGAGATGCGGTGAACAGGAACCCGTGGAAGCAAACCGTCCGCTCCAGACAGCAACCCCTGCACTGACCACGATCCTCAGACATGAGGCAATGACCCTAGAGAGAGAGCTAGTTCGAATCATTAAAATAAGTGTAATGTTGTAATTTGGTACATTGCGCAAGCAGCTGAGCTGTACGAGATCAGTCCGTACGCGACGTTCGGCGCGACCGCGGCGCACTCGCTGCAGTTCCGCACGCTGGCGCGGCGGGACGACGACGCAGCGCCGCCGCACCGCCGACGGCGCCGCTGCGACCACTACAGATACGGTACACACAATTGTAGTGTCTTAATCCGCCAACTACAATATTGTCAAAGATGATTTACTTAAATAACCTAAGAGCCAAATGTAGTGAGCACGGAAAATTCCTTCTTCCGAAGGGTCTACGTTAATCAACAACGGCCAATACACTAAAATGATGACGGTGATAAATCATTGTTCCCAGTTAATACGTAAAAGCATAATGAATCATTAGAAATATAGACTTTGTTATATTCGGAACTTTAAAATATAATGAACTGCTTTTCAATCAGAGAAATCGTAATCGTTTTGTAAATAAACACATGATGCAGCGTAGTCAATCCGCGCTACGCTCTCCTACTAATATATGAATTTGGTTCAGATGAGTCAAGCTTGTCCAAGTGTTCGACCGTGGAGGCTCGCCACCGAATGCGGGCGGCATGCGCAGGAGTAGCCGGAGCGGGAAACGGAGCCGGGCCGGCGGCGGCGACGGCGCCAGGGACGGGGACTTCGGCCGCGTGGCGGGAGCGCTCCGACTCCGATGACTACAGCGACAGCGCTGCTAACACCACCACTAAAGGTACGCGGCTCACGTTTCTGATTATAACAGTACTGTTAGTAAAAATACTAAGAAAACGAGATCTTACTTAAGCAATAAATGTGATTTACAATTACAAATGCTCACCACAACCATATTAAGCTTAGCACTAAGCACTTAACCGCTAATGATAATACTACAATCATTGTGCACCAGGGTCCGGAGGCAGCGGTGGCGGCAGCGCCTACGGCAGCGGGCGGCGCACCGCCAGCAGGTAGACCAGGTACCTTCCCCCGGCCCGCCCGCACTCCACCTCAAGCACGCACACACGCATGCATGCGTTTACAGTACATATATTCACACACACATACACGAATGCGCTCCGTTACAATCTCTTCTGTAAGCAGGAGTAATTGTACATGCACTGCTACTGCCCACTACGGCGGTCTCTATATGATCTCTACCTAGAATATAACTTAAAAACTTGACAATAGTTGTCGAACTTAACAAAATGTTTCCGTTCCTCCTTACACTGAAAGACCCGGTCCCGAAACCTGTATGCAACTTTATCTTAAACTCTAACTCTTTAATTCTCACAGTAGACCTCTCTATATAATAAAGTTTATTTTGTTACCTTTTTAGATTCCCTCCTCAAGTAGCAACCCCAAACACATGGCTTATTTGAACCGCGCCCACAACGCTTCGTCAAGTTACTGCATGGGTTCCGTATAGAGTTATAATTGCAATAGTGTTGTCTGTCTGGCAGCGGAGGGCAGAACGGGAGCGACGGCCTCTCTGGAAGCTTCGCCCCCGTTCCTCCCGATATTTCATCTTTAATTGACAAGTGAGTTGATATTTATTGCGCATATAATATAAATAATTACGTAATACTAAACTCATCAAAATAGATTACGAACGGTCGATTACACTTCCTCGCAACTGTAAAGACACAAATTCGCAAATATGTCCACCATCCTCCCATAACGGAGAGGCACTTTAAGAAGAAGAAATGTATTTTCGTTCCCATCTACCTAGCTACTACCCTTATTTGATAATTCTACCGCCATAACAGCATTGCTATGTCCCGGCTGTCACAACACATAATATGAAATCAGAATTATAAGTGGCGAAACTTAACATCGAGTGAAATTAAGAGCAAATGCTATACCAAAGTATGTAAAAGAACATCGGTAACATAGTTTTATTTTCCAGATATCAACAAAGAAAAGAGCAGGAGCGACGGGAGTGCACCATCCACGTGTAACCGTGCCACGGTCCAAATTAATTGTTTATGCCAAACTGAATTACCCTTTACACGGTCTGCCTTGTGTTCACTTCCATAAATTAAGAGCTTTCGGAGTTCCGGCGTGTAGAGCGTCTACAGATTGTATAACTTGTAATATAACTGTTCGACCAATATAAAAAAATAGGTTTATTTTTTGCTTAAAAACGGATATTCAAAGGTGTAAAAGCCACTCATTATACTGTAACTATTTGAAACTGATCGCTTCGAGATATAATTTTCAAACGATTTGCTCGCTTTCCCTTTTACTTTTTTAATGAAGTAATAAAACGTTAATTATGAAAATCATAAATTAATTGGGACCGTGGACGACGGACATCATAAACCAGAGAGAGAGCAATTTAAGACGCGGCTTAAAGCTACAAGTTCCGTTGAGCTTTCGTTACTTAATGTGACAACAGAAGCTGATCGTAGTCCCTTTTTTTAAACCTGCAGCTGAGTCGTTACAACAAGGAATGATGTTATGGGCGCCGATACGTTGTTGTGTAAATATTCATGGATTTGCATTGCGCCGCCTGTGACATTACGAATTAGATAAATATAATGGCTTAATGGTTTTTGTGATGCCACATGAATGAATCCCGATTGATAATGTTAAGTGAAGATATTGTTATATAGAGTTATAGAAATAATGTGATTTATTTTAATTGTGTTGATCTCTGACAGTTTAGATGTTTAAGTCTTCTAAATGTGTATATAGTAGACATTAATATTACGAAACTGCCACAGAGTATAATACTGGTGGATTTTGCGTCTTGTTAAAGCAACCAGTGTTTACTGCATGATGTGTTTTACTGCCTCTTTATCGAAGTCAATGTTATACCGATATATTGCTGCTACGCTAATTCTATGTGTAACGCGAACGCAAGATTCGATCTTTATTGGTATTTGCTCTTTAAAACAAACTACTCAATGTTTGCTGAAAGACTGAGAGGCCATTAAATGGTTAAATAAGGAAAAATCACGAAGTATTTGATGAATATAATTTAAGATGATTTCTTATGTGACGTGCAAACAACGGCCCAAATAAAGTCCGCCCAATTCTCCGCGCAATAAATACGGTTGTTCCATACTATTTTAGGCAAAAACAGAGTGGTCATTGTAACGAGCCTCAAAAGTATCCGGAAGTTATTTGTTTAATTCTTATACGTGCGTCGTACGCATGTCTTTTCATCTAAAAGAATGTTGCTTAATCGTTTCAGACGCACAATTTTTCGAAATATTTTAAAAGTTTGGAATCAATATTTAACAAACGGATTACTTTTTAAATAAAGAACTATATTTAAACTTAACAAGCTATTCTTACAGCAAACTTTGAGAATTTTTCCACTGTTTTATGTGCATCTGTTCCAAATCATTACATTGTTAAAAAATTCTTTCAATATGCATCTATTTGCGTAATTAAAATGCTTAAGAGCTTACTAGGTTATAAACAGTTGTTTATAAATATTCTGGCCTAACCCATCGGGCTTCAGTTCTGTTTCAAATTATAATTTAGTTACCTTTTCTGTGTTAAATGTTTATTGTCTATATTTATTATTTAAAAAGGCTACAAAGATGGGCTATACCGAATAAATATAATAACAAAAAAGTGTACGAGTTAGACGAACACTAATGTTTTTTTTTATAATACTAAATCTTGTAATATTAAAAAATACGTTTCTGAAAGAAATTGTTGATTTAGTTTTAGTGTTGCCGTCGTTTCCTTAGTAATCTTTTTCGTTGCAGACATTGCAGCCCATCCACGTTGCCTGCTTTTTACCTACCGCATCGGATGCACGTAAAACTGTACACATTAGTAAAGTTGTAAAAGTTAAGTTAACTGTAAGACACGGCTGTTCCAAACCGCAAAAGATACATATCATTAAAATAGACTGCTAAATTTATAAGTGATTCGTAATTCTTTTTACTGTATTGTTGAATAATATAGTTAATTAGCTAATAATTATACACTATTGTATAAAAATCTTTCTATATACATGTTGTGTAATAATAAAATTATTAAATTTAGGATGGGGAACGGAAATAAAGTGTGTGTTGTGGTATTTTCTTAATTTTTTAACCTCTCCTAAAAAGTTAATTAAAAATATATTACATAGTAATTCTCCCCTTCTCTCTTACTTTAAAACCCTGCACTAAACACCAGGATATAAAATTTTAATGATTGTTCCAAGAATGTCACAGAACATTTTACTGCTATACCAGCTCGCGACTACAGCTTCTCGCGTGCACGTTTTGCGTGCGACAACTTAAAGCCTAAGAACTATAATTATTAATAGGTTGATAGCATAAATCACTCGACTACAAGCTACCTTTAAAGCAATGTGATAAGGAAGACCACAGAGTTTGATGATTACTTGATAATCACAGAGTTATTCTTTTGATAAAACTTATTATAAGAAACTTTCATTACTTAAAGTATACTAGAAATAATTTCCATGTTATTTTAAATTCAAAACAAGTTAAATAATTTCTGTAAAAAAACTTCAATAATGTTAACATTTCGAAACACTGTGGAAAAGTAAATCTATGCTTTACGACATTGAAAAATCGCTGAAAATATGATTGTTTGTGATATTGTGTTTATTCTATTTACCGATCACAGACTAATCCTACTAAAATGCATTATTTTAAGAAAACCTAGACATAAAATAACCTTAAAAAGAAAATTTAAACAACATTCGTTATTAATAGTAGGACTGGTTTCGATGAAATCAAATTTCGTTTCTTTCGTTTATCGATATTGTAAATCGTTCAGCAACATTTAACATCTGATAAACCTAGTGCAGGATTTTTTAATTACTAGAATTTGTACTTAAGATATTTTTAATACTAGCTATATAAAACGAAAAAATTGAACCTTAAATAGACAAAATAAAGAGCAAAATCAAAAGTTTAAAACAAAAATACTCAATGGAAAGAATACATTTATTATTTCAGTTCTCATTGAAGTACTATCTAAATTTTATTCAATTGAAATACATTACGTACTGAATACAGGATAAGAGTAGAACAAAAAGTACGCAAGACGTTGTAACAAAACAATTTTTATACTTCAGAGTTTTTGCTTAGATACTTGGGAGTAAATACTAGGTTTTAAAATGTGAATACACGTCCCTGGTTTTGAGTTGATTGATGACATCTCTAGTAACTACTTTGCACGACTAACTATACGACGTTACTTAATGTACTGTTTCGCTAATGAAGTAAATAATTATGATCTCTCAGTCAATAATAAATAATTGCTGTGAAACACAATCCTACCAATAAATTTTAAATAACTTAAGATACAACAAATTCCGCAGCAGATAGTGTTTAAAGTTGAAATCAGAATTGTTTTGGTTGTATTCTCGTATATTGATTTACTGTAGCTGGTGACCTGTTTTTCTTATTTGTAATATGTATCTCGTAAATAGTTAATGGTGTCTCTATTGAAGAGTTGAAGTAATTAAAGGATATGCCCATCTGACTTAAGACTATGAGGTAATATTACCAATATGTACCAGTGTAGTGTCTCAAATCGGGAAGAAAATTAGTTATTTCGTTATGGTGTGTATGTTTCACAATGATGACACCTATTGAGGAGAAAAAAGATGAAAAGGTTGGTACTGCATTATACCAAGTTTTTTTTCCAGTTATATTTCTTTATAATATTCTACTATTTAAATTAGTCTGTTTATTTTGACTAGTCAAGAGAACTGTTTGATTACTTGTATTATAAATTAAAATCAATTTTCATTTCAGATATTACTAAATTTCTTCAATTCGTCAATAATCATATAATCCTTTTTAATGCATAAAGTTTTTTTATCAATTACAATTTTATTTGCACAAAATCGTAATTTCAGTAAAAAAATATCAGTAATTTGTTAAAATTAAAAACATATAATCTCCATTATACTCTAATATATACTGACACTCACCATAGTCATTTATTGTAGCTGTTGGACAAACATGTAAAGATGTCTTTTACTCAAAATAAACTATGAATTATCTTGAAGAAGTATTTTATTAAATTTATATGAAATAAAATAAAATTAGAGTGATTGTTAGTTGTAATTAAATTTATTTGTTATTACTTCCAAATATTTACATGACCTCATTTGCATGCTTCATTACATTCCCTGAAACACCTTTACCAGTGTGTTAACCATCTGCGTCCACATGATTTATATGATAAAATTTGTATCTTGGTACATACCAAGATATAAATTTTTAAAAATTTTCTTGCAGTGTTAAAACATTAGACCAATTTAGCATGTCTGATGTTATAAAGCATAATTAAGAGTGACCTTAAACTATATTAATTTTTATTATGTATACAAAAATAAAAGTTGAAATTATTGAAAACACCACCAGATTTATAAAAAAAAAACAATTCTCATCTATATAGTTTCTATCACTGTCATGTTGTTCACAACAGCATGGCATAACTGAGCCGCAGTAGCAATCAGTTTAAATGCTTAGTGCTTAGATGCAGATACTATCTAGGCCTTTACAGTTTTGTTCTATTTAAACCTTCATTTCACAAACATTTAAGCAAATCTAACCTAAACCGCACCAAATAACATTAAAATATACACATGGTGCAGCAATTGCCTGTAAAGAGATATAGATATTTACCGTTCAAGATATTGTATAAATGTACATTCAATTTTGATTATTCCTGAATTGTGAATTATATTTAAAATAAAAGATAAATATTATTTTTCATGACTTTGATATCTATTAAATAAAAAAATAAAATTAATCGGCTATACTAACATTAAAGTTTTGTTTAACAACTAAATTCATTGCCATCGTTTTAAGCCTGAAGCATCCAATAAAATGTGTACCATAGATAATAAATCTGTATGTTTATCAAATTTTAATTCATTATATAATGTATTACAAATAATCCTAAAGATAGTGAAAGTAATTTTATTTCAAATTTACACAAAGTACACACAGACAACAAGCAAAGTCAATGTAAGATATGAGTATATCATTTACCAATATGTAATGTAATGACTATTTCTCGCTGTTGTAGTAAATTAACTACGAATAATATTATCATCAATAACCCACGGCAGTCCACTGCTGGACAAAGGTGTCTCCCAAAGATCACCACTTAGTCCGATCTTCGCCTATACTAATAATATATATATATTTGATTAACTCTCGTGTTTTGAAGATCCGAATGGGCATGGTGCAAGTGTCGGACGGCAAGTCGCGGCCGCGGCCCGCGCGGCTCGTGCTCACCATGGACGCGGTGACGGTGCAGCGCGAGACGCCCGCGCCGCAGCCGCAGCCGCAGCCGGACCGCAGCGTGCCCCACGCGCGGGTACCTTACAAGTCTACACTGTATTACTTTACTTTCTTTGGCTGCCAGACTCCAAGTTCCCGGTCGTGAGCGTTATTCAAACTGCTAGCAAGTCTAATGAAAGACCCCATCAAAGTATATACGCAGCGCCTAATACTAATGAGCAAAGAACGTTGTGTTTGGAAGATGCTGTAGCTAGTGAAATAACTGAGGTAGAGAGATGTACTTCCTGTAATGTTTCATGATGACGAACTCAATTTGCCGTGTACCGTGTAGAGACAGCGCTACCCTGTTAGTGACCAACCCCACTATCATGTCGCTTTTTCCTTTAGAAATTATTGTATGATATATAATTAATATGGAGACGCAGTGGACGTCTGTCGGCTGATGATGATATAATTAATAAAAAACTTTGAAAAATTGAGGATTAGGGGACACTGAACGGACGAGGGTGATGATGATGATATTACATTACATGTGCATAGGAGCGAATGGTGCAGATCACGCGACAGAAGGTGGGCGGGTTGGGGCTGAGCATCAAGGGTGGCGCGGAGCATAAACTGCCAATCCTCATATCCAAGATATACAAGGACCAGGCGGCCGACCAGACCGGCCAGCTGTTCGTCGGTGATGCGGTTATCAAAGGTACAAATTAATAATGAGTTTGTTGCAGGGATATGAACTTTCAACTATTTGTATCGCCACGCACGAGGGGCCATCATTTGTAGGGTTTCGAATGGGGGTTTGGGTCAGTTCCCACCGCGCTGGCCCAATGCGGGTTGATGGGAGCCAGAACCTCGTTTGTTGATTAGTAGGGAAACCGCGAGCAGGTGAGGTTGGCTTGGGTCCCGTGAGTTGTAGTGCGGGACCCCTTACACCCCCTAACCCGAATATCAATAATTAATTCGATTATTCTATCGAATGTAATATTACACAGGGTTTTACGTACACGCGTGCCGTATTAAGTACGCGTTTAACTTACTTACGTCAGCTTAGCCTCATTATATCCTAACGACCTTTTGTAAACTTTGTATTGAATAGCACCGGCACCGTAGCACTGTGCACTGAGGCTACTGTCATTATGTTCTGGACACAAAAGGCTGACTTTTCGCCGCCCCAGACATCTAGGTTGTGATCTGTCTGTTTAAAGAATAACGAAATAGTTCTTCAATATAAATTTCATAGGACCACGACATTTGTTATTTGCGTTTTAGTCAAAAAAATATATCTTAAAACACACATTACTAACCTCAGGGCATCTCCCCTCCACTCAAGGTAGGCTGGGAGGTAATACCAATGGCATTAAGTCCACCTTCACAAGACGTGTATAAAGTGAAGTAAATAAATACTGTAATTATAAGCCAACCTCACCTGCTCGTGGTGCATCCTGCTAATCAATAAACGAGACTGGCTCACACTAACCCGCATTGGGCCAGCGCGGTGGGAAATGGTCTAGTCCCCCCACCCCCCCATATAAACCCCAAAAACGACGGCTTTTGATGCCGGGTGATACGGGCGATGCAGGACCGATCAATGTGGGGATCTTTGGAAAGGTCTATGTCCAGCAGTGGACGTCTATCGGCTAACGACGATGATGATAAACACGACCCCTTATACAGAGTGCCCTGGTTCTACTCCGGAGTCACGTGTGGTTCTAAATCTGCTAACATAACAACGTTGCCGTATTTCGGTTGTGAACATGCTTCACCACCTGTGGCCTTATTATCACTTAATATTATGTGAAATTAAAGCTAAGTTTTAGGCTATTGTAAATAATAAAAAAATAAAAACATAATGACTAGTAAGATTCAAAACTTCTGTTATCTAACGCGTAATATTTAACTGGACACAAATACAATTCCAGGGCATCAGGTAGTTCACTATTTATGGTTATGTGTTGGAACTTCCCAGACGGAGCCGCGTGGACTAGTTTATTTACGTAACGTTGTGTGATAGGAGGCAGTAAACTGGAGTGAATAGTTTTAAACGCCGTGATGCCATATTTTGAATATTTGACCTTTAACGGGTACTTATATCAACACTGTACCTTTTTTGGTTAATCATTAACACGCGATGTTTTGAACTATTTATGGCTAGTCTAAATTACAATAACTATTTGTGTTAACCTTGTAGTCGTTTTACTAAGTATTTTTTTATACAAAAAATATATTAATAATCTAATAAAATAATAGTATAATAAACTAAATAACATAACTAGAGTTCCAAAATAACAGCTTTTTCAACTGAAATTTTATAATAACGAATAATACTATTAATGAGCGTTACCATCACTAGATATGGAGACGAAATAGTCACATATACTCGATATAAATATTTACTACATAACGTACTCGGTACAGATATTCCTTGGCGGAATAAATACCATGTGACCATAAGTAAACGTACTCTAATATATATATATTAGGAGACATAAGCCTCCCCCAAAGATCTCCACATCGATCGGTTCTGCGCTGCCCGTTACCAGCTGCTTCCTGCTACCTTCACCAGATCGGACCACCTAGTTGGTCTGCCAACACTGCGTCATTCGAGGACCTTGCTGCCCTGTCGCCATTTATTTTATATAATAAGTCTTAATGTTTTAATGGCGATGATGAATAACCCATATAGAGACAAAGTATTTTTTTTCCATGTCAGTAAATCAATATCGTATCGTTGCTGTGATGTCACTTTGTGGCGCCTGTCGTGTTAACGTGAACCTCTTGTTGCTCGATGCTCAGTCAACGGGGAGTACATAACGGCGTGCAACCACGACGACGCCGTGAACATACTGCGTAACGCCGGCGACATCGTGGTGCTCACGGTGAAGCACTACCGCGCGGCGACGCCCTTCCTGCAGAAGCAGGGTGAGTGCTCGCCTCGTAGGTATCACACGTAACAACTGTCATGGCTCTTATATGTGGCAATATGTAATAAGATCAAACTTTCCTTTTAGCTGATGCGGCCTCGGACACGGACAGTAGCACGGGCGACGAGCACCCGTCGCTCCACGGCAAGAGCCTCGACGACAACTGCAACTCCGACCGAGGAAGCGAACCCGACGCCGGCTGGCAGGTGAAGTTCTTTTATAGAAAGCTGGTGCTTTTACTACTTTTAGACCGCAGCCTCAATTGCTAGGTTTCTCTTCTTCAAATTAGTTACTGTTAAAATAAACTAAATAATAGAATTTTTATAAACTCTGAGTGTATGCCCAAATTTTGTGCGATCTTCATTGCGAACCTGGAAACTGCTCCACGCAGATCTCACTAAAATGATGTTGTACACTAGAGGTGCAAATGAAAGCACTTGATATGTTTGCAATTATTTATCATCAGCCTGCAGCAATCCACTTTGGGGCGTACCTACCTTCTCAAGCGTTATTAACCAGATCGATGACTAACGTGCCACTCATCAGATCACCATTCTGCATCTCAAGTCACTTCGTTTCGTAAAAACATGCATGCATGCGGTTGCAGAGCGCTTGGAGTGGGGAGGAGGGCAGCGGTCCCGCGTCTCGGCCGCCCTCCGCCGCCTCCGCGCACGCGCATGTCCCCAACGCGCAAGAGCCCACGCACTGGGTGGATGTCATCTCTGGTGAGCGTACATAGAAAAACTGTTGTCCAAGTCAAGACAGACCTTTGCTACTGGACTAGGTCACCCCTTCACATCAGGACAGCTTTACGGCAACAGAAACCGATTCTCATCCTTTAGCGGAGGATGCTGCGATCACCAGCAATATACTAGGAAACAGTATTATATCGTGTTAACAATGTCCTAACTGATGTTTTATTTATAATTCCAGTTCCCCTCATGATGGCGTACGTCACGAGATACGTCTTCGGCACAGACAAGCTTCGGCCGGGTGCTTTCGAGGTCAGTTTTATCTTCTGAATACGTTAAACCAGATCTCCTCGCAAATTGTCAGCTCACAATATTTTTCATTCATGCAGCGGCACATTAATTTTACGGTTTTTGATATAAAGTTAATTTGCATGTAATAACCACCTACTTAATACTAATCTCATCATCCCTTACCCATACCACATCGACCGGATCCAGATGTTTTTGTATAAATAGACATATTAATAAGAAAAACGTTTATCTCTTAATTTTAAACTGAAACATATAGAGAACTGGTGAAATAATGATGATCATCAGCCGATAGAGGTTCACTGCTGGGCTCCCCAAAATTCACCATATACAGTCAGCATGGCCTCCAGTACCGATGGGCACTAGGAGTTGTCGTATGTATGGGTTCATATCCAAAACCCTCCATTTTGGCCAATTCCCACCACCCTAGCTCAATATGGGTTGGTGGGAGCCAAAGCCTCGTTTGTTGATTAGCAGGGTGCACCACGAGCTGGTGAGGTTGGCTTGGGTCCTGTGAGATGTAGTGCGGGATTCTTTACACCCCAACTGGTGAAATACATTTATGCAATAGGTGTGTCAGTAAAGCGTTACATTTGTTCAGGTGCGAGGCGCCCGTCCCCACATGACCACGGGCGTCATACATGCTGAAGACCCCGCCGCCCTCTCGCAGTGGCTGAAGAGCATCTCGGACAACATCGTGGGCCTCACAAATCTGCAGGTCAGTCTTACAACTTCAACATTAATCTATTTAATTGAGTAATTGTATAAATATAAAGTTAGTAGCACATGTATCAAAGCGACGAACGCAAAGCAATATAGTATTTCATCCCCCATCTTAAGACGACACTAATTTACATTTAAACACCTTTAAGCTTTGTGAGTAGTCTTTAAATACATCTTGAAGCACTGTATATTGGAGACAGGTGTAAGCGTCAGTGTCTCCGCAAGTAGAGCACTGTTGATATCAACCTCTTTGTGGCGCTGTCTTCAGATGAAGCTATTCAACCGGCATCTGAGTGGCGGCGAGCGCATCGAGTACATGGGCTGGGTGCACGAGGGGCTGGTGAGCGCGGCGCAGCCCTGGCAGACCTACCGTCCTAAGTTTCTGCTGCTCAAGGGCACAGACGTAATGCTATTCGACGTGCCGCCGGTCAGTATTTTTTTAATGGCTTAGTTTTCTACATGTTCATTCATAGAAAAAGGTTCTACCGTTTGTAGCTCATATCTTTTTAACAAATAAAAAAAACTCAATTTTCAATTAAAAAAAAAATCATCTGATCTTTTGCAGCTTCATATTTTTTCTATTATGTGCTTAGATTTGTAAATGAATTGATATTTGAACATGTGATGCTCTCAGATGAACATCGCTGAATTGACCAAGTGCCCGGAGACTCTGAAGGTGTACCAGACCATGTTCCGCACGGTGAAAGAGAGCGAGACAGTGGACTGGCGACAGCACTGCTTCCTGGTGCAGGCGAGCGGCACTGGTCCGGGTGCCGCGCCTGCGCCGCCGCGCTACTTCAGCGCGGACACGCGACGCGACCTGCTGCGTGTCGAGGCCGCCTGGACCCACAACATTGTCAATTCGGTGGTGCGCCTCGGGGTAAGTGCACGGTGCACTCTTACTGTATACTTCTGGGTACCTGTATGCTTATGACGAATATAAGCTCAGCGCTGGTACTTGTTTTTGGTAGTAAGAAGGAATACACACTACCATAGAAGGAAACAAATTATTCTTAAACGAAGTATTAATCGTCTCTTTCGGAAAAAACTTGTGCCATACATTAACACAAAGTGCAGAGCCCGGGCGCTGATCAGCGGAGGCCGGTCTGCCTGCGCGACAGTAGCGCGGCCAGCCGGCGCCGGAGGTGCGGGTACGGTTGCAAACACGCTTGGAACTGCGAGCTGCTCAATCTGCAACGGTTATCTTGACAATGCACGCCCCTACTTCAATAACAGGTTTCTATTCTTAGAGAGTCCACAGTGGACATTTGGTGTATTATGAACGGGCATTGCACTTAATTTGTTAAGAAACAATTTTTTACTCTTTAACTTCCAGCATAAGGAATTTAAGTCTTAATCTTTATAGACCGAGACGTTAGGCTTGAAAATAACTAAAGGTAGTAAGTAGTAAAGAACTATTACCTAATAAACGGTCCGCAATTTGAGCTTTTAAATATTAACGAGTGTTCGTGGCGGTTAACGGAAATAATAAATATGAGAAGCGACATGCTGTTAAATATGCCCTTCCCGACATCTTACTCCTCGTCTTATGTGATCCAAGAGTTGTTTCAGCATCTTGCCCGATTCCTCCGTCGTAAATAATTCGCTACTCACGTGTATATTTCAGTAATCTCGAGCGCGAGCACGGTGGTCCCGCGCGGCACTCCCGGATCCAGAAGCGCCAGCTCACCGTAGAATGCGCCGTCACTTAAATGCGCTATCTGTTAGAATTTTTTTATTACAGCAACAGAACTGTCGATCATATCGTGGTGTATCATCACTTGCCCATAATACCGAACTCCAGGCTATTTACTCAGCCCAGTGTTTCTTTCGTCACCAGTAATTCACTAGCTACAGGTCTAACGATGCTGAATATTAACATGTTATAAAAAAAAATCAATCATCAAACACTAGATCCAGCCACTTTACGTACAATAAATACTCCATCAAAACTGGTGATGAATCATAGTATAGGATTAATTAATCTCTCCGAGTCTTCGGTTAAAACAAAGCGAAAAAGAGAAGAGTTACCTCCTTTCCTGTCCGGTTCAGGACAGCTACGGTGCCCGAGCTAATGAAGTACATAGACGTTAGTGGCTCTTCACCCTTAACCACCGTCTGAAACAAGTGATTTTGTGAAAATGTGATAGTATCGTTAGTCGACTTATTTGCGACATAAGCCTAGAGTTCTTCCGGTGATATTTTACGTAAAAAATATTAGATTAATTTGTTACTTTGCAATTAGCTTTTACTCGTTCTATTGCGCCGGAGACTGTATCTCCGCAGCACGTACCTCAGTATGGGGGTCCACCAAGTCACCCCCCAAAACTATGTATTACTCACTGCAGGGTGAACGTCTCGCTCGTGCGGTCGCGTTCTGTAACATGCTCACCTCACCAGGCATGTATAAGACGCGTTTCAGGCTGAAGATGATAGTGTTCAAGAGGGCCACGGGCATGTCGTTGAACACGGGCACGTTGTCCACCAGTTTCTTGCAGCAGTGCATGTTGATATCCTCTCTTATCTGTTCGTTAATGGTCTCCATAATGAGTTCCTCATTGAAGTACCCGCCGTGAAACTCGTAGTTAAGAAACATCAAAATCTTCTTGCGCAGCAGAGCCGGCAGCCGCTTTAGCGCCATATATTCCTCCAGCTGGTTCACCTTGCCGTAGTAGAGGAACGACTCGTACTGCTTATATATCATCAAGCGCAGCAGCGTCGTGAAACAGTAGATGAAGAAAATCAATCCCATTATACCTATGAATGACGTCAACAATAGTTCTGGAACGAGGAGAATACTTCAATAAGAGAGGTTGAACAGATTTTTTGTTACCTGATGGATGGCCTGGATATGAATGAAGTCTAATCTAGAAATTGTGTGTAATAGCTATGTTAGTTAGTAACGATTCGAGTGCTATTTAGTCAATTTGGTTTTGTTCAAAAAGCCGAGCGATGTACATCATCAACATCATTATCACCGATAGACGTCCACTGCTTGACACAGGCGTCTCTTGAAAATCTCCCTAAAGGCTAGGGATTTCATTTTCCACCACGCTGGCCCAATGCGGGTTGGCGGCAGCCAGAGCCTTGTTTATTTATTAGCAGTGCGCACCATGAGCAGTTGAGGTTGACTTGGATCCCATGAGTTGTTGTGCGGGAACCCTCACACCCCCGAGCAATGGACAGCAAGTTTAATACAATATTCCTTGAATTTTAGCAATAGTGCCCGTGTTACCGCCTCACCACCATTTGTACTTAGATTTCTTTATATTTAGTAATATGAGAATGTGAGTCGTGTATCGATCTAGTAACAAGTTTGTACTTATGTCGTATTTCTAAAAACTAAGCTATTAATTAAAAAATAAAATTACCAGGAATGACGTACACTCCAATCGGTGTGTAATATCCGGCGCCAATGCACAGGCCGCACGCCAGGTAAAGGTTCGTCGTGTACTTTTTGAACACGGTGTTGTAAGGCAGACGGACGCCTCTGAAGCGCTTCACCCAATTCCTATCCATGGTGAAGAAGTGCGAGCAGATCGCCGGCACCTGGTAGTGGATATACGTCATCCAATGATAGAACAGGATCGTCCTGAAGAACACGGAGATTAACATCGTCGAAATGTACGACAGCTTGAATTGCTTTTGAATATTTATCCACTTCCGCTCCATGGAGTGTAGACGCGGCAGTTTGAATATAAACATGGCGGTGTTCGTGGGAAACTTGCAGTCGTCAAAGATCTCGTATACCTGCAGCGGGAGGGCTGCGATCACATCGATTAGAAACCCACCGCTTAGGTATTTTTTGGCAATGAGCTTCGGCTGCAGGATTACCCGTCTGTGGTCCGCTTTGGTGTAGCCGGTCATAAAGGTGACAGCGATGTCGACGACCGCGACCGCGTCGCAAAACAGGATGAACGGGTCTCTAGGGTTTGGACCTGCAAATAGCATGTACCTGCAAATGTGGTAGAAGACCGAGCGACTTTCCACTTTACGTCCTTAAATTATATGAAGATCATCGTTTACAGCATCCTAAATATGTTTTTGGTTATCTACATAAAATATGTTAGAAAACCTTACGGTAATCGTAATATTAAAAGTACAAATGAGTTTAAGATGAATTAAAGTAGTCGTCATCATCATCATCATCGTTATCAGCCGATAGAAGTCTACCACTGGACATAGGCCTCCCCCAAAGATCTCCACATCGATCGATCCTGCGCTGTCCCCATCCAGCTGCTTCCCGCAACCTTCACCAGATCGTCGGAACACCTAATGGGGGGCCTACCTACACCACGTCTTCCAGTATGCAGTTGTCATTCGAGTACCTTGGTTCCCCATCGGCCGTCAGTTCTTCGAGCGATGTGTCCTGCCCATTGCCAGTTGAGACTAGCAACCTTTTGGACTATGTCGGTGACCTTAGTTCTGCGGTTCTCCTCAGTTCTGATTCGATCACGCAGGGAAACCCCGAGCAAAGCCCTTTCCATTGCTCTCTGTGCAACTTGATGCTTTTTCCCGAGGCGCACTGTAAGCGTCCACGTCTCGGTGCCATAACTCATCAAGAATTGGCAACTCGTACATTTAGATTAAAGCAGCAGCTCAAACAAACGGCGATACTCACAAATAACGAACGCTTGAAACGGCATGTAAATGAAAACGGCGAACATGAGAGCCGCGACGAAGCAATCCCAGTAGTATTTCAGTGGGCTGTACGGATGCCAGACCATCCAGTAGCCAGAGGACAGCTGCTGCCTACGCTCCAGCAGCAGGTTCTTCCGGCTGCGGAGAAAGGCGGCGGTACCGTGGTGCCACTCGCACGGCAGCATCGCGTACCGAAGCCTGCACAGCAGACGTTCGCACAGGCCCGCGGTGGGCGCCAACCCTAAGAAAATCGGCGGCTCCGAGACCGTGCAGATCTTATCGTGCTTGGAGTAGTGCATCGCGCTGAGACAACCTTCGGTGTTGGTGTCGTTTACACCAATGACAAATGTCAAAGTATCACAAATGACAGCGAAATTAATTTCTTTCTTTATATTACAAAGCTATGTCTAAATGTCAATCTATCATCAGTTACTTGGTTAACTGAGAATCTGATTACCATTTTCCGATGTGCTACAGCATATATCATTGCACCAGCAAGGTAAATCATTGATAGGGTGCCGTTGACGGAAACAGACGCGTTTCCAAATCTTAAACCTGTTCTGGTTTAAAGCGCGCTGTACAAGGAGAAGATCGCAAGCTACAGCGCTATCGAAACCGGAACACAGTAATGCTTGCACACTACTGCTTGGCGATAGAAGTATATGTGGTGGTGGTAGCAGCTACTTAATTTGTCTTCAGCGCGAATAATGGTATCGGTCTATTGTAGTTCAGATGCATTTTATTTTCGCAGAAAAAGACGTTCACGGTGGTGCACATGGGCCGAGCGGCTGGCCTCACGCTGGACTGGGCGACTGGGTTCTCCCTCAGCGAGGGCACACCGGGCGCGCTGCCCGTCTGGTCCTACAGGTGCCTGATTCTTCAATCGATTGATAATGTCATCCTCTGTACATCCGTGTATTAGATGCAGTATCTCATAAACGGCTAAGCCGATTTAGGTTCAGATTTTTTTTTAAAAGATTTTGATCATTTTTAAATGTAACTTTTTTAATTTTCTAACTTTAAAAATTTTCATTTAATATTATAATTACTTTAATTAAAAGAACATATTTCCGTCAGGTTTTCACAGTTGAGGGGTTCGAGCGACGACGGTAAATCAAAGCTGAAACTGCATTTCCAGGACACGGAGACCAAGCTCATCGAGACTAAGGTGAAATTGCGTTTCACATAAGTATTTTAACATGAGACAACAAAAACCTGCTTGTTTGATTATCAACTGGTGTATGTTAATAGCTAGTCGTCAGTCCGGTGGGAGTTGATAAGAACTTGGTTTATCATGACAAGTGATCACTGTCCATGTGCATGTAGATGACGGCAAGATCAAGAGAAACAAATCAACGATGATATGCCAATGGCAAGTTTACATGCTTGCGCTGACGCTTGGAACACAAGTCTGCCCGTATTAACGATGAAGCTCCGCCACCACCACACCCTCCCCTCCTCCACAGTGTACGAAACTAGTTGTGACTTGTTTATTAGTTTATGCAACACATTATTCTTTCACTACTCGTAAGACAAAAGTAGCGAAGCACTAACTGCTGTTTGGCAATAGGAACAGACCGGACGGAACGATGTCCTACTCCAGAGGCTTACCATCAGCCAATCACCAACTGCCGTTATGTGCAAATGTGGTACGTTCACCTATCACCAAGCGAACTGTCTGATAATAGTTTTATATACAATATATGTCGTGTTGTCGGCAGGAGCTGGAGTGCCAGATACTGCAAAGCCTCTTGTTCTGCATGCACGCTTTCCTCACGGCCAAGGTCGCGTCCGTCGACCCTGCTTTCCTTGCGTCTATACAGCAATCCAACTGAAGCCTTTTTCTTTTCAATCGGGTGATATAAGTAACTGCTTCACGGAGAAGTGAACTGACTGAGGTTCCATTTCATCAGAGAGTTTAAAACAAGTCAATTTGCTGACTTGGAAATGAAGCTGTTGTAAGGATTGGTGAACTTAAATTATTAATTTTTTTTGATAATTAATTTTAAAAATTAACTACATTATTTGAATAATCACTGATAATGATCACAATGCAGATAGCCCCCACGAAAGCTTCCAGCGCTATTCACGAGCTTTCCGATACTTAAGCTCTTGCTGATGTTACATTCGCTCTCGCGGTGTTACATAACTGTACTTATGTTACGATGCAAGGGGCGCTGCAGCTGTTTATTGACTGAAGGTCTATTACAACTATTCTAACATTTTTTATAATTCAGTGGCCTAAGCAAACGGGAACAGCGAACTTAACTAGTTTTACTTTAGCTTAGTTTAGTTCTCATAGTTGTCGAGTTAACGTGTACAAGCGTATTGGTGAGGTTGATCCCAATCTTGTTACTGGGATGTTTGCTCAGCCGCCGGAAGCAGTGTTATAGTCTTCTCGTAATTCTCTTCTCAACTCTTACTCTCTTACTGCGGAACATGTCTAATAAATTTCTACTGTAATTTACTATTTAAGGAAATAGAAAACAATCTAACAAGTCGTTTGATTTGAAATCGTTTGTTACAGTTTGTTGTTATTGGATTTAATTGAAATACTTGTTAAAAAGATTTAGGCAAATTGTTCATAAAAAAAATAAATTCGTCGTTATATATAGTACTAATATATTATAAATTAAATATTGATGATTATTTGTAACTGTATATTCATACAAGTGAGACAAAAACAAAGTTCATTGCAAGTGGTTTAATCGTAATTAGCGACGCTTTCTTTGCGTTCCGTATCCGAACCGTTGGACGTCCGGACATCTCTGCTGAACTTAATGTTCGGATGAGACGACTTGCATCGCACTTATCGGTCGTATACTTCTACGACTGATTCCACCAAAGATTTTTTTTACGAGGCTATAAATCACCTTTTACTCGTATCATTGCTTCATTAGGTCTTAAACAATAACCTGCGTTTATTTACACCGTTGTTTCCGTTGTAGGTAGGTAATAGTGAATGCTCCATAAATAGTTAAGGCTTTTGAATATTAGTAACTTGGTCCATTATATTTGTCAATGGTCAGTGATTTGAAATATACAGACAAAAGCATATTAATTAAATTTATAGTGCTGTATTAAAGTTATAAAGAAAATTTGCTATGTATAGTCCTGAATAATGATTACTTAATAAATATACATAGCTATCTTATTCTCTTTCTCTCGTCACACCGCTTCGCGACTCACTCTCACTCATTTTATACCGATCTCGCTTGAAGTGGACTTAAGCAACGTATTTATTGATTACACTTAAATAATATTCACTTTGCTGACTCTAAGTGTGATTTAAGTTAAAGTCGCAAGGAGTCTGTATATTCCAAGTCACGTGAGATCACTCGCAGAATCGTTTGCGGTCGCGTCATATCACTAACTATAAGTAAATGATTATTTATAAACAAATTAATTATATTTGAACGATTATAACTTAGCGTACACACACACACACACACACACACATATATATATTAGAGTATTAATTTTGGACTGTTTGTTGGTTAGCGATAAATTTCTTCGTATATATATATATATATGTGTGTGTGTGTAGTTAGTCTAAATAGATGTGCCCGATGCAAAATGGCCCTATTTACTGGTGCGGTAGGTACAGTTCGCGCCGTCAACTGTCCACGTACGTGCCGCGGCGCGCAGTAGCAGCAGCAGCAGGTGTGCGGTTCGATTCTCAAATAGAACGAAGTACAGTTTAGCTGATTAGTTTCGGAACTTTTATATTTAACAGATTGCATATAATTTTTCATTGACATTAAAAAGTATATTTGAATTAATGTAACAGTTTCCTATTAACGGATATCACTTGTAGCTTCCGGTTGCGCCGCGCCTTAGCCACGCCAGTTTACTACCGCGTACCGAGTCTGCACAATTGCGTTGTTATAGAAACAAAGCGTTTCGCGCTTGACGGTTTGCGACTTCATCGACACCCCAGTCGCAAAGCGAGGGTTGCTATTGGATATTCTGCTATATGTATCCAAATTCTCGTTTACGTAAGAATATATGTTTTGCGCATTTTTAAAACGAATGATGAAATTTTGTAGAAACAGAAGTTGTCATTGCGCGTAGAGAGTGGAGTTGACCTTAAACATAACATTGGCACAGTGTAATGTTTATTTGTACGTTCGTATTACAATACGCGAACACTCGCCTCGCGAACGATGTGAAATTTTTATATATTAATAAATTGTTAAGTAATACAAAAGTTTGACTTGCTTTAAATAACTGAAATCATTGCATTTAATAAGAATTTTCAATATTGTCTTATGAATGATTAGAATACTATTTAATT
The DNA here is from genome assembly GCA_029030555.1 of Ornithoptera alexandrae. NCBI lineage: Eukaryota > Metazoa > Arthropoda > Insecta > Lepidoptera > Papilionidae > Ornithoptera > Ornithoptera alexandrae. The sequence continues at coordinate 13,446,321 of JARDVY010000288.1, read as the reverse complement.
TATTATACTTAAGTTTTAGTTTAAGTAAATAAGCGATTGGTATTATGAGTTTATTACTTGGTTTCAATGAACTAAACTAATACTTTTTTTTATTTTGCTGATCCCAGAACTATTTACGTTCAAGTATTACTCTTTCCTTTACAAACGTTGTTATGGTCAGAGTTTATCTTCTAACAGTTCATGTTGTAGTGGAAGTTTAACCATTTCCATTTGATTGAAATTAAACAAAGTTAAGTTTTGTGTGAGTTACAAGTAATTTTTTTTACAATTTGATAATTTAGTGGAATGGTGATGAGATTTTTAGTCAATTTAGTGAAAATACTGAAGACTGAAGTAGATCGAGTGTGGACCGGTCGGTGGCCGCCGCGCGCTCGCACGCGCTACAGACGTACGCAACTTTGTTGTTACACATTTGTTTGGGATACGGCGATGTCTCATCTCTCATTAACTGCATCCAAGATGGAACATAATATTGTTTATATATTTTATGGAAAATATTTACAGGTTTTTCAATTGTTTCCTTTTAAATGTCAGTTCACAACGAGCGCAGTACCTTCGATATAGATAGTCTTAATATAGATGTGAGAACATCTATGAAATTTTATATTAAAAATAAATCAATGTTGTAGCGGTAACTACTACAGCTTTAAGTATTAATGAATCGATTTCGTCGTATACATAATTTGTGGTACCTGTAGCTAATGTACGATGATGAATTTGAACTGTAGACAGTTCACTAGACTGACGTGTCTGACGCACACGCGGCCGCGGCCCGGTCGGCTTCTCATTTCCCTTAATCTCATTTTTAACAAATTAATGTGTTAGCGTGTTGTGACAAGGTGTAAGATTACTTCTGTTAGAGAGGTTCCGTTTATTTTTCAATATATTACCAACTATCTAGGTTTAGAAAGTGACAATCGATTATGCTGGGAGCAAATTTTCAGTAGGTTTAGCGACTTTCACCTAGCGACAAGGTTGTGTGCACACTGAGTGTGTAGTATCGGTTTGGTTAGCTACAACATGTTGTAGCTTGTAGTAAACACTCGGTGTGCACGCTACCCTAATAGTTTTAATCTCAACTTGTACCTCTAACTTCGACTCGTCACATCGAACATATTTAGATATTTAATCAGTCGAGCTGACGCATCAACTTTTTATAATACTCTCGAGGCATAACTGTTAGCTTTTTTAATTCTTAGTCAATAACTTTAACCACTCGTTTGGTAATTGTTGTTACTGTTAAACGTTGAAATACTCCAATACAATAACTCCTGCACCATAGGCTGCTCATTCACATCTATATAACATAAATGGTAGATGCTTTTGTTCTCACTATAGAGTTTTCAGCATTCCTTACACATTTACTAAACTAATACCTTTTATGTCCTTTTTTAATTCTCACTAGTTTATAAGTAAAACTAATGAGCAATGGCTTAAGAAGTTAAACAGCTAACAGTGTTGTCGTAAACTTTCTCATCTTTTTAGCTATTTTTGCGTAATATCAAACCGGAAAATTAAAAATCTCAAAGTAATCTATATAAATTAGTAAAAGTTAGTCAATTGAGTAGGCCGGCGACATTGTCCATTATCACGTGTAAATAGTTATCGAGTGTAACCTTAACCCTTAGAGAGGTAACGAACGTCCGGACAATACTTTAGCATATACAGCAGCGGCGCGGAGCGGACCGGCCGCCGGACAGCTCCCGCTGCCGGCTCTGCAGATCAGGTTACGTAGGTCAGTTTACAACTTACCTGTGCCTAGCAGCACCGCGTGCACTCATCTTTACATTCACCTACATCTTCACATTTCGTTCCGTGGATATATATTCTATCGATCTTACCCATTTTCAAGGTGTGCCTCCGAAAGTCTTCCTTCCTTCATATTTGTGCCATGTCGCTTTTTCATCATCATCAAACTTTGTTTACAATTTCAAATACAAACATTGTTTTATGTTTACTTTAAAAACATAGATATAGTAGCTGCTTTGTTAATTCATAAGCTACTGAAGCGACAGATTTGATCTGATCTACTCTCGCGTTACCGGAAGGACGTCTTCGTGCCGGCGCCTGCGTCCGCCCGCAGAACGTGCACTCGTATACTACGGCGTAACCACGTTTTGTAATAGTTAGTGGTTATTATACCCATTGTTGAATATGTACCAATATTATACCCATTAGTAAATTGTATATTGAATGGATTTTGTTTCATTGCCGTCCCCCTCACAGCCGCCAGGTACCCAACACAGTGGCTTCGTGCTACGCATTGGTACGTAGCGGCTATTCAAGCTTAGACAATGTGTAATGAAAGATTCACTGAATGAATAGCTTTCAGTTCAGCCACCACAAAACCTGTATTAAGAAATTCTCCAATGAAGAAATCCGCAACAACTAGCGGTAGTGCATTTGCCCTGTAACCAATGGTTTCTAAAATGAGCAGCGAATAGCAAACGTTTTATGATTATCATGTTGAAGTAGCAGGATCATATAAATCTATAAGTCTGAGGGTGTCTAAGTGAGCCCGAGTCAAACTCACCTGCACGTGATACACCCTGCTGAATAACACGAGCCTCTGACCACCCACCAACCCGCACTGGGCTAACGCAGTGTGGTTAAGACTCAATTCCTTCACAATGAGGATCCTTGAGGGCGGCCTATGCTCAACAGTGGGCGTTATAGGGCCGATAAGAAGATAAATCCATAACAACGTTATACCAATGGCACCGATGTAACGGACGTGGTTAAACTCTATCAGGGTCTAGTAAGCTAATTTACTAAGGCAACAACTCAATGTAAAATTTCAACCCAATGAGCGCCGCAATCTGGCGCTGTGTATTATATCCTAACAAGCTCCTCACGTGTCAAAATAGAATATAAAATAAAACTCGTTATATTTATAAATTATTTAATAGAAGCGTCGGAGACAAAGTAAAGCTACACAATGGAAACTATTAGAAGCGACATACATCACGCGTATCATCTCAATAATACGAAAACTAACATACAGATGTTTGCTAAATTTAAAAATTATACACTGCTACGGGAAAGTAAGGATTCGACGCTACGACGCTACGAGGCTACGTGTCCGCCCGTAGCTCTAACAAACAATTCAGTTTTAGTATAGCTATCCATTGGCTGTTGTCCGACCGTAACATCAATTAGCGCTCTGCAGTAGTAAACAATCAAAACGTTGTAACAATATTCGAATATGATAAATTTAGAAAAATATCTTATTACTTACATGTAGATCACTTTCACAATATACCACGTTTTAGAAAATATGTCATAGTTTTAATTATACTAAACACGATGATAAGGATCGTCATTTTTATGCTTTTGTTTAATGATGAAGACAGCACGGTTTGAAGCCACAGCGCCGACGGCTTGCAGTGACGTTAACTAAATACTTTTGTTAAGTTGAAAAAAGTTAATGTAAATATAACATCCACATGGTAGGCTATGAAAGTGACAGAGTTTTAAGGAACTAGTTCTTCATTAAAGTATCCAAATCATTAACAATATATATCACTGTGATATGTCAAATGTATTATATTTATTCTCTATTAATATTATTCAATGAAAAACAAAGAAATGGCCCTAGTGGTGAAGTTAATGAGAAAGGTAATTTTATGTTAAGTCATAATGATCGTGTAACTTAATAGGAGACCTTAACGTTTATAAAACTAAGCCCACAGCAACACGACGCCACTACGACATTGAACATCGATCTTACACAAATTTAACACCATTTCATTATCCGCACACGTAAATGGAAACATCTAAAAGTCGTGATAAAATCCTGAATAGGTTGTGCGTCTCTATAACCACCAGACTACCGATGAAAATGAGTTAAAAACGTTAACCTCTCCCTTAACCCGAATAAGTTAACAGTTAATGCGTATGGCTGACGCGACAGTGTTAGCCGAATGCTAAGTCCTAAAGAGGTTTACGCGCGTAGTCGATAAAAAAATACAAATTTTATATACTTCATCACTATCGTATCAATAGACCTGATAGTATATATAATAAGACATTTATTGTCACATTCAGTTTTAATAAAGTTTATTGTCTAATCATAGAATAGCTACTCCCCGAACGACGCTAACTACTTCATAAGTGACCGAGTGCCCAAGTGACGGCGGACGGCCGCGCCCTCCCAATTGACCATCGATAGGAATCTTACAAAACTATTAAAGATTTTGAGCGTTCGAATTGAAACAGTTCGTTATAAAGTGGTATTTTCCCTCTACACATAAAACCTAAGTATACATAGTTACGAATTATACCGCGCAAGTCGTACAAAACGAATATAAAACCTGTTTACTTCCAGACGCTACGAAATTGGTGTGTCACTCGAGCGTTGAGCGGGAATGTGCGCAGCGGATGTGTCAGCTGCAGAACAATTGTACGAGTTTCATTTACAGAACGGTACAAAGCGAATGCAATGCGACGGTAGAGCAGCCATGACTACACAGTAACCATTTACCGACTAGTACACAACCTTCACGTTAGCCTGTATATGTGTTAGATTTCGAAATACTTATGCACTAGACGCGACGTCGACGCAGCTTCCTAGCTACTTCGCGACAAGACCCGCCAACGTCATATGCTAGGGCATGAACTGTCTCTACACATCATACTGTGCCGTGAACCCAAAAAATATCACTTCATAGTATTCCTTCACACTCTGCACTCCTAAAATTCTATAAGATATAAGCTTAGCGCTCCTGCGTTCCGCGGAGAAAGAAACCTTCGAAATACCGTCATTATTATCATTAATTATAATATTTTTTTTTATTGTCGTGACCTAATAAAGTTTTACGATTATGTTTCTATCCAATAATCTATACACCGAGCGAGACCAGCCGACCCGTAGTGAATATCCTCTGAACACGTAAAATTTCGTCTACTTAGAGTGTCAACAGTGATTTATATTAACTATATATATATATATATAAATGCGTGTGTATTAAGGTATACGACATACATTAACATCGACACAAACAGTCAAGTGTACGTACTAATATTATGTATAAACATTTAGAACTGAACATGTCACATGTTCCGTATAAAGCCAATTACCAATGCATTTCTTGTTTTATTTATATCCATTAGTTTGTATGTCGAGTGTTTACACACTAAATCTGTTTCTAGAAATCAAGTGAAGCGACACTAGCGACAAGGGATTGGGACCTGGAAACGATATTTACAAAAGTTTACAGTACATGTAGTCGATATACAGAATTGAAGAAACCGATGAAAGAGTGGGGGACACGAAAAATAGGATCGTAATCATTTTAGAAATACACAAAAGATCGCTCGTCCTCGTCAGGGCCTTTGTTCCAAATTGATCTAGGCTTTTGTTAGAGAGCACAATCGCACCTGAACATCCATGAAGAAACAGACAGACCGACAGTTTGGAATGAAATTACAAGAGACGTGATAAATATTCGAGAGTAAGGTGGACAGATGGCAGAACGCTACTGCAGGCAGACCTACGAACAGATTTCCTATGATCTAGTCCTATCAGATTACTCTACCTAATTACCCTAATCGTGTAAAAATTAATAGAAATATTTATATTTACATTACTTATGAAGTATATAAGATCGCAGTATATCTGTGAAATAACTTTTTAGATATATTTCAACGAAACTCCAACATCTAATACAATGTACAAAATGGAATATATGTTTAACCTTTTAGTTATCTAAATAGTTAAAAGTTTCCAAATAGTACTGTGCCGTTTCATATAAAGAAACTATTGAAATAAAATCTTTAGGATACCGCCGAGGATTCTAATTTTAAAGCTTAACAGTTTCGAGGTTCACGTGCGCATGCGCATACACATACAGTGACAACATTATGAAATTATTGTCGTATAAAGTTCCTCTCTTATCATTACGGCCTATATTCAATTACCAACACTTACACTAGTAGGAAAGCTCGAATTAAGAAGGTGACTCGTATGAAGTCGACAACCTTTCGTGAACATCGGCGAGCGTCCACCACCGCCGCCACCGCCACCACCACCGCTGCGCAGTCAGTGCAAACCTTTCCTATCGAAAATCATAAGCAAAGGCAAATTTCAATTTATTGGACTTTCCGAACTCCATAGGGTTAGTAGTGCTTGTTTACCTGAAATAGGCTGAATGTAAACAAACTGTTACAGGACGGCGTAAAAGATATACTCATCTACAGATCTTAGGCAACGAATACCATTCCATCACATTATCATTGTTTTTTGATTTTTTCACGGATAATACCAGCATCACCATAAAGGCCCGACTTTATTACCGGCTACAGGAAATTATTACCATTTTTTTAAAGAATCGGATAACGAAAAGATTATTTGTATTTAGTGAAAAAGCAAAAAATAATTGCATTGAGCAATAAGAGGTGAATTATTTGTTTACGGCAACTATCGCCCCGACCGACGCACCCGCGTTGCTGCATCTATCAAACTCCATTGATTATGTACAAAATTATTTATAAATAAGGGTCGATCGTTGGCTTCCAGCTTTGATCGTCAGTTAGTTGGTAAATTGAACGAGAAGCTGGATGATAACTTTGACGTTGTGGAAGATGTTGCCAGTCAAGAAAATATTCACAAAAGGAAGTGCGAGCAGAGAATAGCCATTACTAAATACACGTTTCCGCTATCATCTACATCTACAGACTTTTATAAATATTTTCGCTAATTACAATATTACTTATAAACTATTAAAGCTATTTTACTAATTATACAATAAATTTTTTAAAAGTATTGTCCTTCTGTAATTCAATAAATATTTTCCATTTTCTTTAAGTATAATTATATTTTCTTCAACGGATATAATTTGGCTAGTTAAAACTTATCACCCCCCACCCCTCCCCCCACTTTCGTAGTTAAACTAATTAGATTATTTTCTAAAAACGAAACGTTCTCAACAAAGGCGCAGTGTATCACGTATAATGGTACTGTTTAATCTATAATAAGTATAAGCTAAAATTCATGTACATAATATTTCCATCTATAAACATTGATATATTTTATTGTCAGTTTGAAGGAAGATCATTATATATATGTATATTGTCCTAATTAGTAAATAAAGGACTTCGTTTGGATGGAGACCGGGATTGATAAAATATAGACACATCTGCATCCAAACGACGGGACGTTAAACACTATAAAAGCACTTTTCTCTAACGCTACCGACAACAAACATCAAACGAATACGCTCTAACGGGTCCAGGGTCCAGGGGTCCGAGGGTCCGAGGGTCCGAGAGTCCGGGGCACGAGACAAAACAAACATCCTAATGGGCCTCGTATAAAAATCTCTAAAGCTTTCCACCCCCAACGGCTACGTGACCCATCCTAAAGCGGCGCGGGAGTCACGCGGGACATCTCGACAAAAGAGTTCGAGAGGATGTCAAGTTACAAAAACACCCCGCACCGAGTGATGTGCGCGGAAGTGTGAGCCGCTTCCGGCTTTCAATCTTACATTAAATTTTAATACAAATTATTGTCAATAAATGTAATTCTCATGTCTAAAGCGAGATTATTGTCTTTAGATTGTTAATTATTGTCATAATGAGTATTCGCAACGTTGAGTCCGTGTAAAAGTACACGTGAAGGCATCAGTCTCCTGGGCGGTAGAGTTTCACCATTGAAATATACAAAAAACTAAAATATTCTTTGATTTCCTTTAAGGACCTTCTAATCATGGTGTAATGCCCTGACGGTAGCCCTAAGTATGGCAATATGTATCACAAAATAAATATTTCCATTATCTGTATATAAATGTAGCACGTGATTGGTAGTATGTGAATGTTGGCAGCGGAAGGTGTTTTAACGTTGGCAGCAATGGTGAAACTGTTCCCGCTTCTACTATAGCGGCGTCGGGCAGCCGCTTCAGGCGTCGTCCGCTGGCGGCCGCTCGTCGCTGTAGATCTCGAGCTGGCGCAGGATCCAGGGCACGTAGGTGGGCACGTAAGCGTAGACGCCGGGCAGCCGCGGGTGGGCGCATTTGATACCCCAGGAGACGATGCCGCCGACGTACCAACGCGACACATCCTCCGGATCCTTGCACAACAGCGGCCCACCTGAGTCACCCTGAAACGAAACATACTTTACACTTTTGGATACCGTCTACCGACCTTTGCGTCGCCTAGTGGCGGTATACAGGTAGAACGGGTACGGGACTACTTACAAGATGTTAGTTATCTGGACTGACCATACCTGGCAAGCGTCCTTCCCGCCTTCAGGGTACCCGGCGCAGATCATGCCGGCCGTCACGTTCAAATCCCGGTGCTCCAGCCATTTGTTGCACAGCTCGCGGCTGAGCACAGGCACCTCCACTTCGTTCACCGCCGGCTCGTACTCCGACACTGTGAATAGAAAAAAACGTAACTTTTTTATACGAAAGGAAACTATAAATTGTTTGTAATAAAAAGATACCAACTGTCCTTGTCGTCGCGCTTTCCCCAGCCGATGACGGTGCAGAGAGTGCCTGGGGTGAGGGTGCGGCGCGGGGGCGGCAGGCACACCGGCGACAGCTGCTCGTGGTAGCGCACGCGCACCGCCAGCTGCCGCCGATGTCACGATGTCAATAGAACATTACGTTGACTGATTAGTGATTCCATAACAAACTGGTACTTGGTGTTCACTTTAGGATCCTTCAGCTCTGCCAAATAGAGACGTGCTTAAACAAAGAGCGAGGTTCAGGGTGTTGCATTCAACAGCCAGTTTACTCCCCCACTGTTGGGGCTCAGGGCTACCCTCAATATAAGGGCGATGGGCCATAATCACCGCGCGGGCTCGATGAAGATTGGTGACTTCACACACACCTCAGAATAAATTCCAATTCATGTGCAGGTTCCCTCGCGATGTTCTCCTTGACCGTTTGTACTTCGCTGTTGTTACTTAAGTTCACAAATGTACACAACTTAAATATCAAAGTGATCGGTACATGCCGAGATGCGAACCCGCGACCTTCGGAATAGAGGCCGCACGCTCTAACCATTAGGCCAGCTAGCTACTTGCCTACTGGTTACAGCGTGCAGCATCGTGTTGCGTTACAGGACCTTTCACTTTTTGTTGTCGGGATAAATTTTTTAAATATACTCTGTTTCTGAAGAAAGTAAAGATTTTATAGTCATCCTCAGTGCCTTGCGCATGGCCTCGGGATGTCCATTGCATCGGGAATGCAACAGTGCCGCTGCACTACGCCTAAGTGTGTCCCAGAGAGAGCCGTAACTCTGTCTTTGCTACTACAAATAGGTCACCTCGGAACCCACCACGATACACCGCGACCAAGACGGTGTGCTAAAAGGCTAAAGGGCTAAAGGGCTGAACGAGCGGTTACCTGGAACAGAGCGATGTCGTTGTCGTGCGCGACGCCGACGTTGTAGAGCGGGTGCGGCACCACGCGGCGCACCTTCACCTTCTGCCCGTAGTACGCGTGCGAGCGGCGCCGCGTGATGCCCAGCTGGATCGTCCAGCCGTTCACGTCCGAGTGGCTGCAACCATTCGGTGGCTCACCGTCCAACAATGGACTGCGGACTGATGCGTCCACGCACAGGACTCGAACAACCAATGAGGTCGAAGCAATGTTATATATCACACATACTAGTGTCGTGATGTTTCTGCTAAAGCTTCTTCATTCAAAATACAATTGCAATATAGTATGTAATTGGCAACATTCACTAATAACTACACAGCCAATGACTTCCTGAGTAAAGAGTGCAGAAAGGAGAAGAAGTCCACTTGTGGGTTAGTCGTCGGGTCGCAGTCATTCGAGTGAAGACGCCCAAAAATAATAAATTAAGTTGTTTGCTTAACTTCACTACATTGTACTACTCATCTGTAAGCTTAAATAACTTTACGAACATAACCATACCGTGATCTACTTCTATGATAATATATTATTAATTAGTAAAAAAAAATGTTATTATTAATATTAGTTTGACATTGATAAATTGCAACTAAAGGATTGCAAACGTCCTCCTCACACAAACTCCTTACTTGCCAACGCAGTGCGAAGCTGTCAAGACCCATTGGTCAGCGACAAGCACCCCCGCGCAGTAGAACACCTCCTCGGGTCCACCGAGTATCGCGGCCAGGAAGGGCCAGTCCCCGGGCGAGGCCTCCACTCCGCCTACGATGCGCTTAGAACCGCTGCCGACTACGCGGCGCTTGCCGCACTCTGTTGTGGAAAATACTTTATTGTTTTTGGTGCGTTACTCAAACTGGTAAGGGTGGATAATTCAACCTTTGTACCAACCCTACTAAACACACAAATACTATTGCATTTCCGGTACGTACCTAGTGGTGGAACGGTTACAACGGAGTAATGCTATCGGAGTATGTACACGTCTTTGTCTTTTAACCAAGTAGAAGGATACCATTAAGACTATATTACATAAGAAGGGGTGTAAGGGTTCCCGCACAAGAATTCACATGATCCAAGCCAACCTCGAGAAATGGCCCAAGTTTCTCCCATATGAACCCCTACAGACGACGGCTCTCGATACCCGGCCATGCGAGCTGTGTAGAACCGATCGATGGGGGCATCTTTGGGGGAGGCCTATGTCCAACAGTGGACGTCTATCGGCTGACGATGATGATGAACACGACCACTTACAAATTTAATAAATAAGCAGTAAGCCGGAGGTCAATATGAAAAGCTAAGCTCAGTTTATGATGAAGGAGAACAATGTGAGGGGGACATCTTACATGGAGCCGTTTGTAGTGAATAATTGGCGTTGACTTTCTCCTTGTGGGAGAAGGTTCCAATTTCCAGCTGTGGGAATATTCAAAGCGCCATTTATGTTAAAGCTAAGCATTTTCAATCGGCCAGGTGATGCATAATGCTTTCATAGTGAAGGTATGCTTAGATATCTCACAGCTGCTGCGACTGATGGGGGTTTCTCCCGCCCACCTGGTCCCCGTCTCCAACTTTTCCCGTTTAATTATTTCGTCCGCGTCTCGCGATCAATCTGTTTAATGAACGACCCGGAATAATTAAGTTTGCTGATTTGCCGCGTTTCATCTACACTTCCGGTAATTGCACTGTTTTTTCGCGGAAACATATATTTATTTACTTATTTACTGCTTAACAAATACTCGTACATGATGTTGCTGAATTCAAAGTTGATCTTTCATTTTCTATGATCATCATCATTAGCCGATAAACGTCCACTATTAGACATAGGCCTCCCCCAAAGATCTCCACATCGATCGGTCCCGCGTTGCTCGCATCCAATGGATTCCCGCGACTCTCACCAGATCGTCGGTGCACCTTGTGGGAGGCCTCCCAACACCACGTCTACACTGGTAGCGCACCGCGTACTGACGCGGGCGCCACTCGAGCACCTTACTACCCCATCGGCCTTCAGGGCTTCGAGCAATGTTCCCTGTCCACTGCCACTTACTTCTAGCAATCTTTTGGGCTTTAACAATAACGTTATATTCCAGAATACTATTTCTGTACAAGCTGCTGAAACTCTGAAATGGAACGAAATTTATGTGATGTTTACAGCGTAACCCCTTACTGCATGCCTTGTTACGTGGAGGTCCCCGTTTCAATTCCGACGCCTAACCAAGAGATAGGATTCTTTCCAAAAACACCTGGTTAGTTACCAATATCATCTATTCCCATAAAAGCAGCGCTACGTTCCGACCTTCTTCGTATAGGGCTGGAGCATTCTGAACGAGCATTCCTCACCATTCGCAGTCGCTCAAATAAATACTATTTTAAAATGATATGTGTTGCTAGTATTTTGTAATACTACGCCAACAGGGTGGTCCACTAGGGGTAAGTGTATAGATTGTTAACACTAGTGCTAGTGAATGTCCGGCGTTGGCGATCACCGCAAAGGATGATGATAGTATGCTTAGTTATGATGATAACTATTGCTTACTTAATACAATTAACAAATATATATTTAAAAAGATTGTAATCGGTATTTGACCTTAACACATCATATACGTGTAAATAATTAAATAAATAAATAAATAAATAAATAAATAGAAGCGGGCGATTACGATGCGCGTGAGCACACGAAGCGCGCAGGTCGTAAGTCTTTGGGAAATGTAAGAGGATTAGGTACTCTTATAAACATCAAATAATAAGAAGATGTTTCAATCAAAAAGAAATACTCTTATATGGATGCGGATAAAGTTTCCCTTTGGCAAGTTTTCGCATGATATTATGTGTATTATACAATTATTTCTTGGCTGCGGTGAGCACATTAACGTACAAAACTAATCCACTCGGTACGTATTAAAAATGTCTATCAACTAACTGAAGAAGACACTAGAGGTCAATGACACCATTATCCCTTCTAACTGGTGCTGAAAAGATAGAACCTCACCCCCACAATCCCAGAGATTAGCTTCTTCAAATAATTTATACCATCCATTATACTTGACCCCTAATACGTTATTAGTCCCTTTCTAAGGGATGAATACATATTAGGGGATACATATTTCTTCTATAATAACGTAATAAGTATTTTATCTAGTGAAGTAATTAATGGCGGGGCATATATGGCCCCACAAGATGTAGGACATTTATTTATTAAATTCCTGGCGAGCGGGGGTCGTGTTTTGGCAGAGGATAAATTATCGGACCTCTGTGAGGTCGTACCGTTCTATACCTTCAAACCGTGCGACGTTAAAAAAGAGATAAAGAAGAAAAGAATAGAAGTTGCTTTAAGTGTTTACATATGACTAGGACTCCAATTGCTTTTCCCACTTCCACAAATTTAGTGTACACGTGTCCTAAGGTTCAGGCCGGGACCCACAGAAAAAGAAAATCCGTGTTAGTATTGTTTTAGTAACGTATACACTCGTATACCTACGTTGAGTTGGTTTTAAACAGGATTCATGTTTCTAGTTATCAAAACTATGAACTTAAAATTAAAAAAAAATATATCTGTTTTATACTTAAAACGTATCGTGTCGTGTTCGTGTCGTCCCGTGTAAGGACTACTCTTTCCGAATACAATAGGTTGCAGTGGCGGGCGATCGTCCTTCACTGTCCGCCGGGGAACGTCGTAATGGAGCGGAGCTGATGAAAAGCTTAAATCATCGGACAGTAAGAGATGGTAGACAGTATAAGCACAGAGTACGTAAGAGGTTTCTCGTTAGTAATGCTGGGCAACGACACTTGAAATATGGACATCGTTCTGTGTAATGCTGCTGTTGCTTCTTCCTTTTCAGTCGCGATGAGCTGAAAACTTTCTGAAACGCAATCCGCTTACCCTAATTGTAAACCCCCCACTGCGAAAACTTTAATTATATTCTGTCAGGTAAGCCGCGGTCAGAGCGAGAAGGCGACCGGGCGCGAGTCATGAGCGACAAGTGGTACAAGTATTGACCGACAGCTAAGTTCACTGGTGGTAGGTCTCTGTTGCCGGTGACCGTCCAGATACCACCGCCACTCCTATTGCTGCCGATAAACAGTAGCGCGCGAACATTACTATGTTCCGGTTTGAAAGACGCTGTATCTAGTGAAATTGCTTCAGTAACGAAATAACGTCGTATGTCTTAAGGCAACACATTATATTCTAACCAGCGCCACGTTGTTATGGGCGGGCGTATAACTTACCATCAGGTGAAGGTTCGTCGTCTCTACGCTTCGTTAAGCAAAAAAAAAATAAGTATAGTATCACACTTTCTAATGAATATTCTTTCATTCATTATCAGCCTCTGTTTACCCACTGTTGGACATAGGCCTTCCCCAACGTCGTCCACCAAATGCGATCCTCAGCTTCTCGCATGCACCCACTTCCGACCGCTCCGATGATGTCATCAGTCCGTCCCAATATATATTATTAATCTCTTATAATTGCGGATTGATTTAGGTTGCCTATGCCCAGCGGTGGGCGTCAACTGGTTAACAGTACTCTACATCTGGACTAGGTATAAAAACAGTTTAATATAAATAGCATAATTATATTAATTTTATTGTTTTGTTAATTATAACAAAGAAGTATAATATCTTAAGTGCATGTACAGGATAATGAACTTATTGGCTTCGCGACATCCGGCTACAACTTCCTTCAGATTAATGCACGTTATGTAGTAGCCGGTGGGTTTTTTTTTATCATTAACTCGTATGTGTTTAATTAGCTTTTAATCATTCTCATTTCGTTGTAAAAACCTTCGAGACAATGGTTCTTTATTTAAAAATGTATCTCCAAGAGCAGAGCACTTTAAGATTATTGATATCACTAGTTATTTTTTTTTTGAGTAATTGTAGTTATAGTTAGTGTTTCTCATAATGTCCAAAAGTATTTCTTTTTGTTTGAGAAAATTATAACTGGTGCGTGACGAAGAATTCTTCAACAGTATACTACAAACAGTGAATCTGTAATTTAAATGAAACGAGTCGCCTGACACTTGAGCCAGATTTGTTTACGCCGCGCCTGAAAGGGGTTCGGCCCAAATTTCAATTGGGGTACCTCGCAGGGACGGGGTGGAGGCGGCGGACAAAGAACTTGTTACGGGACAGTGAATTTAATTTTTGTCCTCTTAAAAACCTGTCTGCGGGCTGCGGGGTTCATCATGTATCCAGCCTCCCGGCGCCGGGCTGAACACGGGCCTTTTGTTGTTGCTCCAGCGGATCCCTGGTACTGATAACTTTGTACTGCACGCATGAGCAAAATTATTATTATACCCTCCCCTTCCTCCAATCTCGTCATTTCTACGACAAATCAGCAATACGAGCATCTTACCAATTAGGCCTTGTCAATATTGAATTTGAGCGGAATAAATTTAATATCGGTTTCTGCGAATACCGGGAAGTTCGTGAACTTAGCGAAATCCGGATGGTGTCCGGATCGGAGCGAGTCCGTAATGAAATAACAACTTCGTTATTGTATTTTGAATGTAATTTCAAAGTTCCCGGCGCCGTGGCGCGACCTGCGATTGAGTCGACTTAAACTGATTAAAACTTCGCTTGTTGTAAAGTCGTTTGTCAAACTTCAGATATTTTATACAGTTTCATTTCGCTACGCCGTAGACCTTCGTAACAGAGAACCGTCAGAAGCGTAGATCACTTAAGGAGGTCAAAAATCAGTGTTTGATTATTACTTAATTCATAATGTAACCATTTTGGTTATATGATGGGTTAAGAGCACATATACAATATGACAACAATCGAAGATGTTACGGCGGATGGGCAGCACGATCCGCTAATAGCGACCGAGCACCGGTTTATAAGACATAATCATTGATAATTTAACATTTATAGGCCGGGGCGCGGGCGAGGGGGGCCGCGTCACACAAACAGACTTGTTGACATCCGGCGCTCATTCAATAGCAATAACACGACGTAACGCCTAAATATTTATTCCGTCCATTTTCATTACGTAGGTCCTTTATTTGTTGGCTGGGGGTGAGGGTGGGGGGTACATTAAATGACGTAGACTTATCGTTTCCGTAAATCAATTTTATTGTCCCCGTGTGTGTGCGAGCGCGTGCGACAAACTTCCGTTTACTCGTTAAAACAAAATGGAGGTAATAACCACGCGTACATCAATCGCATATATATATATATATATATATATATATATATATATATATCATGATTGTTAAAGGAGTGTACGTATTCCCGCCACCACAACTCACGGGACCCAAGCCATCCTCACCTGCTCGTGGTGCAACCTGCTGATCAACAAACGAGGCTTTAACTCCCACGAACTCGCATTGGGCCCAGCGTGGTGGGAAATAGCTCAAATTCCCCCATATGAACCCCTTTCCAATCAATGTGGGAATCTTTGACGTGTATCGGCTGATGATGAGGATGATGTCATAACTTGTTTCTGATGTACAGTTAACACTGATGCTAAATAAAGTTACGGTCCACTACAATGTTAGATGGAAGTCATAAGGTATGAAAGGTTGTGTGTTACCAAGAAGTTTCTTTGGCCGTTCTCCCTCCTCATTACACTCCTGGCAGAGGTACATTGTCGGTGGCTAGATATGTGATGGCCCAGCTCTGTAGTCTTGAGCTATTAAGGATAGGGCTTAGGTAAGCCGTGCCCGTCGTGAAAGGTAATTAAACGCTTTCCGGACTCGTGGGCTTCAAACGTAGAGGACAGAGGATCTCATTGCCCACTAAGTAAGTCCAGGGTGAACGATAAGTACAAGGTAGCCTCGTGCTTGTCGTAGCAAAGAGAGGGTTGCAGGCAGGGTTACGGCACTCTCCGAGACGTGCTTAAGCGCAGAACAGAGAGTCACCCATATATGCCGTAAGAAAACCTGGGGACTCGTGCAAATACTAAGGGTGTACGCCGAAAGGGTTTTAATGGTTAGAAATCCACACCACTCTGCTCTCCCCAAAAGCAGTATATCCTTTTTGAAGATTTCCCATAGCCAACAACTATCATACAATAAATCAGATATTTTTATAAATATTATATAAAGCTCCGACATAACCCAAGGCTGTGCGTCCACATGAGCACATTGTTCAGGGCTAACCTGCTCATCCTTGATAATGTTATAACTTACTTCGTTTAGTATTTATATAAGCAGTGCTAACGACCTCGTACAACTTATTTCAAACGTAGACTGATGACAACCGTCATGCAAAGAATGGTTGCATTTTTCGGACACCTTCTAAGAGTATCCCTTTATCAGCCCGCAAGATTAATCCTGGAGGGCAAAATTCCTGGAAAACGTGCACCTGGTAGGCAGCGCAAGAAATGGTTTGACGAGGTAAAGAATGCATAGCATATGCATCAGTTAAAAAGAATAGCAGAAGATCGAATTGGTTCTCACGATCTGATCGCCAAACTTCAGTTCGAAGAGGGCGCCTAATGATGATGAGAAGTTATTTCGTAAACGAGTTTGGTGATGTGCTGTTTGATTATATTTAATTTCTATAACGCTTTACATTTACAATTTATCTGTGACGTTACCCCGGCAACGAAAAGGGGCTATATTTGAATCTGTTTGTTGAAATGCCGGCGGGGACGGAGATCGCCAGGAACGCAAAATCTGGCTTTATTTGGACATGGAGCCGCTCGGAATGCTGTGCAGCCCGAGCGGCAGTACCCGCGGCCCAGTTCACACGGCAGCACTCGCACAGCTGCTCGACCTGCTGTTTACACGCGACACCCCTTCCCTTTATTTACGACTCCCGAATGCCTGGTGCGTTGCAATGTGGACCGAAATTCTTGTACAAGCATTCTCATGTTAAGTAATTTTGGGTAAAACATGTAATGAGGAAGTATAATATTTTTAAAGGTTAAAGTATATTATTATGGAACTGGTCACACATCCGCCCATCTACCCGCAGCCTCCGCTCTCAGTACCGGTACTCACTACTGCCTAAGGGCACACGTAACACAGATATCGCATGTTTGTTTTAAACATGTTAGTGCTTGACCACGGTCCCACTTGGGGTTAAGTGGTGTGGTCTGTGGTAGTAAAGCGAACCAATCTCATCATCATTAGCCGGCTAATCACTACTGTAAGACTCCCCCTAGGAGCGCCACGTAGCTCGATCTTTGGCTAATCCAGTAACATCTTATTTACTCATGACGACACCAGCATTGTATTGCTTCAGCAACACCTACGCTGGCAAGTCGTCCCCTCCTTTACTGTTGTTATGAATAACGTGATCCTGCTGCTACTTCTCTCCCACCAACCCGCTTTGGGCCAGCGCGGTGGGTAGTGGCCCAAATCCCCCGATATGAAACCCTACAAAAGACGGCCTTAGGCGCCCGGAGACTCGGGCGGCACAGGAACGAACGCTGTGGGGTCTTTGGAGGAGACATATGTCCAGCAGTGAACGTCTATCGGCCGAAGGTGTTGGTGTTGGTGGCCGCTACTACGTGAACATTCGTTCAAGGTTGAGGCTTTCGTGAAAAGTATATATAATAGAGGCTGGCTCACCGTAGTCGTTGCAGACGAGGTGCACGCGCGCGGAGTCATGCCGGCAGTCTTTGAGCTCGCGCAGCAGCCCGCCCTCGCGGCGCTGGAACGCGCGGTACGACTGCGCCACGCCGTGCACGTGGTCCGCGTGCCCCGCGTGCCCGGCGTGCCCGGCGTGGGCGACGTGCGCCGCGTGCGCCGCGTGCGCCGCGTGCTCGGGCACTATGAGCGCGTGCAGCCGGCCCACGCGCGACATGCCGCCCACTGTGCTGCTCTGGTTTACCACACTGCACGATCACGACAGTAACATCAGGGGCAAACCAGTGACTCAATGTTCTAACACTATACAACATGCAAAACATATTTAGACAGATTTTTTAAGCTTTTAAGTATACTTAAGAACTTGACCCTGACGACGAACCAGTTAGCGAGCAGCGAGTGAGGAGTGTGCAGCTCGGATAGTTATGTCTCTGGACTCTCACCGCTTTGTTGGTGAGGTAGACACGGTATATTTTGTAATCGCAAAGCGAACATCGCGCAGCGACTGTTATCTTTGATAGCTCTGGTGAATACGCCAGGACTATTAGAAAGAGTATCTCATCAGCAGTGTGAGCAGACAGCGGTCAACTATTCATATATCTGTTCATTACAGTCAGTCCCGACACCCCGCAATGGCCCAGCGTGGTAGGAAATGGCCCAAATCCTCCCACATGAACCCGACAGCCCGTAGTGCCCAGCGGTACCGGAAGCCATGCTGACTGTACGTGAAAATGTTTAGAGGAGGCCTATGTCCAGCAGTGGACGTCTATCGGCCGATGATGATATTTATTTCATTCACACGCGATCTGTATCTCTTGGATTTTCTTTGAGCAAGAAAATAGTTGATAATTTGCCGCCTGCGATGGAACAAGTGCCTTATGATAATATAACTTCCCAGAATTTATGCGACTCACTACACAGTATATATTTGTATGTGTTATACATGTATATTGCGCACACACACACACACGCACACACACCTGCACACACACAGACACACTACATTACTCAACATTATTCAGATTATAGTATGATGAGCACTAAACTTAGTATTAATTTGATAAGATAAATGTAGACAATATAGGGTTAAATAGGTGGCGAGCAACTCACGAGTATCCGAGCATTGAGCAGAGCTTGGCCGCGGTGGACTCGTCCAGCGAGGATAGGCAGGCGGGGTACCAGGACTGGTTGGCGGCGCGGTAGACCTGCAGCTCGCCGCGGCCTACGTCGCCGTTGGCTTCGCTCAAGCGCACTGCGCACACGACACATATTTTACATTCAGGATAACGCAGTGAGCTTTATGTTAACTGAAACAATACCAAAGGTCTAGATGACTCCCACCAACCTGCATTAGGCCAGCGTGGTGAGAAATGGACCAAATCCCCCCACATAAACCCCTAAAAATGATGGTCTTTAATGCCCGGCGATACGAGCAATGGAGGACTGATCGATGTGAGGATATTTGGGGGGGCTTCTATCCAGCATTGGACATGTATCGGCTGACGATGATGATCAGATGACTTGTCAGCTAGGACAATTTTGTTTTGACAATTGTCTAATAGAACGTTGTTCTGAGTGTGAGCGGAGTAAACATAAGATTAAGTTAATTATCGTCGCACCGGTAAATGGTGTTCTGCCACCTTAATGGGGTGTTCCGAACGGAGATTCCGTGACCTCTCCAAACGCCGAAGGTGTCCGGCGAGAGTGTGAGTAAAAATCTCCAAATAAGATTTTTGTATGTATACTTTTTCACTCCAGTTTCTAAACAATCAAACTCGAACATTGGCTACTTACTAACTTAAGAACTTACGGAAGTCCAAGTGACTGAACCATAGGGGATAACTGTAACATTGTAACACGGCGATGTCTGGTTTAAACCAGGGTGTATGAGAGTCCAGGCGGTGATAGTTTTTTTATAAACTCACCCAACTAGCTACCACCGTATTATCGTCGATGCTACGTCTGCGGCAATAACAGCTGTACTTCCGCCATAAAGTTTACTTCCTTTAATAGAGCCAGAACAATCTGGATAACTGGAGTTATTATCATTAAAAGAAACGAAGAAGACGAAGATAAGGCGAGTGCGATTCTGTTACGAAACATCGATTTCCTGTTTGAACTTAACAGAACGGACCGTTTTATTAATACACGGAGAGAGTCCGCAGAGGAGACTATTTGATTTACGTGCACAGATTCAGCGGCGTAGGGGATGAAAGATTTTTATCAGCCGATAACGGAAATTGGAGAGATTTCCATAAATCGTATCCGGGTCATTGAATGCATTTTACATTTCGTGTTCACAAAGTAGAACTGAACTTACAACTATCATTAAATTTCATTAACTGATACAGCGTTCTACAAGAGAATGTCTTAAAAGGATACGAACTTGTATACTTTACGATTGATGATTATTGTCTATCTATCTATCCGTCAGCAGCCGGTACACGTCCACTGCTGGACATAGGCCTCCCCCAAGGTTCTTCACACCAATCGGCACTGCGCTGCTCGCATCCAGCGGCTTCCTGCGACCTTACAATCAGCATGGCCTCCGGTACCGCCGGACATTAAGCGCCGTCGTGTGCAGGGGTTCAAGAGGGGAGAATTAGTCCATTTCCCACTACGCTGTCCCAATGCCGTTTGGTGGTTGCCAGAGCCTCGATTGGCGATTAGCAGGGTGTACCATGAGCAGGCGGGGTTCGTTGGGTCTCATAAGTGTTTTACGGGACCCATTACTATTGTCTATTCTTTAGATATTATTATCTACTATTTCACCACCGACACCTGATGCATAAAACATGGTACTTATTGCAGCAGTGTAACCTTGATGGCTCAGTGTGTAAATCTCGAATAGGTGTGGATTCGATCATCACTGAGCTCTAGCATCCGGTCAAGTAAAAAATCGTCACCAATCCAACATGTTTAAGGAACAACAGCGTTCGTTGACATATGTTATTTACGATACTTAATAAATAATGTACTTAAATAAAATACCCTTGTAGTAATAATTTGTTAAAAGAATAAACAAAGATTAGCTATTATATGAAAAAAAAAACAACGAAAAGTTCTCTTTTGATATTTTATCTCTTGTTTTCAGTCAAATTGTTGGTCCTCTCATTTATATTTATAACTGTAATAGTTACGGTTATTTGAAATCGCCATTGATTTTACCGAACTGTACTTGGTTTTCGATAACATTCTATTTATAATAAATATCATAATATTCAATACGCGTTTATAAATAAAACGCTAAGAGAATACATCGTGCTTGGAAACTTATGTTACAAACGATGCCCTCCCTTCCATCACGTCGGAGAGGTTCTGCGAAATCATGACATTGTGTAAACTCGACGGCCATTTGCAGCGAATACATCTCTATTCAGTTCTGGCCGGGGTCCAAGCTTGGAATTGCAGTTCATGGGGGATAAGGGCGCCGGCAGCGCGCGCGACCTCACCCATCGCTTGCGAGATCACAATATATATATATATATATTTAAATATTAAATATTTATTTAATTACGTAAAGAAATACAATAATCAATATGAAATAAATATATTAAATTTTAATTCTGTCTTGTTATTTATTCCGAATATAAATACTAGGTAGTATTTAATACTTTGAATTAGATTTTACGGATTCCAATTATGTTATTATCTCGACGTTTCGACCGCTTTGCAGCAGTCGTGGTCACCTCATTGACATCACGGAGTACCTGGAGCCTTTTAACGGTCAGGCGAAAATGAATTATGATGAACTGACCGCCAACTTTCGCTGTGGAGAGAGGCAGCTTAAGATGAAGAGACATAGTAAATGTATAGATTGTGGTAGAACCGGTTGGAGTGTATACTTACAGCAATTCCTCTCGTCCTGGCCCCAGGGACAGTCGAGGCGGCCGTCGCAGAGGTGGGTCTGCGAGATGCAGCGCTGGTTGCCGCAGTGCACGTCGGCGCCGTGCTTGCACACGCGGCAGTTGAGCTCGTCGGAGCGGTCCGCGCAGTCCACGTGCCCGTCACAGCGCCAGTCGTGCGGGATGCACCGGCGCACGTCGCACTGGAACCCGCTGGGGCACACTGCACACACGCACCACACCCCACACATCACACACTGCATCAACCAGCTCACACACCGCTTCCAACCAGCGACAGTACATTTCATATGATTTCTTTATTCGGGGAACCGATGATGCGTCTGCCCAGAACAACATGGAGCTGGATAGGATGATACATACTGCTTTACATTATCCTCGTCGCTTTAAGGCAAATGTTGTCTCCCTACCCCAGTAATTTTGATAACCACAAGAACATTCAAACCGGAACACCGTAAAATTTGCGTACTCCTATTTGTCGGCAGTTATAGCAGCTGCGGTGATACCTTCCTAGGTCTCCAGCAATAGAGACCTACCACCAGTAGTCCTTTTCTTATTACTACCTGTCAAGGGAAGGCGCTTTCCTCAGTTGTATTATAATTTTTTTTTAAATAAACAATATACTATTTTTAGTCGCCTAACATAACGTGTATTACTACTTGCAACAGCACCTTTCTCTTTGGGCGGTAGTAAAGTTTATATACTGCCGTTTTGATGCTTTAAAGAGACGGTGCCATTGTGCAGTAGAGTACTCCAATGAACTGATCGATGATGGACAGAATTATTAGTAAACTCTTTGCGTGTCTTTTGTTTACTACCAATTTAATAAATATAACCCTTCAATGATGAGAAAAGAGGTTAAGAGTAATCAGGGCTGTTTACCCGGTTTCGCGGCCCGGATGCGCGCCTCCTTGACCTCGCGGTTGCCGAGGCACACGTCGGTGTCGGTGGACTCCGGGAATATCTCGCACTGCAGGTAGTCCGGCATCGACAGGCCGAACACTTCCAGGAAGAAGCCGCAGCGGCGCATCGTCTCTGCGTAAACATTCGTACCGCTAGATTGAACGTCCGTGTGCTTGCGTCAATCCGTAGTTTGACACAATGACACACGTTGACACAATGACACACGGTGACACAATGACACACGTTGACAATTCAATTTGACAAACTGTCTAATTAATGAATATCTTCGACCGAGCGCAAGTAATTCAACGGATTGTAGATTTTGGACAAATTTAGGACAATCCAATTGCTGTTGGAACTATAGTAATATCAGTCAAGCCACCAAGCTCTAGTATTCTGTCAACAGATCACTGTCAAAATCTATTATTACGAGGTGAAGTGATTTTTAGTGTCCAGAAGTGGAGAGCGCAGAGCCTAGGACGATGGCAATATGTATACGTCATGATCATGATAAATAATAAAGGAACACATTTACCGGTGCCGGAAGCTCTGTGTGAGACCGACCTTGACACAAACTCCTGCAGGGGCGCACCATGTGTCCCAGCGGCCCACATTTGGGCACGAACAGCGAGCAGAGGAATAATGCGGTGAGCTCGTAGCACCGGACGTCAACGACGGCGTCGTATATTTCCAAGTCCTGCAAAACTTTCCACTCAATCTCCCACATGAAGGATACTACCCCATGTTCTGATAAATAGTCATCGTGTGCTCTCGCAGTGAAGTAGGTAATAAACTTATAAATCATTATCACAGTTGCAGTTCATCAAGGCGGCAGTAGATGGAACAGTAATGGAGGTACGCTTCCCGATTAGCAGAGGGAGCGCACATTCCGTGGCTCCTAAGAGTCTATTCTACGATTCGATCAGGTGGTTCAATGGACCGCAGAGGTCCGGACATTAAGCGATTCGATTAAATCGTTGAACGACCGCAAACATATCTACGCTCTAACACCGTGCGAGTTGAATTACATCAATTTTTTTTGAGCAATAACGAATAACGAATATATCTAATATTTGTTATTATTTGGAGAGACGACAAAGTTTTATCTCCATTAAATCATATTCATCGGTCCTCTTCAGCACAGTGACTATGCTCTTATCAGTAACAGCGTTAGTCTTCCCTGATTACCAAATAAATCGTGTGATCTCTTTAAAATCGTAAAATTGTATTTTTTTAGGCCCCACTGACCATTACCTGAGTGGGTTCGTTTTTTTTTATTTTTGTTTACTGTGTATTTATTTATCTTGTGGTAATAGGCGATATATTATTATTATTATTGTGAAGGGTTTTTTTTTCCTCAGTTTTTGGGCTGGTAATAACTGCATTTACGGGCCCGAACCAAGTAAATGCAGTGTGAAATGTGTTAGTCTACTCATCCTCTACTTGCATGAACTTTCTTACGATTCTACAAGTATTTAAAATTACAGCTTTTTGTAGGGTTATATGTATTGGGATTCTTGTAGGTCTATTAACTTGAGGCTGCGGAGAAGATGATGCGGTATAACACCTGTTGTGGATAACACTATGGGAACGACATATACTTCATCTTGTCTCCAGATTCTAGCTACTTCGTCCTTCAGTTCTAGCTTTCAGCAAATGTCTTTTGTATGTTGTGTGTGTTGGGGACTGCAATGTCAATTAAGTGTGTGATCTTATTTATTTTATCTTGTAGGGTAATATCGGGTCTGTAGTAATGAAGTGTCCTGTCGGTGAGTGCAGCGCGGTCGTAGGAGAGTTTGCGCGTTGCATTTTCCAGAACGGTATCCGGTGTGTAGTTGTAGTAAGGAATGTTTGTATTCTGAAGGAGTTTATGTTTTACTGCTACTTTTTGGTGAATGATGTTTGCAACCTGGTCATGTTGTGAGTGTAATCGGTTTGTGTAAGTGTTACGCAAGCTCCTGTGATGTGCTGAATGGTTTCCGATTGTGTGTGACATTTACGGCATTTATCGTTAGTGACTGTAGGATCTTTAATTATATATTTTCTGTAGTTTTTAGTATTGATTATTTGGTCTTGTATCGCGATTATAAATCCTTCAGTTTCTGGAAATAAATTACCTATTTTAAGCCACATATTTGACGCAAGAGTATTAATGTGAGATTGTTCCAGATCATGTGGGTGTCTACCATGGAGGGCTTTGTTCTTCCAGTCTTCAATTTTCTTTTTCTGCGGGTCGTCGTTGTGAGAGTAGTTTGTGTCTTTTTGTTCATTTAAATTAAGTGGTGTGTAATTGATATCATTCATAACTACAGCTTTATTAATGTTACTCGTATGAGATTTTGTGTAAAAAAATGTTTTCAGGTTATTGATTTGTTTTCGCCAAAGGTGTTGGATATCTATTAGGCCTCTTCCTCCATTATGTCTTTTTATAGTAAGTCTTTCTATTGCAGATTTAGGGTGTAAGTTGTTATGTTTTGTAAGTGTGGTGCGCGTCAATCGTTCTAATCGTTCCATGTCCGTTTTTGTCCATTTTGTAACACCGAAGGAGTACCTTAATACAGGGATGGCATAGGTACTACAAGCTTTAATGAGGTGTTTACCGGAAAGTTGAGACTTACATATGGCATTAAGCCTTCTCTTGTATTCGGTGGTGAGTGTATTTTTTATTTTAACATGGTCAAGACCTTTGAGTTGCGTGTACCTCAAATATTTATACAGATCCGTGGGCTCCATTGCCATTATTGTGTCTGTGTTGTTGATACTGTAGTTGCCTGGTCGAATCTTGCCTCGGACTATGTGAAGCGTTTTACATTTATCTAACCCAAATTGCATGTTAATATCTTTACTAAATTCTGCTGTAGCTTCTATTAGTTTCTTCGTATCTTTTTCAGTTTGTGCATATAGTTTTATATCGTCCATGTATATTAAATGTGAAATAATAGTATGTTCAGCATTATTTTTGAGGCAAAGTCCGATCCCATTACGTTGCAGTAAGCGGGAGAGAGGATTCAAGGCAAGACAAAACCACAAGGGACTCAGGGAATCACCTTGATAAATACCTCTCCTAACAGATATCTCTCGTGTTATAATATTGTTCTGAGTATCATGTATCTGAAGAGTCGTTCTCCAATGATTCATCATGTTGCTTAAAAAAATTGTTTGTGTTTATTTTATAGATTTTTAATATTTGTATCAACCTAGAATGTGGAATATTATGAAACGCTTTTCTGTAATCAATATAAGTGCAATGAAGATTTCTATTTTTTGTCGCGGTATATCTGTGAATGGTTGAGTCGATAACCAGTTGTTCTTTGCATCCCCTGTGGCCTCGTCTGCAGCCTTTCTGTTCTTCCGCTAATATTTTATGGTGTTCGATGTGTGAATTGATTTTTGTTGTGATTGCCGATGTTATTATTTTATATATAGTGGGCAGGCATGTGATTGGTCTATATTGGGAAGGGTGTGTTGGGTTTTTAGTTTTAGGGAGCATGTAAATAATTCGGGTTGTTATAAATTTGGGTGCAGTCTGTTTGCCTAGATTAATTTCTGATAAATTTTTTGCAAGTGATTTGTGTAATGAAGTTAATTTTTTATACCAAAAATTATGTATTTTATCTACTCCTGGTGATTTCCCGTTAAGTAGCCTAGATGTAATATTTGAGATATCCGACTCTGTTATTGCAATAAATTCCATTTCCTCTATGTTTTTCCATTCGTTTTCTTCCTCCGTAATCCAAAATGCGTTGTGGTTGTGTTGTATGTGTTCCTCCCAAGTGCTAGACCAAAATGTTTCTATTTGTTCTTTTGTGGGCGTTTCTAGATTCGTGTTTGTGTTATTTATATGACGCAAATTTATTTGTGAAATTTGTATGTTTCTATAAAATAATTTTTCGTTTGTGCTAAAGATGGCATTATGTTTTTTGCGATGTTATGCTTTATTATATCTCCTGAGTCTATGTACTTTAAGTGCTAATTTCTGTTTTAACGTGTCTAGAAACTCCTCAGGTGTTCTGTTGCTTTTTTCATGTCTTGTGTGAACTAAATTGGTCTGGAATATGGACTCAACTCTCTTAACTACCTTATTTGATCTATTGTTATTAATGTACTGTGTAAGTCTATCACAATCTGCTCTCAATCTCTCTATATATTTTTCCAGCCTTTGTTGCCATGGTGGTTTGATATTTTGTCTTGATTTTGTGTTCCTAGTGAATTCTGTGGTTTTAAAGTTGAGTTCTTCAGATATAACTACCGCTGTGCAATATATAAGTGTGTGTATGTCTATTAGTTGCATGTTGTCAGACGTAAACTGTTTTAGGATATCGTCATTAAATAAGTTAATATAACGGAATAACTTAGGACTGTATTTGAGTTTAGGTAGTTCTGGTCGCGCTGCTGGGTCCGTTCCAGAGTATTGTATTAGTGTTGTCCGAAATCTGTTGGTTATTTCTGTGATATTTTCATTTGTTATTATATTTTGCCCAGCAATGGTTGGGGTTTCAGTATCATTCTGCAGCAATAGATTAATTGACTCGGTTTGTGTGGACGTATGTGTTCTTTGTGTACATGTTTGATTGTATGATTGTGGTTGAATATTTGTTTCCAGTTGATCATTTGCTTGTGATTGTATTTGTCTGTCTACGTTTATGTTCCGTGATGTGTTAATATTATTGGTGTTATTTTCTTCTTCTTGTAGGTATATTCTGGTTTCTTCCTTTAATTTTTCTATTATTTCTTTTATCAATAGTTTTTTTCTTACAATTATTCTCCTCTGATCTGAAATTCTTTGTTCTGAAACTGATATGTCCGGATATTGCTGTGTAAAAAGTTCATGCAATTGCTTTCTGTAAATGGTCATGTCTGTCTCTAATTTAGTAATTCGGAAGTAAGTTCGCATGATAAATATATTAACATCTTTGCTCCATCTCATGCGAACTCTTGGTTTACCAGCCTTGGTGGACGCAGGTAAGAAGGTATTTATCCCCCGCGCAACATTCAAGGCTGAAATGGGTGAACTAGTACCTAAAATTAAACAAGGAGGTGGCGATGATATGGGTGATGGATGGTTTACATCGTCACTGGACTCAGCTGTAATATCTTTGTCGGTGGGAGCCCGCCTGCTCAACTCCTCACCGCTGACGGTTCGCATGCTGAAACACCCAGCGTCAGCTCCAGGTGTGCCCCGGCGATCACCCCCGGGTAGCGGCCCTATCTATAAGTTTACTCTTTGAACGGGTCTCCATGTTTTATGGGTATCCAGAGCCACGTTAGCCACGCCAGTAATTTCTCATTCGTGTGTCCGCCCCCCACGTGATTAGGTGGTCAATCAGGACGTGTGGTTGTTTAGGGGGCTTATTATTATTATTATTATTGTGAAAGGTTCTTTTCCCTCAGCTTTCAGGCTTGTAATAACTGCATTTACTGAATCTCCACAAAATAAAAATAAAATAATATACACCAGACATACCCCAAAATTCCAATAACCTTTCATCAGTGGTAAAATAAACAATGTTTAATTTGTAAACTATGAATATTCATCTCTGTAGAAAAGTAGTTTGTAATAAGAGTCTATTAAAAAAAACTTTATGTTGGTAACATTTTTCTAACATTATCAACATCATCATCATCATCATCATTATCAGACGATAGAGGTCAGTATAACAATAATATCAAAGAAGTGATATCTGCTTAGTTAAAAAATGAGTAGTAGTAATTAGAATGAACCCCTACATACGACAGCCCCCTAGTGCCCAGCGGTACCGGAGCCCATACTGACTGTATGTGGAGATCTTTGGGGGAGGCCTATGTCCAGCAGTGAAAGTCTGTCGGCTGATGATAAATAGATGTAATAAGGATGTACAGTAAATTATCTCCGCTGAAATGAGAAACTAATTTCTCGATAATGGCGGACTTGGATTGTAATTCCGAGTGCCGGCTCCAGCTAGCGTTAATAAATAACTTTTTGTCGGTACGTCTCCGACAGGCTGATGTTTAACGCACTACAGTAGCTTCGACGTTGATTGATTCGCCGCCGATGAAAGCAACCCTTTCATTACTGTCGATGCCACGTCAACGCGATCTCTTGGCGCTCGGTTTGGCAGCCAGGGGTTTCAGTACTAACACGCACTCTATTTACAGCTAACATGGAACTTCATGGTTTCTCTATTACTGTTTTTATTTATTTGTTGTTTTCTTCCCACGCACAAGCGTTCTCCTCAGAGTACAGTAAATTATCATCATCATCATTGTCATCAGCCGATAGACGTCCACAGCTAGACTGCCTCCCCCAAAGATTCCCACTTCGGGTAGCGATTTATATGAGGGAATTTAGGCCATTTCTCATCACGCTGATCTAAAGCGGGTTGGTTGGATCCAGAGCCTCGTTTGTTGATTAGCAGGGTGCACCACGAGCAAGTGAGGTTGGCTTGAATATAAAAGTTAAATGTGTAGATTCTATTACATGAATCCGATTATGACTAGATGAAGGATGGTGCAAAGTAATGCCTCCCCTGCTCATGGTATATTGAGCTATCGTCTGATAAGTTCGCAACCATTTGTTTGCTGCGGTGTCAGTTGCGATCTCCGCGGCGGATGTCAGATCACGTTTCACTTCAGCAGCTAGATTATACTCGTATACCTAGTAACAAGACGACGGGACCGTGTAAGCGGTCAGCAACATCAAACGGAATGTTCAGAAGTGAGATTATAATTTGATTATTCATTTTAGCAGGGAGGAAATTGGTAAATGTAAAGTTTAGGGTTATTTATATGATGAATTAAGAGTTCTGCTTTATTGGTACAGTTGAAACGATGATGGTAGCTACAGCAATTGAAGAGCAACTCGATAGATGATATCACATAACGTGTTCATCCACCAAACTAAAATGTACAGAAGATGATACTTTCTGTTTTCTAGGGTATTATTGAGATAAGGAGAGGTACCTCGCTATACGCCTTGCTCTTCACACACACTCGTATGTGTTACGTTGTCCGTACCTGCTGGGCGTCCCGCTGGCCGAAGTGACCAATGTAATTGGGGAACACGGTGAAGTTGTAGGAGATGCGGTGCTGCTGGCAGAATGTGACGATGACCGGCAGACAGACACCGGGCGCGGGATTCCGTGAACCGGGAGGCTCGGTCGGCGCCGACCAGGTCACGATGGTCGACCGGTTCACCACTTGCGAGACGTACTGCGAACAAACGATAATTCACGCGATGCCAATCTAAATAAAGTACTCTTTCGAGTATATTATTTATATAATTTTCAAAAGTATATAACAGAAATCCATCAAAACCGAATTCATATTGCTGTAGCGAAGTAACGTCTCTGGAAAAAGACCTATGGGTTAATGGCTGACCAGCTATTACCTGGCCCTGTTCATCCTGCTAAAAAAGTAATGGGAAGATAATGTCTACTGTTTAATTAATAGTAATATATAATGAGTCCCTTTAAAACCGAGTTAAATGGAGTTCACAATGGAGGACACATTGAGGGTTCCGAGGAGCTCCTAAATTAACTTTTTCATACAATCACCCAAAAGGCCAGGGTCTCGGTTCAACGGTATGTTCCCTCTCAAATTTTTGTATTCAAAATAAGATTTTTTTTTTAATACAAAATACAAAATCTAATGATACTATAGAAATGTATATAAACCACTTTGACAATTTATACACTGATTAAGGATATTTGATATTTGACAATGTTCCTATAAACACATGTCCAGGGTCTCGTCAGATTACGATAGTATCTGTTTCGCCGAGTTTTGTCTTCAAGTTATAAAGATGACTAGAGAAAACATATAGATCCGAAAGATATTGAATTTTCTCAAGTCGAGTGGAGTGGTTTGCGGGATCGAGAGCTAGTTCGTAGTTGACCTACTCCGTGCTGCGATTGTAGTGTGTTTTTGTAGCCACTTGCGATTCAAGTTCCGATTGAAGTAGCTACAATGGAATAGACACCAAATGAAAAATAGTTACACCAAAATCAATATTTTTTCCTGACCTAATTAATAACAAATACTTTTGTCTTTAACCGAATTGATAAAAAAACTCTTAGCGTTAAAACCTTTCCAAAATTAATAATTTACCCTTGTAGGGGAGAGAGGGTGAACAGGATTACCCACTAATTATTCAAAGGGCTATTGTGAGCCGGTCATTGTGTCGTCTGCGGAGTTTTTGTGCGGCGACGTGGTCCCTGATGAAAGCCCTCATTTTAATAGCTTGCATTACATTACGTTTTTGGACGTTCGTTAAAGTGTTTGTCGGAATAAACAAACACATATACTTTCTTGTAGCTCTAATATTTTAATAGAGCCAAGTAATCATCATCCGCCGATAGACGTCCACTGCTGGACATAGGCCTTCCCAAACATCTCCACATACAGTCGGTATGGTCTCCGGTACCGCTGGGCAGTGGGCACTGTCATATATAGGGGTTTATATAGGGGGATTTAGGCAATTTCCGACTACGCTGGCCCATTGCGAGTTGGCGGGAGACAGAACCTCATTTGTTGATTAGCAGGGTACACCACGAGCAGGTGAGGTTGGCTTGGGTCCTGTGAGTTAATGCGTGAGACCCTTTACACCCCTTATATAAGTATAACCTATATTTAATACAGAAAATGCTGAAATTGTATAAATTCAATGTAACATTGGTAGAGTAACTTTATCTTGGAGAGAAAATGAGGTCAAGCAATTTCAGGTTAAATTTTATTAGTCTGAGCAAGTAACAGCTGTCAGAAGTAGCGACAGATTAGGTTTTCTAAGGTATATATTTAAACAAATTTAAGAACAAGCAGACGGTTACTTTCACCAGCGCTAGCTAAACTGGAGCAGAGTAATGCTTGTGAAGTTCTGCCGGGCTGCTCGATTACGCACCGTCTGCGCAGTTGTTCGCATAATATTCTCAACTACCCTGGCACCGCTGACGCATCGAGATACGGCGCGCTGGTTATCGGACCGAAATCCATTATCCCGTGAAGCCTTCCGGATTAACTTCCCCGGCGCTTACGTAAACACTCAGCCGCCACCGCTGATAACGCGTCCAGCTAACGCAGTGAAAACTCAAAAGTACTACATTAACGTGCCGGTTTCTTTAACGACTACACTCTTCAGATGATAGTGTTATAGAGAGCAGGCATCATCAGATCCAGAATAGTTTCTATAGCGGAAATCCCAATGTAACCGCCCGTGGTCCCAACGAGGGTTACGAAGCCCTCTTGTCCGTGAATTCAACTACATACCGTATTCTGGCTGAAGATCTAACCAGTGGAACAAGACCGAGAATTGAAAGTCCTTGTCGTTACTAAAATGTGTTATATAAAAAATAAGTAATAAGTAGTTTACAAAGTTAAGTAACTCTCAATGTTTTAACAGAACGGAGCAGCAGCCGCGCGAAGGCGCACCGGTATAACAGCTTATAAACAATCAAAAATCAATTTTACTCTGAAAGTGATATTGATCCGTCCCGAGTAGTGGAAACACTAGTTGTTCATGAAAGTTCCGCCGGAAGAAGTTTGTATTTGTTCGTCTACCTTCGCGAATCACGTTTAAGTAGAGGCCAATACAATTTCCCTTCGCAAGTACACTCTCCCAAAATTCCATTGTAGTAGAGTACTTGTGAGGTTTCGTTCCTAACTTTAACAAAGTCCATGGGGTAGGTTTTTTATTCGCGTGTCGATAAACTCTTGTCATTGTTCAAATTTTTATTGTTTTCCCCCCTTACTTCTTAATTAGAAAACCACAAACAACAAACGTGTAGTACAGGCTTTTTAAGGGTAGCCGTTGTTACTATTCCGATTTTACTTTGAATAGAGAATATAAAAAATTCAAGATGGTGATACATTATTTGGTAGCGACATGATCTCGCTGTCAAGCAGAGTGGTCGGGAAACAATGGTCCCGCGTGGAAACTGGAAGCAAACTCGCTAAGTGGAATTGTTTCAGGGAGGCTGAGGCGATGCCGCGCGATTGTTTGCACGTCGAGCGCTTTCTATAATGACGTCAAACATTCTTTCTGAAGGAGACAGATCCTATGCCGCAAGTTAAACTCTTCACTGTCTGAAAAGTAAAACATTACGTGTACTAGAAGCAGTATCTGACGTCTTATCATTTCAGCTATTTCACAAACAACAAACAGCTTAAAGATAAGATAGTCGTATATTTTACACTTCGAGGTCTAAAATTGTGTGTGAGGAGACCTTCCCTTTTTACCGTTTCATCATCTTAAAGAAACATTACCTGTACAGCGGGGTTGGCCCGGAAGTAAGCGAACAGTGCACCCGTGATTACGAGCAGCGCCACCGCGTTGAAAGCCAGCTGCGCCAGCCGGAACCTGTGCGGGGAGCCCTCGCTGCTGTTGGCGCGCATGTCGCGCAGCATCTGTTGCACACACGCACAATGTACATAACTCCACTAAATATAATATAAGGGGAACGTAAATAATTAGACTGTTAAATCAACTAACAGATCTGGGGCTTAGTATCACAAGTCATTTTACTACTTGTGGTGTAAACTGTCATCTGAAACTATAATTTAATCTTTATTTGTTACATTAGTACCTACTAAGATGATCTTTGTCAAAAAAAATCCTATTTCCAATAAACGTATCGGTATTCCATCTAAGGAGATGCAATTAGAAGAAAATAATAATTAACAGTTATAAAACGATATAAAAGAACATTGAAAGTCAATTTAATATGTGATGGAGTCAAGAACCGACTCCAATTATTAAGAGCAGCAGTCAAGACGTCACGTGAGAGTAAGACTGTCGCACAGACGTCGTGCGAGACGCCCGCTGCTCGTGTTTGTAAGGAGACGTGCAGAGACCGCACTGCAAATACGCGAACTCTGCGCTTTGTCACCCCTTTACAACGTGTGACCCGTTATTAAATAAACTAAGGGCGGTGCTGGGACTTACTCTAGAAATACATGTTTACATTCTTATAAAAACAAACTAAACAGGAAAGAAAGTAGATAACAAGTAGCAACTACTCGTGTAAGGGGTCCACAGCAATTCTACGGACCCAAGCCAGCCTTACCAGCTCGTGGTGCACCATGTTAATCAACAAATGAGGCTCGGGCTCCAACCAACCCGCATTGGGCCAGCGTGGTGGGAAGTGGCCCAAGTCCTCTTATATGAACCCCTATAAAGAACGGCCGCTGGTGCCTGGCGATGTGGGCAGCGCTGGACCGGTCATGTGGGGACCTATGTCCAGCAGTGGACGTCTATCGGCTGATAATGATGATAAACTATTCGTATGTTTAATCGTCCAAAGGCGTTGTTGTTAATATTCCTTTCTCCATCGTTATAGGTTCGTAGTTTAATTTCTTTAACAAAACCAATAAAAAGGTATTAGACAAAAGAAAAAGGACAAGTGTTGTTTTTATACTTGCTATTGTAACAAACATACTTTGGAGACTAACAAGTATTTCCCGACGACGTGAACCCCGGTGGGTAAGTTTCAAAGCAGCAGAGTCATGACTTATTCAAAAGACAATCTGCCTCGCCTTACACGCTTTGAAGGGGCAAGCGATGGGGCAGCCCCACAGGCCCCTTTGTAGAGAGCAAGTTTGTTAAATCTCCCCACCCCCGCCGGATGCAATCTGTGTTCAATGGGAAATCGTCACATCTGTGCTGAGTTCATCGAAAACTATGCACAAGTAATGACTTGTCGAGATGTTGGTAGAGCCACAGAGCGAGCAAAGTTGCAACCGACGTGGACCACAAGTAATTTACATTAAGTGGGTGCTGGTTGCCGCCGGGGCGTTAGGTTATATTAATGACATTTTTGTTTAGGACAAGGTGTTTTACAATATTAATATAGGTATCAGTTGGCAAGTTAGCAGTGCACGTGGTGGTGCGGGCGGGGGTCAGCTCGTGCCACCAACGATGCTGTTTGCTCTGAGCGAGATCGCCGGCGACGCGCCGCCTGCAGCTTGTTTACTGCTAAAGTTGTGGAATTAAGCTTTATCGCCGGACTTCTCTTGACATATATATTTTTTATTTAAAACAATTTTTAAAGCAGAATTAATAGAAGCATATAACTCTTGAGATATATAAATTGATTTCGCTAAGTAGGAGGGCCGGTTGAACCGATTAAACGTTACAATGAACCGGCTTCAAAAAGTACAGGATTGTTTACAATCGGTAGTAGCGCTCTACATTTATATGAAAATTTACATCAGACGACGCTCGGCATCGCATAATGTTGAGAAATCATCATCATCAGCCGATAGACTGATGATGATGATTTCACAACATTAACACTGCTGGATAAGCCTCCCCCAAAGATCCTCACATCGATCCGTCCGGCGCTAGCTGCATCCAGCGGCTGTCCGTTTGTAAGGGTCCATTTGGGGGGATTTGGGCCACTTCCCATTAGGCTGGCCGAATGCGGGTTGGTGGGAGCCAGAGCCTCGTTTGTTGATTAGCAGGGTGCACCGCGTGCAGGTGAGGTTGACTTGAACCCGTAAGACGTTGGGCGGAACCCCTTACAGCCCCGAGGTATTGTAGATTACCAAGAAATATGGACGATACTCAACAAAAAATTCTCATGGAAGATTCAGCACATAGTTAGCATTCACATAATGTTCAAGAAATACAATATATATGTAGAAACGATTATTTTCACGTATATAACACATTAGTATATAGTGCTAGTAGTTAGTACCGCAGCTCCTACAGCCGAACAGTATTGCATTAACATCACAATGTTCCGGTTTGAAAGGCGCTGCAGCTAGTGTAATTACGGCGATAACGAGACATCTTATGTCTCAAGGAACCAAGGGTAATGTGATGTGTGTATCGTCCCAACTAGCGCCGCGTTATGGGCAGGCGTATCACTTAATATCAGGTGAACATCCAGCTTGTCTCATCGCTTCGTTGACTGATCACACTGAAGTTTGTAGCGGTCCAAAGATTTAACAAATATAACTGACATCAAAAAAAATCTCCTACTTTTTTATATCCTCACATTATAAGAATCGAGTATTAAAAGATACAAAAAATTATAGTCGACTGTTTTCTACATTTCATCGAATACGATCGTCCGTCGGAAGCTGTGGGCGGACTGAGCCACGTGCAGTAGCAAGTTAATATACGCTGGTGGTGGAACTAAATCCGAACTAATAGAGGCGGCTCGTGGCCAGCAGCCGGACCACGGAACATATTAATGTTTGCCGATGCAAGATTGCAGCGCGCTGTTTACTGACCAGCAGCCGCACTTCACAACTAATATATATATATATATATATATATATATATATATATATATTTAAGACAGCTCATCCAGCTCCAAGTGACAATGAAGCCGAAGAAAGTACTATGAACTTTACGTTTAACGGCCAGCGGCCAAATACTACGGCACACCGCCATTTTGTCCTTCTTTATATTGATCCTTACTTTAATATATAGTTCAGTCGGTGTTGCTCTAGTAAACTTACTAATACACACTAATATTTACACTCTTCCGTGTGACCTTCGAAAGATGCTGTTGTAGATAGAGATACCTATTATTCATCTGAAGTGGTGATAAGTATAATGTTTATCATAGGATAATATTTAATAGAAACTATATTTGATAGTATAGTAGTAGTACTCAGGTAACATCCGCGTGCTGGTGGAAGCAGCGTTGGAAGGATCTCGTTAAAGATCGGGTGAAGGTTGCGGTGAGACACTGGATGAGCGTGAGGATCTTTAGGATATACTTATATCCAATTAGGGATCATTAATCGCTGATAGCTTAAAGTAGCTCGCTGGCTTAGTGATTAGAGCGTGCGGGCTTCATTCCGAATGGCGCGGGGTCGAATCTCGGCATGTGTCGATGACTTTAATGCTTAAGTTATGTACATTTGTGAACTTTAGCTACAACAGCGAAATACAAACGGTGAGGAAACCATCGCGAGGAAACCTGCACAGGAATTAGAATCTGTTCTTAAGTGTGTGTGAAGTCACCAATCCGCATCGAGCCCGCGTGGTGATTATGGCCCATCGCCCTCATATTGAGGGTAGGCCTGTGCCCCAATAGAGGGGACGTATATTGGCTGAGGTGAATCGCTGATGATAATGTCGAAAATGTTATCTTTGGTATTTTGGACAGATAATGAATATGAAATAGTTCCGATTATATAATTATCGATTAAAATGAGTTAATCGGATAGAAGCGATTCCGCTATTGAATATCCGATATAGTGACAGGGGCCCAAATGAATTGCAATTTGCTGACGGCGAGTGCAATTGCGGAAAGGAACCCTCCGGCGCCGCAATCGATGAGCTCCGGCGGTGTGCCCATCTAAAAGTAATGGTGGAGGAGGCGGAGGCTCGTGGATTTACTATATGCCAACTCGCCTTATGGAAATGTTAGCTGATAAATAACTCAACCTTGGATTTTACATCTCCACCATTCAATTCGTCAACATCAGTCGCGTATCAATACCTCGCATGTGGTAATCTAATAGCATTATCGTTCAGTCATTTAGTAAGTAGTAAATAAAAACAATCTGCCTGTGGGGGAAAGTCTAGGTTATGTGAGTTTTGTACTCATTAAAACCTTCTCGGTGGTGTCTTTCAGTTCATCAGGAGAGTTTCCGAGATCTTCTACGGAACGCACCGGTGTCCTTTTACACTTTGACTTTGCCCTTCCTTATTGTTCGCTGTGCAGCTTCGCTGTCCAACGCGGGTGCGCTTTTGGTCTTCCTCTACAACAGCCAGGATTCACTTTAGTCGTATCCTTACTTACTCATGACTACAAGGCTAATATGTACTTCAGTAGCTTCTCATCTGAATAGAGTTAGTGTACTGCGGTTGGATGTTATAAATGATAAATCTAGAAAGGTCATTGGATCCTTTCATTTAATTGTATAAAGTCTAACTGTTACCTATTCTACTACATATAAAAGGATTCACAGCCCGTCACTCGCCGCCCGCCACCCGCCGCCTGCCGCCCGCCGCACGCCGCACGCCGCACGCCAATTGCAGGCGCGGCAACAAACGGTAATTTCAGTGCACAAGTTAAAAGCTTTGCTTTTAAGTTGTACTATGAACATATAACAAATACTTGCGCTATGTTATTTGTTTATGTATAACGTAACGACGATTGACTACCATTCCATTCTCATGTTAGAACGGAGAAGAGTAAACAGTGGAGCCAGTGGCCAGTGTTCTGGCCGAGGACGATTCATCATCACCGACCTCGTCAATTGTGACACAGTACTGGTCAGAAGAAAACACGATGGCTTAAAACCTTCCGTTAAGGACAATTTTTTTTAAAAAGTAAAACCTTAAAACAAGTGTCAACGAATCAAGGGTAGAACAGATTATTTGGATAACGTAAAACTGCTTCAGCTCAACCAACCGAAGCTGACAATGCCTTTAAACAAAAGTAAAACAATATGAACAAGGGGTGTATGGGGGTCCCGTGCAACAATCCACGGGAACCAAGCCGTTTGTTGATTAGCACGGCGCACCACGAGCAGATGGGGTTGGCTTGGGTCCCGTGACGTGTAGTTAGGGACCCCTCACGCCCCAATATACATACATAATCAATCAAGTGGAATCTACACTAGTATTAGAAGACATACCCGGTGATGTAACGACATGTTGCTGCCGTTCTGGAACCTGACGATGGTCTGCAGCGACGCCGGCGTTGACATGCTTTTGGTTATCGAAGAGTTGCCGGACTCTTTTTCCTGTTGCTCTTTAAGCATAAGTCCACGGGCGATCTTCGCGTTTAGGCTCTTGTTGACGTGCTGGTGGGGCAGCAGCGGCGCCTCCATCGTCTTCGTGGTGTACGATGGCGAGGAGGTTTGGCTGAACGAGTCGGAGGACACGTTCGAGTCCTGCCGGACGCTGATATTGGAGCCGGAGCTCGGCGAGCGCTTCATCTGCGCCGAGGGTGGCGTGTAGGGGGTGTCGGGCATTTTTTGGGGGGGCCTCCTCGGCACTGGAGGCTGTGGGTTTTTGTTGCAGTCGAGCCGCGACGGGTGTGCGGGTATCGGCGGGACGGGCCGACGGTTGCCGTTCGGGTCAGTGGCGGGCGCTGAGTGTGCGGGCCGTGGGGGCGTCGGAGGGGGCGCGCGGCGCGGCGGCTGCGGTGAAGAGCGTCGCGGAGGTGCCGGCGGGGGCACCGATAACGGCGCGGGCGCCGGCGCCGCCTGCACCACCGGCGCTATCCGTTGCGGCACGGGCGGCGGCTGCGGTTGCACCGGCGGCTGCATTTGGGGCGATGCTTGTAGCTACAACAACAACGAGATCTGTTTATACAATGGAACTAAAGGCTAATAAAATGTTCACCTAACAATGAGTGCATATAGTCTCTAGTCAACGTATTGCGATTGCGATCAACAATCATTGTGATGATAGCAAGCTATAGAGAGATCGTTCTCGTTGCTTATAGAGTCTATGCTCGAAACTTGAGTTCATTAGGACACAGACACAAGGAGAATATTATTAAAAAAAACCAACTTGTAGCTTAAATTTTTGTTTCTAAAGTGAAATAATGCTCGAGTAATCAGTGCCGTACAAGAATTTGAAACGTAATACTAACCGAAGCAACACAAATTCATCGTTCATTAATCACCCCTTATTGTCCGAACAAAACCCGATAGCCCGAAAGGGGTATTTAGAATAACAGCAAAGAGAGCCAGCAAGTGAAGATCTATTCATCCCGCTCGAAGTATTTTATGTTCGGCAACAATAGAGGCGTTTTCTTAAGCAGGTAATTATGGGGAGCTCCGCGGCGATCGATCAGACCACGGGGGGGGGGGGGATCGGGCAGGTTTGTAAGGAGCTGAAGGAGTTCGGACAAAGTTTCAGATCGCAAAGTATTCGAGTAAACGTCGCCGTGGAAATCGAATGCTGAACAGTTTCGTTTTCACGATCTGATGCCGGTGGACTACTGAATGACTTCGGATAAGACTTCTGATTACTGGGGCACGGGTGGGCACGGGTGGGCACGGGTGACCGATACACAGTAAATCTGCACATTTCCTACGAGAACGCATTCAATGTACAGATGCCGCCAATTACTAATTGGCAGTTCTGGACTCGGTAGAAAGGCGCACTATGAGGATAGCCGATGGACAGGAGATTTTTAGTGCTAAACTAGATAGCCTGGATAAACGATCTAGGGTAGTCAATCTTTCAGGAATTGTATGGTTTAATAGCTATTGCCCTTTTACCAGCGGAAATATTAGTCGCTACGTTGTGTACTCACCAGGCGAACTCTGTGGTGCGTTGTGGTCTAGATGAGTTTAAGGAAGGCTATTTGGATGTAATGGCAGTGTATACCTTTACGTTTGGTCTAGGCGACGCCAGGCGCGAGGGGGGGCAGTAGGGCAGCGCGTCCGAGGGGCAGTACACGAAGCCGGACGGGCGCGGCTGCTGGGGGGCGCACGCGGCGGTGGAGTGTCGCCGCGGGGTGCCCACGCTCGGCCGCAGCAGCTCCAGCAGCTTCTCGCCAGGGGTGGCTGCCAAGCTTCCGGCGCGCAGACACCTGTCGCCAAATTTACATACATATATATATATATACACACACAGCTCCTTGCTGTAATGTAATCCCTCCTCTAACACGATATATTAATTCCGCGTTATAGCAGAACGTGAATATTTTCACAAAACACGCTTGTATGACCTCGTATAACGCGATACAGAGAATAGATTAACGTTGCACTTATCGCGTTAAAGGGGATTTAATCGAATGTTAAGGGAAAACTACGTTACGTACAAACTATATTCGTCTTATTAAAAAGAAACTAAGAACATTTTAAATAAAAAAAGTTACGTATCAGAAAACAGTAAAATTTCAAATAAATGAAACAATTGCAAAAACAAAAATATAACGTGGGGAACTCTTCGTGTTATACGAGGGACCCAAAACCGTGTAATAGGGGACATTACTGTATTATTACTATACAGTAAAGTTTATATTTATCGAGAATAAGAATAGAGAGCTACAGTATACCAATTATTTTTTTTAAGATCTATTGAAAGTAGAGTTGTTGTAATGAATATTTTATTCTTCTCCTGATTCATCATCATCATCATCAGCCGATAGACGTCTACTGCTAGACATAGGACTCCCTCAATGATCTCCACATTGATCGGTCCCGTGTTGTTCGCATCTTGTAGGTTCCCACGCTTTTCACCAGACCGTCGGTCCACCTTGTGGGAGGTCTCCCAAGACTAGGTCTACCGGTACTTCTCCTGGTTATATACCTTGTAATAAAAAGAAGCGAAGCCTTGAAGTATGAATCAAGTATTGAATATAATAACTTTGATATTTAAGTGCAAATACCAGTAATCATTCCGTTGTCCATTACCAAAAAAAAATAATGAAATCACTTAACCCAGCGCGGCCAGGGCAAATAATTAAGAGTCACAATTTCCTTCCTCCCTTTGACAAGTTGTCGGGACGGTAGTGTCCTGCCTGTGGTCCGGGGAGTGTTCATTACGTTTAAGTGACAGGTGACAGGTGACAGGTGACAGGCAATCACCGGGTTGCGGCCGGCTTTGTTTACACGACCACCTCTCCCGCCAACTTGAATGTTAACCTCCAATACTACCTCCACAACATCACATATTTACTTCATAGTTATATTCTTGAAATCATTTAAAAACTAGTGGAATATTTTCATATTTTTATTAAAAAAAAATAGTCATAAAATATAGTTCAGAAATAATAATATTGGAAGGAAACTCTTGTTAGAACTAGACTTTTCCTAGAACCTAACATTAAAACTTTTAACATTATTCATTCATTTTAACCGATGGATGGCCACTGCTGGACAAAGGTCTCTTGTAAGGAGTTCCACAAATCACAGTCTAACGCAGTTTGAATCCAGTGCCTTTCAGCGTTTCTTTTGATATCCTATGTCCACCTTTTTTTTGTTTCGGGGGAAATCTTCCAAAGATACACTGCTTCTGGGGAGAAGTCAGGGTTATGAGATTCCTTACTCACTAAAACCCCCTCGGTGGTCTGCATCAGTGCATTCGGAGAAGCTCCGGGATCTCTTATAGAATGTACCGGTGGCCCTCTACACTTTGCGTTAGCACGTCTCTGAGGAGGAGCTTAACCCTCCTAAGCACCATGACTGAGCCATACGCTGTCCCACGCAATTTGGCTTGTTGAGTGAAAAGGGCCTCCACCCTCAAGGCCCGCGAAACTCCTAGACCTTTTTAGTCGCCTTCTACGACAGGCAGGGCTTACCTTAGTCCTATTCTTACTATCCCGAGGCTGCAGGGCTGGTCCTTTGTCCACCTAGCGGGTGGTGTGCCAACGCTGCGCTTACAACATTGTACGTACGGGAATATATGAATAAATTAATTATCAAACCTTGTTTTTTTGCAACTGTTAGGACAAATAAATAAAATACAGTCCAAAACCTCTTTGGTTGCCACTCTCTCCTTATTTAGTTCCAACATTTGTCCACAAAGCCCGTGTTAAATTTCATTTTAATGAGACCGGAAGTCAGTGAATGTTACATTCATACATCCCACTTTAGGTATGTGCAAATGAAAATCACACGTGTAAAAATGATGAGGAGACGTGTCTGATACTCATGAAGCCAATTTATTACTTTTCAACCAAATCCCAAGTGAGATCAGTAAATTTGAAAAGTCATGGTTGAGGTATATCAGAGGATGGACTGGCATATCTGAGGGCGGCCGAGTTGTTCCGCCGAACCGGAGACAGAGAGACTTTCCCGTGCTGATCGCCAACCTTTACTAGTTGGGGAGGTACTTTAAGAAGAAGAAGTAAAAACTAAAATAGTTCAGTTTGTAGCTCGAATGAAATTATGCGATGTACGATTGGAAGAGGCGTGGGTTCGATTCCCACCTGTTTCCGAAGTTCAGCCTACAGCCTTTGAGAACATCACCACTACCGCCCCTGACTAGCATGGTGAATAAATAGTATTGTTTTATTGAGAAGTCCCTAGATCCTAGGACTTAAGTGAACTGTCTACACGTGCACATGAAGGACTAATGCCGAATTCCATCGTAGATAAAATGGTTCCGTTCACAGGGTCACGTCAGCGCGCCGCCGGGGGTGCAACTTTTGCTATTTATCACAAAGTCCGTAGGGGAAGCGGCGACAAATCCACGCCCCTTAACTATCATCCATCATTCTTCTATTTTCTACTAATTTACGGTGACTTTTTTTATACTGCGAGTTTTACAAAAAAGCGTTAATACTATATTTCAATATTACTGGTGGTAGGTCTTTGTTACCAGTGACCGTCTTGGTACCATCTCAGCTACTTTTGCACCCGACATACAGTATTGTGTTCCGATTTGAAGGGCGTTGGCTCTAGTGAAATTACTGGGGCAATAAGACTTAAGATGCCTCAAGACGACGAGCGCAATGCGGTTGTTATGAGCAAGCATATCACTTACCATCAGGTGAAAAAAAAACATATTTTTTAAACACTGACAAGTTATAAGTTTTATTTATATCAGCGCTTATTGGAGGCTGTAGCAATAGTCATATTTTGAAATTTAAATCATTTGATAAATCTACTTTATACATTTACAATGACAGTAGATTTCGTTTTAGACGGTATCAACCCCCAATCACCGCAGGCGGGTGGGGGTCGTTGGACACACCGGCGGCCGGTAATTGTACCGCAGGCCTAATGTCACACCGATGAAGCCTGACCCATGGGGGATGCATTAGCTGTAGGGTAAATCACTTTGTTATACCAACGAAATAAACGATTATTTTATCGTTTTTAATATAACTTGTTCTCAATAAGTTCACTAGGCACAGATTACTTAGTTTACATTCTATATAAGTGTAAAGTATCCATTTAATTCTATTTCATTAAATATAAATATGCGATTTTTAGA
Organism: Ornithoptera alexandrae; assembly: GCA_029030555.1. Lineage (NCBI taxonomy): Eukaryota > Metazoa > Arthropoda > Insecta > Lepidoptera > Papilionidae > Ornithoptera > Ornithoptera alexandrae. The sequence goes on along the minus strand of JARDVY010000288.1, from coordinate 13,402,808 downwards.
AAGAAAAAAAATCTTCTATATATGAATCATATGGAAAAAAAATCCTGGAAAACGTGTACCTGCTAGACAGCAGCGGAAATAATTTGCCGACATAAAGGAGTGGACCAGGTTTAAATACCGTAAGTTAAAAAGAATAGCTGAGGATCGAATTGGTTCTCACGATCTGATCGTCAAACTACAGTTTGTAGAGGGCACCTAATGATGATGATGTATCATCTACATATAAAAGAGATTTCCACCTACGTAGAGACATCACGAATTCTGTGGAACCATAACTTGAAATTCAGTAGGAATACTCCTCTTTTTTTTGCCGAGTATAGGGTAAGTAAGAATGGATTTTATAAATTGCGCCTCCAAAAGGGGTTGTGGAAGTGTCAAAGCCATCAAAGCGTGCAGGGAACAGCTAGTTCCTTATACAATAATACAGCTGATATTTACTTAAAAAAAACATAAAGTTAAACTTAACTAATATCCGTTTTAATTAGTACTATCGTCCATGTACTGTCTTAAGAAATAATGAACTCGTAACTTAATCATGTAATCAAAGTATGTGCTCGTTAAACTTAAACTTAGTATACAAAAGATATAACATATATCTCTTTCCCTCTGACTCTTCTCAGGCATCAGTAATTTATGTGGCTAAAGCATTCTTCAAACCGGAACACAGTGATGCTTACACAGTACTGGTTGTCGGCTGCAATACCAAGATAGTCTCCGGCAACAGAGACCTACCACCAGTTTGCCTAATGCTTACACGTAATATTACAACCCTAACGAATCCATTTTCCCCCGTAGCAACCCCGCCATTACTGAAGGGCTGAAAGCATCAAGCAACAACGCTTCCAATGTATGTTTAATAACTGTAGCTTAACGTGTCACAAAAGCAATGAAGCTGCATTTAACTGGAAGTGCTGCTTGCTTTCAGGTCCTGTGAATATCTAGAGGAATATATGTATATCGGCGCGGACTCCAGAAAGTAATGTTTTTTTTTTATAATCGACTTTCCCCGCCAAACATTGATACGCAAAACACCGTATTCCGTTTTCCAATAGCTTACTTTTCTGAAGATTACTGTTAGATAATAAGCAAATACATTTTGTTTATAAAATAATCATTCTGTTTACTTGAAATAAACTGAAATGAATAGAGAATTAATATATAAATACGATTGTAGTACGTCACACTATGATTTGTTTAATATATTATTTAACTTTGTATATTAACATTATTATCTTTATATTTTGTTATATATTTTTCGTGGAAGTCAGCAAGAGACGAGTGAATTGACTTCTTCCAAATTAGTGCACTTTACCGCGTAGATTACGTCTTCGTTGACAATCTGGTGGTATCGTAGTTTTGCACTAGGCTATACAATATTAAAAAAAAAATAACTAAATTCCTCATTTACATTGAAATTAATTAAAACTAATGAAAATAACTTATTTGACAAGTTATATAACAGTTTTTGGCGTCTCCTTTCAAGCAGTACAATAACAAAGTTGGTGTATTGATTATTTTCAAGATGGCCGCCATCGTTTTGTTATAAAAGGCGAATGTCTGTTGATCTCCTCCTCCTTCGACCTGCTACTGTGCACAAATTTGTGGACACTAAAACTCCGTCCCATTATATATATATATATATATATATTATTTAACTTTGTATATTAACATTATTATCTTTATATTTTGTTATATATTTTTCGTGGAAGTCAGCAAGAGACGAGTGAATTGACTTCTTCCAAATTAGTGCACTTTACCGCGTAGATTACGTCTTCGTTGACAATCTGGTGGTATCGTAGTTTTGCACTAGGCTATACAATATTAAAAAAAAAAATAACTAAATTCCTCATTTACATTGAAATTAATTAAAACTAATGAAAATAACTTATTTGACAAGTTATATAACAGTTTTTGGCGTCTCCTTTCAAGCAGTACAATAACAAAGTTGGTGTATTGATTATTTTCAAGATGGCCGCCATCGTTTTGTTATAAAAGGCGAATGTCTGTTGATCTCCTCCTCCTTCGACCTGCTACTGTGCACAAATTTGTGGACACTAAAACTCCGTCCCATTATATATATATATATATATACTATAAATCTACATATATATATATATATATATATATATATATATATATATATATATGTAGATTCATCCGTTATTGTATTTAGTTGGTTTATGCATAAAAAAAAACAAATACCGATGTGTTTGGGAAAATTGTTTGATGTCAACATATGTACGTTTGAAATGATGCATTTCTACTACAAAGTAAATAAATAAGCTTTAGTTGCTTAACGAAAGAAATGTTTGGCGGTGAGGGTGGTGATGGTGGTGGTGACCGACCTGCTCCGAACCGAATCTGGGTCGTCGTCTGGAGCGCCGTCGGGCTGCAGGTGCATGCCGCTCTGCGCCCACGTCACCGTCAGCCAGTCTGCAACGATACCATCACATTGTAAATACCATCATATATTTTATATTATCTATAATGGTGGAATAGTTGACTAGAATTCCATATAATAAAGAGTGTATTACTGATGGTCATTATCTGTTGTTGAAAACCGTCGTAAGTAGGTTCTACTGCCTGTCGTTAAAGGCGACTAAAAAAGTCTTCGGATTTACAGGCGTAGAGCGGGCCCACAGACGAATGAGATGTTCTGGTCTTTGTTATAGCCCAGACGCTGAGGAGCTTTAAGGATTTCTCCAGATAGTGCTTAGTCGTAATGCAGGGACCAGGAATCGCAGGGACCTCCGCTGCACACTGAGGATGACCACCGTAGTAATTTTAGTGAGTACTTGTCTCGCAAGAACCTCGCCTTCCCTCCAGAAAGGATACCCCACCTGTTGCAAATATGGTAGGTGTCACCGCAGTCTCTATTCCCGCTGCTGAATTGGTAGTATTGGTAGTTTAGTTTTCTGGTTTGAAAGGCGTTGTAGTAGTAGTAGTAGTGTAGTAGTCAAGGCATTAGATTGAGACTCGACAGTTTGTCTAAAAAGCGACGAGTGCAATGCGGAGCAGTGTATATTATGTTTTTTTTCTTGATTTACGTGAGGGAAATGCCTTCACACCACCCTCTTTCCACCTCTGTAAGGGTGCACTGCAATATATAACGCGCCATCCCCGCGGCCTCTTATCATCACGTGGACAACGGATTTCCCGGAATGCGTCACCCAGAAGCCACGGGAGCCAAGAAACTCTCCCGACTCTCTACGGCGGATCTGGTCTTGGGTTCTACCGCCAATCGTTATACAGCAATACCGTCGCTACTCTCGCTCCGCGACGCAACTACACACACATAGCCCACTTGGAGCAGCCATCTCGGGCCGGGCCTACGTTTCGAGAATGCCAGGTAGGTTCCTCTTAGCTTCACCATGGGTGACCGAGCCACGGTTACCGAGCCGCACCTCTGCAAACCGGGAACCTGTTCGGCGGGAGTGTATATCATCCATCATCCAAATTCAGTACAGCTGTGCTATTGCGGCAGTAGATCGTTATATGAGAAATATCTTAAAAATATTCATAGCGAAATAAATTGGCGTATGTTTTATTAATGCAGCGTGTCGGCGACAGCGCCGCGCGGACCGGAGTTACAACGGCCAGGTCAACTTGACCCGCCGCGACGCCGTCCACTGTACGAGACGTCCACAAAAATCGGAGATCAATTAACACCGGTCGTCTGCGCGATCAATTACAGCCACTGTATATAATAAATAAATAATGTGGTCAAGTATAACAAATGATTAAGGTATATACTAAATTTGTTGTAAATGGTCCACGGCACTGCGTCCTCTACGTCTTTCATGGCAAACGACATTACAAAGTTAAATACTATAAAAATGTTTACTACACACAAGTATGACCTTCCTAACAAATTATGGAGCTAGACTTATAGCACTTCTTTCCGAAGGCAAATACTAGAGTAAGGATTGCTGTTGGAAACACGCTGTAGCTGAAATTGCTGGAGTAATTAAAGGTCATATATATCTGAAGGAGACGAGCTCGGTGTGGCGTTGTGTAAACATGGTACCACTTGCCTCGTTATTATTATTAAACAGTAATTATGACCACAAAATTGGTCCTCTGTCATTGTTTACTGCCAGAGGTCAATGTTTAAAGCTTTGAAATGATACTGAAGAGAAATGCAATAAAGTTCTCCCGATACCTAATCATAGTATGCTTACACAACACGACACTGCACTTGTGACATTCGGACATAAGATGTTAGTCTTGTTACCCTCGGCAATTTCAGCTTCAGCGTCAATTAACAGCACCGTAGACGTATTAGCTCCAATAGCTTACTCGTCGGCCTTGTGTAATACTGATAAACTAAACTAAACTATATTTCAATTGCGAGTTTACTATAGAATAGTTTACTAGATTAAGGAAAAAATTTGAGTTTTCTAATCAATGCCCCTAATACATCGCTTACTAGTTGTTAGTAAATATTTTTTCTTTCTTGTAGACAGTAGCGATTGGTAGGGCCTAAGACCAATAAGAGATGCGCTAATCCCGACATCCCCGGGGTCCCGCATATCGCACACAACCCAACAGTCACCAACAATACCCAGGCCACCACACACACTTCGGACACGACCAACACACTCTAAATTCGCCAGAAAGCGAAAATCCAGACGCACAGTACTAAAATCCGCCGTCGGATAACTACTCTCCAAATAGTACCGTTTTTTTAAAAAAACGGACCGTGGATATGGCTCCACGAGCCCAGTATCAATGTGCTGCACGAGTCGATACGACTTTCAAGAGCTTGGATCTACCGAAAGCACAATTGGCAGGGTGTATCAATATTGAATAAGTTATGAAAACATTTATCGGGCGCTCGTTTAATGATTGAATTATGTAAAACTAGCGAACGGCGTATGCCGTCTGACAACACTCCAGCTATGGCCTCCAACTCATTTTCCCTCGGCCCTCTCTCCTCCAGTTTATTCGCTTGTTAGCCGCCGCCCGCCCCGCGTGTCCCGGAAGCCCGGCTGCTGTGTACACCTATCTGATATTGCAATAAAATCTCTAATCGAGATACATTGAGAATAGGGCAGCTAACAACGATTTTCCGAAACTCCTTCCCCAAAGGGAGTTTCGGGGTGTTAGGGCTAGCAGAGGGCGCGGGAGTCGGCTGCTATATATATAAATTGGATTTTAATATGGCTGCACATTCACTGACAATGAAGTCGGATATGATGAAGTATGCTTGTTTAGAATACTCCGATTCATTTGTTGACAGAAGAACTACAGCATTCATGTTACGTCAGCAGATTTACTTGGTCATCATCATCATTAGATGTCCTCGTCAAACCGAAGTTCGGCGATCAGGTTGGGGAAACCAATTCAATCCCCAGCTATTCTTTTTAATGATATTTGAGCCCAGTTTACTCCTATGTCGTCAAACCGTTTCTTTCCCTGTCTACCAGGTGCACGTTTTCAGGAATTTTGTCCTGAAGGATCAACTTCGGATTTACATCATAATCATCAGCCGATAGACGTCCGCTGCTGGATATAGGCTTTCCTCAAAGATGTCCACACATTGATCGGTCCCGCATTGCTCTCATTAAGATTTACATAACGGTGGTAATTAACAATACTATTTTAGAAAAAGCTTATCAGTATTCAAACTGAAAAATGTGGTAGCTCTGGAATTAAACCCTGGACTCCCTAGATTAGCCACTGCGACGCGATGAGTATCAAATCGGGAGGTTTATTTCTACTTCCTATATCACTTTTAAACTGGTTTAACGTAAATAAATGGTGTATACAGAACGGCTTCTCCATTAGTTTTTGCTTTACCGCCGGCTCAGCCGCCGGCCGGCTAATGAGTGAAGTTCCCCGGCCGGCAGGTGCCGCCAGGAGCCGCCAGGATTAGATTAAAACGGACGCCTGCAAAAATTAATCACAATTTCCTTTTTTTACTGCTAGGATTTATTGGACATTACTGCGCGAAGGTTTCCCGTACTAAATATAAAAATTTCAGCTTGATTATTTCACTGTCATCCTGAAACGTGAAATAAATAAATTTAAAATAAACTTTTTCTTAGTTTATAGCCAACAACAATATGTATAAAGTAATTATTTTAATGCAAACTACTTGCTGGGTGCTATTGAGCTGGTACAGTCAAAAAAGGTGCACAGGCATTTACGTTAAAATTCCTAGAAGTTCCAGGTTTCCTACTTAAGGTTTTTTAACTTCTTTATTAGTACCAATATAGCCTTTGACAGTGAAGACTGTTAATTCAGAAAACTGTCTCGCGTGTCTGACTAAACCTGAACATTCAATTGTGAAAGTATAATGTATATCGTTATGTTATATTGTATTCCATATAGTTGATATACAATATGCAAATCTATTACGGTGACATCAGGGTTTGGGCAATATTCCACCACGCCGGCCCAATGCGGGTTGGTGGAAGTAGGAGCCTCGTTTGTTGATTAGCAGGATGCACCACGGGCAGGAGACGTTGGCTTGGGTCCCGTGAGTTGTTGTGCGGAACCCCTTACACCCCCTAATCAATAAACGAACCACCCCTTAATGATAAATTTATTTCAAACTAATCTTTTAGAATCGGTCATGTAAGGGCTTTTGTTCCGGGCCCGAGTTAACCTCAACATATACGAGACCACACCATAGTCTCTTGCTTATCCAATATGATCTCCAAACGTCCCCAGCATCCCAACCGTTTGAGGCACGAGTGGTAGATTTATTCAAATGATCAGAAGCAAATCGTACTGCCCTTAGTTCATAACTTCAGTATTACGATCCTCTCAAGATAAAAATGCATATTGCTTGGAAAATTCGTTTACAATTTTATAACGTTGTTTTCCAATGGTTCATAAGGACCTTAAAAACGGACTCGGGCGAAAGTTTCTCCGCAAATCGTATTTAGTAATATATAGACGTAATTTTAATAATGTGAAACACACAATTTGGACGACCGTACCTTAAAACTTCGCTCGTAAACGTTTGATAGCGTGCCGCGCTACGGGCTCCGTCTCCGTCTCCGACTGATACACGGCACAATTGTGTGTACACGACAACAGTGTGCCGCTGTTGTACTTGTGTACTTCCTAATACATAGAAATGAGCATGACACAGTATAGTTATATCTGATGAAAAGTAAACATCCGCTCGGAGATCGGGACGAAGGGATTTTGAATGCTATTATAGAAATTATACCTTACATCTCTCTAGAAATAAAACTATTATCTTTATTTATTGCATTATCTATTATCTATTAAAACACAGATATTAATGGATTAGGTTTATGTTAAATTGGAGTTCTATCAGTGAACCAGAAGCACGGAGGAACGTTTGAAGTTTCTCTCGAATGATAACAGATGAACAGAGTTTTTTGTAATGCTATGTAACAATTGCTTTCGGAGCTGCGAAGCTACTGTCTGTGGATTGGTGGTTGAACATCAAGGTGTAATACTGAATTAAGAGAAATTTCTGCATTGCAATGGAGTAGCGGCACAATAGAAGTTTTCGGAGACGTTAAATGAAGGAATATTGAATAACAATTGAGCCCGGCCGCGGCGATCAAAGGCCCGGGCTGATCGGGCTGAGCCGGTTCAATATTAGCCGGCCGGGCGGCTGGTAATAAATCCGTTTGAGGCGGTTCAAATATCAAGTGCTTAAGTGGCTCTGAAAACGATGCAGTCTCCTGCCTGACCCTCGTAATTAAACAACATTTTTAAAGTGAATAGTTTTGAAGAATGATTAACTTAATCATTATTTGTATCATAACACTCACTTGCTGATGCTTTCCACTGTACCTCGCCCATTTCACATTTTACTATTGCGGCTCATTTCATTGACGTTTTCGTTCTTCATCTATATATATATATATATATATATATATATATATATGATATAAATAGATTAAGAAATTTCCAAAAATGTCACAACACCACGTAAGGCCTAGAGACTTGAAATTTTTTCGAAACATTCATTTAACTGAGCCTAGGTCAGCTAGTTGTTATGACTTGTTATGACGGATATTATGACTTGTTACTCCCAAAGGGGATTGCGACGGTGTTACGTCCAGCAAAGCGGGCGGGGAACAGCTAGTATAATAGAAACTTTTAAAACTAATAACAACAATAATGAATAATTAAAAACTTAACAATTTTTCAACAATTACACCTTATAACGATTTTAATGAAGACCTTCATCGTTAAAAAAGAAGAGTAGGATTAATTGCTATTAAATACCTTTTTTTTACTCATTTCTCTTTAAAAATTTGTATAACTTTAAGAGAGCAATTACTAAGTGATATATATATATATATATATATATATATATATATATATATATTTTCAGAGCGACTCTTCGGGCGGAAACTAAACACAAAATAACTAGCACTCTTATGGCGCTTGCCCCACCGCGGGCAGGTACACCATTAACCATCAACTATGTATAGGGTGGCGCAAAAGTAATCCTCCTATCACAAAATGCTATAAATTTTGCCTTGATGTAAAAAAATTAAAAGACCAAATAAAAATAATCCACAAGAAGAATCAAAGTTTCTCATATTTTTTTTTAAATTAAACCAAAAATAACCTTCCGATGTTTTTTGGCTGCAATTTAAAAAAAATATGGAAAACTTTGATTCTTCTTGTGGATTATTTTTATTTGGTCTTTTAATTTTTTTACATCAAGGCAAAATTTATAGCATTTTGTGATAGGAGGATTACTTTTGCGACACCTGTACAATTTTAGAAAGGTACAGGAGATACAGATAGCGTTTAAATATAGGGATCTCTCTCTCTCTTTCTCTCCCTCTCTCTATTAGTTCTACCGCAACGACAAGAGCTATCAAAATTAATAATCGCTTAACGAGTAGACATTGTCCATTTTGTACCGCATCGGTGGTCCCGAGTGTGTGGTGAGAGTAATCGCCCGCCATCCTCGCATCCTTGCTAATAGACCAGCGATGATATCGGAAATGGTTGGTCGTTGACGGTGCGGATAAGTGCATTTTGTACACACTGCTGGTACTCCAAGTCTTGTCTCATGAGGAAAAAGTCGAAGCTATTCATGTACCTCGCTGGCCAAGTGCAGACCGGTGAATGTCACATGTACCGGAGTAGGAAGAGCACTCGCGCCTCTTCGAGTCTTACCCACAAAGCGATCAAAGCTTCATAAGTGAACTAAATGATATTATAATCAAATTTCTAAAATGTATTATCCGGTTCAGGAGACGCCGGCTCCGTTCCGACATTATCGTTAGTGTTCGTTGTTAATGGGTCCCGGCCCACTGACTAGAGTAATGGATTGTTCTAGGATTACACTCCGCCGCTGTACATCGGACTCGTTGGATGTGATAACGTAATGCAATAATCCGGTTCCGATGACTGAGACGGCCACTGCCCTGAACAGATGATTACACAGCTTAGTGTTCCTGCGGCAATGCAGCTTTTACACTAAAACTTTACAATATGATATTTTTCGTTTTTTTCGTCGGCCAATACATTACTTAAGGAAATTTCAATTTGTAAGGTAACAGTACTCTCTACACTGTATAACCGTCAGTAGTAATGACATATCTGATAAATAGATTACCAGCAGTCGCTTGTTGGGCGATAGGGCCCCCACCCTCAATGCCCGCGAAACTCCTAGACCCAATTAGTCGCATTCTACGACAGGCAGCTCTTACCGTAGTCCTATTCTTACTAGCGCGAGACTACAGGCCTGAGTAAATATACTCCTAACGTATTAGTTCAAAATTGCTATAGAAAGTATATTCCAGTAATCGGCACATAAGACATATAATGATCACAGGACAGCAAGTAAGTTAAAAAGAAACTAACTCTGAACAAATCTCTTTAAGATAAATGTATACTAAGTAATTTTACCATTGCGTTAATTACTAAACAGGTAACGTGTCGACTGGTGGTACGAAATTGTTCAACCCCCTAGCTATAACCCCCACTGAGGACGCGTGTAGTGTAATGTTGTACAGAGATGCTGATGTTCAAGTGAGTGTAGAGCGTTATTAGTACGCGAATGATCTTATGAACGTTGTATCGAGTGCGAAGCGCTCCGCTACGCGACTTACGGCGCCTTCTTAACTAGTTGTAATTATTTCCGCTTCCAGACAAGCAGCAAGGATATAAAAGGAGATAAATCAAAAAAACATCTATAGATTATGATCGAGAGGCGGACGTCAAGCTTTCATAATAATTACAAATTATTTGTGACCTATTGAGGAAATATTCGATTACTATACACTCTATTAGTTTGATTAACAAACGGGGTCATACAAAAATTAATCAAACATGTAATTTATGTCCAAGTCAGTAATCGGACAGTACCTATGTATATTGACAGTGTCCTTTATATATATATATATATATATATATATATATATACTTATATATTCATACAACGGTTTAACGGCAGAAGTAGACGACTTACGACAATCTATATAATACTTAAGAAACTTATTTCACTTCACTGCATAACATAACTACCTCACTTTATAATCATACACCGTTTTACGGACGTAAGTTCTATAGTTTTAAATTACTTCCACAATCTATAAGATTTTTTTAATAAAAAAATCTCACTCGAGCTTACAAACTCGCTACCGCTCATCACTTGTGACTTACCCACGTCTGATCTAATATAGAAGCTAAATATAACGTATAAGTCGTGTTGTGAGGGAAATCTCGCACGATATGAATTAATTCGAAGCGCGAGATACACTCGTGAACACATAAAGATGTCATCTCGGCTCGCCCCGCGCTGACTCCATGTACTCGTACATGTGTATGCACGTAGCTGCGCCCCGCAGACCTCGCTACATAACAATTATCATGGTTAATTATTTAACTTAACGGTTAACTTTACAAAAAATACATGTACTTGCACATTATCAATGTCGATTTACTATGGACACTAAACTTTGACATATGACATATGTATATATATATTATCCTTAACATTGAACAGTATTGGCATGAAAGGTATATATTTAAAATAGAGGTTATATTTACTGATATATAGTAAGTATTGCTGTAAAGTAATGTAGTAATCCTTCCAGCAGTGTTCATGTAAAAACGTAAAAAACAATATTACTATATTACGAGAAGATATTTTGAAAGTCATAGATAAAAAGAACTTCTCTTGAAATTACAAAACACCCTTTAAAATTTTATATAATTACCGCTAGGGTGTAAGGGGTCCCGCACATCAACTCACGGGTCCCAAGTCAACCTCCCCTGTTCGTTATGCACCCTGATAATTAACAATCGAGGCTCTGGCTCCCACCAACCCGCATTGGCTCGACGTGGTGGGAAATGGTCCAAATCCCGCCATATGAAGCCCTACAATCGTAGTCATCTTTGGGGACGCCTATGTCCAGCAGTGGACGTTTATCGGCTGATATAGTAGTACTAGTAGTATAACCGTGGTTAAACACCAACTTGTTTAAGTAATAAACAAAACAAAATAGCAATAAACAATGTAAGGTTGTACGTTCATATAATGAATATCGTAATAAATTTAATTATACAATTCCCACCCCCACGCCCCCCCCCCCCACAAGCAGGCAATTTAGGAACCATGGAATTTACGATTAGGTACAGATCGCCTGAAAATTGTTCCGATATTAAAATTCCTGTCGAAACTGGTCGCGCAGCTTCAGTTGAAAATACGGCGGCAGGTCGTTCAGCCGCTCGTGATTCGGAAGCTGTACACCACATTGCGCTAGTCGCTTGAGACCTAAGATGTTGAGTCTCGTTACCCCAGTAATTTCACTAGCTACAACTCCTTTCAATTTGGAACACAGTAATGTTTGGCCGCTTACAGTGGACCTCGTGAAAAAGCTTCAAGTCGCTCAGAGAGCAATGGAAAGAACTATGCTCGGAGTTTCCCTGCGTGATCGAATCCGAAATGAGGAGATCCGCAGAAGAGCTAAGGCAACCGACATAGTCCAAAAGATTGCTAATCTCAAGTGGCAATGGAAAGGACACGTCACTCGTAGGACTGACAGCCAATAGGGCACCAAGGTCCTCGTATAGCGACAGCGTAACGGAAGACGTAGTGTTGGAAGGTCCCCCACCAGGTAATCTGACGATCTGGTAAAAGTTGTGGAAAGCAATTGAATGCGAGCAGCACAGGATTGATATGCATTGATGTGGAGATCTTTGGAAGAGGCTTATGTCCAGTATTGGACGTCTCTCGGCTGATAATGATGATGAAGAATGTTTGGCGGACGAAGTAGGAGCTGCAGTGGTGCCTACCTAGACGGTCCTGCAACAGAGACCTATCACCAGTAAGTACCATAGTACCATACGAAAAATTAACATTTGCCCAGTGCCCGCCGATGCGAGCAGCGCAGGACCTATCCATGTGGGAATCTTTGGGAAAGACACTTTTTTCTTGTTTCGGGGCGGAAATCTTCGAAAGATACCTTGCTACTGCGACGAAGTCAAGGTTATGTGAGATTTTTACTCATTAAAACCCCCTCGATGGTCTACATCAGTGCACTCGGAGAGGCTCCAGGTCTCTAATAGAACGCACCGGTGCCCCTCTACACTTTGTGTTAACACGTCGCTGAGAAGGTGCCCAACTCTTCTAGGCACCCATCCTCGAGGCTCACGAAACTCCTAGATTCTTTTAGTCGCCTTCTACGACAGGCCGGGCTTACCTTAACCCTATTCTTACTAGCCGGACCACAAGGCTGTTGGGGGAGACCTAGGCCGAATGGTGGACATCTATCGGTTGTTGATGATGACTAGTAGATGGATAGTATCATTACTTCAGTTTATGTAATAGGGAATTCAATAGTAAAAAATTAAAGATTTACATAAAAAGGCATGTTTTAAAGAATAAGAGGAATCTTCTGATTAACACTCTGTTCAAAGGATTTGCAATATGGCGATAAAGAAAAAAAAATTACGTTAATCTATTTGCTTCAGGGAATTTAATTAGGAGCCAAGAAAAGAATGTTCTTCACCGTATCTACGGGTTTCATGTTAAATACTTGTATAAATATTGAAAGCTTTAGAGAATTAAAGAAAGATCATCATTATCATCATCATCAGCCGATAGGCGTCCACTGCTGGATATAAGCGTCTTCTAAAGATCTCCACGTACAGTCAGCCTGGCCTCCTGTACCGCTGGGCACTAGTGGCTGTCGTATGTATGGGTTCATGGAGCGAATTTGGGCCATTTTCCACCACGCTGGCCCAATGTGGGTTGGTGGGAGCCACAACCTCGTATGTAGAATAGCATGGTGCACCGCGAGCAGGTGAAGTTGGCTTGGGTCCCGTGAGTTGTTATGCGGGATTCCTTACAGAAAAAAGGAAGCAATTTACTATTGTCACTTCGTGACCCCAGTGATTTTTATTAAGAAGATCATAAAATTCAGGGTTGAAAAGATTTATTTAACATTTATATGATCTATGTTAATAACGTTTACGATCTTGACAGAATTACAACATGAGCTATCAAGCAACGTCTAAGACGAATTTCTTTTCTTAATTTATTTACTCCAGACCAGATTCCAGCAAGGACCTTTAAAAACTTTCCCAAGTTCGCAGCGTCCCACAAAATTATTACTTCACAGGTCTCATATAAAATCAGGATAGATATCAAATTGGATTTATAAACTTATAAAGTTAGTTATCTGCTATCTCTCGTTGGTGAAGAGAGGGGAAAGACAAACCTGTTATAATATTCACTATAACATAGCTTACGTTTCAAAAGCTTCAGAATCCTCAAAGCAAAGCTTTGACCTATCTCATGCACAGCTTTCGTTCGACAAAATATTTAATGCACAGTATTCTTGCAGCTCTTTGAGTTTAAGAGCATTATAAGCATATTCAAAGGCGAAATCTCCGCGCAATCCTTCTATTGTGTCGGGTGCTTCCGCTCCTCGGCCTTTGGCAGTCGATTGGAGAATCGCATTCTGCTGAGCAAGCTTTGTGTGTCTTCGAAAATAACATCTATGTACGTTTATTAAATTCACAAAGGAAAATAACAGGGTTTTCCTTCTGGCAACATACCTTTACAAATGTTGACAATTTAATCAAAACATTTCTATAACTTTCAACTGAAATTACGTGACGGACAATTTTATAAATGTTAACAAATATTGTAACAAAAAGTTCTCAAAAAACTCGACAGACGGCGCCATCGTAAATAATAGATCGCGCTATCGTTTATCGCAAATCTATATAAAGATCGTACATCTTTGCGTATATAGCCTTCAGCCAACAAGTCATTACGGAGTATACAATTATATCTATTTACTGGATCTCTCTAGATCTCTTCGATGTCAAGCCTTTAGTCAACAAATCATTACGAGGTGTACAATTGTATCCATCAACTAGATCTCTCTGGATCTTCGTAATACTAAGAGGAGTACTACTATTATTATAAGCATAACGATAAGATAATGACATAAAACTTAAAGCTGTTGTCTATATCTGTGACTTCTGTCATCGATTGATCTGAAGTAAGAGGCTGATGTTAAAGCCCTCCTCAAACTTTGCGATTGTCTTAAAAGAAAAGGTGTGGTACATCAGACGAGGGAACAAACGGGGTGAACGATAATTTTGTTTGATTAAATCGAAAAGCTCCGAGCTTTGCTCTTTACCTAGCGCAGTGATTTGTGTCGACCTTGTACACGCTGCGCTTTCATCGATGAGTACGTAGTAGTAGTAGTAGTAGTTGTGGGATAGTTTGTATTTTGTTATAAATTATCCTTTTTGAAATGTACATTGAAATAAGTAGATCCCCACTCTAATATCCGTAACGTGTTCTAGTTATTTTTTAAAACAAAAAAAAGGTAAATAATATAACTTATTTTAATAAGAATCTCACAGTATAGAAGCCATCCTCACCTGCTCGTGGCGCACCCTGCTAATCAACAAACGGGCTTCTGGCTCCCACTAACCCGTATTAGGCCAACGCTGTGGGAAATGGCCCAAATATCCCCCTATATGAGTCCCTAACCAATTGATGTGGGAATCTTTGGGGGAGGCCAATGTCCAGTAGTGGGCATGTAAAGGCTGATGATGAATGAGAAAACTACGGATTTGATTTATAACAGAACTAGATTTCCTGTTGGACCTATTTCACTTTAATAAAAAAATAAATGGTAGCACATTCAAAAGTATACCTTCGCATGTCTGAAGGAAGAAACTCTGCCTCCTTGGAATTCGGTGAACAAATATTTCCGTTCGCACGTTTACCTAAAAGGGTTTCCTACCCGTTAAATACAAATTATTCCAAGTAGGAAAGTTTTTACCCACCAGCTTTGAGGTTAAAATAAAAACAGCTTATTCCATCGTTACTTGGAAACAAAACGATGCATCCATAGCTTAGAAACTAACAAACGGGAAGTAGAAAATAAGTAATAACTTTAAATTGTAGGTACTTATTACCTTCAGTTTAGACGGCAGACGTCCACTGCTAAACATTGACCTCCCCCAAACATCTCCACATCGATCGATCCTACGCTGCCCGTATCCAGCTGCGTACCGCAACCTTCACCAGATCGTCGGACCACCTGGTGGGGGGGCATACCAACACTACCGTCTTCCGATACGCGGTGCCATTCGAGGACCTTGGTTTCTCATCACCTGTCACTCCTTTGAGCGAATTGTCCTGCCCATTGCGACTTGAGGCTAACAACCATTTGGACTATGCCGATGACCTTAGTTACAGCGGATCTCGTCATTTCTGATTGAATCACGCGGGGAAACGTCGAGCATAGCCCTTTCCATTGATCTCTGTGCGACTTGAAGTCTTTTCGCCAGGCCCACTGCAAGCCAACCATGTCTCGGTGATATAAGTCATCACTGGCAACACGCACCTTAGTCTTTAGACACTGCGGTAGTTGGGACGAGAATATGGTGCTTGGCCTCCCGAACGCGGCCCTGACGAGTTGGAGTCGTCGACTGACGACGATTCTAGAACTTGAACTTGCCAAGCTTAACTAGATAATCGTTCGTATTAGAGTTATTTTAAACGTTTGTTATATTATATTTACATCTACCCTGGGCTGTAAAGAGTCCCTCACAAGTCACGAGCCCCAAGCCAACCTTGGCTGCTCATGGTGCAGCCTGCTAATAAACAAACGACACTCTAGCTCGCACCAACTCGCATTGGGTCAGCGTTGTAGAAAATGGCCCAAATCATCCCAATCACCCCATATGAACCCGAACAAACGTCGCTCCTAGTGTCAGGCGGTATCGGAGGCCCCAGATATGACAGTCCATTCCCTGATATTCCTCAACCATGACTTTTACCTTATCACCATTCGCTACTATATTTAACTCTTCCTTTTGATTATTCTTCCATAATTTTTTTTCCTTTAACCGCTTTTATTTCAGTATTTAACTTCAAGTTAAGCTGCTTTCATGAGTCTAAGTAACTTGTAACATCTCCCGAGATATTTAATTGGATTCCAACGTACATTAAGATGCGGAGTTTAATTGATGGAAAAGATATTTCTTGCGAATGGTGGTTACACTGGTGACCTTCATCATATTGTAAATCTACCCCCATAGTAACATTAATAAGTTACAGCGGTCGTACATATAAAAGCCTGTGTAACCAGTGCTTGAGCTTCAGATGTAATCTAATACCGATTTCGAGTGAAACGAGTGAAATTAAGGTTTAACCGAAATGTCACTTTAACGTCATTTAAATTTAACAAGATAAATACCTGCCATCGGCTGCGTCAGCTCCATCTCGGCCTGAACGTCTGCGAGCGATTACGGCGGGATCACAAACGCGAATCTATCAAACCGTAGAGACGTGGGGAGGTCGTTGTTGTTTTACATAGTTCTATATATTGGAGACGTAGAGAGTGCTACGTTTAATTACCACAGTAACACGCCGTTTATACATTATTCACATAACCAACGAAAGGAGGGAGGATATCGACTTTATTATCATAAAGCTATTAAATATTGTGCAATACCGTTACTACTCAGTACTTTCACTAGTTACAGCGCCCTTCAAACTGGAACGCAGTGATGTTTGCACAGTACTGTTCGGCGACAGAAATTGGCGCTGCGGTGGTACCTACCTACACGGTATTCAGCAACAGAAACACCCCACCCAAAAACAGAGATGTTATGCCTCACGCGTATTTTTGAATTTAGTGATAAATGTCTATTGCCAGAAACTGTCTACGCAGGTACCACCGCTGCACCCCTTCCTGCCACTGAATCACAATGCGCAAATACTGCTGCATTCCAGTTTAAATGGCGTTGTAGCTAGTAAACTTACTGAGGTATCGAGATTAATGTTCTATATGCCAATAACGGAGTGCGCATCTATCGAGCGCTTGGGCTAATACGATTAACAATTAACACAAATTGCACATTTGCAATTATAAAATTATTTGTAACATGTGCCTCACCACAATCGCAATATTAGTGAAGCAATCGGCACAATATAATTTAACAGGTTGTGTATCTGATCATCGTTACCATCGGATATATGAAGCACTCGGCACAAAGAGCTGAAACAATGTTTTCTCTAATACAGATAGGAACAGTCTCTATAGAATCACTTCAAAAGCAATAAAAACTAATTTAACCGCTCTAGAATTTCATAATTAAAAAAAAAAAACCACGGGGACGCATTGATTCTCCATCAAATTTGGCGATAAGATGGGACGTTCACCTGACGGCAAGTGATACATCTGCCAATAACATAGCGGCGCTAACTAGGACGGTATACGCAGCGAGCGCCTTGACATAGATGTTATCGGGCGCCGCAGTCGCTACTATGGATATAGATGTTAAGTCTCGTTACCCCAGAATTTATACTAGCTACAGCACCCTTTAAACCGGAGCATAGTAATGTTTGCGCAGTACTGTTTGTCGGCTGCAATAAGCGCTGCGATGGTACCTACCTTGACCTTGCAACAGAGACTTACCACTGGTAAATAATATAGAATAAAATATTAGCACCCCGCTTTTTAAGAAGGTAGTAAAAATACTAGCAAGTGTTGCTGTTATAACAAAAAGAAGTATGATGGAGAAGATCGCGAATATTTTTCTTCCTCTTCTTAAATCTTCTGGTTTAAATATGTAGATTTTTTATTATAAGGCTTTTTTAATTTGATTTAATTTCTCCATAATTCAAACTTCTATTAATGTCAAGTTTTTATGTTATTAGTTACTTAGTATAACTTGTGAATGCTGTGTATGGTGTCTGTGCTAATGTACGACCGTGCGACCGTGCGACCGTGCGACCGTGCGACTGACGAGTCCGCTCGCGGGGCGCGCTGTCCTTTGATGCACGCTGGTGCAGACAGACACAGCGTACCCACATGGTGCGCAATATGCACGGCGTGCACGCAGCTGCGCACTGCTAAATAAAGCTCTCGCGCGCGTTTGCGCAGTAATTTCAACAATATAAGCGGCCCCCTTCCCCCCACAGCGTGTACATCAGACAATTACTTCATATGTCTTTTTTTATATGTATATTGTTGGTGTATCTTTTTAAATAAATTAAAATTTGTTAGTGCTAACAAAAAAAAATTGCATGCGGATTGTTTGTATACATACCTATTGTTTCTGTTAAATATAATACAGGTAGATTAGTTTTAATGGCTAAGTGTAGTTTGAAAAGCACTGTACAGTTTCTGACGCTGTAACGATAACAGAAGTAGAGAGCAGTCTAACCGTTTTAGTGAAAGAAACCTAAGCTTTCAATAATACATCACCATCAGCCGTTAAACATTCACTGCTGGACATAGCCCCCCCCCCTCCCTCCCAAAGATACCCACAACGGGTAGAAATTCATATGGAGGGGTTTGGACGATTTCCCACTACGTTGTTCCAATGCGAGTTGGCGGGAGCCAGAGCCTCGTTTGTTGATTAGCAGGGTGCGCCACGAGCAGGTGAGGTTTACTAGGGTTTTACGAGTTTTTATGTGGAATCCCTTACACCCCCCTTTATTAATACAATTGCAGAAATATAATAACTCTCACAATGCATTACGATACAATTCACCCCCAAGACCTTGCCAAAGGAATTTCCCTAAACTCCTCATTTAAGTATGTCTACACGAGATAATTGTGAGTTAACAAAACTGCCTCTTAAGGGTAAACACGGCGGGGTGGGGCTAGATGGGGGGTGTGCAGATCGTTAACGAGTAATGAAATACTTTGCGAGCACTTCGGGACCATTCGGCCGCTATCAAACCGAGCTCCGCTTATCAGATGTTCGACTTTACACTCTTACGAGATGCTGTGGGGAGAACAATCAAGAAGGAGGTGGGGACCTTGACCAGCACGCCTCTATCTATCTATCTATATATATATAATATATACATATGTATATATATTACTGCTTGTATAATTATTAACAACAACATACAAATATTCATTTGTACGTTCCGCCCAACATCTTACGGAGCCCAAGTCAACCTCACCAGCACGCGGTGCACCTTGCTGGATAACAGACGAGGCTCTGACCGCCCACCAACCCGCACTGGGCCAGCGCGGTGGACTAAGGCTCAATACCCCTCAATGAACTTTTGAACGTAGAGATCTTTGGGGGAGGCCTATGTCTAGCCGTGGACGTCTGTCGGCTGATGATGATCATAATGACGGTGAAGCAGCAATTTATGTATATATATAAAGTTATATGGTTTATGGATGAACAGATTCTGATTTCTGATGGTATATCCCTGTAGTTCTCTTGATGAATATCCTGGGATATAGATGGGATGGGATTCCTGCGGTCAAACAGTAATGTGTATACATTAACTTGTTCTGGTTTGAGAGACGTTGCAGCTAGTGTCTTAAAGCGATGAGCGCAACGTATTGCAGTGTATATCATCCTAACTAGCGCCACGTTGTTATGGGTAGACGTATAATTTAACACCAGGTGAACGTCCTGCCCGTCTAGAAGCTGAATTAAATAAAAAATAGTTCTCATAGCATGGAGATCTTTGGTCCAGGATCACGTGTTGTGATGTTTTTTTTTTATTAATCTAATCAACGAGACGAGAGAAACGTTCACCTGATGGTAAGTGATACGCTCGCTCATAAAAATGGCGGTAGTTGCGATGTTATACAAAGCACCACCTTGCGCTCGTAGCCTTTAGATGTAAGATGTTGAATCTCTTTATCCGCGTAATTACATTGGCTACAAAGCCCTTCGAACCGTAACACAATATTGGCGCTACGGTGGTACCTACCTAGACGGTCTCCAGCAACAGAGATCTGTTACCATCAGAATATTGCAAATCTATAATCTAACTCAAGTTAGTACATCAACACAAGTATTAAGTAATAAAGTAAGTTTCCCGCAACATACAAGACTTGATTACATCCCGCCGGCTGAGCGACGAGCTGAACTTCGAGACCTAAACAATTAAAGTACAATCAGATTAGCAACTGCAGGATCAGCTTCCATCGTCGACTCCGCATCACGATCAACTCCATCCAGTTCACTCCTGGCGTAGTAGTGGGAGTTCTGAGCGAGTGTAACATATGGTAGCCCGTAATGAACTCCGTCCGGTTTCGGGCCGTGTTTGAGTTTCACTCGGGGACTTGGACAAACATCGGAGCAATTAGAGTGGAGGAACGAGCCCCAAACCCCTCCCCTATCAACTCCGGCACTGCGATCTCCCACCCCGGCGACATCACAGCTGGCAACTCGACAAGTTTCATTGGGAGGATTGAACAACATATTGGTTTGTATCAAATGAAAAAGTAATAACTTATCTCAAACACAAGGATTGGTGAAGGACAATATATCCTTTTTATAATGAATGCCGTACGCGATGTGCTCGCCCCTAACTGAGGGTTGAAAGTTCAGATGTTTACACAACACGACAAGATAATAATAAGGAAAAATCATTGGTAACAAAAATTACAACACTAGTTTACTGCTGGCGACGAGACGAGCGGCACGTTCACCTGATAGTAAGTGATACGCCTGCTCATAACAACGTGGCACCGTTACCACACCACGATGTCTCGTTACCACAGTGATTAAGTTAGCTACTGCGACCTTCAAACCAGAACACAGTAGTGTTAGCACAATACTGCTTTACGTTAGAAGTAGGCACTGCGGCGGTACCTGACTAGACGACCTCCAGCAATAGAGACCTACCACCACCGTTGTAACACCTAGTCTTGCAGACTACTTATCTATTGATAAGGAAGCTCGTGGTTTGAGATCTTGAGGCTCTCTTTTGCTGCCGCTAGCAGAACACATAACTAAACAAGTTTGACATCAGCCAATAGACGTCGACAGCTGGACATACGTCACTACCAATGATTCCCACGCGATCGGGTAAGGATTCATATAGGAGGATTTGGGCCATTTCCCACCACGCTGGACCAATGCGGGTTGGTAGGAACCAGCGCCACGTTTGTTGATTAGCAGGATGCACCACGAGCAGGTGAGGTTGACTTGGATCCCTTAGACGATAATTACTTAATATTACTATGTTCCGGTATCATTATATCATGATATGATATATCATGGTATAGTCATGACTAAACATTAGTAAACTTACTGTGCGGTGCTGTATAAATATTCTAACTTGTGATCTTTATATTTGGGTACAATACAAGTATATATAGGATGATGAGGATGATAGAGATTCCTTGCCCGTCTCAACTGTATACGGATTATAGCATTTATACTTTATCATCATCATTAGTCGATAGACGACCACTGCTGGATATAGGCCTCCACATATAGTCAGCATGGCCTCTGGTACCGCTGGGCACTAGGGGCCGTCGCATGTAGGGGTTCATATAGGGGATTTGGGTCATTCCACACCACGCTGACCCAATGCAGGTTGGTGGGAGCGAGATCATCGTTTGTTAATTAGCAGGGTACAACACGAGCCCTTTTATACCCCTCTCACCCCGTTATACTTAACACAATTTAATGCGTTTCAATTTATTGTTATACTTAAGATACGTACAGCGTGTTCCCGCGGCGAACCATTATTTTGTAAAACGTAACGAAATCACCCGAGGAGCAGCTCCTCAAACACTGGGGCTCTCAAACCGGATTAAACGGAGGCTTTTGTTAATTGAATTTCTCCTCTTAATTTGAACCGAACTGGGAGAAATAATTAGGGGTAACAATATTACATTTTTATAAAAGAAACATCTCGCGCGAATATTAACAGAATATGTTTTATTATCATTATCAGTCGACAGACGTCCACTGCTGGACATAGGGCTACACCAAAGATTTCCACATCGATGTATCATGCGGTGCTCGCAACCTTCATCAGATAGTCGGACCACCTGATGGGGGACCTGACCACTCGACGTCTTTCGGTACGCGGTCGCCATTCACAGTTCGCCTTGGTGCCCCATCAGCTCTCAGTCCTTCGAGCGATGGGTCCTGCCCATTGCCACTTGAGGCTACCAATTTTTTGGACTATGTCGACGACCTTAGTTCTCCTACGAATCTCCTCATTTCTAATTCGACTACGCATGGAAACCCAGGAACAAAATAAGTTTATATAAAAATATTTCATAACAATGTAATAATTATGAATATTTACTGGAGTACATAGTTCTTGCCTGTTTTTTTTTATTCAATTCAGCGACGGGACAAGCAGTACGTCTATCTGATGGTAAGTGATACAGCTCTTCATAAAAATTAACCAACAAAAATGAGAAAGACAGCGCGAAATAGAGGATACGCAATGGTATGAGAACTTCACTTCGGCTAAAAATATAACCACTTGTGTAGTTTTCATCCCTGTTGTGAAGATTGATTATTCCATCACCTGAGGATAATTTCTAAACAGTTATTATTCACTGTACAAAACCGATGATTGAGGTCTTTAGAATCTGACCTCTGAATGTGCTGGTTTTGGTGTACGAGCAAGACTGATAGTAAGCCGTGTATGTGGCTGCGAGGAGCTGACGCCTCGGCAGCCAATATTCTCAGTATTTGTCAAACGTCGCCAGCGACTTGTTTCTTATTTCACGACGTCGCTATTCAACTCCTCGGTCAGATATAAAACATTTAAAAAAATCACTTTTATCTTATTTTAAACAAGAAACAAAAAAGTCCAAGAAAATTTTCTGGAGCGGAGCGTAGTGAAAGTAAGTACTGAAGAAACTGATTATGTTGTCATTATGATATTTGAGATGTGAAAGATGCTGTAGTTTATGAAGTAGAATTTAATAATTTCACGTATGTATTCTAATAACATTTCATAACCTCTCCATTCAACATCTTCCGGAGCGCAAGTTAACTTCACCAGCACGCGGTGCACCCTGCTGAATAACAGACGAGGTTCTGACCACCCACCAACCCGCACTGGGTCATTGTGGTGGAGATTACGACCTAATTCCTCTCAATGAACTCCAACAAACGATGTGGAGATCATTGGAGAAGGTCTATGTCCAGCAGTCGGCAGGACGTCTATCGGTTGATAATGATGACGATGTTGATGATAAACATTAAAAACAAATCAAATATTAAATATGCGATAAACGAGAGTGCTTCTTCTTCTAAATGTGCCTCTCCGACCAGCGAAGGTTGGCGCGCTCCTCTCTCCTATTTAAGGGACGCCAGGAACTCGCAGCCAATCCCTTCTTTGACTGTTCCATGTTAAATTGACTACTAGAGAATAAAATTATGCAGTGGTTTCCAGTTGCCTTCTGCACCAGATTTGTAAGAAGTTATTTAGACTTCAAGGTCGCTTTAGCCTCATCCCATTGGTTGCCTAATAGGGTGTATGGTTATACCGCCATTTACTGGTCGCCAGAGCCTCGTTCGTTGTCTAGCAGGAGGCACCATGGAGGTCAATATAAGAACCGCCGCCGTCAGTTATTCAATGAGAACAACCGTGAGCAGGTGAGCTTGACAGAAGGATCGGAGATGTTGTTTCCTGCTAATTAACCGTCAATCTAAAAAGAATACTGTAGTATATTTAATCTATTGGTATGTAAACTTCTTCCTCCTGGCCTTTTCCCAGCTGTGTGGGGTCAGCACAGTATGTACTTCTCTTCCACATCCCTCTATCAACTGTGATATCTGAGTTCACACTTTTCATACACAATCATTTTTCCATCCACATTCATTCTCATTACTTTCTTTGTTATATTTGTTTCATCCCTCCCCACAACATCCCCGTACCACGCCAACCTCTTGCTCCTCAACTTCTCTGTCACTGGAGCAACTTTCCGACTTCCTCTAACGTACTCATTCTTAATTTCATCCTTCCTTGTCACTCCACACATCCATCTTATCATTCGCATCTCGGCTACATGTAATCTATTGGAATGTAACACAGTAGGAAATCCAATAGAATTGGTTTAAGGATAAATCAAAGATATTTTGCTACATATTGTCTTTGAAAATAACGTTTTTTTTTTAATTTATGCAGTCTAAATGTTACTATTACTCAGTCAGAAGTTTAGAAGCAAAGTCTGCAGGGCGGCGTGTCGACGTTGCAAACAATTAGTGGAATATTGTAGAGTTAAGCACAAGGCGTTGTAAACCCTCTCAACCCCTGCTTTTGGAACAGTTCGTACGTACGTAGTATATACTCGTATAGGTTTATTAAAACTTTTGTAAAAGCCAGCGCGTTACCGCAGTAACAGACTCCGATGGAATTGTCAAATATTCAATTAAATATCAAAGAAAAATTGGAGATAGAAACTAGAAGATCACTGATAACCTTCAAACGGCTTAACTAATTTTACAATGAGTAAAGACACGATAGATCAAGTGTAAGGTCCCTTACCGTCTAGGCAGTTACCACCGCGACGCCTATTCCTGCCGCCAAGCAGCAGTGTGCAAACATTACTGGGGTAACGAGACTTACGTCTCAGGCGATGAAGGGAATCTGGTGCAGTATATACCATCCTAACTAGCGCCGCGTTGTTATAGGCAGGCGTATCACTTACCATCAGGTGAACATCCGATCGATGTGGAGATTTTGGGATGAGACCTATGTCCAGCGGTGGACGTCTATCGGCTGATGATGATGATTAAAATCCGGCTCGTCTCGTCGCTAAATTAAAACCTAGGTATGTAGGATGTTTAGATTAAAGCTGTAACAAATCTCTGTTTGACGAACTGCTGTGAAATTGAAAAATACTCAGAACCCTTATGAACAGAGCAATGTGTTCCGACTGACGCGTGATGGTGTAGGTGGTGGAGTAGGGGGGTGTATACGCACCTGATATTTTACTGCGGCTTGCTGAACGCGTGTCACTAGTATGAAAAATCGATTTAAAACTCACCCCCACAATTTATATTTTTTCACTCAACAAACAGAATTCAGCAGCTACGCCAAAAAGGTTTACCTATAAATACTATTTGACAACGGTAGCAAGAGTATATATGGTAAAATCGTAGTACCACCATCACCATTTTAAGGTAAACCCTAGCCACACCATGCCCTCGTAATTCGTCCAAAGCCTACTTCCCTTACACCGCGTATAATGTATTACAAATAAAGAGTAAGAAAATAATGGTGACACTTTCGAGTGTATCTGTAGCGCCCGATGAAATGGTCAACACGTTCACCCGATTGTAAGTGATACGCCTATCCATCGCATCGTAGTGCTAGTTAGGATAATATATACAGCGTTGCTACATATTGTGCTCATCGCTTTAAGGCATACTGGTAAGATGTTGTCTCGTTACCTCAGTAACTCCACCTTCCAATCAGAACAGTGTTCTGATTGGTGGCATAAACAGGAACTACGGTGGTACCTACTAAAACAGACTTTGACAACAAATACCTTTATTTATTTATTTTTTTTTTTGGATAATTGGAAGGTAACTTCCGAAAGACACCCTTCCTTCGGGGGGAAGTCTAAGTTATGTGAGATTCCTTACTCACTAAAACTCCCTCGGTGGTCTGCATCAGTGCATTCAGAGAGGCTCCGGAATCTCCTATAGAACGCACCGGTACCCCTCTACACTTTGTGTTACACGTTTCCGAGGAGGAGCATAACCCTCCTAACCACCATCGCTGAGCCGTACGCTGTCTCACGCAGGTTCGGTTGTTGAAAGATAAGGGCTCCCACGCTCAAGGCCCGCAAAACTCCTAGATCCTTTTAGTCTGTTTCTACGACAAGCAGGGCGTACCTTACTCCTATTCTTACTAGCCCGAGACCACAAGGCTTGGCAACAGAGACCTACCACTAGTAAAGTATTGCTGTTCACATGACACTGCAACTCAATTCTTATTTCACGTCTGAAGACGGTGACCACCATACGGTGCTGTGTAAACATTTAAAACGAGCAGTGACCAGTTTAGTAAATTTACTGGCTACTGTGCCTCCATACCGTGGTACAGTAATATTTATATTATTTTTGGACCTTATGTCTCTGTATCAACGCTTTGTCCTATAATTTTTTTTTTTTAAATAGTTATGAGGATACAAGAAAATGATGAAGGATGAGAGGTGATGTAAAAAAAAGGAAACAGGAATGAACAATATGGGTATGAAACAAAAAAGTGATGGATGAGAGAAGGAAAGGATCGACAGGAATTGAGAACGAAAAAAGTGAAGAAGCGAAACGTATGATAATAATAAAGTAATGAAAAACTTAATTACAAAGGCCCTGCCCCGCAGAGCAGGGGGATGTTAAAAGAAAAAAAAATCCATAACAACAATATAAACAATCCCGCACAGTGTTTGTAAACAAACTGTAATATAGATAAGAGCACTCACCTTTGAAGGAGGCCATCTCGGATTGCCACACCCGCTTCCGGCGCAGTTCTCATTTATCAGATTGCGCGGATGGGTCGGCGTTACAACACGGCGCGGCGCATGCCACACCGGCACCTAGGAGCAATTGGTCCACATACATCATCAGGCACTAACAGGGTGACTTAATCATAACGTACTCTTCGGAAATCCATTTAACATTGAGAATGTAACTTCCAATGCCGCAGGGAGAATATCTGACACTCCCTCAGTTCTTCTCGTTATACTTTAACTAAATATCCAGCGTTAGGGAGGCTACGCAGCATCATTTCGTCTCAGATACAGCAGTGTCTGAAGACAAAGATCTTCAACTCGCACATATTGCTCGAAGGACCGACGGCCGATGGGGCAGTAAGGTCCTCGTGTGGCGCCTGCGTACCGGTAGACTTGGTGTTGTGTTGGAAGGCCTCCCACAAGGTGGACCGACGATCTGGTAAGAGTCGCGAGAGCCCACCGGATGCGAGCAACGAGGGACCGATCGATGTGGCGATCTTTGGTGGAGGCCTATGTAAAGCAGTAAACGCCTATCGGCTGATGATGATGAAGTATCCATAGTTATTTTTTTATATTTTAAAAACCTATTAATTAAATAAAACAGTTTTAATTCCTGCATGTTCGTCAAACGTAAGGGTAAACATCGTATACCTCCATACAATATTTAGCTGTAAAAAATTTACATATCATCATTAAATTTATTTCTATCGCGTATTAATCAATGTCATAATAAACCACCCCTCACATTATTTAGAGGTTTTTAGAGCCTCATTACACAAAACGGAAAAATAGTCCAGTGTTGGAGAGTAAACTTTAAAAGCCTAATTAAAATAGAAACTTTTGTTATATATATATGATAAATCTTTGATGGAGGCCTATGTCCAGCAGTGGACGTCCATCGGCTGATGATGATGATGACGCCAAGAAATACATGAAATATTTTATAATATATCCATACAAAATTTCCAGTTTTACAACATATAGAACGTATATATATATACATATATATATATATATATAATGGCGGACTCCAAAGCTCCGGTGGAATACGGGCAGACAGGAAGTGAAATCGTCGCGGCTCGTATTGTGGCGCGTGGACGGAACCCAATGCGATTTTTTCACCTAAATATTTCATGTCCCATTTCTGGCTACTACTTTCCCAACAAGAATATCCCTGCATCCAGCGTAACAATCAAGAAAACAAATAATTCATTTTGAAAACGTCCCTGTCATCAAAAATAACCATTCAAAGGTATTCTTAAGCTTCTGTTGTCAGCTATTGACGAAAAGCATAGAAACAATTTGTTTATCGACTAGCGAGATGTTTACTTGATGATGAGTGACACCTCTGTCCATAAGTAGTAGTAGTATAACGTGGCGCTGGTTAGAATGACATGCACAGCACACCATTGTGACCGTCGCATTAAGATATAAGATATTACTTCACTAGCTGCAGTGCCCTTCAATACACAGCAATGATTACATTTTACTACTATATTGTACATGGTAAGAGCAAAAGAGTAGAAATAAAGTAGTTAATGATTAATAGATAAAGCAGTTAATAACATTTGATCAAAGCCTTTCCAAAGTTTCTTTAGTTCATAGTGCGGTGAGTGTGCGTTAGTTACATACGTCATGTTTGCATATAAACACAATACATCTCACAATACTCTCTCGCACATCAGCAAAGTACATAGCACGGTTGCGTCCTAATTTCAATGATTTAATTAACCCCTTATTAACCTAATGCAGTTGAACTAATACGAACATATGGAAACTAATTAGAAACGCCAATGTCGTACCGGTTAACGACTTACAAATGTGACGGAAGGAGATTCAAATTTTCATGAACAACATAACACTTATTCTTCTTTTTCGTCGGTATCACTCTTGACATGGTGGTCGTGGTCATCACTTCAAGTGTTGGTCGCCTAATCCGCCTTCCTAGAGCATTCGTATAGTGGTAACGATGAGTCATTTACTACCGCTTTTATCTGGCCAGTCCGTCTTATAGGCGTTCTTCCTTGTGGCTTGATACCCTCAACCTTTCCCTGGATCACACACTTGAGAGTAATGAATTTTAGGCTAGTAATTATATAATGATTTGGTCATTATCATGGGCTGTCTCCTTCATAATAAAGTTTTACGATTGATTTGGGTGCTGGAGCACATATATTAATAGCACAACATTACTTATCACTAGTTATATCGCCATTTAAACTGGAGCACAGTATTGTTTTCACACTGCTGTTTGACAGCAAGAATAGGAGGTACCGTAGTACCTGGACAGACTGAAAAAGTCTTCTGAAATGAGGTAACACGAAATCGATAACTTCCTGCACGAAAAGCAAAGTCGAGTGTGCGTGTACTAAATTGAAATTTCTAGACTTCCTTACACGTGGTAAGCACGCCCGCCAAAGAAACTGGAGCACTGTGAAGTGCTATCCGTAAACATTGTACCCAAGTTAGGCTACACGATGGAGTAGACTGAAGGTACCCCAATAACAAAGCAAAGCTCTTATTGTAGAGATAGTAACGTGAGTAAGCAATGAACTCAACAGGAGTGTATTAAAGTTAGTACTACTAGGGGTTGTTGCTATATTTTAATGTAAAAAATATTTGTATATTTAAAACAATAATTTCTTTATAAATTAGCTTTATACATTATTTTTAAAGCAACGAGATGAGCGGAACATACACCTAATTGTAAGTGAAACGTCTGCCCATAACAACGTAGCGCTAGTTAGGATGGCATACCACATTACGTTCGTAGTCTACGGCATTAGGCATCAGGTTCCTTTACCGCAGTAATTTCACTAGCTACAGCGTCCTTTAAACCGGAAGAAAGCAATGTTTGCGCACAGTACTGTTTGTCGAGAACAATAAGCGCTGCGATGTTACCCACCTAGGCAGTCTCCGGCAACAGAGACTCACCACCAGTGAATAACTTGTTTTCTTGATCTTGTTCGACTCATAGAGTTATAACAGTCGACTAATTAACAAAGTTACAACTAGGATAATGAAGTTAGACACTAGACTTATACCAATAAATTTCCCAGTTGTTGCTATAGAAACAAATATTTATTTATTAATGTTTTTTAATTTATGGTCAGCCACGTGAAGAACTAAACGCATCCGTTTGTCCCTGTTGTTTTTTAGAAATATTTTATAGACATTCATTATCATCATTATCAGCCGATAGACATCCAACTGCTGGACATCGGCCTCCCACAAAGGTCTCCTTGTTAGAGCTCATTGAGAGGAATCGGACTTCAGCCCACTACGCTAGCCCAATGCAGGTTGGTGGGTGGTTTCTCGTCTGTTATTCTGCAGGGTGCACCGTGCGCAGATGAAGTTGACTCCGTAAGATATTGGGCCGAACTCTTTTTTATAAAGGACATTCAATTTAAATTTTTATATATTTCTTTTATTTTTATACGTCTTTACAGAACCTTTATGCAACGAGACGCACAAGTTAGGACATATACATAGCACAACATTGCGGTCACTGCCTTCAAGTATAAATTATTTCAATGTAATAAAGTTAATGGTATACTATAAAATGTATAATATTTTTATACTTATGAGCAATTGTGCTCAGAACTTGCATTTGTGGCATAAAAAGTAACTAACTTCATTAATAACGTCTCTCTTAAATATTCTAGGAAAAGAATTAAACGCGCGTCTTTAATTAAAAACTTACTATAACTTGATGAAGATTTTAATGGAAATTCTTCTTATTGGTCATTAGATACTAAAACTTAAAAGACCTTTACATTGATGAACACTGTAGAAAAATATAATTACTGTAAAAACCGATAGAGACTCACAGATTTGTTTTTTATTTTTGTACAAATTTTGCTTAAACTAGTACGGGAAGGGAAGAACATCTATATTTACAAAATTACTATTACCTTGTTTAGGAACAGGTGTTTTTGTGTAATGATGTAATACAAACGAAGGTTCCTAACCGCACTGAGCGATTACTTTACTCTAAATATATCTACTCTACTACTGTTCACTTCACATATACAATCACCACTCATAAAATCCAAAATTATTTTAAAGGAAATAAATATGACATACGTTCTAAAAATAAGGCAACGTTTCCTTACAATTTCGTTTCCGCTAGAACATGAGTTTTGTTGCATTTTGCGATATAAACCTTTCACGTCTAGATTGAAAGCAACTTCCTGTTTACTGCTATTTCACTTTTCTTATACAAAAGCGTCAAAATAATTTATTACACGTTATTTAATAAAGTTACAAAGTTTTAGAATTCTTTAACTTTGTAACTTTAACTGTAATTAATTAGGGGTAACATTTTGGTTTAGTCTTTGGAAAGGAGTGTGGTTAGATCAGGAGTATACATGCTATAGTGTCTTCTATATATATTTTACTTCTATAGCTTCATACGAAATCAGATAAACATTATATATCTGATTTTGTACGACTTTAATTTTGATTAATCGAATCGATTCGAATCGAATATCAAAGATATTTCATGTTATCATCATCAGCCGATAGGCGTTCAATACACGACTTAGGCCTCCTCAAAAGATCACCACGCCGATCGATCCTACGCTTTCCGAAGAAGGCTACTCATTACTATGTCTGACGGGCACCTTAAAACCTCAGTGGCCGTCAGTACTTCGAGCAGTGCGCTCTGCCCTTTTCCGGTTAAGTCTCGCAATCGTTAGAGCAATGTCGGTGGCCTTAAGTTCTACAAATCTTCTCATTTCTCCAAGCTTAGCCCTTCCCATTCTTACTTTATACTTTGCAGACCTTATAAACTTTATACTTGGTAGACCGAATGAAACCTTAAAATTTTTTATGTAATTGGTTAACTCCTTGTCTTCCAAACTTTCTGTTCAGACACGTCCCTAGTTAAAATTTGGAGTATCCCGTCGTGTGCACAAAGTTGTTCTCGGCTGGGAGATCATATAACTTATTGAATATCAAAGAAACTTCTGCATTCAGTTCTGAAAGCTAATATGTATTGCTGATGAAGCAGCAATAAATTTTCAATTATTCATTTTAGAAAACTACTTGTTACTAGAAGCGAACAAATATTTAGAAGTCTGTATATGTTTTTTGTGTAATTTGTAGTCTTCAGTCTTGTTTACGAATTGTGAGCTTCACCACTCATCATATAGGTCTGTAGATAATAACATTTTTCAAGTAAATCTCTGCGTGTTTTATTTAAAAGGTTTATTTTTTTTATTTACCTAACCACGTCGGTAAAAAGAGATTGTCATTCAAATAATCTCACCAGTTCTTGATCCGCACAGAGGTTTATTTACACAGGGGACGATGACCTCCGCTAACCCGTCCCGGGCCATTAGTCCGTGCCACCGACTTTACTCAGCTGGATGAGGATCTTAGTAATTTTTTTTTTCAAAGGGATTGTGCACTTTCATCTTATTCATTTGTCCTTTTCTATATCTTTTCCTCTCTCTTTCTAGCCACAGTTTTTAGGTGAGATTTTTTGAGGAATCCAATGTAAGTTTAAATATTTATACTTTTTTTACGTCTCAAGGTCTGTAAAATTTTCACGTTCTACATTCAATTATGAACGACGGTAATATAAAAAAAAACGGTAAAACCGCTAAGTGCCCAATATTAAACACGGAAGCCAGGGGGAGTAACTTTCAATTATTTTCCTTGCTCCGTACAATTTTCAAGTTGGCCGCTATTTAATTAACAAAACCCTTCGCTTAATCCAATCGAGGTAACTTAATGGTTGTGAGCTTATGCGAATGATAATTTTGTTTAATTTTATTCATTCATCTTGTAAAAAGCGGGGAGAAAACTCCGCATCAAGTAAGTAGAATGTAAGGAATGTATCGTTTCTGATTTGTACTCGTAAAGTGCGATCGCCGCAAACCGGCGGAACGTGTACCGGTGGTGAACAGAGCTTTCGTGGAAAACACTTCTTAGCTTTTCTTCTATTTGCTCGAACCTAGGTTACATACTTATTTTATACAATACTTATACTGTATTCAATAGAACTTATCAAAAAAAATTAAGTGATATCCAACAGAGCGATAATATAACTTTGTTCCTGATATACTGGTATTAAAGGATACAGACGGGACACCTCTCTAGTGTAGTTGTAGTTTAAAGTAAAGGATGCATTTTACATATATCCATAACTCGTGATTTAGTATTATATTCATTAATATATATTTTGTTCAAGAATATTCCATCGCAGAATATCGGCTGCCAGCGACGGAGAACAACTCCACATTTCGATATATAATACTTGGCACTAAACCATTCGAGCAGCATCCGAATCTGACGCAGCCAGAGATTACAGAGATAAGCTTCGCCTTAATTTCTTCATTTCTGGATATTTTTATAATAAAGAAATATCAATTGCAAGGTTACATAAATAACCGAATAATTCAAGTGCAAACTATTATGAGACGAGCAATTACGTTTTTGTTCTATCGTATTCTTAAGATGTTCTTCGTCTCTTTCTCTTTAGCATTAAAAACAATATATACTTGCATTAAATAGAGAATTAAATTGAATCTTTTCTTACAATATGTAACAATTATTCAACAATTTCTTACTTCCGCAGCGGAGTTGAATCAAATAGCATCGATTGTGATATTCTACCCGCCTACCGTCGCAGAGCCACAGATAAGTAAGATCAAGCAAAAAGTTTTGCTGGTGCTAGATCTCTACTATTGGACACCGCTTACCACTAGTTAACTAGTAAAACTTGACTTATTGATCATCAGAATTTACAACCCATTTGTAAAACAAAGCCTCGGCTGTGAGAAACAGCAAGCATTTTTTATACATTTATAATATATACTAATCACACTGCTTGAGAATCAACGTGTTTTATTATCACATATTATCATTCAAGCAACCATCAACAGAATAATGGTTAACTTATACATGTTTTTTAAATCTAGTTTTTAAATTGGTTAAGTGTATTGTAGTAATCGAGGACCGATAAGATGGACTGACCAGGTAAAGGCGGCAGTAAATGACTCATCATCATTAACACTACATATATGTATATATATAACGAAGTGCTGTTAAGCTTGCGATCAACACCTGAAGTAATGACCACGTCCACTCTGTCAATAATGGTACCGACGAAGAAGAAGAAGACAAATTGTGCTACCACATAGAAAACTCAGTCACCGAATGCCGTAAATTCACTTATTTTGTGCAAATGAAAATAAAGCTCCGCAAGTTTCCTTTTACTTCTAACGTATTAGTTAGTATTTTGATGAATAGTAACCTTATGAAGGAAGGTATGGATTCCTGTACGCGGCCTGGTCCCGCGGGGAGCAGATGACGCGTACATTTCATGCTGAAGCAATTAAATAATGAAAGATGAAGGCGGAGCGACAGCGGCGGAAAAGTTTCGGCAAATTGCGATTTCTGCCTCAACTCACTTTTATTACTTTCTCTCTTTACTGTTGGATGTAGAAAAAAACCAGGTCCGTAATTTTTGTAAAATTTCGTTTATATATAAACAACAGGTAAATCACCAGCGAAGACTAGGCGGAGTACTAACACAACTCGTATCGTCTCATTATTTGCCAAGCCAGTACCTACGAGACAGATTATCAATGTCCCATAGAAACATGTAGAAATACTTCTACGTTACAACCGGACGTACTACTTACCATTTTGCTTAATTGTATAAAATAAATACGGTAGTACACTAAACTACACGAATTTTGTTGTCTGAATCGCAGCTTCACCAAAATACAGAAGCATAGACAACTAGAGTTTGGCTGTGTATAGTTCCTAAGAAATCGTAGTGATGTTTAATTACATGGAACTAAAAATAAAAGAACTTTATTATATACTCCTATATGTTAAACAGTTGTTATATCTCGTAAGGTAAACTATATATATATATATATATATATATATAGTAAACTAGTTAAAAAACACAAAAGCATACAAACAACTAAGCTTCTATCCGGTCTCCAGAAGTACCGAGTTAGCGACTATTCGGGACATACATATAGCTTTCTGTATTATTTTTATGAAATTGTGAAGACAGCTTAGATTATAAACGCGAGCATATTGTACAAAAAAAAAGATTAATAGTAAAACTGATGATGATGATGATGATGAATGATACTGATGCTATGAGAACTACAGATCACAGAAAGCTACACCAAGTTTTGTCAAGTAACTTACTGTGTCATACATACACAGATATATATGTAAAACATATGACACTCCCTTTTTTACTCCAGGTTATAATTCGACCCTTGTAGTATTTCACTTGTTTTATATACGACCCTAAAATGGACAAGATATTACACATGGATATTGATCCTGTAACAAATAATAGAAATAATAGCTTGTAACCCTTAACATGAGAAAATAACCTTTTTTTGGTAAGAATATATTTCATTAATATGATGTAGCTGCTTAAGGTCAGAATCTTGAAGTTATCGTCAAATTAAGTGAAATATATGGGCATTAAATCAAGTCCAGATGTCAGCTTGACCTGTTTCTGAACTGAATGTTTTCTATTGGCACCTCAATACACTGTCTCCCTCCCACATCAGCAGTTAGAATAAGACAGTAATACAGCACTTGGCGGATGATGACATAGACACAGTAATGTTTGGACATTACTGTGTTTCGGTTTAAAGGTAAGTAGTGAAATTATTGGAGCAAAGAAACCTGATACCTTATGTCTCAGACTACGAACGTAATGCGGTATACCTTTCCAATTAGTACCACGTTGTTAAAAACGGGCGTATCACTTACCATCAAGTGAACGTAACAAACAAACGAAAAAAACCTTTGTTACTGGTGGTAGGTTTCTGTAGTCAAAAACTATGAAAGTAAAGTAATGATGCGCATACGACGTGGTATTTCAGCAGGCGCTGTATTCAGGACTTTTATGCCTGCCGTTTTGTGGATAGAAAATAATAATCTATTTTTAATGAATCTGTCCTACTAATAAGTAAACAAATCATTTTTCTAAGTTATTAAAGTAAAAACAGAAACCTCCCTCCAGTTTTACGCCGTGACTACAGAAAATAGTAAAGTTGTCAATGTGTTTATATTATACACTTGTATAAGTATAAACAATTATTGGCAAAATTTAAAAAAAAATAGATTAATGAAAAATTTTATATCAATGGGATTCTCATCATCGTCACCTTTCAAACGTTTCTGCTGGATATAGACTTCCTCCAAGGAAGCAGCCACATAGCGCGCTCCTCCGCTATCCTCAACAAGTCTATCTGGTGCAGGTAGTTCCGCTGCGTGTTTAGTGTACAGTCCGGCATGGTCTTCTTTCTAGAAGAAATCAACTACATCACTGGTCACTTAAATTTGCACACTCGAATGGTTACGTCGAAGACCTAGGTTCTCTATTTATCTTATTGTAAATCTTATACAGGTAGGGCATATCTCTTACTTTCCTAGCATTACTAAATAGTTACAGGTAAGAGATAATAACTGAAGGCTTTCGTCTTCTGACTTTAGGTTATTGGCGATGATAATACTCCAGAAAGCTTACAAAAGGCAGCTGTTGACAACATCCTACCTGGCGTCTCATCATTACGGGCTAATCACTTTTACATGAACGACCCTCTCTCTCTTCATCCATTACTTTTGAAAGAAAACACCATGATGCAATAAAATATTAATAGGTTTTTGCAGCCTGTTTTTCCATTTACTTGCTTACAACCTGTTTTTCCATTTACTTGCTTACAGCCTGTTTTTCCATTTACTTGCTTACAGCTCGCTTTTTCCATTTACTTGCTTACAGCCTGTTTTTCCATTTACTTGCTTACAGCTCGCTTTTTCCATTTACTTGCTTACAGCCTGTTTTTCCATTTACTTGCTTACAGCCTGTTTTTCCATTTACTTGCTTACAGCCTGTTTTTCCATTTACTTGCTTACAGCCTGTTTTTCCATTTACTTGCTTACAGCTCGCTTTTTCCATTTACTTGCTTACAGCCTGTTTTTCCATTTACTTGCTTACAGCCTGTTTTTCCATTTACTTGCTTACAGCCTGTTTTTCCGATTTACTTGCTTACAGCTCGCTTTTTCCATTTACTTGCTTACAGCCTGTTTTTCCATTTACTTGCTTACAGCCTGTTTTTCCATTTACTTGCTTACAGCCTGTTTTTCCATTTACTTGCTTACAGCCTGTTTTTCCATTTACTTGCTTACAGCCTGTTTTTCCGATTTACTTGCTTACAGCTCGCTTTTTCCATTTACTTGCTTACAGCCTGTTTTTCCATTTACTTGCTTACAGCCTGTTTTTCCATTTACTTGCTTACAGCTCGCTTTTTCCATTTACTTGCTTACAGCCTGTTTTTCCATTTACTTGCTTACAGCCTGTTTTTCCATTTACTTGCTTACAGCCTGTTTTTCCATTTACTTGCTTACAGCCTGTTTTTCCATTTACTTGCTTACAGCCTGTTTTTCCATTTACTTGCTTACAGCCTGTTTTTCCATTTACTTGCTTACAGCCTGTTTTTCCATTTACTTGCTTACAGCCTGTTTTTCCATTTACTTGCTTACAGCCTGTTTTTCTATTTACTTGCTTACAGCTCGCTTTTTCCATTTACTTGCTTACAGCCTGTTTTTTCATTTACCTGCTTATGGACTGTTTTTCCATTTATTTACTTACAGCCTGTTTTTCCATTTACTTGCTTACAGCCTGTTTTTTCATTTACCTGCTTATGGACTGTTTTCCATTTATTTACTTACAGCCTGTTTTTCCATTTACTTGCTTACAGCCTGTTTTTCCATTTACTTGCTTACAGACTGTTTCCGATTTACTCGCTTACAGCCTGTTTTTTCCATTTACTTGCTTACAGCTCGCTTTTTCCATTTACCTGCTTACAACTTGTTTTTTTCATTTACTTGCTTACAGCCTGTTTTTTCCATTTACTTGCTTACAGCCTGTTTTTCCGATTTACTTGCTTACAGCTCGCTTTTTCCATTTACTTGCTTACAGCCTGTTTTTTCATTTACCTGCTTATGGACTGTTTTCCATTTATTTACTTACAGCCTGTTTTTCCATTTACTTGCTTACAGCCTGTTTTTCCATTTACTTGCTTACAGACTGTTTCCGATTTACTCGCTTACAGCCTGCTTTTTCCATTTACTTGCTTACAGCTCGCTTTTTCCATTTACCTGCTTACAGATTTTTTTTCCATTTACTTGCTTACAACTTGTTTTTTTCATTTACTTGCTTACAACCTGTTTTTTCCATTTACTTGCTTACAGCCTGTTTTTTCCATTTACTTGCTTACAGCCTGTTTTTTCATTTACCTGCTTATAGACTGTTTTGCCATTTACTTGCTTACAGCCTGTTTTTCCATTTACTTGCTTACAGCCTGTTTTTCCATTTACCTGCTTATAGACTGTTTTTCCATTTACTTGCTTACAGCCTGTTTTTCCATTTACTTGCTTACAGCCTGTTTTTCCATTTACTTGCTTACAGCCTGTTTTTCTATTTACTTGCTTACAGCTCGCTTTTTCCATTTACTTGCTTACAGCCTGTTTTTTCATTTACCTGCTTATGGACTGTTTTTCCATTTATTTACTTACAGCCTGTTTTTCCATTTACTTGCTTACAGCCTGTTTTTCCATTTACTTGCTTACAGACTGTTTCCGATTTACTCGCTTACAGCCTGCTTTTTTCATTTACTTGCTTACAGCTCGCTTTTTCCATTTACCTGCTTACAGATTTTTTTTCCATTTACTTGCTTACAACCTGTTTTTTCCATTTACTTGCTTACAACCTGTTTTTTCCATTTACTTGCTTACAGCCTGTTTTTTCATTTACCGGCTTCTTATAGACTGTTTTTCCATTTACCTGCTTACAGACTGTTTTTCCATTTACCTGCTTACAGATTTTTTCCATTTACTTGCTTACAACCTGTTTTTTTCCATTTACCGGCTTCTTATAGACTGTTTTTCCATTTACCGACTTATAGACTGTTTTTCCATTTACCTGCTTACAGCCTGTTTTTCTATTTACTTGCTTACAGACTGTTTCCGATTTACTCGCTTACAGCCTGCTTTTTCCATTTACCTGCTTACAGATTGTTTTTTCATTTACTTGCTTACAACCTGTTTTTTTCCATTTACCGGCTTCTTATAGACTGTTTTTCCATTTACCTGCTTACAGCCTGTTTTTCTATTTACTTGCTTACAGACTGTTTCCGATTTACTCGCTTACAGCCTGCTTTTTCCATTTACCTGCTTACAGATTGTTTTTTCATTTACTTGCTAACAACCTGTTTTTTTCCATTTACCGGCTTCTTATAGACTGTTTTTCCATTTACCTGCTTACAGCCTGTTTTTCTATTTACTTGCTTACAGACTGTTTCCGATTTACTCGCTTACAGCCTGCTTTTTCCATTTACCTGCTTACAGATTGTTTTTTCATTTACTTGCTTACAACCTGTTTTTTTCCATTTACCGGCTTCTTATAGACTGTTTTTCCATTTACCTGCTTACAGCCTGTTTTTCCATTTACTTGCTTACAGCCTGTTTTTATCATTTACTTGCATACAGCCTGATTTTCTAATTACTTGTTTACCGCCTGTATTTCTCCTCGTAAATGCAAGAAAGTCGAAAAAATATATTATTTTCATAATCCATTAACCGTTAAAAAGTTATGACACCTGAGTAGGTACCGTGGTAGTACCTATATTTGCCATGAAGAAGCGTTTTTATCGTTGTAAGATGAATTCATTAGTTACATCGTAACAGACTACGCAACTAATCAGACGATATCTTCCGTTTTAACCTCTTTTAATTCCCTTCTACCTAACGACTGCGGTGGTAAACCATCACCGCGCAGGTATCCACAGCCGCCTTGCGGTGTATCAACTATTAATATCGAGTCGACAAAGACTAAAATTCGTAATAATAACAAAGTTCAAAGTGTTTATAATAAATATAAACCCACTTTCAAGATCTAATGCTATTCTACCTGCTTATACAAATAGTTTAAAATATTTCTCCCGCTAATAATTGATACAATCAATTCATCCCGGCCTGCTGCTACCTGACAAAGTATCGCTTTGAAATCTTATTGCTCTAATTTAAGACATTAATAATGCTTTTGTAATTTGGATCCGGTAACGAAGATTACTAAATCTGATTTATTATTGGGTATACATTTATTCCGTTAAATGACAACAGTTAAATCTAATGAAATTATACAATTAACGTAACCGAAATTAAAATAGATATGATTATGTGTGACTGTTAAGATTACTACAGATTTATATTAAATTATAATTTTTTTTTAGGAAGACTGAAGAAAGTGTGGATGGATTGTTTGAAAGATGACATGTGTAAGAACAGTGTGAATTCAGATATGACGGCTGATAGAGGGATATGGAAGAGAAGTATATACTATGCCGACACCACATAGCTGAGAAAAGAGCAAAAGGATATATATATATATATATATATTTTAAATAAATATTTACGTCCGTCATATCCATATTTTTTATCGAATGTTCTCAAACTGTTATAATCATATATCCTAACAGTTCTTCTCTGAACAAAAATAACGCGACAATTAATATTGAAATCAAAATTTTATTAAACATATGCAGCGTATCTACAAAATGTTAATTTTTATGCGTCACACCAAATAATATTAAGATATCATATGAACGATTGTTGGTGTTAATTATGATAAGATACATATATATATTAGCGAGTATAAGTGTAATATAACTTACGGCAAAGTGCGTTATCGCGCGGCGTACGGAGCGCTCGCAGTGCGTGCGCGGCGGGCGCGTGGCCCGGCCGCAGTGCTGTCGACACGTCCGCGGCCGCCCGCGAAGGCGTACGTCTGCCGCCCAGCGAGCGCGGCCCGATCTACCCCACCCCACACCGACACCCCGCACCACGCGCCCCGCACCACTCGCCGCCACCCGCCGCGCTAAGCCAGCCCGCGCCCCGCACACCGCGCCCCGGCCGCACCGCCCGCCCGACCGCCCGCCCGACCGCCCGCCCGCCCGACCGCCCGACCGCCCGCCCGACCGCCCGACCGCCCGACCGCCGCGCGATAACGCGTCGCGTCAATAATGTTTTTTCGTTCCTCCCCGTAATTATCTGCCTTTTGTTGTGTTACGAGCTGTGTGTATATCTTTTCATGTTATTTTCCATCGCACCGATTTAACGTATAGTTGCCGACTTACGAGACAATGTGCGATGATCTTTTAGCAATATTTACACGATCATTATTCAATATTGCCTAGGTCCCTGTAGGATGATACACCCGCGGCGTCTGTTCAACCAAACACTTGTGTGCAAACGTGTGTCCTTGTTGGGACGGTACTGTCACTATGAAAATTCGCCAAGGCGACAAGTACCATGTGATGCAGTGTTTACCATCCTAACCACTACCATCTGGTAAACGTCCCTCTCGTCACACTAGTCGAATAATAAAAATAACATAAAACATTATTGAACAAAAAAATTTAAAATGAACCTTGTAACGGCTTATGCTACGATGAAGGTGAAATGCATAGAAAGAGCGCTTGATGTAGTTTCCTTTAAAGAAATAAATAATATTTTTTCTCCAGATATAGGTCAACAACTAGGACTTATATTTATATAAACAGCTCTAACTAAACTTTTCTTGTTGTTTAAAATTTTTTATCTTATCCAATTTTTAATCAATGTTGTTAGGATCATCAAGGAAAGGGAGTAAAAGACATACTTTGATACAAAACTCTGTCCGGAACGACTCTGGATATTGCGCAAATATTCCGCTTATAAAATGTTTCATTTGATCCTCCATGAACAAAGTTAATGAAAATACGAAATGGTAAAACGTTAAGATTTATAAAGTCGCCCATTTCACTTATTTCTTCCATCTAATATTTAACTACATTTTATTTGAAGAGAGTATTTCGTACATTTTTAATGCTGCCCAAAAGATAATCTACTCGGCGTGCAAAGACCATTAAATGAAATATCTCTTTAAATTATCTGACAGTCAGTTCTGAGCTATTGCTGAGAGTATCCCATTGAAATTTGTTACTATATGCAAGTAATTAATGTCTCTGTTCACTGGGTACATCTCACACAGCAATTAAAAACAGCCGCTCTGTTTGCTAAGATAACTCATTCGTCATTGACAATGTCGAAGGAACACAAACGTTACCGAGTTATAAATTTAACTTAGCTTTGCATTTTTGGACTGGAAACTGATGAATTGAAAATTACGGATCTTCTTTATAGGTCTTTAGTATATATTCAAATACCAAATTGATTTCACCTCAAAAATTATTGACGTCATTAAATTAATTACCGTTCATTAAAACAACACGTCTTTATAGTTCGTTCTTGTAGTATAGAGACATTTATTGAAATTCACGATAGCATTATTGTATATGTTTATATCTAATGTATTTTAATTATATATGTTTGGTATTCTCATCGCAGATCGGTTAACGCGATGTTTGTGTATAGAAAGCATTACGTTATCACTCACGCGCCACTGGTGGCCACTCACACGTCGTTGCTCGATAACGCCTGAGTCGATCACACTTGAAATAAAATCTGAAGGATTTAATATGAATAATATGTAAATAACCTTACACTACTATAATCAAATTAACATTTTCCAATTAACATTCATCAAGAAAAATTATTCGCAAGAAATGTAACTTACTGGGAGACTTAATTTTCGTAGTATTTATCAATGATCGCGGTCCTTAGCCTGAGTGCTAAAAGCAATAAGAAAACGCCAAATTATTACATCGAAACGTTACAAAGGTAACCAGGGACTGCGCCAGACAGCTTAGCGTCAAAATAACAACAAACGCCCCGCCTCTACTACGCTCGTAGCGACGTAGCGCGCCTACGCCCACGCGTAACGATTACGTAGCGCGTAGTAACCTAGTAGCAGTGTACCGAAAAACTGTTTAGTGAAAATATTTAGAACTACAACACAGTTACTGCTACATGATAAATTGTGGAAATGGAGATGGATCTGTAATCTCTATTCACATAGTAGGCGTTACACATACCTGTGCTGAACGAAATAAATAGAGCACTGAATAAAGCTGTAATTTATTAAAATATACATAGTATATTACGAGTACATATATACATGTACGCACTATACATAGTATACACGTTTTAAAATTTCTCATATAATGCGACCATATCATGACAAATTGACTTTTTACTCTTCTTTTTATACTATTACTGTTCCCAATGATTATTAAACTTAAAAAGGCAACGAACGAGGCACATTATTCGAAGGACTAATGGGAGGTTTTGGGATTTTAGGTACCGGCAGATGCAGTGCTAAAAGACACAACACAAGATGAACAGACGATCTGGTGAAAGTCGGGGGAACCTACTGGATGCAAGAAGCGCAAGGTCGATTAATCAACATTCGACTTCAATTGATTGATACTGAAGATTTTTTTATTTTAATCAATTAAGCGACGAGCGGGACGTTACTTGATAGTAAGTCATAAGCCCGTCCAGTACATCGTCAGTTAGGATGGTATACGCTGCACAGGATTGCGCTCCTCGTCTGAGACATGCGATATTGCGTTTCGTTATCCCAGTAATTACATTAGCTGCAGCGCCTTTTAAACCGGAACACAGTAATGTTCGCAGTATACTGTTTGTCGGCCGCAATAGGTGCTGCGGTAGCACCTATCTAGACGGTCTATAACACGAGACATACCACCAGTGAAAACTATTACCGATTAATACCTTATCATAAATCGATTATATACTATCAACTCTTACAGCATCCAAAATTGAATCATTAATACGATGAAAGCATCAATGTTAGCTATTTTTTTTAATACTTAAGATATCAATGAAACATCATTATAAGCTGCTTTTAATTTGAATTTACAATTGTGCAGTGTAGCAAATGCTACGTTAGCTAAAATACGATTAGCGTGTGTGTCGCTCTACCACGAACTCACCCACACACACGCGATCGCGCCCGTGTGCATGCCTGTGCATGCGTGTGCATGCGTGTGTGTTTGTATGAACATCTGCGTCCCCTATACGTTGTGCAGTTTATTGCCGCGCCGTTTAGCTACAAGTTGAAACTTAATCACCGCCATTAGAAATGTTTTACACTTTATTTCTCTACAATTATCTGTGTATATATCTCATTTATCTCATGTCAAGGTTAGGGACCTCTTGCTGTATACAGTGTAAATACCCTGCAACCTTTACTGGTGATAGGTTCCTGCCGCCGGACACTGTCCGGATAAGTACCACCGCAGCGCCTATAGCAACCGACAAACAGTACTGTGTACACATTACTATGTTTCGGTTTAAAGGACGCTGTAGCTCTAGGATAAGTAGGCTTCATATCCTATGTGCTGTGTATAACACCCTAACTAGAGCCACGTTGTTATGGGCAAGACTATCGCTTACCATCAGGTGAACATCTCGCTCATCTCGTCGCTACTTTGAGTAAAATAAAAAAAATCTTTTATTCTTACTTGTTAACAGGGCCGGGCCCTAAATCAGTAGTTAGTATGGGTCACTGATCTCACGACAGGGTACTTTCCGGTCATGGGCGTTTTGGTAACTACCTATGCCGCATAGCAGAAAGAGAGCTGACAACTTAGTGTCATCATTGTGGATGCGATGAGGATACCGCACAACAC
Source organism: Ornithoptera alexandrae (assembly GCA_029030555.1). Taxonomy (NCBI): domain Eukaryota; kingdom Metazoa; phylum Arthropoda; class Insecta; order Lepidoptera; family Papilionidae; genus Ornithoptera; species Ornithoptera alexandrae. Next base: position 13,358,452 of record JARDVY010000288.1, on the reverse strand, counting down.
ACTGGAGCACTGCTTGGCAGGAGATGATCAGAGCCAAGACCACTGTTCTCAGGGCTGACCTTTCATTTCTAGGCTTTGTTAAAGCTATGGTCAGAGATGAGAAGCCTTGGGACGCCGGGGTGGTTTTCTGCGAGGAGGTAATGATGTAATAAGAGGGGCCGGAGCTTCGAAGGAGGATACTTTACGCCCTCCGAACCCCGTAACGGACGCCATAGTAATTCGAGGGTATTCCGTCGTTGACACTTTTAAAGAGGGTGGTTCCAGCTTCAGTCCAAGACGTGGCCTCATCAAAGACTATCGCTGCCGGAACCACGGTGCACGAAAACGTACTAGTGGTTCAGACTAAATGCGCCGAATGAGAAACCTTGGGGTTTTATGTGTTAATAGTCCTTCGTAACTCTTCTCTTGCCCCCACAACAGAAGGGTATACAATGCAAGATATTCTCACGGACAAAAAAGGGTACCTTAGGTAATAAAATTACTAGGATAACGGGACTTGATAGGCGGCAAGGACAATGTGCTGCATATTATCCTGACCAAAGCCTTATTGTTATGTGCAAACATATAACGTACCATAATTTTTATTATTCTACAAAGCGACTAGATGAGAGGAACGTTCACCTGATGGTAAGTCGATACGCTTCAATGTAAGAACGTCGCGCTAGTTAGGACGATATACACTGCACCGTATTACGCTCGCCGCTAGAGTCTGGTTCCCAACTAATATCACTAGCTGAAGCACCCTTCAAACCGGAACATAGTTACGTTTGCACAATACCATTTGACGGCAGAAATAAGAGCTGCGTTGATACCTACATAGACGGTCTATAGTAACAGAAAACTACCGCCAGTAAAAACATCACACCACCACACAAACAGCTCAATTTATGTTCCCACTGCTGGGATATGAAGCAATCACAGAGAGATTCGATGCTTTGATCTCCATTTAATACTGTATAAGTGAAAAAAATGTTATTAACTGGAGCTTCCTGTGAGGGAGTAACGTGAGAAAATTCCGTTGGTATTCACGTGCCATCCATCAATCTATTCCGCCGAACGATGGCTTTGATTGTTTCTTTGTGAGGGTTGGGGATGTTGACAAGGCTGTTCATATATTTATTAGACCGATAATTAATTAAAACTTGATATAGCAAATGCTCAAAATTCCGTCTAATCTAGAAGGATTCCTTTTTACACGAGTCCTTTAATGATCCTCATCAAGTTGTTAAGCAAAACCAGTTTACGTTTAATTGAATTTCTTTGAACAAGGACATTTTCGAAATTTAGTAAAGGAGGTCTTTTTATACTTAGACGTTATATTTACTCTTTTTTTAATTATTACATAACATAATTTTGTGACTTGAGTTTTTTTTTTGTAAAAGAAGATATTGAGGGTGACTTTGATAAAATATCCTACAAACAGTTGTTGTTGTATTAGTCGACTTAATAACGTAATTTTATGTATAATACTAAATATCTATTCTATTATTAAGCAATTCAATATATATATATATTACATATATAGACCTGCTCATACACAAGAGATATTGGAATAATGTTACACGATGATTATCATGAACATTAAAGTTTTTCTACCCTTAGATCTTCGCTCTTCACATTGATGTTGTGTCCATCTGTTATCAAGGATGAAACGATAATACCTTATGTACTCGTATGTACATGTATATTTATATCAGTTTTACTAAATAAATAAATATTGACACTCGTCGAAATCTTGGCAAACCCTCGTTAAGCTCCTCTTCTTATGTTTCGATTTTTCATTTAAATATATTTAAATTCTAAAACAATATCTAGATGGGGTGTGCTTTCAAAATCTTTCTCGTCAAAGTCGACTTTTTTAAACGTCCGCCAAAAAATGTGGAATATGTATTCATTCATATGAATATTATTGTATTTAGCAAATATTCATACAATGAACTATTTATTTATATTCGTTAAGGTCGGGTGTACACATATTGTTATAATTCCATATGTTTGGAAGATGAGCGGATATGATATGGATTATACTTCCTATTATTTGGTTTATTGAATGGATAAGGAAAACAATATATATTTCTCAATACTCTGTGTAAAGTGTACTATACGAATTGAAGCAAATATTGAATGTTAGACAATGCCGGGATTAATATTCTGCAAGTCTTCAAGAAACTAATCTATTGTTATTGTATGGGGTGCTCTGCTCGTTCACAATATACCAGTATCCATGGCTACACTGTGAAGCCGAGCAAAGTACTACGTATAAATACAAAGAAGAATACTTCTGATACTCTATAGGTAACATTGTAATCTCAGATTTATACATTATATTTATTTAATAACTTCAATAATGTACATTATAGAAATCGGTTATAGAAGAGGACTTAATTTATTTAGACATTCTCTTCCAATCAACTTCAGTATAGAGCAACCTTCTTCGTTCAAATCTCCTCTGACATCTAGAGCTGTCACTTAGATATTTTTCTAGCTGGTTTATTATTGGTGTAGTTAAACTATTGAGCTAAGTAAAGCAGAAGCTTGTCTTTGAAAGCTTACAGAAATAATTATAAATTCTCCAGATAATAGTTCACGTAAGTTTAAGTAGAGGTTAGAGGCAATAAAAGTCTGCAACGAAGTGAACCCCTCCTCCACTCTTACATATATTTTCACAAAAAATTTTAATCTTCATACAGCTCCAGAATTATTTTTGAATTATACACAGAGACAGTTTTTTTTTTGGCCTAAGTTTTTTACTTATTCATATACTATGCACTAACTACTTAACTGCCCTTTGTTTATTGATCTACTATACTATACCAACTAACAAATTTTATTTACTCCTCTAGATTGAGTTAATTGACTCCTTTGGCCTTAAAACCATCTCCCCTACAATTAACTTGAGGTGTAACTTAAAATTTAAGTAATACTCCTATAACGTAAGTAAATAAAATTTAATGTTAATGTCTGTAGATATGTTCTGCCAGAGAACATAGAACAATACAAATGACCGGAGAATTTAAATTTGTACAGAACATAACAAATTTAAGTGGATATCTGTCCAAATTATTAAACCAAGTCGCATAGACCTGGTTAAAACTTGGTTAAGTTAAGGCGAAGGTTCGCGCGGCGCCCGCTCACGTGACCTCCGTAATCATTTGGGGAAAATGTCGTCGCCTGGAAAAATTCAATTAAGGCGAAAACCATTTCTCATCAACTTAATTACTGGATCGGAATGATTAAGACGCCCAGTGCAACGGAGAACTCGCACACCCACCCCACTCACTCACTCACCCTCACTTTTTATTATTTATTAGGAACGCTGTGCCATATTAACGGATTAGTTACTGCAGGGGGCGGCTTGCAACGATTTAATATTTATGAATTATTATCATCATCATCATTATAGACGTCCACTGCTGGACCCCCCAAAAATCTCCACATACAGTCAGCATGGCCTGTGCACTACGAGCTGTCGTATGTAGAGGTTCACGTGGACGGATTTGGGCCATTTCCCACCGCGCTGGCCCAATGCGGGTTGGCAGGAGCCTGAGCCTCGTCTGTTGATTAGCAATGTGCACTGCGTGCAGGTGAGGTTGACTTGAGTTATACTGCGGGAACCCTTACACCCCTAGTTATTATAGGTATAATTTATTAAATCTTTTAATATTAACAAATCTATTAATACATCTTTATCGTTCCGTCCGTCGATGTTTATTTTAACTGCCCTACAAAACCTTTCCTCTTTAAAAAAAAAGGGTTATAAGAAGGAAGGAGAGATTCATTTCCTTTAATATTCTAATCATATCAGAAATCTTCGAACCTCTCTTAAGTGCATTTTGTTGAAACTCAGACAGAATGGAAATGATACACCACCTTATTATATTAAGTTTCAAGAATTTCTTTTCCTAACATCTGTAATGTTTTGACATCACCCTCAAATGATAATAATACGGTTGAAGGTGGTAAACTAATATCAAAATAATCCATGTCTATGTGTGAAGATAGTGATCAGTAAGATTTGAAAAAACCATCTAAATTACACCTGTAATTAGGCTCCGAAATCAGATCAGGAACCGCTGCATCCTTAGCAAGCGGTTCGTCACTACACAAGGGGCGCTATACAACATATGTAAAAGAACTTCACAAGTGTCTTCGTTACTTTGATTGAACCAAATCCACCCGCAGAGACTGTACTACTGACTAACTACTGTACCTACGAGAATTTTTCTTATCAACGAACGAAAGTTAACTGTAAAAATTCAAATGGAAACCGTGAAAATTGTTTATTTTTGAAGTATTCGGAGAATTTCATTTTAAATCCGACGTCCGGTTGGGAATATAATGCATGCAGTTCTATTTACACGTTGCGACACGTTAACGATACGATATGTGTGCAATTTTAACACTCGTTTAGAAATACATAATGAATTATGCAATAATTGTAACATCTTCTAGCATACCACCGGTGTATACATCAGAGTTATCTCAAAGTAAATAAAACTGTAATCATTTCCAGCGAGTTCGTGATATTACAGAGGTATAAAAGCGACAGAAAACACTCAAGTTTGAACATTAAAACCAAAACCTTAACTAAATATCCATCCCTTTTCAAAGTACTACTTAACTTTATATTTTGTTGTGTAAAAATCTTATTAAATTAGAATAATGGATGATGTAAACAAATTTTTGAATAAACAAAGATTCGCAATCGTTTTGTTAATGAAAATATTAAAACAATCTCATAAATGTAGTAATTGTCATTAGAACAGATGGCTTCCCAATGTTGGACATAGGTCTCTTATATTACACAATTTAATAATCATCCTCGGCCAATAGACGTCCACAGCTGGACACAGGCCTCCCGCAAAAATCCCCACATCGATCGTTCCTGCGCAACCCGCATCGCCGAGCGCTAGGGGTTGTCGTTTGTAAGGGGTTCATACAGGGAGTTTTAAGCCATTTCAGTTGGTGGGAGCCAGAGCCTCGTTTGTTGATTAGCAGAGTGCACCGTGAGCAGCTGAGATTGGCTTGGGTCCCGTGAGTTGTTGTGCGGCTTACACCTTGCCCTTACACCCCTCACACCCAACTTAATAAAACGGACCTAAAATTTAAAAATTTCTTATGAAACTGTATCCTATTTCAAACTCGGTAAACTACATTATAATGTTATGATTGTGTTAAAATCTTAATAACCATCTTTTTGTCCGGGTTAGAGACGGTGGAGTCTTTATTAAAGAATTGATCATCGACGCTGACTTTGCAAACTTCCTGAGTTTTTCAATCTGTAAAGATGTTCTGGACGATCGTAATCATTACATCGAACTAGATAGATAATATATTCTAGCAAATTCATTTTGATCCTTACGAGAAACGATTCGATAGAGAAATGGTCCGTTACTGCCACAGGTGCACCCTAAGAGACTTATATACAGTGAGCACATTATGCGTACGTCGGACTGTAACCAATAACTAAAAACCTAAGTAGCCCATGATGGCTATGAGAACACGGCATCTGTCAGTTCAGTGCTCCGGTGATCACAGTTGCACAGCAATGCGAAGTCCTTGAAATGTTAGAGTATGAATATGCAAACTTTTCTAGTAACGAAATATAAAATCAAGCTTAATCTTTCGTCCTTAAAATCCCACCACACACACAGCATCACCTCGTTGTGAGTTAATCCGGGTTTCGCCACAGTCTGTGAAGCCTGACCGGTCTTTGACCAGGACCTTTTCCGCACGTTCTTGTCGTACGTGATCCACTCTTCATCACCAGTTATCAGCTTCTTCAAAACTGGTTCGGTTTCATTACGTCGCAACAAAGAACCACAAACGGGTACACGGTTCATTATTAGGTTTCTTTCAGTGAGCTCGTGGCTCGTGAGCTCATGAGCTCGTGAGCTCGTGAGGTACCCGAATGTCGAGCTTTTTTGTGTACCCAGTTTTTTTCAAATGCGCCAAAACTGTTCTGTGGTCAATTCCCAGTTCTTCAGCTACGTCGTAACTACGGATATGCCGATCTTGCTCCACTATTTCAAAAATGGCATCCATTTTATCCGTTTTTGGGGCGACCAGAGCGACCAGAGCGACCAGAGCGACCAGAGCGACCAGAGCGACCAGAGCGACCAGAGCGACTTGCATCTTTTTCATCACAATTTCCGGATTGAAAACGTTTAAACCAAATTTGTGCTACACAGTGCTCACAGACACCGCACCGCACCGCAGCGCACCGCACCGCAGCGCACCGCAGCGCACCGCAGCGCACCGCAGCGCACCGCAGCGCACCGCAGCGCACCGCAGCGCACCGCAGCGCAGCGCACCGCACCGCAGCGCAGCGCACCGCAGCGCAGCGCAGCGCACCGCAGCGCAGCGCACCGCAGCGCAGCGCAACGCAGCGCACCGCAGCGCAGCGCAGCGCACCGCACTGCACTGCACTAGTTCAATAAACATCGCAAGTTTCGCAACAATAACAACCTCCCAAATGCAAGGTGGGTGTGTGCAGTTTGTAAGCAAAAAAGTAGGCAACTGTGCAAGGCTACGTCGCTAATGAGTTTTTAAATGCCCCGTGCATTACTCTTAAGTATTCTTCGAGCACTTTGCGTTTTATTTCATATTTTTCTGTTTAATGAAAATTTAATTAGTGTAATCACAACATACATATTACAAATTAAATATAAGAAGACGTTATGTATCAAATCACCAGTACTGGAATATTGCCAAAAATTTATTTAAAAAAAAAAAATATTTGAAAAAAAGTTTTAAATCTATCATCAAAATGAAAAATAAAATTTTTTGTAGTTTAACAAAGAAATTTAAAAATCAATTTAATAATCATCATCTCAAATAGAATTGCTTAATACGTCAACAGAACTCTCAGTTAGTTAATGAAAAGCAGGTATTATTTCTATCTCTGTCTAGGGTCGTTAGGGACGACTGTGTAAAATGTGGAGGACATAGTCACTACGAGGATTTTTGCTATATTTGAGAATTAATTTTTTTCGAGAAGAATCTGAAAAACACCTAATATATAGTTTTGATAGCTTGCTTGAATTGTTTGTTAAAGAAGTCTGTGAAAATCACATTGCAAGATTACAGTTACGTTAACAGGTAAGTAAATCTCATAAAAGAGCATAAATCATATATAATGAGTACTCTGTCGTGGGAATACAGTAGAGTATTATTGACTCGTTTAATTGTTACAAGCAATTCTATTAATTCTGTTGGAACTTCCAATTAGCTGTTTCTACAGCCAAGTGGTGTTGAGCTTATGTTACTGCGTTTTTTTATAGACCGTTGTACATCTGAAGTCGTCGACTATAACATGATGCTTTTATCAGCACTTACCCAGGAAGCACACGATCAAGTTTAATGTACGGAATCCCCATGTAGTTGTCTATAAAACGTACGAGATTGTCAACATTAATAAAACTACTGTATATATATTCTATTAACTTTAACGTCGGCAAATAAATAGCAAAAATGTTATTACACGAGTATTTTATTTTGCACCTCTGTAGCTAATAATAAAAAAAACTTCGTTTCTCCTGCAAACCCATTAACTCGGCAATGGCTGTCATAAAAGAAAAATTAAGCCCGCCATAAAATTTCACTCTAAACGTTCCCGAAATGAAAATATAATAATTTTGTTCAGCTAGATTCGTTTTGATTTATAAGTAACGCTTAAGTGTTGGCATAATAATAAGTACTATAAAAGTAGACTTCTTTCCCTGATAAAGTAACAAAGATGCAGCTTGTTTAAATACATACGCATTATATTCAATGTATCATAGGACTCCTCTTGTAAAGGGAGGTGAAGTAATCACGACTGTGAAAGCAGATTTTCAAAGAAAAAACTTCTTCAAATATCTGTTTTCAGGTGTTTGTATAAATGAACAAGTGATCATCATTTATCATATATCACCAAGTAATGTCCGTGTTCATGTTATGATAATATTAAAATAATCTACAGGTAGATTAGTTAAAATCAATCCAATGAATAATAAAAAACAAGAAGCAACTTTTCTTGGAGGTAGGAATAATGTTTTTGAAAACTGATAACAAAAGGGGAAGCCAATCTACTTTGCTCATTTGAGTGTCATTGTGAAACTTTTTAATTCTCTGAAAATTTATCGAACTTACGAAAAGAGAGCTAACGAACACGAAAGCGTGGAGTTGGTGATTCAGGGGGATTCAAAGCGTTTTTAACAAACCTCCTCAGCCGAAACTTGCCGCAAGTTACGGGGAGGAGGAGTTATTGTCACGAGTTTCCTGTAGTTACTCGGGTAGAAACGATCCAGTTATTTATTCATTTTAGCATTAACATTGGCATGAGTGTTAGCGAAGAAAAAAACAAAGAATAGCTGAGGATCGAATTGGTTTTTCTCAATCTGATCTCCAAACTCAGTTTGAAGAGGGCACCTGATGAATGAAAGAGTCTCAGCGTACCACGTCGAAAAAAAAAGGTTTAAATGTTAATTACACGATTATTCTTGCCATTGTAGCCTCAATATAGTTGAATCGGCCGGTATTCATCTGGTCTCTTAAGGCTTAAACGTATTTTAAATACAATTAAAATATATTCAACTGACAGTACTGTATCAACAATTAGGCGTCGTTCGGGATTTGTCTTATTGTCGCTGATGCACAGTTTCTAGCTCTCTAGTATCTATATACTCAATTTGTCAAATGTTACAAAATCAATTATAACGCATTATTTCACAAAAGCATTTTCCATATTATTAAAATAGCGCTTTTCATACGATTACTTCTATTAAGTAGCTGTAGTAGCTCACCGGCCTAACGGTTGGAGCGTGCGGCCTGCATTGCGAAGGTCGCGGGTTCGATCTCGGCATGTACCGATGACTTAATATTTTAAGTTATGTACATTTGTGAACTTAAGCAACAACAGCGAAATACCAACGGTGAAAGAAAACTGTGAGGAAACCCGCACACTGAAATTATCTTTGTGTGTGTGTGGTGGCTGTGAAAAAGCCGTGATAGTATAAAAAAGGGAGCTATATTCAAAATGGCTTCCCCCAAAGATTTGCACATCGATCGATACTGTGCTGCCCGCATCCAGCTGCTTGTTGATCTTTGGGAGAGGCTTATGTCCAGCAATGGACAACTGTCGGCTGATAATGATGATGATTCAAAATGTATTCATAATTCAAATTTTCTATTATAATTTCATGGAGCATCTCCTCCTACTGGATGTTTGCCAATCGAAAGATTTTCAATGTGTTTGGTTGAGGGCAATTAATTACTTGATAAATTTATAATTATGTTTAAGGGTTACGATTTGTTTTAAATCAACATCCCTTCTTTATATTATTATATAGGTATATAAGTAGTAGATTCAATTGTTTGAGAAGGCGTCTGAAGTAGACTTTGCGCGGATGTCAAATCAATCATCGGAAGTAAACAATCTCGAGCGCAAATTGTGCGCGACTTATAAATCATTTTTCTTTATTTACGTAGCACGGAGTGTCTCCATGACTATTGCTACGATAAACTTGTACCGGAAGCTCGTAGCTCGTAGCGCGTAGCCTGCAGCTCGTAACCAGCTACGACGAGTCAATTATTACAATGGCGGTTAGTAAACAAAGTGATACTTCTTATGATATTTTTAATTGTCCATTACATTGCTTATATAACTTTGCTCTCTACTTACTAGAAGAGCCAATGTATTCTAGTTGAGTACGCTTCACGATCCACTGCCTTATTATTATCTAACGTCACGTGAAACTGAGGTGTTAAGTCCGAGTGTTAGTCCATTGCAAATAAAAGAATGTGCAGGCGACGTACACAGTATTCGTTGTGTTTAAATATAACAATAACAATAATGGTTGTTCCGTATGCTCATTGAACATATTACAAAGCTATTTGTTTTATATTATATATTTGTCACAGCGTATTTAGTTCGAATCGAAATAGATAATATCGGTCTTTTCTATTGCTTTCTAAATGTATACAAGATTTTGGAAACGTTGATTTCAAATGTTATTTGATATCCAATTAGTGACCCGTACGTGAGTTTTAAAACCGTTTTAAAGTTACTTCTACCTTAAAGATTCAATACTGTACTAGTGTATTTGTTTGAGGGTACAATGAGCAACATTGTAGACTCCGACAAGCATATAGCAACAAAGAAAGCAATCCGCGTCGAGAGCTACGGCGAAAGCGTATCGTAAAAAAGTAAAGATCATTCTTATTGAAATGCTTTGTCAAAATCACAATCACTCGAGTGGGCACATTTTATTTCGTCGATCCGGATTGCGAATACTTATGGATGTTGGAGAAAAGGTAATATATATATTTTTTTTAATTTTTGATATACATGTTATAAGACTATAGTTCTCTTTTGCCGAACGTCTCTTCTGGTTACTATTTCTAGTGAGAAATACAATAGTTTGACCTTATCGATATTTCCACTAGATTTGTGTGCTCACGTAGTTTGGGGTGGTAGTTATAATATGGCCTATAAATTATTATTTTTTAACAATTCCGGTTTTACTTTAGTTAACTTCGCAAGGAGCTGCAGGTGGCAAACTAAAGCCTAGGCAAGGTATCTAGTCTCTTAATGTTCTACCGCATGCATTCCGGAGAAGGTAGACAGGAATTGTATGACTTAATACTGCCATCATCTCTTAACCATCGGACATGTAGACATACGGCAGACATTCATCGCTTCGTTATGGCCTTGCTGCGCTTTAGAGTAAAGTCTTACTTGTCGTCCTTTACACTCGTAATGCGAACAGCAAATAATTAGAACAGTTTCCGGCGTCGCTATTTTCATCCTATGACTTGGAAATTTACGAAGGAGAAATGTGACTATAAGACTAATGCGCTTTATCACGTGCGATCGTGTGCAAGAACTGGTGTGGGTTAATGGAAAAGTTTTCAGTTTGAAATTAAGTTATTTAATGATCTGCTCATAGTTGAGGCTGTATGTAATTTTAATTTTCTTCATAACAAAAACATCTTATGTTACTCCTTTTCAGGAACTATAATTGGAATACAAAACCTTTTTTCCCCGTGTGCACGTGCTTACTAGAGCGTCGTGTCCTAGAGTCGCAGTACGGATTTTCATTATCTACTGTGCAATATAAATACGCAGTCGTAGCGTCGTTAAGTGAAGGCACCACAGGAGACGGGCCCGGGCTGCATAACGATGGACATTGAATACGTACCGCGGGCCCCTTGGCGGCGGCAAGTGGCGTGCACGATACAAATGGACGACGCAATGGCCCGGCCGATCCGCCATTTGCTCTAATGGTACGCTCCCTCTTTCCTAAATGAGAATAACGTATGTGTCACACGAATTTTATTTACACGGTATTCCCTAAGATCACCTATTATTAGTAGTGGTAGGTCTCTGTTGTCAGTAACTCTGTACTCTCGAGCTAGTAAGAACAGAACTAAGGTAAGCCCTGCCTGTCGCAGAAGATACCTAGACGAGTTTCGCAGGCTTTCAGGGTGGGGGCCCTTATCGATCAACAAGCGAACCTGCGTGGGACACCGTATGGCTCAGCGATGGTGCTTAGCAAGGTTAAGGTCCTCCTCAGAGACGTGTTCACACAAAGTGTAGAGGGATACCGGTGCGTTCTGTAAGAGATCCCGGAGCCTCTCCGAATCCTCTGATGTAGACCACCGAGGAGGTTTTTGTGAATAAGAATCTCGCATAACCCTGACTTCGTTCTAATAGCAAGGTATCTTTCGAAGATTTCCATCCCGAAACAAAAAAAAAAAGTCTCTTGCCGGAGACCGTCCAGGTAGGTACCACCGCAGCGCCTGTTGCAGCCGACACACAGCACTGTGTAAACATTACTGTGCTCCGGTTTGAAGGGCGCTGTAGCATATGAAATTACTAATGTAACGAGATTTAATACCTTATTTCTTGAAGCAAGGAGTACAATGTGATGTTATATGTAATAATCCTCACTAGCATTATGTTGTTATGGGCGGGCGTATCACTTACCATCACGTGAACGTCCCGCTCGTCGCGTCGCTTAATTGAATACAAAAAAAGTATGCATTTACATACATCCGGCTGCTTTGAAAAGGTAAACAATATTGTATCATATATCAATCCATTTGATGTAAATACTGTACCAATGCTTACCAAGCAACAGATTTCGTGCTGTTGGCAGAGCATTTAAAAGGAAAAAAAAATACGGGTTGGTAATATTTGTACTTCTTCTTCTTCTTCTTAAAGTGCCTCTCCAACTAGTGAAGGTTGGCGATCAGCGTGGTGCAATCCTTTCTGTCTCCGGTTAGGCGGAACAATTCGGACGCCTCAGATATGCCGGTCCATCCCCTGATATTGTTATATTATAATATTCTTATGTGTACATACAAATACAAATATTGCACACCTTTATGTTAGTTACATTTAAAGTTAAATGTTAGCAGCTTTAAAATAAGTATCAAAATTTATCATTAAATTGAATAAATGTGTGTAAAACAGTAATTGTTCTAATGACCGGCGAAGAGTTAATTGTATGGGCGTGGGGTTTGTAGCCAGTTCAGAAATGATGTAGCCAGTAGTATTACAAACAATCCTTGGCGACTAAAATTCATTGTGTATTCTTTGTTCAGCTCATGTTGGTCGGAATTTAGATAGGTGGCAGCACTGCTTCACCGCAGTTGGGTCGACGGTCGCTCCGCCGCCGACCACCCACCATCCACGACGTAACACTTGGCGATACTGTACTGTACTGTACTGCATCTTTTAGTTACCTAACACACTACGTTATTAAATCGGCGCCGTTCAGTTTTCTACCGTGTGCTTTTCTTTATTCTATGGAGTGATTTGACGAGATTGGACGTTCACCTGATGGTACGCGATACGATGTCCTATAAACAACATGGCACTAGTTAGGAAGATATACACGACACCACAATCTGCTCGTCGTCTTGAGACATGAGTGGTGAAATCTCATTACCACAGTAATTTCATTAACTACATCGCACTTTAAATCGGAACATAGTAATGTATACACACTACCGTTTGTGGGTTGCTATAGGCGCTGTGGTGGTATATATCTCGATAGTCTCCGGCTACAGAGACTTACCACCACCAGCTCTTCTCAGAGGGACCTTTAGATTAACAAACTAGCAGTAAAATGCAGAGATAACTTCATGAATTACGTTGTTTTTTTCATAACACTCCCACAACCAGCGACACAAGTACAATCATAATGAATTTGATAAAGAAAGTTATAATAATTTATTTAACTAAAAAAGAGATATCTTTATATACCAATCTCATTCTACTAACTAACAACTAAAGTGAGCAATATGATAATCTACTAACTTTATTTGCTGATATCTGATCTCCCCAGGCTTTCCCTTGAAGGGAATTTAAATTTATTGCCTGAAGAAGGTTTCTAGTTAGTGTTGTTACGGTGAGAAAATCAGTGTTGTCGTTAAAAATATATAAATTACTGTGGAATATTAACAAACAAAAATAGTATTTACTTTTCAAATCTTAGCTAGCATATAGTACTGTTGGTAGGTCTCTAAACCGTCAAGGTACCACCGCAGCGTCTATAGCAGCCGACAAACAGTACTGTGCGAACTTTACTGTGTTCTGATTTAAAGGGCGCTGTAGATAATGTAATTACTGGGGTAACGAGATTCAACATCTTCCATTTCGAGGCGACGAGTGCAATGTGGTACAGTATACCATCTTAACTAACACCACGTTGTTATGTCCAAGGGTGTCACCATCAGGTCAACTTTCCACACGTTTCATCGCTTCATTGAATAAAAAAATACTACACTCGAGTTTGCGTACTATGAACAATGAATACTCTACTGTTGGAATACATTATTAGCTAGTAGACACCCACTGCTGGGCATAGGCTGCTGGAATGGTGAAACTATATCATTATGTAAACGGGTAGTTATTTTACGCTTTAAACAAACAAGTGCATTGTGTTTAGTCTACATATTGAAGCTAGTGCTTAGATGTGAATCCTACAATTCCTGTTAGTAATTTTGTAAATAAAACAACATCGATATATTTCGCTATTGACACACCTAGTCACTTCTTTTTAGGTGTATAAATTAAAAGTTCAATTACAGATAAACTCCACTTACATATTTAGTGGCGACATGAAAATATATTATGTTGAAACCAGTTCCGTTTTAAGTGCTAAACTTTGTTTGGTGCTTTGAAACAAGTGGTTTCTTGCTTGAATATTTATCCATATTATTGATATTGATATGACATAATAGAGGATTTAAAGTCTATCGACTGGGTTAAAATATTTAAGGATTGCGACGTCAATAATGTGGTTTCAACATTCTACGATAACTTATTTGATAAAATAGAGAAATACACACCAAAGCGCAAACTTAAACATTCGAAATACCCTCGTTGGCTTAACAAGCAAATTATGAAACTACTAAAAGAAAAAAACCGTATCCGCCAACGTTTTCGTAAATTGGGCAACCCACGCGATAAATTGGAATACGAATTACTGCGCGCTAGATGTAATAACTAACGCGACCAAGAGTCCGTTATTATAAACGTCAAATTGAATCGGACATATGTAAAAACCCAAAATTATTGTGGCGATATATAAAGGAAAAACGGAACAATCTCTCTACATTTCCGGCGACTATGAGCATGAATGACGCTAATGCCACGACGGGAATCGAAATAGCCAATCTATTTGCTGACCACTTTTCTTCCGTTTATACTTGTAATGTTGTCACGAATGGTACAGATATAGTTAACGTTAAGAAATTTAATGATCATACACAACTAATACTTACAGAAAATTTGGTCCTGAAGGCAATTAAACGTATTAATGTACACAAGGGCGCTGGACCGAATAATATACCGCCTCTGTTCGTTAGAAGATGCACGTCTGCTATTGCATTGCCACTAACATTAATATTTAACCTTTCCTTATGCACTGGTCAATTCCCAAATAAGTGGAAAAAAGCTAGAATTGTCCCTATATATAAAAAGGGTGACAACACTAAAGTAAAAAATTACAGACCAATCTCAATATTATCTTGCTTTTCAAAATTATTCGAGTCCCTAATTTATCCAATATTATATAAACAGGCAGATGATGCTTTATCGGAACACCAACACGGATTCAGAAGCGGTCGCTCCGTGGTTACACATCTAGTGTCATTTGTTTCTAGCGTGAGCTGCGAGGTCGACAGAGGTCGTCAAGTCGACGCTGTATACACCGACTTCAGCAGCGCTTTTGATAAAGTTAGTCACGATTTACTGTTAGTGAAGCTAGAAAAAATAGGGATACATGGACCCTTATTAAAATGGTTTGGATCATATTTATTCAATAGGCCACAAAAAATTGCTATAAATGGTTTTGAACCTAAGACGTATTATGCGCAATCCGGAGTACCTCAAGGTTCTCACCTTGGACCTATACTATTTTTAATGTTTATTAACGACATCAGTGCCGTAATACAAAATAGTAATTTCTCTTTATTTGCCGATGACCTAAAACTTTTTAAAACCATTAATCACCCATCATACGTGCAGCTCTTACAGACAAATTTAGACAATATAGAATTATGGTGCCGCGACAACAAAATGTCACTTAGCGTAGCTAAATGTTTTTCAATTTCCCTTCACTAGAAAAAAGAATGCAATAGTGACGGTGTACTCCCTGAACGGAACAGCCCTGTCTAAAGTTGATGAAATCCGAGACTTGGGAGTTATAATACATAGGGAACTTAAATTTCACAATCATATTAACACAGTAGTAGACAGAGCATCTAAAATGTTAGGGTTCCTGAAACGAAACTCTACAGATTTCAAGTCACCTCAAACCCGAATGATTTTATACAACACTCTGGTACAAAGTCACTTAGAACACGCTTCTATAGTGTGGAGTCCAGTGTATAGTACATCATCACAACGATTGGAGGGTATTCAACGTGCATACACCAGATACTTAGCCTACAAGACAACCGGATTTTCATACAAAGGCACTTACGACAGTCGTTTACAGTTCTTTAAAATGACTACTCTACACAATCGTCGGATAATTTCTGACCTAATGTTCCTCCACAAGGTTCTAAACGGAAAAATTAAATCACCTATACTTGGGAGTATCAACATTAGAGTACCCCACAATTACCCTCGTCGTCCAATAACCAACATTTTTAGTCTTCCACAGTACAGAACAAATCTTGTAATACACCACCCGATAGCCAGAATGTGCAATGCCTATAATACATTTAATGCCAAGATACACGAATTAGACATTTTCGGCGATTCTAGAAATGTTTTCAAAGATAAGTTGCTACATCACCTCGCTGACATTTAATGCTTATTTATTGAATGTGGTTTCTGCGAGATGTCACTGTGTTGGATGTAGGCACCATGCTATACCTAACTACTGATTGTTTGGAAACTGATATTTGTTCAAAATTCAATTGTATATTTTAATTAATTGTAGACTACAAGTTTCTTTTTCACTTTAATATTTTTAAGTGCAAACTATGGCCAAAGCTGTGTGCGCCTACAACAGGCATACATATTTAATGTTGTACACTATATCTAGAACGTAAGATAGTATATGATATGTTATGCTGTTGGTGTATCAATAAATAAATAAATAAATATCCGATCATGATTGGAATACGAAAAGGATCATTAAGGTGTAATCTTGTAATTATTATTTAGTAAACTTAAATTAACGTTAGGTGTAAGGGGTCCCGCAAAACAAGTCACGGGACCCAAGCCAACCGCACTTGCTCGTGGTGCATCCTGCTAATCAACTAACGAGGCTCTGGCTCCCATCAACCCGCATTGGAGCAGCGTGGTGGGAAATGGCCCGATGCCCTCATATGAACCCATACAAACGACGGCAGCGCAGGACCGACTGATGTGGGGATCTTTGTGAGATGCTTATGTCCAGCGTTGGACGTCTATCGGCTGACGGAGTACGTATTAATGAGCAGCCAGTTAAGTTGCTTTTGCCGTTTATTATACTCTTGTAAAAAACTAAGGTTATTACACTTGATGCCTCTGTAATAGTTTAAAAATAAATAAGTGCTGTAGCTCGCACTTCATCAAACGTTAACTGTCCTTCAATATATTTGCTCGGAGAGGTCTTGGAATGGATATTTATCCGTTTTTTTTGTTTATCCTCTCTGCGGAACACGTGTTGCGAGAAAAAACGGGTTAAATGTATCGTTTTGTAGTATACCCGGGTCCGGAGCGGGCGGGCGGCGTGTCGCCGGGTAAACGTCGCAATGTCTCGCGGTGAACGGCTCCGGCCATATTGCTCCGACATGAAGCTGTGAAGAAATTACACTAAAGTACACAGCAGTGGTAATACAATGTAATTATTGAGGCTACAGTGCCCTCTAACCCGGTATATACTGAATATTTAAACGCTACTGTTTGGCCGAAGAGAAGGACGTACTTAGAAGTACTACCAACAGTAAGAGGAAATGCTTTACTGTGTTATACGAAAGCACCTATAAAGTGATGCTATGCGAGCGAAGTGAATAGAGTCACTTGTAACTGAAGAGCTCGTCACTTACCAAGACGAAGACACTACGAAGAACTATGACGAAGTAATTACGAACGCTTTTAGATTCCGATACATCTGTCTCTCTTGTCGTCGTAGTCGCAATTTTATCTTAATACGCATATCAATAACTTATTTAGACAATGTATTTGTAGCTCCGTACTTGGGCTATATAGTTAGTTGTGGGTAAACTAAAAAAAAACAGTATAAGTTCGCAGACGGTAGAAATTTAATTTATTTACGGGTTAATTTATAAGAGAATGACATTAATACACTGTGTGGGTGAGAGAGAGGAGAGCGGAATTGACAATTTTTCATCTCTCAGATTTCATCAGGGATCGTTTGTTCCTGTACAAACGTTAGAGTAGTAGGCGCTGCTGATACTAGCACAAAAAGGGGGGCAAACGATAAGAAAACTACGATTATATAGAAATCCGTTCTGCCTCATTCACCCCCGACCTGCATTTTATAACTTATATAATTTTCTCATTTTCTTATATAAGAACCAATTTACACCAAAATAAGTATCACTTCAACAAACTTCACTGCATGAGTCTTTTCTGCGTTGATTGTAAGACAGATTTATATTCCACGGTGAAGGTAATTCTCGACGAATGATCACTGACAATATTATTTTAATATACCGTATCCACGGCTAGAAAGGGTTTCGTGGATGCGCTGCGAGATTGGAATCGATAGAATGTTCAGTATGTTGGAAATGAAAGCGGCTGGTAATATTGGCTAAATTAACCGAGCCGGGCTGGCCGGGCTGGCCTGTCCGCGATGCACTGCGCCCGCGCCGCGACCCCACTTATTGTGCTCCGCCTTGCAGCGGCTTGTCTGCGGCCGCTTTGCATTCTTCACTGAATACTTTACAATGAAATATTACCATTGATTCATAAGTAATAAAAACTATACACAAATAATATTATTTTTATTATTGTTCAATTCCAATAAGCAATCTTTTCTGACCTCGTAAAGCAAATGTTTTAAAGAGAGCGATGTGACTCAAGAACTTACTACGTCCGTTCATATATATTTAGCCAACATCACAGATTCTAGCATTGAGTTTCTACATGAGAGAAGAGGTACCAGCTACCAGCCACCAGCATTAGAACGTGAAACAGGCTACTTATTGTTGTACAACTCGTTAAAGAATATTCTTTAATCAAATATATACTTCAGGTCTATCATTAATCAGTTCGTCTAAATAGGCATAGGTGTTGTTAATATTTTTTTGTTTCTTGCCTCTCAAACGATTTTTAAGTTTATTATTGCCTAAATAGTCCTATATTAAAGTATCTATCATCATCATCATCATCAATGGTCGATAGATATACACTGCTGAACATAGGCCTCCTCAAAGATCTCCACGTCGATTGATCCCGCGTTGGTCGCATCTGGTATCTATACAAATAGATAAATAGATTTACAGGTGGTAGATCACTGTAGCAGAGGACCGCGTTGGTATTACCGCAGCTCCTACTTCTCCTACCAAGCAGTAGTACAAAAACTTTACTGTGTTGTAGTTTGAAGGGTGTTTTAGCTAATGAAATAATGGGGTTACGAATTTCAACACCTTATACCTTAAGGAGACGAGCACGACGGATTTGATTCTAACTAGCGTCACTTTGTTGTACTATTTTAAACTTAAAATGCGCAAGGATATACACATGAATCATTTTCTGTATAAAGCTGGTGATGCTGTGTAAACATCATATGAATCACCTCATCATTATGTATAGTTGTATCATTTAGGATCAGATGAAAGCGCCGCTTCTTTATTTGTAGTGATTTTTAAATGACGACTCGTGTGTTAATGGTTTCCTCTTTGTGCTCATCCTCCGGACGGACCGTGTCATTGGTGAAGGGGGATATGTCCACACAATGACGTGGCCATCTGGTGGAATCATCAATAACATCCCATTATGTAGATTTTGGTGCGGCGGGCGTGAGCAATATCGGCGCGTTGTGACGTCACGCCGGTGATTGATGGCCGCGCCTGATGATAGTCCAAATCATCCAAGCACCTGTATCGTTTTATACAATGCCATCAACCGCCGACGCAAAAATAGAAGTGTTACAACGCGAGTTTGTAGATATAGATATGTTTCTGCACTAAGTAATTGTGTAACATTTTATTACTTCAGAAAAGACGGATATGGTGTAAAAGGCCTTAGAAGATTAGAAAAATTTACTAGATGTAGTAAGAAGATCGAGTCGCGACGTCTGGAGAAGAAATGTATATGTAGCGAAGAGCCACAAGTGATTGTAGCGGCTTTGAGGACCATTCAAAACTCACTCTGTGAACATCTTCAATATATGTACTATTTATTGAATAATATAACTACGATTTTAACAAGAAATCTTTTTCTTAAATTGGCTTTGATTCAGGGTACATTGAATCATAAATAGATTATATATGAAGTCAGTTTGCTACGCGTCCTCCAATAAGGAGATCTTGCAAACTCAAAGGGATTGTAATATTTTGTATTCGTCCTCGCAATTTAATAAACGCACACAGATAAGAGCAATACACAAAACCTGTTCTGCAGTTCATATACCGAGGTTATTATATTTGAACAATATTTCAAACAATAATATATAATATGTTATCCGTGAAATGACTATTACGTAAAGTTAGTACTTATTTGTTAATATAACATAAGAGTATTAATACATAACATACATACATAAGAGTATTAATTATTAGTAAAAATAAAATAAAAAGAAATGGTAACTGATAATCAAATATTATTAATTTGTTTCAGTAAGTGTAAAACTATTGTTGAAAACCTTCACTGAAATGTTTCTAAGATTTGGCTTATATATATATATATATATATATATATATATATAGAGATATCCAGAGATTCATTGACTCATCACGAGATCTCTCAAACTATTTGACGTACACACTCAAAATATGGTACAGATATCGCTTCTGCCATTTAGAAGTCAGCTAAGAATAGGTTCTGTGTGTTTCCAGTGATGATTTATGGTACTGAAATGTGACCGCTTGCAGTGGGCCTTGTGAAAAAGCTTCAAGACGCACAGAGAACAATGGAAAGGGCTATGCTCGGGGTTTCCCTGCGTGATAGAATCAGAAATGAGGAGAACCGCAGAACTAAGGTAACCGACATAGTCCAAAAGATTGCTAATCTGAAGTGGCAATGGGTAGGATACAGCCGCTCGAGGGACTGACCGTCAATGAGACAGCAAGGTCCGCGGGCGATCGCCCCCACTAGGTGGACCGACGATCTGGTGAAGGTTACGGAAAGACGCTGGATGATGCGAGACCAATCGGTGAGAAGATCCTTGAGAGAAGCCTATGTCTATCAGTGGGCGTTATCCGGCTGATAAGTAAAAATTGGATCATATAAAATTCCTTCCCCAAAGCCAGTTGCAGGGGTGTTACGGGCGAAGCAGGCGGAGAACAGTTAGTGTTATGTATATCACGTTGTGTCGTCGACACAAAGAAGTATCGCTATTACAGTTTAATTACTTTATCACATCTAAGTATAATTTATTTATCATTGCAATTATACAACAGTTATACAGCTACGGTTTCTTGTTAAGAAATGTGTTAGGATGTGAACCCTTATTGTACTAACTGCCGAAACTTGTGCCCAGAGCATCCTCTTAATGTTCATACTAATATTAAATACACGAGAGTGTATGTCTGTTAATTTTTTTCACTTCGAAACAGCTAAAACAGACATAAGACGAGACAAAGGATAAGAAGAAGAAGAAACAACTAAAACAGACATAAGACGAGACAAAGGATAAGAAGAAGAAGAAACAACTAAAACAGACATAAGAGGAGACAAAGGATAAGAAGAAGAAGAAACAACTAAAACAGACATAAGAGGAGACAAAGGATAAGAAGAAGAAGAAACAACTAAAACAGACATAAGAGGAGACAAAGGATA
Source organism: Ornithoptera alexandrae (assembly GCA_029030555.1). Taxonomy (NCBI): domain Eukaryota; kingdom Metazoa; phylum Arthropoda; class Insecta; order Lepidoptera; family Papilionidae; genus Ornithoptera; species Ornithoptera alexandrae. The sequence continues at coordinate 13,336,995 of JARDVY010000288.1, read as the reverse complement.
AGAAGAAGAAGAAACAACTAAAACAGACATAAGAGGAGACAAAGGATAAGAAGAAGAAGAAACAACTAAAACAGACATAAGAGGAGACAAAGGATAAGAAGAAGAAGAAACAACTAAAACAGACATAAGAGGAGACAAAGGATAAGAAGAAGAAGAAACAACTAAAACAGACATAAGAGGAGACAAAGGATAAGAAGAAGAAGAAACAACTAAAACAGACATAAGAGGAGACAAAGGATAAGAAGAAGAAGAAACAACTAAAACAGACATAAGAGGAGACAAAGGATAAGAAGAAGAAGAAACAACTAAAACAGACATAAGAGGAGACAAAGGATAAGAAGAAGAAGAAACAACTAAAACAGACATAAGAGGAGACAAAGGATAAGAAGAAGAAGAAACAACTAAAACAGACATAAGAGGAGACAAAGGATAAGAAGAAGAAGAAACAACTAAAACAGACATAAGAGGAGACAAAGGATAAGAAGAAGAAGAAACAACTAAAACAGACATAAGAGGAGACAAAGGATAAGAAGAAGAAGAAACAACTAAAACAGACATAAGAGGAGACAAAGGATAAGAAGAAGAAGAAACAACTAAAACAGACATAAGAGGAGACAAAGGATAAGAAGAAGAAGAAACAACTAAAACAGACATAAGAGGAGACAAAGGATAAGAAGAAGAAGAAACAACTAAAACAGACATAAGAGGTGACAAAGGATAAGAAGAAGAAACAACTAAAACAGATAAGAGGAGACAAAGGATAAGAAGAAGAAGAAACAACTAAAACAGACATAAGAGGAGACAAAGGATAAGAAGAAGAAGAAACAACTAAAACAGACATAAGAGGAGACAAAGGATAAGAAGAAGAAGAAACAACTAAAACAGACATAAGAGGAGACAAAGGATAAGAAGAAGAAACAACTAAAACAGATAAGAGGAGACAAAGGATAAGAAGAAGAAGAAACAACTAAAACAGACATAAGAGGAGACAAAGGATAAGAAGAAGAAGAAACAACTAAAACAGACATAAGAGGAGACAAAGGATAAGAAGAAGAAGAAACAACTAAAACAGACATAAGAGGAGACAAAGGATAAGAAGAAGAAGAAACAACTAAAACAGACATAAGAGGAGACAAAGGATAAGAAGAAGAAGAAACAACTAAAACAGATATAAGAGGAAACAAAGGATAAGAAGAAGAAGAAACAACTAAAACAGATATAAGAGGAGACAAAGGATAAGAAGAAGAAGAAACAACTAAAACAGACATAAGAGGAGACAAAGGATAAGAAGAAGAAGAAACAACTAAAACAGACATAAGAGGAGACAAAGGATAAGAAGAAGAAGAAACAACTAAAATAGTTTTGTTGACTTTAAATAAAGAAGTGGACGGAATTTTTAAGGACATACATCATGATTCAGTTTCATTGGGAAAATGAACATGATGTAATGAGTTATTAGAATTATTGATATCAGAATAAGCTATAGTTATAAAAATAAACTAACTAACTAGTTAGTTGGAGAGACAATTTAAGAGGATAAAAATAAATTTGTAAAACTGGCAAAGAGAACAAAAGAAAATAATAAGAAAATAGATATAAGAACATTAAAAAAAAACTAAATAAAGGAATGTGTTAAGAACAAGAAATGAAAATAATAGATGAAATGATGCGTCATGTATTTTAGGTTTTTTACAGGATGTTAAAGAGGAAAAATTGCGACAGGTATGAAAGAAGGAAATAGGATGCAGAATGATAGAGAAAAGAAGTGTAAAAAAATAGAGAAGCATGAAAGATAACTTAATAAAAAAAAAGCCGCTATATGCAGGCAGCGCCAGAGCAATCCATGTGGATCTTTGGCGGAGGTCTATGTCTAGCAATGGACTTCTATCGGCTGATAATGATGATGACGAACAATTTTGATCCAACAAATGTCTATGAAAAAAATATGTGTCCCATATTAAGTTTAAAAGAAAGTTTGTTTGGGCTGATATCATTTACTAGACAGGGAAATAAATTTTTTTCATCATTGATATTGTGCGAGCCCCGTGCGAGTACCGTGCGAGTACCGTGCGAGTACAGTGCGAGTCCCGTGCGAGTACAGCGCGAGTCCCGTGCGAGTACCGTGCGAGTCCCGTGCGAGTCCCGTGCGAGTCCCGTGCGAGTACCGTGCGAGTACCGTGCGAGTATTGTGCGAGCCCCGTGTGATTACCGTGGGAGTACAGTGCGAGTCCCGTGCGAGTACCGTGCGAGTACAGTGCGAGTACCGTGCAAGTACAGTGCGAGCCCCGTGCGAGTACAGTGCGAGTACCGTGCGAGTACCGTGCGAGTCCCGTGCGAGTACAGTGCGAGTCCCGTGCGAGTACAGTGCGAGTACAGTGCGAGTCCCGTGCGAGTACAGTGCGAGTCCCGTGCGAGTACAGTGCGAGTACAGTGCGAGTACCGTGCGAGTACAGTGCGAGTACAGTGCGAGTACCGTGCGAGTACAGTGCGAGTACAGTGCGAGTCCCGTGCGAGTACAGTGCGAGTACAGTGCGAGTCCCGTGCGAGTACAGTGCGAGTACAGTGCGAGTACCGTGCGAGTACAGTGCGAGTACAGTGCGAGTACCGTGCGAGTACAGTGCGAGTACAGTGCGAGTACCGTGCGAGTACAGTGCGAGTACAGTGCGAGTACCGTGCGAGTACAGTGCGAGTACAGTGCGAGTCCCGTGCGAGTACAGTGCGAGTACAGTGCGAGTCCCGTGCGAGTACAGTGCGAGTACAGTGCGAGTACCGTGCGAGTACAGTGCGAGTACAGTGCGAGTACCGTGCGAGTACAGTGCGAGTACCGTGCAAGTACAGTGCGAGTCCCGTGCGAGTACCGTGCGAGTCCCGTGCGAGTACCGTGCGAGTACCGCGCGAGTCCCGTGGGAGTACCGTGCGAGTACCGCGCGAGTCCCGTGCGAGTACCGTGCGAGCAAACCCACGGAAGCAGCTTGTAGCAGAGTATGGCCGAAAAGGAGCGGACCTCGAGTGAAACATTTATTCGTAAACTTCCCGTTTGCGGTTTGTATAAATCACTACTGCCAACTGCGAGCCGGGTGACAAACGGCCGGCGTAATGGCTGATAAAAATGATTACTTCCGCTTTATTGCAGTGTTTTATTTGCTGCTCTCCGTCGATACTCCGTGAGGCGAAGAATGACTTCGATAGATGTCGGTTGCTTTTACAGTTTCTAAGAGAAAGAATTCTAATGTCTCTTCATGTGTAATAACACCAGCAGATGACCAAGACGGTCTAGTATCCTCGTTTTACATGACGTGGATACCAAAAGATAAGACCTTTCGCGACCTGACGCGAAGGTCAGTAAGTAAAAATTGCTGCCTCTGCCTTGCGTTGTTGAACTGTGAGTGAGATACTAATCTTTCATACTTTACAATTGGTGATATTAAACGGCGTCTAGCAGATGCCATTAACAATATGAGAATACAGAAGAATATAACATGTAAACACTGTCATCACACCTTTACGAAGGTTCGGGGTTCGGGGGTAGTCGGCGTGAAATTGTTTTCACTGACCTACGCATAAATAAATATATAAAAAAACAAGTATTAAGACCTCTGTCTACTGCTGGACATACTCTTAGGCCTCCACCAAAGATCTAGACACCCATCAGACCTGGGCTTCCGGGATTATGCTGATCATCCGTCTACCTTGTTTGTGTCCCACGTCTACCGCCCCTCACAGATCTTTCTGCCCCATCGGTTGTCAGTGCTCAGAGAAATATACCCTCCCCATTGCTACTTAAGGCTAGTGATCGTTAGACTAGCCTTGACGGTGACCTCAGTTCTACGTATGCTCTCATTTCTGAATCGATCGCGCAGAGAATCTTCGAGTATAGTCCTGATTTCATCAGTGCTTGTTGTAGTTTTGCTGGTGGTAGGTCCCTGTTGCCGGAGACCGTCTAGGTAGGTATTACCGCAGTTCCTACTGCAGCTAACAAACAGTAGCGTGTAAACGTTACTGTGTTCCGGTTTATAGGGCGCTGTACTTAGTGTAATTACTGGAATAACGAGACTCGACTTATCGTCTCAAGGCGATAAGAGCAATGTGGTGCAGTTTATATACTTTTAATTAATGCCACTTTGTTATGGGCGGGCGTATCACATACTATCGAGTGAAGTTTCCTCTCGCTTTCTTGAATAAAAAAAAATATTTGGTGTTTGCGTTTTTGTTTATAATATGTTTATTATTAAACCACTGACCGTATCGTATCGTCTCCTAAAAATCCAATTCCACTTCTATATTAAATTTTGTATTGGATTAGAAATATTACGTGTGGAGATGATAACCGTGGTTATGCGTGGGTGTTGCTGTGTAAACATCCCAGGTTATTCTTCATTCATTCATTAGGAAAAGTATAAACATCTTGTTTATACTTTAAACCTGTCCTTGAATGAAAGCAATCGGAAAAATGAAATGTAACCTTATGCCAAACGCTGCGTCTAACGGCGTGCCCTTCAGTGTGGGGCCATGAAGTGCTGTGTTATGAATGTGTGTGTACGTACTCTTTTTTGTGACATTAATCACACATATAAAGTAGTAAATTAAATTCTTTAGTCCCAAACGTTAGTATCATGGAGTCATTCGTTCAAGTTATAACATAGTTGTTGCAGTTTATGCTTGCAAGATGCTTTCACTTATTTTGTTGCCCAACGTTTCGGACCTCCCCGTTAGCTTTATTCTCCCCACGTAGGTACTTTGCCCTCCTCTTTGATTTTATTGACCGCCCTCCTTCACAAACTACCCCCGGGGAAACAATTGTTTTTTCGTTGTGTACAAAAGTTTTATAATAGTTAGAGTGACACATCCGAATTCGGAGTTAGTTTATATACAATCGATGGGACCCGTTAACCGTTCACCTAATGGTAACTTATACTTGGTGGTAACTTATACGTATTCATGACAACAGGCAATGTTCAAGGTGTTCGACGTATGACCGGGATGATTCCTGATAAAGGCAGCAGATTTCGCTGCGACTTTTAAAACTGTTTCACCAAAATACATCCTTATGGAGAGGCGTGATGGTACATATCATATAAGACCATATCTCTCGTTTACAGTTATGTTACCAGTAACAGGGCACTAAAAATCGGAGGAGAGTTAAGTTTCTACTTTGCTGTTTAGTAAACAAGAGGATTGTCTCTCCGGTGCTGCTTGTGAGCTGGTTATAAATAGGACTTATTAGGTATGTAGTGAGGGGTGTAAGAGGTTCCGCGCAACAACTCACGGGATCCAAGCCAACCTCACCTGCTCGTGGTGCACCCTGCTAATCAACAGACGAGGCTCTGGTTCCCGCCGACTTGCATTGGGCGAGCGTGGTGGGAAAAGTGCAAGTCCCCCCATATGAACCTCTACATACGAGAGCTCCTAGTGTCCAGCGGTACCAGAGGCCATACTGACTGTATGTGCAGATCTTTGGAGGATGCCTATGTTCAGCAGTGGTCGTCTATCGGCTGATGGTGATGGTATGTAACAGGGTGTGGAAGTTTGTACAGAAAACGAATGATTTCCCAAGTTACAAAATCACCTCTTATCTTCTATCTATCTATCTATTATGCTTTAAATCATCAGACTGCATAAATTGAACACCGATTATATCGTTGGTAAAGTTTTTGAGCGTTGCTGCCTGTAAGCTCTTTGAAAAACTTAAAATTTTATCATTACCATCATCAGCCGATAGACGTCCACAGCTGGACATAGGTCTCCGCCAAAGATTCTCACACGATCGGGTAGGGGATTCATATTTCAGAGAATCTTGGCCATTTCTCATCACGCTGGCCCAATGCTGGTTGGTGGGAGCCAGAGCCTCGTTTCTTTATTAGGTGAAATTGGGCTTGGGTTTCGTGAGTTGTTGTGTGGAACCCTTACACCCCTTAATTTTATCATATATATCAATATGCTCAAAGTTAGCGTGATGCCTAAACGGAATTGATTCTTACCTAGTAGGCGAAGGCTTCAGGATCCAACAGTGGGAAGATGAAAGATCTGTATATATATAGTACATTTAAATAATTTTTGGATCCATTGGAGGCTACATGTTGAGGATCCCGCGCGCTGCTGGTTACATTACCAGACCCCGTTTAATAATAGCGTAGCACTAAGTGGTTGGAAGCTCATCGCTCTTCCATTGACCGTAAATTACTATTCACGTCACGTAACGGATTGAAGGCTTTACGGTCTCTAATATATTCTGCATTATAATGGCGGCAGCGCCGTGGAGCCAGGTGCACTGGCGATTTAATATTTACTGACGGAATTAACGATCTACCCTCACAACCCTTTACAAGTTCCTGCAATAATATAAAGTGCCTACAATTTAATATACTTCAAGAACTTCGATACAAAATATTATTTATTACCTTCAGCATTTTGGGAGCGCATGATGGAATTAAACGATACAAATCCTCCATCTCCTTTTCACAATCGCACACCGAATCACCATGCTTGCGTTGTGGACATCCTTAGTTTACGAACAATGAAGTTCAGCTCCTCATTCTTCATAAAAACAGCAAAAGAGTGGATCGACTTGCCGGCGTCGGTGTTCCCGTCTAAATACGACGTGGATGTCTTCAAGAGAAGAGTGAATACGCTGTTACTAGGTTAATGCGCTTTACCATCACACCAGCTCTTAACATCAGAGGGATCGTGGTCAAGCGCTAACCCTGTATACTTGATAGTCTGTGTATGCATTGAGAACGTGCGGAGATCCGGACTAGAGGCGTTGCTAAAAGCTTCTGCAGACAGCTGTAACCCTCGCTATGAACTTTCTGCGATTTTATGATTTCAGTGCTATAAAGCTAAGAGCATACTTTCTATTTTCATATAATCTCTATATATAAATAAGAGATTTCTACTTATGTCGGAGTTATCAGAAACGGATTCGAAGAACTGGTGTTCAATCTTCACTAGTTGGAGGGGCACAAGAAGAATAAAAAGAGACTTATGATGATATCTCTGAAACGATACGGCTTGGAGACTTGAAATTTAGTAACAAAATTCCTTACGCAGAGTATAGGATTTTATAAAATGCCACTCCCAAGGGGATTTGCGAGGGGTGTTACGGCCAGCGAGGCGGTCGAGGAACAGTCAGTATGCATAAACGTCACATTTTTTCGGGAATTTCTATTATAGTTAGACGGAGACTAGACATGCACTTGCGCCTTGACCTGCCGCTGCTAAGGTTACACTGGATGCTGCCACATCTAAGGAGCTGCAGACATCGCCTCAGGCGTGCCGATTTAATATTCAAATGCTTTCGTTTAATGAAATTCCGCGCGTCTTGTTTAATACGATATTCGTTATTCAATCTCTGCTCCCGTACGTGAGTAAGATAGATCCTATGAAATAAACGATTGTTTGGTTTAATATTAAAATTACTGGTGTCAGAATATTACTACATATATATGTACATATATGTATATATATACATATATGTATATATAGTATGATATTAAAAGAAAAACATAAACACAACACTTAAAACGAGAACTGCAACTTTGTGATTATTATTTGATAGATAAAAGAAAATATTTATAACAATAATCATCATCATCAGCCGATAGACGACCAATGCTGGACGTAGGCCTCCCCAAAAGATCACATACGGTCAGCACGGTCTCCGGTACTGCTAGGCACTAAAGGATGTCGTATGTAGAAGTTCATATTGGTGATTTAGGCCATTTTCCACCAGGCTGATCCAATGCGGGTTGGCAGGAGTAAGAGCCTCGTTTGTTGATTAGCAGGGTGCATCACGAGCAGGTGAGGTTGGCTTGGGTCCCGTGAATTTAGTTAATTGAAGAAGTAAAAGAATACATCTAGCTCGGACACGTTAACTATAGAGCTTGGCCGAAGTAACATCAACAAGGAGATCGATAGACGTATTCAGCTCGACTGAGCAGCGTTTGGGAAACTCCGCCACATTCTCACCTCGCAAATGCCCCAATGTCTCAACACGAATGTCTTTAACCAGCACGTCCTCCCCACTTCCACTTACGGCTCAAATACATGGCACCTGACCATCGGGCTGGTCCACTCTTTCAAAATATCACAGCGAGGGATGGGGACAGCTATGCTTGACATTTCTCTAAGGGACAAAATCCGGAAGGAAGAAATCCGACGGAGAACTAAAGTTGTCTACGTTGCTATCAAAATCTACAAGCTGAAGTGGCAGTGGTGACAGCCGATAGGAGAGAAAAGTCTTAGAGTGTGGGCCGTGTACAGGTCACAGAAGTGTAGGACGCCTTCCCTCCAGATGGACCGAGGACATTGTCAGGGCGGTCGGAAGTGAGTGGATGCGGGAAACTGAGGATCGCATTTGGTGGAAGACATTGATGATGATGAATTATGTTAAATATTTTCGTGGGTGGTAACTTTCTTCAGCGTCTAGTTATAAACCACCAGTGTCTATTCCTGTTCTACTTGGAAGTGCTTTGAAGGTAATGAAGTCACTGTTGTAAGACATTGTTGTCTAAAGGTGTCGCCGCAACCTGATCCGGAGCAAACACGATCGTAATGGACGCACGCATCGATTAACGCCGGGTCAATAAACATGTATAGAAATTACAGGGTCTTCTTGGCCTCGTTAAAAGTTTGCTAAGTAAACTATGCACGAAAAGTATTTAGCGCGGCAGTATCATCTGTTACACTTGGGAAACTATAATGCACTAATTGCTAAACTTCCCCGCGCTGAATGTTTAAATATCTTGCGAAGTAACTCTGTAAGGTAGTATGAGATTAAGCTGCTGTCACATTTAAAAGCTTTTTATTTTAAACATCTTTAGCTTGCAGAGCTTTTGCTGATAGTCTCAGAAGGAAAAAGTTGTAGTGAGGAGGCATTCACTGATCGGCTCTAAAGTTTTTTTTTCATTCTTACGAGTAGACCTGTTGTCATCATCATCAGCCGATAGACATCCACTGCTGGACATAGGCCTCCCTCAAAGGTCTCCACATACAATCTGCATGGCCTCCTGTGCCGCCGGCCATTACTGCCGGTCGTACGTTTCATATGGGGGATATCTGCCATTTCCCACCATGCTGACCCAATGCGGGTTGGCGGAGATCAAAGCCTCGCTTGTTGATTAGCAGGGTGCACCACAAGCAGGTGAGGTTGGTTTAGGTCTCGCGAGTTGTTTGACGGAACCCCTTACCCCCCCCATAATCATGATTACAGGGAATAACAGGAAAGTCGAGGTGTTTTAGCCGATAAGAATCCAGCATAGTAGTTGCGTTCCCCGAGTATAAACTTAGAGAACTCGTCACAGAGATAAATCTTCCTCGTTGTCACTCGTCCCCACTTTTTTGTTTTGTTTTTTCAAGTTTCGTTTGCACACAGTTTTTTTTTACAGAAAATTCAATCTCCATTAATGGTCCGGAACCTAGGCTCTGCTACACGGCTACCTACCCTCGGGGAGCGGTGTCCGGTCTCGGCTCGTTAAACTTTAGCGATATCAAGTATCGATTGGATTCCGATTACGATGCAACGGACTCCCGGGCTCAGGAGAGTTAAAAATCGCAACTTTTTTTTCCCTAAACGATTAGATGAAAAGTAGTATCACTTTTACTTAACTATAGGTAGAAACTCAGCATCCAACGGTGTTTATCATCTGTGGTACAGTCTCGTATCCTCACCTCTTTTGGTCACGTAGGCCGCCGAAAGGAGGTAGTTACTGAGCGACTTGTAGTTCAGGGCAACGCTGAGGGTATCAGGCCACGAGGAAGAACGCCTATGCGATGGACTGAGCAGATAAAGACGGCAGTAAATGGCTCATCATCGTTGCCACTCTATGAATGCACTAGGAAGGCGGCCACCAGATAGGAATGGCGACGGGTTGTTAAGCTTGCGACCAACACCTGAAGTGATGACCACGATAACTCCAGCAAGAGTGATACCGAAGAAGATAATAGGTAATAGTGTAGATATATATATATAGAACTGCCCTGAGCCCTGAACTTTAAGTTAGCGTTCTCAGCATACCTCGCGAGACTTACATTTATATTTTGTTTTATTCGACGAAGCGACGCGAAGCACCAGACGCTCGCCTGATGCTCAGTGACGCGCCAGCCCATTACAACGTGGCGCAAGTTAGAATGGTATACACTGCACCACATTGTGCTCATCACCTTGATACATAAAATATTATGTCTTGTTACCACAGTAATTACATAGCTTCCTTTAAAACCGGAACACAGTAATGTTTGCACAGTACTGTCTGTCGGCTGCAACAGGCGCTGCGCTGGTATCTACCTAGACGGTCACCGGCAATAGAGACACTATCAGCAGTAATAGCTATTGGTCCTTCAAACCTGATCACTGTAATGTTTGCACAGTACTGTCTGTCGGCTGCAACAGGCGCTGCAGTGGTATCTACCTAGACGGTCACCGGCAATAGAGACACTATCAGCAGTTGAATGTAACCAAGAATGTATAAGAAGTGAAATAAATAAATAAATAAACCGACGAGATTTTGCCACATCGAGGGGTTTGCTGCCTGAAAGCCAGTTGGAAGCGTTCACCTGGTTACTTTTCACATTTAAAACGTGGAGCCGAACGGTTCTCGCAAAAAAATATGAAGTACTATGTCACGCCAAATGCCGCGTTTAATGGACGGATCCTGGGCTTGGGGCCACTAAACGAGCGGGACATATATAATTTATTTCGGAAATCACCGGCAAAGTTAGATATTTATATATAATGAAATAAATTAGTTTAAATGAAATATTATAATTTATTTGAATTTATTTACTATCTATGACTATGTAGATTGCGTAGAAATACGTGATAATATGATAAGCCCTGTTATAAACAAAAGCTTCACTTTGAACTAATAAATAAATAATTATTGCACATAAAATTCACAGAGAATCACTCAAAGAGCAATGGAGAGGGCTACGCTCGGAGTTTCTCTGTGCGATCGAATCGGGAATGTGGAGATCCGCAGAAGAAGTAAGGGCACCGACATAGCCCAGAAGATTGCTAGACTTAAGTGGCAGTGGGAGGGCGCATTGCTGGAAGTACAGGCGGCCGATGGGGCAGTAAGGTCCTCGAGTGGCGGTCACGTAACGGTATACGTAGTGTTGGGAGACCTCCCACAAGGTGGACCGACGACCTGGTGAAAATCGCGGGAACTGGATGCCAGCAACGCGGGGGCCTATGTCGAGCTGTGGACGTCTATCAGCTGATGATGATGATACATAAAATTTTATTAAGTACATAATAAAAATATCCCGATTGATTTACATTTGTGTATAGGCAATGTTATGACAAGCATCGAGCATGGTATGGAAAGGTTTTGGGGGTAAACATCGTCTCAATGTAACCTACTGTAAATTTGGAAGAAGAAGAGGCTTACTTTCTAAGAACAATATTTGAGAACCACACCAAGAGACTAGATTTGGAGGAGGCCTACTTTCTAAGCACGATATTCGAGAACCACACCAAGAGACTAGATTTGGAGGAGGCCTGCTTTCTAAGCACGATATTCGAGAACCACACCAAGAGACTAGATTTGGAGGAGGCCTACTTTCTAAGCACGATATTCGAGAACCACACCAAGAGACTAGATTTGGAGGAGGCCTGCTTTCTAAGCACGATATTCGAGATCCACACCAAGAGACTAGATTTGGAGGAGGCCTACTTTCTAAGCACGATATTCAAGAACCACACCAAGAGACTAGATTTGGAGGAGGCCTGCTTTCTAAGCACGATATTCGAGATCCACACCAAGAGACTAGATTTGGAGGAGGCCTACTTTCTAAGCACGATATTCGAGATCCACACCAAGAGACTAGATTTGGAGGAGGCCTACTTTCTAAGCACGATATTCGAGAACCACACCAAGAGATTAGATTTGGAGGAGGCCTGCTTTCTAAGCACGATATTCGAGATCCACACCAAGAGACTAGATTTGGAGGAGGCCTACTTTCTAAGCACGATATTCGAGAACCACACCAAGAGACTAGATTTGGAGGAGGCCTGCTTTCTAAGCACGATATTCGAGATCCACACCAAGAGACTAGATTTGGAGGAGGCCTACTTTCTAAGCACGATATTCGAGATCCACACCAAGAGACTAGATTTGGAGGAGGCCTGCTTTCTAAGCACGATATTCGAGATCCACACCAAGAGACTAGATTTGGAGGAGGCCTGCTTTCTAAGCACGATATTCGAGATCCACACCAAGAGACTAGATTTGGAGGAGGCCTGCTTTCTAAGCACGATATTCGAGATCCACACCAAGAGACTAGATTTGGAGGAGGCCTGCTTTCTAAGCACGATATTCGAGATCCACACCAAGAGACTAGATTTGGAGGAGGCCTGCTTTCTAAGCACGATATTCGAGATCCACACCAAGAGACTAGATTTGGAGGAGGCCTGCTTTCTAAGCACGATATTCGAGATCCACACCAAGAGACTAGATTTGGAGGAGGCCTGCTTTCTAAGCACGATATTCGAGAACCACACCAAGAGACTAGATTTGGAGGAGGCCTGCTTTCTAAGCACGATATTCGAGATCCACACCAAGAGACTAGATTTGGAGGAGGCCTGCTTTCTAAGCACGATATTCGAGAACCACACGAAGAGACTAGATTTGGAGGAGGCCTGCTTTCTAAGCACGATATTCCGAGATCCACACCAAGAGACTAGATTTGGAGGCCTGCTTTCTAAGCACGATATTCGAGAACCACACCAAGAGACTAGATTTGGAGGAGGCCTGCTTTCTAAGCACGATATTCGAGATCCACACCAAGAGACTAGATTTGGAGGAGGCCTGCTTTCTAAGCACGATATTCGAGAACCACACCAAGAGACTAGATTTGGAGGAATCCTGCTTTCTAAGCAATATATTCGAGATCCACACCAAGAGACTAGATTTGGAGGAGGCCTACTTTCTAAGCACGATATTCGAGATCCACATCAAGGGACTAGATTTGGAAGAGGCTTACTTTCTAAGCACCATATTTGAGAACCACACAAAGAGACTAGATTTGGAGAAGGCTTACTTTCTAAGCACGATATTCGAGATCCACACCAAGAGACTAGATTTGGAGGAGGCCTATTTTCTTAGCACGATATTCGAGATCCACATCAAGGGACTAAATTTGGAGGAATCCTACTTTCTAAGCACGATATTCGAGATTCTCACCAAGGGACTAGATTTGGAGGAGTCCCACTTTCTAAGCACGATATTCGAGATTCACACCAAGGGATTAGATACTAGATTTGAAGGAGACCTACGCAGCGGAGGAGACTTATATTGATAGCTTATAAATTTCTTGTCTTTTTTATTGTCAGTTGGTGGGAACCGGCCATGTCGCGGCCGCACATCTGCCGCGTCTCCATTCCCCTCACGTAGGTCCTCCGCCCTCCTCTTACATTTTATTGACCGCTCCGCCTCAGAAAATGTTTTGCGGTAGACAGCAAACGTCTGTACGAACCGAATAGAACCGATTTCAATATAAACTTTTAAATCCTCTCGCGTTCAATGTTTACGAACAATACTGTTGGCAACTGAGTTCGTCACTGAAAAGTGTTTAAATATATAATACTTTTAAAACTTTATTTCACCTGTATGTATAGAATTGATTTTTTTAATTGATACAAAGCCTTTAAAGATTTTCACCTAGTGGTAACCACATGAACTCAGTTACTATGAGAGATCAGAATGTAATGTGTCTCTCCGTCCTGGTAATCTCAGTATTTAAAGTGTGTTTCAACCGGTAATAGTAATCTTCGCACAATAACCTCGTAGCTGAAGTAAGCTGTAACATAGTTTGATTATAAAGACCTTGTGGCCTTTACACAGTAATGTCTTCATGCCGAAATACACCTGGGAGGCTTTAATGTACAATATGCATAAATAGGAAGATTGAAGAATCACGAGCAATATATAATATATGATGAGTTTGTCAACTCCCGGGAGAGCGTGTCAAACTTCGTAATTAATATATATCGGCGTGGTCTCCCGGGCGGCATGCGTCTTCGTTAGCGGGGGCCCGCGGCCGCCATGTTTACTCGTTCAGCCTCCAAACGCCTCGGGATTTGACAGGAAATGGAGAAAAGTTAGTCGACAGATTGTCGTTACGGACTCCGTTTGTTCATTCCCAACCATTATTTATCTCGCAGACCTTTCGATATTTTCATATTATCATCGTAAAATTCAATTTTAATACTCGTATATTCACAGTTTCATTACCATTGACCTCTCGCTGTACAGCCTGATTCCTGTCTATCTGCACTTTTTTCTGTCATAGCTGTCCTTTATCCTCTTCTGTAATCTCTTGTAATATCCATTTTGTAACTGTTCCTGTCGACCTATTGCTATTTAGCCCACAGATATGGCTTGTCCATTTCTATTTCAAGAGACCTGCTGTAGAAGTTTTTGAAACAGTCCATGTGAATATCATCGAAAAGCTTTGTAAGTAATCTAAAATAGGGTTTTTTTATTTTTTTTATTAACGTGTGTAACAAAATGCTAACGGAACGCACACCCCGTACCAATACTGGGCCGGTAGCGGGGTAGTGTCGGACTCCAACCGACTAAAAAGCTTCACACGGTATTCCATCACCTCCGCAAATAAATGCACGAGGGTCGCGGGATATCGCGACAGTTCTTCCGCAACCCCCGTTCGGTGCCCGGATCGAACGAGCCCGCCTCGGGGAGGGATGTGAAGCATCCCTCCCAACTCACAAAATTCCTACACTGCGCGGCGACGCGTCGGAATACGAGACGCGTCGCCAGATACGCCCCAGGAACCCTTTCCAAGGGGGGCGCCGGACCGACGGCCCTTGTCGGTCGCGGCGCCAGGTTCCTCTGCCTAAGGAGGCAAGCGGCGGTCGTGCGCTCGGCTCCGCCCGTTGGCGACGAGCTATCTGCGCACTGCGACCGCCTCCTGCCCCCTCGGCGCCCGCTCTCTGTGACGCTCGGTCTCTCGCTTCTGCGACATAACGATATCGCAGAATCGGGATACCGCGTCCCATGACGCCAAGGCCAAGGCGTGCGACGATGTGTCCACCGGGTGTCTACACTCGTCGCACGCCTCGTTCGTCCTAACACTACAGTGACGCTGGTGCAGATAGCTCCCGAAGCAACCGTGCCCCGTGAGTATCTGCACCAGGCGGAAGTTTAAAACTCCGCTGTCTCTGTCCAGCCAGTCCGCGAGGACCGGTCGGACTGCCTCCACGGTGAGGCGGCCGTGCGTCGGGTCTCGGAGTCGCCGCTCCCATCGCCGACGCACGTCCAGGCGCCCCTCTCAGCGCCACCTTGCTTCTTCGTCCGGCGCCGGATGCTCGCCTCGCCCGAGGGCGCACTTCCGCCGCCAGTACACACGCGCCAGCGACTCCGCCTCGAGATCCCACGGCGGCGTCCCGGCGAGGACGCACGCCGCCTCGAAGGAGACGGTACGGTAACCGCGTACGACCCGTATGGCCATGACACGCTGCGGTGATCGCAGCAGAGTCCAGCCGCGGGCCGACAGGTTCTCCGCCCATATGGACGCTCCATATAACGCCATAGAGCGCACCACTCCGGTGTAGAGTCGCCGGCATCCGACGCTCGGTCCGCCCAGATTGGGCAGAAGGCGGCTCAGGGACCCAGCCGCTCGAATGAGCTTCGGGCCCAGCTGCCGAAAGTGCTCGTCGAACCTCCATCGGCCGTCGAGGACAAGTCCCAAGTACTTCATGGAAGTACCGACGGCGATGGAAGTCCCACCGACTATCAGCTCCGCTCCCGGCGGAGGCGCGTTCCGAGCGCCGTGGAAGCATAAAGCCTCGCACTTGCTCAGTGCCACCTCCAACCCCAAGCGCCGAATGCGCGCGACGACTTGGGCTACGCCCGCAGTCGCCAACACGCGCGCCTCCCTGAAGGTGCGTCCGCGGGCCGTCACCAGGGTGTCGTCAGCGTAACAAGTCACGTCGACTCCTCCGAGGTTAGCCCCGCGCAGCACCGCGTCGTAACCGACGTTCCACAGGAGCGGTCCGAGGACCGAACCCTGTGGGACGCCGCACGACACGTCGTGCCGACACCACTCGTCTCGCGTCGGGTACCTCACGAACCGGTTCGAGAGGTACGTCCCGATCGTCCGCCTCAGGTAGACCGAGACCCCGAACTGGACCAGCGCAGCGGTGATCGTTTCCCACGGAAGGGTGTTGAACGCGTTGGCGATATCGAGCGACACCGCCAACACCACCTCTCCGCCAGACAGCGCGTCGTCCGCTATGGCGCGCACCCGCGCTATAGTGTCGACGGTAGACCTGCTCCTGCGGAATCCGAACTGTGAATCGCTCAGATCCGGTCCAGTCTCCTCCATGTGTCGAACGAGGCGAGCTGCGATAACGCGCTCGAAGAGCTTGCTCACCTCGTCCAACAACACTATGGGCCGATACGACGACGGCGAGTCGACCGGTTTCCCCCCCTTCTTGAGCAAAACCAGTTTCCCCGTCTTCCAAAGGCGCGGAAACCGACCCTGCTTCAAGGACGCCGTGAACAGCGCCCGCGTCCAGGGCTCCAGGGGACCCAGAGCTAGAGCCCACGCGCGGCCGGGTATACCGTCGGGCCCAGGAGCGGTGTCTCTGACACGCATCCTTTTGACGGCCGCCGACAGTTCTCCTTCGCTGACACCCGGGGCGTCGTCCGGTTGGAAAGAGTCTTCTTCCCCCTCCCCCTCAGCCGACGCGGGACTGAGTCGCAGTCAATGGCGACTCCTCGACGTCCCGCCGTGGGAACAGGGTGCAGATCATCCGATCGAGAAGTTCCGGTCGGAGGCTGCGAGTCAGAGGGGGTCTCCAAGGGCGCAGCTTTTGCCGCACCCTCTTATACGGCTTCCCGAAAGGGTCGCCGTCCAATGACTCGAGCATCTCGACTTCGGAAGCCTTCTTCGCCTCGGCGATCGCGACCACCAGCTCCTTCACGTTGGCCCTGTGCGCCGCATACAGCCGCTCCTCCTCGGCCGTATCGCGCCTCCGTCGACGTCGGCACCTGTGGTACCGTCGCCGGCTCGCCACGCACGCCTTACGAAGGCGCGCTAGGTCCGCCGACCACCAGTACACACCGCGCCTAGGAGGCAGGGAGCGCACTCGCGGCATGCTCGCGTCGCACACGCGCGACACGGCCGCCACCAGCCTCTCCGCTTCCTCCTCTACGTCGACCGCCGCCGCGGACGCCCTAAACGCCCTCCCCTCGCGGACCCAGGCCTCGACCAGGGCCGCCTCCTCGACGAGGTCGCGGTCGAGACGCATCAACGCCCACCGAGGGCCGTCCCCGACCAAGGGTAGACTAGGATCGCTCGGAGTGCCCGAGGCCGCCGAGACACTGAATCGGACGTACAAATGGTCCGACAGCGTCTCTACGCCCCCGAGCACTTCCCAATCCCCGATGCGGCGGGCCAGGGCGTCTCCAGCGAACGTAACGTCCACTATAGAGCCGCCCCGTTTCCGCACGCACGTGTTCGTCGTCCCCCTGTTGAGCACGACCAACCCGGCCCCGACCGCGAACTCCTCGAGCGCGGCGCCGCGTGCGCTCGTCGCCGGGCACCCCCACGCCTTCGACTTGGCGTTGAGATATCCGGCGAAGAGAACGCGACCCGATCCGGTCCGGCCGATGAGAGCACCCACCTCGTCGAGCAGCCGCTCGAATTCAGCTAAGCTGCGATTCGGCGAGAAGTATGCTCCCACGACCAGAACGTCCCCGACCCGCCCCGCGACGTAACCCCGACCGCGCTCCACCGACTCAAGGTCGGGGGAGCCGTTTGAGGTCACCGTACCTATGGCCACCGTTCCGTCCACGTCCCCCGCCCAGCTCTCCCACGGTGGGACGTAATACGGCTCGCTGACCACAACGACGTTGATCGACCGCTCCGCCATGCTCTGGTACAGTAAGTCCTGAGCTCTGGCGCAGTGGTTGATGTTCGCCTAGAGGAAAGTTGAGGTCCATCGCTATTCGACGGACATCGTAACCCCCTCGCGCACGGAGCCCGCGCTCGTGCTCAGCGCTGGCGGTCGAGTGACCCCGGGGCCCCTACCGCCACGCTTACCGCCTTTCTGCGTCGCCTTAGCGACGCGCGCCTTGCCGCAGGCTATACCGCCGCCTCTATGGTCGGCTGGTTTACCGGCCGCACTGCAGCGGTTGCAGTGCTGCGGAGCGGAGCAATCGGCAGCTTTGTGGCCGTTCTTACCGCAGCGATAACACTCATCGCTACGGTCCGACTCGGCCTTACAATTTGCTTTCAGGTGCCCCTTTTCCAGGCACCTGAAGCAACGCTGCGGTCGCCTCTCCAGCAGTGTGTGACCTGCGCAGACACCCAGCCAACCAGGAGTCTGCCGCCGTCCACCACTTTCTGCGCCGCAACCACGGGGCAGCGCAACCACGCCGTCCCGAGGCCGGACGCGCCGACCGAAATGCTGCCCGACCTAACTTGGTCGGCTGGACAGCCACCTGCTCGCGCAATCGCGGCGACTACGTCGGCGCTCGTCACCGAGTCGTCGAGTCCTGAGACCCTCAACTCGGCGCACTTCACCGGCCTGGCGATGCGCACGACCTCCTCGCCCAGAGATTTTCGGAGCCTCCTAGCGAGGTTGTCGGCTTTTTCGCCGTTGCCGGCGCCGGGCACTTGCAATATGCGCGCACCGGTCGCCGCCGTCTTAAAACGTATCCCGGCAATGCCGAGATCGTTTAAATTGACCTGCTCTTTCGCCCGGGCGATGACTTGAGCGTACGTAACGCCCTTCGTCATCGCCTCGGGCGACAGGGTCACCACGACCGCTGCGGACCTCGGGGCCCTCAGCTTTCGCGGGCGACTCTTCTGGTCGCCTTTGCGCTTCACGCTCTGCCGCTGCTGCTGCTGCTGCGGCTTCGGCTGTGACTGCTGTCGCTGCTTCCGCCGCTGCTGCTGCTGCGTCTGCGGCAGTCGCTGCGCCCTCCTCGGCTTTCTAGCCACGACGTTCCACCCCTCCTCTAGAGGAGGTGGGGCGGGCGCGGGCTTGAAAGCGCCGGTCGACGAAGAGGAAGTCGGCTTCTCCGCCGCCTTCTTCGTCTTTCCCTTCCCAACCCCTTTCCCTTTACCCGCCAGGGCTTTGGGGACGGGGTTCGCGGTAACCGCGGCGACCGCTTTCGGCGCTGGGCCGGCCTTTTTGGCGGTTGAAGCCGCCGGCTTTGCCGCAGCAGCTAGCGGTGGGCGGACAAGCTTCTCCGGGAGAAGCCTGTCCTCCAGCGATGCCAGGCGGGCCGACACCATGGTCCCCACCTGCATCATAACCGTGCGACAAATCTCCTCGACCGACAAAGTCGTCGGTTCGAGTCGATCGGCACCGGTGCACCGCTTCTTCTTCGCTGGGCGGGCCGCCTCCTCTCGGAGAGACTCCTCGCCGGCGTTCGAGCAATCTATCTATTTATTTGTTTATTTCACCAGATTCACCTCCCGCTGATCCCCGGGCTGTTCCTTAACTACCTACAAGTGTGTAGTGAGAACAAATTGGGTACTTCCCTGTATTGACGAGGAAGCACATTGGTGCTACTCATTCCAAACGTGAATAAACTATGAATAGAGTGTTCATTAGAAGATGAACAATACGCAGTACGTACATCTGTTAACCCTTAGGTGAGGCTATGAATATATGAGGCTCGTTGGCGGGTCGACGACCTGTTCATTACCAATTAGAAACCTTTCACAGCGAATAAACTTGACAAGTCACGGTCTTCTTATATAAATGAGTATTAGCTATATATAAATCGTAGTAATTATAATAATAAAATCCTACTAAGTACATAGGAGAGGTGTAAGGGGTCCTGCACAACAACTCACGGGATCCAAGCCAACCTCACCTGCTCGCGATGCGCCCTGCTAATCAACAGATGAGTCTCTGGCTTCCACCAACCGGCATTAACCCAGCGTGGTGGGAAATGGCCCGAATCCCCCCATATGGACTTCTACAGACGCCAGCTTCTAGTGCCCGCCATACGGGAGGCGATGTCGACTGTATGTGGAGATCTTTGAGGGAAACCTTTGTCCAGCAATGAACGTGTCTATCATCTGATTATGATGACGATGATAATGATAAGTATAAACTACTGAACAACACAAGGTTGTGTTATCTAAACATCGTTACTAGCGCTATGGACAATACTAGCTACTTACCACCAGGTGATCCTCTTATCGGGATGAATACAAATAATTTATAATATACATATGTTTATCCATATATCATCATCATCTGATTATGATGACGATGATAATGATAAGTATAAACTACTGAACAACACAAGGTTGTGTTATCTAAACATCGTTACTAGCGCTATGGACAATACTAGCTACTTACCACCAGGTGATCCTCTTATCGGGATGAATACAAATAATTTATAATATACATATGTTTATCCATATATCATCATCATCTGATTATGATGACGATGATAATGATAAGTATAAACTACTGAACAACACAAGGTTGTGTTATCTAAACATCGTTACTAGCGCTATGGACAATACTAGCTACTTACCACCAGGTGATCCTCTTATCGGGATGAATACAAATAATTTATAATATACATATGTTTATCCATATATCATCATCATCTGATTATGATGACGATGATAATGATAAGTATAAACTACTGAACAACACAAGGTTGTGTTATCTAAACATCGTTACTAGCGCTATGGACAATACTAGCTACTTACCACCAGGTGATCCTCTTATCGGGATGAATACAAATAATTTATAATATACATATGTTTATCCATATATCATCATCATCTGATTATGATGACGATGATAATGATAAGTATAAACTACTGAACAACACAAGGTTGTGTTATCTAAACATCGTTACTAGCGCTATGGACAATACTAGCTACTTACCACCAGGTGATCCTCTTATCGGGATGAATACAAATAATTTATAATATACATATGTTTATCCATATATCATCATCATCTGATTATGATGACGATGATAATGATAAGTATAAACTACTGAACAACACAAGGTTGTGTTATCTAAACATCGTTACTAGCGCTATGGACAATACTAGCTACTTACCACCAGGTGATCCTCTTATCGGGATGAATACAAATAATTTATAATATACATATGTTTATCCATATATCATCATCATCTGATTATGATGACGATGATAATGATAAGTATAAACTACTGAACAACACAAGGTTGTGTTATCTAAACATCGTTACTAGCGCTATGGACAATACTAGCTACTTACCACCAGGTGATCCTCTTATCGGGATGAATACAAATAATTTATAATATACATATGTTTATCCATATATCATCATCATCTGATTATGATGACGATGATAATGATAAGTATAAACTACTGAACAACACAAGGTTGTGTTATCTAAACATCGTTACTAGCGCTATGGACAATACTAGCTACTTACCACCAGGTGATCCTCTTATCGGGATGAATACAAATAATTTATAATATACATATGTTTATCCATATATCATCATCATCTGATTATGATGACGATGATAATGATAAGTATAAACTACTGAACAACACAAGGTTGTGTTATCTAAACATCGTTACTAGCGCTATGGACAATACTAGCTACTTACCACCAGGTGATCCTCTTATCGGGATGAATACAAATAATTTATAATATACATATGTTTATCCATATATCATCGTTTACGTATGCGATAGTCGATTAAAAGTAATTGTACGTAACCTTATAAAGGTTCTACCGTTAATTGTAATCGCGTCCTCAGATTACTAGAATATACTGGTACGTTTGTTTGTTAATAAAACTTATCGTCATTATCAGCAGACAGACGTCCACCTCTGGACATTGGCCGCCCCAAAGATCGCCACATCGATCGATCCTGCTGCTTCCCGCAAACTTCACCAGATCGACGGAAAACTTATGCCTTCATAGATTTGTATACTGTAGGTTTTCTATCCCAGACCTGTGATGGCGATGAAAGCGTATTGGACAGTGGTATGTATACCACAAGGATGGTCAAAAATAAAGAATCCTATTTTGCGTTCGTATTTGCTAAAAAAACTATTTTAATACCGTTTCTATTTATAATAAAATTTTTATGAATACGTATTACACAGCTTAAGTTTATTTATATCAAGAGAACTGTTACGCGGGAAGCCTTTTTCTTGATGTAAATCTCCTTCAATAATCGACCCCAATTTTTTCCACGGACAAAACCTTTTCAGTATTTCAGCAAGTAGAACCCTTTTGATTAGAGACAAAGTAGATTTAAAAATTTAACACCAAGATTAACTGAAAGAAAATAAAAAGAAATTTTCTTTATTTTTAAATAAGTAGGCGGTGATCTATCGGTGGAGATATAAAATGGGATATATTATATGTAAACTGTTAACTTTATCTTTTTCTATATATGTTGTTATTAGATGTTTGTTTATGTTTATGTTGTCATCCGCCAGCAACCGTAGTAGCTCAGTTCGTGATCCCCATTGAGCTTGAACATCCGGATTCCATATGATTTCCAACCCAACCTACATTTGAACATGGTTGTGGAAAAATAGCTTCGATTCTCTTCTTCTTAGAGAAGGCTCCGGGGACGAGCAATGTGAACATTTAGTCTTCTTTTTAATGAGGCAATCTGAACTTTGGATACCGAGGCCCTGAATGGCAAACGGGTGCTCTTTCCAAACTACTAATGTAGGTTCTTTCATTCTTCACCATCCCTGAACGTTTCCTTGTATAATAAGCACCAGCAGTTCATGTTTTGTGTTCTCCGTTAGGTTATCTTGAGATTCCACGTTTAATCCTTTTAGTGGGCTATTTAGTTTGAGTAATTAATCTAACTTTTTTTTTTTGTTTTATGTGGGGGAAATGCCTACGCATACCCGTCCTCGCGGGGGCGAAGACGGGTTATGTCGGACTTGCACCGACTAAAACCCCACGATGTTCCGCCTCATCGCCATGATGGCAGGGTCACGGGAACGCGGGTGCGCACTCAACCGCGACCCGGCCGGCGCTGGCCGCTTCCGCGGCCCCACCTCGGGAGGATGGGATAAACCCTCCCTTTCCAGGGCGCGCCGGATCATGCAGAGCGCCCCCTCCTCGACCTCATGCGTGTGCGGGCGACCGGTTCCCCCGAACCTGTCGCCCAGAGGACCATGGGGGCCACTGGAGAAAACCTCTGCCGGCTCCCCGCGGCGGAGAGATGTTGGGCCCGCCGCTACCCGTCAACGGCCGCGGAGGATAGGGAGAACGGCGCTTTGCAATACCGACACTCCTCTTCCCCCGCGGCTCCACCGCCGCCGCATCGCCGGTGCGACACCGGTTGGCCACAGAGGGTACTCCCTCCGCGACCCCACCTCGGCTGCGAGGGGCGGTATGAAACCGCCTCGGCAGCATACAGCCGCCCCTGCGGCCCCTGGCCGCTCCGGTGAGCTCCAGTTATCCAACCAGTGCTCGAATCTGGAGCGGCCGCTTCGGCCAGCCCTTCGCCACGGGCCGGCCTGGTGGGTGGGTTCCACTTAGCTTCACCGTGTTGGGCGCCACGGTTACTAAGCCCCATCGCCACGACAAGGCGAGAACCCGTTGGAGAGGAATTAATCTAACTTGCTTTAAATGAGATATATGCCCGTATTCGTATTATTTACTTGTATATGTATTATATTTAATTGGTAATATTCACGTATTATTTATTGATGTATAAAAACATTGAATCTTTTGGTGTTAAAATTGTCATCTACACTTACCGCCGCATCTCCTCAGTCCCAGGTCGACAGATAGACTATGTCCATAGGCATTAACAGCGCCAAGGCTCACCTAATCTTCGTTGTACCAACACGGATATCAAATAAAATACATTATACAATAATATAAATACTGCAGAAGTGCGGTCGCAGCGGACGACTCCAATAAATGTAAGTAGAGAAGCTCAGAGCGGTGCCGGCAGCGCGGCCGCCTCCTCGCGCCGATATTAGCCTTACCACTGACAGTTTCATTTGCATTAGAGATAAAAATGGCCGCCATTTGTCCCATCGCGCAACCCCCGCCCCTACACTTTGCATTGTTTATTTCGTTTTATTCGTCGACGAAAAATTACACTTGGCTCAACTTGGTTCGTACTGAAGCAAACTCTTATCAAATAACACGTTAACACAACGAATCCATTTATATCTAACTTATCCAATTCTATTTTGAAATAACAAAAAGGAATTAGCTTATACGTTCGGAAACGGAAATTGCATAGAAAACTTTGTAGACGAATATCCTTTCTTTTTACAATGTCATTAACATGATTAAAGATACAGAAGTTGAACTTAAAACACTCTTTTGTGACTGAAATTTAGAAATAGGCAACAATCTGTCTTGATGCTATCATCATAATCATGAGCATATAGACGTCCACCACCGGACACAGGCCTCTCTCAAAGATCTCTACATACAGTCAGCATGGCCTGCGGTGCCGCTGGGCACTAACTGTTGTATGTAGGAGTTCACATGGAGGGATTTAGGCCATTTCCCACCAAACTGGCTCAATGCGGGTTGGTGGGAACCAGAGCCTCGTTTGTTGATTAGCAGGGTGCACCACGAGCGGGTGAGGGCAGCTTGGGTTCCGTGAGTTGTTGTGCGAAACCCTTATACCATACGTTTACTTAATTAATAAGAATCGGTTCAGTCATTTCGAAGTTATGACACTACAGACAGACACACAGACACATAATAATAACACCGTTTTAAGAAAAGTCCACTAACAAAAATAATCATTTCGTCGTTACAATTAGATACAAAGACGCGGATCTCCTCTTAGCAAATAGTTAAAGCTTTTTGTTTCGTTCGCGAGGAACGTTTCGTTAAGATTTCGCAGTTTCCTCCGCAAACTCTGTTGTTTCTACGTTACCGCTGGTGGGATCGTTCGTACTCGTTAAGCGCACTTTTCATTTATTTTATTAACCGACTAGAAGAAGGAGGTGCTCAATTGCCGCTTACCTTTCAATTCGTGACATCTTTATGTAATAATACGCGCCGACCTCGGTGATACGTACTTTATTGCAAAGGTTGTAGCTCAGCAATCGCCTCGAAAGTATTTCCGAAAAAAACTTACTCATCTCCCAACAAATCTATAATGTATTAACAATACCGTATTGTTAAAGGAAAGAGATTGTTTAACTAAATTAATGTCGTGTCGAATCGCCTTTGTGAACAATGCATATCGAATAGTTCCTAAACTCGGCGACTCGCAGCTCGTTAAGATCATAATGCATCTACGACGATCGTCTTCAGATAGCACGAGACGATGCCGTGACGACAGTTACGTGAGTTATCGTATAGTTGTAAATACTTGTTAGACAGGGCACGTTAATTGTTGATTAAAATTCGTGTACATTCTGATCAGGCAGTCTGCGGCTAAAGGACTGTTTCATTTTTCTTTACAACCTATGAAGGTGTAAGTTGTCTCGCACAACAGCTTACGGACCCCAAGCCAACCGCACCTGCTCGTGGTGCACTGTGCTAATCAACAAACGAGGCTCTGGCTCCAGCTAACCCGCATGGGCCCAGCGTGGTGGGAAATGACCCAAATCCTCCCATATGAATCCCTACCCGATTGATGTGGGAACCTTTGAGAGAAGGCCTATGTCCAGCAGTGGACGTCTATCGACTGATGATGATGTTAATGAAGTTTTTGGAATACGGCTTTATATTGATTGTAGTAACCTGTTTGATATTATTTATTAAATAAAAAAAAAGTTATAAGAAAACTTGGTAAGGTAGCTATGCTGTTCAGCCACGAATATTTTCGATCGTCTCATATGAAAACATTGCGAAGTGTAAATGTCCTCTTATCCTTTGTCCCCGGTGCATGGTGGGCGCCGGGGCAAGTTTTAATTGATCCAGAATTGAAGCGGCGGCGCAGCAGGCAAACGTTTTGCATCGGCTCCTCCTTGTTCTTGAATTTAACTTTATCTTTACTAACATTTGGTGTACGATACCAAGAACAGTTGTTAGAAATATATCCTACGGAACGTCATGCGGGAGAGAGGTTTCAATATCTTCCCTGCGACCCTACCTTCGCGATATTTTACTAAGGGACGACAAGTAGCTTCTTTTCTACCTGTTGACAGTTTACAGCATATTTTCAGGATGGAGTTGTTTGGCAGTGGACATCTGTAAACTGAAATGCTGATAATGATGATCGAGTTATCTTTGTAATAATGTAACTTCGATTTCCTTCTCATTAAACATTCATAAGACAGCTCATTGTCATCTAAAACATAATTCTGAACACCGGGTGAACGCCCTGACCGTCTGCTCTCATCCTCTTATATAGTGGGTACGTTGAAAGCGTAACACTAATTCTTGTAACACAAGAAAAATATGTGCTTGTTCGCTGAATATTTTCAGAGGCACCTAATCCTCGAATTAAGTTCGACGTTACACAAGGGATTTAAATCTTTGGAAGGAGCGAGAAAAATACGGGTTTTATACATACGGACGACCTAAAACTTGTACCATGGATCCTGGTGTAAAGCTGCGCTTATAGCCTTGAGCGGAAGCGATATTCAAAAATGTTATAAAATTCCATGTCATCATTTGTCGTCTATAAACTAACAGATAACTTCAATTTTACGTAATGTGTCATCATCAGACAATAGACGTCCACTGCTGGACACAGGCCTCCCTCAAAGATCTCCACATCGATCGGTCTCGCGTTGCTCGTATCCAGTGGGTTATGGAACCATTATTGGAGAGGAACAGAGACATTGCAGCAGTAAATTTACAATATGAGATTGGTGGCCAATAAGGCGGGTCAGAAGAAGCTCTGCTACGCTCCCTCCACACTCCACTCCATGTAGCCGCAATATTGCTTCAAGAACCTTTGTGTTATAAGGTAAGGGGTTAGCTGTGAAGTCACGATGGAAATAAATCAAATACCTAATCAATTTTGTTTACATACTTGATACAACGGCAAAATATTATATAACAACAAAAGAAAACAACAATTTACACTTAGAAGACGCTTCAGAATCATTAAATATTAAACCTTAAATACTAAGAATAGGTATAGTGTTAGACTGTGTAGTCTTCGGGCATTCAATGCCTTCTCACAATTATGGACGTGTTCTATGTATATTAAAGAGATTAAATAAAAATAGCTTCACGCTATTTAAGGTGCTTCGTAGCAGCCGTGTGCCATTGAATCTGAACTAACGTTTAGATCTTTCGTCAACAAAATTTGGCACACCACCCGTTCTCCAACCGTTCGGCAGCTCGCCGCCCCGCCACCCCATCCCTTCCTAATGGAGCGACCCCGTCGTCGCACTGGGCGTTGAGATTACGTGGATCCTTCACTGCTTTTGAGGTAGTTTTTTATATATCTTTAACTGTCAGGCCGCCGCAATTGTTGGAGTCTGCTTACCCTGAATACTGTGGCTCTACGTCGACGGCTGTGTACTGGACACAGCGTTGCTGTTGCGGCGCCAGTTTGTGTGATGGTGGTAACTAGCCATTGAATAGTAGCTGGACGGCAGCAGTAGTAGGTATCCAGTTATATATTGAGTTCATGGATAATTCATTGGTGGTCGAGCCTTGTTGTTTCCGACGATCTGGTGAGAATCGCGGGAACCCACTGGATGCGGGTAACGCGGGACCGATCGATCTGGACAACTTCGGAGGAGGCCTATGTCCAGCAGTGGACGTCTATCGGCTGATGATGATTATGATGATTAGTTTTGTAGTCGGAACCCTTAACATATTTTATTTTATTTTATTTTTTAATCGTTCCTCCTGCGTGTTTTGAGTCAAGGCCTTGTACTATCATCACTTATCATCACTTTTGATCCATCTTATTTCCTTAAATCCCCTATCATTCTTCCGTCTTTCATTCTGTATCTTACTCAAACTTCATGTCTCGGTCATTCTCATTCCATTTTCTTCTTTTATCCATCCTCTTGGAGTGAAGACGCCTTTTGAAGAGGGGGGGGGAGCCCGAAACAATCATACGCTGAAGCATATCCTTCTTTTTCCTTTCTTCATTCTTCTCTAACCTTTCTTTCTTCTTTGTTCTTTCCCAGTTCTTATTTACTTTTTATTCACCCCCAATAGTCTTTCCACCACTCTCCTACAATATTTGACAAATATTTCGCGACTTTCGTCTTCACTCATCAGAGAGGCGATGGCACCTGCGTCTATCCTCCTACCCATCTCAATTTCGCTCTCCATCCTTTCCCTTCCATATAAAGGACAGGAGGTGAGGATGTACACCACGGTCTGGTCCACAGCTGGGTCACAAAGGCACGCGGGACTCTCCTTGAGCTTAAACCTGTGAAGGTACTCGGAGAATCCCCCGTACCCAGTGAACATCTGGACCAAAACCGTGTCGAGTTCCAGCTGACGAAGTGAGCGATATGCCGACGCGACGTCTGGGAAGAAAATCCTCGTTGTTGAAGCCGTAGTACCTTCCACATACCTCCTGTTCCATTCGTCAAGCGTCTTCAGCCTGAGCTGACGCTTGACGAAAGAAACGGGGCAATCCTCGTACACAGGTCTTCTTTTATTCTTCAGGGCCGCTTCCTTGGCCAGTTGATCCGCCCTTTCATTCCCCTCCATCCCCACATGCGCCTTCACCCAGAACAATCTTACACTCGTCCCTTTTGCCCGCGCTTTCATAATGTTCTCTTTTACACGAAGCGCCAGGGGGTGGAGGGTGTCAGATCTTGCGACAGTTTCAAGGGCGGACCTCGAGTCGCTAAGCACGGCGCATGACTGCGCCGACCCGCTGGCCGCGTACCCCGTCGCTCCCACCAATGCCAGCAGCTCTGCCTGGTATACAGTGCAGAAGTTGCCCAACTTGAGTTTTTTACAAGTAACCTCTGCGGCGTTCCACACTACGCTGAACGCCGCACCCACCTTGTCGTCGATGCGGCTGCCGTCGGTGTAAATGGCCGAATCGGCAGCCGAGGTGGCAAGTTGGACCTCCTCTGCACTTTCCCCCAAGCAGGAGAACTCCACACCAAACTGTTCAGACGGGTGCGGTAGTCTCAAGTGGCTGACTAGAACCTCCAGCTCTCGGTCACCCAGCACTTCCCGGGAGTAGTTACAGTGTTCTCTTGAAGCTCATTTGGAGGAGTCCAATTGTACGAACAAATAATCGTTTAACAGCTTCGATCCGGATCAGACCAGTTACATTTGCATACAAAAATAACGGGACACTAGGTGTTTGCGTTGAAACCCTCAGTCGCCCGTATTATAACTAAAATATTTTAAAGGCTTTTTCTCCCCATCCCCAGTAAAGAAATGGATCACAGATACCATTAATTTAATTGTTATTTTACAGCAAGTTTGAACAGCATCCAGTCTGATTACTCGATAACACAAGAGAACAATACACAACTATGATTAAGGTTACTTCATAAATTTCCTTCAGAGAGAAACGAGTTATCCTGAAAGCAAGCTAACTTTAACTACCTCCCGGAAACCAGGTGAATATTTCTCTAGATGTTTTGAGACAATAAGATAGATATACCATCATCGCGCTGCTCGCCACCGGCAGGGAATTCATCTTCATACCCTTGAACTGCAGTGGTCATGTACGGTCCGGTTCCAGAGACGTTTTCTCCGGAGAACATTCAAATTGTGGAACGAGTTACCTGTCGAGGTTTTCCCCAGGAGCTACAATATGAAGTTCTTCAAAAAGGACGTGGAACGGTTTCTGCAGGATCGGCAGCATGCCGAGTGATACCTCTGGTGTTACTGGCGGTTACATGCTGCGGTTACCGCTCAACATCAGGCGGGCCACTTGCCAGTTTGACACTTGATGGGTGGAAAAAAAGATATGTCTCATAGATAGAGTGACACGTATGATTAGGTGATTAGAAGAATTATTCAACCTTTAATCTACTTTACTGGAAACCTTCAAGTTCAGCACTACAGCGTTTGTTTAACAGCTAATTTCGATATGAAAGACGCTGTAGCTAATGAAGTTATTCAGGTAATGAGTGGTTTTGTCTCGTGGCGAATCGGAGTGTAATGTTTTGTGAACAAGTTAAACCACATTGTCACGGGGACAGCCTTCCAACCAGAAGAACAACATCCTTCTACTGCGGGAGACTTTCAGCGAAAACATTTGATAATATTTATATGGTAGATTTTGCGTGTCATCATCATCATCATCAGCCGATGGACGTCCACTGCTGGACATTAGCCTCCCCCAAAGATCTCCACAGTTGTAGAGGTTCGTATAGGGGAATTTGGGCCATTTCTCACCACAATGGACCAATGCGAATCGGCGGGAACCATAGTCTCGTCTGTTGATTAGCAGCGTGCACCACGAGCAGGTGAGGTTAGCTTGGGTCCCGTAAGTTGTAGTGCGGTACCCCTTACACCCCTTGTGCGGTACCCCTTCCATTCAAATTTCAGAAACGAATTAATTTATGTTTAACTTGTAGTTAATCTGTACTAACGCAAACTTAAACATAAATTAATTAGCGCGAGATATCGGCGTTGTATTGCCTATTAATTATTCAAACATTTGATGTAGCTTTATTTCGAAGTGTCTCTCGTATGTCTACTTGTTTGGATCAGGATTGGACTGTCCCATTTTGATACTTGTTTATTATGAATGTAATGAATGTACAATATTTTTACATCGGCTTATTAACGGCGGACTTAATCAAACATCAAGAATGTTATATTAATGACACATAATATGTTACTTTAGTCATTTTACTGGAAACAATGCCTTTTAAATAGAACATTTACTAATTTACTCCTGCGCATGTAAGTTTAAATCAAAGTAATTTTTGACTATGTTGGGGATTTGGACTGACCATCACGGCGCTGCTGTACATCAACATCTGTATCGTTCATCCGGTTGTAATGACGATCGTTGATATGTAATAAACATGTACTTGTAGATATGCTGAGATGTGTGTGATATGTCCTGGCAAGATCCATCTGCAGGATATCAGACAGTAATGCAGTATAAATAGAAGGTATCTAGTTCAGTGCTCATAACGAGGACGGGGAAGGCCGAAGGTAATGTGTAAGAAAGGACGCGACCCAATTGACGTAATCTGCTTAAAGGAAAACTTAAGATGTATGAAGTATTATATTTTATATAATCTACTTTTCTGACACATCGTAACCAGCAGTCCATTAACTGATAGTAGGTCTATGTGGTCAGAGACCGTAGGTACCATCTTAACTCCTTTTCCCGTAAACATAACTGCGAATAGCACTATACTTATTGTGAAGGATGGAGTATCTAGTAATATTACTGAAGTCTTGTTAGCACCTCGGTTTGGTTGAAAACTTGCAACTGATGGTAAGTAGTTGCGGCGGAGTGTGGTCACCATCACATTAAGCTGCTGCCGACGTCTTGTACACAATGGGAGTACACACACCGCCCGGACGTGGTAACGTCTACAAGGTAAAAAAGTTAATATTAAATTTCTCAACTTTCTTCATAAAGAGGGAAAGCTTTTAATAATATTTGCCTAAAATATTTATTTACGTTTATTTCGATCATCTTAACAAAATAAACTTTATTTATTACTTATGTTTTCTCATGAAGTTAACTCTCACTTAAACGTGAGTCAGTACCGAATCCGTGGCTGTTTTTAAGTAAAATTGCCTAGTATTGTTATTAAGTTATCATCATATCGTCATTCATCATTATCAACCGACAGAGGTTCACGGCTAGACATAGGTCTCCCCAAAGATCTTCACTTCGATCGGTCCTGAGCTGCTTCCCGCAAAATTCATGACATCGTCGGACCACCTGATGGTCTTCTGTTAGAGAAGTTAAGTTACTAAGTTATCGTCGTTATTAAAGTATAATCGTTTCAACTTACTCATACTTTTTATATGTACAGCTGTACCTCGCAAACGTTCTCCTGCGATAACACCCTGATGATATTCGTCGGAGCTTACATGAGCTGCATCGCCATCTTCTACCAAGTTATTACATACATGCAGACCGGCACCGATCGATGTGGAGATCTTTGGGGGAGGCATCTGTCCAGCTGTGTACGTCTATCGGCTGATGATGATGATGAAGTGCTAAGTAAACTTCGAAAAATTACTGTTACGTTAAATTATTATGAATACAAGAAACACCCACCAACCCGTACTGGGACAGCGTGGTAGGCGAAGGCCCAATTCCTCTCAATAAACTAACGTCTATCGGCTGATAATGATGATGATACTAAAAGACCTGAGGGTTGTGTGAGAGGTTAGACCTTAATTCAGACGCGACGTGAACTGCGCGACAGTCGGTCAATATCTGCTCCAAGTGTTTGCGCCGAGCTTATAGCGCGTTGTTAAGATAAATTGAATTTATCTCTAGAAACGTAGAGGAGAAGAAAGTAAACGCTTCGTTTATTAATTTTATAGAGTATCTCTATCAAATTGATTCACGTTGAAGGCATTCTTTAACAGATATTAAACAGCATCCCATCACAGGAAGTATCATATACATAAATTGGAAACGTCCAGAACGGTTGCTCTTTATTGCCCGTTACTTATGATAACATACTATAAATATATGTTACTATCGTTATCATCATCATCGTCAGTCGATAGACGTCCACTGCTGGACACAGGCCTCCCCCAAACATCTCCACATCGATTAGTCTCGCGTTGCTCGCATCTAGTGGACTCCCGCGATTCTCACCAGATCGTCGGTCCACCTTGTAGGAGGCCTCACAGCACAACAACCAAACGTCAACAGCGATAACCTCTTAAAGCATTCAACTGATGTTTCGGCTGATAATAATGATATTTTTTTTATCCATAATGTGATAATCAATCAACAGCCAATTTACGTTCCCACTATTGAGACACAGGCCTACCCTCAATATGGGGGCGATGGGCTATAGTCACCACGCGGGCCTGATGCGGATTGGTGACTTCACACACACCTCAGAATAAATTCCAATTCATGTGCAGGTTCCCTCGCGATGTTCTCCTTGACCGTTTGTACTTCGCTGTTGTTACTTAAGTTCACAAATGTACACAACTTAAATATCAAAGTGATCGGTACATGCCGAGATGCGAACCCGCGACCTTCGGAATAGAGGCCGCACGCTCTAACCATTAGGCCAGCTAGCTAGATCAACGCGATAATTATTAACAAAAATTCTGCAACTGATGTTACATGACAATGAGGCTGATGATGAAGAAGAGCAGTCGCTCATAGTACTCTGCCTCTTATAATCTTTGTATTGGTTTTATTGGTGCTTCAATTCCCCCAAATAAACTTGTTCAATTTTAAGACTTAACAAGATCACTACCAACTTCTTTTTTCTGTCTCCTTAATAAAAGAGATAAGTGGAGTTGAGGAGGAATTTGCTATAACACGGACTCGCGATGATCTTCTAAATCCCCTTTGATAATCGCGTTTGTCTGAACTGATGCCTTTCACCATCAGACTCTCAGACATAGAGATACACATAGTATAATAACATAATAAAGATAATTGGTAAAATAAAGGTTTAATAGTAAATGCCCCTCAATGTAACCGAAATGCTCCATGTTCTTGTGAACGAAAGCCATCCGAGTGATAGCAGTGTCATTTAAGAAGTAGTACTATGAAATAGAAGTATAGTATATCAGTCTTCAGTAATGACAGCTGTCCAACCATTCCCACTCCTCATTATTGCAATTTGTCAAGCATTATCACTTGGTAGATATTTGTCTATTTGATGTTGTTTCCACTGTTTAGAGATTTTAATTAGATGTTATTTAAGTGTAAAGGGTCCCGTCCAACAACGCACGGGGCCCAAGCCAACCTCATCTGCACGTGGTGCACCATGCTAATCAACAAACAAGGCTCTGACTCCTATCAACCCGCATTGGGCCAGCGTGGTGAGAAATGGCCCATATCCCTACTTATGAACCTTTACATACGACATTCCCTAATGCCCAGCGGTACCGGAGGCCATGCTGACTGTATGTGGAGATCTTTGGGGTAGACCTTTGTCCAGCAGTGGACGTCTATCGGCTGATGATAGATAGATAGTTATTTAACAAACCGTTGGGTATGCAAAAGGAAAAATGTTCAAAGCGAAGTTATACAGCCAGTGCCCCCGTTATTAGTTTACTTGGCCGATATTAAATGACAAACTCTTCCACTGGGGGCTTGGGTCGAGATTGAAGGAGCGGAGCCAACGAGCCCTGCAGGCGCAATAACATTGTAGAGGCGTCGTCATTATTTCCAGTATGTGCCGCCTCGGAAGGCGGGTGCCGGATAGTCCCAAGCAGAACAAAATACTGCCACAAAAAACTTAGGATTTAGAGTAATCTCAAACCTCAGATCTCTTTAGATGGTCTCTATCTACGAGCTGGGCTTAAAGTCAATTTACGTCCACGACTAGAGTACTACAGGTACATCGTAAATGGCACTGATTTTATGACACAGGTCACATTAAACCGAAGTTATATATTTTTTTTTAAGTTGTATCAAAAAAAGTCTTTTATATGCGGCAATTTACGGATGCAAAGTTAAATAAAATAAAGTTAAATATTAATAAACTTTTTATCTTTGTTAATGAATTAAGTAATATTTTTATAACAGATAGACAGGTAGAGGATATCAAAAGAATTGCTGGTAGCCACTGGTACCAAACAGCGCAAGACCATACTCTGTGGAACATATAACAAGAGATTGACCGGCAGTGGACGAACTTCCGTTGAAATTATGATTATGATCAATACTTTTAATATGACATTCGTAATTATAAATATGATCTACCAAGCTTCCACAGGGCTATGGAGAGCGCTATGCTATCGGAGTGTCGCTGCGTGATAGATTCAGAAATGAGGAGATCCGCAAAAAAACTTAACTCACCCACATAGCCCAAAAGATTGCTAGACTTAAGTGGCAGTGGGCAAGGTACGAGTATATTGCTCGATGGACTGACGACCGATAGGGTTGTAAGGTTCGCGTGTGGAGTCCGTGTATTGGTAGACACAGTATTGGAGGGCCTCCCACTAGGTGTACCGATGATCTTATAAAGGTCGCGGGATACCGCTGGATGCTGGCAGCGCAGGAAAGATTGGTGCGGAGATCTTTGCGGGAAGCTTATGTCTAGCAGTGGATGTCTATCGGCTGCTGATTGATTGAAGTTTCAATAAAGCTCCTTGTTTAAACCGGATGAGAATTTTACATTATAATTTGGAAAGAACTTTGGATCCTCTTCCGCCAAACTTAACGTACCTAAGTGAATGCATCAGTAACCCTTGCTTTATGCCACTCACGTCCACGTGAGACAGTACAGTTGGACAGTAACATTAGAGTCATTTAGTGGTCGATGAGAGTCACTATCAAATTAACTTTCCAACCCTTTTTATCCAAACTATATTGATGAGTGATTTTTCCAAATTTCAACTTAGTCAACCAGCTCTGTATGTACCAAAAGATGTGGCGTGGTACATTTTAAAACGCCTCTACTTTCACCCTTTCAAAGCAAGGTATTATTTATTCAAATATAAAGTACTAAGTGATATGCAGATTCAGCGTTTCTTTATTATTATTTGGAAGCGTTAATATTTCACGCAGGGACGTGGAGCCTTTTTGGCGTAAAGTATAATTTTCAAGACACATTTCACACCCCACTTGCTGGAGACGGACGGCTCCGGGAGAACGGGTGGTGAAATTTTATAAGAATCGTGCAATTTTTTCCAAATACCTTTCTAAACAGACAATAGGGGTAGAAACAAATAGTATACGTAAATTCACTTAACAATGAATAATTTCCCTTTCGTAGGTAACAAATCTCAAACATTTTTTTTATTTAGGCGCAAATCTTCGAAAAGAAAAGATATCCTTAGTCGGGGTCCTTACCCTACCAGCCTCGTGAGTACTTTTTCAATGACCGGAGACCACATCGTGCCGTTGTCCTCCTCAGGGTTGTTTAGAAGGCGAAGGGAACTTCCAGCTTGACCGCAAACAACCCCGAAGGCCCCATTATAGAATACCATTTATCGGTGCGACGTGATGAAGCGCTTTAACACCACGACGGCTTCGTCTCCGAGCGGTCTCAAAAATACTTAATGATCCCCACTATATAGCAAGCCTGATACCATTGATGTGAGGTTTATCAGAAGACTAGAGAGTAATCTGTTCTTCAACCTTCTTCTGCTGTACGCTTGGCACCACAACTGGTGCTATATCAGGAGAGAATAGTTTCCTACTTCCTCGTATGTAAATATTAGTATTCAGGTATATATGAGAAATTGCAATTTGAACTAAAACTAAACTTTACGTTAGTGCTAAACATATTTTCAAAGACTAACAATTATATCAGATTAGAACCTATGTATTATGATTCGAAATTCGATTCAGGTTTTCAGGCGGCTGTGCCTGAAATTGTTTTACGTACTAGTTAAGGAGGCGGCAACCTCTCAAACTCTCGTCAGCTCTAATGGGCGACATCCATCATACGAATTGAGCTGGCGGCAAAATGACATAAAACAGAGGAAGACGCCGTAATATCTATCTAGACAGAACGCGGAGACTGTCTACAGGGTAAATGTAGGAAGAAATGGTTAACCAGGGCTAGATTTGCCTAGAAAAAGCGAATACCTATGACTGTCCTATGACTGACTATGACTGTCCTATGACTGACTATGACTGACCTATGTCGCGTTAGTGTTAAACGAATTTTCAGTTTCCCATTAGAAGTGAACAGGTGCCGGATGAGGTGAACAATGAGCGCTGACTAAATCCTGATCTCGACTCTTTAATATTTGTCTCCCCATCGCCTGGCCGCTGATTTATATTCAGGTTACACAACTTGACATCGTCAAGGACGACGACGGGGGGACATGACGGATTGCTTCAGTGCTCCGGTCCGGGTTGAGAGAGGAAGCGACGAGACGAGTTGGACGTTCACCTGATGGTAAGTGACAGACCTGTCCAGGTACGCGAGAGGAATTTTATTAGTAACAGTAGTCTTCTATTTCTGTATTATCTTATTTAAATGCCCCGGCAATCATCTCTTCCGGATAACTACCACTAGGAAGATTACAACGATAAAGACGTATGTTAAAGTTTATACTTTGGAGACCACTGGACGCTTGCTCCAGCTGAAGAATGCTAGATAGACACTACTGCTGCATCTGCAATATCTGATACCAAATAATATATTAATAATGCAAATATTGTTGAATTCCGGTTCAAAGAGAGCATAGTAGTGGAGGGTGGGGAAAAATGCCTCTCTCCTCACAAGATATACTATGTACGACTCTGCAGGATATAGCTGATGGAGACTGTAGTAAGTCGTTCTGGAACATACTTCACGGGGCGTTCCGGTAAATGGTACGTCCTCTTTTTCAATCTGGATTTATCCTATAGATTATCCTTCCAAGGAGATAATTGAAGATATTTTAATTGCGATAAAATAAATGGTTTTCCTGTTTCGATGTGTGTGCGCGCGTGCATGCGCGCGTGCATTCGTGCTGCGTGCGTGCTTGCATGCGTGCGTGCGTGCGTGCGTGAGTGCGTGCGTGCGTGCATGCGAGCTTGCGAGCGAGCATGCGTGCGTGCGTGCGTGCGTGCGTGCATGCGAGCTTGCGAGCGAGCGTGCGTGCGTGCGTGAGTGCGTGCGTGCGAGCTTGCGAGCGTGCGTGCGTGCGTGTGTGCTTGCGAGCGTGCGAGCTTGCGAGCGTGCGAGCTTGCGAGCGTGCGTGCGTACGTGCGTACAAGCGTGCGTGCATGCTTGCGAACGTGCGTGCGTGCGTGTGTGCGTGCGTGCGTGCTGGCGAGCGTGCGTGCCTGCGAGCGTGTGTGCGTGCGTGCTTGCGTGCGTGCACGCGTGCGTGCTTGCGTGCGTGCGTGCGTGCTTTCGTGCGTGCATGCTTGCGTGCGTGCGTGCTTGCGACCGTGCGTGCTTGCGTGCGTGCATGCTTGCGTGCGTGCACGCGTGCGTGCGTGCTTGCGTGCGTGCATGCTTGCGTGCGTGCACGCGTGCGTGCGTGCGTGCACGCGTGCGTGCGTGCGTGATTGCGTGCGTGCGTGCGTGCTTGCAAGCGTGCGTGCTTGCGAGCGTGCGTGCGTACGTGCGTACAAGCGTGCGTGCATGCTTGCGAACGTGCGTGCGTGCGTGTGTGCGTGCGTGCGTGCGTGCGTGCTTGCGAGCGTGCGTGCTTGCGTGCGTGCGTGCGTGCTTGCGTGCGTGCGTGCGAGCTTGCGAGCGTGCGTGCGTACGTGCGTACAAGCGTGCGTGCATGCTTGCGAACGTGCGTGCGTGCGTGTGTGCGTGCGTGCGTGCTTGCGTGCGTGCATGCTTGCGTGCGTGCGTGCTTGCGAGCGTGCGTGCTTGCGTGCGTGCATGCTTGCGTGCGTGCACGCGTGCGTGCGTGCTTGCGTGCGTGCATGCTTGCGTGCGTGCGTGCTTGCGTGCGTGCATGCTTGCGTGCGTGCGTGCTTGCGAGCGTGCGTGCTTGCGTGCGTGCACGCGTGCGTGCGTGCGTGCTTGCGTGCGTGCATGCGTGCGTGCGTGCGTGCGTGCTTGCGTGCGTGCGTGCATGCGTGCATGCTTGCGAGCGTGCGTGCGTGCTTGCGTGCGTGCGTGCTTGCGTGCATGCATGCTTGCGTGCGTGCTTGCGTGCGTGCTTGCGTGCGTGCACGCGTGCGTGCGTGCGTACAAGCGTGCGTGCATGCTTGCGAACGTGCGTGCGTGCGTGTGTGCGTGCGTGCGTGCTTGCGAGCGTGCGTGCTTGCGTGCGTGCGTGCGTGCACGCGTGCGTGCGTGCGTGCGTGTGTGTGTGGGGTAGGGGAACAATGTGTAAAAATGTTGAATACATCTCCATGCCAAGGTTTGTCGGCTGTATACTTACACTTGTAAAGTTCATTCATAACATCTAGTACAATAACACGCTCTCTGCTTACAACTGTATCGCCGGAAAATAAAAAAAAAATTCGTCCCTGACCCTGAAGCAGCTGAAATTTCCTAAGAATTTTTTTTTCTTAGGTTACTACGTCTGTAGTTTCTTTATTAGAAAACTTTTTCTTTACATACTAATTAAAAGATTTGCAGCATCTAGTTCTTTTATTGTTTTCTACGATTATAAAGTTCCAGGAGCGCTATCTCCACCGCAGTGTCTATTTTCAGTTATGAGCAACAGTACTGAAACATTAAGCAGCTAATTATAATGAGTAAAGTTTCTGAAAAATGATGAGTAGAAGGAAAAAGTTAGGGAATGGACTTTCATATTTGGGGCGTCCGAATTGTTCCGCCGAACCAGAGACAGAAAGGAATGCACCACGCTATCGCCAACCTTCACTAGTTGGAGAGGCACTGTAAGAATAAGGAAACGGAAACGTGATTGTATTCCGTCTTGAAGGACGTTGTAGCTATTGAAATGGTTGGCTTTATGAAAGTTACAATGGTGTGGTGCTGAGCGCTTTATGGCTTCACACAGCGCTTCCGATAATGAGGTATCGATCTTACTTAATGATGCGCGATGGCTGAGCCGGCTGGTGCGGTGAATTAATTGGCTGGCTTACAACTGTAGCGGGAAAGACTTTCATTAACAACTTGCCGTATTTATTTTGCAGAGGAATGCTTGAGCTAGAACACTATCGTTAACATACGGCGCCCGCCCCTAACAATTACACGGGGTGTTTTTCAGCGCCCCACTGTATACAGAGCTGCAACACGTGCAAAAACTTGCATCTCTCCATAATGGTATATCCTTCATCATCTATGTTGTGTTCAGATTTTCTTTAAAGCTTGCGAGCAAGATACTCCTGCCCCTTACAACCTGGCGCTAGTTAGGTTATCAAACAGCATCGAACACTGCTCGAGACGTAAGGTGTTGTCTCGCTACCTCAGTAATTTCACTAGCTACAGCTTTGAACCGGAACATAGTAATATTTACACGGTGCTGTTCGGCAGTAGGAATAGGCGCTGAGACAGTACCTTACTAGATGCTCTAAGGCAACAGAGGCCTATCACCAGTGAGTTAATTTAACAGAAAGAAGTTAGAAGAATTTCTTGGAATTGACGGGTCTGTTTTACTAGCAATCCTCTAGGTGTCTACTTCCGCCGTTTCCTTTGCTATGTAGCTATTGAAATGACCACAAATTTAACTTCATATATTTTAAGACGACGATTTAATATGACATTCTAAGATTCTTGACAGCATTACTTACCAGCATATTCACTGTTATGCGCGGACGTAGCATATGCTTCCAAGCGATCCTTCTGCGTTTCAATCATCATCAGTAGATAGACGTCCACTGCTGGACACAGGTCTCCCAAAGATTCCCACACGATCAGATAGGAATTCTTATGGGAGATTCGGGCTTTTTAACTTTATCCGTTTTTATTTCAGAATTTGAACTTCACGTTAAACTGATTGCAAGTGTCTAAATTGTCATCGTCGTCATCAGCTAATAGCCGTCCACTGCTGGACATGGGTCTCCCCCAAAGGACTCCACATCGATCTGTTCTGCCTTTCAGTCAGCATGGCCTTCGGTACCGAGGTGCACTAGGCGCCGTCGTTTATAAAGGTTTATGTGGGAGGATTTGTGCCATTTCCCACCATGCTCGCCCAATGTTGGAAACCAGAATCTCGTTTGTGGACTAGCTGGTTGACTTGGATCCCGCGAGTTGTTGTGCGGGAACCCTTACATCCAATGCTTTGTTGCAAAGCGGCCCCGAAAATCTTCACAATCCTTTAACTAACTTTAACTATGCTTAGATATTTTTAGTTCTACATATCTAGGATTGTGTAGTTGTTTCGTGCAGTCTGCGTTAATATAGTTCAGATCACCGGCACCGGCACCGCAGTGAACGGAATAAATTCTGTTTCCGTGCAATAACACCGGCAACTTCATACCCTACGATTTCTTTAAATTTGCCTTCTATAACAAGCTTCAGATAGCGCGAAACATAAAAGTAATATGTAAAGAAAAAAACGTGATGAAACCTATTCGAAATTATGTATGTATATAATACACAGATTCAAAAAAAAGTACTTATTGAAAATAATTAACAGATTTACGGCTTACTATATCGAAATACCAATAAACACTTCCAGAAGTCCAAGTTTATTAATTAACTTAACGCTATAAAAAACACATAAAATTTCTTAAAGCTGATTGTTGCTATTTGAATTGGTTATAAAAACTGCTTTAAATGGCAACACTTAGTTACAAATCAAAACAAATCGTAATGATTTGTTTGTTGGCTTATGCTTAACCTTGATAACATGATTATCGTACACTGTGGCAAGGTCAATTTAAAATATTGTACTGTTTAAAATAGATAGTTGTCGTATATTGCTTACAAAGACATACACACTACAAAACCGTTTAATGCTTAGCGAAATGTATCTTCGGAGACTTCTTATGAGGTAAATACAAACGTCACAAATTATTAATAAAATACAATTGTTATTTTACTTTTGATATGTAAGAATTTATAAATTACAATAATACTCTTATATTACAACACGTTCTTGTTATATTATAATTTTATATATATTCTACATTATTTTAATATTTATAAAAGATGTATTATAAATTATGCAATTTCATCGGTTGTAGATTTTATAACAACACGACGAAAGATAGTTATTTTATACTTAAGATCACCCAGTAATAATATAAATAGCTAAAATTAACAAGAGTTTTTAAAAATTTTTCCTTTGCACATGAAAAAAATCTCTGATTATCATAGTATGGTTAGTTTACAAATTGGAAGCTAAGTACCATAACAATGATTATATTTGATATTATTATTTAATGCTTTTGTACTCTATAGAAAATTGTTAAATGAAACACCGCTTAAATAATTTTGGCAATCGTTGATGTCTTATTTATTGAAAATAATGTTAAGAATTTTTTCGTTTGTTTAAACTTATATACCTTTACCTATATACCTTAACTTACTTACTTAACCTATATAACTTAGAATATATATAACCCATAAAAGAATATCTTTTGTAGCATATATATAAAAAACTTATAATAGACTTTCCAAATAGCTGTACATCTTAGAACCACTTTGGATCTAATCATCTTAATGATTTCTATAGTATCATAAAATATATTGTACAAATTTTATTATAATTTTTTTAGAATATTTAATTTTAATACAATTGTTCACTGAGTTGAAATAAAGTTTATGACATTTTATATTCTATTATAGAATTATGTTATTGTTGTTTTTCCAGATCACTGGTCCAACATAGTAAACAATCACATTTACCAGCTATTTCACAGTACTTTAAATATGACAAATATGAACACCATGATGAAAAATACAAGAAAAACCAAAGCAATTTTGCAATAACTCTATTTGCATCTGTTTTAGTTGGCACAGCTGCAAAAGGTACATTTTTGCATGTTAATGTGCTTGAATAACATAGTGACTGGCTATGTCTCTTGCTTTGGACAAGTGGAATACAAACATAGTGCAAGCTTTAAACATATAATGCAGAAACATTCTTTTTCTTACAACTTGCATAGATTTTTATATCTCAGGCAGAGAAATATATATTCTCTATTTTTGCATGTCTGTAATGTTGGGTGATGAGGTAGTAAGGTTCTCAAGTGGTGGCCACATATAGGTGAACATACTGCTTAGGAGACCACCTGGGCCTAAAGAATAAAATCTAGCCTTGTGTCTTGGTCAAGGATCCTATCTGTATCAAAATTGGATTTGAAGAATAGAAATAAAAACAACACACACCTACATTTTTATAAAATTGCTATGAAAAATTTATTTACTCCTTTTAATTTGCTGAAGGGAGTAAAATCGGACAACAAAAGGAAAAAGAAGTAATTGTAGAAGCTGGCGAAAAAAGACCTGATCTTCCAACTTACAGAGCTGATGAAGTGAGCAAACATAACACCAAGTGAGTTTAGAGAAGTAAATTTATCAGATATAAAGACTGAGTGATGTAGTTTTAGGTTTTATATTATATTAAATGTAAAAGTGAGAAATGAACAAACCATCTACTTAATCAAATTACATTCACAG
Source organism: Ornithoptera alexandrae (assembly GCA_029030555.1). Taxonomy (NCBI): domain Eukaryota; kingdom Metazoa; phylum Arthropoda; class Insecta; order Lepidoptera; family Papilionidae; genus Ornithoptera; species Ornithoptera alexandrae. The sequence goes on along the minus strand of JARDVY010000288.1, from coordinate 13,294,008 downwards.
CAGCAGCTTCTGGGTTATATACAGGCATGGAGTGTATGACATTACATCATTCCTCCCCTCCCACCCTGGCGGTGAACAGATCTACAATGCAGCCGGACTGAGCATTGAGCCTTTCTGGAATGTATATGGAATGCACAAAACTCAGGAAGTCTACAAGCTGCTTGAATCATACAGGATAGGTATGTATGCTTTCAGTGATGCCATGGGAGGTTGGTGGGTTGTGCCTATTGAGAAATGTTTGCTAATTTGAACATTTATTTTATTCTTTAAAGAAAGAAGCTTGGATGTTATGTTACTAAATACAGACTAATAAACTATAATAATATTTATCATTATATTATCTGTACGACATTTTAATAGCTTTATAAAATATGATTTATACATTCAAGTAATACATAGCTATTATAATTTGCGAATGCAGTATGTACAGAGGATTAAGTTATTAATTTTAATACTTAGGACATGTAGTGTTCAAACATTACCTAGACCTCCTGGCTAATTTTACTTTCTATTACAAACCTGCTGCCTTTACTACATTGTTGTTTTTCAGTGGGCCATATATGAGAAGAAGAGATGTTCAGTGAGCTTGCAACATCATTTTTGACATCAATATTATTTAGCATCATATTAAAATACAGTTCAAAGTTACTGTACTATTTAAATAAAAAAAAACAACAGCAATATCACATACCTTGGTTTTTATGTGATAAAAATTATTACCATTCCCATCTGACTGTTCCATGTGATAAAAACTATGACCTGGATGGATGGTAAGCTGAACAAAAACCATTCATTTAAATCTATAGGTAACCTGCACGATGAAGATATAGTTGATCACAGCGACGAGGAGTTGTGGGCGCGGGAGCCCTGCAGGGATAAGCGGCTTCTTGTGAAGACAGCTAAGCCATTCAACGCCGAAATACCACCCGAGTATCAGATCGCACATTTCGACACACCCAAGTATGTACTAGGTTTTCGCAACTTTAATCGAGCAAATACTCAACATTGAGACTCAATAATAGTTAAGTTAGAAATACAATAAAAAAATAGTCAACTTAAATCAAAGAAAATTGATTCGCTCTCAGACTATTAACAACTGTTACATTAATAATTTTGTTATGATCGTCAGTTGTGTGTATTGTTAGTTGGATAACCTTTAACCTTGATAATAAAATATATACAATTTGTGTTATCCCTCAAAATATCACAGTAAAAAGATAACAATTTTTTTTTCCAATTTTATTTTTCTGTTGGTCTTCTTCTACATGGTCAATGAGCCTGACAACCACACGAACATCAGTTTTCGTTACATACCCACTTTGTAGTGTCCGTTTGTTTGTTTGCAGCGAGTTGTTTTACGTGCGCCAGCACATGCCTGTTCCAGAGCTGGATGCGAGCAGCCACCAGCTGCGCGTGGTGGTGGAGGGCACTGTTAGAGCGACCACGTTCACGCTACAGCAACTGGAGAGCTTCCCTCGCGCCACCTTCCGCGCCGCGCTCATGTGCGCCGGCAACCGACGCAGCGAGATGGACAAGGTGACCACCACACACACGACCTACTACTGGGTCAACACGATAAATCATCTCGTATAGTAAGATATAAAGCAAACTTCATATCGGTGTCTACTGCTGAACATCGGGCGTCCCAATCCGAGGATTGATAGCAATATTCCCCAAGCTTTGATGCAAGGTAATGAGCGTTCTATTTTTTTTGTTTATTTTATTCATTAAAGCGACGAGAGGAACCGGACGTTCACCTGATGGTAAGTGATACGCTTGCGCATAACATGGCGCTAGTTAAGATGATATACCGCGCAGCAGACTCGTTGTGCTCGTTGCCTTGAGACATCAGATATTAGATCTCGCTACCCCAGTAATTTCACTAGCTACAGCGCTCTTCAAACCGGACCACAGTAATGTTTGCATAATACTGTTTGGCGGCAGAAATAGCAGCTGCTTTAGTACCACCAGTAAATAAATTGGTTAGGATCACAGGTTCAGCTGCTGATGTTTTCCTAACGTTGTGTATTCTATATATAGGGGTGTAAAGGTTACTGCACAACAACTCACGGGACCCAAAGCAGCCTCACCTGCTCGTGGTGCACCCTGCTAATCAACAAACAAGGCTCTGGCCTCCCACCAACTCGCATTGGGCTAGCGTGGTTGGAAATGCCCCACATCTGCCCCCACACGGAGCCCTTCCCAATGAATGTGGAAATGTTTAGGAGAGGCCTATGTCCAGCAGTAGATGTCTATCGGCTGACGTTGATGGTGATGATGATGATGTGTATTCTAAGCCGCCGTTTCCGGCACACGAAGACGACAATGAGACATTACTCATGATGAGATTATTAAAATATTCAAACGCATCCCTCACTTTAAGAATGGTCCAGCTTATTGCTTTAATAAATGCTTTTGATATCCATTCCTCGAAACGGATCATTTTTTTTTTTTTTGCTTAGTTTACCTATTACTGTTACTCCAGCCATAGTAAGCTTTTGTTCATACAGTAATGATTTGTTATATTCACGACTACTCCGTATCATGCAGGTGAAATCAGTCAAAGGCATCAGTTGGAAGGGTGGCGCGATAAGGTAAGCGCTGGTAACTGCAACAACCTTCGACACCTTTTTTTTCTTCAATCTTGCTGGGGTGGTGTTATTAGGTCGCCGTGAGGAGTGTCTCTAGATCCTGGAGATGTAAGCGCTTGCAAGCCATTTTAGACTCTTACATACAGCTCATCTGATAGTGAACTCGTGGACCCGGATTTGATGGTGAGGAGTGTGATTTATCCCTTCTAATTTATTTCTATCGCCGTTATAATTCTTTGTAACTGTTACACAGTAATGTGTATTATCCTTTAAAAATGAAGGAAATTTCTAATTTTTACTAAAAAAAAAAAACCATTTAATTTCGTAACATGATTTAAGGTCGCATTCTCTTTGTTACGTTTTTATCTCGGGCGAGTGAAATATGAACATCATAGAAGTAATCAAAAAGCACGAATATAAGTGAACAAGGATTAGAAAGCTGTTGGGAATGTTACGCAGAAGTTGGGAGCAGGTTCGCTCGTGTTTCAGCAACGCAGTGTGGAGCGGGGTATACTTGCGCGACGTGCTGCTGCACTGCGGCGTCGACCCCGACGACACGGACGGGAAACACGTCATCGTGAGTACACGGATACAATTACAACAATTTTACATGATCACCGCCAGTCGGTACACGTCCACCACTAAGTGTAGCCCGTCTCCGTCCAATATCGACCAATGTACGCGGCTGCCACTCGTCAATCTTACTACCATACCAGCAGTCAGACCTCTTTTATTTACCTAAAGGTACCGATTAATTGGAAAGACACCTGTCCTCTCAAGACCACGTGGGCAAAGAGGTGTTGTGTAAACATCCTAATTAGCACTCGATTGTTGTGAAAACGGTGCATCAATGTCGGCGGTACCAGAGAAGAAATGTTTATTAGCTTCACGAGATCATGTGGATCTTCTATAAAGTTGCGCGCAAGTCATGTTTCAAACCGCTACCTGCGGTTGCAGATGACGGGCGCGGACGTAGACGCGACGGGTCAGAACTTTAGCACGTCGATCCCGCTGAGCCAGGCGCTGGACCCCGGGGCGCGCGTGCTGCTCGCAACACACATGAACGACGAGCCACTGCCTCCGGACCACGGGCGGCCGCTGCGCGCCGTGGTGCCGGGCGCACCCGCCGTCAGGAGCGTCAAGTGGCTCGGTACATTCCCACCTTTATACTTCTACTAACAGGTTATATATAATTATACTATAGTATATTGATAACATAAATATTTCAACAGCACTACCTCCGAGCGCCATGACATAATAACACTTTTGTCTGGCTGTAGAAATTGGTACTTCCCGTGAACGGTAACGGGCAAGAGACCTACCATCTATGCGAGAGAACCAGGAAAGGGACGATGCGCTTCATACAATTCTGGAAGACTTGCACGATGTTATCAAATACATGTAAAGTAGCCAACGGTAATGGCTTTCGGTAATGCAACATCGTGGATGCTGTTCATTCACTTTGAATGGTGGCAGGACTTCACAATAGTAAAATTACTCGAAACGGAACACATCTTTTGTTTCAAAGGACTAAGTTCGATGAGCAGCAGTGTATATCATCTTAGCCACTTTCTTATGGTCGTACTTTACACTTACCATCTGATAGCTTTCTCGCTGGTATGGTCGCTTTGTGAAATAAGAACTGGTCCGTCCGCACAGAATGCATAACTGTGTCGGAGGAGGAGAGCCCGTCGCACTGGCACCAGCGGGACTACCGCTCATTCGGCCCCTCCGTCACGTGGGAGGATGCGGACTTCGAACGCGCCCCGCCTCTCTACAGCCTGCCGGTCACCGCCGCGGTGTGCGCGCCCACCGACGGCGGCACAGTGCGCGTGCGCGACGGCTGCATAGAGGCGCGCGGTGAGGGAGCACACACAGACACAGGCACACACAAAGTTGAAAACAGTGTACACGCTAATAAAAGATCCGTTCCAACGAATTGACAGATTACATGGTTGTAGCTGTCTGGATCATTCCACCGAGTCGCCTCGAGCTAAAGACACTATATCGAAATTGTTTCCGTTTTTTTTTATTTATGTATTTCTAATTTCCCCTGATATTATTATTCAAGGCTTTACCTTATCCTATTTATTAACATTATTTCATTTTTTTTTACATTATGTATACTTACGCTATCTAATTATATAATATTCATAGAAATACACAGAATTGTTTCAATTATTTATATAAAGTACCGGAAACAGACAAATGCATTAATTTATTTAATAACACTAGTTTTGCGCTCGGCGCTTCTTTGGTTACAATGTTAATGTGGAGAGAGAGAGAGAGAGAGAGAGAGAAAGCGAAAACATGAGGTCAGGACACCATACTAATATAGTGTTACGTATTATTAGTATATTAATCGTGGAATATCAGGGAATGGACTGGCATGTCTGCGGCGTCCGAATTGTTCCGCCAAACCGGAGACAGAAAGGACTGTAGCACGCTGATCGCCGACCTTCGCTAGTTGCAGAGACACTCTAAAGAGAAGTAGTGGTGTGGAAGGAGGTCTGTCGCTCGCTTTATTGCATAAAAGTATTGCGATCGCGCGCAGGGTACGCGTACTCCGGCGGTGGCGCGCGCGTGGTGCGCGTGGACGTGAGCGCGGACGGCGGGCGCAGCTGGCGCGCGGCCGCGCTGCAGCAGGACGCGGCGCCGCCTCGCGTTCACTACGCCTGGACGCTATGGAGCGCGCGCCTGCCCGTGCCCGCGCACGCTCATCAGGTGCTTACACAGGGTTCCTTCTAAAGACGTCTCAGTGATCGTCCTATGATCAATACTGTAAATGCTGCACCGCTGTTTCCCTCCACTTATCCCGAATACGTCCCAGAAAACTTCACACCTCCACCAGGCATTTCTGTGTAACAACGAAATAGTACGTGTTGGCTGTCTTTCTTGGGCTGTAATAGGTGATGAGGATTACCATCATCTGAATACATGCACATCAAATCCCATATTTCACAGATGGACATTATCTTAGTCCTTGAAATTCTTTTACCAGGTGGAAATATGGGTGAAGGCAACGGACAGCAATTTCAACACACAGCCCGAGCACTTCGAGCACATTTGGAACATCCGTGGTCTGCTCGCCAACGCTTACCACAGGGTGACGGTTCATTTGAAGCGCTGACTTAGCGAGAAATGATTTCCATATCCGAGAAGAAAGAAGAGACAGAGGGGTCAAGCTTCAACCAGCGCATCTGTGTAAAAAACTTATCAGTGACATTTACATTTTCTTATGCACGAACATCCGAATTAAGGAAAATGATCCGAAAGTCACTGGTTTCATGAACAACTTATGTAAAAGTTATTAATTTTATTTTATTTGTTAATTAAATAATGCATATTTACTCTTATTAATGATATACGCTTTTTATCATTTAGTACATAAATATTTAAACAAATCAACAAATTGACTTTAAGAATACATGATCTGGTCTCATATAAGGAGGTTGTGCGTCGTGTGTTGTGATCTGTCTGTCGGAGCTTAAATCAGTTTTTGCAATTATGTCAAATAAAATGCTCAAAAAATACTTTTTATCATTTTACCTTTAGCTATATTCGAAGATTTGTTAACATTTACCGAACATGGTTGTGTTGTGACGATATTTTGGTGATTTTATCTTATAACTAATGTAATTTCATAACATTAATAAAATTATCTTATTCATATGCTTTTTAAGTTCCTGTCAGTCTGTCCTCGATAGTTTATTAGTTTCTTGCTTAACAGCACCAGCCAATGGAGTGAAGTTGGCGTCGAATTCGAACAGTCCATGTACACTGATACCATGCATGCAATTATCATGGTTAAATTCAATTTCCGTAATAATTAGAATATTTTAATATCAACACAAAAATTTTTCGATTTTGTCGACTGCCGGGCTATTACTAGTAAAATATAACCTAGTATTTCCTCAACTATGTGCAACATAGCGGTAGTAAGTGACACACTTTAAAGTGTGTATATCTTATGTGGAGCTAGTTAGGATGTTCACACGGGTTCTTGCAGAATAAGTTGTCTCCGGGTAATGAATTTCCGTTGTAAACTTGTATAAAGCTAGACATAGACTGTCTCTTACAAAGTAACATACTATTTAGTGAAATGCAAGCATATAAGCGTAAAAATTAAAAACATCGTGTATTAACTGTAAAACGCTCTATTGATATGTAATAACACAGACACATACTGCGCAAATAAGATATAATGGAGCAATAGAATGGAGAATGTAATGTTTTACGAGAGCTGTCCAATACACGCTTACGTCACGCCGGCGACATGTGGACACGGGACAGTTATCTCGGCAGTTCAATGTCCCGGGCAGCGCCGCGAACATGTCATTGATAAAGACGCTGCGCGGCGGCAGCAGCGCGCTGAAATGTTTTAACAACTACTTTCTGAACACTTACAATACAACGAAAGCCAGGAATGCGTCGAGCTTTCCTGAAATAGAAGATGTATTAACCTTAGAAATCCAAGGAGAGTTGCTACAGTTCCCGCACGTTTGGCTGAGGGACAATTGCCACTGCAACCAATGTTTCCACCCATCGGCGAAAAGTAGGATACTCGATTGGAGCAAGTTCAACTTAAACTCGAAGCCCGTAGATGTCCGCGGTGACGAGGATTCCGTCAAGGTGACCTGGGACGACGGCCACACGTCGCAGTACCGCCTCGACTGGTTGAAATTCCGAAGTTTCAAAGCGGAACAACAAAAGTTATACAGCAACGAGCTATACAAGCCGACGAAAACTACGTGGAGTGGCGAACAATTCAAACAAATTTGCAAATATCACGACTACAATGACATCCTGTTGTCTGACGAAACCTTGCATAGGTGGTTAAGAGATTTATCCACTTACGGAGTAACTTTGATAGAGAACACACCGGAAGACGAGAACTCTATCGATCCAATCGTTAGTCGAGTTGGTTTTCCGAAACGAACCCATTACGGCATCAGATTCGTCGTAGAGAGCGTGACGAATACCAGCAATGTGGCGTATTTGTCCAGCCACCTGCAAATACACACCGACCTGCCCTACTACCAGTACTGCCCCGGAGTCAACATGCTACACTATCTCGTGCAGACAAAGTCTAGTGGGGGAGAGAATACGTTGTCTGATTGTCATTTCATCGCGGAGTATATGAAAGAGCATTATCCAGAAGAATATAAGATACTGACAGAGACGGATGTGGAATGGAGCGACGTAGGCATTGAACACGGTAATGAGTTCTATAAACTGTGCAGGTCGCCTGTGATATGTCTGGATAAACACGGCGAGGTGTCTCGGATCAACTTTTCGATTCCGCAGAGGAGCAGCCACTTCCCGGGGCCGATTCATCAGGTGAAGCCATGGTACAAAGCTCACAGCCTATTCTATAATCTAAACCAAAGGTTCTCGGCGAAGTTTAAAGTAGACGCGGGCAATATTCTCGTGTTCGATAATATTAGACTACTCCATGGGAGGAACCGGTACGAGGACCACGAGGGAAACGTGAGAAAACTGATAGGCGTTTATATCGACTGGGACGAAATTTACTCACGGTTCAGGTCTTTGAAAGTGAAACTAGAGAAAAAAAGTTGGTATTGAATTGATCGACTTTAATTTATAGCGTATTTCTTGTGCACAGATTACACCTTACGTATATATAGTGGTACATATAATACGTTCGTGGTTGTAACACGATTTTTTTACAAACAAAACAAAATATTCTCAATAGATTTTTCTTTTCATCTGTTCTGGTACCCCAGACAACAAATTTTTATAAAATCTATTTTAGCTAATTTGGTGGACATCCTACTTTTTTTATTCAATTAAGAGACAAGACGGGCGGTACGTTCACCTGATGGTGATACGTTCATCCGTAACAACGTGGCGCTAGTTAAGCTAACATACAGCGCATCACATTGTGCTCGTCGGCTTGAGACAGAAGACATTAATTATCGCTGCCCCAATTACAGCTCCTTTCAAACCTGAACACAACATTGTTTGGTAGCTACTTAAATGGTCTCAGGTATCAGAGACCTACCACCAATATTAATTTCCAAAGTCCATTATAAATTTGAATAATACATAAAATATCACTTAGATATCAATAAATGATTAAGTACCATAGTCTGAATTTATTAGAACAGTATGTACACCGACCAAGCCCCAAGTACTAAAATGCACATCTACATAATAAATCATTATAATTTATTATCTTTTTCACCATTTTCCCTCCCTTATTTAAAACAATACAAATATTATTAATGTTTAAACATTGCTCGAGTAAGCGAAACCCAACTTCATTTCATCCCATATGGTGAAGAACAAGTGTAGAAAAATACTGTATAAGGATGCTTTGAGGAAGGACTATACGCAGCTATGGATGTTTTCCAGTTGATAACGTAATGTAATATTAAAAAACCTATGGATAACTGTGATCATTGGTAGCAATTGATCTTTTATAAACTTGTATATTATGCAGATATCAGGAGGTATCTCTATATGTAACCATTTCCTGCTATATTTGTATAAAATGATTACAATATTTATAATCTATGTCTATCAGAACGATTATTGCTGATTTATACAACAACTTTACTCATATCAAAATCAAAACACTAGCACCTAGACTGTGTTGTAGAATTTTGTACATTCATTAAATCTTATTGAAGCTTACAAGAATTATAAAAAAAATCATTGTAATCATGATAAACAAAATCATCATGCCATAAAAAAAATTAGGACAGCCTATATATAGAAGTTTATAATATGATAAGGAATCTAATTACAGCAACAATATTTGTTTGTAATTGTTATATTATTTTGTATAACAATATATTTAACTTGAACACATGATATCCTAAATAGTTTTCTATTTCATTTCCACATATGCATCTACAATATAACCCCTTAAACCAAACCTTCGCAAAGGCAATATTCTGTCAAATTCTTCAATTTTTTGTTCCACTTCAACAAAGGGAAACTCCTCCAAATCAGGGTTGGACGCCATAGATACAGCAGTCGACTCATTTGTATGGAGAAGCACTTTGAAACTCCTATTGTCAGGCATATCTTGCAATTTGCTACTTATTGCGATGAGATTTAGACAAAAAGCGCGTAAGTTCTGCTCGGCTTGTACTAAATAAGCATCAGCGTTCTCATCATACATTGTGTTCTTATCAAAATCAAAAACGAACTTTACTATTGATGTATAGTTTTCATTGGTAATAGCAAATTCAATCCGTTCCAGTGTGCCGCTTTTTAAGCATGCCTCGGCACTTTGGAGACACAAGTCAATATATTTATTAACCTCGGGATGTTTTGAGCGATATACCACGATACTATATTTTTTCCTCATTTCAAAAATGTTGAGTGGGTAAACTGAAGTATAGTATAAAATGTTATGGAATGCAACGGCCAAAAATTCTAAAGCGACATCGACAAAACAGCTGTCCATCGTGACAACAGCTTTGTGTAACAGACAGCAACCTCAATAGTCACTTTGCCATGTTTAATAAAGTTAGAACTTACTCCAAATTCTATAAAAACTAATGAGAAAACACACTGTTATGACATTTAGGAGTGACGCGTGTTTATAACAACATGTATAAATCACAAGTATTCGAAGATAACAGATAACAGTTGATCTTGCGAAATTATTATATCTGTTAATAAACATCATTTATAATTCACCATACTTAAGTTGTTTAACCACTATCAACAATCAACATTTTCAGTATTCGATAACAGCCGGTCACTAACGTAGCTTGAAATAACAGAACAGCCTGCAGCGGCGTTCGATTTCCGAACTCATCCCACGACTGAAGTTGAATTTGGAATTTGGAATTAGCTCTGACGACAGGTCGCGAAAAGAAAGGAAGAGCGGCGCTAGTCAGAGAGTCGAAGTCGGTGAGACATAACGTTAAAATCGGTATCGCACGAGTGATTATAAAAAGACTACGAACTAAGACTGCTTTCATTTGGATGGGACATTAGGGACGACTACAGCAGCCAATTAACCATCACACTTCCCTAACATCCCATAAGCCAATAAAAAATTGAATAACTATTCTTGTCTTTGTCTTTTGTATAACATTGTCGTAAGCTAAAACGAAACACATCTAGTATTTATTTGAAATAAATTAAAATTATAGTAAGTCGTTTCATAAAAAAAAATCCTTTTTGAAAAGCGAATTCTTAATTAGATCCTGGTATTTAGACTATCTCGCTCACACTCATTTAATAAACTGTTGTTAAAATGAGAAGCACCTAACATTTTTACTATAACTCGAAAAATAGACATTGTAATGTTACAAGAAGATAGTTATCCTCGAAAGTTACTCCTCAATTAGTTCGTGTTAACTGTTATTTCGTTGATTAATTTATATTGCTCACACCCATTGTATACACTGTTGCTAAAACGAGATGCATCTAGTATTATAACTCGAAAAATACAAATTAAAAAAAATAACACATTTATTATACGGTTCCTGTTATTATTGCGTAACAGTAATAGATATTATGTTTGTCCTGTTATAACCCACGTCTAATGACATTAATCATATGTCACTATTGTGATTTGTTTTCTTTTATTGTTCTTTACCTAAAACAAGTCAAGTAGAGACAATACAGCCTATATTTTGTCTAATTATAGACAAGTACATACTTCGACGAATGTACAACCTATCCTAAAGTTATTACTAAATTTGCAAATTATCATTTTTTTCTATTTGTACTAAATCGTTTTACAAATTCATGAAATAATTTTTTTAATGTTTTCTAATATAAAAGTACGGCTATGAAACAGTTAAGTTTGATACAATAAATATTATATAGTAACATTTTTAGTATCAGTCTTATTTCTTCATAGGGAGAAAACAGCTTTCAAGGAGTACTTTGTATATATTGCAACAGCATTTTAACTTGCGTGACTCATAACCATTCCTATATTTAAAAAAAAAGCTGCCTGAATAGAAATGCTATTTAAGTCATCAATATACAAATTAGATAATGTGAGTGATCAATCTTCACTGTCTTTAGTTACAGTCACTTATGTGAATTTTGGCCGACTTTTATTGCTTTCACATAAAATCTCTTTAAAATTCAAGGCCAATTTATATGAATTCCTATTTTTCCCTCACTTGACTGGTGGTTAATCTTTGGTTGATGGATATTAATATTCTCATGTTATCAGTTATCACAAGTTTTCATGCAATTACTTCAATAATTGTATACATGTGCACACATAAAGTTTATGAAAAATAAAACAAAAAAAAACAGTTTCTATATTACACATTTAATTTTTTTTTACATGACAATATGCATGTTATAATTTAAGATTTAATTTAATAACATATTATTTATCTGGGATTGACTCCAAACCCTGAAAAAATAAATAAAAGTGAGTGCAAACAATCACATCTTAACCAAATTATTTTCAATTAATTTCACCATAATTCTTGACTACATAATAATTTAATACATACTTAAACATTGAGTGCACCTATTTCATGTAGTATATACAGTAGTGTAACTAATACAAATTATAATCTTTTAATCACAATTCTCAGAAAATATATTCGTTTGAAGTGAAGTGTGGTCTTCATCTCTCTTATTTTGTACAATAAGCTAGAATCTAATAACAGTATTTGAGTATCAGATCCAATATTGAGATGTCACATTCTTTAAAGGATTCCTCTAAATTTGAATATTGATTGCTTTTAATTAGAAACATTAAAAAGGTAAAAGTAAATTTAATTGCCACTTACTATAACAGTATATGCATCATTTATAAGTCGTGTATCTCGTTGATACATCACGCGATCCCATCTATCATTCATTGAACGTCTGAAATGCTGCAATTTAAGAAAAGAACTGATACAAAGGAGGCAAATGATGAAGTGTGCAGCGAGCTCCTGTGGTTGTTTCCTAAAGACAGAATGAGACAATACCATTTACTAGTGTCACCTTAATAATTTTCCAAACTAAAACATTTTTATCTTTCAATACTTGGTTATTTATTTGTATAAATACTTTATATAAAGATACACTTGTTACTGATGTTTATGATTGAAACTGATTAAGAGATTTTTAATTCGGACAACCGACACAAAATGATCTGATTATCTTTGTAATTTAGGTTATAATGTTCTATATATATAATAAAAAACATTTATATTTGTATCTATATATATATTCCTATTAGGTTAAAATTAGCAGTGTTACCTAACAGATAAGCAAAATATAAGACGACTTACGTTTCCTAAAACGAGATTGTGAATGTGATACATGCCCCATCCCGGCAAACCCAATGCAGCTGTTATGATGCAAAAACTTGGCAATATTTCGTACCACATATTTCGCAATTTAAAAAACCAAGAACTACTTTGCTATTCTGTTGTACAGACCTGACATTTATTACTAGTGTTGCAAGAACAATGTTACAACTGTTTTGGATTGTCGGGGCTTTTCTTCGTTTTACTTCATTATTATTTGTAGACTTAATGAAAATATTGTTCTGCTTTTGAATATGAATCATCAATTACCAAAAGAGATTTAACTGATATATGTTGACTAGTGTTTTTTTGTTGAGTTCAACTTTATCGGTTTGCGTTATATAATACACTAGCTTTTCCCTGCCCGCTTTGCTGGCAGCAATATAGAATTAGATTTTAAATTTGTCAGAAATATTCCCGCCTTGCGACAAACCGCTGTCACTCAGGCCCCATCCCGTTATTAACACCCCCGCAACTTAAACTTTAATAGTACACGAACGATGTACAAATAGGTAACGTTACTCTTTACTGTACTAATATTAATGTTTCCGAACGGCTGTTATTATTCGGACATTCCGCACTATTCGTACAGTCGTACACGGTACGGTGTCTATGATATATTCGTTCGTTTCGTCTATTCTCTGTGGCGTGCGACATACTGGGAATTAAAACTGCGTAAGTAAACAGTGTGAGAGTAAAAAGGAGAGTGATATACGGGTGCGTTCAGTTTAGGATTTTAGATCGAAACTCTTTACAGTAACAATTAATATAGCGTAGCACAGATTGATATAGAAAAACCCACATATAAAAATTAAACACGCGTAAGCCTTTATGTTCTGTTCATGTTATTGTGTTCGCACAAAGGTGTACTATTAGTACTAACAGTGCGTTGTACGAATTGTACTGGTATGGTGCGAAATTGCAGATATTCGCCTGGGCACACTGTTATAACATATCATTCCCCGAATTAAATAAATTAAACTGCTAACGTGTCAATAGTTGTTTACTTCGACGTCGGAACGTTTCCTTGTAATTCGAGAACAATGATGACATCGTTCTTGGATTACATTCCGCCAACTGTTGACCCCGACGATTCAATATATTTGAATGCATCTAAAAAGACAGTTCGGAGTTAGACTTGGATGTGGACACAGGTTTGAATTGTTATGAATTACTAAATCTTAATAAATAATAATTTTTAAAAAGTCATTCTCATCCCACCCCGTAACAACATGACTACCGCAAATACCTTTAGGAAAGGAATTTTGTAAAATCCATTCTTAGCTGACCTCTAAATGGCAGAAGCAATATCTCCACCAAGTTTAGTTTTACGTCTAACAGTTTTGGAAATCACGTGTAGTCTTTTGGTATCTCCTATACATTTAGGTTTTTATTAAAATTTTTCGCTAAAACTAAAATTTCTTTAATGTCAAAGAAGATTACATTATATCGTACTATTTATAGGCCATCCCCCAACGGGTTCCCGTCTTGTCGTGGCGGAGGGGCTTAGTAACCGTGGACCGACACACGGTGAAGCGAAGCGGAACCCACCCGGCCGGCCCGCGGCGAAGGGCCAACCGAAGCGGCCGCTCCAGGTTCGAGCACCGGTTGGATAACTGGAGCTCACCGGAGCAGCCGGGGGCTGTAGAGACAGCTTTATGTTGCTCTTTGTGGCCAGGCTGCAGGGGCAATTTCATACAGCCCCTTGCAGCCGAGTTGGAGTCCCGGAGGGAATACCCTCTGCGACTAAAAGGTGTCGCACAGCGATACGGCGGCGGTGGGTTCGCGGGGGAAGAGGAGTGTCGGTATTGCGATGCACCGTTCTCCCCTTATCCTCCGCGGCCGTTAACGGGTAGCGGCGGGCCCAACATCTCTCCGCCGCAAGGAGCCGGGAGAGATTTTCTTCCGTGGCTCCCATGGCCTCTGGACGACTACAGGAGGCCGAGGAGGGGGCTCGCTGCATGTTCCGGCGTGCCCTGGAAAGGGAGGGTTCATCCCTCCCTCTCGAGGTGGGGTTGAGAAAGCGGCCAGCGCCGGCAGGGTCGCGGTTGCGAGCGAAAGCGTTCCCGTGACCCTGCCATCAGGTGATAAGGCGGAACATCGTGGGGGTTTTAGTCGGTGCAAGTCCGACATAACCCGTCCTTGCCCCGCGAGGACGAGTATGCGTAAACATTTCCCCCACGTTAAACAAAAAATAGTTGCGAGTTATTCCTAAGAGACGGACATATGCCATCGCGAGTTTATTGTACACCTTCTTAAGGTGTATAATACTGTGCTGTAGTACAGTATTTAAACTATCTCGTAGGGTTCACAATGTAAGCCAGCGTTTACAATGTAAGCGCATAAAATGTCTTTATTTACGACTTGACATTAGAAACCTGTAAAATGATCACTATTTCTTTACTATATTATACATGTATTATATATATAAATCTTGCTCTTGAATCACTCGTTCTATTAAAAAAACTGCATCAAAATCCATCGCATCCTTTTAAAAATCTAAGTATACGAGTATATAGGAACAGGCAGACAGCGGGACTTTGTTTTATACTATGTAGTATGGTATGTATTGTGTAGTATTAAATAATTACGATATCATCATTATCGAGTGCCATCTTCAAATTGAAATTGGGCTGTTTCGGAGTAAATTTTTTGGATCCTGTTAGATAAATTATATTTTTTCATTTTGTACAATAATATAGCAGGTTTATCAAATACTTCAAATAACCACATACATTACCGATAACCAAGTAATGAATCCACCACGATGCATATCCTCCCAGTGAGATTGACCCCATCACTATTAAGTAACCTGGTATTATATTGAACCACATTGCTTAACAACAGTGACAACCGATTAGTTTCTAAATTTTTACTCAAGTCAAAATTATATTCACATGTCAACTAAATATTACTTTTCAGTATACATTTTTGCACCAGTGTTATTTTCATAATTTTATCTGTCCACTTACCGGTTACATTTTTAAAACAGGTTTAATGTTCCCCTTTAGCATTTTTGTTTAATCTATACGATTAGGTCATCTGAATATTTAGCTACCTCCATGTGGCAGTGGCTAAGCGTTTAACTTATACCACTCCCATCCCTAGTTCGCTTCCGGGGTCATATGTCGCAGAGTTTTTCCAACACGCCTGATTAGCAACCAGCCTGATCTCATAAATCTGCTGCCATATTATCATTGCTGTGTTCCGGCTGTCAGCCGTGAGCTCTACGATTCAGGAGGCGCCCCTTTTACTATTCACATCATTTCTTCAATACTAGCGACATTTAAAATTAATGACAATTGTGGACTTGCCCAGCACAATCTATGACTTATTGGAATTAAACACAGTTTCGGTTAAATATTTTTAATGTTAGTAAAATGTACAAGATATCTTATTTTAAACTGAACTGTCAAATGAAACTGTGGTTAGTACATGAAAAAGTATGATGTTAATATACTTTTAATATAATCATATTGATTTTATGGTTCAAAAAGTAGTACGTAATACTTTTTGAAGCATGTGATTATGATTATATTTAAAAAAAAAGTCAATACCGATATAAGTCTCTTTCTTTTATATGAGTATGCCATCCATTGAAGATTCCCAAAGAAACAGAGCAGTGTATTCACAAGAGTACCATCACTTATTTGAAGTAATGGTATCTAAGACTTAACCAGTAACCTATGAGCATTAATGTAAATATTCTTTATAGGATTCAAAGTCATCGGAAGTTAACAAATTCTTAGCAACAGCTATGTGTGCCTGTTTGGTGTCCAGGGATTGCAATAAGTTTCCAACTATGTTTGTGTATGATTCCAACGTTTGGGGGCTGATATTGGCAATGAGATTACATCTTGGATTCCAGAAAAAGATTATCTTCCTTTCATTTAGAGAATTATAGAGCCTCTTCAGCATATGTTTAAAAAGAGTTGCTAAGTTATTCCGGCTCCAGAACTGCACGTCTTTCCTCTCGTCTACCTCCCATAGGAACAGCGTCTTTATATAATAGCTGGCTAATTTCGACATGCCCTTAGAATCCCGCAATTTCTTTAACTGAAATGAATAACAATTTGAAGACATGAAAAACTCGTCACATTGGCAGTATGTATTGTATTGGTTGTAAATTAGTGATAATAACAATATTAGCATTTTAATCGATATATTCATTATATGTAATATAAACAGCTTATTAGTTTGGCAAAGTATTTTAAGCTAATTGGTGGACTGTGTTATCTAAATAGAAAAATGTAATCTCAATTGTTCACCATGTACCGTTCTTACCCGACGATGCATGACGAACAATTAATTTAAAAAAAATGATGTAATTCAACACTTATACTTCGAATAACAGTAATTAATTAGTAAAAATTAACCATACTTGAGAGTGGATTCAAGAATTCGCTTCTGCATAATTTTTTATAGAAACTTCTATCTTTATAACTATATTCACCTCTCTATATCCTCTGTTTACTTTTAAGAAGTCTACTTATATATCCTATAGGGCGTAGTGATCACTTAATCATCAAATCTAGAGTACCTACAAATCCAAACGATATATACATACATATAATTCTTCCTCATCATAACTTACCAGTTTAACAGTCTTACGTAGATTATATGAATCATATATTATTTTTCTTTCTTGCTCGTAAAGAGAAATTCGCCACGAACGATTTTCATCGTAGCTGTCTTGTCCGCTTTTGTTCGGCTTCGGCACCACCATCCAATACCCTACTTCACAGTGGGCGGGGATGCTCCTATAACTGTTCACCGGCCAGCGGCTCTCTGGGAACCTCAGCGTCGGCACCAAATCTACATCGAGCCGGAAGCCGCGCGAGTTCGTTATTATGAGAGTGATCGCCGGCCCGCTTTCACTGGTACTAACGTTGTACACATTACTACTGTTTCCACTTACATTTTTATTAGATTTGCCTAATTTGTTTAGCGCTTTATCGACTACACCTTTAAACCAGTTCGTGAAAGCGGAGCGTAGGATGTAGTTCTTCTCATCCAGCCACTGGTACGCCGTCTTATTGATGGAGCTGTCGCTGCCGTCTCTGATCGGGATGTTTCGGTACTGCTGGCCCGCGCGCAATTCCACGAAACTGGGATATTTAGGTTCAATGACAATGTCGCTGACGTCTGGATTAGTGTAGTCCTTGTCTATGTTTACCGGAACGTCGATCACTACATCCATGTCGTACTCGTCCGGCTTATTAATACGAAGTCGGTCGTAATGGCTTCCGGCGAACTTAACCTAGAATACCGAAATTTTACTTGAAAGTATTTTCTATCCTTCTAATATAGGCTAAGCGTAGAAAGTCACCCGGGGCATCATTACGAGATCACGTCGTATTTCCTAACTACTACTGACGGTGACTTCTGAGGATCCTACGTCAAAACCTTATTGAAATTTATGGGTATGGCTGTGTAATAGTAGGTTATGTAAAAAAAGATTTATTTTGAATGTTTTCCCTACTGACATTATGGTTAGTAGTATCATCATTAGCCCGTAGACGTCCACTGCTGGACATAGGCCTCGCCCAAACATCCACACATTGATCGCTCACCAAAAGTTCAATGTAATTTTAATTGTGGAGAGAACTGACATTTTTTAAAGATCAACAAATAATCTTCTTTCGGTACCCCTTTCTTCTCTTTTTGCCCGAATGGTAAATAATTAAATAAGTACTTACTGCGCCCGCATAGCGCTCGTAGTACGGGTCAACTCGCTTCATTGCCTCGTGAATTTGATTGAAGATGTCGGTGAAGACATTGTAAAAGTTCGCACAGTCCTCTTTCTTTAGGGCAATGTGCCTAACGTAAAGATCCTCTAGTACCTCGTTGAGATTATTTAAGACCGGTGCCCTAGGTACGGATGACGAATATATCATTCTGAAATCAAAGTGATGATGAAATTACTGATGCTTTATTATACAACGTAATAGCAAAACAAGAGGGGTCCTCACTTGCTGTAAGAGAAACGCCTGCCTACAACAGAGATGCGCTAATTAGGGACATTTTTTTCATTATAGTTATACAGTTGATGTTGATCTTAAACAACGCCTTTTAAATGAAGCAGCATACTTTTAGCATCATATTTGCATAATGGTGTTACATTTTTTGTCATTCGTCGAACCGACTTGGCCTTAATAGCATGGGGGTAGTTAGGATTAAATACACTGCACATTGTGGTCATCGTTTTGAGAAATTTAATATTAATTCTCGTTATTCCATTAATTTGTAATGTTTTTATTTGCACACTATTACTTGTGTATAAACATTATTGCCGCCTAGACTGTTGGTGTTATAGTACTATATTGCTTTATTAAACGGGCTATTTTTTTAACATTTGCAAAAAAAAATTGTTACAGACCTAGACACCATAAAATGATATTTTAAGGATAAGTTTTTGATTAGAATATTGATGCGAACGCCACACGGCGGTGTTTGATAACGCGCTTCGACGGACGAAAACAATTTTATCGTAGATAATGACCGATATATTAATATATCTATTAATTACTTAAAGAAGTCTCAAGATGTAATGGTATTAAACTTCCTTTCTTTTCTTTTTAATAGCCAATCTACGTTCCCACTGTTGTGGCACAGGCCTACCCTCAATATGAGGGCGATGGGCTATAGTGACCACGCGAGCCCAATGCGGTTTTGCCCAATTGGTGACTTCACCCACACCTAAGAATAAATTCTAAATCATGTGCAGGTTTCCTCGCGATGTTTTCCTTCACCGTTTGTGTTTCGCTGTTGTTACCTAAATTCACAAATGTACATAACTTAAATGTTAAAGTCATCGTCATGACCAGATTCAAACCCGCGACCTTCGCAATGAAGGCCGCTCGCTCTAACCATTAGGCCACCGAGCTATCCATACATATTAAACTGTTATGATACAAAATGACGAAACGACGGCGTTCAATTGTTTAAAAGTTAAACACTGTCAAAATGCAAATATTCTAGATTTGTCTAAATAGTACACTGCGCTCCACCGTCGCATCGGAACATTGTAAATCCCAATAGTACAATTACTACAACACCATTCATACCGGGAAAATAAATTTGACACAGAGACAACCCCTCATGAAGTGATATACAGAGAAGAAATTATTTACATTTATAGGTCGTGTTCAAATCATTTCCTAAAAACAAATTGCAACTTTATTATCCTTAAGTTATAAACACAATTCTTTTTTTTTGAGTTATGATTCTGTAACGCGACCGTATCTGGTTAGAACATGCCAATAAAGCAGAATATTATGTTATTAAAAATATAATAACAAAATAATGTACAAAGAAGCACAAGAAAAACTTACTTGTCAATTATATTCATTCCAGTTGGCATTTTATATGAACTTCCGCTACCTTTGCTGAAACAATGATTTTCTATTAATAGATGTAGATAGCGGCGGGAAGCCGCTGAACGCGCGCTGTGCGGTACCGACCTATCGTCTGATGAAGGTGATGAAATGTAGACGGTGTTGTAAACAAGAACGTTAAGTAACCACTACCTCTTAGAAGAGGCAGCTATCACTCCTATTTTCATTTATCTAAACTACCTTAAATCTCTCTGTATAGTTCATAAACAAGTTAACAGCTTAACACACTTCTCGCAATTTAAACTTCAGCGAGTTAAGTGCAAATCAAAGTAAGACGTAAAAATATGAACTTAATTAAATGTCAAAAAAAACCACAACAAAATCACCTAAACAAATTATGTTAAACTAAATAGTATAATTAACTCTTTATTTTTAACACTAGAGATTTAACAGTCGTATAATAGATGTAAACAAACCTGATCCTCTAAACGTTAAAGTAGAGAATAACAACAACTAAAGAACCACTTACATGTTCACTTTCACAGATATAGTTGTCTCACGTTAATACAGCACTTATATTACATTTATAATCAGTGCTGGCTTTAACAGCGTAGTATAACTGGCGAATATTAAAATAAAAATGTAGCAGTTACTTGTTTTGTTGAACATTTAGATAATGCAACAAAACAACAGTCTATTCGTCACAATCTAAATATATAATATCAAAACATCAACAAACGGTCTGTTAAATAGTTATAACAGCACAAAGGAGTTTTTGTTAAGCTTAACTTTTGAAACAATTGAAACATTCATTAAATAATTTGATACCAGGTTTTCCACGAACCCAACAATGATGAAACATCACAATATATTAAATAATGTTTTATTTACCGTTTGCTCTAAGCTATAACTGCAATGTAAGATTTTGTTTAAACTGTTGATATCAAGGTTGTGTTCGCTTTATATATAACAGTACAGGATTTTTATCCGTATCAACCCGTATCTATGGATCACTAAGTGCGAGCTGACTGATAGCGACGTGTCCGTATTAATTGTCATTTTAAGGGTGGTGAAGTGCAAAAACTACAATTTCGTTAAATAAATATATTTTAATTAAGCTTAACACTTGTGCATCTACTACAAGTATTTCACTTTAAAGGCACCTTGTATAATAAACTTACTAGAGTAACGAGGAACTTAATGAGAGCTATATATTGCTATATAAATATTATAAGGGCCGGCGTAATATATTCCACCATTGAACATTCTGTCTTTTTCATCTTTTTTCAATTGTAAAAAATCTCGTTCTTATTACAAAAAATCAATATTATTATACCATAAATGACTTGAACCATTCAGTACCAAAATAATCCTGTCAATAACTGTACACATTCATAATACACATTTTTTACTGTTATTTTTTGATTTTGAAGTATAAAATAAACACAAATATGTGTAAATATTACACAGCTGGTAACACTTTTGAAGTATTTAATAAAAAGGGGCTTACCTGCTTTAACTTTCAATCTTCTACAAGCACTCATGTTCTTATATGAATTATGGTTGCTAGTCAAAAAAATATACAAAATGTTAAATCTCTCATAATATAGCTATCAAATACAGTGCACATAGTGCTTTCAACATTATTAAATTGCAGGCTAAGAAGTAAATAATGTCGTCATCAATAAGTATCTTGTAGAAAAATAATAAGTCATATCAATATTATTGTTATTTTCTCTCTTACCTTTTACGTTTATATTTATATACTGTAATTTTACAATGAAAAAACCACAAATTACTCATTGTCATAAATTACATACATAAATTTTAATTTATTTTTAGCTAATGTAACCTATATTTATTTCATAGTATTTTTATAACGTTTGATCTTAATGTTGTGAAAATATCAATTTGTCTATATTATATTGTTATATCTCTAATGTTGGAATTTTTTTTGTTTTTAAGTTATAAATAAATAAATTAGAAATCAAATAAATCGCTTACGTATTTAAATACAGAATTTAAAAATGAAAGCCCAACATTCATAAAAATAAATACTACTAAAAACATCACTTATTTTAATTTGGATTTTATATAGACCTGATCTATATATAATCCTGATATAATCTAACAAGAATTTTTATTAATCATAAAAGTAAATTTGGTGCACTTACATAATATATGAAACATAAGTTATGAGTTAAATATAAAGCAATAATTTTGTATGTTAAGTAATTTAATAATAAATGTTAGAAAAAAGTAAAAGATAAAAGAAAGTTGCTTGCGTGTTATAAATAATAGACAAAATACTAACATACGTATTCCAGGTAAGTTATTTTTATAAAAAATGTCAGACCCCTAAAATTAGAAACATTTACACCGGAGGCTATGAAAATGAATACACTACTGCTAATAAGCTTGTGCGGAATTCGATGCATTATTAAGAAATTCTTATATAATTATTCAAATTCATTTATATATTATGTGCAGAGCAAAATTTTTGCTCCTCACATTTTTATCAAATAGTTTAACAATCTTCATTTGGGTGGTATCATTTGAATTTTTGTAATAATGTAAATTTCAATAATCAATACAAAATTAAATCCATCTGTAATTAAAAGATTATACACACTTTTTTAAATATGTGTAACCGTGTGGCCAAAGATTTAAAAAATTTATAAAAATACTTTTTGCACTACCAGTTAATGCAAATGGTAACACTATTTATCTGGTCATCAAAAATGGCCGAAGTACCGATTGAGTGTGAATTTCCTGTATGGGGATTATTGCCGAAAAAAGAAACAGGGGTCGTATCTTTTTTAAATAAATACTCAAATTACGATGGTAGAGATACTATAATTGCTATATTAGATTCCGGCGTGGATCCTGCCGCTGCTGGGTTACAGGTGATTATTTGACTTGTCATTGTTTGTGCGATATAATATTATGGTTTAATTCGTTCTTTATGTTGTGTTCAGGTGACTTCTACCGGCGAGACGAAGGTTATAGAGAGATTTGACTGCAGCGGATGTGGTGATGTGGATACTAGTACTATTGTTCGTAAAATTGTTGACGGTCATATTACCGGTGTTACTGGAAGGAAAGTTAAGGTAAAAGTGATTAATGCCTCTTTTTATTTTTTAAGGATTTTTTAATTACATTTGAACCATATCCATAGCCTTTGTTTTAATTCACGTCAAATAAGTTATTTATCCCATTAGGTCATTGACTTGTATCTTGTGTACAACAGCTGTTCTTGACTTTTATTATAAACATGTTTAATCATCATGTATTACCTAATTTGAGAATTTTCATTATATTTCATTAGGGAATAATACCATCTTTAATATTATACATAAATTGAAGGCAAAATGTGTTGTTACATTTCACATTTTATTGTTGTCCTATGTTATTTACTGAGTTACTAAGAAACATATGTAATTGCTAATCACAATTCATGTTTTAAAAATTTCAACTTTTCAACTTGTTTTATAATAATTACAAATTTATTATTATATAAAGCTATTGGTGGTTTAAATGAAAAAATCATGGATAAATTTGCTATTTCAGATACCAGAAACATGGAAGAATCCAACAGGAGTATGGCGTACTGGTGTTTTGTATCCATTCAGCATTTATCCCACAAAGTTAAGAGAGAGAGTTCAAGAGCATCGTAAGGAACATCTCTGGGATGTAGGCCATAAAAAAGCATTTGCTGAAGCCAATGCAAAACTCCATGAGTTTGAGACTGAAGTTGGTAAGTTACCAAACTAGGCAGAATGGGCAGTTTGGTCATGTAACATTGTTGTGAAAAAATAGGCAGAAGGATGTAAAACATTACCATCATTTAGTTTTTATGATAAAATGACTTAATATGAATAGCATGCTAATACATACTTTTGCTAAGATAGGGAGTACAGTAAATCTTAATACAACCTTTGTCCAATTTAATTAGGTTATTTATTTAATTTCTCTTTTACTTTGTCAGCTGCAAAAAACCCTACCTTAAGCCCTGATGAGAAGCTTCAAAAAGAAGAGTTGGAGGCGAGAGTGGAAGCATTACAAACGGCTGAAAAGAAATATACAGATGTTGGTCCCTCATATGACTGTGTGTTATTCCATGATGGTGAAGTGTGGAGGTAATTTTCCATATATATTAAGATAACAGAACTTAAACACTATAAGTAATTGTTTTTTTTTATGAGAAAGTTAATCGTGATGTAAACATTACTTAAATTTTAGGGTGTGTATCGACACAACAGAGTGTGGTGAGCTGTCTGGTGCACTACTGTTGGGCGAGTACAGCACAACCCATGAGCATGCTCACCTGACAGCTCTTGATGAGATGACTGTCAGCATCAACGTGCATGACAATGGGGACACACTTGAAGTAGTGGGCATGTGCTGTGAGTAATGCACCATGCTTCTAAATTGAAATAGAGTATGACTGTAGTTGGATAACAGAATACAACTCTTTATTTGAACATGCATTCTTTATCTATATATTGAGTCGTAGTTCAAAGTATCTAAACACGTAAACATGTTTTTGATGGTCAATGCAAAAGTGAGATTGTCAGTAGATTCTTATTACCAACCTAAGTTAGTTTCTTACATAAACATCTAACTGATCTTAGTAGTGTGAAGCATTGTTGAAATGTTATTTACTCCTAGATTTATTTACTTTTTATAAATTCTATGTCAATAAACATAAACTTATACTTTGTCAAAGTTACTGAATTTATTCTTACTTAATTACAGAGTAGTTTGCAAACAAGAAAAATTATATAAAATTCTATTTCTCTTTAGAGGAGTACCACCATCCTTTGCTTGCATAATCGCCAAAAAGTACTGTGACAGTATTGGTTGGTATGTTGCAGCCACACATGGTACACACGTTGCTGCGATCGCAGCAGGTTACTTCCCGGATCAGGCAGATCGGAACGGTGTGGCACCCGGCGCCAAGGTTGTCTCCCTTACTATCGGCGACGGTCGTATCGGTTCCATGGAGACTGGCGCCGCGCTAGTGCGCGCCTGCCTCAAGATCATGGAGATCACGAAGACTAGGAAGATTGATGTTGTTAACATGAGTTACGGGGAGCATGCACATTGGTCCAATGTGGGGTGAGCTATGTTTTGACCAGTAATTTTTAATAGTGTACAGTAATGAAGAAGAATATTAGTTCTTATATTGTTCATATATTAATATGGCGTGGCACCTATGATGAGGAGTCATTGGCTCAGACTACCGACATGTAAACTTTAACGTAAAAAGAAAGATGTTTTTTTTTAACTCAGTATGTTTGTCTGTTTAGATATCACGTGAATCAATTTTTTAGTATTCTTTCATTAATTAGCCTTAATTAGTCTCATTAATTAGTGTTCTTTTACCTAGTTAATAATGTTTATTTAAATATTAGTTAAATTTGCATATTTTGCGAAATTTCGGCTCGTTTCCTAAAAATTTTTTTTGTCTATCAAATATGATTTTTGACAGACGTGTGGGTGAGGTGATTAGTTCGGTTGTAAACCGGTACGGGGTGTCGTGGGTGGTGTCGGGAGGCAACCACGGACCCGCGCTGTGCACAGTGGGCGCGCCGCCGGACATCGCACAGCCCGTGCTCATAGGTCAGTGAACGCCTCCCCTATAAATGCTGACCTGTTTTTTAGTCATCTTATTTTACTTATCTTATACCTATAGAGTAGATTTAGGGAAGGCTATTCATGCTGATTCTCGTTATGCATTAAGGTAAAGTTTAAATGTGTATTTATATACTTGTGTATTGTGCGTGCGTACGTGCAGGCGTGGGTGCGTACGTGTCTGCGGAAATGATGTCCGCCGCGTACTCCATGCGCGCGCACGCCCCGCCCGGCGCGTTCAGCTGGAGCTCGCGCGGGCCGTGCGCGGACGGCGCGCCCGGTATCTCCGTCTGCGCGCCCGGCGGCGCTGTTGCCTCCGTAGCGAGGTATTTCATTTTCATTGGTTTTATAATACGGAAAGTCTGTGTTTATACTTATAGAATAAATTATTTGATTTATTAAGCGTCTGCTATATTCGGCAGATTCACGCTGCGCAACTGCCAGCTCATGAACGGCACGTCAATGGCAGCCCCGCATGTTGCTGGCGCTGTCGGTGAGTATCACGTGTAACTACATGTATTACTTCACGCTCGCATATGCACGTAAATCTGCTGGGTAGTATAAAAGTATAGAATGAAGCGGTAAAGGTGCCTGTCCTAAAATAATAGTATCGTTTTATTTTAATGAAAATTATACAAAAAAAAATAACAATATTCCATGAAACATTTTCAAGAAAATACGAACTGATCCTATAACATACATATATTACAGATTTGTATAACTAGTGTAACAATATTTTTTTATAAATCCTTACCTAAGTAAGTTATTGTGTACTGTACACTATGAAAGTATTGTAGTGGCATACAACAATATGCCAAAATGTTACAAATTAGTTATCCTATACTTTAAATGACATTGACTTAACATACATAGTATAATAGTTTTGGATTCTAAAAATAAATTTACTGGTTTGACGAGACACTTTATTTTGTATGTGACTAATTGATGAAATTACTTGAATTATAAAATCAAAGTCTATCAACAAATAATCTATCTGTCTTAAAATTTGCAGCTTTAACCCTTAAAATATTGCTACTTATTATACGAGGAGGGATCAAAAAGTAGTGAGAACGACATATATACTCCTTGGTAAGAGAAAAAATAAATACTGGCACAGCTCAGATACATATTTGTAATATTAATGAAGGAAAACATCTTCGATTCTCTTTTGTTTTTTTCTATATGTAGTCATTTGTTTGCTTGGTGTCGGAACGTGTTCTGGGAAATGGAGAAAAGCGAAGTGCGAGCCGTTATTAAATAGCTTCGTTTAAAGATGTTAACGACGCAAGAGATTCATTGCGATTTGGGGGCAGCATTAGGAGAATCTGCTCCGCCGTATTTCACTGTCGCAAGGTGGGTTCCCCAATTTCGAGTAAGGATAACGAGCACGGAAGACGAACATCGTTGCGGCCGTCACCACATCCATCGACGTCAGTTACCCAAGAAAATGTTGCGAAAGTCGAGAAAATTGTATTGAGCGATCGAAGAGTTACCATCCGTTACTTAATTCAGGAAACGAGCGTTTCATATTCAAGTATTCAACCCATGTTGAAACAATCTTTGAATATGAGACAAGTCTCCGCAAGATGGATGCCGAGAATGTGAAGAGTCACTCGGAAACAAAACACGACGACGACTTGACATTTCGAAGATATTGTTGGACAAGTTTCAAAAAGATTCTGAAAACTTTGTGTCTCGTTTCGTAACAATGGACGAAACATGGCTCCATCATTTAGATCCCGAGACAAAACAGCATTCTTCACAATGGAAACGGCCATCATCACCGACCCCGAAGAAGTTCTGTGCCGTGGCATCGGCTGACAAGATTATGGCCTGAATATTTTGGGATTCGGAAGGGATATTGTTGATTGATTACCTGGAGCGTGAAACCACTATTACAGGCCAATATTATGCAGCTTTAATTCCCAAGTTGAAGAATGCTATCAAAGATGAAAGGAGAGGGAAATTTCGAAGGGGCATGTTGTTTCATCACGACACCGAACCACGCACAGGTCGGCAGTTGCGATGGCTGCCATTCAGCAAGCTGGCTTCGAATTGGTTGACCACCCCCTTTTTCACCAGATCTGGCGCCTAGCGATTTTTATCTGCTCCCCAAATTGAAAGAATACTTAAGGGGAAACAGGTACGAAGACGATAACAAGATGATGGATGCCATGGATAGCTTTTTGCAGGACTAAGACAAAACTTTTTTTTGCAAGGGATTGAAGCCTTGGCAAAACGGACTCAGTGTGTAGAGAGATTCGGAGACTATGTAGAAAAATAAATTATTAAGTTATCAATAGTCATTATACTCTCTCATTCTCACTACTTTTTGATCCCTCCTCGCAACGTTTGAAATGAGTAATTAAACCGGAACTAATTGTTCTATATAAAAATATATAATAATTAATTGTTATGTTTGCAGCGGCTCTAATATCCGGTTTAAAAGAAAAGCAGCTTCCGTACTCCCCGTATTCCATAAAGCGCGCGTTGGAGAACTCTGCTACTTACCTAACACATGTGGAGCCCTGGGCGCAGGGCTGTGGCTTGATCAACATTGAAAAGGTAATGTAGCGTTTTTTGGATGTTTTGTATATGAGGCAGTACGTAATTTCCATGTTTTTTTTTTTTAAAATTTTTGTAAGCTTCGTAGTTCTGGTAACTCTTGTCTGCGCAGGCCTTCGATCTCCTGAGGACATACCATAGCGCCCCAGAGCGGGACGTCACGTTCAACATCCAGTGCGGGCCGTCTAACGCGAAAGGCATCTTGCTGCGGCCGCGGCATGGGGACCCGCCCAGCGAGATTGGCATCACAGTCGAGCCACAATTTCTTCAGAACTATGCGGACGTGGAAAGTGAGTGGCAATTTTGCTCTGTTAAAATATGATGCCACTGACCATTGAGCATATTTATATTTTAATTTTTATCATTGCAAAATGTTTTAATAAAAGTTGCAATTATGCCGCGCCCACTGCTTTGCATATTAAATGGAATCCAAACTCCACACAATGTACCAAATTAAGAACCAGGGCTTGCAATCAGATACCAACTGCAGAAGTATATACAGTTTAAAGTTAAACATCTCTCTTCAGTTGAACTCTCCTTTGTCTGCATTGTTTCTTGCCATACTCTCTTCCATCCATAGGCTGCGGAGACAAGGCTAGCGCTGAAAAGCTTGAATTAGCACACCAATGTTTATGCGGTATGTTGTTTAAATAACGAAAAAAATACTTCGCATCATTAAGTACATTACTTAATAATTTACAACATTTATTTTGATTAACTTGGATATAATAGACTCACTAAATAATTCATTCATTTAAGTCCTAGTACAATTGTAATGCATGTTTTCATTTCTGTATTTTTTTATTTTATGATACTAGTTTAAACGAGGTCTGATGGTGATATAAAATAAGGCCATGTGATTGATCCTTGCAGTAAATTAGCACTTTTGTTCTCTTTAATGCTTTTGACAATGTACACCATAAAATGATGCAAAAATGGAAACGTAAGGTTACGTAACATGGCAATAGCAAATGTTAGGTTCGTAATGTTGTCGTTTGAATACTGATCCTGATATATTCAGTAACTATTCAATGTTGTAAAGGTGTATACACAGAGTAGGTGTTCCACAAGGGTGTTGTTTAGAAGGTTGTTTAGAAACGGGTCGGTTTCCTACGCAATGGAAGACGGGCAGCTTAATCCTATTAAGAAAGGAGGGACGCCCCGCGGATTCACCTTCCGCCTACCGCCCAATAGTGCTACTCGATGAGATTGAGAAACTATTTGAAAGAGTGATTGTTGGTCGCCTCATAGAACACCTTAGTAGAGTGGGTCCTGACTTGTCAGATTCTCAGTATGGCTTTCGACTGGGTCGTTCCACCATCGATGCCATAAAAAAGTCAAGGCTCATTCAGATGAAGCATTGGCGCGTGGTAAGGTGCTCATAGCGGTCTCTCTTGATATCGCCAATGTTTTTAACACTCTTCCTTGGACGTGTATAAGGGAGGCGCTGAAGTATCATTGTGTGCCTCTTTATCTGTGCCGAATTATTAATGAGTACCTCTCCGAAAGATACGTGTCGTACCGAGGGCACCAAGGCGGATTACTACACAGAAAATAACATGTGGTGTTCCGCAGGGTTTAGTATTAGGTCCAATCCTATGGAATATTGGCTACGATTATGTCCTGCAAGGCGAAGTCGCTCCGGGCGTAAACATCATCTGCTATGCGGATGACACACTAGTCATAGCCCAGGGTGATACTTATTTGGAAGCTTCACGTCAGATTACCGGGTCGGTGGCACAGGTTGTGGATAAAATTAGTTCGTTGGGACTTAAGGTGGCATTGGACAAGTCCAAGGCCATTTGCTTCCACAGACCTCGGAAAGCGCCGCCGCGAGGATCCCATATTGTTGTAGGCAATACCAACATCAGGGTTGAGTCCAATATGAGGTACCTTGGGCTCACTCTTGATAGCCGTTGGAACTTCCGTGAGCATTTCTCGCGCCTAACTCCTCGATTAATGGGAGTAGTTGCGGCCTTGAAGCGCCTGTTACCTAATCTCGGAGGACCCGAGTCAAGTAGCCGTTGCTTGAGTTCCTTGCAGCCATGTATGAATGGCGCATGGAATTACAAACCCGGGGTGAGCAGCTCCCACCGAGGGAATGGGGTTTACGGAGGTTTCACGCTCGACGACTACTGCTCCAACGATGGAATGGCAGACTGGCCCATCCCAGGGCAGGTAGTAAAATTGTTGACGCCGTGCGTCCAGTTTTAACAAATTGGATTAACAGGCGCCATGGCGCACTGACGTTCCGACTGGTGCAGGTGGTAACGGGGCATGGATGTTTCGGAAAGTACCTGCACCGTATAAGAAGAGAGCCCTGGGCCATATGCCACCATTGTGGTAGCGATGAGGATTCGGCGCAGCATACCTTAGAGGTATGTCCGAGTTGGACAGGGCTGCGTCGAGACCTCGTTGCTATTGTTGGCAACGACCTTTCTCTTCCCGCTTTCGTGAAGGCAATGGTGAAAAGCGAAGAGTCGTGGAACGCCTGTGTTGCTTTTTCTGAAAAAGTTATGTTGTAGAAGCAGGCTGCGGAGCGGGTGAGAGAAAGTGCCTCTAACCTCGCCATCCGTAAACAGAGACTCGGTCGTCGGAGGAGAAAAGATCATGCTCTTCTCCAACCCCCCTAATAAAGGCTTAAGTGGCGGGTACGGGGAAATCCGCCACCCAGTAATGTAAGCCTCAAGAGGGCTCATGTATTTTTCGCTTAGAACCACTGTGTCTTTGGTTTCCATAAGAAAACCCATGTCATGTTGGGGCCATTAGTAAGCCGACGTTGCCGGAACTGCGGTAGTGTGCGAAAGCGTTCCCGCATTCTCGGCGAAAAGCGCAGCGAGGAAACCGTGGGGTTTTAGCCAGTAAGAGTCTGGCATAACTTTTTCACTGTCCCCCCAAAGGAGAAAGTATCCATGCAGGATTTCCCCACATAAAAAAAAGGTGTTCCACAAGGTTCAATTCTAGGTACATTGAAATTTCCGTATTTATATAAAAAATGTAAAATATTTCTGTATACTAGGGGTTTTATAATATTAGAATTAATCATTAATACGAGTTTAACTATATACTACATATTGTTAACCGTGTTATACGGTGTATAAAAGTAATTCGATTTTTTTTTCAACTATTACGTATGTTCGTTAAACAGTAGTCGTAAGAGAACTTGTGCGTTGGTACTGAACAGATACAAAAAAACGTATGTAGCATGATGCGTGTTGCAGACAAATCGGTAATTCCCAAGAAGATCGGGTTTGGCATGCGTCTAGCCCTTTCGTGCGGGAGCGGTTGGGTGTCGGCGCCTGCGCACCTCGAGTTGATGAACGCTTCGCGCGCACTCGCGCTGCGCTTGCACACCGCCGCGCTGCCACCGGGCGCGCATCACGCAAGGTACTAACACTCAGCCTTCTGAATAACTAGATAGGCTATTTCATGTTTCTAGGCAAAAAGGAGCAATATATAGTTGTTATGGCCAATGGTATCTTACTGCTAGTTGAACTGTGTGGAGTTTAAATAAACCACGTGCATAAATGGTTTTAGGCCTTAAGTAAAAAAAATACAAAAAATAATGAACAATCTCTATACAAAAAAGGAGTATTGATATGACTTTACTATTTTCTTGTATATATTCAGCATCAACGCGTACGACGTGTCGTGCGTGGAGAAGGGGCCGGTGTTCCGCGTGGCCATCACGGTGATGCAGCCGCAGCCGCTGGCGTTGCACTGCCCCGCCTGCCCGCAGTTCTCGGAGAAGGATGTGCTGTTCAAGCCGGCCACTATTAAACGACATTTCGTTATAGGTATAAAATCCTTTATGGACCCTTGTTTAATATAAGTGATAAAATTTTTTTTTATTTGTACAATTGCCTTTTTCTATTATTAAGTTGATTCAGGTAGGAAGTTGTAGTTTAGATGTTTATAAAGCACTAAATTGCTCTTGACGCCTTGAAACATCAATTCTCGTTACACAAGTAAATTGACTAGCTTCACTGTGCAAAGTTCTACGCGCTACTTCTTTGCAGTAGAAACATGATCAATTTTTTACTTACACTTCTTCCTGCAACAGAATTTTAGGAAACAACTCAATTAAACCCTGTATATCGTCCGCAGCTCCCGCGGACGCGACCTGGGCGGTGCTGCGGCTGAGCACGGCGGATCGAGAACGCAGCGGGCGCTTTCTGGTGCATACTATGCAGTTGCTACCGCATCGCAGCTGCCGCTCGCACGAGACCCACAAGATGGTGAACGTTACCGCCGAGGCGCCCACGTTGCTTCCCTTCCAGCTTGTGGTGAGTGCACTGTCACGTAACACTCGGTTACACTAGAAGATTTATAATTACCTCTCCACACAACAATTTAAATTTTACGGAAACGATTATCAAATAAATTTCACAAGTTCAATTGGAAAAGATAATTTTCAAATCAGGCTGATAGGACAAGTTAAAGCCTAGCGTTCTTCTCAGGGTGGGGTGCTGTTGGAAGTGGTCATCGCGAAGTACTGGGCGAACATTGGCGAACTGGCGGTGGACTACACGGTTGAGTTTCATGGGTTGAAGCCGGACTTTGGCAGCCAATTGTGGATGGGCGGTGCTCAGGCGTTGGGTAGCGTTCTGCTGTCTGCGCTGCGATTGCAGGAAGTGCAGCCTGTTGCACAGCTGAAGCACAGCGAGCCGGTGTATAGGTATATTTACACACATAGACGCACACATTAAATAATTTTTTTCATCAATTTGCATCTGAATTGTGAGTGATGGTACATAAATAATGTTTATCTTCACAAACCACTTTTTTGAGTAGTTAACAAGTTATTTCTTATTTTTAATATGGTCTTTTTAACTTTAGGCCGGTGGAATCCAAGATCGCGCCGCTGACGTCGCGTGACGTCATACCACCGGGCAGGCAAATATATCAGCTCATCAACACCTACAACTTCCACATAGCAAAAGCAACAGAGGTCAGTTTTAAGTGGCAATCACTGCTATTACTTTGGAATCCATTATTTTTTATCACCATCTTGCAAACCTATTTTCGTATAATATTTACCTATCCAGTAAAAAAGAAATGGAAAACATATCCAATAAGTATTAGATGTTTGATGGTCGTCCATCCGGTAAGATGTTTACACAGTACTGCACGGCTTCAAATGGAGAGATACTACAGCATCATGTTAGCTCGGTAAATAACAAGATTACAACACCGGCATACACTAACGTTTACTCACTTCATTTTTAGTGACAGGCGCTGCGGTGGTTTTAGTAATTTTGACTTATGTAATGTGTCGGCAACCTCGTCAGGTGTCCCCGATAGTGTCCCTGCTGTACGATATGCTGTACGAGTCCGAGTACGAGGCGCAGATGTGGATGTTGTACAACAGTTGCAAGCAACTCATGGCAGTCGGTGACGCCTACCCATCCAAGGTACTTACTTTTGTAAAACGTTTATCTATCCATGGTTATTTTTTCGAAAATAAGTATGTAATATACCTCTGTGAGTATGGATTGTGATGTGAAATTACATTGAATACATCTTTACTATTACCTAAAATATGGAATTTTAACAGGTAAACTAAAGTAAAGACTGTCAAAATATAATTACGAGCAGTCTTAAAGTGATAAGTGAATGGGTGTGCTCTTTACCATCTCAATACATATCCTTACCATCGAGTGGGGTTGAGGTAAAGGAATATTTTTATATTAAAATTAAAAGAAATGATGTCGATTGTGCGCAGTATTCGGTGAAGCTGGAGAAGGGCGACTACGTGCTGCGTGTGAACGTGCGGCACGACAATCGCGCGCTGCTTGAGCGGCTACAGGAGCTCCCGGTGGTGGTGCAGCAGCGGCTGCCGCAGCCCATAGCGCTCGACGCGTACTGCACGCAAGTGCAGGTACGTGCGCGCACTTTGACCTGCTAACATGAAATACATACATTTACAAGCTTTTAATGGAGTAGTGTTGGTTAGAATTACAAATAAATAAGAGGGCAATCAGCATGTTATTTATTTATTACGTCTAATCAGTACATTAATTAAATTATAACACAAATTGTTTAGCAAATAATCAGATATGATCGATTTTCATGTTGCAGGCGATAACCGGCGGCAAAAAGTTCACTTCCGCTTCGTTGTCGAGTGGCGCGCTACTGCCGCTGTACTTCGCGCCCCTGCCGGCTGATAAGTGAGTCAATATTCTTCTCTCATGCTATAGCCTATCCATTCAGAGATCGTTCAGACCTGATGCCACAGCAGAGCTTATTTATTTGGTCATGCATTAGTGTGCAAACGCTATTGTTTACCAGTCCAAAGTAACAAATGGGAAGCTTAATTGTATTGAGGTCGTGAAAAACCAGCTTTTAATCAATTTCCTGGATTATATAGTCACGAACGTTAATTAATAGGACTGCTTGTGCTGCTTGCATTGAGTGAAGCGTTAGGTTGTTTGTTTAGGGTGAG
The DNA here is from genome assembly GCA_029030555.1 of Ornithoptera alexandrae. Taxonomy (NCBI): domain Eukaryota; kingdom Metazoa; phylum Arthropoda; class Insecta; order Lepidoptera; family Papilionidae; genus Ornithoptera; species Ornithoptera alexandrae. Next base: position 13,259,174 of record JARDVY010000288.1, on the reverse strand, counting down.
CCGCTCCGGGTTGACCGTGGGGCTGACACTGAGCGGCACGGTGACCTTTGCCAAGGACGAGCTCGCGCGGCGCGTGGATACGTACGCGCTGCGCGTGCTGCCGTGCGAGCCGCCGCGGCGAACGCCTGCGCCGCCACGACGCCACGAGGACTACGCGGACGCGCACCGGGACCTTGCGGCCACCTGGCTATCCAAGCTGGGTTAGTGGCCCAGTGGCCGGCAGCTCGTGTTTATGCTCTCAATGTTCTCGCACCCACATACACGTACAAGCGCACACAAAAGCGACACTCTAGTTCCGAACTTTGACCTTGTTTTTATTTTCTCTAAACCTAATTATTTTTTTTATTAAATATAGATTGATGAATATAATATTAATGGGTGTCATGATAGTATATCATATTTGTAAGGCATCAGAGCTCTTATTGTAACCATTTCACTCGAAAGGCTATGAGAACTGTATGGTATCTAGGGAATATAGACCTGCACAGTGACTTCAAACTCTCTCAAAGCACAATTCAAGCCGGTTTGTGCTATATAACGTTATGCTAAGGCCACACACACACCACTCTAATCCACTGATAAAGTAAAAATTGGACCATGTCCCGATCCCATATGTCACAGGCAACATTACCGGTCTTGCCATCGACATTGACACAGGTTACCAAATGGTAAAGATACAACTAACCAATTCACCATATTTCGCACGCGCCATTTCCGCCACTGGTTAGGGTGCCCGACAGGCTCGCACACAGGTCACACCGGTCCTCACTGCCCCCGGCCCGCGACATAGGCCAAGGTGGTTAAAGGACAAGCCCATGTCTTCCTACAACGACGTACGGATGAAGTCGGATGACACGCACTAGGACCTATTTAAATTTTAGTTTTCACATATGTATTTATCTATTTATTATTAGTTTTTTTATCCTCTCTTTGCTCCTCTTACACTGTTATCTACCTTTTCAACTCTTAATCCTCCAATACTCTTATATTTCTCGTCCCTTTTATGGATCAGATTATATATATATATATATAGTTTAGTATTGTATTGTCACTGTGTATGTGTTTGTGTTGTGCTGTATGTGTTTTCATTTTGTTTTCTTTTAGTTTTTATTTAATTATTATATTATGTTTTATATTTAGTGGATACCGGATCCACGACCCGACTCCTATGAAGCTGTCAACAAAACTAACAGCACTAACTGAATCTAAAAAAGAGAGCCTTATTGTTCATGAGCAGAAGTAAAACTTTCCACAAAAAACTAATTGTTTATACCTTTAGTGGAATGTCGATGAGTTAGATGCGTCTGGTGAATTATTTGTATTGATGGTGTTCAATATTTCAGAGGGAGATAAACTGGAGCTGTTGTATGAGGAAATGATGGAGAAGTATCCGAGCCATTTAGGGTCCCACGTCGCGTACCTTAACGGCGTTGACTCGCCGACAGATCCCAAGAAGTACGTTCAACTTTAAACCATTGATATAAAGACACAAATTGGATAAACCTCACATGAAAAAGTTTAGTGTTCATGCGTTGGTCTCATATCTCTTAAATCATCAGGCTGATTTGGTGGTTGTGTTAGTGTTTATTAATTACTAAAAGCGGAATAAACATTCTCAACTGGGGTTATCACGTTACAGGCTGCCGCACGCCACGGAGGACCCCGACGTGACGACGGCCTGGTGCGAGCAGTTGATTGCGATATCTGATAAGGTGAAAATTGTCTCTGTTTTGCGACTTATGGGCGATGTGAGTTGGTGGAAAACTTCGATAGGCAGCGGATCGGGGTGTGCGAGCCTAGTATCAGATGAGCTGTATAACTCAAAATCTCAAAAGCGTGATATATCATCTATCAGAATGAAGAGAAAATTTCACCTACTAAAAATACGTTATATTACTTTCGTTTCTTAGTAACTCTCTTTAACTATCTTTAGAAAGTTCATTGATAATTTAATCTAATTTTTTAATCTTGCTTTTAAGGTTATTGTAAAAATTTAAATTAGGACGAAAGGAAACGCGTAAGGACCTTTGCCCTCGGGTGGACTCTTATTTTTCTTAATTTTATTTTAACGATACGTGGTAGTATAAATACAAGTTGAAAATATCATAGGAGAATAGGTTTTTATACTTTTCTTACCTTCATCAGGTGATCAAGCAGATAGACCAGGAAAAGCTGCTCGCCTACCTTGGCATGAAGAACGACACGCGCAGCGATGCCAGTAAGATAAAGCAGTGAGTTGTTTATATCATTCTTAGTCATTCAATGTGAAAAAGTTCTCATTCAATATAGGCTTCGTAATTTTGTGATGTCTGTGCATTATTAGCATTGCAGTATGAAGAAACATGCGAGAGAAGTTGTCTTCGGAATGTACTGAACAAGTGTTAGAGCTGTTATATTTAGGTCTCGTTTTGGAGCATACATGGGTGAGTGTGTTTAGCGTGGTGCGCGTGTAATTGCAGAGAGCAGGAGCGGCAGCGCGGCTGGCTGGTGGAAGCACTGTGCCGGCGTGGCGCGGCGCTGTGCCGGCTGCACGCGCTTGCGCACAGCGCCGCGGCGCGCGAAAAACTCGCGGACGCGCTTCGTGACAACCTCGCGGACCTGTTGCGCCTCGCTGACCTCGCGGACGCGAAGGTGCGGACCTTAAGTTTCTTCATTAGCAGAACTCATTTGCACGAGATCATTTTGGTAACACTGACGGTACGTAGTAACGTACGAATGTGTCAACAACTTTGAACTCTCACACCCGATCAGACCCGCTGATTGTGTCAGAAGACATGTTTGAGAAGTCGCTTATCGGTATATTTGTTGTCATGTGCAGGTGCTACACTATGGCGTCTGGCACTGCTTTACGCTGAAGCACTGGGGGCGCGCTATCAAGCTGTTGATTAAGATACAGGAGGAGAGGCCTTCCAAAGAGGTTGAGGAGCGGCTGGTGGAAGCTTATCGGCAGCTCGGTTGGGGCTATTTGGCCGACTTCACTGCCTTGTCCATGCCCATTAAGTATCCCCCCGCGTACAGACCGTTCTGAGTGTCGGACGGCCTGCTGCCGAGCTGGCGCGCGCGCCGCGGTATATACACTTTATAACATCTGTCCATAGCAAATATAGTTACGAGGGATGATTTTATAAATGCATTTTTGTATTGAAATTATAATGTTTGTATGAGTGTCGTCCAGTGATACATTCACTCATTCACTTCGCTGATAAGTACTAAGTGCTCAAGGAACGGTCAGCGGCCCGGTGCCTGCTAGATTAAGTTCGTATAATGTTATAATTCACGAATTTCTTTTCCCTTTTACTTTTGTATCGCGGTCCAGTCGTAGCCATTCGCCTTGCGGGTGGGTGGGTACCTCTCAATCTCTTAAAGCTGCAATTATTGGACGAATACCTGTTCGGACTGCATGGATTACACGTTACATGCTTCAAATCTCTTAATAATTATTGTGACAACTTCACTTTTGTATGTGAGTATACATTTTTTCCAATATATGTAATATATGTTATATACTAACAACAAACTAAACTCACTTTTTCTCTACTCGAACCTAATGAAGACGGAGAGAGTATGTCCTTTGTCATTATGTCCGCATTTTTGTACATTGTTTTTTGTATGTGCAAGTAAAGTTTTAAATTATTATTTATATAGAGAACTTCAGTGAAAAGTTATATGAATGAAATAGTACGCAATAGGAAGTTACAATTTAACGCGATAACAATAAACATAGTTCGGAACATTTAACTACATAGATATACAGTACTTAACAGATATAGATCTGTCAATTGTTATATATGTGTGTCGGATAGAGACAGAACTACATGAAACACTGGTGAATGTGTGAGATGGATATAATATCTATTTATGTATTTAAATGTTCAATTTAACGTTAGGTAAATGTAAAATGTATTACAATGTAGTTAGACGAATGTTGTATAGTTAGGGCCGGAGCGGAGACAGTCGCACGCATCAATATTTCTATAGTTAGGATTAAGAGGCAGTAATGAAATATACATTTTTACTTTCGAAACTTGGTGCAATGATACTAAGCGGTAGTAAAATAACTGTAGTCAGATTTAAATGGCGCCGTAGCTACTGCTGTAGTAGGTAGGGTAACGGGTCGTACCATCTGCCGTCTCGCGGGACGCTCACCGCAATGTGCTGTGAAGACGCCCAACGCGCCATATTGTTATCGGATATTGTTCGTCCGATCGTTATGTATGTGATGATGATATTTTTTACTGCAAGGTGCGTCCATACGTCACGTGCGACTGTCTTCGCCCATCACAAAGTACACTCTACTGTTGTTGTCCTAGTGACTACGTTGCCGCGTTCAGTTCCCGTCAACCGACCCTCGTTACCAACGACACTTGTACAATGTCTCCGACACAAAGCACTGGGTAATGACGTAAATCTTTTTTATTTTATTAATATTTTTTTTTTCAGTAAGGTTTTAGACGCGGCGCTGGTGTTACCACACTCGTTAACTAATAGAGTTCATTACGCGTAAGGGGTTTTATTTTACCAGTGAAACGACAGGGTGCTTGATGAAGACGCTCGGGGCGGGCGCTCCGCGAATTAGCTACTAAAATTTTTTTATACGTATAGGCGACTTCTCCGGTAGTCGACTAATGTCGACGTGACTAGAGTATCGTTCGTGTTGTGAAATTGACGAAACAATAAGTAGAAATGAGCGTTGCATACTTAAATATTCCTGTACATCGCTTGGCGTCGGCCGCCGGGAGGCTGTACGGGTGGGCGGGGCTTATTTTGCTGGTTAAGGTCGCGCCGCGCCCACTGAACGTCCAATTGTTTGCGTCGTAGGATTTTATTTCAACGCGAAGGGGTTGAAAAACTACGACTGCGTTGAAAAAAATGGAGATACTTTAAATGATGTATAAAAAAAATTATTTACAATTAAATTATATTGCTGTCAACGATGATCTTGAAATTATGTTCCAGTAATAATAATAATAATAATACGGCGTACATTTAAGGAATTTACTACAATTCACTACTAATAGAGAAGTAGTTATACAATAAAATAACATGATTTTATTACAAAATGTAAATAATAATATTAAATACAGTGAAATGCGGCATTCATTTATTAATTTCATCCCCGCGCACAAACCGTTAAAAGTAATGGTTAAGGTAATTTTTGCAATGTTTGCAGCGATCGAATAGCAGTAAACAAAAAATATATATATCGAAGGAATTGATCGATGTATGAAGCGTTTCTAATTCAAAGTATACATATGAGATGTACATTTTTTTTTTATAAAAAGTGGGGCGGCGTGAGTATAACGTAGGCGTAATAGTGGGCGTGGCCGACGGTCTATTGCGTTGGGCACGCGCCGGTAGCGCAATGTCGGACGCGAACTGCTTCGAATCGCTTGAGTAAGGCGCGGTTGTGCAAGTAGAAGCCACCATTACTATTGATTGTTTAAATTTTACACGTAAATGTGTGCGGCGGTGCAGTCGCGTGGACTGCTTCCTGCGTACTTGGATAGAACCCTCAATTCGTCAGTACAGGTGTACCCTGTGCACCGTGCGCAGTGTGCGCGAGCGCACCGCCCGGGTTACGTCTTATTGTAAAATGGTTGTTAAGATGATGGAATAAACATTATTTGACGAGTGTTCGTCGTTTTATTTTCCACTTGTTAATGTTATCTTTATACCCGCAGAAAAAGTTTTATTATCTTTGTTTTCATTTTTGTGTTAATAATATATTAAAAACTACTATTAATTTGCTGAACTAGCTGGATTGTTTTGTCAGCCATCATCCACTAATAATTTTAGCGCAAAAATAACCTCATCATCATCATCGTCAGCAGATAGACGTCCACTGCTGGACATAGGCTTCCTCTAAAGATCCCCACATCGTTCGGTACTTTGCTACCAACATCCAGCGGCATCCCGCGACCTTCTTTTTGTAGGAGTTCACTGGAGGGACCTGAGCCATTTCCCACCACGCTGGCCCCATGCGGGTTGGTAGGAGCCAGAGCCTTGTTTGTTGAGTAGCAAGATGCACCGCGAGCAGGTGAGGTTCGTTTGTGTTCCATGAGTTTTTGTGCGGGACCCCTTACACACCAAAAGCAACCTCATAAATTGTAATACATTCCATTCCATTCGGATTTTTACGTAGTCGATTATCGGAGGAATTTCGTGGAGATTTGTGCTGGTCGCCTTCAGACCTAAATATTAATCACTACACATGTAATTTCGCCCGAAGACGATATTTGACGTACTCGACCTGCTTCGTGGATAACTGGAATGAGTTGGCGAGTGTAATATACTAGTTGTGGTCATGACCAAAGCAAGGTAATAATTATTCCATTCGTAATTGTCTTTTAAGACATATCGAAGGTAGGACGGCGATGTGGATATTCTGTTCTACTCTCTTCCGTCTTCAACATTACCACCACTATTAGCCGATGGACGTCCACTGCTGGACATAGGCCTCTTCCAAAGAACCTCACATGGATCGATCCTGTGCCGCTCGCAACACCGAGCATCAGGGTACGTTGTTTGTAGGGTTTCATATGGCGGGATTTAGGCCACTTCCCACCACGTTGGTCCAATGCGTGTTGATGGGAGCCAGAGCCTGGTTTGTTGATTAGCAGCATGCACCGCGAGCAGGTGAGGTTGGCTTGGGTCCCATGAGTTGTGCGAGACCACTTACGCCTCTTCAACACGGCGGCGTGTAGTGGCTCTTACTATTACATTTGAGGTTAATATTTCAGTTCAATAATTTTTTTTAAGCTGTAACAAAAACTAACATAACTATAATTATACACAAGACTAAATCGATGAAAACAAAGATTATCAAAGTTGGCAATATAGTTTCTAATGTAATAAATAAAATGTAGAGTGTCATCCGGATAGTACGGTAAGGAGTACGAATGGACTGTGGATTACTAAGCTCCGTCTGATGACCCTCACTGGTGGACATGTCTACACGACGATTCCTTTCAAGTGCTTTGTAACGACGCTCCACATCATTTAACTTGCAGTTTCTTCGAATAAAGCTGACGTCTAGACCAGAGTTCCCCAAACTTTTTTGTGTCGTAGACCCCTTGCCATGTTTTTCCGTGTTGGGTAGACCCCCTACTTACCTGATACTGATTTCCTGTAAATTTCTAACTGTAGTGAAGTTTAGTGTTAAAAACTTAAAGTAAAAACACAAGTTAATTTATACATTTATTAATTGAATTTAAATTAAAACTACTCAAAATAAAATTTTGTATCTGTTATGTTAAACATATATAATACATTTTTTACTTCATAGGTACTTTTATAAATAATGTATATGTTTGGATATTATAAGATAGTATGATGTAAGTAAATAGGTACTATCAGTGTATGTGTTGAGATCCACTATCGTGGATCCCCATTTTCATTTCATGGACCCCCAAATTTTTTTTCGCTGACGTAGACCCTTTGCAGGTTGTCATAGACCTCTAGGGGTCGATATAGACCACTTTGGGAATCACTGGTCTAGACACTCGTTTTTACGACTTCATCTCGAATTCGAATTTTTAAGAGATTGTGTAGTAAATATTGAAGTTTTTCTTTTATACAACGGGACAAGCAAGATGTTAGTTAACCTGAAGTGATCTTTTTCCTTTTATTTGACTGTCGCTGAAAAGCCGACCTCCCAAAGCGACCCCAGGTTTTTGGAGCGATATTCGATTCACATAGGTTAGTATTGGATTAGAAATTCGAAGTTTATAACCAGTTCGACTGTATCCTGAAGCTGTCGTGTACGTATATAGGACACCTGATGCCACTATGGGAACTTATATAAATATAAATGGAATTAAATTGTTGCTGTAGTGTAATGGCAAATTGTACAAGTTTAATGTTTACTATCGGACGAAATAGAAGATAACTTTCCTAACTCGCCGAGCCTCGATAATAAAAAAAACTTCGTGCATAGACAGAATGTCGAAAGAAAAGTAATCAAATATTACCTAAGCCGAATGTATAAAAGAATGTATGTACACTGCAACCTTTATTGCGGAACAGGCATTTCGGTCGATTGCCTTCAAACGGGCTTGTCATAAAATATAAATAATGGGGTTGGATTACCCCGAAGCGGATTAAGCCGAAGCCTTTCAGCATTGACAATTTATTGTTGGGGAACACGAGGAAAATAATGTGAACGGATCGATTGCACATCTCGTACCAGTTCTGGTGCTGCCTCGGCTTTTAACGGTCATTTAAATAGGTTTCCTCTAGATAATGAAACGTACATTACAATATTATTAAAAAATTATCGCAGTATAAATAATGTTTTTATCTACGATGAGTAAACAGATGATTATTATCTGAAACTAAGCGGCGACTAACTGACGAGCGGGACGTTCACCTGATGTTAAGTGACACGCCAGCTCATAATAATGTGGCGCTAGTTAGGATGATATATACTGCACCACATAGCGCACGCCGCCTTGAGACATAAGATGTTGTTTCATTAGACTAGTGGCTACACCTGACACAGCGCCCTTTAAATCGGAACGTAGTAATGTTTGGTCTCCGGCATAATGAGTAGTTCCCATGTAAGCGCGCGCGACACGCATATATATTATTTGGCGGTGATACAAGTTGCTGATTTATATATTTATACACGTCCAATTGGTTGAACAGTGAATGCAACCAAATGTTCATTGGAGCTACTGTTGCCGACGAATTCAAGTTTGAGTTATCTTGACTTAGTATCTTCACTTTTATATGCACCAACGTGTGAGACAAATCTGTATTCATCACCAGTTCCTGGTACCACTGGTTGAAACTCAAAGGGGCCACCGTCAGCAACTGATGAAATAGGTTTACAATGAACCCAAATTCCACTTTCTATACTTGTTTGGGTGGACGGTAAAGCAAAAATATCTAACTCTGACTTAATACACTCGCAAGAATTATTATGAGGAAAAGACATAAATTATGGAAAAACGCCTCGCTTCCGACCATGGCAGGAACCGCTGCCGGCAGCGAGAGGTCACTCCCTACTACCTCCCCCCATCGCGAGCAATCGGCCAGGGTGTGCGACGATGTGTTCACCAGGTCTTCATAAAATGTTACCTCAATAACTTCATTTTGCAAATCTTGATGTATACGCCACCCACGGTGAACGTGTAATGATGGAAGGTCTGGTGCCGGAGATCGCCTGGGTAGGTTATTATTATTATATAGCTTATTATTAACATTCAAAGAACTTAAGTCAGATGCTGTACGATCGTGAAGGGATATTGGGGCCGAGCGTCAATAAGAAATAGAGGAGACCGTCATAGTTCCAACGATTGGTTTTACTGGTGGTAGGTGTTGCCGCAGACCGTCTGGGTAGGTACCACCGCAGCGCCTGTTGCAGCCGACAAACAGTACTGTGCAGACGTTACTGTGATCCGGTTTGAAGGACCAATAGCTATCACTGGTGGTAATGGCTCTATTGCTATAGACCGTCTGGGTAGGTACCACCGCAGCGCCTGTTGCAGCCGACAAACAGTACTGTGCAGACGTTACTGTGATCCGGTTTGAAGGACCAATAGCTATCACTGGTGGTAATGGCTCTATTGCTATAGACCGTCTGGGTAGGTACCACCGCAGTGCCTGTTGCAGCCGACAAACAGTACTGTGCAGACGTTACTGTGATCCGGTTTGAAGGACCAATAGCTATCACTGGTGGTAAAGGCTCTATTGCTATAGACCGTCTAGGTAGGTACCGCCGCAGCACCTGTTGCAGCCGACAGACAGTACTGTGCCAACATTACTGTGATCCGGTTTGAAGGACCAATAGCTATCACTGGTGGTAATGGCTCTATTGCTATAGACCGTCTAGGTAGGTACCACCGCAGCGCCTGTTGCAGCCGACAAACAGTACTGTGCCAACATTACTGTGATCCGGTTTGAAAGACCAATAGCTATCACTGGTGGTAATGGCTCTATTGCTATAGACCGTCTGGGTAGGTACCGCCGCAGCGCCTGTTGCAGCCGACAAACAGTACTGTGCCAACATTACTGTGATCCGGTTTGAAGGACCAATAGCTATCACTGGTGGTAATGGCTCTATTGCTATAGACCGTCTGGGTAGGTACCACCGCAGCGCCTGTTGCAGCCGACAAACAGTACTGTGCAGACATTACTGTGATCCGGTTTGAAGGACCAATAGCTATCACTGGTGGTAATGGCTCTATTGCTATAGACCGTCTAGGTAGGTACCACCGCAGCGCCTGTTGCAGCCGACAAACAGTACTGTGCCAACATTACTGTGATCCGGTTTGAAGGACCAATAGCTATCACTGGTGGTAATGGCTCTATTGCTATAGACCGTCTGGGTAGGTACCACCGCAGCGCCTGTTGCAGCCGACAAACAGTACTGTGCCAACATTACTGTGATCCGGTTTGAAGGACCAATAGCTATCACTGGTGGTAATGGCTCTATTGCTATAGACCGTTTAGGTAGGTACCACCGCAGCGCCTGTTGCAGCCGACAAACAGTACTGTGCAGACATTACTGTGATCCGGTTTGAAGGACCAATAGCTATCACTGGTGGTAATGGCTCTATTGCTATAGACCGTCTAGGTAGGTACCACCGCAGCGCCTGTTGCAGCCGACAAACAGTACTGTGCCAACATTACTGTGATCCGGTTTGAAGGACCAATAGCTATCACTGGTGGTAATGGCTCTATTGCTATAGACCGTCTGGGTAGGTACCGCCGCAGCGCCTGTTGCAGCCGACAAACAGTACTGTGCCAACATTACTGTGATCCGGTTTGAAGGACCAATAGCTATCACTGGTGGTAATGGCTCTATTGCTATAGACCGTCTGGGTAGGTACCACCGCAGCGCCTGTTGCAGCCGACAAACAGTACTGTGCAGACATTACTGTGATCCGGTTTGAAGGACCAATAGCTATCACTGGTGGTAATGGCTCTATTGCTATAGACCGTCTGGGTAGGTACCGCCGCAGCGCCTGTTGCAGCCGACAAACAGTACTGTGCCAACATTACTGTGATCCGGTTTGAAGGACCAATAGCTATCACTGGTGGTAATGGCTCTATTGCTATAGACCGTCTGGGTAGGTACCACCGCAGCGCCTGTTGCAGCCGACAAACAGTACTGTGCAGACATTACTGTGATCCGGTTTGAAGGACCAATAGCTATCACTGGTGGTAATGGCTCTATTGCTATAGACCGTCTGGGTAGGTACCACCGCAGCGCCTGTTGCAGCCGACAAACAGTACTGTGCCAACATTACTGTGATCCGGTTTGAAGGACCAATAGCTATCACTGGTGGTAATGGCTCTATTGCTATAGACCGTCTGGGTAGGTACCACCGCAGCGCCTGTTGCAGCCGACAAACAGTACTGTGCAGACATTACTGTGATCCGGTTTGAAGGACCAATAGCTATCACTGGTGGTAATGGCTCTATTGCTATAGACCGTCTGGGTAGGTACCACCGCAGCGCCTGTTGCAGCCGACAAACAGTACTGTGCAGACATTACTGTGATCCGGTTTGAAGGACCAATAGCTATCACTGGTGGTAATGGCTCTATTGCTATAGACCGTCTGGGTAGGTACCACCGCAGCGCCTGTTGCAGCCGACAAACAGTACTGTGCAGATATTACTGTGATCCGGTTTCAAGGACCAATAGCTATCACTGGTGGTAATGGCTCTATTGCTATAGACCGTCTGGGTAGGTACCACCGCAGCGCCTGTTGCAGACGACAAACAGTACTGTGCCAACATTACTGTGATCCGGTTTGAAGGACCAATAGCTATTACTGGTGGTAATGGCTCTATTGCTGTAGACCGTCTGGGTAGGTACCACCGCAGCGCCTGTTGCAGCCGACAAACAGTACTGTGCAGACATTACTGTGATCCGGTTTGAAGGACCAATAGCTATCACTGGTGGTAATGGCTCTATTGCTATAGACCGTCTGGGTAGGTACCACCGCAGCGCCTGTTGCAGCCGACAAACAGTACTGTGCCAACATTACTGTGATCCGGTTTGAAGGACCAATAGCTATCACTGGTGGTAATGGCTCTATTGCTATAGACCGTCTAGGTAGGTACCACCGCAGCGCCTGTTGCAGCCGACAAACAGTACTGTGCCAACATTACTGTGATCCGGTTTGAAGGACCAATAGCTATCACTGGTGGTAATGGCTCTATTGCTATAGACCGTCTAGGTAGGTACCACCGCAGCGCCTGTTGCAGCCGACAAACAGTACTGTGCAGACATTACTGTGATCCGGTTTGAAGGACCAATAGCTATCACTGGTGGTAATGGCTCTATTGCTATAGACCGTCTGGGTAGGTACCGCCGCAGCGCCTGTTGCAGCCGACAAACAGTACTGTGCCAACATTACTGTGATCCGGTTTGAAGGACCAATAGCTATCACTGGTGGTAATGGCTCTATTGCTATAGACCGTCTAGGTAGGTACCGCCGCAGCGCCTGTTGCAGCCGACAAACAGTACTGTGCAGACATTACTGTGATCCGGTTTGAAGGACCAATAGCTATCACTGGTGGTAATGGCTCTATTGCTATAGACCGTCTGGGTAGGTACCACCGCAGCGCCTGTTGCAGCCGACAAACAGTACTGTGCCAACATTACTGTGATCCGGTTTGAAGGACCAATAGCTATCACTGGTGGTAATGGCTCTATTGCTATAGACCGTCTGGGTAGGTACCACCGCAGCGCCTGTTGCAGCCGACAAACAGTACTGTGCCAGACATTACTGTGATCCGGTTTGAAGGACCAATAGCTATCACTGGTGGTAATGGCTCTATTGCTATAGACCGTCTAGGTAGGTACCACCGCAGCGCCTGTTGCAGCCGACAAACAGTACTGTGCCAACATTACTGTGATCCGGTTTGAAGGACCAATAGCTATCACTGGTGGTAATGGCTCTATTGCTATAGACCGTCTGGGTAGGTACCACCGCAGCGCCTGTTGCAGCCGACAAACAGTACTGTGCCAACATTACTGTGATCCGGTTTGAAGGACCAATAGCTATCACTGGTGGTAATGGCTCTATTGCTATAGACCGTCTAGGTAGGTACCACCGCAGCGCCTGTTGCAGCCGACAAACAGTACTGTGCAGACATTACTGTGATCCGGTTTGAAGGACCAATAGCTATCACTGGTGGTAATGGCTCTATTGCTATAGACCGTCTAGGTAGGTACCACCGCAGCGCCTGTTGCAGCCGACAAACAGTACTGTGCCAACATTACTGTGATCCGGTTTGAAGGACCAATAGCTATCACTGGTGGTAATGGCTCTATTGCTATAGACCGTCTGGGTAGGTACCGCCGCAGCGCCTGTTGCAGCCGACAAACAGTACTGTGCCAACATTACTGTGATCCGGTTTGAAGGACCAATAGCTATCACTGGTGGTAATGGCTCTATTGCTATAGACCGTCTGGGTAGGTACCACCGCAGCGCCTGTTGCAGCCGACAAACAGTACTGTGCAGACATTACTGTGATCCGGTTTGAAGGACCAATAGCTATCACTGGTGGTAATGGCTCTATTGCTATAGACCGTCTGGGTAGGTACCGCCGCAGCGCCTGTTGCAGCCGACAAACAGTACTGTGCCAACATTACTGTGATCCGGTTTGAAGGACCAATAGCTATCACTGGTGGTAATGGCTCTATTGCTATAGACCGTCTGGGTAGGTACCACCGCAGCGCCTGTTGCAGCCGACAAACAGTACTGTGCAGACATTACTGTGATCCGGTTTGAAGGACCAATAGCTATCACTGGTGGTAATGGCTCTATTGCTATAGACCGTCTGGGTAGGTACCACCGCAGCGCCTGTTGCAGCCGACAAACAGTACTGTGCCAACATTACTGTGATCCGGTTTGAAGGACCAATAGCTATCACTGGTGGTAATGGCTCTATTGCTATAGACCGTCTGGGTAGGTACCACCGCAGCGCCTGTTGCAGCCGACAAACAGTACTGTGCAGACATTACTGTGATCCGGTTTGAAGGACCAATAGCTATCACTGGTGGTAATGGCTCTATTGCTATAGACCGTCTGGGTAGGTACCACCGCAGCGCCTGTTGCAGCCGACAAACAGTACTGTGCAGACATTACTGTGATCCGGTTTGAAGGACCAATAGCTATCACTGGTGGTAATGGCTCTATTGCTATAGACCGTCTGGGTAGGTACCACCGCAGCGCCTGTTGCAGCCGACAAACAGTACTGTGCAGATATTACTGTGATCCGGTTTCAAGGACCAATAGCTATCACTGGTGGTAATGGCTCTATTGCTATAGACCGTCTGGGTAGGTACCACCGCAGCGCCTGTTGCAGACGACAAACAGTACTGTGCCAACATTACTGTGATCCGGTTTGAAGGACCAATAGCTATTACTGGTGGTAATGGCTCTATTGCTGTAGACCGTCTGGGTAGGTACCACCGCAGCGCCTGTTGCAGCCGACAAACAGTACTGTGCAGACATTACTGTGATCCGGTTTGAAGGACCAATAGCTATCACTGGTGGTAATGGCTCTATTGCTATAGACCGTCTGGGTAGGTACCACCGCAGCGCCTGTTGCAGCCGACAAACAGTACTGTGCCAACATTACTGTGATCCGGTTTGAAGGACCAATAGCTATCACTGGTGGTAATGGCTCTATTGCTATAGACCGTCTAGGTAGGTACCACCGCAGCGCCTGTTGCAGCCGACAAACAGTACTGTGCCAACATTACTGTGATCCGGTTTGAAGGACCAATAGCTATCACTGGTGGTAATGGCTCTATTGCTATAGACCGTCTAGGTAGGTACCACCGCAGCGCCTGTTGCAGCCGACAAACAGTACTGTGCCAACATTACTGTGATCCGGTTTGAAGGACCAATAGCTATCACTGGTGGTAATGGCTCTATTGCTATAGACCGTCTGGGTAGGTACCGCCGCAGCGCCTGTTGCAGCCGACAAACAGTACTGTGCCAACATTACTGTGATCCGGTTTGAAGGACCAATAGCTATCACTGGTGGTAATGGCTCTATTGCTATAGACCGTCTAGGTAGGTACCGCCGCAGCGCCTGTTGCAGCCGACAAACAGTACTGTGCCAGACATTACTGTGATCCGGTTTGAAGGACCAATAGCTATCACTGGTGGTAATGGCTCTATTGCTATAGACCGTCTGGGTAGGTACCACCGCAGCGCCTGTTGCAGCCGACAAACAGTACTGTGCCAACATTACTGTGATCCGGTTTGAAGGACCAATAGCTATCACTGGTGGTAATGGCTCTATTGCTATAGACCGTCTAGGTAGGTACCACCGCAGCGCCTGTTGCAGCCGACAAACAGTACTGTGCCAACATTACTGTGATCCGGTTTGAAGGACCAATAGCTATCACTGGTGGTAATGGCTCTATTGCTATAGACCGTCTAGGTAGGTACCACCGCAGCGCCTGTTGCAGCCGACAAACAGTACTGTGCCAACATTACTGTGATCCGGTTTGAAGGACCAATAGCTATCACTGGTGGTAATGGCTCTATTGCTATAGACCGTCTGGGTAGGTACCGCCGCAGCGCCTGTTGCAGCCGACAAACAGTACTGTGCCAACATTACTGTGATCCGGTTTGAAGGACCAATAGCTATCACTGGTGGTAATGGCTCTATTGCTATAGACCGTCTAGGTAGGTACCGCCGCAGCGCCTGTTGCAGCCGACAAACAGTACTGTGCCAACATTACTGTGATCCGGTTTGAAGGACCAATAGCTATCACTGGTGGTAATGGCTCTATTGCTATAGACCGTCTAGGTAGGTACCGCCGCAGCGCCTGTTGCAGCCGACAAACAGTACTGTGCCAACATTACTGTGATCCGGTTTGAAGGACCAATAGCTATCACTGGTGGTAATGGCTCTATTGCTATAGACCGTCTAGGTAGGTACCGCCGCAGCGCCTGTTGCAGCCGACAAACAGTACTGTGCCAACATTACTGTGATCCGGTTTGAAGGACCAATAGCTATCACTGGTGGTAATGGCTCTATTGCTATAGACCGTCTAGGTAGGTACCACCGCAGCGCCTGTTGCAGCCGACAAACAGTACTGTGCCAACATTACTGTGATCCGGTTTGAAGGACCAATAGCTATCACTGGTGGTAATGGCTCTATTGCTATAGACCGTCTAGGTAGGTACCACCGCAGCGCTTGTTGCAGCCGACAAACAGTACTGTCCCAACATTACTGTGATCCGGTTTGAAGGACCAATAGCTATCACTGGTGGTAATGGCTCTATTGCTATAGACCGTCTAGGTAGGTACCGCCGCAGCGCCTGTTGCAGCCGACAAACAGTACTGTGCCAACATTACTGTGATCCGGTTTGAAGGACCAATAGCTATCACTGGTGGTAATGGCTCTATTGCTATAGACCGTCTAGGTAGGGACCGCCGCAGCGCCTGTTGCAGCCGACAAACAGTACTGTGCCAACATTACTGTGATCCGGTTTGAAGGACCAATAGCTATCACTGGTGGTAATGGCTCTATTGCTATAGACCGTCTATGTAGGTACCACCGCAGCGCCTGTTGCAGCCGACAGACAGTACTGTGCCAACATTACTGTGATCCGGTTTGAAGGACCAATAGCTATCACTGGTGGTAATGGCTCTATTGCTATAGACCGTCTGGGTAGGTACCACCGCAGCGCCTGTTGCAGCCGACAAACAGTACTGTGCCAACATTACTGTGATCCGGTTTGAAGGACCAATAGCTATCACTGGTGGTAATGGCTCTATTGCTATAGACCGTCTAGGTAGGTACCGCCGCAGCGCCTGTTGCAGCCGACAAACAGTACTGTGCAGACATTACTGTGATCCGGTTTCAAGGACCAATAGCTATCACTGGTGGTAATGGCTCTATTGCTATAGACCGTCTGGGTAGGTACCACCGCAGCGCCTGTTGCAGCCGACAAACAGTACTGTGCAGACATTACTGTGATCCGGTTTGAAGGACCAATAGCTATCACTGGTGGTAATGGCTCTATTGCTATAGACCGTCTGGGTAGGTACCACCGCAGCGCCTGTTGCAGCCGACAAACAGTACTGTGCCAGACATTACTGTGATCCGGTTTGAAGGACCAATAGCTATCACTGGTGGTAATGGCTCTATTGCTATAGACCGTCTAGGTAGGTACCACCGCAGCGCCTGTTGCAGCCGACAAACAGTACTGTGCCAACATTACTGTGATCCGGTTTCAAGGACCAATAGCTATCACTGGTGGTAATGGCTCTATTGCTATAGACCGTCTGGGTAGGTACCACCGCAGCGCCTGTTGCAGCCGACAAACAGTACTGTGCCAACATTACTGTGATCCGGTTTCAAGGACCAATAGCTATCACTGGTGGTAATGGCTCTATTGCTATAGACCGTCTGGGTAGGTACCGCCGCAGCGCCTGTTGCAGCCGACAAACAGTACTGTGCAGACATTACTGTGATCCGGTTTCAAGGACCAATAGCTATCACTGGTGGTAATGGCTCTATTGCTATAGACCGTCTGGGTAGGTACCGCCGCAGCGCCTGTTGCAGCCGACAAACAGTACTGTGCCAACATTACTGTGATCCGGTTTGAAGGACCAATAGCTATCACTGGTGGTAATGGCTCTATTGCTATAGACCGTCTGGGTAGGTACCGCCGCAGCGCCTGTTGCAGCCGACAAACAGTACTGTGCCAACATTACTGTGATCCGGTTTCAAGGACCAATAGCTATCACTGGTGGTAATGGCTCTATTGCTATAGACCGTCTGGGTAGGTACCGCCGCAGCGCCTGTTGCAGCCGACAAACAGTACTGTGCCAACATTACTGTGATCCGGTTTCAAGGACCAATAGCTATCACTGGTGGTAATGGCTCTATTGCTATAGACCGTCTGGGTAGGTACCGCCGCAGCGCCTGTTGCAGCCGACAAACAGTACTGTGCCAACATTACTGTGATCCGGTTTCAAGGACCAATAGCTATCACTGGTGGTAATGGCTCTATTGCTATAGACCGTCTGGGTAGGTACCGCCGCAGCGCCTGTTGCAGCCGACAAACAGTACTGTGCCAACATTACTGTGATCCGGTTTCAAGGACCAATAGCTATCACTGGTGGTAATGGCTCTATTGCTATAGACCGTCTGGGTAGGTACCGCCGCAGCGCCTGTTGCAGCCGACAAACAGTACTGTGCCAACATTACTGTGATCCGGTTTCAAGGACCAATAGCTATCACTGGTGGTAATGGCTCTATTGCTATAGACCGTCTGGGTAGGTACCGCCGCAGCGCCTGTTGCAGCCGACAAACAGTACTGTGCCAACATTACTGTGATCCGGTTTCAAGGACCAATAGCTATCACTGGTGGTAATGGCTCTATTGCTATAGACCGTCTGGGTAGGTACCGCCGCAGCGCCTGTTGCAGCCGACAAACAGTACTGTGCCAACATTACTGTGATCCGGTTTCAAGGACCAATAGCTATCACTGGTGGTAATGGCTCTATTGCTATAGACCGTCTGGGTAGGTACCGCCGCAGCGCCTGTTGCAGCCGACAAACAGTACTGTGCCAACATTACTGTGATCCGGTTTCAAGGACCAATAGCTATCACTGGTGGTAATGGCTCTATTGCTATAGACCGTCTGGGTAGGTACCGCCGCAGCGCCTGTTGCAGCCGACAAACAGTACTGTGCCAACATTACTGTGATCCGGTTTCAAGGACCAATAGCTATCACTGGTGGTAATGGCTCTATTGCTATAGACCGTCTGGGTAGGTACCGCCGCAGCGCCTGTTGCAGCCGACAAACAGTACTGTGCCAACATTACTGTGATCCGGTTTCAAGGACCAATAGCTATCACTGGTGGTAATGGCTCTATTGCTATAGACCGTCTGGGTAGGTACCGCCGCAGCGCCTGTTGCAGCCGACAAACAGTACTGTGCCAACATTATTGTGATCCGGTTTCAAGGACCAATAGCTATCACTGGTGGTAATGGCTCTATTGCTATAGACCGTCTGGGTAGGTACCGCCGCAGCGCCTGTTGCAGCCGACAAACAGTACTGTGCCAACATTATTGTGATCCGGTTTCAAGGACCAATAGCTATCACTGGTGGTAATGGCTCTATTGCTATAGACCGTCTGGGTAGGTACCGCCGCAGCGCCTGTTGCAGCCGACAAACAGTACTG
Source organism: Ornithoptera alexandrae (assembly GCA_029030555.1). Lineage (NCBI taxonomy): Eukaryota > Metazoa > Arthropoda > Insecta > Lepidoptera > Papilionidae > Ornithoptera > Ornithoptera alexandrae. The sequence goes on along the minus strand of JARDVY010000288.1, from coordinate 13,239,992 downwards.
TGCAGACATTATTGTGATCCGGTTTCAAGGACCAATAGCTATCACTGGTGGTAATGGCTCTATTGCTATAGACCGTCTGGGTAGGTACCGCCGCAGCGCCTGTTGCAGCCGACAAACAGTACTGTGCAGATATCATTATGTTTCGGTTCGCAGGGCGTTGTAGCTAGTGAATCGGGCGCATCGATTACCATGTGGCGGGTATCCCGCTTGTATCGTCGTTTCGTTGAATAATAAAAACGAAGCAATCTTTAAATACAATTATTTATTATGGAAATATAACTGTTTTCCGTTTCCTATGTTGTCTGGCCGTAGTTTTGAATAGGTAGATTATTTTGTAAACATTAGTCCGTCATTGAAGTTGTACCAATAATTATGTATGAACATATTCGGAATATCCATTAATTAACAATCCTTCTCAAACAGTTCTTCATATATATATATATATATATATATATATTGTTTATAAATTCGGCAAAAACAAAAGAATCTGAAAAGTAAATAACAAAGTAAAAAAATTGTACTAAATATACATATATATAATATAGTCTTCTATATGAAATGCGAGTTTACTTTCATTCAAATTTAGCCTCCACGTATTTTGTTATATATCTATATATCTATATAACATTACGCATTATTTAAAGTACCAACTAAAGGTTCACTGGTGGTAAGTCTCTGTTGCCGGAGATCGTACCTACCACCAGTAAGGTGTTACATTTTGTGATCAGGGTCAAAACTTATGTCAACCGACCGTCGTGTATGAGGCAGCTCCTCGCTAGAAGTACTCGTATGCCAAAGGAAGTAGCAACATATGTGATATTGATTAGAACGCACCAGGAGCGCGTGGCAATGTTCATACATGTTTTTAAGCCATCAGTACTCAAGATACGTACGCAGTTAATCCAATGATGTACAGGTCCTATTTAAGCTTCTACTTTGAACACAGCAACATATGTCGAAACACATTTTTCTCTCAGATATGCATCGATGGGTTATGAATTGGCATACATTAGGACATTTATTTACACACAAATAAATTATATCTGGACACCGTTGCGCTGAAATAAGAAAAAAATATTACGAAGGCATATTTTATTATGAAACATTGAACAAGGTACATTTTAGGAATTTTAGTCAGTTTTAGTTATTTTAGTAAGATAACAAAAGATGAGAAAGGTTGAGGCTGAAAATTCAAAATTGAAATCTAATGGCAAAGTATTTATCATTTGACACCGATTTCGAATTACAATTCCTTTACAAAGATAAACTTTGTAAAGTAGTTTTTTTTTATTGATTAAAGCGACGAGACTAGCGGGTCGTCCACCTGATGGTAAGTGATACGCTCGCCCATAATAACGTGGCGCTAATTATAAGCGCTCGTTCCCCCAACAATTAAACTAGCTACAGCGCCCTTCGAACCGAAACATAATAACATTTGCACAGTACTGTTTGTCCGCTGCAACAGGCGCTGCGTTGGTACCTACCCCAGGCAACAGAGACACTACCACCAGTAAACTGTTGTGGTGCAATCATTTTACACTTCACGATTTTTATTGTTCCTGCCCAATTTTAGGAAGTCAATAAAACTTCTCACTCTAAGTCTTGAAAATGAGTAATCCTTTGGGCAATACGTATAACAGTATTATGTAAAACATAAGTGCCTTTCCCACTTACAGTCAATATGCATTTGCTCGTATATGTGCGAGTATGTGCAGACTGCACCACCCGACTAGACTGCGCTCACAAATTACAACATCGCCTCTGTTTCAACTCACCGGCATCAACAAAATCATGTTGATAGATCTTTGTCTTGTTTCGCGAGGTGAGCGCAGCCGTGTCCACAGGCACCAGTGCTGCGTTAGAGTCAGATTGTCTTGCTGCTGCGTCCGTAAAGTTGTCTCCGCTTTGGACATACCAATCATCGGTAAAATTATCTGAAAAATTAAATCGATTTGTTTATATATTTAAGATGCAACAACTTTTTTGTAGTATTAATAAAATGAATATAGATAGTAATTTAATGCATAACGACGTAACTATAATAAAATGCGACTATTTACCTGCGTTTAATACCTGCAGGAGGCACGCAACGACAATGAACGAGAAAAGCTTAGCCATGGCGAAAAGATCTGGAACATCTGAGGATACAGTCTTGATCGTGCTCTTATATAGTGAATTCACATCAAAACAACACCCCAGGTTATTTGCCATATAATATTTAATATGCACATACTAAACAACTGTGTTAATTTAAATGTTTTTTTAATATTTAATTATCGGAATTATAAGTATTTTTCTATTTGATGTAAATGTATTTGCCTTCATCGATACAATGAGAGCTGAGACTGAAGACCTTGGCTAGACGGTAACTCATGCTCGAAGGCAACTTTGCGAGGAACCTCTCCATCTGTTACGGTTTGCACAGGTGCTCGTCTGCTCTGCTCATTAATATGCGAGAGCAAACTTTTATTCTTGCAAAAAACTGTTCGCCAAGTAACACGTATTTATAATTTGAAGCTGAAGCCAAACGTTGGATATAGTGATACACTTCTGTATTATTTTGTTAACAAGCTTTCCTTCATTTTTGTAAATACGTCGCCGTAGTGGCATTGCTTTGTCCATTTAACATTTAGGGCGAGCTCACTTCACCCAACTTGTCAAACAACCCTTATGTCGATAAAGAAGCTCCAGAGCTGCTTTTATTCTTTATTTACAAAATATAAATATCCATTAAAACGTGGAATAATAAAAGCCTTTGAAGAGTAACCATAAAATTATTTTTTTTGGTCTTAGGTTTACATTTGCATAAAAATCAAAAAAATCAAAAATTTTTTTTTTAATTGCATACAACTTGCAATTACATAGGCGACCCCATTTAAAACATATTGTATTAGGTTGGGGAGAAAGTGTTTTCGCGTTACAGTACGCGTGCACTTGTAATGCACTCTGTTTGGCTGTACTATTGGTGTCTGGTGGGGTTTTGGTATCATTGGAGTTTAAATTTTGAGCGACATAATTCCAAATTCAAATTAGGAAAAATTATAGTTTTCATTTGTTTTCCGTACTGTCAACATGAGAGATCTAACGAAGACGTTCGATACATTTTAAAACTTGCGATGTTTATTGAACTAGTGCAGTGCAGTGCAGTGCAGTGCAGTGCAGTGCGGTGCGCTGCGGTGCGCTGCGGTGCGCTGCGGTGCGCTGCGGTGCGCTGCGGTGCGCTGCGGTGCGGTGCGGTGCGGTGCGGTGTCTGTGAGCACTGTGTAGCACAAATTTGGTTTAAACGTTTTCAATCCGGAAATTGTGATGAAAAAGATGCAAGTCGCTCTGGTCGCTCTGGTCGCTCTGGTCGCTCTGGTCGCTCTGGTCGCTCTGGTCGCTCTGGTCGCTCTGGTCGCCCTAATACGGATAAAATGGATGCCATTTTTGAAATAGTGGAGCAAGATCGGCATATCCGTAGTTACGACGTAGCTGAAGAACTGGGAATTGACCACAGAACAGTTTTGGCGCATTTGAAAAAAACTGGGTACACAAAAAAGCTCGACATTCGGGTACCTCACGAGCTCACGAGCTCACGAGCCACGAGCTCACTGAAAGAAACCTAATAATGAACCGTGTACCCGTTTGTGGTTCTTTGTTGCGACGTAATGAAACCGAACCAGTTTTGAAGAAGCTGATAACTGGTGATGAAGAGTGGATCACGTACGACAAGAACGTGCGGAAAAGGTCCTGGTCAAAGACCGGTCAGGCTTCACAGACTGTGGCGAAACCCGGGATAACTCACAACGAGGTGATGCTGTGTGTGTGGTGGGATTGGAGGGGCATTACTCATTATGAGCTGTCACCACCAGACAGGAACATCGATCGAACTACAACTGATGAGATTAAAGCAAGAATTTGAGAGAAAGCGGCCGGAATTAATCGACAGAAGGAGTGTGGTTTTTTATTATGATAACGCTAGACCTCACACATCTTTAGCCACTCAGCAAAAATTAAGAGAGTCTGGCTGGGAGGTGTTAATGCATCCGCCGTATAGTCCTGACCTTGCACCTTCAGATTTCCACCTGTTTCGGTCTCTTCAGAATTCTCCAGGCAGTGTCAGGTTAACATCACGAGAGGACTGCCAAAACCACTTGTCACGGTATTTTGATCGGAACTCCCAAAATCTCTATATCAATGGGACCATCTCCCCGTCCCCACCTACAAGACGGCAATAGGTAATCAAACAGAATGGTACCTACGTACTTTACTTAAATATAAATAAACTGTATTAAAATATGTTTTGAATTTTCTTAAAAAACGCGAACAAACTTTTCCCCAAGCTAATGTCACCTTTTTGTCGTCGAACACATTCCAAGTATGTCACCGTACTTAGCTGTAAGTTAAGCATTTCGAAATTACGTATTCCATCATACAAGATGCATTACCGGAGTAATAAAAAGTTTATCTTCCAAAACACTCTTTCTTCTCTCCCTTGTAGTGAATTAATATTGGTACATAGTTTTTGTATTTTTCACCACGCTGGCCGGATGCGGGTCGGAGGGAGAGTTTTTGATCTATTCTTTTAAATTAACGAGGCCCGCGTGTATTTTTAAAACTCAAGGCTCATATTTCCGCTGTCACACATTAGTATGGAAACATTAACAAGTTGCGGTTTGAAACTCTTCTTCTTTTTTTTATTCAATTAAGCGACTAGGCGAGCGGGACATTCACCTGCTGGTAGGTTTTTTTTTTTTTTTTGTTGTTTTATTTGGGGGAAATCCTTACGCATATTCGTCCTTTCGGGGGCAAGGACGGGTTATGTCGGACTTGCATCGACTAAACCTCATTGCCTGATGGTAGAGTTACCGGAACGCTTTTGCTCACAACCGTGACCCTGCCGGCGCTGGCTGCTTTCGCAGCATCACCTCGGGAGGGAAGGATGAACCCTCCCTTTCCAGGGCGCGCCGAAACATGCAGCGCGCTCCCTCCACGGCCTCCTGCAGTTGCGCGGGCAACGGGTTCCCCTGAATCCGGCGCCCAGAGGCCATGGGAGCCACGGGAGAAAAGCTCTTCCGGCTCCCTGCGGCGGAGAGATGTTAGGCTTGCTGCTACCCGTTAACGGCCGCGGAGGATAGGGAGAACGGCCCATCGCAATACCGGCACTCGTCTTTCCCCGCGACTCTACCTCGGCCACAAGGCGCAATATGAAACCGCCCCTGCAGCCCCCGGCCGCTCCAGTGAGCTCCAATTATCCAACCGGTTTTCGAACCTGAAGCGGCGGCTTCGGCCGGCTCTTCGCCGCGGGCCGGCTGGGTGGTGGGTTCCACTTGGTTCCACCGTGTGTTGGTCCACGGTTACTAAGCCCCTCCGTTACTACAACAAGACGGGAACCCGTTGGGGGGACCTGCTGGTAGGTGACACATCTGCCCATAACAACGTGGCACTACTCAAGATGACACACACTGCACCACATTGCGCTAATTGCCCGAGCCATAAGATGTCGCGTCTCGTTACCCCAGTAATCTTCTTGGATATTGTTATATACCAGGCCACTCAGAAACTTTTGCGAAAAAAAGTTTTTATGTATAAGACACTGGCCACTTGTGATTATTTTGAAAACTCGATTATTTAAAAGTAAAAATACCACGGTTCTATTTTCAAATTTCTCTCCCCAATTTTTTGAGAGTCGATTCAAATTTTCTTGACTCATTAAAAAATTTATCTGCGTCGAGAACATTTTCGTGTTATGATTTTTTACGATTTCAAATGCGGCTTAAATTCTGATGAGTCATTTGCTCGACTTCGAATTGCTTTTATTGATGAAGGACCTTCAAAAGCAACCATCTACCGCTGGTACAGCGAGTTCAAACGCGGTCGTGTTACTTTGGGGGATGAACAAAGAAGTGATCGTCCTATGACGGCTGTCACCGAAAAAAGTGTGCTGGCAGTGAAAAATTTAATTCAAGAAAACAGATGAATTACGTACGAAGAGATTCAGCATACTCTGCAGATTGGTTCAGGAAGTGTTCACAAGATTTTGCACGAGCACCTTCGCGTAAGGAGGATAGTTTCCCGCTGGGTGGCGCAGGCCCGTGTGGATTGGTGCCGTGGTATGATACAAACATTTGGTGCAGGCTCGTCCCGGCACGTTTACGATATTGTGACAGGTGACGAATCCTGGATTTATCAATGCGATCCAGAAACAAAGCGTCAGTCGACAGTTTGGCTGTTTCGATATGAACCAACGCCTGCGGAAGTGAAGCGATCGAGGAGCGCAGAGAAAATTTTGATCGCTAGTTTGTTCACTTTGGCGGGGTACCTAATTTCAATTCTACATCGGGACCAAAGCAGCAATGAGCAACAAGCGACCGAACGTCGGGCTCCGCGGGGTCCTTCTTCACCACGGCAACGCGCCCGCGTACTCTGCGATCAAAACGAGGGACTTCCTGGACTCCACACCGGTCACAGTCTTGGGACACCCTCCTTACAGTCCTGATTTGACACTGTGCGACTTTTTTTGTTCCCCAAAATCAATAATCAGCACAAAGGGATACACTTTTCATCGCCGGAAGACGCGCCAGCAGCATTTCAGAAGGCCGTGGAAGAGGTGTCTGCGGACGACTGGAAAAAATGTTTTGAAAATTGGTTCAGACGCATGAAACTCTATATAAAAGCTGGTGGAGAGTTCTTTGAAAAGATTTAGTAAAAATATTTTTTTCATAGAAGTTAGTTTTTTAGTTTCTCAAAACTTTCGGAGTGTCCCAAGTATTATATTTGTGTTTTGCTTTGTTGTTTTTATTTCTTGAATGCAAGTGTTAAATAACTTATGTACATAATTTAGTGTTTGGTCTGTTTAAGTACACTGTTCAAAATAATTTTATAACATTTTTGTATAGGAAAATTTCAAATCGAAATGTAGAAAAGGGTACAGCACATTTATACGATGCAGCAAAGATCTATAAAATATTCAAATAATTAAAACCTATACGTAAATGTGACCAAGGTTTTTTATATTTAAACCGAAACCGAATGTACTTGTATTACTCGACTTCAGGTGAACAATTATTTACATAAACTATTGTTTTAGTTGGTGCGGAAAGAAAAACGCATTAATAATGTGTATTACTGGAAATTCATCATCATTAAATTAATGTATTCCTTGTAGTCACGTATCGCTCACATTTTCGTATCAGCAGAATGTTGTAGTAGACGTCATCGTGTCATAGCGGATGTAGATAGAACCTGGCTGGGCAGTACGTTACGAGGAGTGAATGGATAGAAGAAACGACGATTTGAATTGGGTACTGTTCCCGAGTAGAACCTTTTGTCGGTTCAAATTAGCCTTAATCTTTACACACCTAAATCTATTTATTCGTTAAAGTTAATATAGTATTTAAAATATACAAGGAACCAGGTAAACAGTACCAAGACCTAGATATGTTTCAAATAGTCACATCCAGACTAGGCAATGCCACACTATGATTATCGAACATCCCGATGTAAAGGTGTGGGACTCTCTTAAAACGTTTACTCGAACATTACTTCGGTGATCCACGTTCAGGAGAATGCATCGCGATTCAATACAATGGTAATGATGATCAGAGTTATCATATCTTTTTATTAAAAATACATGATATGAGGTTTAAGAATCTTTATTTCTCACAAGAATATATACAATTCACTTATGCGAGAAGACAATAAGCAATAGATTAAGCTAAAATTACGAGCGTACAAAGAAACACATACAGTGATTCCATAAACTTAATGCATAGAACAGCTGACACTACAATACCTACCTTTTGTCCGACATGATGAAATCTATCTCATTTCTAGTAAATTTTTTTTTGTTTAACGTGGGAGAAATACCTGCGCATATATGTCCTCGCGAGGGCAAGGACAGGTTATGTCGGACTTGCACCGACTAAAACCCCCACGATGTTTCATCTCGTCGCTTTATGGTAGGGTCACGGGAACGCTTTCACACAAATCTGTGACCCCGCCAGCGCTGGCCCCACAACTCAGCCCCACCTTGGGAGGGAGGGAAGAACCCCCTTAACACATCTGTAGGGGCACGCCGGAACATACAGCGCGTCCCCTCCTCGGCCTCTTGCAGTCACCCGAGCAACGGATTTCCCCGAATCCGTTACCCAGAGGCCATGGGAGCCAAGAGAGAAAATTCTCCTAGCTCCCTGCGACGGATCCGATCTTGGGTTCCGCATTCGCGGTGCGGCACCGCGTAGTCGCGGAGGGTACTCTCCCGCTGAGACTCCACCTCGGCTGCAAAAGGCAGCATAAAGCTGCCTCTAAAGCCCACTGGACTTATACCTCGGGTCGAGTAGGTTCTTCTTCGCTTCACCATGGGGGACCACGCCACGGCTACTGAGCACGGTTTTTTCGGAATTCATTAGATGGAGCCTCTCTTTTTCAAGGAAGCTGATTAGCATTTACTCGGAATCATAATTCCTGCTTCCAAAGCCATGTGGTCATATTGATTCAACACCCGTATATGTACCTACCTTGGCATTAAAGTCCCCTTTGACAAGTGTGAGTGTCTTGACAACCTCTATAATAAACAGGATGTGTTTAATCTGCATAAAGAAATAAGAGGCCTTACGTGTCGTAAAACGTCCTTGAACCTGTTGATGCATGACCATGAAATCCCAATTCTGAATATATCTAAGAAAAAACAGCTATGAAAAAAATAAATAGCAGCTTTATTTTCTGATAACTGGCGGAGTGCAGGATTATTTTTTATAACCACTGATGGATACTCTATTTTGCCAGAAGAGATAATAAGGACGCTGAATAGAGCCAAACGGGGAAAATCACCTAGGCCAGACAATATCTACATTGATGTATTTTTTTATTTATTATATAAGTTACTTGAGGAACAAAACATCGAAGTTCTCGTTAGTTTCATGAACACTATATATGATTCCGGTGAGCTGCTCCTGGTCTGGTTAAAGTTAACGTTTATCACTCTTCCAAAGAAATCGAATTTAAAGAGATGCGGACACTTGAGAATAATTAGTCTCATGAGCCAAATGTTAAAGTCATTTTTTAGCATGATTCACGAGCGCTTAAGAACTAAGTGCGACGAACAACTTGCTGTTAGCCGGTTTAGTTTTCTAGCAGGCGTGGGTATCAAAGAAGCAGTTTTTGCAATACAAGTATTGGTTTAGAAGTGCAGAGCTTTGCAACAAAATATTTACCTTCGGCACCTTAAGTAGAGAAAAATAAAGTTAAAAAAAATAGTTATGTATAAGAATAAAATGAAATTATATAATAAATCTAATTACCAAGCTAACGACCGAGGCATGCACTGTATACAAGCAAATAAACACTGCAAACTGTATTTCCTTAAGGTGGGGCTGCGTAAGCGGCCAGCGCCGGCGGGGTCGCGGATGGTGCGAAAGCGTTTCCGTAACCCCGCCAAGTTTCTAGGCAGTATGGTTCCATAGATATCATAGTGTCTCTACATAGGCGAATATCTTATATCTTATTTATAAATTTTATTATTATACTGTAAATTCATCTGAGACAATAAAATATGCCACTCGCCACGCCATCTATGCTTGCGTATTGCCTTCCAAACCTCTTCGCCATAGGCCTTTAATCGGTGAAAAAATTTTCGCAGCACTTTTATCAGTAAATGAGTGTCAAATGTTCAGTTAAAATTGTTGGTATAGAGTGATCTACTAAATATTGTTAATCGCTTATTGGAGCAAAACGCTTCTTAGTAAAATCTTATTGCAATGCAATATTTTTAAAAAAAAATTCTGTATTATTTTTTGACCGATTACTTGTAAAAACTAAATAAGATCACAAAATAAATAACCTATATTTACTGCATACAATTAAATTTTAGTGCTATAATCAAAAGCATTTGGCTATTTCCATTAAAATATAGACAAATGTTTTGGCTTAAAGGTCTCGTCACGAAGCTATAAAATCTTAAAAAAATGGACAAATGTCAAATTGTTAATTTTACTTATCAGTTCGTGATTAGAATTATAGGCAAGGTTTTATTGTTATTAATGAGAATATTTAAAAGAAAAGAAAATAATGTACATATTTTTGGTAATTATACCACAACATTAAGTTTACACTTATCCATTGATTTAAACGTAGGTGGGTATTCTACCCTCAAACAGTATACTACAATGTTAAGACGTAGATTTTTAAATATATACATCTCATAATAGTACTTTTGAAACATTCAATGTGGACATCAAATTGAGATTTGGAAATGTGTATGAAGGTATCTGTGAACAATGGCTGCCATGTAGACGTAAACATACAATTTTAATTAAAGAAAATCAATTTGGTAAAAATCAAATGGAGGGTGAGAAAATTTACAACTCCTTTACGTACATGATACACTTGTGGTGAGCTTCGATCGAAGCATACTGGAAAGAAAGTAACACTTTGTGGGTGGGTACTGTATCTAAGTTTGTCTAAATTTCTTCTGCTTAGAGACTCTTATGGTATGGTACAATGTAAAGTATAGTGAAAAACACTAACATTAAATTTGATGATATCCCTTTGCTATCTGTTGTGTTAATAGGTGGTTTAATAGCATTATGGCCAATAAATATGGTTAATAGTATAATGGATATGGGAGAAATAGAAATTGTTATAAAAAATTAAAAATACTAAATATTGCTAGTAAAGTACCGTTTAATTTAAGAGATCACCAAAAACCAAAAGAACAACTATGATTGCAGCATTGCTATCTAGATTTAAGGTTTCCTCAAATATAGAAAAATTAAGATGTAGATCTTCAATGCTTCATAATATGAGAAAATGTCTTATTGAAAATAATAGATTTGTGGAAATTTAAACACCAACCCTCTTCTGTCGAATTCCTGGTGGTGCGATGGAATTTGTTGTTCCTACCAGTGATACAGTTTAAACAAATGCTAATGGCAGGAGGGATTGATAGATATTTTCAAGTTGCACAATGTTATAGGGATGAAACAACAAGACCAGACAGACGGCCTGTGTTCACACAGTTGGATATAGAAATGTCATTCACAAATTTAGATAATGTCCTTAGCATAGTTGAGCAATTGCTTTACGAGAACTTTACAAAGCAACTTCCAAATCGTACTCTTAGAAGGATGACATACAAATATGCAACAGAAAGCTATAGCACGGATAAACCTAATCTTACTTATGATTTTCTGTTCAATGAAGGTAACATAACACATATTAACACTCTTGCATTACCCTATCCACCTGCGGTTGGAAAACTACCTGCAAAGTACAAGGAAGAAATTAACTACTTGCCACCAGTAAAGAAAAATTTTAGAAACTGTGGTTATTATTAAACCTTTTATAATGTGTACTTGTATTAGTTATAAGTTATGCCTCCTGCAGCGTGAGGATTGTTCAGTCTACAATCAGGTATAATCAAATTTACATCAGCATCTGAAATATATGAGAAGAGAACTCGGAAAATTTAATGATAATTGTTCGATTAAAGGTTCGTACATTAGATATATATTTGGAAGTTTGTGAAACTTTACCAACTGGAACCTGAAATGCTTAATCGGTTAAGCAGTTTATCAGGTATAATGGAAAAATTATACTTGAGTGTTGACAAAGCTTAATCCAGAATTAGTTTTACCTCAGCCGGACTTGCCAGAAATGTTGCAAATCAAAACAGCCGCAAAATCCTAAACTCGTTAAAATCTACTGGTGGTAGGTCTCTGCTGCTGGAGACCGTCTAGGTAGGTACCACCGCAGCTCCTATTTCTGTCGCCAAACAGTAGTGTGCAGACATTACTGTGCTGAAGAGAAGAGAAGAATGAGTAGCGGATTGAAGGGAGTTGTGACATTGTGTCTCAAGGCGATGAGCGCCATACGGTGCAGTGTATAACGTTCTAACTAGCGTCACGTTGGGCGGGCGTATCACTTACCACCAGGTGAACGTCCCGCACGTCTAGCTGCTTCATTCAAAGCCAGCCGCATTGACCTGTAGCGAAGGAAATCAATAGGGTTAGTAAAACCGCTCGCATAAATCTGTAAACGCTAGACTGCGACTGCGCAGTGCTGTCTGCGTCGCGAACATCGGCTATTAGTCTGCGGAGAGCTGGCCCAGCCGGATGTATAGGCTGTTCCGGTGCGGGACGGTATAGAGACCTACGTCCATCTGTGGACGTCTATCACTTGAAATGATGATGATGATGAAGTACGTCTTTCTCGATATATGTAAATAAAGTATGATAAGGTAATGTAGGGTAAGGGGTGTAAGAGTACCCGCGCAACAACTCACAGGACCCAAGCCAACCTCACCCGCTCGTGGTGCAGCCTGCTGATCAATAAACGAGGCTATGATGATGATGACACAGCATCGCATTCCACTCGTCACCTTGAGATATAAGATGTTAAGTCTCGATATTCTAAGTAATTTCACTAGCTACAGCGCTCTTCAAACCGGACAATAGTAATGTTTGTGGGCTGCTATAGGCGCTGCGGTGGTACCGATCTATACGGTCTCCGGTAAAGTCTCGACACCCTAAGTAATATCACTAGCTACAGCGCCCTTCAAACCGGACAATAGTAATGTTTGTGGGCTGCTATAGGAGCTGCGGTGGTACCGATCTATACGGTCTCCGGTAAAGTCTCGACACCCTAAGTAATATCACTAGCTACAGCGCCCTTCAAACCGGACAATAGTAATGTTTGTGAGCTGCTATAGGCGCTGCGGTGGTACCGATCTATACGGTCTCCGGTAAAGTCTCGACACCCTAAGTAATATCACTAGCTACAGCGCCCTTCAAACCGGACAATAGTAATGTTTGTGGGCTGCTATAGGCGCTGCGGTGGTACCGATCTATACGGTCTCCGGTAAAGTCTCGACACCCTAAGTAATATCACTAGCTACAGCGCCCTTCAAACCGGACAATAGTAATGTTTCTGGGCTGCTATAGGCGCTGCGGTGGTACCGATCTATACGGTCTCCGGTAAAGTCTCGACACCCTAAGTAATATCACTAGCTACAGCGCCCTTCAAACCGGACAATAGTAATGTTTGTGGGTTGCTATAGGCGCTGCGGTGGTACCGATCTATACGGTCTCCGGTAAAGTTTCGATACCCTAAGTAATTACACTAGCTACAGCGCCTTTCAAACCGGACAACAGTAGTGTTTGTCGCTTCTATAGGCGCTGCGGTGGCACCGATCTATATGGTCTCCGGTAAAGTTTCGATACCCTAAGTAATATCACTAGCTACAGCGCCCTTCAAACCGGACAATAGTAATGTTTGTGGGCTGCTATAGGCGCTGCGGTGGTACCGATCTATACGGTCTCCGGTGAAGTCTCGACACCCTAAGTAATATCACTAGCTACAGCGCCCTTCAAACCGGACAATAGTAATGTTTGTGAGCTGCTATAGGCGCTGCGGTGGTACCGATCTATACGGTCTCCGGTAAAGTCTCGACACCCTAAGTAATATCACTAGCTACAGCGCCCTTCAAACCGGACAATAGTAATGTTTGTGGGCTGCTATAGGCGCTGCGGTGGTACCGATCTATACGGTCTCCGGTAAAGTCTCGACACCCTAAGTAATATCACTAGCTACAGCGCCCTTCAAACCGGACAATAGTAATGTTTGTGGGCTGCTATAGGCGCTGCGGTGGTACCGATCTATACGGTCTCCGGTAAAGTCTCGACACCCTAAGTAATATCACTAGCTACAGCGCCCTTCAAACCGGACAATAGTAATGTTTGTGGGCTGCTATAGGCGCTGCGGTGGTACCGATCTATATGGTCTCCGGTAAAGTTTCGATACCCTAAGTAATATCACTAGCTACAGCGCCCTTCAAACCGGACAATAGTAATGTTTGTGGGCTGCTATAGGCGCTGCGGTGGTACCGATCTATACGGTCTCCGGTAAAGTCTCGACACCCTAAGTAATATCACTAGCTACAGCGCCCTTCAAACCGGACAATAGTAATGTTTGTGGGCTGCTATAGGCGCTGCGGTGGTACCGATCTATACGGTCTCCGGTAAAGTTTCGATACCCTAAGTAATTACACTAGCTACAGCGCCTTTCAAACCGGACAACAGTAGTGTTTGTCGCTTCTATAGGCGCTGCGGTGGTACCGATCTATATGGTCTACGGTAAAGTTTCGATACCCTAAGTAATTACACTAGCTACAGCGCCTTTCAAACCGGACAACAGTAGTGTTTGTCGCTTCTATAGGCGCTGCGGTGGTACCGATCTATATGGTCTACGGTAAAGTTTCGATACCCTAAGTAATTACACTAGCTACAGCGCCTTTCAAACCGGACAACAGTAGTGTTTGTCGCTTCTATAGGCGCTGCGGTGGCACCGATCTATATGGTCTCCGGTAAAGTTTCGATACCCTAAGTAATTACACTAGCTACAGCGCCTTTCAAACCGGACAACAGTAGTGTTTGTCGCTTCTATAGGCGCTGCGGTGGTACCGATCTATATAGTCTACGGTAAAGTTTCGATACCCTAAGTAATTACACTAGCTACAGCGCCTTTCAAACCGGACAACAGTAGTGTTTGTCGCTTCTATAGGCGCTGCGGTGGCACCGATCTATATGGTCTACGGTAAAGTTTCGATACCCTAAGTAATTACACTAGCTACAGCGCCTTTCAAACCGGACAACAGTAGTGTTTGTCGCTTCTATAGGCGCTGCGGTGGTACCGATCTATATAGTCTACGGTAAAGTTTCGATACCCTAAGTAATTACACTAGCTACAGCGCCTTTCAAACCGGACAACAGTAGTGTTTGTCGCTTCTATAGGCGCTGCGGTGGTACCGATCTATACGGTCTCCGGTAAAGTCTCGACACCCTAAGTAATATCACTAGCTACAGCGCCCTCAAACCGGACAATAGTAATGTTTGTGGGCTGCTATAGGCGCTGCGGTGGTACCGATCTATACGGTCTCCGGTAAAGTTTCGATACCCTAAGTAATTACACTAGCTACAGCGCCTTTCAAACCGGACAACAGTAGTGTTTGTCGCTTCTATAGGTGCTGCGGTGGTACCGATCTATATGGTCTCCGGTAAAGTTTCGATACCCTAAGTAATTACGCTAGCTACAGCGCCTTTCAAACCGGACAACAGTAGTGTTTGTCGCTTCTATAGGTGCTGCGGTGGTACCGATCTATATGGTCTCCGGTAAAGTTTCGATACCCTAAGTAATATCACTAGCTACAGCGCCCTTCAAACCGGACAATAGTAATGTTTGTGGGCTGCTATAGGCGCTGCGGTGGTACCGATCTATACGGTCTCCGGTAAAGTCTCGACACCCTAAGTAATATCACTAGCTACAGCGCCCTTCAAACCGGACAATAGTAATGTTTGTGGGCTGCTATAGGCGCTGCGGTGGTACCGATCTATACGGTCTCCGGTAAAGTCTCGACACCCTAAGTAATATCACTAGCTACAGCGCCCTTCAAACCGGACAATAGTAATGTTTGTGGGCTGCTATAGGCGCTGCGGTGGTACCGATCTATACGGTCTCCGGTAAAGTTTCGATACCCTAAGTAATTACACTAGCTACAGCGCCTTTCAAACCGGACAACAGTAGTGTTTGTCGCTTCTATAGGCGCTGCGGTGGTACCGATCTATATGGTCTACGGTAAAGTTTCGATACCCTAAGTAATTACACTAGCTACAGCGCCTTTCAAACCGGACAACAGTAGTGTTTGTCGCTTCTATAGGCGCTGCGGTGGTACCGATCTATATGGTCTACGGTAAAGTTTCGATACCCTAAGTAAGTAATTACACTAGCTACAGCGCCCTTCAAACCGGACAATAGTAATGTTTGTGGGCTGCTATAGGCGCTGCGGTGGTACCGATCTATACGGTCTCCGGTAAAGTTTCGATACCCTAAGTAATTACACTAGCTACAGCGCCTTTCAAACCGGACAACAGTAGTGTTTGTCGCTTCTATAGGCGCTGCGGTGGTACCGATCTATACGGTCTCCGGTAAAGTCTCGACACCCTAAGTAATATCACTAGCTACAGCGCCCTCAAACCGGACAATAGTAATGTTTGTGGGCTGCTATAGGCGCTGCGGTGGTACCGATCTATACGGTCTCCGGTAAAGTCTCGACACCCTAAGTAATATCACTAGCTACAGCGCCCTTCAAACCGGACAATAGTAATGTTTGTGGGCTGCTATAGGCGCTGCGGTGGTACCGATCTATACGGTCTCCGGTAAAGTCTCGACACCCTAAGTAATATCACTAGCTACAGCGCCCTTCAAACCGGACAATAGTAATGTTTGTGGGCTGCTATAGGCGCTGCGGTGGTACCGATCTATACGGTCTCCGGTAAAGTTTCGATACCCTAAGTAATTACACTAGCTACAGCGCCTTTCAAACCGGACAACAGTAGTGTTTGTCGCTTCTATAGGCGCTGCGGTGGTACCGATCTATATGGTCTACGGTAAAGTTTCGATACCCTAAGTAATTACACTAGCTACAGCGCCTTTCAAACCGGACAACAGTAGTGTTTGTCGCTTCTATAGGCGCTGCGGTGGTACCGATCTATATGGTCTACGGTAAAGTTTCGATACCCTAAGTAAGTAATTACACTAGCTACAGCGCCCTTCAAACCGGACAATAGTAATGTTTGTGGGCTGCTATAGGCGCTGCGGTGGTACCGATCTATACGGTCTCCGGTAAAGTTTCGATACCCTAAGTAATTACACTAGCTACAGCGCCTTTCAAACCGGACAACAGTAGTGTTTGTCGCTTCTATAGGCGCTGGGGTGGTACCGATCTATATAGTCTACGGTAAAGTTTCGATACCCTAAGTAAGTAATTACACTAGCTACAGCGCCCTTCAAACCGGACAATAGTAATGTTTGTGGGCTGCTATAGGCGCTGCGGTGGTACCGATCTATACGGTCTCCGGTAAAGTTTCGATACCCTAAGTAATTACACTAGCTACAGCGCCTTTCAAACCGGACAACAGTAGTGTTTGTCGCTTCTATAGGCGCTGGGGTGGTACCGATCTATATGGTCTACGGTAAAGTTTCGATACCCTAAGTAAGTAATTACACTAGCTACAGCGCCCTTCAAACCGGACAATAGTAATGTTTGTGGGCTGCTATAGGCGCTGCGGTGGTACCGATCTATACGGTCTCCGGTAAAGTTTCGATACCCTAAGTAATTACACTAGCTACAGCGCCTTTCAAACCGGACAACAGTAGTGTTTGTCGCTTCTATAGGCGCTGCGGTGGTACCGATCTATATGGTCTACGGTAAAGTTTCGATACCCTAAGTAAGTAATTACACTAGCTACAGCGCCCTTCAAACCGGACAATAGTAATGTTTGTGGGCTGCTATAGGCGCTGCGGTGGTACCGATCTATACGGTCTCCGGTAAAGTTTCGATACCCTAAGTAATTACACTAGCTACAGCGCCTTTCAAACCGGACAACAGTAGTGTTTGTCGCTTCTATAGGCGCTGGGGTGGCACCTAGACGGTCTCTAACAACAGAAACCTACCATCAGTATATTATATATGATACTGTGACACATTATTGTCGTGTCATACATAAGATGTTACAAGTTAAAGTTTTATAACTTAAAGTAAGAACAAAATGTTTATTAGATATTAAGTGTAACGATGTGTCTAACCACTTACTCCAAGGATCGCTCCGGAGTCTGGCGGGATCTGAGCAAAATCATCTTGAACAGTCATTAACAGTCATTTGCATGCAGGAGGATAAGAACTATTTGCATACCTGAACCGTCTGCTAAACTTAAACTTAAAGTGAAGCGGAGTATAACTTTGTTGATACATACAAAATGTTATATACGGAAGTCTGATCTTAATTAATTATCATGGCGATAATTATTGTTTTTTTTTAACGAAGCGCCGCGACGAGCGGCACGTTCACGTTATTTTAAGTGATACGCTTGCCCATAACAAGATGCGCTAGTTATACACTGCATCATATTGTGATCGTCGCGTTGAGACGATAGGATGTGGATTCTCGTTACCGCAGTAATTACGCTAGCTACAGCGTCCTTCAGACCGGAACACAGTAATGTTTGCACAGTACTGTTTAACGGCTGCAATAGGCGCTGCAGTGGTACCCCGGGCAGGTTTCTGGTCGGCTCGAGGAGTAGAGCCGACTCAAGGGGTAGTGGCGGCTCGAGGGGTAGGGCTGGCTCGAGGGATAGGGCCGGCTCGAGGGGTAGGCCCGTCTCGAGGGGTAGGGCCGGCTTGAGAAGTAAGGCTGGCCCGAGATAGCCGCTCCACTTGAGCTCACTTCGGATTTATATATAGCTAGAACTCACTTCAGTCCGGAACAGTAATGTTAGCAGATTACTGTTAGGCGGCAGGAAAAGCAGCTGCGGTGGTACCTATCTAGACGATGCCTTACGGTCGAAGCCTTACCATCAGCAAAAGTGTATGATGGTAAGCGACAATATAGCCGAAGATGTTCTACCACAAGGTTCTCTCATCTTTTCATTGAAATGCTGTCACGACAACTGATGTACATTGACTGTGATAGGTAACTAGTAAGGTTATCATTAAACTACACCACATCATCATCATCATCATTATCAGCCGACAGCCGTCCACTGTTGAACATAGGCCTACTCCAAAGATCTCCACATCGATCGATTCCGCGCTGCCACATCCAGCACATATACACCACACCACATATTATCCCTTAAAGGCAGCGGTAATTTTATGTTACGATGCAAGTAGTGAACCTCAGGAAACCGGAGCACACTATAAATAAACAGATTTCCTTTAAAAAAATAATAAATAATATTTTATTTTATGTTGGTAAAACTGCTCTTGTGAATTATTAATTGGCAACATTTTGAATGTGGCGACACTAAATAAACGTCAGAATGTTCTGCGGGCGGCCTGTCGCAAGTCATTCGTGGCGCGTCTAGGTATGTACCACCTGGTAAAGGTATTCCCTGCCTGTCGTACAAGACGACTGAAAAGGTCCTCGGGTTCGTGAGCCTTGAGGGTGGGGGCCCTCAGAGCTCAATAAGCGAACCTTAGGAGGGCGGCAATTGCATGGTGGTGTTGTATTTGCCGTCGCACAGCGTGGATGCTAAGGAGGGCTTTGCCGTTCCGTGGTATGTTTTAGATAGGATGCAGGGGGCACCGGTGCGTTCCGTAGGAGATCCCGGAGCCCTTCCTAATTAATGCACTGACGTAGACCACCGAGGGGGTTTTAGTGGGTAGAAGCTCCATATAAATTTGTCTTCTCCCCAGAAGTCAGGTATCTTTTAAGAAGATTTCGTCAACGAAAAAAAAGTAATAAAAAAATAGATACCACCGCAGCGCCTATTGCAGCCTACAGACAGTACTCTGCAAACATTACTGCGATTCCGGTTTGAAAGGCGCTGTAGCTAGTGTAATTACTGGGGCAACGAAACTCAACATCTTATGTCTCGGGCGATGATTGTAATGTGGTGTAGTGCATACTTTCTTAAGTAGCGCCACTTTGTATGGGCGGGCGTATCACTTACCACCAGGTGCTCGTCCCGCTCGTCTCGTCGCTTCGTAGAATAAAAAGAGAAGCGAGTATCGTTGATGTTAAATAATTTTAAGAGAATTGTAATGTATTACACTGAACTCCAATCTATTATCCAATTTTGGGTTACTGCAACGTGATGATAGTGCGACGGATTGTGAATCTGACACCAGCGAGAGTCAGATTGCCGAAGACCTGCTTGTCTCGGACATTAAAGTAAGACCTGCAAAATCAATACGACTCATTGAAAGAAAAACACACATTGAAAAAAAAAACCTCTTTGGTGAAAGAAAAGAAGTAACCAAAACGATCTCCGTAGAAAGAAGTAGTAACGCGTTAAGTTACTCTAGTAATAACTTAGTTACCACTATATATATACAGCAGACCACTAGCTGTTCCCGGCCGCTTTGGTGACTGTGAATAATAAGTTAGAGTTGAAATTTATTTGGAATATTCCTTGAGAGCAACTTCAAATGACTTTCTATGCCAACCGTTACCATAGCAACGGCATAATAGCAAATGAATTTTTTTTTTAAATTAATCAGAAATAAAATGATGAAGTATGCATACATCCTTCATCATCTTTTCATACGGTCACTAGTTTTTACGTGATTGCCTAATAAAGGAAACCCGTTATCATTATACATACATAGAAGATAGATAAGAGATTTCCATCTATGTAGAGACCTATCAAGTTATCTCTATAACCATAAGGTCTGCAGGTTCGAATTTTGGTAGGAATATTCCTTCTGCCGAATGTAGGTCAGCTAAGAACGGATATTACAAAATTCCTCCCCCAAGGGAGTTGCGGGGGTGTAACGGCCGGCGAAGTGGACGGGGAGCAGTATTACTAAAGAACACCAGATTTGGATGCCTTTTCAAGATGACTAATAACAAAGTTCTACATCTTTTGATCATCAGCCGATAGACTTATATGTTATAGTGTGTGTGTACATGAAGAGTAAGGATATAATTTGTTACCTGTCCTGCAGAGAAGCAAAGCTAATTTCAGCACCAATTAAAGCAACGTTTTAATCAATTAATTTCGGAGCCGCACTCCGCCCAAGTCACCGAGGGTGACAAATTACTTGCCCGCTGACCTGCCCACCCGTCCGCCCCACGGCTCCCGATCTTGTAACCGGCAGACGCCGTTACATCTGCCGTTCGTTACCCTAATTGCAACCAGTCTCGGACCCTAATTTGGATTATCAATGAGATATATACGGGGAGTTCCAGTAGGTTCCTCCTTTGACAACGTGCTAAGATTACAATGATTACTGTACAACAGTTAGAAGTACAGTAAGCGCGCCTGCCTATAAATACGTGCCGCTAGTTAGGATGATAAAGACAGCACCACATCGCGCTTGTCGCTTTGAGACACACGATGTCAAGACTGGCTACTTCAGTGATTTCACAAGCTGCAACTCCGGAAAGCTGCAAAGCCGGAACACAGTAATGTCCGCACACTGTTGTTTGTCAGCTGCAGTAGTCGCAGCGGTGGTACCTACCTACATGGTCTCCGGCAACAGAGACCTAGCACCAGTAAGAGTTGTTTATGTGGACATCATTACTAACATTTTGTTAGACAATGAAGCAGTTTTTTTTAAATATCTAATAGTTTTAGTATAAAATATTAAATAAAGTGTAAAGTATAAAATAAGTTAATTAAAATAAAAAAATAATTAATTAATATACCGTGCGGAAAAGGATTTCTGTTTAAGTAAATATTGGTTCCCAATGAGGTCTACCATCAAGGATTGCTGTAATTACAATGGGCTACCAATTTCATGTTATATTAAGCGACAATGCAGACGAAGACAGTGGAAGGTTTACTGGTTCTCTGCATCTCCTCTTTTTACCGCCGAACAGTAGTGTGTAAATATGTTCTAGTTTGAAGGACGTTGTAGTTGGTGAAGTTACTGGGGTAACGATACTTAACATCTTAGACTCGAGGAGATGAGCACAAAACAGTTTTGTGTACATAGCAATGTAGTATTAACTGTAAGGATGATCGCTGCTCCATTCTTGGGCTCTGGTATCGAACCGGATTCATGGTGTTGTGTGGTAAGCAGTCAGCCGATGTACCACCAGGACAGTTAATGTAGATTTTAATTTACTTGATAATTTATAGTTTTATGTAGAAGTAGTCGAATGTGAGTAGGTTTGTAAGGACTTCAGAGCGACGCGATGAAATCCGAAGTGGTGTTAAATGAAGCGACAGAAACTCTTCAGTAATAGTCCGTAAGGAAATCGTCTTCATCCGACAGAACAAAAGGCGGTTAAGTGTTTCACTTACCAATTCAAGTTACCATTGTTCAAGTTTTCGCAATAGATCATAAATCATTACGCGCCGCTTCGCCGCGGATTAACAGAAATTGCTGAAGTTTCGTCGCGTTCAGCTCCTACAAGATTCGCAATTAGTAGAAAGCTTTTTCTCCATTTTCTGTTCTCAAGTTTTCAATTCATTCTCCTTCTTTTTTCCTCCTTCTTTTAAGCGGTAGTTATACGCGCGAATACTTTATAACAGAGAGGTCACATTTCAAGAATTCCTTTGGTTTGTGAAGGCTCAAAAACTCAATCTTGAATGTAGACTTAAAAAATAAGAATTTTTTTTATCTTATTCAATGGAGACGAGTAAGACCTTCACCTGATGATAAATAACAACGTCGCACTAGTTAGAATGATATGATATACACTAACCCACATTGCGCTCGTCACCTTGAAACAGGAGATGTTAAGTTTATATTACCCCAGTAATTTAACTATCCACAGGGCCTTTCAAACCGGAACACACTAACGTCGTTTGCACAGTACTGTATGTCACTGCGCTGGTACCAGTCTAGATGGTGAGCGTCAACAGAGACCTATAAACATTAAGAAGTAATGCTAAGACTGATTATTACAGTTGAAATGATAATAAAAAACTTGGAGCACTGAAAGGGTTGGAAAACATATCGGGGTAGTAGTTTTTACTTGTGACAAAAGTTTGTGGGACCATTTCTACCCCCTGGACCAATTAGGTTTGGTTTTAGTGTTACTGTCGTTTACATAGTTATGTCATCAACAACAAACCGCATTTAGATTTGACGAAAAACACTAAACAATACTATTTATGGTCTAGAGTGCCATGTCTCAGCTACAGAAAACTTGGAGAGACAAGGATATATCCCTGAAGACGAAGATCCAACTCGTGAGCTCCCTCGTTTTCTCGATTTTCTTATATGGAGCTGAGACGTGGACCCTAAGATCTCCAGACCGCAAATAGATTGACGGTTTTGAAATGTGGTGCTGGAGAAAAATTCTCCGGATCCCATGGACTGCATATATCACCTACGCATCCTTCCAGCCAAGCTCAAAATAAAAGCAAGGCTTTCTTCTAGATAGAGGCAGATGCCTCAAGCCCATCTTAGAGTGCTTCGGACACGTTGGCATTAAAGACGGAGACAACTTTGAAAAACTTGTGGTTACTGGCAAAGTGGAAGGAAAAAGGGCGGGCCGTGCCCAATGCATTGGTTTGACCAGATCCGGAACACACTCGACTCGACAGTCTACGATACTCTCCGAGAAGCTGGAGATAGTACGAAATGGCGGAGCATCATGAGGATAAGAGTGATGGGCGGAGGTAGTCACTACCCTCAGATATAAGGAATAAGATATGAGGAGAGATTTATCCCATATTCTAGTTAACTGTATCCTCTTCATTTAATTTTACAAGAGTATAATTCTATGAGCAAGTGGACAGCTTGTTGGCGTTGGTTTACTTTTTAACTTTCTCAGTATAAAGCTGTGCATGTGCACGGTCATGAAGTACTTCCAGCTTAATCTAAGCATTTCAACCCCCGTAGACATCTCACACGTAGTACTGCATTACTGCAATTTCTTTGTGTGCTTTCAAATGAAAGCATGTGTTCGTGTATTAAACAAGGAATGCCTTTCATTATGTAAAGCAATGATACATAGGTAAAGATTATATTGCTAATAGCGGAAATAATGACAGGTTAAAAAGGGTAACTCATATTGTAATTATTACCCTCGTAATGTATTATGTCTGAACCCTCGTAAAGTACTTCTATGAAAAATATAATGCGAACATTTTGCATTTCTAGAACTTTAACCAAGTTCCTGATCAATCGGGTCCGATGTCTGGAGCTTTATAGGACTAGACTCTCGTCTTGTGGGAGGAAGCTCTGTGTTCCAGTAGTGAGAATATCAAAACACGTTTTCATTTTCATATGTAAATATAAGCAAAAAAATTACATTTTGGTACCGTATAAACTGTGCCAGTTAAAAATTCCGCATCCGCGCTATTGCCCGCCGTTGCACCGCTCACTGAACTCTGTATGCATTTAGATTTTGTGCTCTGCCCCATTTTACAAACGGCTTCCGCATTCATACAACCTTTTTTAAAGTGATGAATATTCTACCTTCAATTACGTGTTCATTCCGACAAATGTGAGTGGCAGACATAACAGTAAAGTTATATCTGTAACGGCAACCTTTACGACGATCTTAGGATATTTAACTAAGTACTATTAACGCTTTTAAATATCTTATTCATATGCAGCTTAAGTGTGTGTCAGTTTGTCGCCGATAGCTTACTGGTTTGTGGCGTAGCAGCGCCAGCCGATGGAGTGAAGTCGCCGCGAAATTCAAATAGTCTAGATACACTGATACCACGCAGTCAGTTATCATGGTTAAATTCAATTTCCATAACAATTAACCATTGATAGTAATTAGAGGATTTTAATGTAACTGAAACAGCAGTCAATTCTGTTGACTGCCGGGTGTTTACTACTATCTAAACATTAAAGTTGATTATTACTGATCTTAGATTCCAATGTGAGTGGATTGTATAAATCCTAAATGACGCCATATTAATATGGGAAAGATAGACACTTATGATCAGGTGAACGTACTACTACCATAGCGGTGGCAGACATGAGTTTTACCATGTTGTACAAACGTATGAATAAATTCATTAGTCATACGAATCCTTTTTGAATCCGGGGTTAAAATAACTGCGGTTACAGTTATTGCGGTTACAACTGTGTATTTTGTTAACTGATTTATTAACGATTACTTTACTCGATGCAGTTTTATTCGTACTTCCATATAATAAATAATAAATCAAATGTAATCCGCTTCCGGTCGTTATATGGTAACGATGTTTTTGACTATTGATAGTGTTTACTTACTGTGCGGTTTTAACTGGTAATAATTTATATATTAACTGTAATGAGTCGAAATTAAGAGAAAGTTCACTTTTACATAAATGTAAGGCTGATATACACAGCATCACAATGTGGTGCTCGCTTGAGACATAAGATGTTAGATCACATCATCATCAGCCGGTAGATGTCCACTGCTGGACTTAGGCCTCTGTCACAGAACCTCACATCGATCAGTTCTATGCTGCCTGCATCGCCGGGCAATAGGAGCCGTTGTTTGTTGGGGGTCATATGGTGGGACTTGGACCATTTTGCGCCACGCTGGCTCAATGCGAGTTGGTCTGAATCAGACCCTCGTTTGTTGATTAGCAGGGTGTAGGTACCCACGATTCCCTCCCGGGGGCTGCCACCTTGTCGTGGTAGGGGGGCTTGTGTCCCCAATGCTCCTCGAGGCTATAGCGGCAGAGTCTCTCACACCGGAAGGCTCGAGGGGAGTGGCAGACTAAGAGCAGCCGACAGGGGAGCTTACCCCTGAAAAAAAAGAGACGACGATGTGGAGCATCGACGAGGAACATGGAAAAGGCCAGTTGTAAAAGCGTTCTGCAGGCAGGTACCCGAAAGGGAGAATCCTGCCCTCCTGCTGCACCAGCGTCTGCGGATGCTGCTGCGGCAGGAGGCCGTCCTCCGTACTTTGCAGTGGGCGACAACTGCCTCATAGGTCGGCCTCGCGCCGGCCTTCGTAAACACGACCCCAGCATACCCATACCGGACGTTGATTTATTTAGTGAAACGGAATCAAGGCAAATGTCAACGGACGGAAAGCAGATTTTGGAATTGTTGAGGACCTCAACGGAAGAAGACTCGGATTGCTCCCTGAGGATGACAACGTCGGAGCGGTCGAAGGCATCATTGGCTGTTTCGCGAAAGCGAGCACCGCAAACAGAAAGCGGAAGCAGTGACGGTGGTCGGCCCACAACAAAAACAACAAAAACCCTCCAGGATCCAGGATGCGTGTTTCGTGGCACCTCTCGACCTTCCTAAAACGACACGGGCAAAGACGACGCTTCCTAGAGTCGAGGAGCTTGCGAGTGAAATGGCTGAGCAGCCAACTGGCGACCTCGGTTCTCGACTCACAGAGAGCCTTGCCACTATCGAGAGCGTTGCAGACAGGTCCAGAAACCTGAAGGGAGAGTTCGTGCGCGCCTTGAGACTGTCGGTGCGTCATATACAGGCCATCGCGACGGAACTGGTGCAGCGAAGCTCTCCGAGTCAACTCAAGCAAGAAAATGCTCTGCTCCAAAATCAACTTGCCGAGATGAGAGGGCAAATAGAGGCACTGACGAAGGAAGTCAGTCAGTTACGCCGACAGAATAAGGAGGGACCCAAAACAATAACACATCTTAGCGGAGATGATCCCAAAGCAGACGAAGGCCAACTGATGTCAAAGTTGGGGGCTATGATCGACAGAAAGTTGGATGCCTTCAAAGCCGAATTGTTCCCCGACAGGGTTCTGAGGCCGCCTTTACGGAGAAAAACTGTGCCAGTCGACAAGACGCCTGCACAGCTGTCAGAACCGAGCTGGAACGAAGTGACCAGGTGCAAAGGTAAGGCAAAGCGAGTCGCCACTCAAATGGAACACGTACAAAAACAAGAGCAGGGAGCACATCAGAAAGCACAAACGGCAGAAAACAGGACACCTAGGCCCCCAAAAGGGAAGAAGCGGAAGAAGAAGGCCAAGCTTCCTAAAGTCTCGAAAACTGCAGCGGTAACGGTCACAGTCCCCGAGGAGGCCACTATGACGTACGCTCAAGCTATGGCAGTGGCTAAACAAAAGGTGAACCTGACCGAACTAGGAATCTCTGGGGTCAAGCAAAAGAAGGCCTTAAACGGTGGTTTACTGCTAGAGGTGGAAGGCGAGCAGTGTGCTGATAAAGCAAACGCGCTCGCTGCAAAGTTGCAGGAAGCTCTGTTCGAAACGGGGCTCAGGGTAACGCGGCCCCACAAAACGGGCGAGATCCGGGTCATGGACCTGGACGACTCTATTACCGAGGAGGATGTCGCCGAGGCCATAGCTGAAGCCGGCGGTTGCTCAGTGGACACTGTGAAAGTTGGTCAAATCCACAGGTGGTCCACGAGACTGGGGACTGCATGGATTCGATGCCCGCTCATGGTCGTACATAGACTTGCCTTAGAGAAGCGGGTCAAAGTGGGATGGGTGGTCGCCAGAGTCCAAGTACTCAGTGCCCGACCATTGCAATGCTTCCGGTGTCTGGAAACCGGACATTCCAGGTACCAGTGCACAAGCACCAAAGACAGGAGCACAATGTGCTACATATGCGGGGATCCTGGCCATAAAGCCAGAGAATGCCAAGCGAAGGCACCGAAATGTGTCCTATGTGCGGACCGTGGTCAAAACTCTGACCACTGTCTGGGCAGTAGAAAGTGCTTCTCTACAAACACAAGGAGGGGTCGCAGAGGAGACGAAAGGTCGACATCGGGTGCCCGTGTAAAGCGAGTAGATAGGCCTGCGCAACCTCCGGTATGCGCTTCGTCCTATCACCCTTCCGAGGAAACAATGGAGATTAGTCATGGCTAGGTCTCTATACAGGATGGTACAGAGCAACCTGAACCACTGCCGGCCAGCACAAGATTTGCTCTTGCAGAGTCTGCCCGAGTGTTCTGCATCGCTGGCAGTGGTGGCGGAGCCCTACTCCATCCCAAACCATCCACGGTGGTTCGGTGACAAAGTTGGCTTGGTCGCTGTCTACTGGGGAGGAAGTAGTGGAGACCCTCCGTGCTCCAGAATTTGTTCCGGACGGGGTATCATCGCGGTGGAATGGGGCCCATTAGCCGTTATAGGCTGCTACGTCTCACCCAACTCCTGCTTGGCTGAATTCGAGAGGTTTCTGGACAGGGTTACCAGCTGCGTTCGCAGATGCCTACCACGCCCAGTGCTCGTGTTAGGCGACTTTAATGCCCCCTCTAGGGCTTGGGGAAGCAGCCGAGACAGCGTAAGGGGTGACACAGTTCTCGAATGGTCAGCGGGCTTGGACATGAGACTACTTAATAGTGGCTCAGTCAGCACCTGTGTGCGCTGGCAGGGGGAGTCGAACGTGGATTTATCATAAGGGACACCCTCCGCCGAACGCTCAGTGGTAGGATGGAGAGTTGCAGAGGAGATGGAGACCCTCTCCGACCATCGGTACATTATTATCGACGTAGAGCCCAAGCTGACAGCGTTAAATAGTCGTTCTGATAGACGTTCATTACGGCGATGGGCACTTAAGCACTGCAACCAAGACTTGCTTATAGCAGCTGCCCATGTGGTGGACTGGTCATGCCCCAGGGGGGGGGGGACGAAAGCCTGAATAATGCAGTTGCTCGGCTCCGCGAGGACATGAAAACCATATGTGATATGGCAATGCCACGAAGCAAAACAGGCAGGAAGGGCCTGGCATATTGGTGGTCACGAGAAATCTCCGATCTTCGCAAGGTCTGCCTGAGATTACGTCGAAGATACACGCGAGCTCGGCGACGTCGAAACTCCACGATAGAGGAGAGAGAGTGCAAATACAGAGAGTACCGTACTGCGACCAAGGCGTTGCAAGATGCCATCGCCGAAAGCAAAACCATGAGCTGGAGGGCCCTGCGTGAGGGGCTAAACAAAGACCCGTGGGGTCGTCCCTATAAAATGGTGCTCGGCAAGTTGCGCCCTTGGGTTCCACCCCTCACGAAAACCCTGGATCCTGGTTTTGTGTCCGCCGTGCTGGATACGCTTTTTCCGGGACCCTAGGATGAAGAGGAAATACGAACGGCACAGATGGTTTCCTCTGTCACGGAGACAGAACTGCGGGAGGCGGCGCAAACCATGGGAGCTCGGGACACCGCCCCAGGACCAGATGGAGTCCCAGACAGGGCCTGGAAAATTCTAACACCGATTCTGGGCACGAGATTGCGCCGTCTGTTCACCGACTGCTTTCGAGATGATTACTATCTGGCAGATTGGAAACGAGCAAAGCTGGTGCTCCTACACAAATGGGGCAAACCAGTAGATGAACCAGCAGCCTACCGACCAATCTGTGTTTTAGACGATGTTGGTAAATTATTCGAACGGATAATAACCACTCGAATAAACACACATCTCGGGAATACAGGCCCGGACTTCGCGGCCCATCAATACGGATTTCGACGGCGGCGTTCCACGCTGGATGCCATCCTCCACGTGAGAACCTTGACACACCAGGCGATATCCAGAGGAAGAGTTGTCTTGGCAGTCAGCCTCGACGTCGTCAACGCCTTCAATTCCCTTCCCTGGAGTGTCATACATAAGGCTCTGGTCTACCACAGAGTTCCGGCGTACCCGAGGAACGTATTGAAGGCGTACCTCTCAAACAGAAGCATCTGTTACCCCGGTAGATACGGAAGCTTACAAGAGAGGGCCGTAGTGCGCGGGGTTCCGCAGGGGTCAGTTTTAGGACCGCTCTTGTGGAACATCGGGTACGATGCGGTACTACGGACGGTGCTTCCACCGGGCGTAAACATGGTGTGTTATGCAGATGACGCGCTAATACTGGCTGAAGGGGACTCTTTCCCAGGGACCGCAAGGCTAGCCGAGTTCGGGGTTGCGATGATTATCGGCAGAATACGGAGACTCGGACTGCAAGTGGCACCGCAAAAGACTGGAGCGATGTGGTTTCACCGCCCGAGACTGAAGGAGAAACCCCCCGATACATTTTTATGTGTCGGAGAAGTAAGTATCCAAATTGGCGACCACCTCAAGTACCTTGGACTGGAGCTAGATAGCCGATGGAACTTCGTCGAGCACTTCGAGCGTCTCGTCCCCTGGATTCAAAAGGTAGCGGGTGCTATGCACCGACTGCTACCGAATCTAGGAGGGCCGAGGGAAGAAGTCCGCCGTCTCTATGCAGGCGTGGTGCGCTCTGTCGCACTCTACGGTTCTCCTGTATGGGCCGACATACTCTCGCGTAGACCGCGTCGGGCGGCGAAGCTTAACGCTACGCAACGCACTATTGCGATTAGAGTCGCCCGAGGATACAGGACGATTTCGTACGGGGCGGCCACACTCTTGGCGCGGTTCCCACCTCTGGACATCCTGGCGGATATGGACGCAGAGATCTTTCATAAGATCCGCATCCTCCGTCAAACCGATGATCCAGAAGAGACCGTCGAAGAGCTTCGACGAGGAGCCAGAAGGCGGGCACTGGGGCGCTGGCGAGAAAGGTTAATGGAACCTCGCAATATTCGTCAGCGCGCGGTTAGTGCGATTCTGCCCAGCTTAACGGTTTGGCTGAAAAATAGTGGACGGGTGACCTACCATTTAACGCAGATACTCACCGGACATGGCTGCTTCGGGGCGTATCTGCACAGGATAGGCAGGGAGGAGTCAGCGCAATGCCATCATTGTGGGGCGGCCGAGGATTCCGCGCAGCACACGCTCGAACACTGCCCTGCTTGGGAGTCAGAGCGACGGATCCTCGTCCAAAACATCGGACAAGACCTTTCCCCGGCGGCCGTAGTAGCGGCGATGACGAGAAGCCGGGAAGCGTGGCACAGTGTCCTTTCCTTTTGCGACACAGTAATGTTCGCAAAGGAAGATGCTGAGCGAGCCAGGGAACGCGCAGATCCCGCTCGTCGGAGGAGCCGTAGAGGCAGACGAAGATAGCTGGCCCGTTATAGGCGCCGCGCTGGAGGACACTGGTGCGTTCTTTTAGAGATCCCGGAGTCCTTCACAAGCGCTGAGGACGGGGTCGATGTGGTTTTAGTGGGTATTCCGGCAGTGCGCCAGCGAGTCCCACATACCCGCCTGTTACCCGGCGGGATGCCTAAATGCATTTCACATCGTTAAAAAAAAAGAGGTACCCACGAGTAGGTAAGGTTGGCTTGGGTCCCGTGAATTCTTGTGCGGAACCCTTTACACCCCTGTAGATCTCATTTCCTAGTAATTCCACTAGGTACAAATTACTAATTGTTTCCCACTGCTGTCTGGCGGCGGAAATAGGAACTGAAGTGGTGTCTAGACGCTCTCCAGCAACGGAGATCAACTATCAATAAAACTTATCGTTTGATATCATGTAATATTCATCCCTAATATTAGCTCACTGTAGATAAAATAAGTAAACTTATTGACACGTTACTTGAATATAACTTGTGTCTGTACTACCTTCGAGAGTTCTGAATTATTCATCGGAGTTCAGCGCTGCCATGTAACGCTGATAAAGTCCTAAATATTGTTACAGATGTGTTACGTGCGGAGATGCGATTGCTCGTAATGAATTAATTAAGGCACGAGCAATTCAGGCACTGTTTCACCAGATCCAACTATAACATCACAATGGATAATAGATACTTTGGAGAAGAATAGGACCAACCTGCGTGGAAATGTTTGGAGGAGACCTATGTCCTGCAGTGGTCGTCTAACATGCAAATTGTTCAATTATCTTAATTATAATAGGTGAAATAAGTTGGGTAATACCATCAACTTACCTCATAATCAGTGAAAATAAAATCATAAAGACCAATTTAAACAGTTGAAGATTTCAAAACAAATCCAGCTTCTTTTGTATAGACTATGCAATGATAAAGAAAATCTATTACCTTATTAACCTCGTAACCATGGCCACTAAACAACAGTAGAAACAGAGTAAGACATAGTTTAACTTAGTTTCTCTAGTAAGTTTACTAATAAAGTGTTCTTTAACAATGAACACTGTAGAGTTTGTTCACTGCTAGCGGACGTTTGTGATACTAAAATCAAGAACCAGGGAATGTATACTCATTTGTACCTCTATAAAATAATTTAGATAAACAAATGTTTTTTATTGTTGTAGATATTATTTTAATTCTCCCAATCGATGTCAAGAGAGCCAGCAAAGAAATCAATCTGAATTGTTGTCCGTCGACGAAGACATTATTTATATGCTAAAGTTGTTGAGAGATATTTGTCAGTGCTTTACTTTCGTTACGGCACTGCTAGTATTTTTAATTATAATATAAAGCAAAAAAACAATTCTAGATATAAAGTAGATCTATTTAAAATTTCACATGTACAAAACTAAGAATTTTAAATATCAGTTAAAGTTTTCACATTGTTGTCGATATTAAAGAAACAAAATATTGTATTTTATATTGGCAACACTGCCTTCATTGATTATAAATTGGCAAAGTTTTGAATGTGGCAACACTGGACAAACGTCGGAATGTTTGGCGGGAATGTGTCAAGAGTCATTTTGGAATTAGGCACAGAAAAGCGAGGATCGTTGGTGTTCAATAATTTCAAGAGATGTTCAAAAGTTGTGCGTATCCATCTATTATTAGTCCAACAATATCAAATAGTAAATCAACTTAATAGAATTTACTGAATGAGTAAATCATACGTTTGAAGTCTGAGAACTATGATTGAATAAAGAAAACTTACTGTTTACTTGGGTAGTATAAATATTGAAACCGAACAATCTCCCTCCTTACATCGAACAGGATTAGAACTGATTGCAACAGTACCGCATCGGGATCATTTAGATTAAACGCTGCGTTATGTGTTATCCGAGTGGAAAATTTCGTTCCACTTCCAGCTCGATCTGTGGTGTCGCAAGATAATATTAATTGAATGTCGAACATATTTAATAAAGTCTTATTTATAATTGAACATTTTAAGATTACTTCTCTCGGATTTTGAGTACTTATCAAAGAGAATTGGGTCATTAATTCATGTCAATGGTAGTCAATTGTGCTAATTATTACTTATGGTACCGACACGTCGCCGCTTATAGTGGTCTCCATGAAGAAGCTTCAAGTTGTACAGAGGACAATAGTAAGGGTTATGCTCGGAGTTTCCCTGTATTGTTGAATCAGAAATGAGATCCGTAGGAGATTCAAAGTCATCGATATTGCCCAAAAGATAACTTTAAGTAAAGGCAGTGGGTAGGAAACATTGCTCAAAGAATGACGGCTGATGGAGAAGTAAAGTTGAGTGGTGGCCGTGTACCGGTTGACGTATTGCCCGTAGGCCCCCGCACAAGACAGATCGACGATCTAATCAAGGTTGTAGGAAGCCGCTGGTTGCGGGCAGGGCCGAACGGTGGACAGATTTTTGAGGGAGCATATGCTCAGCGGTGGACCGGCAAATAATTTATCGAACAAAATTTACTAATACCTTGGACCAAGGAGTGGGTGTTATGACTTTCGTACATCGTGACGTGAATATACAACCAATAATATTTAGATGTAGAACAATGTTAATTTCTATTAATAACAAAGAGCATCCGAATGTTAAAGAAGCCACTGTAGTAGTTACAAGTTTCGATCGCACTAGTACTGGAGCAAAGGAGCCAGTCGGATAGAGCCAAATAGAAGATAATGTTTAAGTTTTTGATTAACAATGATAAAATCTATCGATGAATGATAAAGATGTAAGATTATCTGCAAATGACGTGCAGTCTCATTCATTCGAAGTCCCTCGGCAGTTAGTAGAGCTATATCTAAGAACTTACTATCAATTCAAAATGTAATACTTGTATCGTAATGCATGCCCCCCGACGATACTCCACATAATCGATGTTCTTATGGGGTCCAAGAAACGACTGAAATATATAAGATAATTTATAAATGCTTAAATATTTATAGGAAGTATGCACTCAAGAAACAAAACGAAACGACATCTGCATCAGTTCATACAGGTTCGCTTGTTGACCGATAAGGGAGTGGGGGGCCTGCCAACACCGTGGCTTCCTGTACGCGGTCGCCATTTGAGCACCTTACGGAACCAACGGCTGTCAGTCCTTAGAGCGATTGTTAACTTTCTTCTAATTTTATTAGACCTCTTTCATGGGTTCTTCAGTTATTTTCCAAATATATACAGTAATGAAGATTTTTATACATTACTCGTATCGTACGTATGGACTAGTTAGTTCATTAATTATCTAGATATACTTCAACAATATCTAAAGCCTATTAGGCTGAAACTATTTTGATATTAGTGATTATTAGCACATGTCAACAGTTTAACTGGTAGACGCGATAATTAAATGTAAACGTTTAGAAACAACGACGACGGCGGGATACGTCGCCGTCTCAATGCGGCTCCGCATCTGAATATTAATATTCGCCAACGTATTCAAAGCTGTAATTAATGGTGACAGTGTGTCGCGTTCAGGATAATCAATCCTCCGTGATTCCGGTCCGCAGTTGCGAAGATTATCAAATGGTGACGTAAATGGCGGCGCGCGCACCACATAAATCCACCGCGCCGTCTCCGTCGCGAGGATATGCCTCGAATCGCTAATTAAACGAACGTTTGTTTATGTTACATCTCCAACTTCGATCCGTTAGATCCGAGGAGGATGCCCACCCCATGCTCAGCTCATTACAAGTAAAAGGTCGCATCGGCCCTGTAGTTTAACTATCTACAAATGGACTAACATAAACTCTTGCTGGCCTGCTCCGTGATTAGACGTATGAGTGGAGTTTTACCAATATTAGTTTACGTTTTCCTCGCTAACGGGGAAGTCGAGAACAATAAATGGGTTCATCCCCCGTCCGCCGCCCCTTCGGACAGAACATCGTATTTCACGGCTGTTTCGTTCCATTTCCGTAGTTTGCCTTGTTCATGACGTTTTTGTTTTATTGAATGAAATGATTTTCATGATAATTTTCACTTAATGTTTTTTTTTCATATATTAGTTTAACTATATTTGTAGAAAAAACAGAAAAAAATATTAAATAATACAATGGCGTTAAATATACATATAATATTTTTTATTTTGATTTGTATCGCTAGCGTCTGTAAAGGAAGTAACATTTATTTAGCGGAAGTAGTGCACTATTAATAATATTCACATTTTATCTTTATACGTGAGATGAGTTAGGGATATCCTCACATGAGATCCACACAAAAAATACCAACAGTAGCTTTACCTTTTACTTAACCGTATGCAAACCATCAAGAACAATTACCCTCGAAATAAGTAGAGTTATCATCGGTGGACATCTATAGGCTGAAATAATGATGAGCTCATTAGTAGTGATGTCTTATACAACGGATACAGTAGACTACATTCATTTGCAAACTGTTGCTGTTATACATCTCCATTGCATATGCGCTGCATGCCCCGGAAAGTCAGCTGTACCACACGCGTCGGCAGAATACCTCTACGTACCAAATATTCAGACCAATTTCTCTGGTACGCGGACCGTATTTTCCATTGCATCAAGATTCTGTGCAGGCAAATTGGAATTTTGCGAATGGGATCTACGTGGATGAGTTTGATATACTTTGTCGCGCTGTAGGCGCGGAGCTGTTACTTTATATAAACCCCACAGGTTTGTTTGTATTGTTAATAATGTTATGTGGCGATGATAGCTCAGACGGAAGATGACCCGAAGAGGCACCAGTTCAATTCCATTTGAGTTTGAGCTTCCAGCGAACGAAAATATCAGGAGGAAACGTGTTTATGATTTAAAAAGTGTTATATTTTCTTTTTGTTTTGATTTTTATGTCTGAATTAATGTAAATATCTTCAACAATTAGGATCATGTGTTGTAATTAAAAATATATATTTATAATGAACACCTCTACTTATAAAGAGAATGTCTCTTAACATTCTAACATCGATTTAATATTTCACGAAACAATATCGATTTCTGTTTGGATTAAACACGCGACAATTTTCATCAACGTTGCAGAAGAAGGGGTGCGAAGGTTTTATTAGCGAGGTGTCGGGTCGGATCCGTCGCGTGCCGTCAGCGACGCCGCCACGATTTATTTGTTATTTTATTTATGTTAGCAACGAGACGAGCGGGACGTTCACCTGATGGTAAGTGATACGCCTGCCCATACAAAGTAGCGCTAGTTATGATAATATACACAGCAGCACTTTGTGCTCGTCGCCTTGAGACATAAGATGTTGAGTGTCGTTACCCCAATAATTTCACTAGCTACGCCCTTCAAACCGGAACGCAATAATGTTCGCAAGTATTGTTTGCCGGCTGCAATAGGCGCTGCGGTGGTACCTACCTATACAGTCTCTGACAACAGAGACCTACCACCAGTGAATGTTAATTTCAGTGGAGGGGTTGTTACGAGCGATAACTCGCGATCTAGCGTTGCACCGGCGACTCACTATAATTTACGTGTTCCGTTCCTGCTGAGAATTCATTGCATGAAACGGTAACCAAGCTTATGCCTTATATATTATATGTATATATTTATTTCATGTTAAAACATAGCACATGTTATACCTTCCAATAAAATTACTTCCATTATCTGGTAGCAGTCAGTTTATATGTGCCAATGGGAGAATAATTTTTATACCGACTTATAATTACTTTCATCATCATCATCAGCTGATGACGAGCACATCGATCAGTTAGGGATTCAAACGATAACGTTGTAGTCTTGAGCTAGTCGTAGAAGGCGACTGAAAGGGTCTACGAGTTTCGCGAGCCTTGACGGTGCGAAACCAGAGTGGGACAGCGTATGGCTCAGCAATGGTGCTTAGGAGGGTTAGATTCCTCTTCTATGAGGTGTTAACACTAAGTGTAGAGAGGCACCGGTGTGTTCTATAAGAGATGCCGGAGCCTTTCCGAATGCACTGATGCAGACCACCCAAGCGGGTTCTAATGTGTAAGAATCTCACATAACTCTGTCTTTCCCCCAGAAGCAGGAATCGAAGATTTTGCACCCGAAACCAAAGAAAAAAAGGATTCATATGGTGGGATTTGGGCCACACTATTCGAATGCAGATTGGTAGGAGCTAGAGCTCCGTTTGTTGATTAGCAGGTTACACCACGAACAGGTGAGGTTAGCTTGGATCCCATGAGTTGCTGTGAGGGAACCTTTACACCTCTTGTTATTACTTTAAAGTACCACATATAGTGAAACTAAACTTCAGTTGTAGGTCCTATATAAGGTAGACTATAAAAGATCTAGTAAAGGAAGGAAGGTAGGAGGTAGCTGGTCTAAACTATCAACATCCTAGGGAGTCTCCTATCTGTGATTATGTTTTGGATAATTCTAATTTTTATTCTTTTAAACGTAACCTTACTATCCTTAAAATGTTGTGCCTTAATAGTAAGATTCATCATCATCATCATTAGCCAATAGACGTTGAATGCTGGACATAGGCCTGCTCCAAAGTTCTCCACATCGATCGGTCATGCGCTTCTCGCATCCAGTGGGTTACCTAATAGTTCCTAAGTTATCTATCAGCAGCTGGTGGTTCATTGTAAGTAACTAATTAATTCCAATCGTCATATTAAGTAAGATGAAGGATAAATCAATGTAAAACTACATCGACTCCTTCTAAGGATTAAGCCTTTAATTTTCATAATAGGTGATCCACACCATAATTGGGATGATGCTAATAGAAACCTTCAAGATACAATGAGCTCATTTTGCGTAGGTCTGACTGTAGATGATAATAAAAGGTCTGAAGGTACTCTGTGATGACTATGAGATCAGGACTTATCAGTCCTCCTGTAGCCATGGCTAGTGTAAGGTAATAGAAGCGTCTAGTAATATTGCTTTTATTATATAGATAAATGTTAGAGCAGCTCATGAAGCTTTGCTGTTAAGCTGCAGCGTGACAGTTTGTGACGACGGTGTCTCGGATGTTATATTCACTAGGTTTGTGACGGAGCGCCGGGGATGAATTTCCTTTTCAGTGTAATAATACAGGATGAAGGAAACCTTGTAACATGGAGGTTCGTACTTAGATCGCCAAGCTACAAGCTGTGGAGTTTGTTTGGAGAATTTGTTAGCTACTATCCTTAGTAAGTGTCGCTGAAGCAATGTCCTTGTGATCTGGCTATCAATGGATCAAATCTGGAGTACTTTATGTAAGGACTCTTAACTACCTACACCCTTTTTGTTATATAATACTAATAATGTAGCGAAGTTAACTATTAAATAGAATAACCATATTCCTGTCCTGTTAAGCTCCTCTTTGTAGAAATACTTTAACATACTTTTATACTCCTTGATAACCGTTATCCTGATTAAAGTTGCAAGGAGTGTGTCAGTTTAATCAGAAATGCCTGACGGATGGGGAAAGGCTCATAGCACTTAAGACACGATAACTCGGAGAAATTTCTGACGTTACAATCCGTCATATTTACGACGGTGTAAGGCATATTATATACATGACAAGTTTCCTTACAATATATATATATCTATATATATACATATATATATACATATATATATACATATATATATATACATATATATATGTATATATATATGTACTAATATACTATTATTTTGTGCTTTCTTTTTTAGTGGTCTTCGTTTAAGATTCCCGTGGTCCTTGTCACTATAGGATATAACTTCAATGCTTATAGCTTGTTCGGCATGTAAAGCTTAAGCTATAAACAACCAGCACGAGCAGTCGTAATGTAGTATAAACATTCTGACTGCTCTCAACGGTATGAAGACTAAAACTTTGAAGAACGACAAGACGACTTACATCTTCATCCATCAGTCGAAGATGTAAGTCGTTTTGTATCTCAACACCCGACTTACCGCTTTGAGAGTTAAACGAAAAGCTTCATTACCTGAATAATTTCACTGTCTAAACAATAATATCTGCTTCATCATCATCATCATCAGCCAAGAGATGTCTAGTGCTAGACATAGGCCTGCCCCAAAGAGCTGCACATCGATCGGTCCCATGTTGCTTGCAAGCCCTGGGTTCTCGCGATTCTCATTAGATCGTCGTCATCTCGTAATATCTGCTAAGTAATTAGTAATTAGGCAATCTTTTACGAAAAAAAACACTTTATTATTACGCGTTATACAGGGTGAAAGGTAATAGGTGTAAAAGATCTGGAGGTGCTAAAGTATAGCTCGTTATCCTATCTATCTGTGGAATACACCATACAGACACAGTGCTTCTGGAGTTATTCATTTTTTAAATATTTTTCAAAAAATTCCCGATTTTCTAGGAAAAATACGATGATTTTATTTCTTGCTTATTTCTACACAAATTTTAATGTAACAATTATTGTTTAATCATTGTTTCATTAAATTTAATTAACAATCATCACTTAGAGGCTAAAACTTTTAAATTAGGTTCTTTGAAAGTCGTGACAGTAAAAACAAGTTGTCATACTTATGTTTATTTAATCTTAAAATAAAATATTATTTAAAAAAAATACGTATGAACCATATAAATAAGTACCTGACTTCAATAATTATCCGACTATGTATAAGAAAGTACATAAAGTTTTTAAAATTTGGAAAAAAAAACCGTTGTAATAAAAGCAAGTACCAAGAAATATCAATCTGTAGACACTCATAAAAGTAGACGTCGCGCCGGCCCTTAATTTGACCCTTTTGTTTATTGTTGCAACACGCGCCAGCTTATTGTATATAAATAAAATCATCAAAATTTTTCCTAGAAAATCAGGAATTTTTTGAAAAATATTTAAAAAATGAATAACTCCAGAAGCACTGTGTTTGTATGGTGTATTCCACAGATAGATGGACAGGATACGAGCTATACTTTAGCCACTACAGATATTTTATACCTATTACCTTTCACACTGTATATATAATGTTAAATATTATTCTTACGTTTAGAAGGATTGTAATTTGTTACCAGTAATTAATGAACAGTTATAAATAAAGTTATAATGTTAAACGATTAAATGCTAACTGAGAAGTGCGGTGGTATGGTTTAATTAAATCGGTCCGAAGCTGGAGCTGCGGCAGCTGCTCCGCCGGATAAGGCGGATCCGCTAAAACAATAACTCCGCAGCTCGATTCCGCCCAGCGGATTGATTATAATTATTAAAAAAAATACAGCACTTTAATAATAAAAACATACAGCTTCCGGTATTATTAAAAATATAATGATACTTTCACAAACACACATACCGTCGGAAAGGTCACACATTTTTTTTATGGAAGTATGAGAAAGTATAAGAAATGTTTTTCATGCGAAAAGTAATAAACTGTTTCCTTCTTTCTCTTTTATATAACGAAACGACGAGACGAGCAGAACGTTCACCTGATAGTAAGTGATACGCCCGCCCATAACAACGTGGCGCTAGTTACTATGGTATATACATACAACACATTGCGCTCGTCGCATTGAGATATAAGATGGTAACTCTCGTTACCTCAGTAATTACATTAGCTACAGCGCCCTTCAACCTGAATCACTGTAATGTTTGCACCGTACTGTTTGTCGGCTGCAACAGGCGCTGCGGTGGTACCTACCTAGACGGTCTATAGCAATAGAGCCATTACCACCAGTGATAGCTATTGGTCCTTCAAACCGGATCACAGTAATGTCTGCACAGTACTGTTTGTCGGCTGCAACAGGCGCTGCGGCGGTACTTACCTAGACGGTCTATAGCAATAGAGCCATTACCACCAGTAATATCTATTGGTCCTTCAAACCGGATCACAGTAATGTTGGCACAGTACTGTTTGTCGGCTGCAACAGGCGCTGCGGCGGTACTTACCTAGACGGTCTATAGCAATAGAGCCATTACCACCAGTAATATCTATTGGTCCTTCAAACCGGATCACAGTAATGTTGGCACAGTACTGTTTGTCGGCTGCAACAGGCGCTGCGGTGGTACCTACCTAGACGGTCTATAGCAATAGAGCCATTACCACCAGTAATAGCTATTGGTCCTTCAAACCGGATCACAGTAATGTCTGCACAGTACTGTTTGTCGGCTGCAACAGGCGCTGCGGCGGTACTTACCTAGACGGTCTATAGCAATAGAGCCATTACCACCAGTAATATCTATTGGTCCTTCAAACCGGATCACAGTAATGTTGGCACAGTACTGTTTGTCGGCTGCAACAGGCGCTGCGGCGGTACTTACCTAGACGGTCTATAGCAATAGAGCCATTACCACCAGTAATAGCTATTGGTCCTTCAAACCGGATCACAGTAATGTTGGCACAGTACTGTTTGTCGGCTGCAACAGGCGCTGCGGCGGTACTTACCTAGACGGTCTATAGCAATAGAGCCATTACCACCAGTAATATCTATTGGTCCTTCAAACCGGATCACAGTAATGTTGGCACAGTACTGTTTGTCGGCTGCAACAGGCGCTGCGGCGGTACTTACCTAGACGGTCTATAGCAATAGAGCCATTACCACCAGTAATAGCTATTGGTCCTTCAAACCGGATCACAGTAATGTCTGCACAGTACTGTTTGTCGGCTGCAACAGGCGCTGCGGCGGTACTTACCTAGACGGTCTATAGCAATAGAGCCATTACCACCAGTAATATCTATTGGTCCTTCAAACCGGATCACAGTAATGTTGGCACAGTACTGTTTGTCGGCTGCAACAGGCGCTGCGGCGGTACTTACCTAGACGGTCTATAGCAATAGAGCCATTACCACCAGTAATAGCTATTGGTCCTTCAAACCGGATCACAGTAATGTCTGCACAGTACTGTTTGTCGGCTGCAACAGGCGCTGCGGCGGTACTTACCTAGACGGTCTATAGCAATAGAGCCATTACCACCAGTAATATCTATTGGTCCTTCAAACCGGATCACAGTAATGTTGGCACAGTACTGTTTGTCGGCTGCAACAGGCGCTGCGGCGGTACTTACCTAGACGGTCTATAGCAATAGAGCCATTACCACCAGTAATAGCTATTGGTCCTTCAAACCGGATCACAGTAATGTCTGCACAGTACTGTTTGTCGGCTGCAACAGGCGCTGCGGTGGTACCTACCTAGACAGTCTATAGCAATAGAGCCATTACCACCAGTAATAGCTATTGGTCCTTCAAACCGGATCACAGTAATGTCTGCACAGTACTGTTTGTCGGCTGCAACAGGCGCTGCGGCGGTACTTACCTAGACGGTCTATAGCAATAGAGCCATTACCACCAGTAATATCTATTGGTCCTTCAAACCGGATCACAGTAATGTTGGCACAGTACTGTTTGTCGGCTGCAACAGGCGCTGCGGCGGTACTTACCTAGACGGTCTATAGCAATAGAGCCATTACCACCAGTAATAGCTATTGGTCCTTCAAACCGGAGCACAGTAATGTTGGCACAGTACTGTTTGTCGGCTGCAACAGGCGCTGCGGTGGTACCTACCTAGACGGTCTATAGCAATAGAGCCATTACCACCAGTGATATCTATTGGTCCTTCAAACCGGATCACAGTAATGTTGGCACAGTACTGTTTGTCGGCTGCAACAGGCGCTGCGGCGGTACCTACCTAGACGGTCTATAGCAATAGAGCCATTACCACCAGTGATATCTATTGGTCCTTCAAACCGGATCACAGTAATGTCTGCACAGTACTGTTTGTCGGCTGCAACAGGCGCTGCGGCGGTACCTACCTAGACGGTCTATAGCAATAGAGCCATTACCACCAGTGATATCTATTGGTCCTTCAAACCGGATCACAGTAATGTTGGCACAGTACTGTTTGTCGGCTGCAACAGGCGCTGCGGCGGTACCTACCCAGACGGTCTATAGCAATAGAGCCATTACCACCAGTGATATCTATTGGTCCTTCAAACCGGATCACAGTAATGTCTGGCACAGTACTGTTTGTCGGCTGCAACAGGCGCTGCGGCGGTACCTACCCAGACGGTCTATAGCAATAGAGCCATTACCACCAGTGATATCTATTGGTCCTTCAAACCGGATCACAGTAATGTCTGCACAGTACTGTTTGTCGGCTGCAACAGGCGCTGCGGCGGTACCTACCTAGACGGTCTATAGCAATAGAGCCATTACCACCAGTGATATCTATTGGTCCTTCAAACCGGATCACAGTAATGTCTGCACAGTACTGTTTGTCGGCTGCAACAGGCGCTGCGGCGGTACCTACCTAGACGGTCTATAGCAATAGAGCCATTACCACCAGTGATATCTATTGGTCCTTCAAACCGGATCACAGTAATGTCTGCACAGTACTGTTTGTCGGCTGCAACAGGCGCTGCGGCGGTACCTACCCAGACGGTCTATAGCAATAGAGCCATTACCACCAGTGATATCTATTGGTCCTTCAAACCGGATCACAGTAATGTCTGCACAGTACTGTTTGTCGGCTGCAACAGGCGCTGCGGCGGTACCTACCCAGACGGTCTATAGCAATAGAGCCATTACCACCAGTGATATCTATTGGTCCTTCAAACCGGATCACAGTAATGTCTGCACAGTACTGTTTGTCGGCTGCAACAGGCGCTGCGGCGGTACCTACCTAGACGGTCTATAGCAATAGAGCCATTACCACCAGTGATATCTATTGGTCCTTCAAACCGGATCACAGTAATGTCTGGCACAGTACTGTTTGTCGGCTGCAACAGGCGCTGCGGCGGTACCTACCCAGACGGTCTATAGCAATAGAGCCATTACCACCAGTGATATCTATTGGTCCTTCAAACCGGATCACAGTAATGTCTGCACAGTACTGTTTGTCGGCTGCAACAGGCGCTGCGGCGGTACCTACCCAGACGGTCTATAGCAATAGAGCCATTACCACCAGTGATATCTATTGGTCCTTCAAACCGGATCACAGTAATGTCTGGCACAGTACTGTTTGTCGGCTGCAACAGGCGCTGCGGCGGTACCTACCCAGACGGTCTATAGCAATAGAGCCATTACCACCAGTGATATCTATTGGTCCTTCAAACCGGATCACAGTAATGTTGGCACAGTACTGTTTGTCGGCTGCAACAGGCGCTGCGGCGGTACCTACCCAGACGGTCTATAGCAATAGAGCCATTACCACCAGTGATATCTATTGGTCCTTCAAACCGGATCACAGTAATGTCTGCACAGTACTGTTTGTCGGCTGCAACAGGCGCTGCGGCGGTACCTACCTAGACGGTCTATAGCAATAGAGCCATTACCACCAGTGATATCTATTGGTCCTTCAAACCGGATCACAGTAATGTCTGCACAGTACTGTTTGTCGGCTGCAACAGGCGCTGCGGCGGTACCTACCTAGACGGTCTATAGCAATAGAGCCATTACCACCAGTGATATCTATTGGTCCTTCAAACCGGATCACAGTAATGTCTGCACAGTACTGTTTGTCGGCTGCAACAGGCGCTGCGGCGGTACCTACCCAGACGGTCTATAGCAATAGAGCCATTACCACCAGTGATATCTATTGGTCCTTCAAACCGGATCACAGTAATGTCTGCACAGTACTGTTTGTCGGCTGCAACAGGCGCTGCGGCGGTACCTACCCAGACGGTCTATAGCAATAGAGCCATTACCACCAGTGATATCTATTGGTCCTTCAAACCGGATCACAGTAATGTCTGCACAGTACTGTTTGTCGGCTGCAACAGGCGCTGCGGCGGTACCTACCTAGACGGTCTATAGCAATAGAGCCATTACCACCAGTGATATCTATTGGTCCTTCAAACCGGATCACAGTAATGTTGGCACAGTACTGTTTGTCGGCTGCAACAGGCGCTGCGGCGGTACCTACCC
Organism: Ornithoptera alexandrae; assembly: GCA_029030555.1. Classification (NCBI taxonomy): domain Eukaryota; kingdom Metazoa; phylum Arthropoda; class Insecta; order Lepidoptera; family Papilionidae; genus Ornithoptera; species Ornithoptera alexandrae. Next base: position 13,195,875 of record JARDVY010000288.1, on the reverse strand, counting down.
AGACGGTCTATAGCAATAGAGCCATTACCACCAGTGATATCTATTGGTCCTTCAAACCGGATCACAGTAATGTCTGCACAGTACTGTTTGTCGGCTGCAACAGGCGCTGCGGCGGTACCTACCCAGACGGTCTATAGCAATAGAGCCATTACCACCAGTGATATCTATTGGTCCTTCAAACCGGATCACAGTAATGTTGGCACAGTACTGTTTGTCGGCTGCAACAGGCGCTGCGGCGGTACCTACCCAGACGGTCTATAGCAATAGAGCCATTACCACCAGTGATATCTATTGGTCCTTCAAACCGGATCACAGTAATGTTGGCACAGTACTGTTTGTCGGCTGCAACAGGCGCTGCGGCGGTACCTACCCAGATGGTCTGCGGCAACACCTACCACCAGTAAAACCAATCGTTGGAAATATGACGGTCTACTTTATTTCTTTATTGACGCTCACCCCCAATATCCTTTCATGATGGTACAGCATCTGACTTAAATTCTTTGGATGTTGATAATAAGCTATCTCTTGTCAATGATAACGTTGACATTGCTGATAACCTGATGGACCTTGGCAAAATGCTGAATGACGATGGAGCGTCTCTTGGGTAATATACATGAAAGTATATATGTACAATACGGAGATCATTTGACATCTACATTGTACCCACGTCACACAACTGTTGTTTTGGTATACTGATTAACGGCACATTATTATGAGTGGCGGTATCACTCAACATCAGGTGAACATCTTTATTTTTTTATTTAATACAAAGGAGGACTCACAGCTATCAGAGAAAACACTAATTTATAATTTAGAGCAATTAAGAACTATTAATGAGTTATCACTGGTGGGTCTAATTAGGATGATATCATCCTAACTAGCGTTACGTTGTTATGGGCGTATCACTTACTATTAGGTGACAGTTCCACTCGTCTCGTCGCTTCCCTGAATAATGGAAAAAATATAACACCAGTAGTGTGTTATTAGAAATACTATAACCAATGAACAGACGAGGCTATGGCTTCCACCAACCCACATTAGGCCAGCGTGGTGGGAAATGACCCACAATCCCCATATGAACCCCCGCGGAGATCTCCGGGGGATACCAACGGCCTGCAGTGGACGTCTATCGGCTGATGATGTTGACGACGATGAACAAAATTAGTTTTTAAGCGTTCCTGTGGGGGACTTGGGCCATTTCCCACCACGTTGATCCAATGCAGATTGGCGGGAGCCAGTGCCTCGTTTGTCGATTAGCAGGGTGCACCACGAGCAGGTGAGGTTTTCTTAGGTCCCGTGATTTGTTGTGTGGGATCTTTTACACCCCCTTCCAAGTTCACTACGCATTAGGCATTAACTATACTTTCCTATTTGTTAAAATAGTTTCTTCCATTGATATTTCAACCATAATTGAAATAACTTATTGGTGCATTGTTGTACATTAATTAAGCTAATTGATTGAATTGCATTTGAGCTAATTACACAATTATTGCTAATAAAAGGCAGGTGTAATTAACAAAATTGAATAATACTAATGTAATTGGTTTGCCAATTAAACCATATAATAACTATCTAGAGAAAGAAGGAGAGAGAGGAGGAAAAATAAATTGGCTGCAAATTAATAATAACGAATTGTGGTAATATTCAGTAATATTAAAAAAAAATGTCGTGAGGAAAACGAAATGTACCAAGAATATGGTTTCATGGATTTGTTGTCCTGCAACGCACACTTGGGCCGCGTCGTAGATAAATGGTGTTGACTTTGTCCTTGTGAGAAAAGTGTTTGGGTTCCAACAATAACAACATTGTCTGGACTTGTCCATTTATTTAACACAATTGCTTTTTATGATTATATTGATAACTACATATTAAACGGAAACGTAATCTTTGATTGTAAAGTGGACTACTCTAGAAGCCTATTCACCCTTCTCTTTAAGATTTCTTCATCATACCTGGAAAGAAACGTTGTCTATTCCGTTTCTTGGCTTTTGGTTTTATGTTCGGTTGAATGAAAACGTTTTGACCTCATGCGTGCAATATTTTAAAACTTTTGGTGAAAACCTCGGAAAAAGACTTAATTTTCGTTTTACTATATTTGTTATAGTGCCTCCTTCTTTTATAATAATTCGTTTCCTTTTAATGCCTTCTTCTTCCAATACATTATGCGTATTCGCATTTCCTTTCTATAAATCATAACGCGTATAATAATCAAATTAGGATGGTTCCGTTTGTTTGTACGTACCGAAAGCGAAACTTTCAGTTGGTTAGTGTATCGTTTAGCGCCGACCTTCCGTTCAAAGTCAACGCACATACTGATGTCATTGTCATTTCACATATCAAGGTGTAAACATTGGGAGCCGAAGCCTAGTACTTCATAAATCATAGCAAAAAAAAGGGATCAGAATTGTCTATATCTATTTCCAACAATATAGAAAAAAATATGAATACAAAATTGATTGTTGTTATTGTATTGTCCTTGGTCGCAATTTGTAATTGTGAATTGAGTGAGATAATGGAAGAGAGAGGAAAAAAGAAAAAAAAAATCGGTCTTTTCGGTAAGTTTACAAGTACTTCTGTAAGTTATCAATCATAAATCAACAATTCAGATCAAAAATTGTGTTTATATCAGAGGTATGAAAAATGTTTGCTCCTCATATTAGAGATATTAAAACAGCTGGGTGGTCTATACCAGTAGACCTTCAAGTTCAATATCAACGCATTTCTCTCCCGGAACATGGGTATCCATCCAAAAAGGGTAAATAATGAAAAAAAAAATGGAGGTTGGGTTTAATCACAGTGACATAAAGGTAACAATGTATAAATATTTTGTAAGAAAAGGAACCGATAGTACGATAACCTGAATAAATTTAAGGGAAACAGTGCTAAGGTACCTACTGGGAATTGAGAGTACTCAAAAGCGGATACTTCAATTTTATCGAGCACTTGTCTTGCAAAGTGTGCTAGTGGTGGGCTTACTGATGGATGTAGGCTCAAGTTAAAACTTAAAACTAAATAAAATGAATAAAATTGAATAGAGTAAGACGTACTTATGGAATATGTTATTTCAACTAACAATGTTTGGTAAACATTTTGTTTATGGTCATAACAAAGAATAGTATTAACAGCGATCTGAAAACCTTCGTATATAAATAAAGATCTATTGTATGTCATGAATATACCTTTTTTTTCGTGAGCAAATCGTGCATAGTATATATTCATGTCAGTAGGGCAATGAGCTGATAATGCTGAACTCATACCGAGTAAAACCTTACGGTGTTCTTGTCTAGGAATTAGTTGAGATCGACTCTTTTTCGCTTCACTAAAATCGGTGGATAAACTTGATTTTGCTCCAGTAACGCGGTTAGGGTGCCCTTGGGGCACTTCATTTTGCTTAGCGCTATTTTGAAAGGGCTTTAATGAATTCCTATTCTTAATCATTATAAGTACTTGTTTTTTATTATGCTGTCGTCATGCTAGCAGGTGGCCTATATTTTTAAATATGAACTAGTTAGGTTTATACGGCACCTAATTGCGTACTTGTTAGATATGTTGACTACAATACCATTAATATTGGTTCCCTCCTTTTCCAATCGATGGCCTCCGAAAATGAATAAATAAGTAGATATATTATATTACTTGAAGCAATGAATGATAGACGTCGACCTTTACGATATCCAGCTGGAGAGACATATTTTACGAAACACAAAATCTCTCTAAATAGAAAAGCAATCCTTACACTAATATTAAAATCACAGTTTTTTTTTTATTGTATTAAGTGATGAACCGAGCGGTACGTTGACCTGATGGTAATTAATACACCTGCCCTTATAAACGTGGTGCTAGTTAGGATGATATACACTGCACTACATTGCGCTCGTCGCCTGAGATATAAGATGTTGAGTTTCTTTTCCACAGTAAATAGAGTAGCTATAGCGCCCTTCAATCCGAAACAGTAATATCTGCATAGTGCTGTCTGTCGGCTGCAATAGGCGCTGCGGTGGTGCCTGTCTAGTCTGTCTCCGGCAACAGAGAGCTACTGCCAGCGCAGAGACTTATCAACAGTAAATTTAAAAATTAACTTTCTTTTCAGTGTTTTGGGCAGATCTTATCGTTAAGAAGATCTTTGTATTGAAATTGATATACGCGTTCGTGTTCTTCGTGGTCATTCATAAGGCCGGCTACTTCCTGTCTTGGTTCATTAGTTATCTGAAGGAGCAGAAGAAGGATCACCATGAGCATCATCACATACCTCATCATTATTACGATCACGGACCGCCGAGCAGCTACGGGCCCACAGGCAGCTATGGACCGTACAGGAGAGAGAGTCATGGAGTGTAGATATTTATAAGTCAGACGAATTATACCAATGTTCAGTCAGGTCCTTATTAGTCTAGAGATTGTGTTATTCCTAAAAATTCTATTTTGAAGGACGCTGTAGATAATTTTCAAGGAAGGTCTTGTAGTTTAAATTTCAAGCGAAATAAGAGATGTCTCGAGGACAAGCATTCATGTGTGGTTGTTCTTATGTAATGTAGGTCAAACGGATTTTATTATTTTCTTAGCAAGGAAAAATTGAAGACGGTTTTTTTAGATATAAAATAAACAAATCTGTTAAGTTGGTGATCTTAAAAATCAAAAATGTTAAACTGTTGTACAAAAAATACAGAATGTCTTAACGATGGCCCATCATTCTAAACTTGGGCTAGTGTCCAGTATTCGGACGTGTTATCTCGCAACAGGTGAAGTAAACACCGAAACCAAACTACCGCATAAATCTAGAGGACAAAAGGCTCGTAAAAGATTTCAATTTAAGCATTTTTACGGTTCGGTTAATCCGCTGGAATTCGAATGGATGAGCAATGAAAAGAAGTCTGTTTTAAACAACGAATATTTAATAAAACAAAATTTGATTATTTTTATTATCCTGACATTTTGAAGATTATTATAAAAGTATTCAAAGTAATAAAATAATGTGTAGTATTAGCGTAAATATAACAAAATATTAAACAACCAATATTTTTATAAATTTTAAGCTGTTATCAAGTTTAAACGGAACGTATGTCTTCCCTGTGACTACTGGAATGAACACCAACTGTGAATCCCATTTCTAGCATAAATTTGTTTCAGGATAAACTATCACGCTTGAAACCTATTTATATTTCTATTGTTGATGTTGAACTAGAGATAAGCAAAGAGAAATATAACCTTAAATAATAGTCTAAAATTCAATTGGTTTATTTACTTAATCATAAGCCACTATTTGGTACTAGACTGGAAATCAGTCGTTCTAAATAAATTCTGTAGGCTATTTCGCATTTAGGCTTATTTTTATAGCTCTACATTACTCTTGTCGCCTTAGAACGTTACTATATTTACATTTTATACTACAGCCTCCTTCAAAATTTACAATAGTTATATGAAGCAATTTCATGTTTTGGCCTATTTATGTGTGAAGGTTGTTAAGTGAAAGCAAAATATTACTAGACATGAAATTTCTATAATAACTGTATGATGTTTTGTGTAGAATAAATTTAATTTTACTAGAATTTCGAGTTTAATTTAAACACGTGGTTAGTTGCCAAGAAATTAAGATAGCGAAACTGACCTCACGATGTTATTGAAATCTTGGAGCAGTGCCACCGCAGAAGATAAATATTCTGACCGATAAAGTGATTTTCCATTTCATGGTGAGTTTGAGCCTTAAATATTGTTATACAGTTAAAATTTGTAAATATTATTAAATAAACAACTAAAATCAACGTTATATTTTTTTTTTGTAATGAGTCAAAAGCCTACGGACTTTAGTATAATAAATTAATAAAGGTTACTGGTTCAAGTGATCATAAAAACTAAATTAATCAACATTTTTTATCAAGCACCGATTATGGACGTTGAAAGAAGCTACTGTACTGTACTTAAGAGACTATGAAAGAGCCGAAAGAATAAACTCGGAATTAATGGTAATGTGCGAAAGTGTTACCAAATTATCAACAAATAAAGTTAGGAGGATATAGGTTTACGCAGTAGACATCCAACTAAACCTCTTCAGCGAGAAAGCTAAAAAAGTTCACCATAAATAGTTAATCAAGTTATTGCAGACTACATTTTATATTACAAAATATACAAAAATTTTTTATTCATAGCAAAATGTTACGTTATAACTCGATTCGTTTTTACGAATACCTGCTCAGTATTCCGAGTTGATACGAACGGAATTAATACGGTATCCTCGAATATTTGACATTGGTTACATGAATCCTGTAATCATATTCGTAATGTAATTCAGACGTGGGGATATGAAATACGACTCGTATGTAGACCGTTATTGCAAACACTGTGAGACGGAGCGGAGGTTTTATTTGAAATATATAACGAGATATATAGGTGATAAACGATTGACTGGCCCATAACCAAATGGCGCTTATAACGTTGTTTAAATTACACTACACGGTTGTCGCATTGTCTAATTAACATTAAGGCTTTATTATCAAAGGTACAGAATTTAAAAGAAATTAAATTTCAAAATTATAACGCATATAAATAATTAAAGTATTAACTTTACTGATTGTCACACTAGGCTACTACTAGTTACTACGGTTTATATTGGGGTACAGCGCCATCTATCGACAAATAGAAAATATACAATTTATTATTGCGTTAACACGTAGAATTTACCCCTCGAAAGGGTTCTCGCCTTGTCGTGGCGGAGGGGCTTAGTAACCGTGGTCCGGTACACGGTGAAGCCAAGTGGAACCCACCCGGCTGGCCGAAGCGGCCGCTCCAGGTTCGAGCACCGGTTGGGGTAACTGGAGCTCACCGGAGCGGCCGGAGGCCGCAGGGGCGGCTGTGTGCTGCCCTAGCGGCCGGCTGCAGGGGCGGTTTCATACCGCCCTTCGCAGCCGAGGTGGGGTCGCGGAGGGAGTACCCTCTGCGGCCAACCGGTGTCGCACCGGCGATGCGGCGGCGGTGGGGCCGCGGGGGAAGAGGAGTGCCGGTATTGAGATGCGCCGCTCTCCCTATCCTCCGCGGCCGTTGACAGGTAGCGGCGGGCCTAACATCTCTCTGCCGCGGGGAGCCGGGAGAGGTTTTCTCCAGTGGCTCCCATGGCCTCTGGGCGACAGGTTCGGGGGAACCGGTCGCGCGCACACGCATGAGGTCGAGGAGGGGGCGCGCTACATGTTCCAGCGCGCCCTGGAAAGGGAGGGTTCATCCCTCCCTCCAGAGGTGGGGCTGCGCAAGCGGCCAGCGCCGGCAGGGTCGCGGTTGAGTGCGAGCGTTCCCGTGACCCTGCCATCATGGCGATGAAGTGGAACATCGTGGGGGTTTTAGTCGGTGCAAGTCCGACATAACTCGTCCTTGCCCCCGCGAGGATGAGTATGCGTAGGCATTTCCCCCACGTAAAAGCAAAAAAAAAAAAAAAACACGTAGAATTTAAAGAGAAAAGATACACTTATACAAATTTTTATTTATTATGGTCTGTTTACAAAGATACACGCATTAGTTTCTTCGCATATAAACATTAATTAAACTAGACATCCTGCTGGACATAAAAGATCTCCGTTCCCTACAGGTAATAGGGGCTGTCTTTTGTAGGGGTTCATAAGAAGGAATTTGTTCCATTTCCCATCATGCTGGCCCAATGCGAGTTGTGGGTGGATGTAATTATGTAATATTAGTTATATTTCATATTATTTACAAAGTTTTATTATAATAAAACTTACGTAAAGTAAATAAACATAATATTTTTTTTAACTGCTACAAGTTTTCAAATATGTTTAAGTGTAGATAACGTTAATAATTGATAAAGTAAGACGAATCGGCGTAACATCAACTGATCCGGAATGAGCACGCCTCAGTTGGCAACCCGCGTCTGAACCCTCCGCGACCCTGAACACTTACAGCTAGTTGTTTTGATACAACCATGAAATGGGTTATATGTGTTTAGTCGAAGTTCTTTTTATACACATGTAGACCTAACTACGATCCCATCTGATGGTAAACAGTGAAACAGTTGGTAACACCATGCATAAAAGAGATTGGGATCGGATTATCGCTTTCGGTCATCGACCGGAACGATTGCACGTTCTACTCTAAGATTTTTCACAGTTGGCATTGCAGCCTTTCGCGAGCGGCTGACTTACTATATGGTCTCCAAACTGTCCGCGGTCGATAAGCGGAGAACCATCTTTCTGATCCTGCTACCTTTCGCGAACCGCGTAACCTAACCTAAGCCGACACCCTTTTAGTCCCTCCAACAGGTTCTCCGCCTTGTCGTGGCGGAGGGGCTCAGTAGCCGTGGCGTGTTCCACGGTGTTTCACGGTGAAGCAAAGAGGAATGTACTCGGCCGGCCCGCGGCAGCCGCTCTGGGTTAGAGCTCTGGAGTTACGTAAGCTCACCTCGGATGCGTGCCGGTGAGCTGCAGAGGCGGCTTTATATTGCCCTTTGCAGCCGAGGTGTAGTCGCGGAGGGAGAGGAGTGTCGGTATTGCGTTTTGCTGCTTTCCCTACCCTCCGCGACTAAGCGGTGCCGCACCTCTGATGCGGCGGCGTCTACGCCGCGGGGGAAGAGGAGTATCTGTATTGCGTTTCGCCGCTCTCTCTAGCCTCCGCGGCCGTATGGAGTGGGGAGAGTTTTCTCTCTTGTTACCCATGGCCTCTGGGTGACGAATTCTGGGGACTCCGTTGCCGAGGTGACTGCAAGAGGCCGAGGAAGGGGCGCGTTGTGTGTTCCGGCGTATTCCTAGAGAGGTGGAAAGGTGGGGTTCTTCTTTCCCTCCCGGGGTAGGGCTGCGTTGTGCGGCCGGCGCTGTGTGCGAGAGCGTTCCCGTGACCCCGCCTTAAAGGGACGAAGTGGAACATCGTAGAGGTTTCAGTCGGTTCAAGTCCAACATAACCTGTCTTTGCCATTGCAAGGACAGATATACGCAGGCATTTCCACAACATAAAAAAAAAAAAAAAAAGAAAAGAAAAAAAAAAGCTATTTTAATCATTATCCTCATCATCATAGTATCGCAACAGGTTTACAAGCCAGTGCTCTCTCCTCCTCCCATTTTTGGTTCATCAGGCATCACGCTGCAACAAAACGAAATTGTTTCGCGGCATGTTTTGCCCGCAGTGTGGTACGGAACTTCGTCGGTAGCTCGCTGGCCTAATAGTTAGTGCGTGCGGCCTTCATTGCGAAGGTCGCGGGTTCTAATCTGGGCATGTACCGATGAATTTAATATTTAAGTTATGTACATTTGTGAACTTTAGTAACAACAGCGAAACACAAACGGTGAAGAACATCGCGAGGAAACCTGCACATGGATTAGAATTTATTCTAAGGCGTGTATGTGTAGTCACTAATCCGCATTGGGCCCGCGTGGTGACTAAGGCCCATCGCCTTCATATTGAGGGTAAGCCTGTGCCCCAATAGAGGGGACGTAAATAGGCTGTAATTGTTGAACGCCATCGGCATAAGTCTTCCACTGGAAATTGCTTACTCGTTTAGCACCATCCAGGGGACACGTGCAGGGTATGTATTAACAGTTAACCGCTAAATTTACAATCTACCCTCCAATGTTCAACATTGTGAGGACAACGTTTAAAACGGAAATGGTTAGTTGTTTATTATTTAGATTATTCTTTCAGTAAACTTTTTCACGCATTTCTAAAGATTTAAAATATGTAAAGCTGAACAAAATTACACAGTAGTTACCGAGTAGTAGTAAGCAGCTGCAGTTATTTGATATTTGCACATCCGCCGAGTGCATTAGGCACTCGGTACACATTCCAGGCTGCATTGTTCAAGCGATACTTTGGAATGAAAGCGTCTACGCATTCCCAACTACCGTCAGCATGAACTCATTCAGTTTTATTGTTTTATGAAATGTATTTTGGCTCAACACACTACTGATCTCCATCGACTGGTGCGACCTGGACTGCAGCACTACATGTTAAAGGTTTATATATATATTAATAATCAAACACTGATTAGCTGTAATCGTCAAGGCATTTCTTATTTCTGTTGCTGGTGTCCAAACATTACTATCTTATTTTAAAGGCGCTGGTCAGGAAAACCATTAAGGTGTCGAGACAGACAGAAACAGTCAGTCTTTTTTATATACAATGAAGTGACGAGACGAGCGAGAGATTCACCTGATGGTAAGTGATACGCCTGCCCATAACAACGTGGTGCTAGTTAGGATGATATATACCGCACCACATTGCGCTCGTCACCCCAGACGTAAGATGTTGAGTCTCGTTACTCAAGTAATTACACTGGCTTCAACGCCCTTCAAACCGGAACAAAGTAATGTTTGCTCACTACTATTTGCCAGTTGCAATAGGCGCTGCGGCGGTACCTATCTAGACGGTCTGCTGCAACAGAGATCTACTGCTAGTAGTTTCGTAATAGTATTCTGTTCCTCTCAGCGGATAAGGCATCTTTCAAAGACTTCTCCTCTCTGATAATAAAGTCCCCCGCCGTGCAATGCTAATCTATTTGTTGTTGGCAATAAATAATCTATCGGAATAAAGTATCCGCGGTCAGCTTGTCGGGTTGATTCAGATAAATCTGGAGCTGTCTGATTTAGAATTCATGTTAAAAGTTAATCTTACTTGGCCATCTCGTTGGGTTGATTCAGAATAACCTCGGATGGGGTGACCCGGGGTAATTCAGCGACTACTTGATTAACTCAGAGTCAGCTCAGGGTAATGAGGTTTTTTGCGGATTGCATTTCTACAATATCAGACGCTGTGTTAGGCTAAATATTGTTGTAATATTTCTTAAGTAACAAACCTTCATATTTCCTGTACATCATAACTACCAGCATGCATGTGTGACATGTGTGGCAAATGGCTTAAGAAGATAATTAGTTGAAATTTAGGTCTCAGACCCCCGGTTCAGTAAGTGCAGCTCCAGTTCGTCGAGTGCGACTGCAACATCAGCCTCCCTCTAGTCACCAGACTGGTTGCTCCACTAGGTGTTGTGATCGTTCATGTCCACAACCGAGCTTATCCGGTCCAGGTATAGGCCGACGAGCTTATCTAGTTCCAGGTAGACGGATATCACCCTTATCTCCCAGGCTCCCGTCCGGGTATTATAACCCTGGTGCCGTGGGGAGAGGGGCTTGTTCTTGTATGGGATGCTACTTGCGTCGATACGCTTGCTCCGTTGGACATCTGAGGGACTTTGAGTATTACTGGTTAGACCACCAACCAAGTGGAGAACTTCAGGCGGGGCAAGTATAAATGCCTTACCGGGGGATTTCATATTTGAATCGTTTGGGGTGGAAACATTGGGGACTTGGGGTCCGAATAGCTTTTTACAGAATTATCGAAAAAACTAACGGAAACTAATGGCATTCACAAATAATTTGTTATTATAAATTATTTTATCGTCATCATCATCCAACAGACGTATAATTTCATCATCATATTATTATTATTAGTGATTGTCAAATAATAGTTAAATTACTTTGTTAATAATAGTTGTTAAAATGATCCGTAGGGATTTTGAGCGGCCATTTTGAATTGCGAGAAGGAAGGTAATGGCGGCGGCGGACATTGCGACTTATTGGTTTGTGATTGTATAATTAAAAGAAGACAAGTAGGTCTTCATTCGGCTGAATATTGGCCAGTTGTTTATACTGGTAAATGTGTGGTTAAATGAATTAAAGTGAGTGAATAATATGTGAAGAGTGAGGACATAAAAAGATCGTCCATCTTTTTAGCGTGTTTTTTTTTCTTGTCTTACTTGCAATCGTTTCCATTTTTGTTGTTGTACTATTGGCAGAATTAGTTCAGAGGACTTCTTAAAAAAAAATTGACTGCGTTCAGAAAATTGTCTGAATAAAAAATAACAGAAATACACATATATATGAAGGAGCTTTATCACAAATTAATATTAACTTATAAACATGTTCAAATGTATATTTTTTTGAACCAGGGGTGTAGACTACAGCCCTGTAGTTTCGGACTAGTAAGAATAGGACCAAGGTAAGCCCTACCTGTCGTAGAAGGCGACTAAAAGTGTTAAGGAGTTTCGCGGGCCTTGAGGGTGGGGGCCCTTATCACTCAACAAGCGAACCTGCGGTTGACAGCATATGGCTCAGCGATGGTGCTTAGGAGAGTTAGCCTCCTCCTCAGAGACGTGTTCACATGAAGTGTAGAGCAGCACCGGTGCGTTCTATAAGAGATCCCGGAGCCTCTCTGAATGCACTGATGCAGTCCAGCGGGAGGATTTTAGTGACTAAGAATCTCATATAACCCTGACTTCCCCCCAGAAGCAAAATATCTTCCGAATATTACCCACCCGAAACAAAAAAAAAATAGCGTGCGAACTAAGTGGGCCTTGTTTTTATACTGTAACGACGAGCGGGATGTTAACCTGATAGTAAGTGTTAGTTAGGATGCTTTGCACCACATTTTGCTTTTATTACCCTCTAGTAATTTCACTACCTACACCGCCCTTCAAATCAGAACACAGTAACCAGTAATCAGGCTTGTATGTGTTCTTAGTGTTTTATATATATATAAAACGCACTTCCCCTTTGTCTGCGCAGTTTTCAAAATGTGTTTATATCCAAAACACCTGGTGGGTCGTAATAGAGCTGAACAGTCGCGGTCAGATTGACTTAATTATCCTCGTGTACCACAAGTTCGTACAAACCCTGTAACTTGATTAGCTTAACTACAATTAAGTTTTACATTCGAGCAGAGTTTTGCATATGCATGCTTAAAACTTCGAACATACGACGACATATTATGGTACCTAGCTGATAAACGGTAGATCCGATTTTGTTCTTACTTTTACTTTTTTATTACTAGAAATTAATGATTACCAGTTTCACTTCATCTTTTAAGGGGTGTATCATCATCATTAGCCGAAAGACGTCCACAGCTGGACATAAACCTCTTCCAAAGATCTACACAGAGTTCATTGAGAGGAATTGGGCTTTAGCGCACCACGCTGGACCAGTGCGGTTTGGTGGGTGGTCAGAGCTTCGTCTGTTATTCAGGAGGGTGCACCGCGTGCTGGTGAAGTTGACTTGGGCCACGTGTGTTGCTGTGCGGGACGTCTTACACCCCAAGGAGCATATACATAGGTATATTTAAATTTAATTAAATATTATTAAGTAGAAGAATTTAATTAGTTGAGCAAAGGGCAGGTTATAAAGGTACACGGTCTGCTTATTTCCAGCTTTGGCAACTTGGAGGGAAGCTAATAAGACAGTTTAGCTTTAATTTTTGTAAATAGCTTTATTGCGAACAGCGAAGTATTGGAAGAGTCTACCAGCGTCAGTGTTTCCGTCCAGGTATACGTGGAGATTTTTAAGAGGAGAGTGAATAGACTAGTTCTAAACTAGTGAGTTTTACCACCAAAGAGTACATCGCCGCTTACCATCAGGTGAAGGCGTAATCAAGCGCAAGTCTATATAACAATAAAAAAAAAAGAATAGAATTGTATCATCAATACAGTGGTAACAATCGTTTATACATGAGCAAGTGGTTAGCACCTCTTTGAAGCGTGCCCAGGACATTCCGGTTCTCATATGTTGACAGCTAAAACTTAGCAAGGCATACAGAAGTCTTAAATACAGATTTGAACCATAACATCCGGCCACCACCACGGTGGCCTAGGAATCCAATTATATTCTTCTGCAGAAGAAGGCAAAGGGTTAGCCGTTGCAGAGATTAACATACTCACAGGTAATGGTGGTAGGTCTATGCCGAAGATCATCTAGGTATATACCACTGCAATGCCTAAACGTGGGGTGCAAACATTACTTTGTGTCGGTTTCAGGGCTGTTGTAACTAGTGAAGGTACTGGCGTTAAGGGAAGTACCATTTTATACGCTGTTAGATAAAAAAAAAGTTTTTTATTGTCGGGTGGAATTCTTCAAAGGACGCTGCTGCTGGAGGAAAAGACAGTGTTGTATGATTTTTACACCCCAAAGCCCACCGGCTTGCTTCTTTCAGTTTATTAGAAGTCTCAGGGTCTCTTGTGGAACTCACCGGTGTCTGTCTACAGTTTGACTTTGCACGTCCCTTGGAAGGTTCAAGTCCTCCTTAGCATCTCTAATGAGCTGCTCCAGTACGGAGCCACATCCACATCGCATATCAACCTACCTCACCCTTTATCGTAACTGACGGGCGTATCACGAATCAGTGTACGTAAAAATAAAGTTCACACACACGAGGTGAATGTTTCATGTCATAATAACGGCTACATGTTCAGAGATGAGAACGCACGCTGACACGCAGCTTTCGGTAAACATTCCACCGGCTTGTTTAGGGCGGATTCTGGGGAGGGGATGTTCTTTAATACGGCCTCTATTTACGTAAAAGACAACGCGGCGAATTGCGGCAATCTCAACGAGACAAATTTATAACGTAATGTAACGGTACAAGTCGCGCAATATCAAGGATTTTCGTTTATGACGAAATATACTAACAGCACATAAGTAATATATATAATTTTAACCCTTGAGATAAAGAGAAGGGTGTATTAAGATTACGTGTGTGATCAGGAATGCATAATGAACCGCTATTCACACTTTTTAATTATTAAATAGATTACTTTTACAAATGTGACGTATTTACGCAACCCGGTTTTAAAACCTAGTATTTTCTTTCAAGCACGCGTACCTGTTGCTGGAAGCAAAAACCTGTACAGTTATTAATATTATTAATATTAAACACTTTATTTTTAAAATTTTATTTTGTCGTAAATTTTACCTATGTTATAAATCATGTACTTTTTATTTTATTATTAACATGACAAGTAATTTTGTTAAGAATTAAATATACTTTATATTTGAATCGATATCCGTTAAATATGTTAAAGTATTATGGTATGTCATAACTGATCAACACCTGCCTAAACGTTATATTTGGGTATAGGATTCTGCTTATTATAGAATGCTATTATTACAAGTTATTTTGCATCTATAAACTTAACATTATAATTCTGTTTGTTAATCTTTTATTAGTTTCTTTTTACTTTGTTATTAAACCGTACTAACTTCCGGAGTTTTTCCTTGATGAGCAATCAATGCAGAACACTTAGAGTTTCTAGTTTATTGGCTGTTTAATTCAGTTTACGTGAACCATATAAACGTTGAGTAAATTAGTGAAAAAAATACAAAGAAACTTGTGCGTCTGGAGAATGGAAAAACTTACTTTTTATATCAGGAAATACGTTTATTGCATTCCGTTAAGTACTTAATACCTGTCTTCATTAAGAACAGGCTGATGTCGCACGAATATTTTCTACGAACATGTTACCGGCCTAGGTTCTGAAGTACAATAAGCAAGCACTGATAATAAGTGAATGAAAGGTTCAGTAGTTTTCGTTTCTTTTTAAATCTTATAGATTCCTCAGTTGGAATATAACAATCTTCTCTTAAAAATATAACAAATTATTAAACTATAGCAGTTATCTAACTTTTTAGTATCTGATACTTTAATGATACTTCTATTAAGAGAGAGAGCAGAGTTTAGTGTGAAGAGTTTATATAAACTAAACATTTATTGTCAAGTTAACGAAAGCTGATGAAGAGGAAATAATAAAAGTTACAAAATGTATAACCAGTGCGTAAATATTTCTGAACAACTTTTTGATAACAACACTCCATCTTCGCGTTTTCCTTTCACCGAAGTCCTCGAAGTGAAAAATTTTTATTACTCTAACAAACAGGGAGTGAGGCGGATGCCATCCCCTTTGAAGCAACTGCCAGGCATCCGCTAATGGCACCGCGCTATTTCCCTCACTGTTCCCTTTCTTTTTAATTCAACTTCGGCAAATAAATATCCTGACAATTTTGGTTTCCACGTTCAGTTAAATGTTTTTTAACCTCAAAGTTCCTTATCTTAAAACAAGCGAGAAGGCTAGCACTGATACTTCTATCAATAACAAAGTAGCGCTGGTTGGGATGATATTCACAGCATCACATTGTAGTCGAAGGTCCTCCCTTTCAGACTTAGGTTAGGTCTCATTATTTATAAACTTCACCGTGCTGTACTGTATTGTGGTGTGTACTGTACTGGTTGTGGGCAGTGCCTATTGCAACGGACAAACAATATTGTGCAAACATCACTGTGTTCCGGTATGAAGGGCGCTGAAGCTAATGAAATTTCTGGGGTATCTTTATCTCAAGGCGATGAGCGCATGTAGTGCTGTGTATATGATCCTAACTAGCATCACGTTTTAAACAAAGTATGCAAGATAGAATTGGACAGAAAGTTCGTTGATTCGTTAAATAAGATAACTTCGGAGAACGTCCTTTTGTCAGGATAATCCGGCTATGTACATAATATATGAATAAATATATATAAAGCTGACGCAGACTTGGGTGACGGGATTAATTAAATGAGCCCGCACATACAGACGGGCCGCGGTGTCGGGAATTTGCATGAGCCAGATGCGACCTGCAGCGGCCAGGGTCATTCCACCCGCAACCCCGGACGGGATCCCGGGGTGCCCACAAAATTGAATTACTGTTTCCGGATAATTGTTCACGCCTAATCGAAAGTCTACCAATAACCATCTGATTACAGGACATTCTTGATATTATTAAAACTCGTGAATCGTGCTATGTCGATAAACCAATCTTGATACTTGACGCTCGTGTTTTTATATAAAGTGGATATTCTTAATTTAACAAATTAACATAAATATTTTTTTGGAATAATCATTTCCAAAACGATCAATCTACTAAGCTATTACAATAAAATCAAAACCACAGATAATTTAGTGCATACATTTCTCATTACCTCTATCTATAGACATAAGAGATATCCAGAGCTTTAGTGGCTCGTCACTAGATCTTTGAAACTATTAGATGTAAACACTCACCATTTAGTAGAGATATTGCATCTGTCAATTAGAGGTCAGCTACGAGCGGGTTTTACAGATTTGCTTCCTCAGAGGGAGGTGCGGGAGTATTATGGCCAGCAAAGTACTAGTTTACTCAAAGTAAGCTTTGTAATTCTTCTGTTTCATCATTATTATCAGCCGATGGACGGTCACTGCTGGACATAGGCTTCTCTCAAAGATCTCCAAATCGATCAGCCTTGCGGTGCCCGCATCGCCTGGCATCAGGGGCCGTTGTTCATTGGGGGATTTGGATCATTTCCTACCACGCTGGCACAATGCGACTTGGAACCAGAGCCTCCTTAGCTGATTAGCTGAGTGCACGACGAGCAGGTGAGGTTGCCTTAGGTCTTGTGAGTTGTTGTGCGGGAGCCCTTACACCCCAACCATTATCTCCTGTGC
Source organism: Ornithoptera alexandrae (assembly GCA_029030555.1). Classification (NCBI taxonomy): domain Eukaryota; kingdom Metazoa; phylum Arthropoda; class Insecta; order Lepidoptera; family Papilionidae; genus Ornithoptera; species Ornithoptera alexandrae. The sequence continues at coordinate 13,178,615 of JARDVY010000288.1, read as the reverse complement.
ACATATTTAACGACAGGCTCAACGAACAACCCAACATTTCTAGATTGACTATATGACTAATTTAAAAGTATACTTTACTAAAACAAAAATCAGTAAACTTTTAAACCTCATGAATATTTTAAGCGAAAAAAACAACTTATACAAATTTTTATGATATTCTCACATGTGAAAGCAAAAAAAAATAATTTTTTTGATAACTTTGTTTATCGGTACAAAAATCTCAAGGGAAAAAGTGTCAGAGCAAGCTCGTGGATAAACTCGGGGATGAAAAAATGGGGTGTAGTTCTATACAAAAACGTACAGTGCTGTGAGACTTAACACAAACCAACATAGATTCGTTTATAGATATACTTATATATATTGTATTACTTGACCAGTGGTGTATTATTGATAACATTATTATCGGGAAGCTGCACAGATATTGCCGAAACAGTACTAGAGATTATTGTTGTTTCGGAGCTAATTGCATTCACGAACATATCACCGCTGGCGATAATGGCGGAAATAGCTTGAGCGCTGCTGAAATATGACAGCAATATTGAACTGTACTCCGGAATGGCGCAGTTACTATTGTCGTTACGGAGCTGCGGAGTGCGGGTTTGATGTTCAAGTTACGTCCACAAGTTATTCCTTGCCGTCTTCACGTATTGTCTGTGTTTTGATTTAGGCTTCTGACATGAAACCAGTGTAAACTCCGCTTAAAGAGCTACGTTTTTTTTTGTTTTTGTTTTGTTGGTACTTTACCTAGACAGTGCTCGGCAACAAACACCTACCACCAATTCTATTAACTACAGCACAATTCTGAAATATAGTAGACTACAGTGTTTTTACACTACAGCGGCGGAAAAACCAATATATTATTTTTGTGAAAGGACTGTTCCGGTTGACAAAATATGAGAGTTGGACGTTTTACCATCCACAGCCTCATTGTCTCTTACCACCGTATCAAATTGAGGTCAAATATTAACCTGTTGCAGATAAAAATAATATCATTATTATTATTAATACCTGCGTCAGTCAGCTAGATGTTTGTTCGCAATAATTCATACATCACTTATAATTGCCTCCAGTTGACGGGAGCACATAAATCTGGGGCCGTGTGGCGGTGCGATGCAACTGTGGGTCACCACAAAACCACTGAAGCTGTAATAATTCAGTGTAATTGATACCAATACTAAACTTCCCACCCGATGTTGCTCATACGAATATTATTTACTCAAGATAATTAAATTCACACACTAGCTGATGCCTTGCTAACTGTGAACGGATTCATCCTACATTCTATCGTGATGAACTACACTAGATTGAACAGTTGAAGGGTTCCATCACGGGATCCAAACCAGTCTCATCCGCTCGTGGTGCATACTTCTAATCAACAAACGAGGCTCTGGCTTCTACCAATCCGCATTGGGCCAGCGTGGTGGGAAATACCCCATTCCCCCCATATGAATCCCTCTCCGATGTGGGAAACCTTTGGGAAAAGCCTGTGTCCGACAATGGGTGTCTATCGGCTGATGATTAAGAACAGTTGAAAAATTGAGAGATGAGATCTTAGAAGTGGAGAATAGATTGACATGCTGATCATCATCATCATTGATAAATGAGATACATATATGTTGATACTGTAGTGCAAAATTAAAAAAATACATAGCTCTAAATGTCTGCTTATTAAATGGAAATATTATTTCGTCTTTTATCATTAAATGAATAAATAGCCCTTGTAACAAGAAGTTTTCAAACAACGCAACAGATGGCGCCACCATGAACAATAGATCGCGCTATCGTTTATCATCCCGCTAATCATTATAAGGATCGGATATCATTGTGAACATAGCCTTCGGCCCACACGTCGTTACGGAGTACACAATTGTTTTAGTCAACTGGATCTCTGTAACGTCAAGCCTTTGGTCAACAAGTCATTACAGAGCATACAATAGGCGTGGGTTATAACAGGACAAACAAAATATCTGTTATTACAGTTACTGTTACGCACGAATAACAGGTACCAATTTCTGTTATTAAATAAAACAAGTTTTTTTTTTTACAATTTCTATTTTTCGGGTTGTAATACTACGTGCTTTTCGTTTTAACAACAGTATATACAATGGGCGTGAACGAGATAAATTAATCAACGAAATAACAGTTAACATGAACTAATTAAGGAGTAACATTTCGAGAATAATTATCTTCTTGTATGATTACTATTTCTATTTTTCGGGCTGTAATACTACGTGCTTTTCGTTTTAACAACAGTATATACAATGGGCGTGAACGAGATAAATTAATCAACGAAATAACAGTTAACATGAACTAATTAAGGAGTAACATTTCGAGAATAATTATCTTCTTGTATGATTACTATTTCTATTTTTCGGGTTGTAATACTACGTGCTTTTCGTTTTAACAACAGTATATACAATGGGCGTGAACGAGATAAATTAATCAACGAAATAACAGTTAACATGAACTAATTAAGGAGTAACATTTCGAGAATAATTATCTTCTTGTATGATTACTATTTCTATTTTTCGGGTTGTAATACTACGTGCTTTTCGTTTTAACAACAGTATATACAATGGGCGTGAACGAGATAAATTAATCAACGAAATAACAGTTAACATGAACTAATTAAGGAGTAACATTTCGAGAATAATTATCTTCTTGTATGATTACTATTTCTATTTTTCGGGTTGTAATACTACGTGCTTTTCGTTTTAACAACAGTATATACAATGGGCGTGAACGAGATAAATTAATCAACGAAATAACAGTTAACATGAACTAATTAAGGAGTAACATTTCGAGAATAATTATCTTCTTGTATGATTACTATTTCTATTTTTCGGGTTGTAATACTACGTGCTTTTCGTTTTAACAACAGTATATACAATGGGCGTGAACGAGATAAATTAATCAACGAAATAACAGTTAACATGAACTAATTAAGGAGTAACATTTCGAGAATAATTATCTTCTTGTATGATTACTATTTCTATTTTTCGGGTTGTAATACTACGTGCTTTTCGTTTTAACAACAGTATATACAATGGGCGTGAACGAGATAAATTAATCAACGAAATAACAGTTAACATGAACTAATTAAGGAGTAACATTTCGAGAATAATTATCTTCTTGTATGATTACTATTTCTATTTTTCGGGTTGTAATACTACGTGCTTTTCGTTTTAACAACAGTATATACAATGGGCGTGAACGAGATAAATTAATCAACGAAATAACAGTTAACATGAACTAATTAAGGAGTAACATTTCGAGAATAATTATCTTCTTGTATGATTACTATTTCTATTTTTCGGGTTGTAATACTACGTGCTTTTCGTTTTAACAACAGTATATACAATGGGCGTGAACGAGATAAATTAATCAACGAAATAACAGTTAACATGAACTAATTAAGGAGTAACATTTCGAGAATAATTATCTTCTTGTATGATTACTATTTCTATTTTTCGGGTTGTAATACTACGTGCTTTTCGTTTTAACAACAGTATATACAATGGGCGTGAACGAGATAAATTAATCAACGAAATAACAGTTAACATGAACTAATTAAGGAGTAACATTTCGAGAATAATTATCTTCTTGTATGATTACTATTTCTATTTTTCGGGTTGTAATACTACGTGCTTTTCGTTTTAACAACAGTATATACAATGGGCGTGAACGAGATAAATTAATCAACGAAATAACAGTTAACATGAACTAATTAAGGAGTAACATTTCGAGAATAATTATCTTCTTGTATGATTACTATTTCTATTTTTCGGGTTGTAATACTACGTGCTTTTCGTTTTAACAACAGTATATACAATGGGCGTGAACGAGATAAATTAATCAACGAAATAACAGTTAACATGAACTAATTAAGGAGTAACATTTCGAGAATAATTATCTTCTTGTATGATTACTATTTCTATTTTTCGGGTTGTAATACTACGTGCTTTTCGTTTTAACAACAGTATATACAATGGGCGTGAACGAGATAAATTAATCAACGAAATAACAGTTAACATGAACTAATTAAGGAGTAACATTTCGAGAATAATTATCTTCTTGTATGATTACTATTTCTATTTTTCGGGTTGTAATACTACGTGCTTTTCGTTTTAACAACAGTATATACAATGGGCGTGAACGAGATAAATTAATCAACGAAATAACAGTTAACATGAACTAATTAAGGAGTAACATTTCGAGAATAATTATCTTCTTGTATGATTACTATTTCTATTTTTCGGGTTGTAATACTACGTGCTTTTCGTTTTAACAACAGTATATACAATGGGCGTGAACGAGATAAATTAATCAACGAAATAACAGTTAACATGAACTAATTAAGGAGTAACATTTCGAGAATAATTATCTTCTTGTATGATTACTATTTCTATTTTTCGGGTTGTAATACTACGTGCTTTTCGTTTTAACAACAGTATATACAATGGGCGTGAACGAGATAAATTAATCAACGAAATAACAGTTAACATGAACTAATTAAGGAGTAACATTTCGAGAATAATTATCTTCTTGTATGATTACTATTTCTATTTTTCGGGTTGTAATACTACGTGCTTTTCGTTTTAACAACAGTATATACAATGGGCGTGAACGAGATAAATTAATCAACGAAATAACAGTTAACATGAACTAATTAAGGAGTAACATTTCGAGAATAATTATCTTCTTGTATGATTACTATTTCTATTTTTCGGGTTGTAATACTACGTGCTTTTCGTTTTAACAACAGTATATACAATGGGCGTGAACGAGATAAATTAATCAACGAAATAACAGTTAACATGAACTAATTAAGGAGTAACATTTCGAGAATAATTATCTTCTTGTATGATTACTATTTCTATTTTTCGGGTTGTAATACTACGTGCTTTTCGTTTTAACAACAGTATATACAATGGGCGTGAACGAGATAAATTAATCAACGAAATAACAGTTAACATGAACTAATTAAGGAGTAACATTTCGAGAATAATTATCTTCTTGTATGATTACTATTTCTATTTTTCGGGTTGTAATACTACGTGCTTTTCGTTTTAACAACAGTATATACAATGGGCGTGAACGAGATAAATTAATCAACGAAATAACAGTTAACATGAACTAATTAAGGAGTAACATTTCGAGAATAATTATCTTCTTGTATGATTACTATTTCTATTTTTCGGGTTGTAATACTACGTGCTTTTCGTTTTAACAACAGTATATACAATGGGCGTGAACGAGATAAATTAATCAACGAAATAACAGTTAACATGAACTAATTAAGGAGTAACATTTCGAGAATAATTATCTTCTTGTATGATTACTATTTCTATTTTTCGGGTTGTAATACTACGTGCTTTTCGTTTTAACAACAGTATATACAATGGGCGTGAACGAGATAAATTAATCAACCAAATAACAGATAACACGATCTAATTAAGAATTCGCTTTTCAAAGAGGATTTCTTCTTATGAAACGATTTAGTATAATTTTAGTTTATTTTAAATAAATACTAGGTGTGTTTCGTTTTAGCTTATGACAATATTATACAAAAGACAAAGACATGAATAGTTTTTTCATTTTTTATTGTCTGTTCTGTTATTTCAAGCTACGTTAGTGACCGGTTGTTACCGAATACTGAAAATGTTGATTGTTGATAGTGGTTGAATAACTTGAGTATGGTGACTTATAAATGATGTTTTTAACAGATATAATGAAATTGCAAGAATAACTGTTATCTGTTATCTTCGAATACTTGTGATTTATACATGCTATAAATACGACTCACTCCTAGTATACAATTGTGTTCATTAACTTGATCTCTGTAATGCCAAGACTTGGGTTGCTAAGTCCTTACGGAGTATACAATTGTATTCATTAACTGGATCTCTCTGGATCTTCGTAATACTGTTGTACTTAGTTACTTGCTTTGTACTATGAATGGCTTTGTCATTATTAATATAGTGCTGATATTGCTTCGTTGTCATTCACCACAGACCCCACACCCCACCACAATACCTCTACACCTTCTTATTTTTCCCACCAGTGGGACTCCAAGCTTTCTCCTTGAAGAAGAGTATCAAGGCAAATCTTTTGCCATTAAATGAACTATTTATATACTTTCGCAATTTAACAATGAAATTGGCTTTCAATCAGTTCAAGCGTTTGAAAGTTACAATGTCACATTAGGTAATATGATACAAGTGCTAAAATCACCGCACTCGACTTAGCATGTCGTCGGTTAAAAATAAAGCCGTCAAATATAATAACAGCTTAATCCCTCCCTTCCAAGTATATGATCGATCAAATAGTGAACCCTCGAGCTTCGCTGACGTCCTTTGTTAACGGAAAAACTGTGTGGCAGTTGCGGCGTCTAGACTTAGGTTTTACGATGCACCCTTATCACTGTTCAGCAGACGGGACGGGTCGCGTCCAAACACAGCAGCACACAAACACAAGTTTCGACTTGAATACAATTTAGTGTACTTTCATAACAATAATAAGACGTGATCGTTTTGATTATAGCCTTGTAATACGGAGAGCGCTTGCTCCCTTTTGGGGCTAAATGTGGTGGAGTTTGGATGGTGGCGGAATTTTTCGAACCCTCCTGGCTATTATGACCCTCGTATGTCGGACGCCATAATGGCATTTCTATGTTCCTGCTACATAATAAAGCTTGAGTATTCTGTTTTCTTCGCTCTCATTGCCACTTAACATCACGTGATATTGAAATCTTAAAGGACATTTTCAATTAGATTATACTTTTAAAAATGTAAGCACTAAATCTAGATTGAACCTTATGTTTTTGGATTATGTACGTTTGACCTGTACGGGGTCATCGAAATTAAGATAAGAAATTTCGGAATTCGATAATTGATGGAAGTTCTCTTGAAAAGAATTTTACAAGTAGAACTTATCATCATCATCATCAGATGATAGTCGTCCACAGGTGGACGTAGGCCTCCTCCAAAAATCTTCACATCGATCGGTCTCCCGTTGCTCTCATCCAGTGGGTTGCCGCGATTCTCACCAGATGTTCAGTCCCTTGTGTGGAAGGCCTTCCATCACCACGACTACCGTTACGCGGACGTCACTCAAGGATCTTACTGCCCCATAAGCCGTCAGTCTTTCGAGCAATGTCCCCTGCCCACTGTCACTTAAGTCTACTATTCTTTTGGGCTATGTCGGTGACCTTAGTTCTTCGGAGGATCGGCACATCTCGACGTCCCACATGTCGAAACTGTTTATACATACGAGTATATCTAGAGATTTTAGATTCATCCACAAGATATTGCTTCTGCCAGTTAGAGGACAGCTAAGAACAGATTTTACAAAGTTACCTCCCCAAAGAGAGTTGGGGAGGAGTGATGTTACAGCCAGCAAAACAGGCGGAGAACAGCTATTTACATTGTATAAGAATGCAGTTTGGATATAGTAAATAAATAAGATTTTTACTCTATAAATATAATTCCACTACTGCATGCTCCAACTTTTGGCATGCAACTTGCAAAATTTTAATAACATGGCCACTTGCCAAGCGATCCTTAGAAAGTTCAATGATGGTGAAATCATTGCCACATAACTACCCCTTTAGCTTAGAATTTATTACACAAAATGTCGATTTTCGGACATAAATTTAGCGCTTCCGATGTTTTTGTACCATTATTCGAAAAATATCTTTGAACTTCAGTAATATTAAAATAAGGGGTGTACACAACTCACGGGACCCAAGTCAACTTCACCCGCTCGTGGTACAGCCCGGCGCCCACCAACCTGCATTGGGCTAGCGTGGTGGGATATGGCCGAAATCCTCCCATATAAACCCCTACAGATGACGAGCCTTAATGCTCGCCAGTGCAAGAGGCCATGCTGACTGCAGCGCAGGAGCGATCGCTGTGGAAATTTTTGGAAGAAACCTATGTCCAGTAGTGGACGTCTATTGGCTGATGATGATGATGAATATTAAAATTATAAAATTTACATATATTAAACGTTACATTATAGAAAAAAAATTATGAATAATTCACACAAATTATGTCTTATATTTATATCAAATCATCATCATCATCAGCTAGTAGACGTCCACTGCGGGACATAGCCTCCCCAAAGATTCCCATATCGTTCGTGGGCTGGTGGGTGGTCAGAGCTTTGTCTGTTATTTAGGAAGGTGCACCGCGTGCAGGTGAGGTTGACTTAAGCCCCGTAAGATGTTGGGTGGAACCCCTTGCACCCCCACCCACCCACTGCTGCTTCCGAAAGCTTTCTCTATCAAGGATACATTTAAAGTTGTTGGTTATGGAACATGTCGGTTACCTCACGAGTTTTCATTAACAGGAAGTTTAACCTTACGTTATCAACCTTACGCTATATTATATTTATTATTATAAATAATCTTATTAAATTACGACTAAGATTGTTCAAAATTATTATAAGAGTCACTAATATTAATAATTTCATAAGAATCGGTACATGAGTATAGTTATTAAAATTATTAATAAGAAGAGCGAAGATGGATATAGCGGCGTGCGATTGATTTGTAAATGTATTATTAAATAATAGACAAGTAGATGTTAATTGAACTAAATTAAGATGGATTATTAATATTAATAAAATTTCGTTTAAATAACTTAAGGTTACTCGTTAGTATTTAATAATTATCGATCACATTCTCGTCATTGATTACGACGTTCAATCGCTACTAACATTTGCCACGGAATGTAACTAATAACAAAGAATATATGATTTTACTTATACTGTACTAACTATACATAAAGTATCAATAAATTGTTAATGTTTTATCATATAGAGTATAAAAAAAATTGAGGCATACAGTTTTTAAATAAATATCTGGCAAACTGCCGATGTCCATGTCTAAAGAGCCGAGGTTCGTCCTATCTGACTCTTGGCGACTGGGTCTGGTTGGTTATTTTTTATGTGTGTATTAATATTTATAATAAACGATGTTTTCATATAAGTAAAAGTTAGATATTATGTAACATTAATCTGTTGTGATGATGATGGGATATTCTTTTGGTGGTAATGGCCGAGATCTTTTGTAACAGCATTTAATGACGTTTGACGTCGCCCGCCAATCCTTAACACGCCGGTGTTTAACAGCAGATATACTACAAAAATTCAGTATCTATTTATATAATATATATATATATATATATATATATATATATACATCAGCCGATAGAAGTCCACTGCTGGATAAGGGCCTACCCCAAAGATCACATCGATCGGTCCAGCGTTGCCGCGGTTCAGGCGCCTTGCCGACGTCCGTCGCAGTCAGCATGAGTTCCGGTACGGCCGGATACTAGAAGCTGTCATTTGTGAGGGGTTCATATGGGTGAAACTGGCCATTTCCCACCACGCCGGCCCAATGCGGGTTGTTAGGAGGGGTGTATATCTAAGTCTTTCTCAAGGGTGTCTACGAATAAGGTATACCGAAGAAAGAAATACAATGAAAAGAATATATGAAAAATATATATACAGATTGTAGAAATTGTTTCTTCATCTATTACTTCTGTATGAGGAGAACCTTCGATGCGGTAAATCTTCGGAAATTGCTAACGGGAGTAAGTTAATGTTTACGACTTAGTTTTTGCTTTGACAAATCGTTTTACCGGGTGTAATGTATTGTAACAAATCCAGTTAGATTTATATCGTCATTTCAATACTTAGATCAAAAATATATTAAGTTATATCAAAAAGAACTTAAAAAAGAAGTATCTTTAGAATGAACTTTTATTGTCTATATTTATTCTCGTTCTTCCGCATTTATAAAATCATCATGATCATAAACTATAGTTTTATGGTCTATACATGATTATCAGTGGAATTGGACCATGACCACTCTCTATGCAAGACCTTTGAAACCTCCATCTTTCTCTAATCTTCTTTCATATTTATTTTTGCTACTCTCGTTTCTTGATTTCCATGAATGCTATACTTCACAATAAATCTGCCACAGTTCGATCTGAGTCTTGGTAGGTGCCATCGCAGTTCCCATTTTTGTAATCAAACAGTTCGTACCGGTAGATGTAGAATGTGGAAGGCCGCCTAAGGTTGCCCGATGATCTGATAAAGGTCAGCGCAGGACGAACCGGTGTGGATATCCTTGAGGGAGGGCTATACTCAGCCGTGCCCGTTATCCGGCCGATAATGTAATATATGTAATGTTATATTGTGAACCGGTTTAAATTGAGTTCAAATTAGTTACATTTTTACGATAAGGAATTTATCACTATGATAATTAAAAAAAATCATTTTACCTTTTCTTAATCTTTCATGTTAGAAGTAGCTCGCTGGCCTAATGGTTAGAGCGTGCGGCCTTCATTGCGAAGGTCGCGGGTTCGAATCTCGGCATGTGCCGATGACTTTAATATTTAAGTTATGTACATTTGTGAACTTAAGTAACAACAGCGAAAGACAAACGGTGAAGGAAAACATCGCGAGGGAACCTGGACATGAATTAGAATCTATTCTAAGGTGTGTGTGAAGTCACCAATCCGCATTGGGCCCGCGTGGTGACTGTGGCCCATTGCCCTCATATAGAGAGTAGGCCTGTGCCCCAAATAGTGGGGACGTAAATTGGCTGTTGAATGTTCAAATGCCAACTTCTAGATAGAAACCCGAACAAGACAAGGCACGTCTGCCCGCACTACAAGCACGCGTACATTATTGTATCTGGCACATTATATATGATACACTATGTGCCAGCTACTTTCAAGTGAAATATTTATCATGAAAACATTCTGCTTATTGGCCAACAGTGGAGTAAATCAATGTTATTCCCAGCAATAAACGTTGGCCGCAAACTGTTTCACACAAACACAAACCGTCTGAAACAAATACATTTCTTTTTATTTCCTCCCCGTTCGCAATGGGAGGGGTGGCTGCTTATAATGTTCCTAAAGCTTCATTACTTCACATCGATAATCATGTATCGAGTTATTTTACTTCATCATCCATTGTCACGCGATAGAAGTTCATTACTGTATCAGCGCTACGCTTCCCTGCCTGCTGGCCAAATTTTAATTACTTATTTAAGTTTGTTTTAGTATGACCTTTGTACTGTTGTAATATAAATTTTCAAGTTCAATTTCCTATCGCAGCATATTGTGTATGATTCTTCAATAACATGGATATCTTGAACTGATTTATGAGCGAAGTTTGACAGGAAATTGAATAGATGCAAGGGACCGTCCGGTAGGTGCCACGGCGGGCTACCCACGCTCGGTGTTGCCAGCGTGAGATATAAATTGTGTAATATTCGCGGCGAGCGTGGGGAAACTATTGTTTTGGCAAATTGCCGTAGTGTCAATTTAGAATGTATACCACGTTTATATCAAATCGATTTATTTAGAAACATACATATATATGTACGTACAAAGAAAATAACGAGAATGTGTTAAAGTTGGAAAATGAGACTAAAATAATTTGCGTTAGAATTTCTATATATCAGAATTTTTTTTTCCGTATGTACTTCTCTTCCATATCCTTCTATCAGCCGTCATATCTGAATCCACACTGTTCTTGTACATGCCATCTTTCACACAATCCATCCATACTTTACATTTATAACCATCCCCGTTCATGGTTCTGTCTATGACAATAACAATAGCAAATCAATATGAATAAATGAAATAAAATTCTCTAACGTTCCCACAGCTGGGACTCCAGTTCTCGCACTAGGTGAGAATCAATCATTTATCCACTATCGTTTTTGATATATCGGTTCCTTCACAAACTTTTGTTTCACCGAAAGCCAAGTGGGGATCGAACCCGCCCAACAAACTGAGCTACTGCGGCTTCGTATATCATAGTTGTTTATAGTGAACTCTTCCAGTTCCGTTTTAAAAAAAACTCTCACAAAGTTTTCAGTAGGCACTGAAATAAATTGCGCTGAAAGTTCAGAAAGGGGACGCAAAGTATTTCCAGGTGGAGTGTTTACGATACGGACGGAATGCTCCTAAATTGTTTTTTAAATTCCCGAACTTTTGCTTTTCATTTCATATCCACTGTGAAACTCCGAAGTGGGCTGGCGCGGCGAGCTGGCGGACCTTTTCTTTGGTAACGTGGATTTCAGTTTTTACAATTGAAATTTCATTTTCCGCAGTTTCACCCGCTGTATCTATTAACTAAGAGTGACGAACAGTTAAAACGTTCACACCGCAACATATCCTTCTCAAAGCCAGAAAAGTTATATCTCTTCCATGCGCTCCGGAAGGTATACACTTATCTACAAGATTCTTTTAATTAGAAATTTACATAAAAATCTAAATTAATGATACATTAACTTTGTTATAGAGAACGAATACAAAGTTCTAATACACATTAACTAAAGTATAACCAATCATTTCTTTGAGGTTTGATTTTATTTCCAAGTCTTAGATACTAAATGAAATTTGAATAGAACGGACCGTATTATGAATAAATATATTTGGTAAAAAAATAAGCTAAGGAGAGGATTGAAGTGGTTTTTCAATTTGGAATCACTTCTACTACGAAGTGGTTTGGAGGAAGTGGACTTGGTAAGAAATATCAAACATTGACCAACGAAGGATGGCTTTGCTATTTTAGATTAATCCCGTCCTGTTCAGTTATTGCTTTCTCGATACTCAAACAACATTTGTGTACCACTTAAATGTTACTGCTGCTGTAAGCTCTCGAAAGCGCTTTAAGTGTACGATGTAGTTGGATAGAGCTCCAGCGGAGTCGACGAGTCGAGCTCTAAACGTAAGTGGAGAGAGTAACAACACAACACTATTAGGATTCCATTTGCATTAACAATCTTGGACTTGTGATAGTAAATGTGTAGAGAACAATCTAGAAGGTTTCCTTCGAATCTTGTCGCAGACCAGTCCAATAAGCATCACCAGAGAATAGACCGGAGACTGCAACTTATAACACCGTACGAGTATAACGAACGAATATTCTGTGCAGTATTATCTTCACAAATTATTTGATTCACTAACGATTTTATTTATAACTATTTACAATTTATCATTTGCTTACTAGTCAAATGTTGAGAGCCAAGGGTTTAGTTATAGGGATGAAACCAATATTGAATCACATTTAAATAAGTTCTTAAAGCGTGTAGTTGTATCAAGTATAAATACTAGGTGTAAGTAAATTCTTAAATTCAGGACGGGTACCACCATGAAAGTGTGAAATGAAGTTTCAAAGCTTATTTTGAAATGGATTGAATTATATATAAATAAACTCTTACTTCATAAAGTTAACAAAGAAACACTTTTGTAAAAAAAACAGTTTTACTAAATAACATATGTTATCGATTCTTGTAATACTGGGTTTTCTTTATTTAATAACTTAGAAATAACTTTGAAATGATTAATATACTTTTATTAACGCTGCAAGACACACGATTATATAACCAAAGTCAGTTTAGACAGATAGATGTTTAAAAATTATGAAATTTATGATTTCGTTATTATAATATGTTTGTTAAAAAACTTAATTTTAAACCCTTAGGTTATTATCCTGCACTGTACCATGCATGAGCAATTAATTGAAACATTCGGTTTTATATCGAAGTTGAACGAGAAATGTTCGTAAAAAGCTGCAGTTTTAAAGTTACGAAGCGAAAGTTTCAAATAACAGCGACGCCGCCGGCAAATACAGGAAACTGAAGCCGTTACTTTTACCCCGACTACTTCCGGCAAGTGTTCCACTAATTTTCAAGCATTTTTATAGAATATATTGTATATTAAACTGCGGGTAACCGTTTGTCTTGTAACACGAAGGCCTTTATTCACACTAAAAGGCAATGTAAGGCGGAGTTTGGATCACTTGGTTCCTTTTGCTACCCTTTCATTGGTGATTGGTCTCTATATTTTTTTTTAATTGTTCCCCCTGCGTGTGATGGGTCAGGGCCTTTATGTACATTTCACTTACCATCTTATCTTAATTTTATACATTAGTTCTATTGCTCATTCTCATCTTTCATTCTATCATTTCCGCTTATCTATCACACTTCTTTTCTTCTGTCGTACTACATTCCAATTCTTTAATACCTCACCCAATATAAACTTACATACAAATAAAAATTAAAAAAAAAAATTATAATTCATCTCTTTTTCTCTCGCTTTCACTTTTAACACTAAAGGATGAAGGGTGTCCAGTTTTACGATTGTTTCGACAGCGGACCTTGAATCGCTAAGTACGACGCAAAATAGCGCCGACTCGCTGGCCGCGTACCCTGTTGCTTCCGCAAGTGTCAGCAGCTCTGCTTGGTATACGGTGCAGAAGTTGCCCAATTTGAGTTTCTTTCTAGCAACCTCTGCGGCGTTCCGCATAACGCAGAACGCTGCACCCACCTTGTTGATGCGGCTGCCGTCGGTTTAAATGGCTGAATGCTAGGTCTCTATTGCCGGAAACCGTCTAAGTAGGAACCACAGTCGACCAGCCGACAAATAGTAAACTGTAAACATTATCATGTTCTGGATTGAAGGGCGCTTTAGCTAATGATATTACTGGGGCAACCACACTCTACATCTTATGTTTCAGGCGAGCGTAATATGGTGCTGTGTATAGCATCCTAACTAGCGCGACGTTGTTATAGGCAGCCGTATTCTATCATCAGATGAAAGTTCGTCACGCCTTGTCGCTTCGTTGAATAAAAAAAAATACTTTTTATTATTCTGTTGTTGTTTTTTATCTTTTTTGACTTATCTTGCACTTAGTTTATTGTTTTAAAGCATTGAAAAGTAAACAGATATTTATTAGCTAGTTATGATAGAATTTTCACACTTGCACGCAACTTTGTTTCAGTTTGCACTACACTAATAAATAAAGCAGCCACTTTGGCAATTCCAAGTGGAGCAGTTTGTGGAAACTGTGGCGCGGCACTCGCCCATTTACCTCGTCGCTGGATTGTAACTGAATAAGTTATCCGGCCACCCGCAAGACTAGTAAATCTGGACAAACCTGCAGCGAGTAAGTTAGCGCCGTGCACCGCTTGCTGAATAAGTAATAAGCTGTAATCCTTCATCCTGTTTGATGCTTTAGACCGTTTAGTACTAGCTGTAGTGAAAAAGACCGTTTAAGTAGATTTCATACTTGTAGACCTCTATAATGATAGAGTCAAATTGATTGCCATAAACAATATGGTTAAAAATGATAAGGAATAGTGTGATTATAGTGATTTCTTGTTTTAGAGGAAAGAATTACTCTAGTTAGTTGTGATGTAATAAAGAAATAAGAAATGTTCTTTCCAACATTATTATCATATTCATCAAGTAATATCAACGTAATGACCAGTATGGTAATGGGATCTTGGAAAAGTTTTCAACGGTGCCGTTAATTTAAAATAGTCAAAGCAATATAACCAAAAGAGTTATGTAGAGTTGTGTATATTCATCATGAGGGAACAGATTTATAAATTACAGACTGATAGTTATAATAAAGTATAAAATATACTATAGTAAATAAAAAAGGAAATACTAGACGTAAGTTGAAGATGAAAAATTTAAATTGTTTTTTCACAAGAATTACTTGCCACAATTCAGAGGAATTTCATTTTATATTCTCTGTGGCAGATGAAGTTGTAGTTTTACCTACTTTGGGTTGCCACTTCCCTTTGAAAGTTCAACAAGAACACCAGCCGGAGACGTGACTCGTCCGAATGTTGTCTAAAAGTGAGGGAAATGGTAATATTTCAAATTTCTCTACGTAACTTTAAACTGTTTCAAAACTGCTTCGGACAAAAGTTTCCCACGTTTCTTAAACTCCGGACTAGTTTTCAAATTTTTCCCATTTTCTTTTCATATCTTGCCTTAGATAGATACCTCATTTTGGAACTAATAAATCAAGGATTGGGCGAATAATAAAACAATTGCACTGGTTGCTGTTACGGTAATAAAACATTTTTACCCTAACATTTTCTTTTTGATTTTCCTCTCATCTGATGTTAAGTATATCGATTTTGATAATATGATAGAGAAAAGACATTGGTACAAAGAACTTATTTTAATCAATCAATTAACATTCTTATGCACAACCCAATCCAAAGCATCACCGAGATCTGATAATCCTGGATAACCAGTTCTATCTTTGGAGTGTATTTCTTTTTCCGGAGGTCCGTAGGCATAGCTCACCGTATTGTACTCTGACGGTGCCCCATACATGGGAGAGGGTGTGGGCTTTGGAGCCTTATTCTTAAGAAAGTAATTTAGAAATAGACCGAAAAGTTGAAACATCTTCTGGAAGAATGCCATCATGAAGAAAGCCGACGCCGCTTTGAATATCGCGACCTTTGAAAAGATAAACAAGAGGATCATTCCTGAAAAAGAGAACAAAGTTTTAGTATATATTAAGCAGATAATGATGATCACTTAAACAACTATCGACCAATATCAATTTTATCAAGTTTTGCAAAAATTTTCGAATCTTTGGTTTGTCCATATATACAACCTCATTTTTATCAACTCTTAAATAATAGTCAACATGGGTTTGTTAAGCTTAGATCTACTAACACGAACTTGGTCGACATCACCGAGACCTTAATTGAGGCGCTTGATGCTGGTAAACAGGTTGATGTTGTTTACACAGATTTCAGCAAAGCTTTTGACCGTGTAACTTATCACATCCTACTGCAAAAACTGTCAGCCTATGGATTATCGCATATGTTTTTGCAGTGGATCTAATCATATCTTGATGATTGCTCCTTCTGTGTCGTTGTGAATAGCTTTCAAACTTACCTAAGAAACGTCACGTCAGGAGTACCTCAAGGTTCTCACTTGGGACCTATTTTATTTATTATTTTTGTCAATGATATCCCCGACGACATAAAATTTTCTAAAATCTATATGTACGCTGACGATCTTAAATTAAGCAAAGTTATTGAAACAAAGAATGATTCCTTTAAACTACAAAAATACCTTAACTCCCTGATTGAATGGTCTGATAGCAATGGCATGATCCTTAATTGTAATAAATGTTTCGTTGTTAGATATGCCAGGAAAATTTAACCTAATCACTTATAAATACAACATAAAAGAAAATATCCTCCAAGAATTGGAAGTAATTAGAGATCTAGGGATTATCTTTGACAATGGGTTGACTTTTGTGCCTCACCTGGAACGAGCGTCAAAAATGCTCGAGTTCATAATTCGTAATTATAAAGGTTTTCGTTGTGAATGTAAAATTATCCTATACTACAGCTTATTGCGAAATATTTTGAAGTATTGCTCACTTGTTTGGAGGCCACACTAGGCTACTCATACATGAAGACTGAAACGGATTCAAAAAAATTCGTTAGACATCTAAAATTCTCTTGTCATATTCCTAAAAAAGATATCGTCTCATACAAAAACCAACTCTCACACTTTAAAATGATCTCTCTAGTCGATCGCAGTGTATTAAGCGACTTATTGTTTGTATCCAAGATTTTTAATAATTAACTAGAATGTTCTCCATTGTTACAAAAATTTCCGTTACGTGTCCCTGTTAGATATCCTAGGTGACAAATAACTCCGTTTCAGCCACCCTTTCGTAGAACAGTTTTCGGATCGAACTCTCCTATTTCCAGATTAAGCACGTTGCTCGACGAGTATAGCGATTCCCTGGACATTCACAACAATGCATCCAACAAGCTAAGCCGAATAATTAATGATTTCTTTCTAAACGGTTCCTAGTTGGAGCGTATTTTTCTTATAGTCGTTACTATAACATAATAATTGCTAGCGTTAGATTATGTTAATGTAAGATGTATTTACCTGTAAACGCCTTGTTGCATTTGATTTTGTATTTTGCATGTAATTTGTTAAAGTATTAGTATATACAAGCGTTCGTAAATCAAATAAATAATAAAAAAAGTTAAAAGTGACTAATAGCAAGAAATTTAGTGATAAAAAAGTTATATGAACGTTTATAGAGTTATTTTGAAACACTGACGTGGACAGGTTAAATGTGCAGCACCTGTTAGGCGACTGAGGATTAAGAGAGTGTTAAAACATCTCAAGGTTACATTAATTATTTCTACTGTACGCTTTAAGTTAACTTGTTAATAGTGCACAAGGCTTTAGCCAAAACTAAACGGCGCTTGACTAGGGTCTGCGTTTATCTCCAGGAGTCAGCTGACGGCAGGAGGCAGACTGTCTGAGATAAGCTAATACCGCGTATTAAAATACTCAACAAGGCGGATCTCGTTACTGTCGAAAATATTTTTTGTAATGATTTTCTTTAAGTTGTTGACTTAAGTTTATTTAAGTTTAACTCGGCAAAATGTACAAGTAAATTAGATATTACTTTTATAATATTAGTTCGTATGAATCGATCTGTGCGTCGATGGGATCGTTTGTAATGATTTTAAAACATGTCAAAATCTATGAGAAAAAAGTATTTTCAATTTGTTTAATTATCAAGATTATTAGAAAATTAATACTTTCAACAAAATCTTTGCGTTATTCTGTAATTTTTTTTTACTTGTTAATTGGTATACATTTTCAATATTAAAAACATCTGAAGGTTAGGTTATTATTCGAGTAGGAAATGAAATGATGATTCTTCAATAGATACATATCAAATTATTATATGTTTTTGTTAAATTATATTTCATTATAAATTTTATCTTTTTGCCCTAAACTTTAAAGTTTAATTTTTAACTCTTGCCTTTTGATACACCTTGAAATTGAGGAAGTCCGTGTTCAAAAGTACATGTCCAATAGGCTGTATTATTTCTACAGAGTAATTATTCCTCTGATAAATAAAGTAGTAAGTTATATCAATTTGTTACTAACCTAATAACCTGTTCGATGTTTTCTTCTTTTTCGCTCTCGTTTCTTCGATAAAAAGATCATTGCGGTCCAAACAATAACAGCATCCTATCACCAATATTACTATCAGCACCGTTTTCGACATTACTGCTTTATTTATCTACAACAGTTTCTCGATTATCCCGTTTGGTTTTCGTTGACTTTTCAACAGCAGTATTAATTTCAAGAGTTTAAGCAGTTCCGTCCGGTGCTGGTGTTCGTCAATAAGTAACAAGTTGTTTTTAATACGCGCATATTTGTTGCACGGGCGGAGAGTTGTCCTTTGTTTTCGTCAGTTTGAACGAATCGCCAAGTCTTTTCTCTCCGTGGAACTAATGAACTGGTACGCAGCCAATTACTGGCTCTTTGTGACGCGCGTTTCTAACCTGCTGAAGTGTACGGACCTTTGAACATTTAAAAATTTCACCTTGTGTAGAGTGAAAGCGATTTGCATGACAATTCTGCTCCATTCCAACGCTGAAAACATCTGCTTTCATTGTTTACTTTCTAGATGTTCATGTTTTTTTTTCTATTTCACTGAAGCGACTAAACAAGCTAAACGTTCACCTGCTGGTAACTGATACACCTGGCCGTAAAAACGTGGCGTTAATTAGGATGGTATAGTACCATATGGCGCTGTTCGCTTTGAAACAGAACGATAAGCCTCGTTAGCCCAGTAATTTCACTAGATACTACTCCTTCCAATCCGGAACAGAGTAAAGTTTTTTAAGTCAGAAAGATTAAAAAACTATAGCTATTGAAATCTTTAAAATTGACATGCTAGAAAATTCTCTTAGGCCATATTATTTATACTAATGGTAGATCCTTTTTATTGGTGGTAGGTCCCTTTTGTTGGAGATAGTCTAGGTAGGTACCGCTGCAGCACCTAATGCAGCCGACAAACAGTACTGTGCAACCATTACTGTGTTTCATTTAATTATTACTGTGTATTTTTTTTTATTTAATCAATCGACGAGATAAGCGAAACGTTCATCTAATGGTAAGTAATACGCCTACCCATAACGTGGCGCTAGGTACGATGATATACACTGCACCATATTTCACTGGTCGCTTGAAATATAAAATGTTGAGTCTCGTTACCCTTTTAATTTCAATAGCTACAACTCCCTTCAAACCGGAACATAGTAATGTTTGCACAGTACTGTTTGTCGGCTGCAATAGCAACTGCGGTAGTACCTACCTAGACGGTCTCTGGCAATAGACACTGACCGGCAGGCGTATCGATTACCATGAGGTGAATATCCTGCTGGTCTCATGGCCTAATTGAATAATAAAAAAAATGTTTAATTTTAAAAGAGACGAAGTGTTAGTTAAGATGCTTCATCATCATAGACGTCCACTGCTAGACATAGGCCTCCCCCAAACATGTCCACATACAGTCAGCATCGCCTTCGGTACCGCTGGCCGCTAAGGGCTGTAGTATTTAAGGGTTCATATGGGGGCTTTGGGCCATTTCCCACCACCCAATGCGAGACGGCGGGAGTCAGAGCCTCGTTTGTTGATTAGGAGGCTGCACCACTAGTAGGTGAAGCTGGCTTGGGTCCCGTGAGTTGTTGTGCGGAACCCTTACACCGCACAGTTAAGATGGTTACAAACCACATATACTAGTGCTTTTTAAACTGGAATATAGTAGCGTTCATACTTGTTGTTGGGCGGAAGTAACGGAAATTAAGTATAACGGACAAACGGACAGAGATATATGTGCAGCAGTTTGTAAAAGCTGAATTATAATGTAGTTATGAGATGTGGGAATAAAGAAAGGATTGCTTTTGCTTGTAACGTAGTAAAGTTTTTTAAAACTTGATGTTTTTTTAATATAACAATTGTCTTGCGCTGAGACATAAATGTATTCGTTCATTCATTTAGTTATTTTCTAATAAAACTTAAAGCGAACTGTGACAGTTATTCGCGTTATTGATCGCTGTTTTAATTACTCTATGTAACTAACTGGCTCTTAAATTGATTGCTTCGAAATACATATTCCAGCCGCAACTTGCGAGACACATAAATTATGCAGAATAACGTCTGTCTGGTAACGAGTCGGCGAAGGAACACAATTGCACCGGATCGCTCGGGGAGGCTCTAATTCGCGTTAACCGGTCATCGAACCACGCAAATTGCGACAATGCTACATTTAAATTTAACTTGATTGCAGTTAAAACTTTATATCAACGTGAACATAACTATACAGCTATATCTATTTGAAATAACATCAAAGGAAATCGATTTTAACAAACCTTTTAAGTTTAATTCGAATCTGCTTGACGACAGGAATATATTCACCAACTCTGAGGAGTTTCTTTACACCTAAAAACTGTACAATACAATTTTTTATTAAAGTAAAAACATTACTTTTAATGAATGCAAAGAATCATGTATTTTTCTTCTTAAATGCCTCCCCATCACTGAAGAACGACTGACCGGCTTGTGAATGTATCGTTGTCTCATAGTATAAGGAACAGTAGTTGATTAGGTATTAATTATTTCAAACTTGAAGAAAGTTACAGACGGTTAAAAAATTATAACGTTTCTCTTCATCATCTTTGATCGTCATCATCAGCCATAATTCATTAAATTCTTTATTAGATTCCTAGTACAAGGATTCAAATAAATGATTTTATCTTTATCTCTTTATTAATAAGAGTAATGAAAATTCAAACAAAGCTGTAAAAATCTTTGTTGTTGTTAATTTCGTGGTTTAATTGTTCAAACAGCTAATAAATTTTTAACGGTTTAAAAGGAAATTTAACCGTTTACTTATTCTCAGTTTAATTTCATGGATCAATGCTGTGTGTTCCTTACTTGCATTTGTGTGGTTTTATGTAAACATAGTGATGAAGAAAAGTCTATGTTTTGTAAAAATCTTGCATGTGGACAATGGGAAAATCATCGCGTATGTGGTGTAAGAGAAGAATTTAACGGTTTACGATTTAAATTATTCGAAAATGAATGCCGATTGTTGAAATACGGTTGCGATGTTGATGACGATAAAGCATACGGTTTGATTAATATAGAATACTGTGAAAAAGCCTTTTCTGAAGATGCCAATGAATATGTTAAAGTCGACAGCGAGCTGCCTAACGAATCGCACAAGTTTGTAGATGTACGAAATGAAATCAACGAATGCGCACATATCAATTGTAAATCAGATGCCGAAGAAAATGTTTGCGGTATGAAAAAGCATTATAGTGGATACAAAGTAAGACTATTCCTTAACAAATGCGAACTTTTAATGCATAACTGTAGAACAAACGCTACATTTGAGGATACAGATTTGTTTATCTGCGACTCGATTCTAAAAAATAAATCTAATTTAATACAAAATGAAACGATAAAATCGGAAACTAGTAAAGAAATCAGTAATAAAGTAAAAAATATTGTTATTGTCGACACGAATATGTTGGGTTTCGGTGATGATATCAACGAAACTATAGAAACATTTTTTGCTGCTACCCACGTGTTAGACTTACCGATGCGCGAACTCTCGCCGGCTTTGGTAGACGAATTTACACGAAGGAGAGAGATTAAGATTGCTGGACCGGTGAAAGTGTTCCAACCGTGGACCACCATTCCCAAAAACGTTAGCGACGATTACATGCACACCCCCACATTGTCCTCGTGCTACCACAAGTGTCCCACGAAATGTCCTGATACTTATGCACCTGTTTGCGGTGTTCCGGGTATCGTGGCACGGGAGCCGTCCTTGATGTTCCAAAATCATTGCTTCATGGACGTAGCTCAGTGCAAGATGCGTTGGGAGGAGAAGAGCCCAACAGCCATCAGCTCCTCGTACATCGAGTCCTCGTTCATGTTCTGTCTGGGTGATCAACTGAACGCAATGTACCGCTTCCTGCCGCTGGTGCGCACCTTGCAGCACATGGGCCGGCTGAAGAAGAAAGGCCGTTTCAAGTACAAGCTCCGCAACATGAGGTTCTTTAACAGTCTCCTTTCAAGGGACCCCAATCTCATGGGATAAAACTAATACAGATATCTATATTAAATTAAGTTTAATGTATGTTTTTATTATAACGGAAGTCACTTCCTATCTATGAAATGTTAAAATAAAGTACACAGAAAAAGGCTTAGTAGCTTGTATTAAAGGAATTGTGCATAGTATATATAGTCTTCTTTGTCCTAGAAAATTTAACAGGCTAATTTCGCAGCGGGATTTTGTTCCAAGTTCCCTTTTAAAACAAGTTACACTTGCAAAGTTTCGCCGCTTTCCTTGACAACTAACTACTTTAGTTGTCGCTTCCGATTAGTGACTTAAATAATCGCTGTATCACTAAAGTCGAAATGTGGTGTATACTTTCGTCAGTTACATTAGCGTAATACATTGCTATGAGCTGGTTAGGAATTTGTCAAAATTAAATGATGTTCCGACCAGAAAATGTTAATTTATTCATGACAGTAAAAGCCAACTGAAATAAGCTCTTCTTAAGTCTAAAATCAAAATCAAAATCAGTAACCAAGTCGTACGGCCCTCGTGTCGCCTGTATAGATTTGATCGGAGCATCGTCTCGTGGTCCAAAACGAGAATGAATCATCTGTACTTCGACAGCCTATATTTTATACTAGCTATTCCCTTCCTCTTTGCTGGCCTTAATCCATGGAACTCACCCTTTGGGGAAGGAATTTTGTAAAATCCGTTCTGGGCCGTAAATTTATGTAGTGTAAATTTGATAGGAATATTACTACCAAATTTCAAGTTTACAGACCGCGTGGTTCCAAAGATACCGTGATACGTCTCTACATAGGTGAAAATCAGTTATATACATATATATTATAAATAGTTCGCCTATTATCCTAGTTAACAGACCGTGCAGCCGAATCCACAAGCACAGTATCAGATGAGCTGCAAAGGTCAATGTGACTGCCAAGCGCTCAACATCAGAGGATAGAGTATTATACCCTAGATATCTCTAGAGGGCACCGTCCTAGAAATTTCCAGAAAAATCTTTTTTCACTGATACAATACGAGTTATTGTTAGTGATGACTCATTTTTTAATCTTAACTCGCCGGACACCTGATATTCATCGCGGTCATTTTTGTAACAATATATTCTTTTTAACAGTAACAAGCTATTTGTTAACTTTTTTGATGAAAGGTTCGCAACATCTCAATCAGTTTTTGTTAATTTCAAATATGAGACGTTTCCTTATAATTTACGTTTTGTAGAGGTGACCTAACGGCGGCCGTCAAAAGACGCGGTCCCGGACATTAGTCTGCACGGATAATCCTTCTTCGCGTCAGCTCGGTGATCAAGGAGCTACAGCTGCTGCAATACAGAATACGTATCTATTCTGTGTTAATGCAAAAGTCTGTCCGTTGTGTTTGAACGTCTCGACTGACTAAATCAGTTTTCATAAGTTTTGGTACAAGGATAAGGCATTGGAGAAGGAAATAGACTACATCCTGTCGTTGTAACAAGGAATTAAAATTTATTGATTAGAGTAAAGATATTATCGTCAATAAATCGTCCCTTAACTCTATGCAGACGGAACCGCAGGAACAGGCAGTACCTTATTAATAGTCCTATGATTAATAGCTTTCCTCTTCAAATTTTTTCGCCGGAAATTGACAAATTACTTCCGAACGGGTTGCGGGCGTGATGGACGATGACAGTAAACGATTGCTTTACACCGGAGTCTTCCTTCGAAATAAAAATGAATGAAAAAATTTTTTATGTACTAGTTACTGTTTTAAATTATAAACAATAGTTGTAATAAGTTAAAATTCTTACACATTGTTTAAGAACTAAGGATAAAACTTAATTTGTATACATTTGTTTCTGATGATTAAGAGTTTTGTAATTATATGTGTCAGTTTATAACGAGAAATGATTCACTTTATTTAAGAACAATTTGGAAAAGATGATTCTGATATTTATACTAAGGTATGACTTTTAACTGTATAATTATAATAAAACAATATTGAAATCGAAAGTCTGGTTGGCGAACCGAACATTATGGGAGAAGTCAAAGCCCACAGACTTCACTGGATGGGTTAATTGCTAAGGATAGGAGACGATCGTAGCGCCAGAAAAGCGTTCCTGGGCCGTCAGCCCAGATATCGCGAGCAGGATGCCGTACAGCACGACCTACGCGAGCTCCTTGGAGCTCTGCTTGCAGTGGACTGGCAAGAGGCAGTGCGAGACAAACGTTGCTGGCGCTCTTTCGGTCGGAGTCCAAGATTCACTTTGGGTCACTGCTCCAGAGGCGTAAGTAAGGATAATTCTAAACGTTACTGACTTCTACTATCCTTATTTAAATAGAACCTGCAAGCAGAAACCGTAAGTACTAAGATATAGAAGAATGAAGCCACTGTACAACACTGTTCTTAATACAATTACTCACCCGTTAGAGGATTTCTAAATAAAAATTACTCGGAAATGTTATTCTGTAAAAATATCGTGGTGTCTACTGTAGACCGGAATCGTTAAGTTAAAGTTTTTAATACCAAAGGAAACAATCTTTGGTACATTTCCCACAGGGTTCCAATGAAAAACTTTCTTAGCAATGAGTTTAAATAACTCTTTGAGTTTTATTAATGGTCTTTGAGTAAAGTATTAAGATTTCTTGCTAAAATAAGATTTCCCAAAGCATTATCATAAGTTAGTGTAGTCTACTTAAGTGTATGTTTTTAAGATTTAAAATAGTAATATCGCATAACGAACAAAATGTTGAAAGAAAATTTTGAAGAAGAAAATTATACACAATATCCTTACCTATTATAATCTCATTAACCGATTATAAGAGATGTCGAGATAATCTACTGTTTCTGACAAGTTACTTACCTACAGTAAATTAATTATGATCTCTATATCTTAGAATTAGAACACAGTTTGTTTTTCCCACTCGAAAGTAATAAAGTTTACGGTCGCGCCATAAATAAACGGAAACAATAAATTATCGCACAGACTCGCACGGCAACCGGTAAATTAAATACAGTCTTCCAGTGAGAAAAAAAATTGTTTCAGGGTTCGTGTTCGAGATGGAAACGCTGAGGAATTTTATATAGTATTTGTGTACCTGTCGGTGAAGTTAATACGGTCCAACTTGTAAGCGTTATGTTATCTAAATTATTAAAAATTTTGGGGGGTACGGTGAGGAATACTCGCTATGATATTAACTTTATATTTATCAGTGGCCTCGATATTTATATTTCTATTCCACGAAGATCCAGAGCTGATCGTATTTACGGCAGATTTCAGTTAAAAAAAAACTAAACACTTGCACCGTTTGATGCAATTTTTAAAAAAAACTAGTGATTGAAGTCAAGTTTCCAGTTATTTTAAGGTATTTTCAACAGTTCCTACATAAAAGAGAAAAATAAAACATAAGTTAAATATCAAAAATTAAAAAAAAGACAGGTAAAAAGGAAAATACTCCTTGAGACTTGTCCTTCAGTTTCTGTACTCAATGAGACGCGTATTAGAAAGTAGGTAATGTATAACAAGAATTAAAAAAACCACAAACAGCCTTTTAATATACTATCAACAACAATATTAAAAATATAAAAAATTTCATTACTTTTAAAGTTGCTTGTGATACCTGATATGAATACTAGGTTTTAAAACCTAGTTGCGTAAACAGGTCGCATGACAGATATCAGACGACATTGTTGCATTTGAGTTGGTAAGAATTTAGTATTTTTTTTGTTACGAAAATGATGGATAACTTCTTAAGTTGGCTATAATTTAAAAAAAATATGGTTTATTTGTTTATAAATTATGAGTTAATGTAATTTTGCTAAAGATTTATTGTTTTTCTTAAGTTTTCCATGTAAATGTCTAAGTAGGCACGGCTGCGTAATTTATGTTAATATAACGGGGTTTATTCTGTTATGTCCACTTATATTGATAAACGACGAGCCTGTAGCCTTCCACGTTCAAGACGTTACATCCATGAAATGTGATAAGCCTTTGATTTATGATCATACCTTTGGAACCCTGCAAAATAATTTGGTAATACTATATTTGAATAAGAATAAAATTAGCTGTCTATGGATTTTTATGTAATTTCTCTAAACAGTTATACTATTAGCCCGAAACCAAATGATGGAAATTTGTTTGCTTCCGAAAGATTAAGAAGTTACACCAGATTCTGCAACTTTTTTGGGTATAGGTTGTGGTTTTGGAGATGTCGGGGATTCAGCGGTTATCTCAACTTAACTAAGATACATACCGGTGCTGATCTGCACTGTTTCTTAGGAGCGTTTTAAAGACCCTTGTAACCTCGACCTTTTTACTTGCGCTTGTCGACAGGTAAAGATCTCTTTCCTTCTATTTCTAAGAGGACACACAGGGTACACTATTGCGTCAACAAAGTTTACAATAAGCAGGAGTTTTCTCTGAGTATATCTTTAGTGGTTTTTTCAGATTAAATCTTGAGTCGTAGATCGAAGAAAACTTGAAAAGCAGAGTAATCCAAAGATGTTGTACCTTTAAAGAGAATATTAGAGTATACACTTGCGAGGTACATTTAAGTACACTTTTATTGCCAATAAAGACGTTCCGTACATTAAAATTATAGGCGTTCGGAGCGCGGGAAAGTAATTTAGAAGGGTCCCGTATAACTCGGTACTGCTCGAAATTAATATCTTTAATTATCTTCTTAATAGTAGTTTGCTTGCCCCTAAAGTGGAACTGCTATTGTTGTGCGCGTAGTGTTGTGTTTCACCGATATCAGTACATCGATTCTTTTTAATACTAGTCAAAAACTGTCGACGAATCTGCTGATATCAGTAGACTAATAGAAGAGAAGTGCTATATTATTTAGCTCCCTAAACTACATTTGACCTTAAATGGAAAAGGTATAAAATGATGGTGCCGCCGTAGAGGGTGAAGTGTTCGCAGCCTGAATATCCAGACTATACTAATATGTTGATTACTGGTATATAATCAGAGCTCTATGTTGAAAGTGTCTCTCTCTATGTGACCTTTAAACGATTGAATCGATTTTTAATTTACTTGTACTTCAAACAGAGTGTCAGTCAATATCAATCTATCAGATAAATTAGTATATCTCTTCTCTTTGTGTTCAAAATATTATGATAACAAAACTGAACATGATTCTTTCCATGCCGATGGACATAATGTGTTCTTGAACCTGTTGTGTGTACCGTCACCTTGTCGTATATTAAAAAAAAAAGTCGATTATCGACGTCGAACCGCAGCGGTATCAGGAAACTCGTAAACGCGAATAGCTCGTTATATCTAAACTTAACGATGATTATCCGACACGTTCCTGGCGGTGCCGTGATATTATAAGGGGGGGTAAATCTAGAGAAAATTAACACGACTTATACCCTAATACCTAATCACAATCCGTATATATAGATTTTCCAGGTCTCCTATAAAAAATGCAGTACCTCTTAAAACTGTTCCGCTTATCTACAACTCTATGACAAGAAGAGAATTTGTGAAATGCATCCAGGAGTACCTCTGTCAAGGTTTCAATAGTAATTCGGAAAAATATCAAGATTTCATCTTACTTTTGATTGCGGCTGTATCTAGATGAAACTGTGGTCATCTCTACTTACTTTTTCCTCTTTAGTTTCGAAGGTTCTCGATTAAGGACCATTGAGCGTGACGCGCCGAGTGAAAGGCCCGGATAATGGGATACAACCGGAGGCGTGTACATTCTCGTAAGGCAGGACCTCAGTCTGGCAAGCCTTGCGAAGAGCTCGGTAACTAAGTCTCTTCTTCATGGAAACAATCTAAATATGAATATAGGAATACCATTTTATTAAAATAAACAGGCAGAAAGTTTAAGTTAACGTTGTTAGATTTTAAAGTTTATATGAAAACGAAATGGCTCCAATTACAATAATAATATATACTGTAATAGAGATATTATGAAATTATCAACATGTAAAAGTAGATTAAAAGAGAAAAACTTCAGAAGAAATGGCACCAGCTTATCGATTACTTGACACTAAGTGCCTGGCGTGCCAAATGTGGCTACTGGTTTGTTTATCTATAAGATGTACAATTTTTATTATAAAAATATTAACTCACTGTTGGGACTTAGATTGCTTACTTTACTTTCCTTATATCAAATAATGAAGCATCACGTCAGTTAAGCTACACGGCACCAATAACGCTCGTCGCCATGTAACTTGTAAAGTTAAATGTCTGCTTATAATGTTCAAAGGAAGCGAATGTGAAATTGGTGAAGTGTCTGTTGACATTACGCGAAAATCCGTGTTCACGTAACACGTGTACACGACGCAATGCTTTCGCTTCGTCTTAGCCATTTATCAGTTCATTATCACACACGGAGCCAGGCCTTTGCAAGTAACCGCTACGGCATTGCGCTGTCGCAGCCGACGCGGTGAGCAGTTACACACAAAGGATACAAATCTGAATAGTTATTGGGAAAAAGAAGATTTAAAAAAAACAGTGATAAAAGAAAGAACGAAATTTGATAATGAACCGTATTTTATTACTATTATTTCTCCTCATCGATCTGGTGAACAGTGAAGAACTGGAGTCGAGCGATGTGGTAGAAGGGAGAGGCAAGGCGAAGTACGCGCTGTTAAGTAAGTTGTTTTTTAGTTAGTTACCAGTTTAATGCAATGGTTGCGACGAGACGAGCGGGATGTTCATAAATACTGCCAGTTAGGATATTTACACAAATGCAATATCGATGTGTACTTTTCTAGTCATTTTAGTAATTAACTGTAGAGCTCCTTTAATACTCATATAATTGTCATAAAGAAGAAATTGTTTGCATTTTTAATAGTCTACAGGACGAAAGGCATTACCAAGTATAAAGAAAGTACTTAAGTGAGATACTAAAATACTTAGTATTTATATTAAGTACTTATAAATATGTTATAGATTTTATTTGTCGCTGAAATTTATTTAAAACCTTAACTTCTCAAAGACAACCTCTAATACTTTCAGTCGGATAAAAGCTGAAAAGGTTGAGGTTTTATTGAAACATAATACTAACGGAAAAATGGGTTACCATATGCCACCACTTCCATTTCTATGATAAATACTTACCCCTGGATACTGTGGGGTTCAGAATGGTTGTTTTAAGTGGGAGCTCTTACCAGACGAAGCAGAAATAGGAGCATCTAATGGCTCGTACCGGAAACTGGATGTGGTTTCCTTCAGTAGTCATTGTACGTACGGTTTTATCTAATAGACTATTGTGCCTAGTAAACTAAAATATAATATATATATTCCCGATTGTAATATAATAATATAGTATTTTAATACGAGTACAGTCGATAGAAAGTATCCAAATATTTCAAATGGAGTACAATATTTCTCTATATAACCAATACGCTGACGAGAAACAAAAACTGCAAAGAAATCTTGAGTTTCATCACAATTTAATAACTACAGGAACTTTTCAGTTTGCCTTAAGTTAGAGTTGGTTGATAACTGAGAATTATAATAACTTAAATACTGCTAACTCATAGCTTTTCAACTAATGTTTTAACCGGAATTAACAGAGACAATATTATTCGTTCTAATTTTATCACCCTTCGGCATGATTTTACTAAAAATCATCAGAACTGGACCACTATGAAAATGATTACCTGTGGTCATGTAGAAAGGTAACAAGAGAATCATGCGTCGGTTGAGATCTCATACAATTTAAGAAGGTTGATCTATGTGAATTTTGAGAAGGCCAAGGTTAGCTGTAGGCTTCATCGATTGATGTTGATGACGACGACGAAGATAACGATAAAGATAACTATGACGATAAAAACGATGATGATGATGACGATGACGTTATTGACAAAGTACACGTTTCGTTTGTTGCAGCCCACCTAGCTGTAGTGGTTGCGGCGAAATTGGGGCTTTACAAGATAGTATTAGGCATAGCCCTCGTGGTGGTCGGCGTTAAAGCGATGGTGGTGATGGCGTGGATTCTTGCCGCGTACAAATATGTCCCGGACGCCTGGCCGTATTACAAGGACAGGGGCGTTAGGCCTTACAATGACAAATTCAATCAGCTGCCAAGCAATGCCTTCTTGGAGGTACTGCTGAACACCTATTGAGAGGTGTGTATCTTCAATTTTATTCATGGTAAAATTTATTTAAAGAAGTCTCAAAACATAAATTCCCATATAAGGATACTCCTGTTATTTCCTCTAACCTTAAACCTCTGCTTGAAACTTCTAAAGATCAGAGAATATTTCGAAGTACTAAGTAATTCTTGTAGTAGGTCATTGTTGCTCAAGACTGTCTAGATTGTATTAATAGGCATTAAAACTAGGGAAATTAATTTAGTAGCGGATCGTAACGTGAAATTTTATGCTTTGTAAATATCCTAACTAGTACGTACAATCATAGTCAGTAATATCGCTTGCTCGTCTCTACAATTATTTGCATAAATAGTTCTTAACGTTATAACTTAATATGAGTGATGTGTTGGTAACTTAATATGATGTGATGAGTGATGTGTATATAATTGTTTCTGTTTCTACAGTGCATTTCTTCTACGTGGTAGCGACGAAACTGTTCGTCTTGAAGATCGTATACGGCGCCATTTTCTACGTGATGATAACAAAGGCCTGGCACTTTGTTATCTGGTTCATACACTATTTGAAGAAGAAGCGATCTCACGATCACTACGTAGAATTCGACCACGGCGATTACGACTATCATGGCCACCACCACGACCACCACCACGACCACTATCAAACTTATGACTACAGCAATTTAGGATATAGTAAAAGTGATATTTATAACAGGTTTAATAAATATAGTATTTACGACGCAGACGGTTCCTACTCTGTGAAGTCGTAAGCTTCGTATACATACTATAATAGTTAAATTTAACTATGTCAAATGCTGTTCATAAACACATTACCAATAGCATTGGATAACGAGGACATGGATAGTGCAGCACGCTCGCCCGGAACTCCCCTGCCTCTCATATATTGACAACCGAACTACAGCGACACTGTTATGGCGGCGGATCGACAATATGAGGGTAGTAACTGACAACCCTGTCAATAACATCAATGCTTAGTTTAATAAAATAAATACTACTCAGGTATTTGCTTAATTTAATTTATGAATACGTTTAATTTATTTAGTTAGTTTATTCAAGATGTCAGTTAAATAAATGCTCTAGTTATTTAAACAACGCGGCTTCATTTATTAACGAGATTAAGGTTTCAGTTATTCTACTATATGGATTTAAAAGAATCCGATTATAATTAATGCTATACAATGAATGTGTGTGGATGTTCAGATCTTATTTAACCATGTACAGGGTGGTGGTGTTCACTTTTAACTGTTTGTCCGATATTGATATAGAAATTGTTCACAAAAGTTAATTTCGTAATCTATATTAATATATATTTTTATTTTACGAAGCGACGAGATTGTGAAGACCTAATCGTTCACCTGATGGTAAGTCATATCAATGCCCATAACAATGCGGCGCTCTTCAGGATAGTAAATAGTATGCCTTATTGCGTACCGTACAGTATCCTGAAAATTGGGGTAGCTACAGCGCCCTTCAAACTGGAACACAGTAATGCTTGCACACTACTGTTTGTCGCCGGAATTGGCGGTGGTACCTACTTAGACAGTATCCTGCAACAGAAACCAACCAGTGTAGTAGTGCACTGCTTACATTTATTTTATAATATTTATAACTATTCTTCTCGGTTCTAGTATTAGTGAAAAAATATTACTATCTAAAGATATATATATATATATATATATACTAGATTTTCAGGTGGAAATTACAAGGTACATTAGGTAGGAACGTACATATGTATGTAGAGACCCATCACGATACCTCTGGAACCGCAAGGCCTTGAGAATTGAAATTTGGTAGGAATATTTGTTATGCTGAATATAGGTAAGTTAACAACGGATTTGACGAAATTATTTCCCCAAAGAGACTTGCCGGGGGGTTATGTCCCGCAAAGCGGGCAAGGAACAGCTAGTCAGATATAATAATGTATTTTCCCCGTATAAAAAAAATATATTATTATTTTACAAAAATCATTTGTAACGCCTATAGGATTACTACAGGCAAAAGATTTTTGTAACAACTTTTCCGTAAATTTAAACAAGGAGTTTATATTACGTAAAAGCTAGTATAAAAGCAGATGGCAGTGGAGCTGTTACCATCATTGACAATCTGTTGCGTTAACTCTGGGTGACTATACTTCAGCATCGTTGACGTCTTTGTTGCTTAGCATTACTTAAAATCGTGGAAAAGGTTTATTTATTTTACGGAGCTGTAGATGAGCACGGCTTTCATCTGAGTAATTGATCTGGTAGGTAACGCTAGCTAAGTAGTTTATAAAGCTGTACATTGTGCTGGATATCTTCATATATCAGACATCGTAAGCACTATAACTTCAGTAATTACAACGTTCTTTAGGACACTGTTAGTTACATAGTTGTATACTACCGCTTTGGCTACGGAAACGATAGATTCTTGAAAGAATACCGGATATAAATACTTAGTAATTCATGTTTTATATTAACTTCAATACCTATCCGCCTGTTACAATAAAAACAAATGTTGAAATTAAGGGCCGGCGCGACGTCTACTTTTATGAGTGTCTACAGATTGATATTTCTTGGTACTTGCTTTTATTACAACGGTTTTTTTTTTCCAAATTTTAAAAACTTTATGTACTTTCTTATACATAGTCGGATAATTATTGAAGTCAGGTACTTATTTATATGGTTCATACGTATTTTTTTTAAATAATATTTTATTTTAAGATTAAATAAACATAAGTATGACAACTTGTTTTTACTGTCACGACTTTCAAAGAACCTAATTTAAAAGTTTTAGCCTCTAAGTGATGATTGTTAATTAAATTTAATGTAACAATAATTGTTACATTAAAATTTGTGTAGAAATAAGCAAGAAATAAAATCATCGTATTTTTCCTAGAAAATCGGGAATTTTTTGAAAAATATTTAAAAAATGAATAACTCCAGAAGCACTGTGTCTGTATGGTGTATTCCACAGATAGATAGGATAACGAGCTATACTTTAGCACCTCCAGATCTTTTACACCTATTACCTTTCACCCTGTATAATATATACAAAGAGTTATTATATAAGTACATACATACACTACACGTTTTTCTATATGTATATAACGCTGATTTGATTTAACTTTCGAATGAACAGTTCATTAATTCGGTTGTTTTTAGATTAAATACAAAACGAACTCAGCGTTTGGAGCATTTCGCAAATTATGTTTGACTTACAATCGGATTAGACCTTTACCTGTTTAATTCAATTTTATGTAGACTATATATGTTAAACTGTTTTCATGTTTGATTGTAATCAAAGGTATTTGTTTGCGAAACATCAAAACGGTTGCAAAAAATAACCTTAAAGATATCTGAGGTAATTTTATGGTAACCCTGGCAATAATAGATGAATCACTCAGGTTGAATATTATAAGATATAAAAGAGAGTCAGTCTTATGACTATATGGAATTTCTGAAGATGATAAGACGGCAATGCAAACGCAATAAAAATCCCTTTTATTATTGGGGTGAAAATTTATATACTACCATATACGTAACGTTTTACGTTTCGAGATGACTATCAGATTCTGTTGTACATACCACTGAAACCAGCTCCACTTTAAGAGTTGAAGTATGGCCAGTTATCCATTCTGCTCTTCTGATTACTTTGTATAACAAAGAGAACAAAAGCTTGATCTCATACATCTTATAATATTGTAACTTTTTATCGAAACAAACTTGCGACCTCGAAGTTGACCTAAAGATAATTTTAGAGAACATCTCAAGTTTGAGATAGTTTTTAAATGTTTAAATGTCTATTTACAGAGTTACGTTTTTGATTTAAGATATGAGTAGGTTGAAAGGAAATGATCGTAATTTTAAAAGCTATAAATATCTACATGGTGATCATTGTCGTTGTAGGAACCAACATAAGATCGGTTACGTGCAAGTGTTTCTAGAAACTGCGACTTGCAACAATGCGTAATATAATTCTGTTTACGGTTTAATATGCGTTATCGGCAGTTTTTGTAATAACGCGCACAAAATCATATTTCAATATTTTTCATTGCATCTGCTTTCCACATGATTTTATTGCCTCATGGTAAGTTTATTTCTGGAGACTGTTTAGGTAAATACCAACTAGGCGACAAATATATTGGTAAAGATTTGGCAACAACAAACTCATTGAAAAAACAGATAAAAAATACTTAATTGCAAACTTAAAAATATTCATCTGAATATTTGGATGATAAAGTTGGATTTTCACTAAGCGTGTGCTGTAGTTAAGTTACCACAACACAGTTTTTAAAGGAGTCAGAAATTAGATTAGTTTTTTTTGTTTAACGTAGGGGAAATGTCTTGCACGGACTGAAACTCCCACGATGTTCTACCTCGTCGCCTCATAGCGGGGTTACAGGAACGCTTTCGCACCATCCGCGATCCCGCCGGCGTTGACCGCTTTCGCAGCCTCATCTCGGGAGGGAGGGATGAACCCTCTCTTTTCACCTCCGCAGGGGCACGCCGGAGCACACAGCGTGGCCCCTCCTCGGCCTCGTGCAGTCGCGTGGGCAACGGATTCCTCCGAAACTGTCAGCCAGGGGCCATAGGAGCCAAGAGAGAAAACTTTCCCAGCTCCCTGCGGCCGATCCGATATTGGGCCCGTCGCCACCCGTTATACGGCCGCGGAGGATAGGGAGAGCGGCGCATCGCAATACCGACACTGCTCCTTCTCCCGCAGCTCCACCGCCGTCGCATCAGCGCTGCGGCATCGCTTAGTCGCAGAGGGTACTCCCTCCGCGAATCCACCTCGGCTGCAAAGGGCAGCATAAAGCCGCTCCTGCAGCCCATGGAAGCGCATCCGTGGCGAGCTCACAGTGGACCTCCGGAGCTCTAAGCTGGAGCTGCCGCCTCGGGCCGACCACGGCTACTAAGTCCTTCTGCCATGGCAAGGCGGGAACTTGTTGGGGGGAGAAATTAGAGTCAGCTTTGACTTGATCGGCTACGCTGAGGTTCTGTCGAGTTCTTGACTTCAGGTTCAGTCTCATCTAGTTCTGTTTGTAATTTGTTAAATAATAAAAAAAAAATATATATTTTTTATCATCTTTGTTTTATACGACAATCGCATTGTGAATCCCAAAGATGTGGAGTCGAACGTTCAAAACGCGCTTTAAACGATATCTTATCTAAAATATTACTCTGATAATAATGAGTTCAAAACACCAGTTCATTGGCTTCAGGCTCGTACCTAATAGCTGTAGGAGATCAAATCGTATCTCATTATTTAAGCGATTATTAGCCGACTATTCTCCGAAGTTCATTAATAGTTTGAATGAAACCTGCGCAGCCTTATTTTTATTTGGTAGTTAAAATTTTAGAGGTTGACGCCCTTTGAGATCGAACAGCAGTAAGATGGGATGCGAAATTACAAATAAGTTAAAACACAACCGCAGTAGTTACTTTGTAAACCTACATAACAATTCAGCAGTTGGATGATAAAGATGTTGATGTACTGCAGCGACACCTAGTGGCATTCTTCATGATAAAACGCATACACTGACTTGTAAATAAACATAAACCTCAGTGTGACGGTTTCGGAGACGTGCAAGATGTAGTTCAAGCAGCGGTAAGCGAGCTAACAGATCATAAAGAAGTTCCGCAT
This sequence comes from Ornithoptera alexandrae, assembly GCA_029030555.1. Lineage (NCBI taxonomy): Eukaryota > Metazoa > Arthropoda > Insecta > Lepidoptera > Papilionidae > Ornithoptera > Ornithoptera alexandrae. The sequence goes on along the minus strand of JARDVY010000288.1, from coordinate 13,142,145 downwards.
GAGTGGTAGTGGTAGCACAGATCCAACATCGCAGACTTTCCTGTTAGATTGTGGGATTGGGACTAAAATATATCCCATTACGCTCGTCAGGTTGGATAATTCTACTAATAACTACAGCATCATATATATATATATATATATATATATATGGAGTAACCCTGCTGAAGGAGGCTACATGAAGGTTATTCTAATCTAAACAGCTTACGTCAAGGAAGACTTACAACTTACGATTTGGTGATTCGCTGTCTTGTAATGTGTAGGTCAGCTCGCGAGACCCAAGCCAACCTCAGCTGCTCGTGTTGCACCTTGCTAATCGAGGCTCTGGATCCCATCGACCCGCATGAAGCCAATGTGGTGGCGAGTGGCCTATTTCCTCTGTATGAACCTCTATAAACAATGACCTCTAGTGCCCGGCGATTCAGACAGCGCAGGACCGATTGATGTGGGGATTATGATGATCTAATCTGGTGATACTTGAATTATTTCTAGTAGGATCGATGCGAATTAGTCATATTAACCGGTTTTACACGAACCTGACATAATCACCAATACGTACGAGTTGCCTAAGCCGCTTTTATAACTATCACACCGTCGCGATGAGCTTGCGCAAGAATGTAACATGCGCGGACTTAAAGGTTGACGTAAAACTACGTCCGTGGAGGGCCGGGGGCGGTGGGGGTGTGGACGGCGAGGGGTTGGGGGGTTGAGGGGGGGTTAGAGAAATGAAATCAATAACGCCGACGGTAGAATAAATAAAGTTTTATTATCTATAAGAAACAGCCTTAACAAACCTGTTCGCTAGCCGACCGAGGTCACGCTACTCCCGAACCTCACGCGTGGTACATGATGGTAAGGCACAATTAAAGCTTTAATTCAGTCTTCGATTCTCGGCGACCTACATCACTCCTCCACTTCGATCAACGCGTAATCCAATCCGTTGCCGTCGCCACCCTTCGTCACTTCGTTGTCCTTCGTAGTCTTCGCGGTCTCCTTCAGCTCCTTTTTCCGAATTTTGCCAATGTGGGTAGTCGCTTCTGTCTCAACTTGTTCCGGCGATTTCGCTGACGAAGTCGGAACTGACTCCTCCTGTTTAAACGAAGATGCTTCGATCGTTTCGATTTTCTCCGTCTTCACCTCGGGCGCTCTTATCTCGATGGGCACCTCTCTCTCCGGCGGCGGCGGTGGCACCTCGTGCTTTGGCGCCGAAATCAACAACTTGCCGTTCTCCTTCAGCACCGCGGTTACCTCCTCCGGCTTACTGCCCGCCGGCAACACGAACCGTTGCACGATGTGGTTCGCCATGAACCGATTGTCGTTTTCCTCCTCCTTGTGCTTTCCTTCAACGATGATGTACTGATTCTTCACTTTGATTCTCAACTCGTCGGGTTTGAATCGTTTCACGTTCAGTATGATCTCGAACTTATCCGGCTCGGAAATAATTTTGGGCTCCTCGAGGTTCTCCTTGTCTAATGTGGCGGCGCGCAGCAGTTGGCTCCACGGCCAGAGGTAGTGGTAGGTCAAGGAGTGAGTGAGGTGGCGATCCAGGGCCGCGAACGGGTCGACGTACTTGTTCTTCCTCGCATCGTCACAGCTCACTAGGCTGACTGCACCTAGTAATAGCAGCGCGTACTTGGACATGTTGGTGCGGCGCAAGTGCGAGCAGTGCTTCCAAGCGGAATGCCGGGCCCGCGGGGCGCACGCCTTTATATAGCTTCAGCGCGCGTGGGGCGTGGGTTCGAGAATGTACTGCGGGCCCTCGTTGACGGAGTGCACCGGTAACCTGTAGGGGTCGCCAACACTCGGGGGAAAGTAAAAACGCGAGGGATCGCCGTTTGCTTGTGTAAATCATCCGCCGAGTCATATTAAAAAGTAGGTTTGTTTCTGTTAACGTCGTCCGTTTGGCGGCGCCCTGCGCGCGGCTACTGTCATTATTCTTTAGTTTTCATTCATTAAAAAGTAGGTTTGTTTCTGTTAACGTCGTCCGTTTGGCGGCGCCCTGCGCGCGGCTACTGTCATTATTCTTTAGTTTTCATTCATTAAAAAGTAGGTTTGTTTCTGTTAACGTCGTCCGTTTGGCGGCGCCCTGCGCGCGGCTACTGTCATTATTCTTTAGTTTTCATTCATTAAAAAGTAGGTTTGTTTCTGTTAACGTCGTCCGTTTGGCGGCGCCCTGCGCGCGGCTACTGTCATTATTCTTTAGTTTTCATTCATTAAAAAGTAGGTTTGTTTCTGTTAACGTCGTCCGTTTGGCGGCGCCCTGCGCGCGGCTACTGTCATTATTCTTTAGTTTTCATTCATTAAAAAGTAGGTTTGTTTCTGTTAACGTCGTCCGTTTGGCGGCGCCCTGCGCGCGGCTACTGTCATTATTCTTTAGTTTTCATTCATTAAAAAGTAGGTTTGTTTCTGTTAACGTCGTCCGTTTGGCGGCGCCCTGCGCGCGGCTACTGTCATTATTCTTTAGTTTTCATTCATTAAAAAGTAGGTTTGTTTCTGTTAACGTCGTCCGTTTGGCGGCGCCCTGCGCGCGGCTACTGTCATTATTCTTTAGTTTTCATTCATTAAAAAGTAGGTTTGTTTCTGTTAACGTCGTCCGTTTGGCGGCGCCCTGCGCGCGGCTACTGTCATTATTCTTTAGTTTTCATTCATTAAAAAGTAGGTTTGTTTCTGTTAACGTCGTCCGTTTGGCGGCGCCCTGCGCGCGGCTACTGTCATTATTCTTTAGTTTTCATTCATTAAAAAGTAGGTTTGTTTCTGTTAACGTCGTCCGTTTGGCGGCGCCCTGCGCGCGGCTACTGTCATTATTCTTTAGTTTTCATTCATTAAAAAGTAGGTTTGTTTCTGTTAACGTCGTCCGTTTGGCGGCGCCCTGCGCGCGGCTACTGTCATTATTCTTTAGTTTTCATTCATTAAAAAGTAGGTTTGTTTCTGTTAACGTCGTCCGTTTGGCGGCGCCCTGCGCGCGGCTACTGTCATTATTCTTTAGTTTTCATTCATTAAAATGCTTCGGTGTCGCACAGACATAACGCCAACACATTTTTTATATAGAACTTTATCTGTTATTTTAATGTCATCGCAAACGTTACTTTATTTCATTTCCGTATTTATTGATTAGAATTAAATTTAAGGAATATAGTCGGAATATTGTAGTCGACTTCTATCGGCTGATGACGATGCTGATATAATATCTGATAAATATGTTCGTGTATATATACTCCAGTGTGGTTCCAGCACGAAGATTTAGTGTCAAAAATGAAGCTTAACACCTAAAATGGAATCCTACTACGTGTTAGAGTCAGAATTTGGATAGATGAGAATTGATAAATAAATTATAATCCCGTAGCCGTAATTAGGCAATGTAATGAATAAATAACCTTGACTCTGACCTTAGGGTAGGTATCAAGTCCCAGTTAGTATTAAGTGGTCTGTTATTTATTATCAGGCAATATTATATTATATACTTATTGATTGGTAACTACCAACTGGTCTCTGTTGCCGAAGACCGTCTAGACAGGTACCATCGCAGCTCCTATTTCTATTACCGAACAGCAGTCTGCAAACATTACTGTATTACGGTTAGAAGGGCGCAGTAGCCAGTGTTATTATTGGGCGTATCACTTAACATCAAGTGAACGTTCCGTTCGTCTCGCAGCTTGATATAAAAGAATATAATTCAACTAAAGCCACAGTTTCATAATCTATGCACGGTGTTCGTGTATAGGCGTGCGCGTGTGTTCGCGTCCGTCGCGGCGCGCGTTGCGTGTACCGTTAGCAGTGGCAACGCCATTCTATAGGTCACAGCAGTTCTTGTTTACTACCGCCCAGTGTGCAGTCATTAAGTATGGATTGTCATGTTTTTGCAATGAAATGTTTTGAATCGCAGTGAAATTGTGCGATACAAGTTTTGCATCAAACGTTTGTGCGTACCCTTTGTTTGGGTTAGCGCACTCGCCCCCGTGTCTGTTGTTGATATATTTTAACAATTTCTATTGTATTCAACTATCAATTAATTGTCTTTTTTGTTATCCACACTGTGTTAACACTTGATTACGTGATATTTCCTAGTAATAATACTAGTAATTAATTGGTTTTCATATTTATGATTGCTAGATTTTACTAGTGGTAGGTCGTTGTTGCCGGAGATAGTCTAGGTGGGTAACATCGCAGCGCCTATTTCTATCCCCAAACAGTAATGTGCAAACATTACTGTGTTCCTGTTCGAAGGGCGCTGTAGCTAGTGTAACTACAGAGGTTTTAAAATTCGATAAGTTATATCTTAAGCGATGACGTGTAGTGCATACCATTTTAACTAGCGCCACATTATTTTGGGCTGGCGTATCATTTACCACCAAGTGGACATCCCGTTCATCTCGTAGCTTAATTCTATATAAAAAAATGTTCCCTGAATTGTTGTAACGGCGGCAGAGTGATAACAAGGGTAGTAGCTAGGAAGGTATGTTCAAAACAATCCTAATCGCCATCCAAATTTTAGTATTTACATGACCATTACATCAAACTGGAGACTACTGTTAGGCAAACAGCTTCCTGCTGCCTCATCATCAGAGACAGTAAGGTGACCAGTAGTAAGGTGTTGTTCAGAATCTGTCGTATAACATGGCGACACTGTTCATTATTATCGTTGTATTATATATTACTTCACTATATTGTTTAAAACATGTTTATTACTAACCGACGGATGAAAGTTCTGATCGATTAGTCGATCATAACAGGACTTTCATCACAGTAGAATCAATAACAATCATCATTATCATTATCAGCTGATAGATGTCCACTACTGAACATAAGTCTCCCTCAAAGATCTCCTCATCTATTGGTCCCGCGTTGCCCGCATCCTGCGTCTCTCACCATATCGTCGGTCCACCTAGGGGGGGGGGGGGTCTCCCATCACCACATTAACAACAATGCATTGATATATTTATATACTTAAATTATTCATCTAATTATGATAATAAAAAAATAAAAAAATGCACAGCTTAGTGCGCTAACGTTACTTAAAACAGTTATAAAACGTTTCGGAATTAAACTGTATCGCTTACAGCATTAGGTTCAATTTAACTGTCACGCTGATTGAGGATACGTGGAATCAGTCTAGAAGGAGCGCTGATCGTATTTCGAAATTAAAACTAAAACTTGTTAAGTAAAACGACAGGGGAATTGTAAGCTTAACCGCTAAGCTATACGGTTCATATTTGTATGGTGCGCAAGTTCCAGAGAATTCTTTCGTGTTTCGCATGGCCGGCATGTAAACAAACGCAACGCAACGGACAGACGTAAACACGGGGTACTTTTATACTGTAGTTCACCCTTATAATTAGGTAGGGGCTCGAAAACAAATACCCTCGTAACCTTGTCAATTGAAGTCTGTTGCTATTCAAAGCTTTTGTTTGCAAACATCCTCAATTGTGATAACTTACAGGTAGGTCTCTGTTGCCGGAGACCGTCTACGTAGGTACGTTACTGTGCTCCGATTCGAAGGGCGTTGTAGCGTGTGAAATTATTGGGGCGACTTCACGTCTTATTTCTCAAGGCGACGAGCGCAATGTGGTGTTGTATATATCATCCTATTTGTTATGGGCAAGTGTATCACATACCAACACGGTGAACATCTGCTGATGTCGTCGCTTCATCAAATAATAAAAAAAGTAAAGTCTGAGGAATTCCACCGCAAGTGTTTGATGATCAGAGGCGTGTGATGAACAGACCCTAACATAGAGTTTAAAAGGCGTTGAATAGTCTGTTTGCTTCAATGGAGTGCATCCATGAGCTACAGCCTTATACAAACCTGGAAAATGAAGGTTTCTACCCACCACTTTACTAAAAAGTTAATAATTTTAGAATTTACATCTATTTAATTAAGCGACGAAACTATCGGGACCTTCACCTGATATTAAGTGACACGCCCGCCCATAACAACGGGGCGCTATTTAAGATGATAAACATAGCACCACATTGGGCTCTTTGCCTTGAGACAAAAGATATTAAATCTCGTTACCACAGTAATTACACTAGCTACAACGCCCTTCGAACAGGAACACAGTAATATCTTCATACCGTTTGGCGGCAGAAATGAGCGTCATGGGTAACTACCTAGACGGTCTGCGGCAACCAGTGAATTTGTAAGCAACTGTTGTATATACGTCAAAAGTACTGGTGAAATGAGGATTGTGTACTCTTGGACGTCTGTGGTCCAACGGTTAACGGCTTAGACCCTGGTTCGAATCCATGCAGTACTTAATATGAAGAGAAAGTTCCAGTAAGCAAATAAACTGAGGACATGGAGTCAATTGCTTTTTTACCTTTGCCTTTTTCCGAAAGGTAAAGTATATATATAAAAAAAATTGTAGTTATCTTCTTATTAACATTATCTTTGAGTGTATATATATTTATACAGATACTTATTTATATATATATATATATGTTTATATATATGTATATATATATGTACATACATATATATATACATCTCATACTAATATGAACAGATAAGAAACAGGGGGACTGACATTTAAACAGATTAGTCAATTGATTCCTCCTTCCTGCCCCCACTGCTGCTGACGAACTGAGCAGGAAGTCTCACATTGAGTTCTTACACCGCTTCTGCCAACTATGGATAGGTACGTATCTATATTTACTGCCAGACAGTATTCAAACATTACTGTTGGCCCGTCATAGCGTTGTAGTCTGAATTAGGTTTGCAAGACTTTCTCTTGTCTCAATACGACGTTTTATAGACATCCTAACTAGTGCCACGCGGCTTTGGATAAGCACTAATATGGTGTAACTCATCATCAGTTTGTGTTCCGGTTTGAAGGGCGTTATAGCTTCTAATGTTAGAAGTCTAGCTGGCTTTGAGTATCAGGCGTGTTTAACAGAGCCTGAGAGAATTTTTTAAATGTAAAGTAAACAAGTTTAAGTTATCTACAAGGTGGCGCAAAAATAACCTTCCGATGTATAATCCGAATAACCTTTCTGATAGGAGGATTACTTATGCGCCACCCTGTATTAACCGGTAAACCACTCAGGTTGCGGTTAAAATAAGTTGTGACACAATAACTTAATTACCGGTTATTTATTACTTGTTAGTTAATGCGTTACGCATAATAGAAAAAGTTTAAAACTTAACCTGTTCGTGTTTAAACATTGATTTATACTATTAACAGGTTGGTAATGTTACTTAACTGTTTTACTTTGGAGCAATGTTTTTTTTATATTCAATCAACGAGCTTCAAACCGGAACACAGTAATGTTTGTCGGCTACAATAGGCGCAGCGCTGGTAACTACCTGGACAGTCTCCTGGAAAGAAGACCAACCAACAGTAAATTATATATACGTATGTATATATATCCTGGAGCCTCTCCGAATGCACTGATGCAGATTACCGAAAGGGTTTTTGTGAGTAAGAATATCACATGATCCTGACTTGCTCCCAGAACCCATGGAAAAAAAAGGTCATTAGATCTATTCCAATTTTACTTCACTAATAATTTAATACACGAGAGCTGTAAGGGGTTCCGTCCAACATCTCACGGAATCCAAATGAACCTCACCAGCACGCGGTGCACCCTGCTGGATAAGAGATAAGACTCTGATCACCCACCAACCCACACTGGGCTATCGTGGTGGGTTGAGGCCCAATTCCCCCCAATGAACTGTGTAGATCTTTAGGCGAGGCCTACGTCCAGCAATGGACTTCTGATGATGATGAAATCAATACACTAGCACAAGCCACAGCATGGACGCAGGTTAAAGAATTCCTCGTGTATCGATCATTAGTATAGTCCGTGTAAAGTAAAGCCACATTCAGATCTGATTACACACTGTTGTAACTTAAATATACTTAAAAGGTATTCACTTAGCTAACGATGCGGGAGACCTGATGTTGAACTGTTATCCTCCGATGCGAGAAAGGGTAACAGTTTATTTGTGCTACTCTCTCTTTAAGTGACTCCTTATCGATAACCCGTTGTTAGTGATGTCACGACAACCGCGTTTGATGCTTCCTGTATGGCGTCAACAGATACCTACCAGCAGCAGAGACTCTCCATTGCAACTCCGTTTCTCTCATTTTAGAAGGAAATAAATAAGGTCATTATTATTTTTTTTAATAACATAAGGTTAGTGGTTACCCAAGATCTCATCTGGTGTTAATTGATGTTATCAGCGACAGTGGAGCCCTAACTCAGTAACATCCTCTTGACCCTTCTTTTGAAGATACCCACGTCATATATGTACGGGAACACTGACGCCGGCAAGTTTTGCTGCTTTGCTGTTCTGATGAAGAACGATGAGCTGAACATCTTGGTTCACAAACTGTGGATGATTATAGCATAACAACGGTGCCTCTCCGTCCGCCTGGTAGTCTGGTGGTGAAAAGGGAATGGAAGAGGAAATGTATTCTATATAACATGGTAATCAAATAAAGAAGTAGCTATGTAACTTTACGAGATTACTGGTGGTAGGTCGCCGTTGGCAGTGATCGTTCAGGTAAGCACCATCAGCTTCTATTCCTGATAGCAAACAGCAGTGTCCAGACATTATTCTGTTCCGGTTTGAAGGGCATGCAGCTAGACATGTTATTAGAGTGAGGAGACACATATTGTCTCAAAGCGACGAGCGCAACGTGGTGTGTATCATCCTAGCTACCGCCACGTTATGAGCAAGCGTATCACTTACCATCAGGTGAACGTCCCGCTCGTGTCGTTAAGTGGAATACATAAAAAAATAATTAAAAAGCGATGTATCTAGGCAACCGCGCAAGTAGACGGCGCGGACGATCGGCGCCAGACGCTAAGTGGTTCTTTTATTTTGGACACAAGTTCGTTTCCGTCCGGTTCCATCGCATCCGTGAAGCGGTGCGGTTGCTTTCACAATATTTACTTTCACCCTCCAATGACTCATCTCACTACTTAGTCTGGAAACTTGAAGTTCCGTCTCCATTTTGGAGTTTTGCTAACTTAATATTAACTTGTGCGCTTTGCTCGGGATTTGACAATAAAGTAGGACCTTTGGTTGTTATATCACGACTGACGCAGGGCTAGGGTAAGGGAGGATAAATGATCTGGTTTGAGGGGCGCTGTAGGTAGTCAAATTACTGGTCTAGGCTGATGGTAAGTGATACGTCTGCCCATAACAACGAGGCGCCTGTCTGATATACACAACCTCGCACGCGTCACCTTGAAACGAGTGATGTTAGGTCTCGTTACCCCTAGTGTTTACACTAGCTGCAGCGTCCTACAATCCAGAACATAACATTATTCCTCGGCTGCAATAGGCGCTGCGGTGGTACCTACCAAGAGGGTCTCCGGCAACAGAGACACTACCACCAGTAAATTCCATTTCGCTATTCCTCTCCGTATATACTTCAGCTGTATTGACTATCTTACTACCTTGTGTATGTAATGTATTATTCTAAAGCATACTAAAAATCTAGGTGTATATATATATATTTATATATATATATATATACAAGTCTTATTTTTAATACATAGTGTGAATAGAATTATGTGTATAGCAACTGTCGCAGTTTCTAATCGGAGACAAACGTACAGAAGTTATAAAACCCCTCCGGAAGAGAGGAGTGATGGTAGTTACGACTATCATGCAAGTATAAATAGATAGATAGGTAGACTATAGAATAAACCTGTTGTAGTTTCTTTTGTTAGCATTGTTACTTATTCGAGAATGTTCTAATAACTCTTGCCTTCTTCGTAACCAATTTCGTTTTTACTTCGTATTACATTGTTAAGTTTAAATTTGTTTATTACGCTTGTTTTTAATATAAACGTTCAACTGTTAGTAAGATTACTTCTGGCTAGTTAAGTGTGTGTTGTTTTCTAGAAAGGTTTCTAGCGATTTTCTTTACAGTTAATATCGGCAGAGATTTCTCTAGAAAGTGAGCGGCCGCGGCAGCGCGCCGCTGTATTTACGAAAGTGCCGTTGTACCGGAGCACAAAGGAAGAGCAATGAAAATGAAACTGAGCTTTTTTTTATGTAAACAAAAAAATTATCATTTTATCCGTTAACACGTCGTAATCATCATTATCATCATTATCAGCCGACAGACGTCCACAGCTAGACACAGGCGTATTAGGACGTATTTACATTAAAATAAAGCTTGAACTCTTCAACTCTTTTCCCCACTAATTTAGTCGCCTTTATATTGGCAAAGTGGCATACATAGTTACATTCATGAATAAAACAAGCCTATGTACCTGTATAGAAGATCATTCCACCATCATTGTTACCATCAAACGACTTTACGTAATGCGATGAAAGGCAATAAGCCTAGATAGAAAATTACCTATTACCACACAATGGACCCCTTGTTACGAAGATGAGGAAGTACAATGGGCGAAGAGTTTCGTGAGGTACGCTGGAATGAAACGAGGATATGAATACATCACGACTGAAATGTATAATAAATCAAGAATACGATGTTGTATGGTGGTAATTAATACGTCTTTTTTTTAACTACTTAAATCTCATTATCAATTCGATTTCTTCCTTCAAACTTGAACACAGTTGTTCATATTCCTCGTTGATGGCTGATGTAGACGCTATGGTGGCAGATTTAAATCTCCAATGGTCGTTTTATCATTATCTGGCAGACTTTAAGGTTCTTTGTACTTATATAGGTTCTATATATTATGACATTAAGCTATATTAGTCATTAGTTATTAAGTACAATGTTAAGAGACATATCTGAGTGCCAAGTGACTGACGATGATGTCGAGGACAGAGTGAAGTGGAAAGGAAAAATAAGGAAAGCTGACCCTGTCACCATGGGGAATGATAGCTAGGAAGAGAAGGAGAGAGACTCATTAGTTAATAATATATGAAGAGTAGGAGACGTTTTCCAGATTTCCTCGATAATGTTACTACAAACAAATGTTCTGTAGTTTCAATTGGTTCAGCATCCCGTTTCGATATTATCTAAATAGGTATGCCTATCTTTACCACCATGACTGTGATGTAGTTTTGATGTTATAATTGTACAAAGGTAAGAGGTAAAAGTCTTTCAACTCTGCCTGTTGCCAGTGTCGACATACGGAACCGAGATGTGGCTCCTTACTGTCGGACTTATAAAGCGGGTCAGACTCACCGAGAGTGCTATGCTCGAAGTTTCCCTGCGCTATCGAGTCAGGAATGTAGAAATCCGCAGAAGAACTAAGGTCATCGACATAGCCCAGAAGATTGCTAGACTTAAGTGGCAGTGGGCAGGGCACATTGCTCGAAGGACCGACGGCCGATGGGGCAGGAAGGTCCTCGAGTAGCGCTCGCGCACCGGTACACGTGGTGTTGGAAGACTTCCCACAAAATCTCGGGAATCCAGTGGATGCGAGCGACGGAAGACCGATCGACTTGGAGATCTTTGGGAGAAGCCTATGTCTAGCAGTGGGCGTCTATCGGCTGATGATCAAGAAGTGAAAACCCTAAGTGAACATTATTACAGTTGCTCTTGATTGATGCATATCAGTTACCACTTTGAAGGAGAACGTCAGTTCGAGTAATTGTTAAGAAAGCTCGGCGGCGTTTTAATAAAAAAATGTTATTCCTCGTTGACGTTCAACGTAATCCCCCCTCTAAGCGTAATAATGATATTACTAATGTAACAATTTACAAAATGTAACACGCGTTATGATGTAACAAGGGGTACATATTCAGATTCGCCGGTATTGTGCGGTGCGTCGTAAAACTCGTCTCAAGGCCAGGAAACCGGTGCGGTGCTATTTCAGCCGCAACGTCGCGACTCCGACTCCTCGCCGCTGGAGCCGGACACGCGCGAACTAAATGGAATAGAGTAGGCAGTTTATTACTAAGTTTATTTCTATTCTATTCATTAATGCCATAACTAATAACGGCACGGAACTATAGGTAGCCCCTTTTCACAACATGATCCCTTACATCGCGACTTTCAGCAAATACAAGAAAGTTACAAGAAGGCCTAAGGCTTAATTTGTAATAATGCTCCATTTCTCTTGAACCCAAACCCGTCCACTGAAAGAAACGGAAGTTGTATTAAAAAAAAAATTTTTTGTGATCTACATATATTTGTTAAAAAAAATGGCTTGTATTTTATCTAACTCTCATACAACGCGACTTTTTCTAGCCTAATCTTACTACCGTGTCCTGGATAGGTTACCTGCTAATAATCTATGGGATTCTGTTTCGTAATTACGATTAAGGCAATAAAAATATAATGGATGCTGATGATGATTTTACAAAGAGACTCGTTCCACTGATCGGAGAAAAGAGATCCTCTTTACGACGGATGTTACGCTGCAATGATAGGTTTTTTAAGAATTAGCTATAGAGAGAGAGATAATCTTCGAAAGGTATAGGGTGTCGCAAAAGTAATGCTCCTATCAGAAAATGCTATAAATTTTGCCTTGATGTAAAAAAATTAAAAGACCAAATAAAAATAATCCACAAGAAGAATCAAAGTTTTTCATATTTTTTTTTAAATTACAGCCAAAAACATCGGAAGGTTATTTTTGCGCCATCTTGTATACAAGGTTTTTGCGCCACCTCGTATACAAGGTTTTTGCGCCACCTTGTATTGATTCTTGTATTGATTCTTCTTGTGGATTATTTTTATTTGGTCTTTTAATTTTTTAACATCAAGGCAAAATTTATAGCATTTTCTGATAGGAGGATTACTTTTGCGCCACCCTATACTTCATCAATAGGCAAGACCTTTGGACCTCTTTTATAGAGGTGCTGGCGTTTTGGCGATTCGTAAAGTACTTTTTGTTCTGTAACAACAGACCGATGCTGTTTCTAATAAACTTTTAGGCTGCACTATAACGCAGATTACTACATCTAAATGTTCGTTAATTGTAATTTAAAAGTTCGTATTGAAACATTTGTATATATTTAGAGTTACCGAATGAAAAGCGTTCATTAGAATAGTGTAAAGTGTACGACAAAGAGGCTGGAGTGTCGGTGGACGCTCCAAAAGTCGCAGCTGCGAACCGCGGCCGCTGGAATCAAAAGGATTTTCAAATAATAAAGTCGACGCAAAGCACTTTACTTTCCTATTCGCCTCTGAATAAATTTAAAACTGCTGTATTTTTCGTGATTCAGAAAGAAAATGTTGTCTTACTTAAAAAAAAGTACTTCGCTGTATCTTTTTTTTTTTTAAATTGTTACTGCGAAAACGTAGACAAAGCAACATTTACTACAAAAGTAATCTGCGCGGTAAACATTTGTGTTTATTTGCGTGAATAATTTTAAATATTAAGAAATGACTTATGATCCTCTCTGTTCTGTTGTGATGATGATCGTCGTATGCTGTTGCATCTCCCAGTCTTCGTACTCATGCCGCCTTCGCCTCGCGAGCGGCTCCGTGGCCCGCCGTTACACGAACACCCGCCGCTGAGAACAAACCGAATAAAAAATAAGTGAGCCGCCGTCACTCCCCGACTTACCGCGCCAGATTAAGCCGTTTAAGGGCGTATTTCTTACATCCACCGCCCTCCCTCGCCGTGTCCCTCTCCCGTTAGGGAGGGACGAATTCATTTTACTGCGTTTCTGCTTGTTGACGTTCGCATTTGGAGCTCGTTTTTATCACAGCGTTGGATTTGTTTTTAAGTCAGAGGTTTCTTATGAAAAGTGATTAAAATCAGCAACATTACCATATTAATAACATCACCATTATTAAAGTGATTACTTAAATATAATATTACTTAATTCATCAAATTCCCATAAAATTGCTGGTGAACTACTGGTAGCTCTCCGTTGTAGGAGATCATCTAAGGTCTAGGTACCACTGCAGCGCCTATCGCAACTAACGGACAGTAGTATGCAAACATTACTGTGATCCGGTTTGAAAGAGGTAGTAGCTATAGAAATTACCAGGGTAATGAGGCTTAACATTTTATGAATCAAAGCGATCAGTATAATGTGGTGCTACCACACCACTTACCATTAGGTAAATGTACAAAAATAGGTTTCATTATTATATTTCAGCCTCAGTGAACATGGGTTGATGTGTGCTGACGTTACCGTGTTCCGGTTTGAAGGCCGTTGTAGCTAGTGAAATTACTGATGTAACGAAACCTAACATCTTATGTCTCAAGACAACGAGCGCAATGTGGTGCTGTGAATAGTATTCTAACTAGGCGTATCACTTACCATCAGATGAACGACTTGTCCGTCTCATCGCTTCGTACAATAAAAAAAATCAGTATTTTTTTATTTAATGAAGCGACGAGACAAGTGGATCACTCACCTGATGTTAAGTAATACGCCTAGTTAGAATACTATTCACAGCACCACATTGCGCTCGTCGCCTTGAGACAAGATGTTAAGCCTCGATACCCCAATAATTACACTGGCTACAGCGCCCTTGAAACCGGGACACGGTAACGTTTGTACACTATTTGTCGGCTACAGCAGCTGCTGCGGTGGTACCTAGACGGTCTCCATCAAATATAAGTAAATATTCCACTGAATATCTAAGAACTATACCTGCACAAGAAGGCTCTCATATTCCACGTCTAGACTTTGATCAAGGACTGGTCAGGTGACGGTATCTTCCTGAGATCCACACTGCATCACCTTGGCTCAGTGGAGTGCCCTTGTTGGCTAAGCCGAACGAGTTTCATTTCCCGCCTGTCATAAATTTGCTAATTGGTAATATTTGGCTTCTAAGTAGCGACGGTCGGTGACGAAGCGAGCACAGCATCATGAGACCGAGGGCACCCGACCACCGACAGGTGGGTTCATAGAGATTTGGAGCAGCATCAGTTGAAGCCAATATTTATACCTGTTGGTAAATTTATTTGCTTTCTTAATAAAATGAAACCAGTAAGTGTCAAGAGGTGTAAGGGGTTCCGCACAACAACTCACGGGACCCAAGCCAACCTCACCTGCTCGTGGTGCACACTGCTAATCAACAAACGAGGCTCTGGCTTCCGCCAACTCTCATTGGGCCAGCGTGGAGGGTAATGGCCAAAATCCCCCCACATGAATCCCTACAAACATGGGGATCTTTGCGGAAGGCCTACGTCCAATAATGGACGTCTATCAGCTGATGATGAAGTGGCAAGTGGGAATACTTACTGTTGACTGTTGTTAACTTTTTTTATTTCACAAAGTGTGCAGACGAATGCGACGTTCACCTGATGGTAAGTGCCCTGCCCTGCCCAGACAACGTGGCGCTAGTTTGGTATACTTAGCACCACTGCGCTCGACAGCTTGAGCCATAGCATGTTAAGTCTCGTTACCCCAAACCGGAACACAGTATTGTTTGTTGGCTGCTGTAGTACCTCCGTAAACGTTCTCCAGAAACAGAGACCTACCACCAGGAAATCATTTCTTTCATCAAACGTATGAGATCCGAAAGCATCTAAGCGACACGCTTCCACATCTAGGACTTCTTTTTGACACTAGAAATTGACGTCAAGTACATCTAGGATAAACGTACAAAAAAATGTTTGCTTATTATAATATTTCAGTCTCAGTAAACATGAGTTGATGAGATGAGTGCTAGCATTAATGTATTCCGGTTTGAAGGGCGTTGTAGTTAGTGAAGTTACGCGGTAAAGAGACTCGACATCTTATGTCTCAAGGCGACGGGCAACGCGGGACCGGTCGATGTGGAGATCTTTGGGAGAGGACTATGTGCAGCAGTGGATGTTGTTGATGATGATGATGATGATATCATCTAGGATAAGGATTCTTCATGTCTGTTGTTGTTGTTGTCTGTATTTTTTTTTCGTTTTTCTAGTTATTTTGACGAGATTACTACAGTTATATTGTTACTATCAAAGTTTATCTCTGTGATGTGCCGGAATGAAATTGTTCCTTACGGTAGGATTTAACAATGTTTTTATAGACTATTACTTTCTTCATCAACTGGCTCGAATCGAGATGTGGACGTTCCGGAGATGCAATAAAACCATCACGAATAACATCAGTTGACGGGCTTTTGATAGGTTATATGTACACTATCACTCTCGCAGCAGATATAACTATAACTAACGAAGCGACGGATCTTACAGATTCGTCAGGATGATTATATTGCACCACATAGCGCTCAACGCTTTAAAATTCGATGTACATAGTAAATTTACTAGCTATAGTACACCTATAATAGGGTACCTTGTAACTCACGCCTTACTGTACAGCATCAGTAATAGACTTTACAGTAGTACCTGCTTAAATAATCTCGGAAGCGTCACTTTTCTGGTAAAGCTTTCTAAAAAGCTACCACATTTAACTAACCCTTTGACGGCTGATACTTTAAACTAATTTTAATCAAACGTTTTTTTTACGTTGACCTGATGGTAAGTGATACTCTTATCCACGGTAATCTGGTGCAAGATGAGGTGATATACACAGCACCACATTATACTGATTGCTTTGACGTATAAAGTCTCATTACTCGAGTAATTTCAGTAGCTACAACTTCCATCTAACTGGAACACAGTAATGTTTGCACACTACTGTTTGGGGGCAGAAATTGGCGTTGCAGTGGTACATAGACGGTCTCCGAGAATTCACTGGCAGTAGATCCTTACTGCCAGTGAACTTTTAATAACTAATTAGATATTTTCGATTTATTAGTGTTGGGACATTGTTGATCATTATTTTTCATACTATTATCTGTTATCACCGGAGGCAACATATATCATATACAGAGGCATCCATCGGCCGCATCGTTGGTTTCCATTTCCTCATACTTCATATTGGGAATGCGACAGTCACATTGCTATTCTATTAAATTCTATTTTCTTTGTAATATTTGAATCCTTAACGGTGAAAGAGTTAATCATGTAAAAGGATGTGGTGGCTGGTGGTGTATACGTTGGAATGGGTTAAATTCGTTTTCATTTATTGGGTGGAGTTCGTTGATTAATGTTACCGAGCTATTTCGTTTCTACGGGTTCGACTGTAACTGTTCGACTGGCTTCATTCCAAATCGACGACGATTTGTCCCCACCTGCTCCCTACCTTTGTGTAAGTTGACAGCTAATTTTAGTTAAAGGCGCAACAGGATCTATTACCCGAGGCTCATACTAAGTACTTATGGAGAGAAAATTTATAGTTTAAAGAGAGTCCGCACACCTTTTTAAGGAGTAAATTGATTTTTCATTTTATTACGTGCTAACAGAGTCAACGTAATTCAAAACATCACTTTAGTATGTAAGATTTATTCAATAATAAACAAAATAATTTGATACCGTTTGATACGAGTAAATAGAAACTATTTTATTATTACAATTTAGTTAACGCTCTGAAGCATTTATCAATGAAGATTATTATGGTTGAAGTCAGCTGCAATAATAGCCTTTCCTTACACAAATGGATTGCAACTGAAAATAAACGATATAAAATTTAATAGCTCACTTTAAGTATAACACAATTTCAGTATTCCACTCTATAGGTTTATGCAGAACGCTTGACATAAAATTAATAGCAATAATACGTATCTTTATACTTTTGCTATAATATTATGACAGGCGTTAGTAACAGTCCAGTATGGGAGGTGTATTAATATGTTTACAAATATAATAGTGTTACAAGATACGTTTTGTACGGAGAAAAAAGTTATGTCTAGCTATATATTCCGGTAAAATTGTTATGCTCTATTGATTTTTTTAAGAGCGTCCGTGAAATCACTTTGGAAAATTGGTAAACTCTGTTCCATTAAATGTGGAAGACTTGAATTTATGTGTATCAAACGTGAACATGTAAATTTGTATCTGATATTTAATGTTAGTTCAAACTATACTTATAGTAAAAAAAATATACATTAAAACATTTGCGTATAAATGTGTAGTCTAGTTAATTTCAACAATAGTCATCTGATAAACATAATTTTATGGATTTGATATGGGATTTATTACGCTCTAAGATTTTTTAAATTTAGTTTCATAGCATGAAATCAATAAGCCTTTGATTGAAAAACAGTAAAGTTTGCTCGTTACTATTTGTAGACCTGAATAAATAATGCGGAGACATCTGTTTATACAGCCTTCATCCGAAAGGCCCGGCTACAGTATAATCAATGATAATTATAAAATTTACTTCGAACAGAAGATAATGATCTCAATAAAAATAATTGAAAGGGGTTTCGAAAATAATTTGTCCAGTACTTTGCAATGCAAACAAGAGGACTCACTATACTTAGCACTTACTATACTATTTAAAAAAAAAAATTGATTTAAAAATTATCTGTATATTTTTACCGGTGTTGCAGAATTATTATATGAGAACCGGATCCGGGTTTTATAAAATTCTATCGATAGTAATAATTCGCCGGAATCCGTTTGATGATGCAGGCAGGACAGGTCCTGCCATGTCGGTATGGAGATTTTTTAGGGAGGCCTATATTCAACAGTGGATGTCTACCGGCTGACGGTGATAATGACTAAATAAGATCTAACATATTTAATTACGATTTTATTCAAATGTGTTTAAATCGAAGAAAAAGCTTTTCTTTCAAATTC
Source organism: Ornithoptera alexandrae (assembly GCA_029030555.1). Taxonomy (NCBI): domain Eukaryota; kingdom Metazoa; phylum Arthropoda; class Insecta; order Lepidoptera; family Papilionidae; genus Ornithoptera; species Ornithoptera alexandrae. Next base: position 13,123,668 of record JARDVY010000288.1, on the reverse strand, counting down.
TGTTAAATTTGCTTCACACAAGTTCAAATCACATTAGGGCCTATTGTATTTTTAGTACTTTATTTGTAGCCGTACGTAAAGTAAATTTTATTTAAAAGGACAGTTCTACCTTATTTTTAATAGAACCTTGAATTATTGCGGATCCTGTAAAGAAACGTGAAATCACCAAATTATTCTAATAAGGGCGAAGTTCGAGCTCTTTGTAGTAAAAGTTGACTTTTTTTCATTAGGAGCCTTTCAAAAAACCGGATATCGATTTCTGTCGAGTAGGAGGTAGTGAGTTGGGGGAGATACCTTTGCAATTAAACAGTGTTGTTGAAACGTTAAATATTTTCAGTATTTATGTTTGTTGAGGATTGCTTACAATTTATCTTCTTTAATTATAATTTCTTGTATTAAGAGTAACGGCCTTGTAACAATCTTTTTGTGTATAAATAACAAATTATATTTATGTACACGAATGCATATAACGCTTTATGTATATCTTAAATATATTATGTAAATGGTGATGAATAAAAGAGAATTTTATGTATAAAGTATGAAAAATAACTGTCCTAATGGAACCTTTTATTATTATCAGAAAAGAGACCGCACCGAGTTGGCCATAATTGGAATGATTTGGCAATTTGACGTCCATTCAAAGAGATCTTTTGAGATAAAAACGGATGGCGGAATAAATACACATCCCCGGATGGAGCTGAATTTAAAATTGATGTATTCCCGCTACGGCACGAGCCAAAAGCTGAATGACGTACTTCCTGCAAGACTTTGAATGAATGTCTTCGGTTGTGGGATGTCACTGCTAGTCTGCTTCGTCTAGATAGGTATCACCGCAGCGCCTATTTCTGCCGACAAATACTACTGTACAAACATTATTGCGTTCCGGTTTGAAAGGCGTTGTAGCAAGTGTAATTACTGGGGTAAACACAGACAACATCTTATGTTTCAAGCAATGAGTGTAATGTGGTACAGTATATATCATCCTAAGTTGAACCACGTCGTTACGGGCAGGCGTATCACGTACCATCAGGTGAATGTTTCGCTCGTCTCCTCACTTAATTTAATAAATAAAAAAAGATTAAGTAATTTTTATTTTTCTCTTCCTTTACTTGGCATCAAGTTCTTTGATAATACATCTTTCCATTTTATCTTAGACCTGCCTGTGGGTTTATGAGCGGTGAAATAACACTGCAGTGCCAAATTGCCAATGTAATCAGGCGCTTTTTTTCATTACCATATTGTTTGAAAATTAAAAAAAAATTATATATTTGGAACAGGTCAAACCACTGTCCAACAGGTTGACGGACGATCTGGTGATAATTGCGGGAAGTAGCTGGATGAAGGCAGCGCAGGATCGTTCGACGTGCAGATCTTTGAAGGCCTAAGTCTAACAGTGTACGTCTTTCGGCTGAAGATGATGATGATGAACCACTGCCAGCCTTTCACAGAATCCGAGCTTGATGATCCTCTTTTGGCTGCTATAACATTATATATTTATAAGACAATTTTAATCTAAACAGCAGGTGAAAATATTGCTTTCAAAGCTGTTACTATCTGAACAAATCTTCACCAGGATTTGCGAAGTATTGTCAATAGATTAAATAAATCGTTTGAATGATCGAAACTCATCAGATCTTCGTATAAATCCTGAACGTAACAACATTTCAGCCAAACGGCTATCATTCGCCAAATTGTTTGTTTTAATCAAACAAAGTGCTCTGCGTGTAAATATCTGAAGTACTCACACACAACGAGAACCTTCGGCTCTGTTATCTTACGCGACAAGTTTTTTTTTTGATTAAAACAATAATATATCAAATTAAGTAGTTTCAGCCATACTCTAAGTGGAATTCATGTTTCGGTTACTCCTTTGCAGCGAAGAGCTGTTAAAAGTTATTTAACTTAATTATGTAATTTTTTATTTCATTATTATATGAAGATGTGTATAAGTAGGGTGAAGCTATGATTAAGGGTTTTAAATCATTCATCCGCAAGTATTCCACCTTGTAATAAATATAATTCAGCTGTGGGATCGTATTGTCGTTACCCCTCTATTTACGGGTAACGTTACGGGAATGAACCACTTCATGACCCCGCCTCGGACCCTGTAATGGGCTATGAAACGTATCTTAAATTGGAGCTTGCGGCCGCAGTGGTCCTGCGTTGGGGGCAAAATAAGCTTCCCTTATTAACATCGTATTTTCACAGACCGAACTGGCAAAAGATTTGTATTACTATACGATATAAGATTTTTTTTTGGTCACAATGGAAAGGAACGGGCTTTTGAAATATTTTTTTTACGACTCTTTGTTTAGGAAGTCTAGATTGTGTCTATTCTTTTCAGTAAAAGCTCCCTAATCGTTTTAAGGAGATTGCGATTACTTTGCCCTTGAACGAGGTAGAGCTGTAATAAACATTAATTATATTAAACAGTAATCACGTTACACTCTATATACACAGTTTAATCGTAAGTGATTACGTATAGTTACGTATTCGAGCTGTTATGTATGTTAGCGAATTAATTTCAGTTCGAACCGTCTCCTCGCTAATGGCTTTAAGATGCGGTTTATAATCTTAAAAGCGGAGATGCTTTCGGAGACAGTCCCAAGAGCTTTATATCAAATAGAACAAGCTTATAGCAATATTAATAACGTAGAAATAGCAGTTTAAGGTCTTTGATATATTTCAGGATTTTTTCTATTAATGCTTTATTGATAACTATAAAAATTAAGTTCCTTTTCACAAATTTAAAACCTGAGGAATTTTCTGAGTACGCCTTTGTTATGATGAGAATTGGAGTTAAGCAAAAAAAGGAAAACAGCTGTGTAACATTAATATGGCATGACTAAAAATACGAGAATAACAATTGATAATAGAAAATATAATAATAAACATGGGTATCGTTCACTTGTCTAAATAGAGGGGGTGATAATTAAAATGATACACACTGCACGATGTTCGTCGCACGTATTACGTGTTTGGTCGACCCGAACGCATTGGCAGTGTTACACCACCTTTTTGGATAGGTGACTAAAAATCTACCACCGGTTAAATCTGTGTACCCCTGTGTAAGAGGTTCCGCCCAACATCTTACGAAGCCCAAATCAACCTAATCTGCACGTGGTGCACCCTGCTAAACAACAGACGAGGCGCTGACCAACCACCAACATGCACTGGGCGAGTGTGGTGGGGATAAGGTCCAATTCCCTCTCAATGAGGATCTTTGAGGGAGGCCTATACACAGCAGTGGGGATAATTCGGCAGATAAGGAGAAGAAAGGAAAATCTTAAATTGTAATAAGGGCAATTATTTAAAAGTTCTTGATCCATCAGTACAAATAGACGCTTCAGAAGTGAGAGAGAGTCAAAGACTAAAATGGACTCCTACCAATGAAACATTTTCCCACAATAATCATTTCACTCCATTGTAAAAGTTTTTGAAGTAAAAATGAGAAAAAACGCGAAAGATTCAAACACGGCTCTATCAAATCAATACAATAAGAACTCTATCTAAGAGCTCACAGTCGAATGGAGTTGAATGTTAAGGTTTCGTATTAGGAAAGGACTGATGTTTTTTCTTCGTTTCTCCTATACACTACAAACGTCTCGGAAGCTCTCGAAGGATATCATTAATAATATGAAAAACGAGCTTTCGTTTCTCGTGAAGAAACTGTCTCCGATATAGCGAAAGTAAATGAAATATAAAAACTTTTTAGAGTATGCCATTTGGAAAGGTAAAAGGACGCTGATACGTTCACGGTTCATAGCATCAGGGTCTAATTTTGAATAAGTTTGGAAAATATTTAGGTAACTCGTTGGTTTAACTCGGAGTAGGGAAGAGATAGTTTTTATTTTTAAGCACAAAGTGAAGATAAAATTATAGAGCCGTAGATTTTATATACAATTCTTAGTCCAGAGTTTCCACTAGATACTGTAGTAATGTTTGCAAATGTAATAAATTCTTCGGTATTCGAGTACATTTTTGTAGACCGGAAAGTAATAGTGAGAACAATATTTTATGATTTACTTCCTGCCTCATAACATCAAACTGCATCGTTTAAATCTGCAATTTAATAAGCCGCTGTGCACTCTTGGTTAACTTATTAAATAAATCGCAAATTATAAATGGCGTCTAAGATTAAAACAATGTGAAAATGTCGTCGTTAGATCTCCTCGTAGTCCGCCCAAACCCTTTTAATTTCTTCAAATTGCTTTGATCAAATTGACATTTGGAAGATGGCGATGAGGGCGCTCCGAGATGAACAAGTGGCGTTAAATTTTAGAAACGGGCGTCGTTGTGTTGCGGAATTAATTTTAACAACTTCCGTGAAGTAAACGGAAATTAACTTTTCGATGGGTACGCTGATTGAATGACGTTAAAGAGTGTATTTATCGTTTGACATTGCAATTATATCAATTGTTAACGGAGCGACGAAAACCTCGTTGATGTTGGGAGAAAGGGGATGATTATCTATCAGATATCAGCGGCTTCATAACAAAGTTGTTGACCTATAAGATAGACTTCTTTAATTAGAAAAAATTTAGAGAGGTACTGTTTGCTAAAGTTTAAAGGGTGATGTAGAATATAGGGAGAAATGGAGAAAGATGAAGAACGTCAAACCTTGCAACGTTATCCTATAATGGCTAAGAAAAGTGATAGCTTAAGGGGTGCTGTGAAGCAAAAGAACATCTAATAAGTAGAGAGACATCTTTGTTTCAAGACGATGCCCATGGTACCTTATAGTGATGAATCACTTGCCAACTTATACGCTATTTAGATTAAAAAAAATCAGGTAATCAGTTTTGGCGTATTTTAATAAATATACCGTAAAACATTTATAATTGTTAATCACGTAACAGTTTTGCAAACACTATTAAGATATTTAAAACAATAAGTTTAAACGACAATAATTTGTTTTTATTAATATGCAAACGTAAATAATGTCTCTTGAAATTATATCAAAAAGAAAAAAACAAAAAAAAGCCGCACAAAATATATTTAGGGTAATGATTGATTTACGTCCGTATCCTTCTGCGGAATGTGGACCCGTTCGAACAATTCTTCCAATTTAATTTCATCCATGCAGAATCCTGACGGTAGAGTGTCCTCTAGACTCTCCACCTTCTTTTCTATTAAACTTTTCCCCTTATGACGAGTATGTAAGGCCGACAATAGGTTTCCATTGCCATTATCTACATTTCCCATACTTTTAATGTTTACAACATTGTGACTGCCTTCATTACCGCGGGTTAAATTGTTTCGTTTATCGAAAACCGTTCGTATAATCGTTTCGAGGGCTACCTGATCTTGGATTCTGCCCTGTATGGCTGCTGCTTGAACGTTTGCTACGATCTCTTTGTACTTATTCTCCAATTTTTCTATAGTAGCCAAAAGTTCCTTTTGATTCTCATGTGTGAAATCTGATATAATTTCCGTCCTTTGCTTTAGCAGTTGAAGATGGAATGAGCTATCAAGCAAATTTTTGCTGTAGTGTAAGCTGGCTAGTTGCGCTTGATACGCTTTAACACGTTTATTCTTAACCTTTTCCATTTTGTAAAGTTTCTTCTCAAATTCTAGTGCCCTTTCGTTTATTTTTCCGGGACTATAGTCATTTGATGCTTTAATAAAACTATTTCTTAGTTCAGAGTTATGAGCCTTCACTTCTTCCAGTTCTATTTTTAAGTTATCTATCTCTTGATTTTTCAGAATTAACATATTATCTTTTTCCGCTTTAATTTCATTAAGAGATGTTGTTAATTTATTTATTTCGGTTTCAGTTTTTGATTTTATATTATTTATATTTAAATCGTATTCGTTTCTAATGGTCTGTATCGTTTTTTCATAAGTATCCTGAACGTCTTGCTGTAAAGAGGTTTTAAGTTTTATAATTTCCGCTTCGTGTTTTCGTTTCAATTCTTCAACTTCTAATAGTTTTAAATGATTATTCTTCTCTGATTCTCGTTTCAATTCATACATATATGATTGACAATCACACGAGTAGTTCTCGTTGGCTTCAGTATTTGTGCCACAGTGAATTGACGGCTTAAGGGTTTGCGTTGGCAAATATTTCCGGTTATTATTTTCTTTCATAGCTTGTAATTCTTTATGCAACATTGTATTTTGTTTCTTCATCTCTCTCAATTTATCAATAAGATTGTTTACCCTCAAATATACATTATCTTCAGGCAGTAAATCTTTGGAAAAATTCATATAAAATAAATTATTATCAATAGTTGAATTAGACGTAGACTGTTCATTTTCAAGCTGATTTTTTAATATATGTATTTCTTTACTGTTGTCTAAAATTGATTCAACTCTTTTTGTGGATATGGAGACATCGCTGCGGGCAGATCGAAAAATGTTTTGAAGTATTGAATTTGTGTTATTTGAAAGTATTTCAATGTTATTTTGATCAGGAGTATTAATATGTGCTTCAGCTTCGGAGAACGAATCATCACTGTTCACTTCATCAAACAACATTGGTAGTTCTTTTGGCGGAGGACTGGTGAAAGGATGTGTCAGAATGCCATTCGCTAATTGGAAACAAAGCGTGAAAAGGTATTTATTACGACGGATTTTTTCTATTTCTTCGCAACCCGATAGTCTTTGAATCCATGTGTTACATATTTCAATATCTTCTGGATCAAGTAACTGTCCCAAGTAAGGCTTTAACATCTGCAAGTATCTTATATATTCAACATCGAGATTTGCACTATCGTCTTTGTCCATTTTAAGGTACCAAATCTATTCATAAAATTTAGTTGGAAGTTTGACAAATTGTACTTCTTCACCGTGACATTTATGTTTCTGTTTAATGGTGGATAAAAAAGTGTCACTTTTCAATAAGATCTTTTTTAATCTAACATTCAACCAAAATAATAAGATGTACAAATAATGATAAGAATCACTCAGTACTTAATTCCCGATAAAAACGTGTGCTTAAAATTTAACCTTATAACCCAGTTAAATCAACCTTTTTTACCTACCTACTTATGTGGCAAATATGCTTGCGGCCCGCCTGATGTTAAGCAGTAACCGCAGCCTATAACCGCGAGTAACATCAGCGGTATTACTGGGCGAGCTGCTGACCCTGCAGAAATCTTTTTACGCCCTTTTTGAAGAACTTCATGTTGTAGCTCCTAGGAAAAACCTCTACAGGTGACTCGTTCCATAATTTAAGTATTTTCGCGAGAAAACATCTTTGAAACCGGACCGTACATGACTACTGCGGTTCCAGGGTATGAGGATGAATTCCCAGCCGATGGCGAGGTGTGGCCGTGGACATTATGTCAAACAGTCCATCAGAACATATGTCGTTGTAAAGGCGGTAGAACACACACAAAGAGGCAAAGTCTCTCCTAAAACCAAGAGAGAAGCACCGCTTCCTGTCACCGATAAGTAATTCCCACGCTGCGGTGATTTAACGTAAATTATATCCAATTCAATAGAATTAACAATTATACTAATTGGCAGCATCTCTCGCCGCTTAGCCGATGGGAATTACTAACGCATCACCAGTATTAGTTCCATGCCGCAGTGTATAATTACTGTACTAGTTAACGTGCAGTAAAATTTATCCCATGTGACATTACGAAACTCGAGTAATGGCCAATTTACTGGTGGTAGTGTCTCTGTTGCTGGAGACCGTCTAGGTATCACCGCAGCTCCTATATCTACCGCCTAATAGTGCCTTGCAAATATGACTGTGTTCCGGCTTGAAGGGCGTTGTAGATAGTGAAATAAGTCTTGACATCTTATGTTTAAAGTGTCTACATTGTGGTGCTGTGTATATCATCCTAACTAGCACCACATTGTTATGGGCAGGCGTATCACTTGCAATCACAACGTCTCGCTTGTCTGGTTTAATTATATATATATTATATAATAATTTTATTAAAAATTATGATGAGGTAAATTTTATAAATTATATTAGAAATTGAGCTAAAACGTTTTAAATAGGTACAAATTTTTTTTTTGCTTTGTAATTGAGATCCCAAATTCTTATCTCGAGCTGCATGTGTTTAACCGTTGGTACCCTCATATTGTAATAATATTGCTGTGATGCAGAATTCCACATATGAGTCACCATCCATGGCGTAATTGTCACTTAACATCAGGTGAATTAGAACTGAAGTGGAACAGTCTAATGAGAATGGTACGGAGCTGTAGAACGACTGAAAATAATACAGTATCGAGGTCTGAAACTGTACACTAAACGAGTAACACATTCAAACAGACAGTTACACCGTCAGTCTGAATCACTCGAACAGTCATCCATTCTTACAGCAAACAGGTGGATGACACACTCTGAATCACGTGTCCATTCAAAGTGTATTGTATGAAATAACTTAAACCTAAACAACTTAAGTATTTTTGCATTTAAAAACATACGCAGTAAGGTATTTGATTTAGATCGGAATCTCTATAGAACAATGTGTCATCTTCGCAGTGAGGCGAGGAATTCCTTTATGTAACCTGACGAAGCCAATGGATCAGTCTACGAAGCGGTTGAGCATTCGTATGAGGAGACCCCGGTTCGATTCCCACCGAGCTTCAACTTCCGGTGATGGAAACAATCGCGATTATTTTGATATGTTCAAAATACAGCTGTGGAGGACGAGTGATATCATTGAGCAGCGTGGTACATAAATACCTCAGACTCTTTCCTTACAGGAGTGGGACGCGAGTCCCAATAGTGGGAACCATCTTTGAGATATTTCGATTCAAATTCAATATATTTTACTGGTGGTAGGTAACTGTTGCTGGAGACCGTATAGGCATTGTGCAAACATTGTCGTGTTCCAGAGATGCTGTAACTAATATAATAATTACTAGGGTAAAAGGACTCAACATTTTTATATCTCAAGTTGACGAGCACAATATGGTACAGTGTCATCTTAACTAGTGCCACGTTGTTATTGGCAGGTGTATCACTTGACATCAGGTGAACGTATTGCTCATCTATTTTTTTTTAATAAAAAAAAACGACTGATAAGAAGAATCAATTCATTTGATATGAAATCAAAGGATATCCGGTCGTTACGTTAGATGAGGCGCAGGACGTCCACGGCGATACTCCTAAATTCACCAAAACATACCCAGGTTCAAATCTATTGGTACTAAACTAGCCAGTAATGTTAAGACAGCACTTTTTGTTTTACTGCAACACAGTAAACATTTCTCTTATCGCTCCATTTACCCGTGTGAGTAATAACTGAGTCGCGTTTTATGTCTATTTTTATGACCTAAGTGACATTCCGCAAAAGTAAATACTAGATTAGTTTTACAGTGTTGCTGTAAATTGCTTTAAAGGATGCATTTTGCAGAACTTTACATTTTTTTTTTAATTTAAATATGTGACGAGAGCAGCTGGACGGTCACCTAATAGTAAGTGATACGCCTGCCCATAACAATGTAGCGTCAGTTATTATATATAGTACATCACTTTGCGCTCGTCGCCTGCGACATAAGATGTTGAGTTAACAAATAATTATATTATCTACAGCGCCCTTCAATCCGGAACTCAGTAATGCACAGTACGGTTCGTCGTCTGAAATATTTCCGATAATATAGACCTACAAGCAGTGTCTTATGTCTGAAGCGATGAGCACAATATGACACAGTGTACGTCATCCTAACTAGCACCACGTTATAGACAGGCCTATCACTCATCCTGGGGTGTAAGGGTTCCTGCACAACAACTTACGGGATCCAAGCTAACCTCACCTGCTCGTGGTGCACGCTGCTGATCAACAAACGAGGCTCTGGCTCACACCAACCTGCTTTGGGCAAGCGTGGTGGTAAATGGCCCAAGTCCTTCTATATGAATCCCTACTCGAACGTATGGTTATCTTTAGGGGAGACCTATGTTCAGCAGTAGATGTCTATGAGCTGACGTTGATGATGATGATCAACCTAATTCTGTTTACCTTCATAACACCTATTTTTCTCTCCACCATACTGTTTACATCATCATCGGCCGATAGACGTCCACTGCTGGACATAGTACCCTAAAGATATCCACATCGATCGGTCCCGCGATGCTCGCATCCAGTGAGTTCCCGATATTCTCACCAGATCTCATCACATAGCGAGAGAGACAGAGGGAGTTATAGGATGTGAAGGGAGTGGATTAGGAAAGCGACGTCTGAAAATCATTGAGAGTATTTCTCGAAAGACAATAGAGCAAGTAGAGTTTATATCTACCTATTAGATTAAGTTTTAATGTTAGATTAAAAGCTAAATATTAAGTTATTACTGAAGAGAATCCAGTAAGAATTTATCTCTCTTTCTCTCTCTCTTAGATGAGAAATGCGGTTATAGGATACATAGGAACTCTTGTGAAGTTTAACCATATGAACAATGGACGTGTATTGGGAATATATTGTAACGTTTGATAGTTTAACAACATTATTGTTAAACTATCAATTAACTTTAAGGTTAGAATAAACTACATTCGCTTAACATTTTGAGCTGCAGTTGTTTTAACGGATGAACACCGTCACTGTGAAAGTGGTAATTTAAAATTACTGTCCGCGTTAATTTATTCCATCCCCCCTTTTTATTTTAATTCGACGGCGCTTTAAAAGCTGTGTTAAAATTTAGAGCTTATTAATTCACAGCGGTGAAGTGTTGAAGTGACTTTAGTAATAAATATTTAAAAAAAAAATCATATAAATGTATATCATCAGCCGATAGACGTCCATTGCAGGACTTAGGCCTCTCCTAAAGATCTCCACATCGATCGATGGATAGAAGGTTTCTCTTGCCGGAGATCGCCTAGGCGACCACCGCAGCGTCTATTGCAGTTGACAAACATTACTATGTTCTGGTTCTATTTCGCACATTTCATCTAATGCAGTTAATGAGCGCCGCGGTGCTGCGGCTTCTAACTTTGACTTGATGAATTCATCACCCGAGGCGGAATCCGTCAGTGCGGATTTTAAGACACTCATCGCAGAGGTGCGCGATTTTAGAGAGGAAATACGGCTAAGATTCTGGATGACGTCAGCGCTGCAAGCCATTCGACTGTTACAGCTTATCTGACACTGGGCACGTGGACTTGGATCCACGGCCTGTTTGAGGAAATACAAGGTAGGCGCAGGCTGCTGGAATTGCTAAAGGCCTTCATCTATCAGCTTACGGCGCGAGTGCCGCATTGTCGAGTTATGCATTCGTTTGGATTTACAAGGAAATTTTGTTAAAGATCAACGTCAAACTTCGTCTCCTGATAGCTCGCTTTAAATATCATTGAACGGCTGAAAGCTAATTTGAATGACCGAGACCAGGACCAGTTGCAAAATGATATCGAGATATCTTGTGTCTCCGAGACAAAAGGGGAAAATTTTTTGCATACGGTAATGAAATTAGGAGGTAAATTGGACGTGAATCTGTTGGAACAAGATATCGTAAGCGCCGTGAGGGTAGGAGGAGCGCAGATCAAGCGGGCGAGAGCCGGTCGGCTCGCTCTCACCCTGTTGAACAAATGTGCCTTTCATTAAACGTTAATGGTGTCAAATCAGTGTTAGGTACTGCATACACACCGCAATGGGTGAACGTGGATACTTTTTTGGATGCATTAACTAGCAGTGTCTCTTCCTTTTCCGCACGCGATCGTATGGTACTCATGAGAGATTTTAATATTGATTTTCTTTTAATATTATATAATAGTATATAATTATTTAATTTTTATTTTAATTATTTACTTATTTTACTTATTTTTAATATTATATATAGTATAATTGTTTTCACTAATCTCTCAAATTATAAAAAAATTGACAATTTTCTTAAGTATACATCTCTGCAACAAGTAGTTAACGTTTTTCCAGATTTTAATATAGAGGTCGAATTGCAACGTATATTATGTGATCCAGAATTAATAAATAGGCACTTTTTAAATGTACCAGGTAAGTGTGATATTGATTTTAATTTTGAATATACTTTAATAAAAGAGTTAAAATCAATCAGTGAGGGATCTGATGGTATTACGACTAGACATGCTACTTTTAATGTTGCCTCGTACATTACATATACTCACTGGAATCATTAACAAGTCTATAACAAGCAGCTCATTTCCTGACTCGTGGAAAAAGTCAATTGTCAGACCTTTGCCCAAGTCATCAAATCCGACAGGTTTTGAAATGTTAAGACCTGTGAGTATTCTTCCCTGTATTTCTAAAATACTTGAGAATGTTGTTTGCACTCTAATTACCGAGTACCAAGAGACCACCGACATTCTGCCTTCAATTCAATCAAGTTTCAGAAAGTTAAGAAGCACCTCAACGCCTTTGTTGAATGTAGTTAATGACATTTTATGTGGTGAGGATTCTAGCCGGGGTACAGTATTAAGCCTGCTTGATTTTTGCCGCGCATTTGAAACCGTAAATATAGCTCTCCTTTTGTCTAAATTAACTTATTACGGCTTTGATATATCTGTAGTTGATTGGTTCAATAGTTATTTATAAAATGGGATATAGATGGTAGAAATAAGAAATAACGCTGGCGAGAAAGTTGTGTCTTCAGCACAACCCGTAGTCAGAGGTGTACCACAAGGATCTAATCTTGAACCATAATTATTTATTTTGCACAGTGCTGACGTCATTTCTACCATTAAACACACATCTATACACTGTGACGCTGATGAGATTCAGGTTTACGTATCTTCTAAACCCGAAGTTATTAGCGCTGCAGTTATGAAACTAAACCAGGATTTGGATCGTATTGCTGAATGGGCTCAGAGAAACGCACTGGTTCTTAACCCATTAAAACCAATTATTTTAGTAATAGGTACAAAAAAACAATTATTAACAATGAATGGATTCAAGTCGCCAGGGTTACTTCACGGTAAACAGAGCAAGCAGTTGAGGCACGAAATTTGGGAAGTCATTTGGGAAGTCATGCACGTGGCGCTGCGCTTTGAAAGTCATGTTATTGAAATAGTTAGTAATTGTTTTTATAGACTTAAAGTTTGATATCACGTGCGTAATTATTTGAATGTAGGGGTAGAAATAAGAAAAAAGCTATGTGAAACTTTGGTTTTGTGTAAACTAAACTATAGAGACTTTGTTTATGGTCCTAGATTGTTGGCTAATACGAAAGGGCTCATTCTACGTGTACAAAATGCTTGCGCGAGATTCTGTTTCTCCGTGCCCCCTCGCGCCCATGTCACCCCAAGTTTATTGATGCCAGCGTCTTAAAAAAGAATGCAAGACGCGAACTTCATTTAGCAACTCTTCTATTTGGGACAGTTAAATATCATCAACCGTCATATATATACAACAAACTGAAATGGCTGCGTGATCTTACGACACGGGATACAAAAGTACGAGATTGCAGTTAGTGCTACCTCGCTTTAAGACATTTGCTTTCGGGGGTAGTTTCAGGTACAATGTGACAAGTACTGGAACAACTATCCCCCTCCCCCCCTTATACGAGCTATAGGGTTACGTAATAATTTTAAAGTTAAGTTGAAACAATTTCTGTTGAATTTACAAAAAAAATGCTACTTTGTAGCTAATTGGTAATGCTTACCAATGAACTCGTAGTTTCTTTTCCACGCAGCGACAGAACAATACCGCGCATGCGCCGCGCCATTGTCATATTGTACTGTACGTGTGTTATGTGTTATTCTTTTTGTTCTTCTATTTTTATTTTGCATTTATCTGAACTTTTTAATAACAATTTTTTTTCTGTGTAATGTATTTACCTTTTTTTATAGTTATAAATAATAGTGATTTTAGTTATGAATATATTTTTTTGTATATTTTTAGACCTGTAGCGTTTTTTTTTTTAGGCCCCACTGAAAATCAGGGTTGCGGTCTTTGTAGGCTGCAACATTACCTGAGTTGGTTCCTTTCCCACATGATCCAAGGTTAATATTTTGTTGTATTTTAATGTGTATTTTTTTGTTATTTTGTGGGAGTTAAAAAAAAAGAGTACTGTAGCTAGTTTGATCACTGGGGTACCGAAACATCACGTCCTATGTCTTACCGCGACGATACGCAATGTGGTGCAATGTGGTACGCATTCTAATCAGCGCCACATTGTCATGGGTAAGCATGTCATGATAGATAGATAAATAGTTTATCAGTTATCACTTACAATCAGGTGAACGTTCAGTTCATCTCGAAGCTTTGACGAAATATAAATTGAATATTATTTTCGCTGGCTATTTACTACAATAAAATGACTGCTATTATCACGTGTGCTGAGTCATTCGTCGTCATCATGTCAGTCTTCCGCTGCCCGCCGCTGGACATAGGCAATACATTACACCTGCAATCAGTTTGTCTGAAGTAATGCGTTCAATACGTTGGAGGCTAATCGGCCTTGAACGTAGTCGGAGAGCCAGTAACGATTCCTCTTTACTGACTAGTTAACTTTAAAAAAACAAAACTACGATTTCCTTATTAGCTACGAATTTGTAGTGTATAAGGAAATTGTAGTTAATTGTTTATGCTGTGATGTGATAAGCGAAAAAAATATCTTCGATTACATTTCCACTTGTCAGTGGTGTAAGGGTTCCCGTTCAACTCAGAGACCTAAGCCAACCTCGCTGCTTATCAACAAACGAGGCTCTGGCTTTCACTAACCCATATTGGACCAGCAAGATGAGAAACGGCCTAAATCGTTCCATATGAATCCTTCCAATTGGAGACGGTACCGGAGGCTATGTTGATTGTGACCAAGGCAGCACGGGACCGTTTGATGTGGAGATCTTTGGGTCAGGCCTATGTCCAGCAGTGGATGTCTATCGGCTGATAATGATGACATTTCCACTTGCGGCTGTTGTCTTACCTCTGCTCGAACCCAGAGTAAAGAATGATGCTTGCAAATGCTTATGTAATTTTCCAGGAACTCAACTATACGAAATAAATTTCTATACAGTTTCTCTATCCTTTGTCTCCTCGCCCCGCCATGGTCTGCAGCAGTTCCCAGCTCACGCACAGGCAGACGGATCCGGATGTTGAAAAAATATATAAAATAATTATTTTTAGAAAAATAAAAACAATCAAACGATTTAGTTCTAATAATCTATGTTCAGTGATTAAATCAAGTTCCGGTTGATGTCTTTGCAGGGATTGGAAGTACATCCGTTATACAAAAACTGGTTTACAGCTGCTAACATTCCATTGTCGGAGACAAAAAATATCAAATGTTACGGTTTGAAAGGCTTTGTAGATAATGAAATTACTGTGGTAATTTAAGACCTTGTAGTTTAGTGATTAGCAGATAATGATGTTGTGTATGTCATCCTAACTAGCGCTAATAGATATTCTCTCTGCTTCTTACCTTTCGTCGTCTGATGGTGTCTGCATTCCTGCATCTTACCTTCCACTTCACTGTATGCTGAACATAATCGTGTGCCCGTGCGAAAGGCACAGGCACAGTTTCGTCGACAAAGAAAAAAAAATTAAAACGATCCTCTAGCTTTTAGTATATTTGGTACTATATATTATGCTGCAGTAATATATAATAACGTACAGGTGGTGTGAGCCGATTGGCTAACCAGCGTTTCACTTCAACCGGCAGCACCGCAATATCAACCTTACTGCCGGGGTGTTTAAGATTCATATTTGTTTGACAACTAATCGTTATAACTTATAACACATTTCTAAATGTTATGATGAAAGATGTTTGCGTTGTTATATACCTTCAAGCAGCAAGCGTCTCTAACGGCTATTTATTATTGCCCAAACAATACATCATCATCATAATTCGATAGACGTCCACTGCTGGACATAGGCCTCCGTCAAAGATCGTTGCAAGACTGATCGATGTGGAGGAGTGTGAGGAGACAATACGTTTAATATAATTCAGGATCTATTCAAATAGATTTACTAGTGCTAGGTCTGTGGCGTTTCCACCCCATGTATTGAATGTATCTGTACAATGCCTTTTTTTTGTGGGGAAATAGCATTCCGGCATAACTCTTCTGCTAAAGGGTTAGCAGAAGAGTTAGGCCGGAGTGATACCGGCTAAACCTCCACTTTATCCTTCTGGAAACCCTCGGTCGGAACTACATCAACGCTTGCGCGTACTTCCGCAGTCCCAAAGGCATTGATCCATTACAGGATCTCGCCTCAGAGTGGAGCTGCTACTCCCGACATTCCCCTGTCGCACAGAAGCTCTGTACGCGCCACCTCCAGGTCTTAGATATACGGTAACGAGTGACTCCCGAACCCGCAGCCGTAGCCTCTGTTATTGAGGTTGGAGGTTATTATGCAGGTCTCTGGCTACGAATAGAAGCGACGTTCATTTAGTCTCCCTCTCCACAGCCTGCTTTTCCGACACCACTTCCTGCACATTAAATATCGTAGTGTATGACGGATATCCAGCACATAGCGGGGAAAGTCAACGCTGTCGCTGATACGGTGTCCAGAGTTGAAGCTATAGTGCAACCAATCGATCTGCTGCAACTCGCGAAAATGCAGGAAACAGACGCTGAACTAATGTACATACTGGACGACCAGACTTCTCTTCGTCTGACTCTAGTAACACTAGCATACTAGGCGCCAGCGCTAAAATATACTGCGATAAACCATAGGGAGAAATAAGGCCGTACATCAACATCATCGTCAGTCGATAGACGTCCACTGCTGGACATAAACTTTCCCCAAAGATCCCCTTATAGATCAGTCCTGCGTTGCCTGTATCGCCGGGTACTAGCGGCCGTTTTTTTTAAGGGTTCACATGAGGGGATTTGTGCCATTTCCCATCACGCTGTTCCAATGCGAGTTGGCGGGAGCCAGAGCCCCGTTTGTTGATTAGCCGGCTGCACCACGAGCGGGTGAAGTTGGCTGGCTTAGGTACTGTGACTTGTTGTGCGGGACCCCTTACCCCCCTCTTTTTATATTAAATTAAATTAAAGGAATCCTTAAACAATAATTAGGCTCTCGTATAATCACACTTTAAGTGTTCAGGATGATGAATACTAATCTCTATTAGTATTATTAACGTTTTGGCCTTACTTTATAATTAATTGTGATAGTGTCGGTTAGGACCTTATTCCACGATGTGTTTATAGTAACAATCACTTCTTTTAGGTTCGTATAGAGGGGTGAATATTCGTAAGAAAGTCTGATGTCGTTCGTGTGGTTTATTTTCTTCAGCTTATAGGAGTTCACTGCTGGACATAGGCATCCCCAAAAGATTCCCACAGAATCTGGTTGGAATTCTTATAGGAGGATTTGGGCCATTCCCCACTTAGGGTGCACCGCGAATGGGTGAGGTTGGCTTGGATCCCGTGAGCAGTGCGGTAACCCTTACACCCTTCATCTTGTTACGGGTTTACAATTATTATATCTCGTAAGACCCCGACACGGGTGGTTAAATTCGCATCCCCACTATATCGTTGGAAGTCTCCCTCCCCGAATAATGTTTTTATGTAATATAGTATTAAAAACGTTTCCTTCACCCCGTGTTATTAGCATATAAATGTGCACCTATAACAAAACAACTATTTAAGAAAAGTGTCTGCCTTCCTTCGTTCACTCGTGTTAGTCTCTTATATAGTTAAGTAAGCAAAAACAAAGTAGTTTAATAGATGTGATTGTGTCACGAATGAAGATCCTTCTGTCCAAACAGGAGAAGGACAAACATAGAGGACATCATTAAAATTTAACTCGACACCGATTGAGATTAACAAGAAATTTAATGTAAGTGTTACAGCGCCCTACGAATCGGATTTTTAAGAGTGAATAGGCTACGTCTAAACTAGTGCGCTTTACTATATTTACTACTACTATTACTTTATATATATAAAGGTTTTAAACAAATTAAGTATTCTGTTAATATCTCCATGTACATATATATTTATTAACTATACTGTAACAGATACAAGGAAAACGTCGAAAGAATTGCGCAGTATTTTGATTACGTATTTACACTGATGTATGCATATGTTGCAACTCTTCATTATTATTACAGATAATAAATATTAAACTAGGTAGAATATTAAAATGATTAATTGGTTTTATTTATAGGTTATAACTGTGCATAAATAATTGAAAATAACGTTTAATTAATGTCAATTATAATGACGTGATGTTTAACTTTACAATTAATTATAATCATAATAAAAATACGCGAGTATAATACCTGTTCCTTCTCAATTAACAGTTACTATATATATTTATATAACGTAGCGACGAGACGAGCGGGACGTTTACCTGATGGTAAGTGACACGCCTGCGCATAACAACGTGGCGCTAGTTGGTACTGGCGGTAAGTCTCTGTTACCGGAAATCGTTTAGGTAGGTACTACAACAGCAGCTCTGTAGTCGCGGGCTATTAAGAATAGCACTAAGGTATTCCCTGCCTGTCGTACAAGGCGACTGAAAGGGTCCTCGGGTTCGTGAGCTTTGAGGGTGGGAGCCCTCAGAGGTCAATAAGTGGATGCTAAGGAGGGCTTTGCCTTTCCGTGGTATATTTTTGCTAGAGCGCAGGGTGGGCACCGGTGCGTTCCGTAGGAGATCCCGGAGCCCCTCCTAATGCACTGACGGAGACCACCGAACACCGAATGGGTTTTAGTGGGTAAAAGCCCCACATGACCTTGTCTTCCCCCCAGAAGCAAGGTATCTTTTAAGAAGATTTCCCCTGCGATAAAAATAAAGGTACCATCACAGCGCCTATTTCTGCCGCCTCCCAGCGCTATACAAACATTGACATGTTCCGGTTTGAAATGCGCTGTAGCTAGTGTAAATAGTGAGGTAACTTAACATCTTCAGTCTCAAAGCGACGAGCGCAATGTGGTGCTGTGAATACCATCCTAACTAGAGCTACATTATTATGGACAGGAGTGTCACTGAGAAGATGTTGAGTCTCGTTACCCCAGTAACTACAGCGTCCTTCAAACCGGATCACAGTAATGTCTGCACAGTACTGTGTGTCGGCTGCAACAGGCGCTGCGGTGGTACCTACCTGGACGGTCGCCGGTAACAGAGACACTACCGGTACTAAAGTACTTCCTAGTATTCTGCCTTATTTTTAACGTTAAGTAGTTGTGTGCATACTTTATGTGGACTAAGTAAATAATTAGGACATTTAGAATGTTTCTTAGCATTAGAACAATCTAGTACTTTGTTAAAATGCAATTTTTTTTTAATAAAACAGTAATACGTATCGCTTCAAAAAACTGTGAATGCTTTAAAAAAAGATAAATAATTAAGTAAACGCAAGATGAGACAACAGTCCGGAAATGAAGAAGTACATGTAAAAACTACTGAAGGTTAAACCACTTCATTGATCACTAAAGGCTGAAATTAAAAAAAAAAACAAATTAGACTAAAGGAAATTACAATATTTTTCTTGTTAAAAACTAAATAGATATAAAAGCTTGATTTTATCATCATCATCAGCCGACAGACGTCCACTGCTGGGCATGGGCCTTCTCCAAAAATCTTCACATCCATCGGTCTTGCGCTGTAGTCAGTATGGCATCCGGCACCGCCGGCCACTAGGGACCTCCGTTTGTAGGAGTCAATATGAAGGGGGTTTGGCCCATTTACCACCACGCTGGCCCAATGCGGGTTGGTGAGAATTGATTTTATACAAGAATTATTTTTATTGGTAATAGGTTGGTGTTGCTAGAAATAGTCTTGATGGACACCACTGTATCTCCTACAGCAACCGACAAACAGCAGCAGAAACATTACTATAATACTGTTTGAAGGACGCTGTAGTTTATGAAATTGCTGCGGCAACGAGATTTTATATGCTATGCCTCAAAGCGACGAGCACAATGTGGTGCTGTGTATATCCTAACTAGCGCCACGTTTTTATGGACAGGTGTATCACTTACTATCGAGTGAACGAGTAGTTCGTGTCGCCGCTTCGTCGAAAAAAAAAAACATGGTATAAAGTGACGATGACGGTGAGAATGGTGGAGCATCATCACTATGAACACTTCAGCTTTATGTTAATGCCTTATTGGCGGCAGAATTACATTGTGGTTGCAGCTTGCCAGACTATGACGTGGTTACGGAATCAAACTAAGGACTTCCTTGTTACAAGACAAGCAGTTAATCACTGTGCTACAGAGGCAATAAAAGTAATCTATAATCTATATAGGAGATGTTCACAGATTCACTGACTCGCCACGAGATCTCCGAAAGGATTAGACGTAAACACTTAACGTTTGGTAATGATAATTCATCTGCCATTCAGAGGTCACCTAAGAGTGGTTTTTACAAAGTTAATTCCCCAAAGGGGTTGCGGGGGTGTTACGGGTTACGTTAACGGACGGAGAACAGTTACTGTAATATAATACCACACTGATAGGATATGACGTTATAATGTAATAGTGAAGTTGATTATTCTAGACTCGTCTAGTCTAGTCGCAGACGTCTAGTAATTTATTATTTACTGGAGGTACCCATCTGTTTCCGGAGATAGTCTGGGTATGGCTGCAGCCCCCACTCCTGCCACCAGACACTAGTGTACAAACGGTACTGTGTATATTGAACGGTACTGCAACTACTGAAATTTTGGGGTAAAGATAGATCACATCTTGTCTCAAAGTGTCGACCACAACGTGGTGTAATGTATAAACTATGATATATCATCCTTACTGGAGCCAGGTTGCTATGAATGGGGGGGGGGGCAAGGGAAAGTAGGTTTACCATCAACAAGTTCGACTCTTTGAAGTGGTTAATGAAACACGCAAATTTTCAGATGAAAACGCGTCGCTGTTAAGAAGAGACCTACGGTCTTTACATTACAGATTTACGATCACGACACCTTTCGCTCTCTTTCCGGAAGTATGCCTGATCATAAAACGGAAGCACTGCTCCCAAACAACCTTTGTGTGCGCCTTAATATTGACGCTCGCGCCGAATAAACTACCGGGGCATTCATCAATGTATAGCAGGTACAGCGAGATGTCACAGGGCTGCCACAACTTTATGTAGTATTTTTTTTTATTCTACGAGGCAACGAGGCGAGCAGGACGTTCACTTGATAGTAAGTGATACGCCGGCCAATAACAAGGCGCTAGTTGGAATGGTATACTGTCGGCACACTAATCTTGGGCGGCAGATATAAAAGCTGTGGTGGACCTAGACGGTCTCCGACGACAGAGCCCTACTATCAGTTGTTTATTTAGGTCATGCTTATTTCATCACCATCATCACAGCTTATCGCTGTTCACTGCTGAATATAAATCTCTAATTCCACAAGCATCCCATGATTCGAAGCGACCTTCGCTATAGATATTTATTCAACTCTTGACTATGAATTAATTATTTGTACAGCACATACATAAAATTTATATGTAAGTTGATATAATTGTATATATCTTAATGCTGGAGTCATCTGGTGGAGAAAGAGAGAGAGAGAGAGAGAGACAACAAAATAATTTATTAAAAAAAGTATACGTATTTGTTTCAGTTTCAACTATGTCTAATGATTTCAAACATGTGCTGTGTGAACCAATTGAAACTACTTTTAAAGATAAGCAGATTAATTTCATATAATTAGCCTAATTAAGTATTTACAGTATAGGCTACTCGCTGAAGAAAATCCTGATAAAATCGATTCAGCCGTTTCATAAAAAAAATAATTTCTCCGGATATTAAGAATAGACACTTCTATCAAATATATATATAATATGTCTTTACTAAAATTGCGATCATACCATATAAAATATATGTTATATGTAACAAACGACACACGACATACATACATGAAATAAATATATATAAATGTTTTTTTTATATATATCCATACATTCATAAATAACCTTGATGCATGAACTGAAACTGTAAACAAAACCGCAATGTATTCCACTATAAAGAATATATAATAATTTCCGGTCTTTTATTATTCATAGGACGTCATCGTTATAATTAATTACAGCGGCAATTATTAAATAACTGATAATCATTGCAGTTTAATTGTTTAAAATCATCATTTCAACTGATAAGTATCCCACTGTTGGACTTAGATCTCTTGCTATGTATCCTATAAGACAATTCCATACCTTTCTGTATTAATATATGGGATAACATTTCTAACGTCTATAATATTAAATAAATAATAGTTATAAGTTATATTGTAAGTTATAACTTAGCATCTTGTGAGTTTCAAGTTTAATACAATTCCATGCGTATACTCAATTCGATGTTATGGTTTGAAAGGCAACGGTTGGTTTTGCATTTATAAGCACTAGGCACCGATTTTGTGTTGGTACCAACCCTGAATAACAGCGGCGTAAACCAGTAATTCCATACACCCAGGCGATCGACACAGAACACCTTGACCTGGAGCTGGAACAGAGGTCGGAGCACGGCCTACGATCTTGAATTATTAACCGTCACGGGCGCTGTGAGATTGGCACTGAAGATTTACACATCGGCTTCTTTCATCACCAGTTACTTAATTTACAGGAGATTTTTCATTTACCTTATATGTAGTAAAGCGAGGGTAGGAACCTATATTTGATAATAAATGCCTGATCAAAACAATAAAATACTCATTAACATGTTTACACAACACGTTAATGTAAGATGTTGAAATTCATTGTTTTAATAATTGCTTTTGTGGGAGCGCCTAACGAAATACTCCAAAGTGATAACACAACGCGGACCAGGGTCGACGGGCCCAGTATCAGACCCCACAGATGAGCTGAAGAATCAAAATGATCACCAATGGCGACGCTTCATCAGATAATAGAGTACAGTGTAATGTTTGCGTACCGCCTGTAAAAATAATGATTCCCAGGCTTGAAAGGTGATAACTCCTAAACCGTATTGGACGTAGGTTCCTGTTGCCGGAGACCGTCTAGGTACGCACTAACAGTACTCTGATAACATTATTGTGTTATTGAAGGGCGTTGCAGCTATTCAAATTACTGGGGTAACGAAATTTATCATCTTATGTCTCAAGTCGATGAGCGCAATGCGGTAACTAGCGCCACGTTGTTATGGGCAGGCGTATCACTTACCACCCGATGAACACATAGTCTCATCGCTTCTTCAGCGATAACAGTTTAAAACTCACTCATCATCATTATCAGCAAACAGACATCGACTGTCAGACATCGGCCTCTCCCAAAGATCTCCACGTCGATCGGTCCTGCGCTGCCCGCATCCAGGTGCTGCTCTTGCAGTGCTCCTACCTTTTATTAATCTCTATTCAGTAGTATTGTTTTGACTCTACAGCGGCTTAACGGATGCCTTGTAACGCAGAGATCCATGTTATTTTCTGGATCCTTTTTTAGTTCCTCGGACTAAACTGGAAATCTTTTTCATCTTTAACTTTTCACTTGTCTATTGTACAATACTTTTAACCTCTTCTTCTTCTTCCATCCCCTCGCATATACCATCCCGTTTTATTTATACTTTCACATCTATCTATTGTTATGATAGTTTGGATAACGATTTTGTCACGGCTGTGTTCAGGATAACCGAACTTCAATAACTGTTTAAGATTAAGTTATTACTTACTGTTGTAATAATAAAATAAAAACTTATTATTTATTAAATATTCTCATAGCTTTTAAATGAATATCGTCGCGCCGCCGCCGGCGTTTTTAATATTTAATATCACGGAATGAGATGTTTCCTCGTTTCGCACAAATGTATCGAATGTGACGAAATGAAAAGAATTATGATCAAGTGCCTTAGGTATTAATTTGCGAATATAAATTATATTTTCTTTCCCTAATCTTATTGTTGTATGTAAATAACTACAAAATTTAACGCAGTAAAGAAAGAAAGATCATTTTGTCGAAATCAAATCATCTTTTTCAGACAAAAGGTAGAAAACAGCAACACTTATGAAATATAAAAATATTTGCAGTCTTTTCAATTAGAACGTTGGAGTAGAAGTCATACTGTCTGCAAATGATCCTATAACCTCGTAGGAGAAGACAGTGGTGGAAGCGAAAACGTAAAGGACGGTTTTAATAATAATAATAGAAGCTTTAGATATAATGACATGTCACCGTTTTATAGCAAAACATAAAAGCCATGCTTAAAGTTTTATAAAAGCGTTGTTCGTTCCTGATCGATCAACCTGAGCTGCATCCAGCTTCTAGTATCAACTTTAAACACTAATTTATTTTTATTTCCTGAACAGAATGTGGGTTATAAAATTTTTACACATTCGTGTCGTAATCCCGCCGAAAGGGAACGGTGGAACCGGTGGATGAGAGTCGCGATAAAAAATTCACTCGGAACGAATATCGTGTTTGGCGAGGACAAACACGACTGCGACATCAAAAGGATTGGAGATTGAAAAGAAAGATAAGACACTGCAAACTGTTTGGATAACAACAGCGTGTTCGCAAACACTGTGTCGAGTTGCGTATCTCATTGCGAGAACGTTCGAGAATATAGAAAGCATTTTACAGCCCTTTTTCCTTGAGAGGGAAGAAATAATTCGATAAGGCATGCTGTCGATACGAACAATATTCATCATCTTCATTTCAGCTAACTCTGTAACGCGTAGTCTCACTTTTACCAGGATGGTGATTATCACGTTCTGATAGATTGGGTAACACACAGTATTCCTTGCTTAATTTTCAGGGCCCACCACTGCCTTTATTTGATCCGCCTATCTCATCAGGAATCTTTCCTATGTCTTCGACGTCACCTTTATTGACAAGACGTTCTATGGAATCGTTTCCAACTGGTGAATAAACCTGCTAACCACCACACCACATTCGGGAGCCAAAGTCGCTTGCTATTTTTAAATCTACTCTGCATTGCTATCTTCTGCGCAAAGTCGCTTGCTAAGATGAGTACTTTCATTATTTAAATATATTTATTTTATATTATATATTATTTTATAATATATTATTTTATACTATATTTATTTATGTATAATACATAAGATTTTATTTTGGTATATATTACTTACTCTTCTTATTACCCCGTTATCTATTTATTTTACCTCTACTGATCTACAGGGTTGCCGAGGAGAAATCACTCATAGCAATTACTACTTTATCATATTTAGGTTACAAGTTTAACTTTAAATAATTGATCGTAATTTTTAATGAGGGCAATAAAAAGTTAATCAATCAACGAAGTACTGGCCAAAATGGAGGTACTAGATATGACGGCAAAAAAAATTTCAGAGTTTTTTTCAATCTAGAAAGGCTATAATTGAAATGCAATACTAAAGTATACAACGACGTCAAAGCGTAGATTCAATTAATCTCTTTCTTCACGCAGAAATGAAATTCTGATAAAAAAATATCAGAAATAATGAGGTTAAAAATTACGAAAACAATCTGCAGTGGATACAATAACCGAAAATGGTTTTTTAGAAACAAAAACCCTCACATTCCAACAGATGGAATGGTCGCAGCGAGCACGCGGGCGTTGTTAACGCCCGCGTCGCCTGCAATAGTTGGAATACTCCACTCATTCTCTGCCGCCATTTTGTTCTACATATTAAACTTAAAAAACCCAGCCACGACGCGTTCAATTTACTAAAACAAGATATCCACACAACAGACCATGCACAGCCATGTAATATTAACGTTTATCCGTGCGAGAATATTCCACATTTTTTTTTATCATCTTCAATATCATCATCATCATCAGTCGATAGACGTCCACTGCTCGACATAGGCTTCCTCCAAAGATCTCCACATCATTCGGTCCTTCGTTGCCCGCATCCAGCGACTTCTCGCGACCTTCACCAGATTGCCGGTCCATACAGTCACCATGGCCTCTGACACGGCCGGGCAACTACTAAGAGCCGTCATCTTTAAAGGTTCATATTGAGATTGAGACCATTTTTATAATCTGTTTTTAAATTAAAAGTAGATTTTAATAACTAATTAAAATTTACCGCAAAGTTTAGTTATCTAGGTAATATCAGTTTTAAAACTCTCTGAACAAGATTAACGTAAACACTACTGCTCGGCGGAAGAAGTAGACGTTGCTGGTGAACCCTAGAAAGTTTCTAGCAATAAAGACTTACTAGAATAATTCAATGACGATTTTCTCTTGCAAGAGACCATGACTTTATATCTGAAGTAAATGAAACGACAAATTAAATATAATGAGGACATATTGCTCGAAGGACCGATGGCTGATGGGGTAGTAAAGTCCTCGAGTGGCGCCCGCGTACCGGTACACGTGGTGTTGGGAGGTCTCCCATAAGGTGGACCGACGATCTGATGAGAAACGTGGGAACCCCTTGGATGAGAACAATGCGGGATCGATCGATATGGAGATCATTGGGGAAGACTTATGTCCAGCAGTGCACATCTATCAGTGATGATGTATGAGGAGAAATTAACTGTTTACATAACTCTATGTATTGCAAAGCAATTATCATGCGGCCATGTTGTTTTTGTTCACGGCCGCGGGAAATCATACATAGAGAATGGAGGAGGTTTCGTCACCCTAAAGGCAACTAATCAATACATTAGGATGCAATGTTACCCGTATCGTGATCATTTTGTAACTATCTTCTGCTGGATAAACACTTTTCCTTATCAGAGCCTAATGTAGATAGCCTATAGAGTATTTATGTAAACGCCGACATTACGATGATATCATGTGAAGTGTGTAATGGCGGCGTGCGTTGACGAAGAAACTTCGAGAGTGTTTATTACTTCTCATCATCCACTAGTGGACCTTCTTCTCCGTCTTGTGGTGTCCTCTCATTTCGGATGATTTTTTAGCTGCGAACATATGGATAAGTTCCGAGGTGGATGTGACAGATACATCGAGTTTCCGATTGTTAAACTGGATAGCGTTATTTGCTTCGAATACTAAGTAAATTTAATTCTCTTCGAAAACCTAAAAATTTAGTAGTATTGAAATATTCAATTGATGATATTATCAATTTTTCCCTGACAAGAGCTGATCATGCATATTTGGTTTAATCAATGCGGAAATGAATTTTATATAAGGCATTCGTTTGTAGTGCAAACATCCGATGGCTTTCGTAAAACATAATATATGAAGGAAGTCTTCCTATTTCTTCATTTAGCTATTATCAACCTCATCCTCATATTCTAAATATTTATTATTTCTACAGTATTAACCGACTCATGACCTTAAGATCATATGACATTGAGGAACCACGAATTCGTAGATGATGAAGAGTTCCCACCAGACGTATTCTGCCTCTTGTGAATTATCGGTTTAAAGAAACTGCTACCAATATAATTTTTGTCGCCCCGGAATCGAACCAGTGAGTTCCATGTTACAATACAACCGATTAACCGTTGCACAGCGGGTATACGTCGTTATTTTATAAGCATATTTAGGTTGGAGCATAATGATCTCTGGCTAGATATATAGTATCTACCTGTTCATAGTTCCACTCTCACGTATCAGATAAATGAAATTATACAAACCCGTTCCATAACCAGTTCAGCAGTGTCTGTGTTTTCCTTTTCGTTTTTAACTTCGTCGTGTTTATCCTCGTATATTTTTTTTTATCAAACCGTCAACGCAAATAAGCAAAACCGTGAACGTCTGGAACAATCGGAACCAAAACAGTAATACTGTTGACACGGTTTTCTTAGTTCTACGGAAATTGTATTTATGTAAGCAATTAACGATGTCTTAATATATCAATGTAAGAAATTAAATGCGTTTATACGTATAAATGCAAATTATATTTTCTCGTGTCAACAGTTTGTTTGCTTGTTTCCAAAAAGTTAGACTCGTACTAATCGCACCTTCGGTTTGCGGATGACATGGTCCTAATGCCAGATTCTGATGGCAGATATTAGCTGAATTGAACGATTTCAATGTCTATATCAACAAGAGTAGAATCATGTCTAACGATTTAATCATTTCCAGTCCAGTAACTATTGGTAAAGAGGTGTAAGGGATCCCGCACAACAATTCACGGGACCCAAGCTGCCCTCGCCTGCTCGTGGTGCACCCTGCTAATCAACAATCGAGGCTCTGGCTCCCACCAACCCGCATCGGGTCAGCGTGGTGGGAAATGGCCCAAACCCTCTATATGAATTCCTACAGACTAATGCCCGGACTGGTACCGGAGGTCATACTGACTGTAGCACAAGACCGATCGATGTGGAGATTTTTGGGAGAGGCTTATATCCCGCAGTGGACGTCTATCGGCTGATGATGATGAATTATTGTTAACGTGTTCATTGAGGAACTGAAAGACTACGTTGACCTCGGACAGTTTATAAAACTTGGTCAGGGTATCTTCTACAAGGAGATCGATAGATACATTCAACTCGGTTGATCAGTGTTTGGGAAACTCCGCCAAATCCTCACCGTGCAAATTCACCAATGTCTTAAGACGAAAGTTTTCAACCAGTGCATCTTCCAGATCCTCATTTATGGAACTGAAACATGGCATTTGATCGTCGGGCTTGTCCACCGATTGAAATTTACACAGCTAGAGATGAAGACAACTATGTTGAGTATTTCTTTTAGGATCAAGATTCGGAGCGAAGAATTCGATGAAAAACTGAAGCTGCCACAGTGGATCAGCTACATCTGTTGTGTTAGAGGCGGTCGACTGAGGACGAAAGTCTTGGAGTAGATGCCGCATCCAGGACGCAGGTCTATAGTACACCCTCTTTCCAGATAAGCCGACGACTTTGTAAGAGAATTGGAAGTAGATAGAAACGAAAAGCTGAGGACCGTATCTGGTGGACGACGCAAAGGCTGATATTGATGATGATGATGAAATAAATACAAATGATTATGTAGAACCTTTCATAGACGTAAAGGAATAAAATTACCGTTGTTAGGTCTCTGTTGCCGGAGACCGTTTAGGTAGATACCATCGCAGCGCCTGTTGCAGCTGACGGACAGTAGTATGCTAACATTACTGTGTTCCGGTTAAAAGACGTTGTAGCTAGTGAAATTACTGTGGTAATTAACAGAATATGATGGATTAATAATGTATATTACATATAATGGTATTTTTTTTAGTTTAATAATGTAATTAAGTTATTCTTTTATCCAATCACTTTCGGTACAGTCTATGCATCTAGTTTAGTTGCCTATCGCGTGGATTAATTAATGTGTGTATATATATATATATATATATATATATATATATATATATCTAAACAAACAAATATATGTATGTATTTATGTTGAAAAGAAATTGTGTCGATTGTCACATTGGAACTGTACCACGTCAGTGGGTACACACAAGTGGGTTCACACGATTCGGAAATGTCCGTTGGAAACAATCGGTTCGGTTGCAAAACAATGGCGGGCTGGTGTCGGGTCTCCGGCGCGTCGCGACCGATAACGGGAAATGTTTGCTTTAACACCAAGAAGCTCCCACAATCGTGCGTTACCCAGTTTACATAACCAACGCGACGTTACCACCACATGTGCAAACACCCTTCTCATATTCAACAGCCTTCAAGGTTATGTTTCCCTTGTAACACAGAACCCTATCGATTTGTTCCCCATCGAAGTTCTCGACCCGTATTGCTGGCCGTTATATAGAATTAGACTAGTAGCTGGTCTCTGTTTCCGGAGACCCTTTATATAGGTACCACCGCAGAGCCTGTTTTTGCCGCCAAACAAGGCGTTGTGTCTAGTTTGATTACTGGGGTAACGGGACAACATCTCATGTGTAAGGCGACGAGCGCAATGTGGTACAGTGTATAGTATTCTAACTAGCGCAACATTGTTATGGTCGGGCGTATTACTTACCATCAGGTGAACGTGCTGGTTTTGTTGCTTAAATGTATAAAAAAAATTAGATTTGAAATTTAGACTCGAAATTTGCCTGACTGCCTGTAACCCAACGCTTTTTTCCCTCCTATTGGGGTAACATTTTGTAAAATCCGTTCTCAATTGATTACTGTGTACTCGGCAGAACGAATATTTCTACCATATTCCAAGTCTACAAGTATTATTGTACCAGAAATAGCGTGATGAGTGTCTACATAAATGGAAATCTCTTGAATATATACATTATGGATTGGCAGAAGCGAAGTGACTGTACTTTTACTCGGACTTCCGAGCTCGTGCTGCCGCATCCTCTATAGTAATTACCTAGAGACATGGAGTATACAAAAAAATAGTTCAAAAGATTGCTAGCCTCAAGTGGCAATGGGCAGGACACGTCGCTCGAAGGACTGACAGCCGATGGGGCACTAAGGTTCTCGAGTGGCGACCTCGTACCGGAAGACGTAGTGTTGGCAGACCCCCAACAGGTGGTCCGACGATCTGGTGAAGGTTGCGGAGAGCAGCTGGATGAGTGCAGCGCAGGATCTTTGGGGAAGCCTATGTTCAATAGTAGATTTCTGTCGGCTGATAATGATGATAGAGTATATAAAGGAAAAACTATTGGTAATACAAATGAATGAATTGAAGATGACGCGGCAGACTGGCAACTGGAGCCTATCACTGGTTAAGTTGCGTCTAGAATTGTAAGATTATTTTTTATTTCATGAAGTCTTCTTCTTCCTGCTCTTTTCCCAGCTATGTGGAATCGGCACAGTATGTACTTCTCTTCCACATCTCTCTATTAGCTGTCATATCTGAATCCACACTGTTCTTACACACGTCATCTTTCACACAATCCATCCACACTTTCTTTGGTCTTCCTCTACCCTTATAACCATCCAAGTCCATTCTCATTATTCCCTTGTATGTCCTTCATCCCTCCGCATAACAGTCCTTTTTATTTGATGAAGATAAGACGATATCATTTAATGATAGACAATACGCTTCATGACAACGTGGCGCTCGTCGCTTTGAAGCATAAAATGTTACCGCAGTAATCAGACTAGCTACAGCGTCCTTCAAAAATACATTTATATTTGGATACTACAACTTGCCGGCATAAATGTGTAGGAGCTGGTTCTCTTACCTGGACGGTCTCCAGCAGTAAAGTCCTATCAACAATAAAATCAGTTCAGAATATGTATCTACTGTCGTGGTAGAATGTATACATTTTAATATTTCCACTAGATCGATCCACTCGTGCGCAGTGGGGTTCCGCTCGCTGGATCGTTGTACGCGATCGCCCCTGAGCGTTGTTTTTATTCCACGCTCTAGTTACCTGAAGAATCGATGCACAAGTTTACACCAGTGCTATAATTTTTTGTTGATTATTTCAAATTATATATATAGGCATATTGGATATATATTTACACTATATATTAAATTTGTGCCTCTCTGGAAGTCAACCTGTGGCGCGGAGACACATGGTTGTAGATAATAAAAAATATTCAAAATAATACGATAAATTATTTTCCCAGGGAATAATTATAGTTAAAGACCTGGATAAAAGAGCTACAATAAAAGGATTCCTGTGCTGAGCCAAAAAGAATACTGAGGGGTGCAATAAAGGACAAAAAACAGGGTAAGCTACGAGCAAAAGTGATGTTTCATTAAGACAATGCGCCGGAAAACAAAGCGGAAATGGCAATAACTGCCATTCGAGAAGCAGATTACGAATCGCTCCAATATTCATCTTATTCTCCAGATCAAGTCACCAGCGACTTGTATTATTTCCTTAGCTCATGGAACACCTTAGGGGAATAAAATATAAGACTGGCAGCAAGCTGACGTCTGCTGATTTATTAGTATATTTATGTAATATAGCAAAATAATGTAAGCAACAAAGTGTAAAAATTTCTTTTCCGGTGCAACATAAGTGACACTCTCTCCGCCAATGCACTTTAGTTCTCATACGCTTGGCTTAAAACTATCTAGTTCATGTTATCGCTGGGACGATAACAAGCTGATCTAGGCTAGGTAAGCAAAGCAACAAGTACTAAATGACGATAGTAAAATAACTTTCTCCTATATCCCGTTTTGAAAAGCCGTCACAACAAGTGTGTGTAGATTTACTATGTACTATAATTAGGCAAAGATTAATAATATATTAAAGGTATGGAGACAGCGGCAGTTGGTATAGTTTATATTCATTATCATCATCAGCCAAGAGTTCATTGAGAGAAATTGAGCCTTAGCCCACCACGCTGGGCCATTGCGGGTTGGTGGGTTATTCAACAGAATGCACCGCGTGCTGGTGAGATTGACTTGGGCTCCGTAAGATATTGGGCGGAACCCCTTAGTTTCATCATCATCATCAACCGATAGACGTCCACTGCTGGACATAGGCCTTAGTTTATATTAATAATATTAATACAGTAGACGGTAAACAATCACTCAACTACTAAGTTATATACACAAGACGATATACAGAGGTGTAGTGGAACAGCGGTAGTCTGTGTCGGGTCAAACTGTCGCACGCGCCGGTTGACGTGAGTAACTCGGCGCGCCGGGCTCACGCGATTGGTCGGCGGCCACTGCGCCGGCGCTGAGCGGTTTGCGCGCGAAACTTTGAATTCGCGCGCTCCTACGTCGTTCTCCGCCTAGACCGTTACTACTATTGATAGTATTTACGAAAATTCACCGTTCGTTCAGATCTAGTCTTTGTGATTTTTTGAAGAGGCTTTTGTTCTGCAGTATGTGTGTGTGTATGAGTATTTGAAGATGCAGGTCCAGGTTTAATAGGTGTTACACGGTCTAGGATTTTAGCAGAAATAGGGACTGGAGCGTTAATACACATAGGTGAATCAGCAAGTACATGAACTACATGAAATGAGTAAATATAACGGAACGGGACTATGATGATTCTTATAGAACGCACCGGTACCCTCTATACTTTGTTTTACACGTCTCTGAGGAGGAACCTAACCCTCCAAGACACCATCGCTGAGCCATACGTTGACCCACGTGGGTTCACTTGTTGAGTGATAAGTGTTCCCACCCTCAAGGCCCGCAAAATTTCTAGAATCTTTTAGTCGCCTTCTACGACAGGCAGGGCTTACCTTAGTCCTATTCTTACTAACTCGAGTTACAGGGCTGAACCTCCTTAACCCAGGATAAAAAAATGATTGAAGTAATTCATAAAGATGTTAAGTGCTGCATCCTACGAACTAGTTTCCATCATGTTTTATGTAAAAACACTTGGAGTATAATTATCTACAGTGAAGATTAGAGTACCTACACCACCGGCCGATGACGAAGAACTGATCAGATTTATTTAGGTCATAGGCTATAGGTCTGCTTTTAATAAAACCAGTTTAGATGCGTTCTGAAGGTCTGCGAGGCTAGTTTAATAATGTAGGACAACTATCTTCGGATCTAACCGTAGTATAGTTGCAAAGAATAAGGTCGGTATTACCACACCTCACTGCCTGACACTCAACCGTATGAAGCTGCAGATTGACAGTCACAACTCACGATCGGGTCGATGAAGAACCTTCGAAACGCCAACACATATCTCCTTTTAGTCTTCTACGATGGACAAAAAGCTGTAACGAGATTAAAGTAACCCACCCTCGTGTTCGTGCAAGATCGACATTCATAGTTCCGTTGTGGTTACTATCTGACCAGTTCACAGTGGAGACCAGCACAGCCCGCACATACGTGCAGAGTCGGACCGTTCGGTGTGAAGGTCAATGTTTAATTTTTTTTCCTCTTAAATTGCCTCTCTATTACTAAAAATCCATCAGGTTTGCGAATTTGAGAGGATAGTGATTCTGAACCTGTGATCCTTTTCTACCCCCTTGCCCTTGGTAGCCAGGAGTTTTTTAGTGTTATTATAAACTGAAGCAGGTAATATCTGTTATGCCGAAGTATGTGTCCAAGATTTACAGCCTGTTCCTTCTTCATGATCTGCAATTAAATTCTAACTTGAGCTAAATGCTGGAGAACTTCATCACGGTTGTTATTTTTCGTATAAATTTAAAAAGTTTAGTAAATATAACCTCAAAGGACGCAAAAAGCTATTTCTCTTTGCCGCACCTTCATGTCCAAAGTCTAGTTGTTAGGTCAAATAGCCAGGTCTTTTGTGCAAGATGAAAAAGTAATTTTTGCCTTCTACCTTGCCCATCATGACCAGCTGTAAAAAGCTTCACCGATCATGTCGTCTGACAAGTCCGATATGGTTATTCAAGTTTATATCACATCCCAACATTTGTCGCTAGGTCTAATAAAAGAAATATGTTATTATTAATTTCATATATGTTGTGAGATAAAAGATAATAATTACTATTGTTTTAGTTTTTTATAAACGATTTTGTTTCCATACTTAGTATATAAGTAATTAAAGGCCCCTCTGTAATATGTCAAGATTGCAGCGGCGTTGGAACATTCGAGAGGGATCACTGCGAGGAGCGGATGTGCAGCGAGCTGATCATCTGTACGTACCTAAATTATAATTAAAATTTAACGAATATTACAAATTAGTTTAGATACATATATAACATGATGTAAAACATTGTATCACATATTCTCCATAAAGTACTACTCCATTACAAACTCCTCGCCAACTCCATATAATTCAAAATAACAAACGAGTTTTGTTTTTTTTTTCCATTAAGCGACGAGACGAGCGCGACGAAGTGATACATCTGCCATACAAACCTGGCGCTAGTTAGAATGGTATAACACTACGCCACATTGCGCTCGTCGTCTTAAGACAAGATGTTGAGTCTCGTTACTCCAGTAATTTCACTAGCTACAGCGCCCTTCAAACCCGACCATAGTAATGTTTGCACACTACTCTTTGTCGGCTGCTATATGCGCTGCGGCGGTACCTACTTATACGGTCTCCGGCAGCAGAGACCTATCAGCAGTGTAATACTCCTTATTATAAGATGGTTCCATAAACTACTATTACTTCCGAGATATGGTTGAACCGAGCAGAGAGTAGAAAGAAGAAGTTGGTAAAATAGATAAGATTAAAATAATCCAGTAAAAAAATTTAGTCTTAGATATCGATTCCATAGCTTAAAAATCTCTCCGTTGTACAAACGCCACGTATTTCATCGTCATCATCATCATCAGCCGATTGACGTCTATTGCTGGACATAGGCGTCCCCTATAGATCTCCACATACAGTCTACATGGCCTCCGGTACCGCTGGACATTAGGGGTTGTGGTATGTAGGTAGGTTGTGGTATGTGGTATGTAGTAAGGTCATTTGGGCGCCATGTATTTAGTTGGAAAATAATAATATTATTGTAAAGTTGATACTTATAAAATATTTATATATATATATTATAATAAATAAATAACTACGAAAAAATAAATAAATGAGGTACCTACTAACGTTGATATGAATATTAGTCTTTGTCTAAATGATAGGTTTCCAGCTTTTGACCACGAGAGAATAAATCCAAGATGATCATCGACTTCTATTACATACAAGGATCGCCACCGTGTGCCATCGTGTCCTTGACGTTTGCAGCCCTAGGCATCGAATCCGAGGTCAAATCTCACTTCTTAGACTTCATGACTGATGACCATCTTAAGCCGGAATTTGTGAAGGTATAAACATTTTATGTATTGTACCAATTGAAGCGCCATTTCTGTTCCCCACAGCATCATCCGACCGAACATCATCCATCATTATCAGACAGACATAAGTCTCCCTCAAATATCTCCCCATCGAACGATCCTGCTCTGCCCGCATCCTGCTGCTTCCCGCAAACTTCACCAGATCCTTAGATCTGGTGGGGGGCCTGCTAACACTACGTGTTCCGGTACGCGGTCGCCATTCAAGGACCTTGGTGCCCTATCGGCTGTCAGTCCTTTGAGCGAAGTGTTCTGCCCATTGCCACTTGAGGCTAGCAATCTTTTAGACTATGTCGGTGAAATTTGTTCTTCTGCATAATCATGCATAGAACTAAAATGTAGTTTATTATTATTCCATTCTAGAACTATTGACCATTAAAATGAACTTCACAATCGCCATTTTAACGCACGATAAACATACACGAATAAGTTTTCAGATTAATCCACAACATACCGCCCCAACTATAGTGGACGATGGATTTGTCTTGTGGGAATCACGCAGCATCGCCAGATATCTTGTGACCAAATATGGAAACGACAAACTCTACCCTAAAGATCTTAAAACGCGGGCTATAGTCGACCAAAGACTCGACTTTGATCTGGGGACGCTCTTCAGCAGATTCACTGAGTATTACGTGAGCCATTATAACTTATACTCCAGCTACTTTATTAGTATGTCTTTAATTTGGTTCAGTTTATTTTTAATTATATAACACTGGATAGGTGAGGTGTTCACGTTGATGAGTGCGCGCTGCTCACTTAATGAATTTATCAATCTGATTCACGGGTATTCACAGCTGGAACAGCTTTCAGAGAGTAACATAGTTATGACGGCAAATTACTGATAAGCGATAGAAATAGGTATTCCGATTGCCTTTAATCAGGCTTTAGCAAGGAATTACACGCCTTTATCAAAATTGCTCTAGACTATAATAAAAACAAAAAATATTCAGCCATGATTATGAACCCATTTCTATCACCAGTATCCGTACGTCTTCGGGAAATCTTTGGAGGAGGAGAAACTAAAACGGGTGCTGGAGGCACTCGGCTTCCTCGAGACGTTCTTAGAAGGCAACAAGTACGCCGCTGGATCGGAAATGTCTCTCGCTGACTTGAGCTTAGCCATCAGCGTGTCATTCATTAAAATCGTGGACATAAGTCTCAAGGAGTACCCCATTGTTATCAAGTGAGTAATAGAGTCAGTAAAAAATGGTTGAGAAGGTGATATATCAGAGTTAATAATATCAAATGATCCGTTTGATAAGATTGAACAAAAAAGCGGTCGTTGAGAGAAACCTATTCCTATCAGTAATAAGAGAATACATTCTAGGTAGAAGAAATGGAATAAGTTTTCTATCTAGAAATATTATGGAATAAATATATTACTCAGATTTCCAATAACAATACTAACTAAAAAAATATTTAGAATTGGTCCAGATTTAAAATATCACATAGATTTCAATTATATCTTTCAGTGTTTGCAGGTTGAATGAAATGGCGACAGGTCCCTGGAACGACTTGTGATCCACGAATGCCCCTCAAACTTAAGGGACAGATCTACAGGTCGGTCGTTAGACCTGTCGTATTGTATGGATCTGAGTGTTGGGCAACCAAGGGTTCGGATGAAAGGAGATTACATGTGGCCGAGATAAAAATTTAGAATGAGTATATTAGAGGAAGTCTGAAAGTTGCTCCAGTGACAGAGAAATTGAGGAGTAAGAGGTTAGCGTGGTACAGGTATATTGTGCGGAGGGATGGAAGAAATATAACAAAGAAATTGATGGGAATGAACGTAGATAGATATAAGGGTAGAGGACGGCCGAAGAAAGTGTGGATGGATTGTGTGAAATATGACATGTGTAAGAAAAATGTGAATTCAGATATGACGGTTGATAGAGGGATGTGGAAGAGAAGTACATACTGTGCCGACCACACATAGCTGGGAAAAGGGCAGGAGTAAGGAAGGAAGGAAGTGTTTGTTAAAAGTTTCTTATTTTTCTGTATAATTTCAACATCTAGAACATCTTACCAAACGTACACAGCTGTCGGTAATCAGTGATATCTGAGTTTGTCTTCTTACAGGTGGATGGAACTGGTAAAATCCACGGCACCTAAATTTGAAGAGATCGTTGGCAAGTACACAGAAGAGTTTGCATATTACGCAGATTTGTACAGAAAACGAATTTTAAGTTAAGGGATTCTGGATATTATTTTAATGTAAATACTATCTCTATTGTTTACGTACGTAATCATCATCATCATGCTTTTTGATACGTTTGCTATTAACATCCGCTATCAGTCTCTCTTTGAGATCATGATCATCGCTCCATTATGACGGCAAGTACACCTAAGTCTCGGCTGAGGTACTTATTCCAAGACTTTCCTCCCCCATGTCCCACCACTGAAATGTTAGGATCGCCGTGTTTACGTACACAAGTTGTATATATCTAATTATTACTAGTAGTATTACCTAACCTGATTGTAATTCTAGTCACGCTTTTACATTATGTTTATTGCTAGAACTACTTTGTTAAATCGATTCTTTTTTAGGACACAGGTATATCATTAGGTATGATGATGAATAGATTTTATCAAATATAAATGCGGTTTTGTTGTAAATAGATCAAGGTCAATTAAACGAAGAGACGAGGGGATCGTTCATGCGATGGAAAATAAAACGTCTACCCACAAGAATCTAGCGCTGGTTAAGATGGTATATACTGCAACAGATTACAATCGTCGACTGAGACATAAGATGTTGAGTCTCATTACCCCAGTAATAACACTAGCTACAGCGCCCTGCAATCGAGAACAGAGTAATATCTATATTGTTTGGCGGCAGAAATAGGCGCTGCTGTGGTATCTGTCTAGGCGGTCTCTGGCTGCAGAGACCCGTCACCAGTAGAACACCAACACCAGTCAACATTCTTGAAGATAATACTGTGGGGCCCATAACACTATTACATTTACACGAGGTTAAAATAATTAACAATAAATATCGCAAGTTAATGCAACCCGTTTCAAGAATACTGTTATATTTTATTTGATAAGCATCGAAAGAGTTTGTATGTGAAATGGCGGGAAACCAGTAGCGACATGCGACGAGAGCGCATTCTAAATTTAAAATGTTTTCTTTTCTCTGAAACGGTTTTCTTAATATTCTTTATTTAAATTTCATGCAGGTACGAAACGAATCGGACATGACCATGGTAAGTAATACGTCTCCACATATGACGCAGATTCACTGTTAATAATTCTCTACTGTCAGAGACTGTCTAGGTAGGCACCACCGCAACGCCTATTGCAGCTGACAATCGTTAGTGTACCGGTTTAAAGGACGCTGTAGCTAGTAAAATTACTGTCTTAATGACACTTAAATTTTTATGTACCAAAGCGAAGAGCGGTACACGGTATTGCGGTATCTTACTAACTAGCACCACATTGTTATGGGCGAGTGTATCACTTACCATTAAGTGAACGTCCTGCTCGTCTCTTTGCGTTGAGGCACAACATATTATGTACTGTTACTGCAGTAAATCCCTTCAAACCTTAACATAGTAATGTTTGTAGATTACTGCTTGGCGGCGCTTCTACTAGTAAACACGTGAGGATGTCGACATGATGATGATGTGCGTTGACTGTGCAAGGGGACTTCGAAACTAACACGTCACATTTCATCATTTTACACAACCCTCTTGTGCGAACTTGTGTTGCCAATAAATAATTTAATTACCTTACACATATATATTCCTATTTGTAATGAACAAAACGCTGGATGCGGGGTGGCGGTGGATATTTTACCACGAGACAATGGCGATGAATGGTATAAGAGTGTGATTAGGAGTTTCCTTATCAAGCACACGAGGCATGGAGAAACATAGCGGCGCGGACCTCGTGCGCACTGTGCCATGATAAGACCCGCATATTAACCCTACTTTTAAATACACATATAATATTTTCACTCTACATAATACCTTGACTGGTTCTAAGTATTCAATACAAATACTCTTAATTCTAATAAATAAGTTTCAAGACTTATAAAAAAAATCTAAATATATATAAGAGATTTCCTCCTACTCATTATAGACATTCCGAAAAGTATAGAAAAAGAGGATAGACGCTTTAGAGATGTGGTACTGGAGAAGAATTCTCAGAGTATCGTGGACTGAATTTCGTACCAACGAGTATTATTCGAATACTCCCCCCTCCACCATAAAAAAAGGGTTTGTATACTACTACTTGGCGGCAGAAATGATTATCTAAACGGTAACCGGCAAGAGAGATCACTGATAAATAAGTAGTTTAATTATCTAGATATAAATAATATGCTAAAGCAATTGAGTTATGTGTAGTTTTTAATATCTCCCCAGGTAACTTAAAAAGTTATATAATTAAGTAGCTTACAACGCAGGTATACACTCAGCACCGGCCCCTTTGTTCTTTTCGTCAGACCACGATGACCCGCCGATTGGGATTCCTCGTACTGCCGCACGGTGAATAATAAACCTTTTTGAAGTTCCTGCTAATCAATACTGTACTTAAAAGTTTATATTGGGTGATGTAACTTAAAATTTTGTAGCCTTTTTAAGTTATTATGTTATTGATATATATTCTCTTAAAGCGTCTCGATCACTGTCCTACATTTATATAATTACAAGCTGTACCCGCTCGCTTTGCTGGCCGTGACTTCTCCCCAACGCCTTTTGAGGAAAGGATTACGTAAAATCAATTCTTAGCTGACCTGAATGGTCTCTGGATATCTCCTATATATCCAAATTAACTCCCGTCTAGTAATCAATGCAGCGTTTATTGTCGCGCTTAGACACTGATGTGAAGACACTTCTTTGTCAAAAACTTGACCTTGGTCACTCATAATGCTAAGTATCAAAAAACCAAAGTTGGAGAAAGGATACCCTGGCTATAAGTTGAAACACAGCTACTGTGTTAAAATCTAGTTAAGTTCTTTAAAATTCTTTCATCAGACGAAAATTCGAAAGCAACATGATTTCTTTTCTGGCGCAGCAGTCAAGCTCCTGCACCAAAAAAGAAGTCAAGTTCCTATTAGAAGGCTGCTAAAGGTAAAAAAGAATCTAGAGGTTATGGTTACTAACATCCGATACCTTCAAGCAAGTGCCAAGTGTGATGTGTTACTGTGTAAACAACGTAACTTATGCCGCATTGTTGTAACTTAGACTGCATTGATCAGTTAAGCGCAGCATACATTCATCTTCATAAGCACTATCGACCTTTTTTT
Source organism: Ornithoptera alexandrae (assembly GCA_029030555.1). Lineage (NCBI taxonomy): Eukaryota > Metazoa > Arthropoda > Insecta > Lepidoptera > Papilionidae > Ornithoptera > Ornithoptera alexandrae. Next base: position 13,083,114 of record JARDVY010000288.1, on the reverse strand, counting down.
ATCCACTGCTTGATATAGGCCTCCATCAAACGTGAGCTTCTCGCATCCAACCACTTTCGACTGCCCTGATGATGTCGTCAGTCCATCTGGAGGGAGGACGTCCTATACTTCTGCATCCTGTAGGCGGGATCCACTCCAAGACTTTCCTTTCCCCTTGGCCGTCACTGACGCGACAGACATGACCGGCCTACTGCTACTTCAGCTTGTAGATTTAAAGCCACGTCGACAACTTCAGTTCTCCGTCGTATTTCTTCGTTCCGGATTTAGTCCTTTAGAGAAATACCAAGCTCTCTATTGCTCGTTGTGCTGCTTTGAATCGGTGGACCAGCCCGACGCTCGGGTGTCATGTATCTGCGCCGTAAGTGAGGACATTCGTGTTGAGACATTTGCGAGGTGAGGATGTGGCGGAGTATCTCAAACGCTGCTCAGCCGAGCCGATCTATCGATTTTTTTGTTGACGTTACCTCGGCCAAATAGTATAAAGTACACAGATCGATATAAAATATTCTACTTGGTAAATAACGAATTAAATATATACGTCTATCGGCTGATGATGATGATGACGATGAAGCGTTCCTTACCGAATATCAAAATCTACTTAGGTTAAGATTGTATTCAAAACATCTGATGCTGATGATCAGCGGCGAGCTTCTAGGAGATTCGGCGAATTTTGAAACTATAGACAAAGAGCGGTTTTGATTGCCATAATGTTCCAACGATCTGGTGAACTTTGCGGGAAGCAGCTTGATGCGGGCAGCGAGAATCGATCGATGTGGAGATCTTTGGGGGAGGCCTATGTCCAGCAGTGGATGTCTATCGGCTGATGATGATGACGCTGGAAATGATATCAAGTCATCATGTTCAGAAACAGTATATTTTTGTAATGGTGAAGTAATCAGCAACTTTTTCTCAGTAATAACAGAAAACGGTGGCAACAATGAAGGATCGCAAGTGCATGAATGCCTTCAAGTCGTAATATTCAAGACAATGGGAGATGAATCATCAATCATTAACGATAAATAAATAAAAAAAAATCAATGGTGTGCTTGTTATTGATGTTCTAAAGGATCGTGAGAGATATAAATAAATGGGGGCGATTTAAGGAGAAGTCGAACTAGACTAGAAGAGACGCAGGTATCATTCTTATTGACCTTGAACTAGCCACGTTAATGATAAATGTGACCTAAACCTTTTTGAGATACAGTCCCAAATTCTTTGGGTGGTAGGATTCTGTCGCCTGTCTAGGTAGATACCACCGGAGCGCCTAACAGTACTGTGCAAAAACTCCCGTGTTCAGGTTTGAAGGGTGTTGTAGTCAGTGAAATAACGGGGATAACGAGATGTAACAATTTAGATCTTGAGGCGACGAGCACAGTATCGTGGCACATCCTGACTAGAACCACACTAGAAGGTGGGCAGATATTTCACTTACCATCAGAGGGATGCTTTCCACATTTAGTCAATACCATCAATCTTGTAGTGGAAACGCTTCTTCCTTTTTCCAATAATGAGATTTCGACTAATGGCGCATTTAGTAGTTAAGTCATTTCCACGGTCACATTTCATCATCGCGCTGCTCGCCATCGGCAGGGAATTCATCCTCATACCCTTGAACTGCAGTGGTCACGTACGATCCGGTTCCAGACCGTTTTCTCCGGAGAACATTCAAATTGTGGAACGAGTTACCTGTCGAGGTTTTCCCCAGGAGCTACAATATGAAGTTTTTCAAAAAGGACGTGGAACGGTTTCTATAGGGTCGGCAGCATGCCGAGTGATACCTCTGGTGTGGCTGGTGGATACACGCTGCGGTTACCGCTCAACATCAGGCGAGCCTCAAACCGGTTTGCCACAAGTGGTGTGAAAAAAAAAACAATACCAAATTGATTCTTAACCCAAAAACGTAAAAATAAATCGGTGTCTACCCCTGTTCAGAATATTAATCGATTTTTAATTAATTATCAAATTAGGAATTCAAGGTAACACCTGACATTAGTTACATCACTAGTGTAATCTGTTTATACCTAGTGACCAGCTCAATCGTCTCCCGATGATAAGAGCTGCGCGCTGCGCATACTAATGTTGATCCAAACAGGAAAATGATTACTGCACACTAGTCGACGTATCATCATTACTATAATCAATCCGATGTGCACACCGCTGGTGGAAGCTGAACCCTTTTTTTTCGAAGCGAAGAAACGAGTGAGATGTTCAACTGATGGTAAATAATACTCCCGACCATAACAACCCGGTTGTTAGGTTGATGATCACATATTGCTCATCGCCTTGACACATAAAATTTTAATTCTCGTTACCGCAGTAACTTCTCTAGCTACAACGCATTTAAAACTAGAACACAGTAATATTGCCGCACTCATTTTTGGCGGCAAAATTGGGGGCAGCGGTGGTATTTAGGCTGCATTTCGATGGTTCGCATATTTGCCGAGGAGCAGTAGTAAACATCACAAATTATATTTCGAAGCGACGAGCATTATCTGGTGACGTGTGATGATGTGACAATCAGGTGAACATCTCGTTAGTCTGCTGCTTTATCGACATATAAAAAACAATTGTGCCGTGTATCACTTCCTTAGGCATCATCATCATCAGCCGATCGACGTCCACTGCTGGATATAGGTCTCCCTCATAGATCTCCACATCGACGAGTTCATTGAGAGGAATTGAGACTTAGGCCTGGTTGATGGGTGGTTAGAGCCTCGTCTGTTATTCAGCAGGGTGCACCGCGTGCAGGTGAGATTGACTCGGTAAAATATTGAGCGGAACCCCTTACACCTCTTCATACACTTCCTTAGGCATCCTTGAACAGAAGGCATTGCGCATGAACAAGTGCACAGTTCCAAACGGCTCTGAGTCATAGGACACACAATAGACCGTTTCTTAATGAGCAGCAATTCAGGTGCAGGTACGGCAGGTGACTATCCATGGGGGACAATGACCGCTTTCCATCACATGAACTGTTCGCACGTATACCAACTGTTCCTATTAAAAATCTTCCGTCCTAACGTAACTAGAAACTCGATTTTAAAACGGAAGTACAACTCCACGAGCATATCCTTTATATGATTGGTTCCATTAATAGACATCCTGTCCATAGCAATATGGTTCGGGTTAGGATGATGCAGCACCACATTGCGCTAGTCACGAAACATATGTCAAGTCTGATTACACCAGCAATTTCATTAGCTGCAGCATATTTCAAACCGGATCACAGTAATGTTTGCACAGTGCTATTTGTCGACTGCAATAGGCGCTGCGGTGGTACCTACCATCATTAGGTGCCTTATTCAACTGTCTGTCGTAGAAGGCGACTAAAAGGGTGTAGGGGTTTCGCGGGCCTTAAGGGTGGGGCCCTTATCGCTCCACAAGCGAACCTGCGTGGGACAGCGTATGGCTCAACGATGGTGCTTAGGAGGGTCAGGCTCCTCCTCAGAGATGTGCTAACACAAAGTGTAGAGGGGCATCGGGGCGTTCTATAAGATATCCCGGAGCCTCTCCGAATGCACTGATGCAGACCACCGAGGGAGGTTTTAGTGATAAAAATCTCACGTAACCCTGACTTCCACCCATAGGCAGGGTATCTTTTTAAAATTTCTCCCTTTAAATACAAAAAAAAGGGCTATTTTCAAACTGAATTTTAGCGATCAGACTTAGAAAATCAATTCGATCCTCGGCTATTCCTTTTCTTCCTTTTTTTTTAATGATATACACAACATTAATCATTCGGATCCGGAAACAACGTTTGAAAATATTACACGAAACATTTCCAAGTCTGGACGATTGACGATTTAAAAACAAACAGAATCCATGAATCACGAAACATGGAAGGATTGAAGGTCGATGCGTATCTGTGGCGTAATCGTAATCATGACGCGGAGGCGATAAAATTCAGTCATGCCTTCAGCACAATACGGCTCCAGGTTCCAATCAAAACGTTTTCCTACTAATTAATGGTGGATTTTCAGAAAGTAATTAAAAGTTTTATTTTTTATCCAATTAAGCGATGAGATAGTCGAGACGTTCGCCTGATGGTAAGTGATACGCCTGTCCATAACAACTTGGCGCTAGTTGGGATGGTAAGCACTGCACCACATTGCGATCATCGCCTGAGACGTAAGGACTTCTAGTCTCGGTACCTTAGTAACATAACCAGCTACTTCCACCTTCAATGCTCTTTGTCAACGTGCGTTGATGGTGGAAGACAGACGATCGGAGACCCACCAGCAGCTGTGATACGAAATAGCTAAACCTTTATTTTCCTACTGCTACTCCATACAAGAATGATCAATGATCAATGATCCATGCTGTCGTGAGTGGATGTATATATATATATATTTTAAATATTCCTCTCCTGGCTATATTTCCTTAATCAGACCCTGGATTTTAATTGGGAATAGACGTTATATAACTTTGAGTCATATACCGCATCCAAATCAAAGCTAGCTACGTAGCTTCTGTTTTAATTATATTGTCATTTCTATTGTTTATTATTACTATATATATATGTATAAGTAGTACATGCATATTGTCATATATATATTTCACAATAAAAATAGATATATAACTTACGTTATACGTACTTAAAGTAAAAACACGATTTTATTTGGCTTAGGTCAGTGCTTCATCACGATCCTTAACTTAATTCAAATCTACGATATCAAAGTTGGCTTGATAATAACTTACGTAGAAAATATTAAAATATATGATTTTGTATTAAAATTCAATCATACCATCTTTGGGTAGAATCGAAAATATATTAAAAAAATAATTGTTTTCTATACCAAATATTAAAAACCTTTGATGCTTTAAACAAAACCAAAGCCTAAATAACTTTGTAAATAAGTTATGATTTAACATTACTGACGAATTAAGGGGTGTGACGGTTGGTGTGCAAGGTGGAAAATGACATAAATCCCTCCATATGAATCCCTACCCGTTGTAGGGGTCTTTGGAGGAGGCTTACGTCTAGCCATGGATGTCTGATGAATAACTTATTTTTCAATTTATTTACCATATACTTACCACCACCATCATCAGTCGATAGACGTCCACTGCTAAACATAGGTCTCCTCCTAAAGATTTCTACGTTTGTAGGAGTTTGTATGGGGGGAATTTGGGTCATTGTACACCGCGCTGGCTCAATGCGTGTTGGCGGGAGCTAGACCCTCGTTTCTTGATTAGCAGGATGCACCACGAGCAGGTGAAGTTGGTCAGGGTCCCGTGAGTTGTTGAGCGAGACCTCTTACACCCCCATAGGATTTAATTTGAAGATGATTCCTGTACATGATGCATCTGTTTCTATGGATTAGATTATTAATAAAAAAAAATCTGTATAATGTAAAATCTAACAAAACATCCTTTAATGTGTAAATTTAAGTGTTAAGTATAATTATTTCATATTCGCTAAACAGGAAGTCATGTACAGTAATCGCCCGCGGATGTGTTCCGAACGGCGATCCGGAGCAGGATGTGACCACCGAGAGGATTTCGGTGGGTAAATACCTCCACTCAACTTTGACTTTCCCCTAAAAGGCAGACTATCTTTTCGAAGATTTCACCCCCCAAAACGAAAAAAGAAAAAAATAAAAGGTCCGGTTATCGCAAACAGAGAATAAGTTCCAATGGCAGCAATGTAACAATTCCTGCAAACCCTTCAACCAAGTTATCTCGTAACATACGTAGAAATAACTTATGACAGTAGAATGCTGGATCGCAAGCAGTCTTAACTGTTAGCCAACCTAATAAGTTATATCGTTAACTGATTGTTACATTCCTCATCACCCAGATAACGGCCGCTGCTGTTCATGTGCCTCCCTCAACCATCCCCACGCCGATTGGTTTAGCTGCATGCCCTGCGTGTCTCAATACGCGGCCGTCAGTCTTTTGAGGGATGTCCTGTGATTATCTGATTGCTAAAAAAATTTTGCTGGTGAAAAAAATAATTCAATTTCAGGTCTTGTTACATTAAGTGCTTACTTATGGTGCTTCCGTTGGATATCGGCCATGTTACTTTACCAGCGCGTAACAGGGCCCTGGTGCCCATTGTTCACTTTATGTAAGAACAATGAAACAACGACGCATTCAATCCGACAGCCGAGGTGGGCTCGCACACACACGTAAGCGCGCGCACGTGTGTGTGTGTGTGCGTGTGTGTGTGTGTGTGTGTGTGTGCGTGTGTGCTCAACTCGCGTCCGACATCATCATTATGCACGTCAAAACTAAACACACGGAGAAAATTAAAAATATTTATTAAAATACTGCTTTATAAATATACCCTTATATCTAAGTGATCACTTTTAAGGCTGGACTTCGTTGCCGTGGGGGATGACATTGTCTTTTTCGGTTGCGTATTCGGATGGTGTCGTTTGATCTTTCTTGTCGACGTCCGCCGGCGGAGCAGTGGGCGTGGTGGTGGCGGCCGGTGCAGCCTCAGCGGGCTTCTCGGCTCCCGTTTTGTCCTCCTTGTTGTAAGGGGTTCCGGTCTCAGTGATGGGGACGACGCGATCTACCGGTCCCTTTTCGTCGGCCGTACCGTTCAGCGGAGCGGTGACCACTAGGACGCCGTCGCTGTACAGTTGAGCGAATACGTCGGCTGCTTTCGCGTTCACCGGCAACGAGTAGGTGTGGTAGAACTGGCAGGCTACCATATCGCTGTCGTCGTGCTTAGCCTCGTGGATTCCCTGGACGAACATGAAGTCACCTTTGATTTTGACCGACAAATCCTCCAGCCTGTATTTCTTTGCGTTCACGATAACTTGGAACTCGTTGTCCTTAGCTACGATCCTCGGGCCGATGTCGGCGAAACTCGGTATCAGTTTCCACACGGAGCTGAACAGGCTGTCCCACGGGCCCCGGAACCAAGAAGTGAAATCGTCGACCTCGTCGTCATTGACCGTCGTGATCGGCTGCGGGTAGGAGGAGGGCTTGTCGGAAACCGGTAGTGCGGCTACGGCCGCCAGTAAGGCGAAAGCCGCAAGAACTCGCGGTGAGAACATTTCTATTGGTGCAGTGACGTGCGCGCTCGCTTGGTGTGTGGGTAAGACTGGCGGCGGCGCGGGAGTCGGAGGCTATATAGACGAGGTGTGCGGGCGCAGGGGTCGCGGGGCGAGGGGCGAGGGGCGAGGGGAGCAGCCAGCGACACCACGCTGACCAGCGCACACAACGACGCGCAATGATTCACGCAGACGGGGAACACGACGTTGTATACTTAATTCACCGCTTCTTCAGTGAGTTAGTGTTGGGAGGCTGTGGGTCCAGTTTGTATGAAACATGTTGATTCTTCAATAAACTAGCTACTTCCACGAACTCCTACCGTTTGGCGAGAGGAATGGGGGTTATGGTGGTGATTAGAAGGTCCGGCAGTAGAAACCAAGCGGTGACCGTGGTAACGAGAATACCTTAAATCATAAATGAGATAAGTGATTTACAGTCCTATTATCTTATAAGTATGTTCACATGTAGGTAGATTATATAAATGTATTGTTGAGTCTGTTGGTGAGCGAATGCTCTTTACCGATTAACCTCCAAAGGCCGGCTTCTAGAGTTATGCTCGGCGCCGCGGATCAGCTCGTTTTCGTTCCGAGGACGTGTTCAGTGCAATATTATCATTTCCTAAGTACGTGACGCGCACACACCGCCAGCTAGCCAACCGCTATTACATACAGCCGCATCGCTGATCTCGCTGAAATTTCATCACGTAGCAGAACTAGTCGTCTTCTGATTCTCTCTCCACTTCCGTTGTCAAACTACTTACTAATCATCAGACCAGTGGCGACTTTATCTTATACGCATACCTTCTACATATATGTACACGAGTAGATAATGGTTACAACTCGCACATAAACCGGTCTCCCTCTCTGCTCTCCAGAAGCAGTATATCCTTTGAAGGTTTCTCTTACTGTGTAACAAGTAAGGAGACTTAACAACTTATGTCTCCACGCGATGGCTATAACCTGGCACAGTGTGTAACCTAACCAGCGCCAAGTTATTATCAACAGTCGCATAATTTACACAAAGGTGAACCGTCTCGCTTGTCTCGTTGAAAAACTATTATACTAAATCAAACTGTTGTTTCACATCGATTTAACGACACTTATAATTAAATATATATCTAAAAATAGATCTTAAAGTAAGCTGTCTTTGTTTATATGCTGGAAAAAAAAATTACAGCTATTTAAACTATAAACGATAACAGTTGCTTCTAATTAGTTTAATTGGCATGTTTAATTTGGCGAGTGAAAAGTTTATAGTAGAAAGTTAAAGGTTTAACTTAACAATAATAACAATACAAACTATGTTACACTACAGCACTCTCTTTTTAGTGCGAGCTGTTCTGATACTACCTGATGCGATGATTTAGAAGTAATGATCCACGATGATCGTTTGAATGGTAGCATTTGATAGTGAGCACTTTTCATGATTGTCCATCATAGATCATTACAATAATCACTGCGCTGTACAATGCGATGGTAATTTTTTATTCGAGGAAGCGGCTACGTTCACTTGATGTTAAGTGATATGTGGCCGGCACACTGCGGCATTCATCATCATAATCATCATGATCAATCAATAGACATCCACTTCTGGACATGGGCCTCCCCCAAAGATCTCCACATTGATCGATTCAAAGACATGCAATTAGGATGATCAACATTGCAACATGTAGCCATCGTCGTCACAGCTACAGCGCTCTTCAAACCGGAACACAGCGATGTTTGAACACCACTGTTTGGCGGTAGTAACAGGTAATACTTTGCTACCTAGACGGTTTCCGGCGATAAACCTACCACCAGTTTAAACCATTTCGTATCTATATCTTTGCTATAATAAAAAAAATACGTATAATATATAACTGTCTATTACAGTTATATATTATACGTATTTTTTTATAGTTAGCATAGCTATTAAAATTACTGAAGGAACAAGTATAATTTTAATATAATTCGCAGAGCGCATCGCGCTAGTGTAAATATCCTTAACAACACTGTTCATCTCTCCAAACAAACACTGTCGTGGTTCTAATGTTAGCGGACGGTAACGAACGGTCATGACCGTTACGTTATACTGAAATTATCACCTCGACATGACATCGAATAGCCTTTACACTTGGAGCGAGGAAAATTTTGGAAACCATCAGCAAACATAAACAACGATACACTTTACTGCACTAAATTTTATACTCTCAATAACCATCGAAACAAAAGAGGGTGTTATATTGTTTAATCACTTTTCCTTAAGGTTAAAATCTCATATAATATTAATATTGAATATCATTAAGGATTTACCATTAATCATTGATTTCGAAGACGAAGCGTAGTGGAGGAGAAAGTCAATGAAAGATGACCCCAACACTATACGGAGTTATATTTAAGAGACAGAGATCCTAAGATATTCCTCAATATTGATCCATCGTGTAACTCTTACGTGGTGCTCATCAAGAATACATCAGCTCGTGTATATTGACGACCGGAAGATCGTATTACTGTTATGGCAGTAGACTTACAATATGGGAATACTCTACACACAACAGAGAATTTAGTCGACTTTTACTTCATCATATTTTATAACCAATAGATATTGTAATAGATCTTTGATGGTATTGAGATTTAAATAGCTTCTAAAACAGCTGCAAGAGATACCGCTGCAACTATTGTATTTTCACATGACAGCCGCCACCACCATCAGCCGGTAGACATCTGCTGCTGGACATAGACCTCCTCCACAAGGTTCACACATCGATCGGTCTAGTGCCGTCCGCATCGCCGGCAGGAGCCGTCGTTGGTATAGTATCTGATGGGGTGATTTGGGCCACTTCCCACCACGCTGGCCCAATGCGGGTTGGCGGGATCCATAGCCTCGTTTATTGATCAGCAGGGCGCACCACGATCAGGTGAGGTTGGCTTGGGTCCCGTGAGTTGTTGTGTATATCAATTGATCACCACGATCTGACCAACATTTGGCAGATAGAGAAGAAGAATAATATTATATGTTAAGATATATGATATGTTATGTACTTTATTATAATACAATATTGACACGTGTAGAGTATATGTAATGCAGGTTGTGCAATATGTGCAAAGTGCGACAACCCATCATTTAGCAATATTTTTTCTTTATAATCAGTACTGCATCACTACTGTACGTGTTCAGTCACTGTACAAACGATACACGAGTATCACTTGAAGATATACAATCTATTTCTAATAGCTTAATGATAAAGTATTTCAAAGTAAACGCTGCCAGTTGGACTTGTCGAGGGCTAATTTATTGGATATTAACTGATCATCATCAGAGTCAAGATCTCCACCGCGTCTACTAGATGACGGAACAATCGAGACCCGGATGATTACACGTCGCTTTGATTGAGAGACGTCTCCTGAACGAACGTCTTCCCGCACAGTCCGCACGCCAAACTCCTGTTTCCGTAATGAAGTCTCGTGTGGTCATCCAGGTTACTCTTCCATCAGAAGCGACGCTCGCAGACATCGCAACGGTACGACTTGGTCTCCGAATGGGTCTTCAGGTGGAGACGGAGGCTGATGTTTTCGAAGTAAGACTTATCGCAGTTCTCTCGCCCATGTGGACCTTCCTCTGGTGCAGGATGACGCCGCAGGTCAGCGCCGGTAGTCCGTGAACGTTTTCCATGTGGTACGCTTTTAATAGCCTGGTATTTCGCTGTCGCATTGACGACACTTGCGAGGCCTGGGCCTCCTCTTCAGGTGAACGAATTGGTAGTGCTGCGATCGCAGATCCTTCGAACCAGCCAAAAACCGGAAATGAAAATTGTGCAAGCGATTTTTTTTCTCGTTCCACCGGGCATTTGTGGGTTTGGGCATCGTTGCTGTTATTCCTTTACAATTACTAATTTCTTTTCTCATTCTCGCCTTCCATTTCTTCTTCTATACCATTCTAATCTTCCACTCCTTTTCTCTCTACTACTCTATCCTTATTCCTTCTTTGATCCTTCCCTTAAATGAGTTGAGGCACGCATTTTTATTTATTAACATCCCGACTTCTACTAGAATTATTTATCAATTTTCTTGTTTCTGTACATATGTTTTTTTTCTTCCCTTTGTGTGTTCTATAAGTTGTTAAGCAGCTACTTTGGTAACTGTCTACTCGTGATTCTATTCTTTTAACGTATCTTATGTTTTTTCTTTTCTCAGTCCTTTTACGTTGCTAGTTGGTAATTGAGTCATTTGCTTTGGCTGCAGTCCTTGCCACTCCCAGACAGTAATTTAGAAAGATCTTTCTTTTGGTGTCGTCCTACATGATGTCCACTATTTGGTCTCTTGTTATTTAACTGATCCATTCTATGTTCACCTTCGATTCTCGCTAGATTGAATCGTGTGCAAACAGTAACAAATTGTTCTATTGTTTTTTCTATACATTGCTTGTCTTAGTTGTATCCTTATTCTAATACCTGTACAAAGATCCTTTTACAATTTTTCTTCTAGTTTACAATCTTTTGCTTTCCTGCTTATACCATTCAGTTACGTTTTATTTTCTTTAATTACTATATTTATAATTTCTTCGTGCAAGCGATATTGTTGAAGAGCGTTGTAGCTAGCCAAATTACTAAGGTAATTAGAATTATCAAGTTACGTCTCATGACGACGAGGACAACGTTGTGTAGTATCATTCGTAACAGCGTCACTTTGTTATAGGCTGGTGTGATTAGATTCCAGTGTTTTTAAATGGTGTTGAATGTCTTCTGCAACGTCATGGGTATTAATTAGCATCATGTTATAAACCTGATGCCATTGTCATGAAAAATTTATCTGATAGCCCATTGCAAGTAAAAAATATACACTCTATTACAACCTCATCGATTTTTTGATAAACATTGATAAGGAAATGAACATGGAGATAATTATCAGGTAGACTCTGTTTTGCGGGGAAAACCTAAAAAGAAAAAGGTTTTATTATTTAAAAAGGAAAACTGATTTATTCCGATTATTTATTATTAAAAAGAACCAGATTATGGGCTGAACGTTTACACGATATTAAGATGTTCACATGACATCACAACGCTGATCTGATCACCTTGATACATGAGATTGTAGATCTCGATAGCCCAGTAATTTCACTGGTTACAGATGATAGCAAAAAAAAAATCGCTAGACCACTTACCTAGATCTCCAGCATAATATTAGACACCATTATGTCAACTTCACCATAAGACTATTAAAGTTAGACAGGAATTAAATAAATGAAAACCTAAAAACTTCTGCAACGATCGACCCTGCGATAATTAGCGGTTTCCGACTTTAACCAGATCATCAGACTAACTTATAACTAGTGTATTTTATTCTATGCTGTTGTGATGGTATATCGTTATCATGATCAGAGTATATAGTTTAACAAGTAATCGAACCGGTCTCGCCGAGTTAAATAAATACGGCTTTCGCGTGCAGTCCGAGTGGATCTTTTTAAAGGTGACTCCACTCCATTATCATGTGCCGGCTTGGCGCGAGGAAAAACCCATCTCGTTTATTCGTGTCCATGACAAAACAGAAATAATTTAGCATGATTTGTAAACAAACATAAAATATATTCTTTAAAAGCTATTGACTAGTCTAAAGCTAATGTCTGACCAATCTAAGTTTCTAAATTTGGACATAGTAATTGAAAGTGTAAATTTAAATCTATTAACAGTGGGAAGGTTCACAAAACGTGAAATATACTGTGTTAGATTAAATTCATTGTTAAATTGAATGATCAAATTACTGTAATATAGCAGATGAGTTAATTAATAATGACTGGCGAAGGTTTATTTGTACGGACACAGAATTTATAGCCAGTTCATAATTCACATAGTACGTAATATTACAAATAATCCTTCGCAAATTAGTGATTTGTATTAGTAACAAAACTGAAAACTGGCAACACGTTAGGTAAAGTAATGAAAAGAACTTCGGAATATATGGTTGTAAACAACGAATCAACGCATCTCTTTGCTGTACAGTCACAAACAAATGTTAAAGCAAGTAAACTCCAAAAAAAAGAGATTTTTCTTATTCTTGGTTAAATTCACGCAGGTCTGATAGGTAATGAAAGAGCTGATCATCTTGTTAAAGAGACAGCGCGAATATTAAAATCTAAGACAAAATACGATCTGTGCCCGATTTTATTCATCAAACGTCAAATCCGTACAGATACGTTGAACGAATGAAACCGACGCTTTAAAGAAGGTAAAAGCCAGTACTATCAAGCGCTTACTTCCGGAATCCATTGAGACTTATGGACTCATTAAAGAAATAAAAATAGACAAGTTACTCACGCGGGTGCTCACAGGTCATGGCGGATCTTGGGAGTACTTGTTTCACTTCAAGTGCAAGAATGGTCCGACATGTCTCTGCGATCCTTACAAGAATAAACAATCGTATACCTGATTGTGGAATGCCCGATGTTTGCGACGAAACGAATAAATTTAGAAATAGAGTTAGATATAAAAATAGATATAAGAAAATTGAGTTGTTTAATTAGCAATAAAAATATTAGAAACAAATTTCTAGAATTTTGTAAATACGTTGCACAGAGAAGTGCAAAGAGGAATAGGTGATTCTAAATAAATGTAATAATTATCTATGTTTACAAGAACTCTGACCCGAGTCAGGAGAAATTGGGAAGGAAAAAAGAAACCATTAAATAGATGGCAACACTGTTAAAGGCGCATAAACACAGCTGTGTCATAGGTCAGCCTGTCGCCGACTGTCGCCGGGTGTACGGCTCCGGTATTAGGTGTTGTGTATTTAAAGTGTTGCTCGAGTGTATAAATGTCTGAAATCAGAAATAATCCTGCCCAAAATTTTAAATAAATACAGTAGTATGAAAGAAAAAAAGGAAAATATTAATTTTGTTACAGTTGATAATATCTGTTTATATTTTACTAGTTTTTTATTAATCAGCCACTACTTAGATGTCACTAACGTCGTCCTAATATTTCTAGAACGATAGGTTTTTTACTGTTCGCATCCTGCGTCTTTCATAGTTTTTTAATTATTATTTATTTGGAGTACGAGTTTTTGAAAAAAGAAATCTATCCAAATTTTAATACATTTAAAATTCACTTTAAATAGTTTAGTAGATGGGTTGCTTTGTGTAGCGTTTCGTGGTAAGACACAAGTTTCGACGGCGCAAGTACTTATACATATAATTATTACAACGCCGTCGTAGAAGTTGATTGTTTAACGAAAAACATAAGTAAAACAATATTTAAACAATACACTTTCTTGATTTGTACCAATTAAAATAATTACTATCCGTGTCCTTCTTGTCATAATAACACAAGCGATTTCACTGCTATACACGTCAATAGGTTAAATAAAAACGTTGCTAATTAATTTTCACTGTATAAATTTAAATATCATTTTAGAGAACTTATCAACATCCTTATAAGTAATTATTAGATAAATTAAAAAATTATTAAATGATTTTATATTTAAATACTGATATATTTAAGGGTGTCAGGGTAGTATTAGATATCAATAATTTAGCCTTATCCTTTCCCTGGCTTCTTGCAAACAACAGGATAGGGAGGTAAGGTAATAAACTGTGATTGTATATAGATAGATACTCATCAGTGAAATAAGGGGTCCTGCACAACAACTCATGGCACCCAAGCCAACCTCACCTGCTCGTGGTGCACACTGCTAATCAACAGACGAGGTCTGATCCCACCAATCCTCAATGAGCCAGCATGGTGGGAAATGGTCCAAATCCCCCCATATGAATCTCTACAAACGACGCCCCCATGTACTCGGCAGGTCGCGTGAAGTCATTAAATACGGGTGGCCTAGGACCGATGTATGTGAGGGATCTTTGGGCGAGGGCTATGTCCAGCAGTGGACGTGTATCGGCTGATGATGATATTTATAATATCAAAAAACGATTATCGTATATCGGGACGCGGCCAAGGGAGATCTTTAAATTAATTTTGTAAGCTGAACATTTCATTGGAAAAATTACCTGAAACTCGGCTTATTTTTGATCGGGTTTAAACAGGAAAGAGTAGTTACAGGAGGCCCCTAAAATCGTGATCCAATCACATTCACTCTTACCCAAGGCTGTCGTAAAAGTGCGAGGCAAGATATGAGCCACTTATATCCAATCTCCTTTGTGACCACTTGTGTTAGTCTTTCAAAACGATTATACATATATAAGATCATATTCTTTAAAGTGGACCATTGATACAAAAATAATATTGCTGCCTCACTACCACATCTCCAAGAATAGCAATTTCAAATCCTGCTTGAGGACGACTTTTGTACAGACTTTGTGTACTTGTTCTAGATTCTATTTAATATACATTTCACGCAATTAGTTTGATACATTTATTTTGAATCTAGATTTATATCCATATAAAAAATAGACATTACTATTGCAACAAGTTCTCTTATTGGAAAAATCTATTATAAAAGAAAGAGGAAGATTCAATTGCAGTTTTTAGTATTACAAATATTTTCAATCTTCGGTAATGCACTAAGGTAAATCCCGCAGCATCGGCTAGCTTGTTCTCTGGTTTAATATTAACTCAGCAGGAACATCCGAGACTTTCAACGGACAAATACAATTTTGTGCAGTAAGCCGCCTTAAAGGTATAAAGTTGCTCCTGGAAGAAGCTCGAGATAAGCTCCTTAGTGGATGCCGGACGAGCATAGAAAATTTAGTAGCATTGCAAATATACGTTTCCCCATAAAATTTAGTTTAAATAAAGATCTTGGATCTAATGTAAAGCTGCAGCAAGAATTTAATACAAATGAAGATGAAAAGGCAAATTACATCTATGTTAACGAACGGTTCATTTTCTTCCTAAAAGATAAATCTTTAATATACGTAATGGATTTCTGGAAAGATAAAAGAAAGCATGATCTACTGATAAATGATTAAACAAATAAATATCCAATTGTTGACTTAATGTAAATATCTTTTCTACTTCAATACAACAATTAAGCACATCGCTTCATCAACCGATAGACGACCACTGCTGCATATAGGTCTCCCAAGATCTCCACAGTTATAGGGGTACATTTGGAGGGATTTCCACCGTTTCCCACCACGTTGGCTCAATGTAGGTTGGTGAGAACCAGTCCACCGTTTATTAATTAGCAGGGTGCACCACGAGCAGGTAAGGTTGGCTTGGGTCCCGTGAACAATTATAAAAAAAAATATTTGAAGTTAATTTTAAATATGTCAAAATTCCATCATTGGTGAGGAGTAGATATCAATAATTAACTCTGGCTTATTGCAAACACCAGAATAGGGAGGTACGGTAATAAACTGATTATATATAGATAGATACTCATTAGGGGTGTAAGGGGTCCCGCACAACAATTCACGGGACTCAAGCCAACCTCACCTGCTCGTGGTGCACCCTTCTAATCAACTAACGGGACTCTGGCTCCTGCCAAGCCGCATTGGGCCAGCGTGGTGGGAAATGACTCAAACCTCTCTATATGAACTATATACGACAGCCTCTAGTACTCAGCGGTACCATAAGTCATGCTTACTGTGTGTGGAGGTCTTTGGGGGAGACCTATGTCCAGCTCTGGACGTGTTTTGGCTGATGATGATAATGAGTCATTATTAACAAAATTTTTAAAGTTTATTACATAAATATTAATAACTTACGACGTATTTCAAGTGTGATATTATAGGACTTCACGAAATCACGTGTTCGTGAACAAACCGTGTTTGTTCAAGAAGGCCAGATTATTGAAGGTATTCCAACGGTGGGAACATTAATTGGGATATTTATCTTCACAGGTTGTTCACCTGATCTCCCGTAACAATATCAGAGGCTAAAGAATTAGGGTTCTAGTTAGGATGTTCGTATATGTGCAACGCTCGTTCGATAACTACAACTACAATAATTTAACTAACAAACTACAGTAATATAACTAACTACACTAGATTTCATGCTGTGGAATGTCGGTATTTATTGATGACAGTAAAGATGTAGAATGTTGATAAAGGAATTTTTCTTAATATTTTCCGAGGGTAGACGCTAACGAGGCCCCAGCGCCGGAAGCATTATTGTCACCGTCGCTTTTCGAGCGGTGATTAAGGGTTCCGTTATTAACACTATGAACTTTAAAAATATATTTCATACCAGAGCCTCGTTTGTTGATCAGCATGGTGTACCACCAGCAGGTGAGGTTGGCTTGGATCCCGAGGGTTGTTGTGCCCCTTACCCTATGTTTTTTTTTTGTGATGTTAATGATGAAGTGATGCTTTTTTTTAACAATTATATTCAAAAATGAGTAATAATAATAATAAGCGATATCCTTAAAACATACGTCCTGTTAACTTAATCATTTCCGTCATAAAAAATCATCAATAATAATTGATAGCTCTTAATCGGTGACTTCGCTTGAATTTAAATTCACTTTCTCGTCTTATTCACGCTAAAGTTTATACTTAATGTGACTTTTATCTGAATCCTTAATTAACTTGAAAACTTTATGATCATGATGGAACATCACGAGATGAATCAACGTAATTTAGTTTTCGATTATTCTCTCTCGCCGCATAATAATTTTTCTGGATGCTGTCAAAAGTAATTTAAAACAGCTGTTAAGTTATGAACAGCTCTAAGTTACGTTGAATATTTTCAGTATTATGCTTATCACCCTCTCATCATTATGTATCATCAATGTTTTAATCAGCTTTTTATCCTATAAAAGCAAAATGGTTATACTAAAAGATTCAATATAACAACTTTCATCATCATCAGCCGATAGACGTCCACTGTTGGACATCGGCCACCCCATAGATCTCCACATACAGTCAGCATGACTTCCAGTACCGCTGAGCACTAGAGCCTGTCGTACGTAGGGTCGATGTGGGAGAATTTGTCCATTCCCCACCAGGCTGGCCTAATGTGGGTTGATGGCAGCCAGACCCTCGTTTGTCGATTAGCAGGGTACACCACGAGCAGGTGAGGTTGGCTTGGGTCTCGTGAGTTGTTGCGCGGGAACCCTTGCACCCTATAACATACCAATTTTATATAGAATAATTTCTTTTTTTCAGAACATGCTTTCACCCTGCTTCCCGGGTAAATTTCGCTAGAGGATAAAAAAACCCACAGTCCTACGAATTACTTTTGAACTACTTCTACTAATTACTAATCAGAGACAACAAGAAAGAAAGAAGATGAGAGAGAAAGAAGAGAAAGAATGTAATAAACAAATAAGAAATATATAATAATAGAAATGAAAGCCCAGACCCACAAATGCCCGGGAGGAACGCGCTAAAAAACCAAAGACAACTGATGATGACCAAAGCAATAAAATAAAATGCATAGTGATAAGTATATAGAAGAATAAAAATAAAGAAATGTATTAATTAGAAATAGGGATGAAAATAAAAAGCGTGTGTAACTTATTTAAGAGAAGTATGTAAGAAGGAAATGGAATAGAGAATAGCCGAGAGGAATAATAATGAATGGTATGAACAGACATTGTATTTGAAAATAAAGAATTAAAGCCCAGGCCCACAAATTCCTGGGAAATGCTGTTAAAAAAAACCAAAGCCAACTTTGTGACCCTCAAAACCTGTGAACCAGACCATTTTAGTAGCTTTTTAAGGTTTCATATTGATATATCAAAATGTTTTAGATGTACTCAAAAACCGATCCAGGTTCCGTTCGCGTCAGCTCTTGAATGACTTTGTGAGAGCGGAGAAATCGCCTCGAGGGTAGTAAAATTTCAAATGAAAGGGGTTACATTTCACCTGAATTGTTTATTTCAGTGTATACGAATGAAAGCACGTAAGGGATGTAAAAATAAACGCGTATTTGTAAGGGCGAAGTTAAACGATTTAACGCGACTGTACGAAGCGATAAGCGCTTCAATTTAAGCTACACTGACAGGTTTAGAGTTTTCTGCAATCGGTTCCCGAGATTCTCACTAGATCGTCGGTCCACCTTGTGGGAGGCCTCCCAACACCACGTCTACCGGTGCGCGGGCGCCACTCGACTTACTGCCCCATCGGCCGTCTGTCTTTCCAGCAATGTGCCCTTCCTACTGCCATTTAAGCTAGCATTCCCCAAGCATTCCTTTTGGGCTAAGTAGGTGACCTTACTTCTTCTCCGGATCTCCACATTCCTGATCCGATCGCGCAGAGGTACTTTGAGCATAGTCCTCTCCATTGCCTTTTGGGTGATTTCCCCAGTTCCGTACAGTCAACACAACAATCATACAAACAAGCAACGCGAGGCCGATGGATGTTGTCACATGACATCACACATCACAAATGCGATCCTCAGCTTCTTGCATCCATCTAACCTACTTCCGACTGCTCTGATAATGACGTCGGTCCAACTGGAGGGAGAGCATCTTACCTCTCCCATCGGCCGTCATGACACGACAGATATATGTGCTCCCCAATGAACAGAAAACACAAATTTTGTCATTGTTATATTTTATCTGTGTTTTTAGTATTACAGCATCCTTCGTATATAAACAGTAAAAGATACAATTTATATTGTCTTTGGTAAACACCAGCACAATATTTTTTTTATATAGGATAAAGTAACGATCTGAATATCGAATTGATGGTAAGTGGTTGTTTAATAAACAACTTCAACACTCATCCCACTGTGTACTAAATATATCAGTTACCTAGCGTTTTCAATGAATACACAGTAATATACAACTATCAAGCGATAGAAATAGATTATTAATTGTCCTCGATACTTGGTGTTGATTTAAGTTAAGCGAACTTAAGTAATTTGTGTTAATACAAAAGTGCCTCGTGCCCGTTGGACAACTTTTTTCATTAGCCACCTAATCAGAGATCCGCACGGAAGAAAAAACTTTTTATTGTTTCCATTCGGAATCCATTTAACTAATTGAAATAAAAAATGAATAACTGAACCATTTCCTACTTACATACGGTTCTTTTTATTACTCTAAGTTTTTAGATTAGGTTTTAACTGGTGATGAGCATGTCGCAGAATTTAACTTAACCTTAAGCAAAAACCGGTTAGTCGGTTATTATGTTCCCACTGTTGATACTCTCACAAGGAAACGGTCATTGGCATAATCCACTACGATCACCAAGTGTAGTCTGGCAAATGTAGATTTTCTCATGATGGGGCAACTCACCGGAAGTTCAAGTACAGTGGAGATAAAACCAATAATCTTCGAGTTCATAACTTAGCACTGGATTTTTTTAGTTTCCTTGATTTTTATATTTCAAAGGTTTAATATTAGTATCGTAAAAGGATATTTCTTTTTCAAAGCTTCCTGCGACAGACGTTTTTTCCTTCTTCTGTAAGAAAGATTCCTCAAAGGATGCCATTTGAAAGTTTTGCTAGGGAAAACATCTTCAGTATAGCGGGAATAGTTAGAAGAAGTTTAGAGAGAAATGTCCGAGTTAGATCTACAACAGGAAATCGGTATGAAAAGATTTTTTTTCTATTGCATTTACTATTGTTTCTAAAACTTTCCGCTAATTAGTTACGGATGAATTAGTAAATACTAATTAGTTAGAGATGTGTTAGTAAACTCTAATTAGTTAGGGATGAGTAAGTGAAGATTAACTAGTTAGGGATGTGTGAGTAAAGACTAAATAGTTAGGAATGAGTTAGTGAAGATTAGTTAGGGATGAGTTAGTGCAGATTAATTAGCGATAAGTTAGTGAAGATTAGTTAGGGATAAGTTAGTGAAGATTAATTAGTTAAGGATGAGTTAGTGAAGACTAGTTAGTCAGGGAAGAGTTAGTGAAGATTAGTTAGAGATAAGTTAGTGAAGATAAATTAGTTAAGGATGAGTTAGTGTAGACTAGTTAGTTAGGGATGAGTTAGTGAAGATTAGTTAGAGATAAGTTAGTGAAGATAAATTAGTTAAGGATGAGTTAGTGAAGACTAGTTAGTTAGGGATGAGTTAGTGAAGATTAGTTAGAGATAAGTTAGTGAAGATAAATTAGTTAAGGATGAGTTAGTGAAGACTAGTTAGTTAGGGAAGAGGTAGTGAAGATTAGTTAGGGAAGAGTTAGTGAAGATTAGTTAGAGATAAGTTAGTGAAGATAAATTAGTTAAGGATGAGTTAGTCAAGACTAGTTAGTTAGGGATGAGTTAGTGAAGATTAGTTAGAGATAAGTTAGTGAAGATAAATTAGTTAAGGATGAGTTAGTGTAGACTAGTTAGTTAGGGATGAGTTAGTGAAGATTAGTTAGGGATAAGTTAGTGAAAATTAATTAGTTAAGGATGAGTTAGTGAAGACTAGTTAGTTAGGGATGAGTTAGTGAAGATTAGTTAGGGATAAAGTAGTAAAGATTAATTAGTTAAGGATGAGTTAGTGAAGATTAATTAGTTAAGGATGTTAGTGAAGACTAGTTAGTTAGGGATGAGTTAGTGAAGGTTAGTTAGTTATGGATGTGTTAGTAAAGACTAATTAGTTAAGGATGTGTCAGTGAACAAGTTTATATAATAATCTAAATCCATCATGATTTGTTTGCTCCCCCTTGTTATTAATATATGACGTACATATATACATAAACCTGGTGCGTGACGCTCACCACGTGGGAACGGGCTCATTGGAGTGGTGATACTAGATTGTATGGCTAAATTGATAATAATCAACATTTATATATTTCGCGAACTGTTACTTCGTAGTATAATAATGCTAGAAGTTAGTAGTATTCTTTTAGGATAATGCGCGTTACCACCACAAACCACCATCACCACTTAATATCAAGTGGGAGTGTGGTCAAGCGCCGACCTTGTTATGTTTTAACTCAGCCCGATGTAGGTGAGTTAGGGGTCCCGCACAACGACTCACGGGATCCAAGCTGACCTCATCTTCTCGTGGTGCAACTTGTTAATCAACAAACGAGGATCTGGCTCCTATCAACCCGCATTGGGTTAGCATGGTGGGAAATGGCCCATATCCCTCCAGATGAAACCCATACAAACGAAGGGTCCTCGTGCCCGGCGTTGCGAGGTCCTTTGGGACAGGCCTATATCCAGCAGTGGACGTTTATCAGCTGATGATGATTGTATGCGTAGCCCATTATATAACCAACATAATAAAATCACTTCGTTAAATCAGCAGGTACTTGGAAGTCAGCCAAGCCTGATACGTGTTACGAATAAAGTTATTCGCCGATTTAACTTGGCCTTTACTTGCATAGTTATGACCATATTGAATACGGTGTCGGATGTACATTATCATCAGCTATGAGATCAGCTCATCAAATATTTAATTTGCTACATGGCACAGTAACTGACTGCTTGCCTTGTAACATGAAGGTCTTCAGTTCAATGCTTGTGGGGTATGGTTAATGGTATGGTGTCTTCGAGACCGCTCGGCTGGCGTATTATAAATCTATTGCTATAACATCCATTGCCGTGTTCCGGTTTGAATGTCGCTATTTATTATTGTCCTGATGACATCTACTGGAACTTGACTGGATCAAAAGCGATTGTTTACTTATTTAATAATCCATTCATTGGAGGTCTTTGGAGGGTAGATATCACCGCAGCTTCAATTAATGTTTCCAAACAGTAGTGCAAGCATTATTGTGTTCCGGTTTGAAAGAGGTTGTGATTAGTGATGTTACTGGGGTGACTAGACTTTATGCTATGTTTCAAAGCGATGCGAAGAATGTGATGCTGCTTTTTCCTAGCCAACATCCGTCTAGTCTCGTCGCATCCTCAAACAAAAGGATCATAGATTAATTATACCCAGATATGTGATTATGAGTTCTGGTCAACATAAACCTCTGAAAATGTTCCATTTAACCGTCTTTTAATTGAAATTAAACTTTTAATCAAAACTTTTTAAACCCGTTCAGCTGACAGGCAATTACAACGTGTACCTGCCCTGAGTTTATTACAAGCTAACAAGTTCTGGAGTTGTTCGCAGTTTTGATTGGCGATACGGCATGTTTAAACATGTGGTTAAATATTTATTTAACCAGTTAAAAAGGGAGGTAAATGGAGGGAGAACAAATTATATTTCGTTAAATTAAATGTCAATAAGTACCTTAATATTACTGCTTATTTTATCGCAAGGGAAATCTTAAAACATACCCTGCTTTTGAAGGGAAGACAAGGTCATCTGGGGGCTTCTACTCTAAAAAATAGCTAAAACCGTATCTGTGGTCTTCTGGGTCAATGCATTAAGAGGGATAGGCAGGGAATACTTTAGTCCTATTCTTAATAGTCCGAGCTAACAGGGATACCTAAATACCAGTAGGTGGTCCGACGATCTGTTAAATTTCGCTGGAAGCAGCTGGATGCAGAGCAGGTCCGATCCGGAGTGAAGATCCTTAAGCGAGGCCTGTGTTCAGCTGCGGGCGTCATCTAGCTGTTAATGTAATATAAGTACTTAAATTTATTGGTGAATAAGCTGATAAGAAATTAGTTAAGTAGCTGAAGGTTTATGTGAAGAGACATAAATTTTGTGGATCGTTCACAAATGACCTAACGGAACAACCCTTCGCGACTTCTTCTTAGCTTCGGTCTCGTCTTATGACAGGGTCTGTTTTCTTACTTTTCTCACTCCACTTCGCTGTATTTGGAACATCGCTTTCCTTAAGATCGCAGCTCGGCCTTCCCCTCCGCTGTTTGCCAGGCGTGTTGGGGCCGAGTGTTTTGTTGGCTATGTGACTTTAGAGGTGCCGGTTTTCCTGCAGTTTGTCGGCGGTACCGCGTACTCCGAGGCTGCCACGCACATACTCATTGCAGATCTTGTCGCGTCTCGTTACTCCGCACATCCACCTCAACATTTTCACCTCGGTCGCGTGAATGGAATGAGCATGCTGTTTTGCGATTGCCCACATTTTTCTAATCCAGCACCTTAGCTTGATAAGCAACCTAGTGTCGAAGGTAACTCCAATCAGCTCGTGCCGTTTAAGCCTTCGCTACTAATATTAGTTATTTTTATTTGAATTTACCGTAGAAACTGGCAACACTTTACAAAGGTCGCCAGTCAGTCTGTCGCTGCTTATCGACAGAAATTCAGCTCGTGCAAGGAGCATTATGCATTAAAAGTGCTGGCTGAGTTTATAAATACCTTAAGCGAGCATTAACAGTTTAACTATACACAGGGTAACACGTGATACCTATCGTTCATCATCATTAGGTGCCCTCTTCGAACTGAAGTTTGGCGATCAGTATGAGGAAAAACCAATTCGACCCTCAGCTATTCTTTTTATCTGATGGTATTTAAACCTGGTCGACTCCTTCATGTCGTCGAACCATTTCTTTCGCTGTTTATCAGGTGCACGTTTTCCAGGAATTTTGCTCTACAGGATCAACCTTGGGGACTTATAAAGGGATCCTCTTGAAGGTGTCAGAAAAATGCAACCTTCCTTTGCATGACGGTTGTCATCAGCGTACGTTTGCAGTTACCTCTCTCAAGGACTTGAGCATTGGAGACATGCTTGTATTACGACTGAACTGTACTGTGATACTGTACATCCTTGTAACTGTCATATATTATATTATCAAAAGATTGTGGCTGATGGTGTTCTTCTCAGGACAGTAAAATAGCGAATCGCCAGTGAAATATAATAACTTCTTTTTTTTAAAGACTAATTCACATATATATATTATATTGCGTGAATATGACCTTTGTATATGTCAGCCGGTATTATCTCCAAAATCCATATTAAAAAAAAACTTGAAGTACGGAAATAATTTGTTTATTACAGAATAAGAACTGCATAGAGCAAGAGGCAAAATAATAGCGAGCCTCAGCCTATAATATCGATCGATAATACGACTATTTTCAACATTAATACAAATATAAATCTTTTTGACACTTTGTAATTACAAGAACAATATAAAATAACGGTTTGCTTAAACTGAAAGTCCTAAATTTCCTAAATAATTAATTAAGTACTTAATCGTGTTGATTTTTACCGGAAATAACGAAGTGTCAACATTCATGTCAAATCGATGTAAATACAAATATTTATAATAAAATATTGCTACATCAATTTTACGGTAGATGGCAGCACTAAGCCCATGTATATATATTTTTATTTATTTATTTATAATTTTATCTGATATTACTATTCAGGGCTTTACCTTATCTTATTATCTACAACATTTACTTACAAAATATTCACTGCTAATTTATATATTTTTTTTCTAATTATTTATTTTTTACATTATCTATACTTAAGCCATCTAATATACACAGAAATACACAATATTGTCTAGATATGAATAAAGTTACATTTATTTGTACTTATTTCTATTGTTTACTACATATTTTTATACAATAATATATGAAATTACTTGTAACTAATATATTTTTTATCATTTCGGGTAGACTGGCCTTATCTATTCTTGAGCCTGTCTCCCGCTCAAAGTCATATCTTGGGCATCTATGTATAGGACACTCCGTCAGCAAATGAGGAACCGTTTCCTCCACGGCCTCCTCACATTTGCACGACGGGGTCTCCCGACACTTGAAACAGTTCAAGTATCGGGAGAATCGGCCGTGGCCACGGGATATCTGGGTTAACTGTCCAGTTGGCCGGACCTTCCTTATCCACATATATTTAATCTGAACACATCAGAACCACCTCCTCCGGATGAAGGTTCGGTTCAAAGCGAATTTAATTACGTCGGAGCACTTCACAATTGGTCAAGAGTAAATTTGTAGTAGTATAGGCTCAATAAATTAGTGATCTAAATTAATCTATTGTCCAGTACTCTGTAGCAATTGTAGTATGGTTAACTGGTAGCCTTGACATCGGTCTTACATCTGGTACATATATATATCTAGGGTACCTTGGATTTACTGTCACTATCATAAAATCTTCCCTTCACAGACTTACAGAAAGAAATTCTGTATTGGAATAAGCACTAATTTTTGTACTTACTTTTTTGCATTTTATATTATCACTGTGACTTGTGTGTGCATAAATTAATAAGAAAATATAATAATAGTGCGCATACAGTCCACAGTACGATCATGAACTTCATCGCTGGCAATCCTAAATATCTTAATATTTATCATAATCTAGGTCTCTTCTAACGTATCCTGTAATCATGGTACTACAATATTCATATCATGAATATTCGCTATTGTTATAAATTATAGATTTTTACAATAAATTAATACTTTAATATTTGAATTGGTTAATACAGGAATTTAAGTAATTTGCTAACATTAGTAGGATGGTAAAGGCGTAAGGGGTTCCGCTCAACAACTCACGGGATTCGAGCCTCACCTGCACGTGGTGCTCCCTGCTAATCACCAGAGCTCTGGCTTCTACCAATCCGCATTGGGCCAGCGTCGAGGAAACCGCACAAATCCCCCTATGTGAACTTCTACATGCGACAGCCCCTAGTACCCAGCGCTACTGGATGCTAAGCTGGCATAATAGGGAAATCTTTGGGAGAGGCCTATATACAACAGTGGACGATTATCCGCTGATGATGATGATAATGACCGAGTCCCAATAAAGTATATTAATACTAATGACTGTAACTTTTAGTTTCTAGACACAAGTATACTGTACCTATTACTACGAATATAATTAGCAATTGATGAAATCTTCTAAACAAATTTTGAACACCTACTTGTCTCCACACAAGGAGTATATTTACCAACGACCTAGATGAAGCTAGTGATAAATTTAACACGTCCACTCCTTAATCCGGTCGTCCTTTTATAGGACAATACGTTGGATATCGAAAGCGGATTTGTGTTGGATTTCAAACAATTCCATTGTACTCAACGTCAGGATACACTGGATACAAGTAGATCTTACTTTTGTATGCCACCATCACATTATATTCAACTTAAGACCAAAAAGCTCCCAGTTCACAAGTTTAACTTTCATCCTGTCACAATAACACTGTTCAACTGAACATCATCATTATCATCTGCCGACAGACATCCACCGCTGGACATAAGCCTCCACCAACGATTGATCGATCTTGCGCTGCTCGCATCCACCTGCTTCCCGCAACCTTCACCAAACCGTCGGAATACCTAGTGAGAGCCTGCTAACACTGCGTCCTCTGGTACGCGGTTGCCATTCGGGAGCCTTCGTGCCTCATCAGCTGCCAGTCTTTCAAGCGATGTGTTTTGCTCATTGCCACTTGAGACAACCAATCTTTTGGACTATGTCGGTGACCTTAGCTCTCTTGCGGATCACCTCGTTTTTGATTCTCTCTCTGTGCGATTCGAAGTTTTTTCTCCGAGTCCACTGTAAGCGGCCACGTCTCGGTGCCATAACCCAGCGCTGGCAACACGCACGAAATAAATACCTTACTTCACCGACATAGTCCTAAAGATTGGTAGTTTCAAGTGGCAATGAGTAGGATACGTCGCGCGAAGAACTGACAGCCGGGGCATTAAGGTCTTCGAATGGCGGCCGCGTACTGGAAGACGCAGTGTTGGCAGGCCCTCACTTGGTATTCCGACGATCTGGTGAAGGTTACGGGAAGCAGCTGGAAGCGGAGGATCGATCAATGTGGAGATCTTCAAGGGAAGCTTATGTCCAGCAGTGGACGTCCTGTCAGCTGATAATGATGACGATGTTACTAACTTTTTAAAAATAACTGAAGATAACGCTAAGAATAAAAATCTCTCGGTATAGCCAGCGTGGCCAACGATTTACGGCTTCATAAAACAATGGATAGGTTTTGAATGTCTCTTTGCCACCTAAATTTAAGTGACCACAATCTGCTTCTGAAGCTGAACAGTAATATATATCAGAGAACAGTAGTAAGACATAGTCATATTTGATAATTATAAAAATGTAAAAGCACTCTGAGAAATATCGAGCAAAGTATTTCATTATGTTGTTTGGTAAGCAATTTGTTTCACCATCAGCAGATAGACGTCCACTACTGGACATAGGCTTCTTCCGAAGATGTCCACACCGATCGATCCTGCGCTGCCCGCGACCTTCGTTTGTATGAGGGTGCACCACGAGCAGGTGAAGTTTGCTGTGGTCCCGTCAATCGTTGTGCGGGAGCCCTTACACCCTTGCAACCACTTTGTTTATCCAAAAGTAATTTCTATTATCTATCTATCGCGTGTCGTAAAAGGCGACTAAGAAGGAAATAATTTTAGTCATAGCAGCACCTTTTCCTAATAATGTTACCAGCTCGTAGAATTACACAACCCACTTGCTAACTATGGGGAATACCATAACCTGTTTTTCAGGAGGCTTTTGTCAGGAAAATGACGATGTGATAACCAAGGTGATATACTATTTAGTTACTGACACTTGTAACACTCTAGATTCGTGAGTCTGAGAATGTTGATGAACTACAGTGTTTGTGACGGGAAAATGTAATGTCATTTATCTATCTAGTCGACTTCGAAGGGAGCGGATGATTGATGCTGGATCCGATATCTTTATATAAGTGGCAGGCCGACGACATTGATATTTTCCTTTATAAGAAAATTAAATATTTCTTAGCTTTTCCCCGCCCGTTTATCT
Source organism: Ornithoptera alexandrae (assembly GCA_029030555.1). Lineage (NCBI taxonomy): Eukaryota > Metazoa > Arthropoda > Insecta > Lepidoptera > Papilionidae > Ornithoptera > Ornithoptera alexandrae. Next base: position 13,054,671 of record JARDVY010000288.1, on the reverse strand, counting down.
CGTGGAAAAATATTTGAAATCTGTCATAATCTTTTTTTTTTTGTAACAACATGCCGATGATTTTGTTGAGATGGAGGCTATGTATTTCTTTTTCATTTATTATCCTTTATTTTATTCCTTTGTCAGAAATTATCCCGCTTAGCGGCAACGTTCCCCCCTCTGTGCCTCTACCCGTTATTAACACCCCGCATCTCCATTAAGGGAAAGAATTTTGTAAAATCCATTCTTAGTTGAGCTCTAAGTAACAGAAGCAATGACTCTACCGAATTTTTAGTGTTTACGTATTACGGTTTCGGAGATGTCGTGATGAGTCAATTAATCTCTGGATATCTCATATATATATTGATGAACAAACACTGTGGAAAACCAGTGCCAGTTATAATATTTATAGTTATACATTATTAATCATCATCATCCCCCGATAGACGTCCACAGCTGGACGTAGGCCTTCCCCAAAGATCTCCACAGAGTTCATTGAGAAGAATTAGGCCTTAGCCCGTCACGCTGGCCCAGTGCGGGTTTATGGGTGATCAGAGCATCGTCTGTTATTCAGCAGGGTGCACCGCATACAGGTGAGGTGTACTTGGGTTCCGTAACATGTTGGGAACCCCATACATATATATTTGTAATATTAAAAAAATTATAACCGATATGAAAATAACTAAGCTATGAAATATAGGGAGGGATTCAAAAGTATAGTAAAGTAGTATTTATTAAGTAGAGACCTTACTAAGTATATAAAATATAAGTAAAATTCAAAAGGATGAAGTTTATGAGAAGGTACTAATTGATTTCTAATCATCATCAACGTTTCTGATATTTTCTGGTGATAACGAGTTTAGAGAGAGCTGCGATAATAAAATTGTCCAGTAGATGGTCTTCGATTAATGAAGACATAGACATAGACTTGAGAACCTAGTTAGTAATAATAGCGTTGTTAGAGCTAAGGGTAGTGAGGAATCGTTATCTGGATTCTAAATAGCCAACTAGAATTAGTAATAACGCTAACATTAGAAACAATTATCCCCCGGGACCTGAGGAATGGATACTCTTGCGAATGGTCTGCACATAATAGTTAGCTTGTGATTGTCAGACATATATCTTCGTAGTATGTTAATGTCTATATCATCATCATCATTATCATCACCGGATAGACGTCCACTGCTGGACATAAGCCTCCCCCAAATATCTTCACATCGATCGTTCTCGCGTTGCTCGCTACCAGTGGGTTCCCGCAATTCTCACATCTGGTGGTGGTCGGTTTACCTTATATAAATATATATAGTAACTGTTAATTGAGAAGGAACAGGTATTATACTCGCGTATTTTTATTATGATTATAATTAATTGTAAAGTTAAAGATTACGTCATTATAATTGACATTATTTAAGCTTTTTTAATTTACTTATAAATATTTATAAATAATAAAACAATTAATAATTATTTTTCACAAAGAAACGGTAGTATAAAAATACTGTATATTACTATAGTATACTGCATAGCAGTTTGAATGACATTGATATTAGGATAACGAAACATTGCATCATATCTCTATGGGCCGGCGTATCATTTACCGTCAGGTCATGTCCCAGGTTTCGAGGAGAGAAAAAAAGAAAATTTTTTTTTTAATCAAATGAACCGACGAGACGAGCCGGACTTTGACCTGATGGTAAGTGATACGCCCAACAATAATAACATAGCGGCAGTCAGAATGCAATACTGCATCACATTGCGCTCGCCTGAAGAATAAGATGTCGAGCCTCGTTACTCCAGTAGTTGCAGTAGCTACAGCGCCCTTCAAACCTGAACAGTACGGTTTGGCGGCAGTCATAGGCGCTGCCATGGCCCCTACGTAGACGATCTCCGATAACAGAGACCTACCACCAGTAAATATATTATTTATTGTACAGGAGTTCAGAAATAGCTGTTTCTTATCATATAGGTTAGCTTCACGATAAACCCTCCTCTTTTATCCAGATAGAGATCAGCAGCATTACAAAAGTGGCGGAATTTAGAATTGTACAGAAGGCCAACATCTATAAAGGGTTGTGGCTCTATGGAGTAAGTATATCATCATTATCAGCCAACTAGAAATAGTAACAACACTAACATTTCAAACAATTATCCTCGGGGGCTGAGGGATGGGTTCTCTTGCGAATGATCTGCACACATTAGTTAGCTAGTGATTGTCTGACATCATCATCATTATCGGCCGATTGACATCCACTGCTGGACACAGGCCTCCTCCAAAGATTTCCACATCGATCAGTTCCGCTGCCCTGGTTCCGGCGCTTTGCCAACGTTCGTCACAGTTAGCACGGAATCCGGTATCACCGGGCACCAGGAGCCGTCGTTTCAATGGATTCATATGGGGGGTATTTGGGCCATTTCCCACCACGCTGGCCCAATGCGGGTTGATGGGAGTCGAGTAAGTATATTACATATTCTTATTTGATCAATAATTAAATCTACCGGAAAGTGAGTAGATTTGAATGATATTTTCGTTCGCATTAGACTTATATTTTTCAGCAGCTTCGAACCCTGGACTGAAGAAGCGAGCTCAGTGTGTATTATACCCAATTGTTGAAGTTTGTTCACCCGCGGCAGCCTTAACAAACTTCGGAGTATACAAAGTAAATCGTTAAAGCCCTGAGCCGCGCCCCACCTTCACTTCTAAGGCTACGTTTGCGCTAATTGTATACACTCATTTAAATATTCTAATTAATTAAAAAGGTATTATTGTACACAATGGTAGGGAGGAAAGTATTTTTTTTTTCATTTACTTTATACACCAATCGATTGGTCAATGAAGGTTGTTCGCGTTGAGACGTTCAAATACATTACTTCATCGTCATCAGCCCATAGACGTCTACTGCTGGATATAGGCTTCCCTCAAAGATCTACACAGAGTTCATTGAGAGGAATTGGGCTTTAGCGCACCACGCTGGACCAGTGCGGTTTGGTGGGTGGTCAGAGCTTCGTCTGTTATTCAGGAAGGTGCACCGCGTGCTGGTGAAGTTGAATTGCCCTCCGTAAGATGTCGGGCGGAATATAATAGTTCATCATCGGTTAAAAGAAACCTCCACACAACAACTCACGATATCTAAATCAACCTCACCTTCTCGTGGTGAACCCAACTAATCAACAAACGAGGCTCTGGATTCCAACTAACCCGCATTCGGCGAGACGGGTGGGAAGTGGCCCAAATATCCTCATGTAAATCCCTACCTGATCGAAGTATGAATCTTTGGGGGGAACTGTGTCTAGCAGTAGACGTTTATCGGCTGATGACGAAACCGCCAAACAAAAGTAAAATACTTAACGAATGTTTGAGATTAATCAACTGAAGACACTTTGGAAGTATTAAGTACGCATTATCCGTAATAAAACGTCTGAGGACGATAGCCAAGACACGTACAAATGTAACACGCGATCCCGAGTGTAACATCACGTTACCCATATGAATATATTCGAGCCGAAAAGATGTCCAGGAGCGCATTGGTAAAACGATAAACATAGTTTAATGTTCGGATTCCATTACCGAAGGCGGCAATAAACTGGACAAATGAACGAAGGCGAGCTGGCGGCGGCCGTAATGGGAGTTCGGGGGAGCCTCGTATAGGGTGTGATTTCGGAGACCTCCCTCTCCTTCGTGCTTTAATAATCACCATCATAACAAGAGTCTTGTTAAAAGTCTTCCAGGCTTAACTCTTCCTGTGGCGCAGCTGTTAAACACCTTGCTTATGAAACTGGAGTACCTGGTTTGATTCTAGGGCCACGAGGTGTTGTAATAGTGATACTTTTTTTTAATCATTCTATATTTTATTGCTGTATTTCTGCTGCCATACGAGGGCAAGGGCAAGAGTAGAGTGTTCTGGAGCGAACACATCACTGTCATTCTCCTCTTTGTCTATCAAGTGAAATAGAAGTATAAGCCCATTATTCTAATACAGGGTGGCGCAAAAGTAATCCTCCTATCAGAAAATGCTATAAATTTTGGGATTGGCCCCTAATGTCAGTTCTGTTTTGACATTTGTGTAGTAAACACATGCGAAATACACGGTAATAAACAATGTTTTGCTACACTGCTCCAGAACGCGGAATATAGGTGACTATTTATTTGACTAATAATCGGTCGGTGACTTTGGCACAACTTGAATTTCGTCGCAGATTTCCTGGCCGTCCAACGCCTACTGGTGAAACACTGCGACGTTTAGCTGCTCGCCTCGAAGAGACTGACACAACACGAGATGCTGCCAGGCGTGGCAGACCCCGGAGTAGCCGTTCTGCAGAGAATATTGCTGCTGTAGCCAAGGATGTCATGGAAGCGCCGTCGACATCAGACCAGACGACGTGCCACGCAAATGGGTATCAGTCGGCGGTCTTAACAGCGAATTTTGGTACAAGATTTGAAGATGTTTCCGTACAAAGTCCAGACGGTGCATCACCACCAAGAGGAAGATGATTTTTCATCAAAAATAATCATGAGTGATGAGGCCCATTTCCATCTTAGCGGGTACCTAAATAAGCAAAATTTACGCTTCTGGGGCACTGAAAATCCGCGTGTAACGCACGAAGAGCCATTACACCCGCTCAGTGTCACTGTATGGTGTGCTGTTTTCGCTGGAGGAGTCATCGGACCTTTCTTCTTTGAAGACGTCGCGGGCCAAACGGTTACTGTGAATGGTGAGCGCTACAGAGCAATGATCAACGAGTTCTTTTTGCCGCAACTTGATGAATTGGGATTGGAAAACATGTGGTTCCAACAGGACGGTGCAACGGCACACACTGCACGTGCCGCAACCGATATGCTGAAGGATGCATTTCCCGGACGCCTAATCTCCCGTTTTGGCGATTTGCACTGGCCGGCAAGATCGCCTGATTTGACCGCTGCAGACTTCTTTTTGTGGGGCTTTTTGAAGTCGCGGGTTTATGTCAACAAGCCTCAGACTCTTGCAGCTCTTAAAGACAATATCCGTCCAGAATGTGAGGACCTATCGCCGGAAGTTTTGGCCAAAGTGATGGAAAATGCCATAAAAAGGGCTCAAATGACAATCAACTGTGGCGGTGGCCATTTACATGATTTCATATTCTCGACTTGATGTAAAAAAATTAAAAGACCAAGTAAAAATAATCCTCAAGAAAAATCAAAGTTTTTCATTTTTTTTTTAAATTACAGCCAAAAAACATCGGAAGGTTATTTTTGCGCCACCTTGTATATATTATATATATAAAAAAGTCTAGATTTCTTACCTTTGAAAATAAGATCTAATTCTTTGATATGTGACAGGTAATATTACCTGATCTCATATCTCATATGAGAGAGACCTAGAGAGAAAGAGATATAAGAGAATCTGTACGGTCTTTTAAATACTATCAACTATTTCTCTTTCATAACATTTGGTATCTGAAGCGTTATGAAACTTTATTCAATATCACTTAGAAAGACTTTGGTACTTAGTACTTACTGCGGTAGTGATTAATTCTGCAGCTAAGTAACTATGTATTATCTTAACTTAGTATCAACTTGAAAAGCTTTTTAATTGGAGAAATTTTTGAACTAAAGTAAAGAAGAAGTTGATACTCTCGTGTGTCAAAGTGAGAAATACCATAATATTTTACTCGCCTAAGTTAGGTTAGTGCTTGACCATAATCCTAACTAATGTTAAATGAATATTCTAATTGTATACAATAAAAACTAAAGAAAATCTTGATCTGATCCTTATTACCTTTCTAGTGGAATGTGAAAATTGATTCAAGGTCAAGCACAAGTTAGGAAAGTAAAAATTTGTTTGGATATGCTATGAATGAATATCACCATTGATCAATGAGGAATCTAAGATCGTATCGATCGAAGATCATAGAAACAAAGGAACTAGATTAGACTAGACTAGACTAAATTAAGTACAGAAATAATAGAAATAGTTCTTTTAATATATAACTAAAAGAATTTCTTTGAATAGTATTTTTAAATAGGAATGTGCTGAAAAAAATTTAAGTAATTTCCTGTTTCGCCAGAGGCCCAGGGGCCGGCCGCAAGAGAAGCTCCCGAATGCACAACAAGTATATGAAAGGTAACAAAGGAGCTGCAGTTTATGAAATTGCGTTTCCAAAGCCATTACCTGGTGCGGGTGGAAACAATTTCAGAATGCTGAAGAATTTCTTGGACGCAAAGTAACACCTGCGGGCGGTGTGCATTTCATTACTTTTGTGGAGACGGAGGCGCGAGTGCAACGCAGTTCTCTTTTGTATGCGCTCTGTAATAACGAGTTACGGCGAATAGAAAAAAAAACAAGCAAGAAAATGAGGGAGACTGCGCACTGTATAACACATTGGGAAAAACCTCCAGCAGTGGACGTCCAACGTTTGAGAATAAGCAGAGGACTTTACTAGTGTTAGGTCTCTGTTGCCGAGCCCTGTTGTCTCGGGGTATTAAGAATAGGACTAAGATATTCCTCGCTTATCGTACAAGGCGACTGAAAGGGTCCTCGGATTCGTGAGCCTTGAGGGTGGGGGTCCTCAGAGCTCAACACGCGAGCCTTAGGTGGACGTCAGATGCATGGTGGTCTTGTATTTGCCGTCGCACAGCGTGGGTGCTAAGAAGCGCTTTGCTCTTCCGTGGGATGTTTTAGCCAAGGTGCAGGGGGCACCGGTGCGTTCCGTAGGAGATCCCGGAGCCTCTCCTAATGCACTCACGGAGATCACCAAAGGGGTTTTAGTGCGTAGAAGCCCCATATAACCTTGTTTGCCCCTCATAAGTAAGGGATCTTTTAAAAAGATTTCTGGGATTGAAGGGCGCTGTAGCTAGTTTAATTATTGGGGTAGCGAGACTCAACATCTTATGCCTCAGGCAATGAGCGCAATGTGGTGCAATGGATAGCATTCTAACAAGCGCCACATTGTTATTGGTGGGCGTATCATTTACCATCAGGTGAACGTCCGGCTCATCTCATCGCTTAATTGTAGGAAGAGTTTCTCATTTCTGCGCCTTTACGCGATGATACGATATTTAAAAAAAAAGATAGAGCCTCGACTGTTGACCTGAAATTTGTTTTATCATCAGCGATAGAAACGAACTTAAAACGGGTGGAGAGTTGAATTGATAAAAAAATAAGTTATCTAACTTACCTATACCTTTAATCTATTCAACTTACTTCACCACGAGATCAAATATATATATATTATAAAAGACAAAATCACAACGCCTTTAACGGTTTAACTTTTTTTTTAATTAAGCAACGAAACGAGTGGAACCTTCACCTGATGGTAATTGATACGTCGGCCCATAACGTGGGGCTAGTTAGGTTGGTATACATTACACCACATTGTGCTCATCGCCTGAGATAAGATGTTGAGTTTCGTTACTCCAGTAAGTATACCAGCTACAGCGCTGTTTAAACTGTAACACAGTAATGTTCGCGCAGTATTGTTTGTCGGTCGCAATAAGCGCTGCGGTGGAAGCTGTCAGCAACAGAGACCTTCCACCAGTATTATTTGTCCACTTCAATAAATCCAGCCACCTGCACGGCCCTTCAATCAGAAACAAAGTAATGTGTGAACGGTTCCCGAAGCGCGTATCCGATATATAATGTTATTGTTTATCAAAATGTTTACTACTTATATTTTATTGTTTTGTTTGCGAGTAAATCAGATAGAGGGTATACGTGAATTTATGGGCAATAAACCATCATCATTGTGTGTACTAGAGTAGACATAAAAACGAGATAAATCTGTTAAAATTCAAGACATCTATCAATCGCAAATTCGGATGGTCAACAAATAGTTATTTAACACGTAATATGTAAAAATCTCATAAATATATATAAACGATACCGCATAACCACTCAGAACCCAAGCCAACCTCACCCGCTCGTGGTGCACCCTGCTAATCAACAGACGAGGCTCTGGCTTCCACCAACCCGAATTAAGCCAGCGTGGTGGGAACTGGTCCAAGTCCCCTATATGAACCCGACAAACGACGGCTACTGGTACCTGATGATGCGAGCAGCGCAGAACCGATCGATGTGGGGATCTTTCGGAGATGCCTGTGCCCAGCAGTGGACATCTATCCGTCGACGATGACATTGATGACGATCTACAAATTATACTTATAATAACCGATGTAAAATTAGTATCAAAAATCGGTTTAAAGCAATACAGAAGAACGCTGTTAAAGTTAAAGGAGTAACTCTTCCGCGTTGCAGGACTTCTTCTTCCTCCTACCCTTCTCCCAGCTATGTGGGCTCGGCACAGTATGTACTTCTCTTCCATATCCCTCTATCAGCCGTCATATCTGAATTCACACTCTTCTTACGCATGTCATCTTTCATACAATCCATCCACACTTTCTTCGGACTTCCTCTACCCTCATAACCATCCACGTTGCAGGACTAACGCTTTAAAATAAATTTCATCTCCATTATCAATTCTAAGCTTTGACAGTTAATTGAAATTCAAGTTGTGAAATCGCAAAGGATTTCGGTTAAACTTTCATAATTAACTTTTTACTAATTCCGCCGAAGTATTGAATGCGAAACCTTTCGGCTTTGGATCAAAGGGAACGAATGTATAATCACAATCAAAATTTGAAAGGGTTTTTTTTTACAGTTATGTAAATTATCATCTAAAAAAAAGGATATCGGTCCGTGCTACTGTATCCTTTTAGTAGATCGATCGATTTTAATTTAACTTTTTTACACGATCTCCTAATTTAAACCCGAAGCTGACTCTGCTACTGTTAACTTGTTAACTGATGATGAGGCCCTGTTGAATGATGCTCGTCTACTTTAAGGTATATTTATAAATTAAATTTTAATATTTCGTTGCGATAAATTATTTACTTAGTGACAATAATTGAGATAAATAATCAAGGTTCCGGATGCAAAGCATTAGCTTATGTAAAAATTAACCACCAAGTCATTATTTATGAACTAAATTCATTAAATAATTTAATGTTGGACGAATTACATTCATATCCTTTTAAATAAAAACATAACTACTAAATTTCAACCAATATTGAAAATTATAACTATTTGAGTTAAAAACAATAGGAATTCGAACCTAGAAATACTGACCTTTCTAAATTTGTCGTATCCTTATTAATAGACAATATTTCAAAGTAGATCTTCATCAGTATTAACCTCCTTTATATATTGTAGTGTAAAGTTTAAGTAAAATTAGCTTAGTAATAAAGCACAGGAAGAAGAAAATATAAAAGACACAGCAACGGCTGGACATTTACAACCTAAGAGTATTGCCTAAACGAGTACGTTCAAAAATCTTTCCATTATTTTAGACTCCACGAGATGTGGAAGATAAATTTATCCAGCTTCTGTTGGAGTTTTAAAGATAAACTATTTGAAATCTTCATCTATGGCTCCGGTTTTCTTCACGATTTAGTTTAGAAATAGAAACCTGATGAAAAGTACGTTGAAAAACAGATAACGTTAACTTAACTGCAGTGAGGTGGGAGGAACAAACTTTTTAATTAGCGAACTACTTAGTAATAACCATCGGGAAAAAACCAGGAGCCGAAGACGTTAAACTCGTTTTGAACTTGCTCTTGTGAAGTTTATTATTTGTACGGTATTGAAATCGAATATTAAGTTATTGACGTAGCTTAATGGTTAGGTCTAATCTATGACCTATGTTTCATAGGGAAAGGTGTTGCATCATTATATTTTGTTTCGTTTTATTATTTTGACATCTGTGCCTGTCTGTAGCATCTGTAAGTATCTGTCTGTACCATCTGCAAGTATCTGTGTGTACCATCTGCAAGTATCTGTCTGTACCATCTGCAAGTATCTGTGTGTACCATCTGCAAGTATCTGTCTGTACCATCTGCAAGTATCTGTGTGTACCATCTGTAAGTATCTGTCTGTACCATCTGCAAGTATCTGTGTGTACCATCTGCAAGTATCTGTCTGTACCATCTGCAAGTATCTGTGTGTACCATCTGCAAGTATCTGTCTGTACCATCTGCAAGTATCTGTGTGTACCATCTGCAAGTATCTGTCTGTACCATCTGCAAGTATCTGTGTGTACCATCTGTAAGTATCTGTCTGTACCATCTGCAAGTATCTGTGTGTACCATCTGCAAGTATCTGTCTGTACCATCTGCAAGTATCTGTCTGTACCATCTGCAAGTATCTGTGTGTACCATCTGCAAGTATCTGTCTGTACCATTTGCAAGTATCTGTGTGTACCATCTGCAAGTATCTGTCTGTACCATCTGCAAGTATCTGTGTGTACCATCTGCAAGTATCTGTCTGTACCATCTGCAAGTATCTGTGTGTACCATCTGCAAGTATCTGTCTGTACCATCTGCAAGTATCTGTGTGTACCATCTGCAAGTATCTGTCTGTACCATCTGCAAGTATCTGTGTGTACCATCTGCAAGTATCTGTCTGTACCATCTGCAAGTATCTGTGTGTACCATCTGTAAGTATCTGTCTGTACCATCTGCAAGTATCTGTGTGTACCATCTGCAAGTATCTGTCTGTACCATCTGTAAGTATCTGTCTGTACCATCTGCAAGTATCTGTGTGTACCATCTGCAAGTATCTGTCTGTACCATCTGCAAGTATCTGTGTGTACCATCTGCAAGTATCTGTCTGTACCATCTGCAAGTATCTGTGTGTACCATCTGTAAGTATCTGTCTGTACCATCTGCAAGTATCTGTGTGTACCATCTGCAAGTATCTGTCTGTACCATCTGCAAGTATCTGTGTGTACCATCTGCAAGTATCTGTCTGTACCATCTGCAAGTATCTGTCTGTACCATCTGCAAGTATCTGTGTGTACCATCTGCAAGTATCTGTGTGTACCATCTGCAAGTATCTGTCTGTACCATCTGCAAGTATCTGTCTGTACCATCTGCAAGTATCTGTGTGTACCATCTGCAAGTATCTGTGTGTACCATCTGCAAGTATCTGTCTGTACCATCTGCAAGTATCTGTCTGTACCATCTGCAAGTATCTGTGTGTACCATCTGCAAGTATCTGTCTGTACCATCTGCAAGTATCTGTCTGTACCATCTGCAAGTATCTGTCTGTACCATCTGCAAGTATCTGTCTGTACCATCTGCAAGTATCTGTCTGTACCATCTGCAAGTATCTGTGTGTACCATCTGCAAGTATCTGTCTGTACCATCTGCAAGTATCTGTCTGTACCATCTGCAAGTATCTGTGTGTACCATCTGCAAGTATCTGTCTGTACCATCTGCAAGTATCTGTCTGAACCATAATAGCTTATATAAGATCAAACAATTTGTGATATGTGATTTCTTGTCACTTAAGATTCATAAAAAAAAAATCTAACATTTTCGTTCATATATTAAAATGATCAGAGAAGCAAAGCAAAGTATATGTTAACCCAAAGAGTACCCAAGATACAAAAATAAAAATAATAGATCAATAGACAGGATGATGAAGATTCAGAAGACAGAAAAACCTTTTAAGTTGTTTAAAGAAGATCTTTGAAGAACAATTGAACCATCTGTAAGTTTATTGGATGCTATAAATAATCATTGTGTAACTTTCGAGAAGATATGATTGTTTTTTTATACTATTCATAGCTTCGTAATCAAGCTATAGACTTCATTTTAGCTTAATACTTTAACTGTTAGCTTTAGCCAAAACTGAGGAGTAAGCAGCGGATAATATGGAAATCAATATGGAGCAATGAAGATTTTTCACTGCCTTTAGACCGCAGTGATCTATCGCTTCCATAGTAACTAAGATTTTTTTTTAAATTGACAAGGTTAGCACTTGACCACGATTCCATCTGATGTTAAGTGGTGATGTGGTCTATTGTAGTAAGGTGCACTAACTTGCAGTCTATTAATTTTTTTCTTGAAGACACCTGCGTCGTATTTGAACGGCTAACACTGACGCCGTCTAGTCGCTCCACAGATTTGCTGTTCTTACGAAGTAAAGTTCTTTAGTTCGATTCCGGAGCAGCATACTATCGAGTCTTCGAACTTTTCAGGATCAGACAGGTAGTTCTTTTCTCGCATTGTAAATCTGCCATCATACCATTCCAACTATGAGAGTCTGAGTATTCTAGGCGAAGACGCTTTGCCATCACGTCCCTTAGCTGTTGCACCATGTAAATTACCCATAAAAATGTAGCAGCTTTATTTACTTACTTAAACCCGGAATTAAGTATGGAGTGCCCTTTGTCGATATGTCAGGCCTGCCACCAGTCACCCTGTACATACGAATACTAATGAAAACCGTAATGGGACCGGCCTATTGGAAAACTTTCCTGACATTTGATCGGAGTTGGTACGTTCTAAAAAGTTTAACGAATTCATTATAAATAGAAAATATATATCACACACACACACACACACATATATATATATATATATATATGATACGACGACTAAAGATTACCGATATCTGTACATACCAAAATATTTAAGAAACTGCAATGCTCAAACCTGCTCTAATTAATATGGAATCATTAAATGTATATATAGTTTTAAAAGCTGTTACTATTAAAATTACTGCTGTAATAAGACTTATATGTCCATATATTTATATATGTAGTAAACTGTGTAAGTCTTAACTAGTAACATTTTATAAGCAAGTATATATAATATATTATTAGATGAACATTTTACCTGACTCGTCACTTACATCAATCCAATACTGTTACACGAAGTACATAAAACTGTTATTATATTTTATATTATTATAATATATATTAGAATCATAATATAATGATGATGGTATATCACCATCATTATCATGAGTCAATAATCGCTATATTGGACATAGGCTTCTCCCAAACATCTCCACTTCAATTTGTTCTCCGCTGCCTCACATCCAGCGCTGATACTCGTACTAGGTATATATACTATAATACAATTCGAATCAAAACTAATGCAACTGAGTTTACTTTTTTTTTAAATAGATTATTACAATACCTGTACATGATTAGATCTAAATCATCATCATCATTTATTTTGTCATTGACCACTATTAACTAAATAATAATACATTAAACAACATTCGTTTACTACACCCATACTAGATATATTTACTGAGTTTTGTACTTGATAAGTTAATTCGTTATTAAATATACCGATTAGTATTATTGTAGTTTTAATTTTTTTTTTAATCAGTGTTACAGAAGGAGATAAGAAAGTGTAATAATGAAATTTAATTTTCGGTTGTGAAAAAAAAAAAAAACTCCTTACAATACAATCAGCGGCGCCGGCGTTAACGTGATTAGGATTTGTGAAACGAATCTGAAGATCCGAAATTGTGAAGAATTGTAAAGTATAAAGAAATAAAAATTGTAATAAAAAAAATTGAGCTCCGTACAGCGTCTAGACGGTGTAATGGCGTTTACATTTATTATTAAGAGTAATGTAAATTATTCCGGTTTCATTTAGTTACACTTCATTTTCATACTCTCACTCGTGATACCAACATAGTACATGAATTGTTTTTTTTTTTATTCAACGAAGCGACAAAACTAGTGGGACGTACAGTTGATGGTAAGTGATACGCCTGCCTGTTACCACCTGGCGCTAATTAAGGCGTTATACATTACACCACATTGCGTTCTTCGCCTTGAGGCATAAGATGTTGTCTCGTTACCCCAATAATTTTATTAGCTATAGCGCCTTTCAAACCGCAACACAGTAATGTTTGAACACTACTGCTTCTCTCCAGAGATAGGCACTACGATGGGCCCCGGCAGCAAAGATTTACCACCAGGAACAACTGTTAAGAAATATAATACGCCACCCTTAAATAAGGAGCCTCAACATCACATCGCTGATAGATATGTAAAGTATACTCTTTAAATTTGTTCCTTGAAACATTAATAGCGCGTTTTAAGTTAACCAGTACTTGACGACAATGACGGTGACGTTACCACCAGGGAAAAACAAACTGAAAGCTCGGTCAGGCCCGTTATGCTTTCAGGAAGTTTGTTAAGCGAAACGTTCGCGTTCCGTGCCTGTGTAAAAGTTCGGCACTTTGCAGCAAACAAAAAAGCTCTGGTAACAAAGCGCGAGCTTTCATGCATTTTAATGTATACAGCGCATCCGAGTGGTCCAGAATGCAGAGCGATCTTCATCTAGTACCGATCTAGCTGAAAAACAGAAGTAATGATTCAAAATATTCGTAACAGCCAGGTTATAGATGATGCAGTTCTGTAGTCACATGCTAGTAAGGATTGGATTACGGTAAGCCCTGCTTCTCCTAGAAAGCGAATGGAACAGTCGAAGGGTTCGCCGTGACGGGGTAGAAAATACGATGAGGTTCCGTACTTGCCGTATCTCATTGAGGATGCCAAGAGAGTTTGGCAACTAAGACACTAAAGCACCAAGACTCCGAGGTTCCATCACACCAAGACATTAAAAGGTAGAGACATCAAAGCATTAAGGCAGTTTACTGGTGGTAGGTCGCTATTACTGGAGACTGTGTAGGTCTATTGCAGCCGACCAACATTACTCTGATCCGGTTTAAAGGGCGTTGTAGCTAGTGTAATTACTGTGGTAACGTCTCATAGTCTCGGGCGAGAAGCGCGGGCGTACCACTACCATCAGATGAAAGTTCCGCTCATCTCGTCGCTTAATAGAATTAAAAAAACCAAGATACCAGGCATTAGGAAACCAAAGAAAAGAAACACCAGTGCTTCCTGTTGGTAAATCCGGAGCACCTTCTGGTTGCACTGAAGGATGTTGAAGTTGTAGTTTAAACAATCATAATCTAGACTTGGTCCTAAAGTAACTTTTGAATAATCCTCTCCGATGCTAATGTGACGCTGGAGTAGAAACAGTGACCTCCTCATCCCGAAGACAATTATACCAAGTTCATTGCCACGTTCAGGTTGTCTTTCGCGAAGATCACGCTTACGAAGTTTTTACTCTTTCAGTGATTACGCTCTCGCCGCTAAGTTATTTTGATTAGCCTCATAAATCTGTTGATGCACGAAATTTAAGTCAGCTCCAAGCTTAAGACTTTAAATAGATATTTTCAACTTGATAGTAGATCGTAAAGAATTAGAACATCCCCGCAGTTTATTGTCGTAAAAGGCGACTAAGTAGATATTAAAGAAATAAAAGCATTCCATGCAATACATTATCGTATTGAGAAGAGCAATGATCATCAACAGACAGGTTATTGATGATGATGAAATAGTTCATTGTGAAGCGTCATCCTTGTTTACAATGGTTCGTGTGAGTAATGAGCAAAGAGTTCTGATGATTGATGATGCACCTTTGTTAGAATTTAAAAGAAAGAATTCGAACATACATAACCTGTGGAAAGATTGCCATCTCGCTACTGTAAGTAGCGCTACTTAGAGGTGTAATTAAAAGCGATTGTAACTTAATTGCAACTTTTATTACGGCCTCTTCAAGCGGTGGCTGAAGCTGGCCTCCTCTTAATTACCTTGTTGTATACATTACGAGTGGAAATTAAGTTGGATGAGGACATTATCGCAAACACAGCTGGATGTATAGCTGGTTTAGTGCGACGCCGTCGGGACAAACGGCGGGCCATTACAGCCAGTGGAGGATGACGGATCGTGGTGTGTTTCGCTTGCGAATTAACCGATTAGTTAAGTAGAGGTGAACCATTCGGTTGCACGGGCTCTGTATTAACCAATGTACGTGTTAAGTTAACGTTTAAACTTCAAATCTTGTTAACATCTCTCTAAGAGCTGAAGCGAAACGGTTTATTTAATAAAAGCTATGAACACTACTGAACCACTTTTCAAATTCAATTATATATAAGTTTAATTGGGGGTGTAAGGGGTCCCGGACGATAACTCACGGGATCCAAGCAAACCTTCTCCAGCTCGTGAACACTGCTAATCAACAAACGAAGCTCTGGCTCCCACCAACACGCATTGGGCCAGCGTGATGAGAAATAATCCAAATCCAATATCCAAAAACAAACCCTTGCAAACGGCGGCGCCTAGTCCCTGGCGGTACCGAAGGCCATGCTGACTCTGATGAAGGTCGCGCGAAGTCGCTGGATATGGGCAATGCGAGACCGATCGATGTAGAGATCTTTGGGCGAGGCTTATGTCCAGCGGTGGACGTCTATCAGCTGTTCCTTGGTAAGTATAATTTAAAACAAAAGCAAGGGGTTACTTTCAATAAGCTCGTTTTTGCTCCGTAGGTTAATAAAAAGGTCGCTCAGCATCAGCCCGCGGCGTCGGTCGACCACTAATGGGCGGGCGCGACCCCTTCCGAATCATCGCTCACCCCATTGTCACGCCATCGCCGGCCCACCGGCCACAGACGAGTAAATGATTTTCCCATTGCAATCCTGAATCGGCTACGAATTTATTTGGGACCTCATACTAATTTATAGATCGACAAATGTTTCTATAAAGATTAATGATAATTACTATAAAAATGTAATTATAACATATGTGTCGAAAAATAGGGATCTCTAAATATAATAAATTATATACACGAATGACTGCACAAGTCTGAACATTGATCTAAGTGTCATTAATGTCGACGTCAACTGCTGGACTGCCTCCCCCAAAGATCCCCCACATGACCGGGTAGAGATTCATATGGGAGGATTTGAGCCATTTCCCACCACGCTAGCCTAATTCGGGTTGGTGACAACCAGAGCCTCGTCTGTTGATTAGCAGGCTGCACCACGAGCGGGTGAGGTTGGCTTGAGTCCAGCGAGTTGTTGTGCGGGTACCCGTAAATCCCTTGCTGACTTAAGTGTAGATGTTTCTAATTATATTAACAATATAAAAAAAGCAATCAATTTTAAAATCATTGAAGAAGAATATATTATAATTAAATATTAACCAATACTTAAATTTACAAAAGAATTTATCATCATCATTATCATCATCAATGTCCTATGGCACCTGGATGAGTCAAAGGGCAATACAAACAATTATACTATATGAATGCTAGTAACAATAACAAAGGTGTAAAGAGTCCCGCAATAATCACGGGACCCAAGCCAACCTCACCTGGTCGTGGTGCAGCCTGCTAATCAACAGATGAGGCTCTGGCTCCCACCAACCCGCATTGGGTCAGCGTGGTGGGAAATGATAAACCTACAAACAACAGCCCTTTATTCCCAGCGATGTCGGCAGCGTAGGACCGATCGATGTGGTGATCTTTGGGGGAGGTCTATGTCCAGCAGTGGACGTCTATATGCTGACGATGATGATGATGAACAGTAATAATAAAAAGTATTACGGGAGTTTATACAAAATGTAGAAATAATAAATGTTATAAAATGATATCTGAACTACTTAAAACATTATTTCATTACTGACGTTTACGGAAGTTGTTAAGATAAAGGAAGTGGTTCGCTAACTTTTTAACAGTTTCGCATCCGCAGCGTCTTTAATCCGCCACCCCCTCCAGGCTGTTTCTAACTTCTGTGTTAATCCAATCATTGGTGTCGAGGATTTGGGGGATACTTTACTACCACAAATGATAAAAGAATCACCGAGTGCTATTGCAAGGAAATATTTCTTTCTTTGCTTAGTTTCAAGTATATAAATAATGTAAATTAGGTAAATGATGTAAATAGAAAAAGGGTGTACTTATTTACACTAGTGGTAACTGCTTTGTTGTGATTGACAAGAATTTACATGAAGTTACAGTGAATACAGTATACTGGTGGTAGGTCTCTTTACTGTTGTCCTGTATTCTTGGGCTTTTAGGAATAAGACTAAGGAAAGTCCTGCCTATCGTAGAAGGCGACTAAGAAAGCTTTTGGGTTCGTGGGCTTTGAAAGTCCTCACCTTGTCCACTAAACGAGCGCAGCATGAACGACAAGTACGAGGTGGTCCAGTGCTTATCGTGCCAAAGCGGGCGTGCCGTGAAGGGATACAGTTCTCCCTGGGACGAGCTTTAGGAGTAGTGACAGGATGCACCGGTGGTTTTCGTATGAGATCCTGGGGCCTCCCGTAAAGCACTGAGGATGACCACCGAGGGGGTTTTGGTGGGTCAATCTCCTACATAACCTTGTCTTCTCCACAGAAGCATGATATCTTATCCTTAACCAAAAAAAAGGTTTCTTTACTGGTGATAGTCGCTTCATCGAATAAAAAAAATATTGTTTTTTTTTTAATATTAGATAAAGATTTTATCCACAACTAAAACAATATTCATTAATACGACACTAAAGATTTTTTTTTACATATACTTATTGCAATGTCCTAAATAAATATACATCTAACTTCTGGTAATGGTTGGAAAAAAAAACCGAATTATCTTCAGCGCTCTATTTCATTATAATGTATAATATGAGTTGAATCTTTTGTTCATATCTCAATAGCAACGCAACGTTTCGTAAAACTAAGAAACCGTAAGAAGTAGAGGTTAAATTTTAAAAGTCTATTTTACAAGCGTGACTAACCTGACATTCAACAGATGGTAAGCGATACACCTGGCCAAAACAACGTGACGCTAATTAGGATGGTATACACTGGACCACACTGTTTGTCGTCTTGAGAATTCTCTTTAAGCGGGAGCACAGCAATGTTTGTACACTACTGTTTAGCGACAGTAATGGTCCTTATCTATACAGTGTCTGTTATCAGAGAGCAGTAGATGGGTTGTTGGACAATCAGACCTTTATTGAAGTTCTGTTATCCGAAAAGCAGTGTTTCGATTATGATTAAGAACAGAATATGTCAGATTTACACTGACTAAAATTTTTATTATCTTCTCTGTTTTACTGCTCGATCAGAAAACATACATCTGCATACGTAAGTTAACTCGCAATCTCGATCTTCTTGATAAAGAGTGCCATCCCAATATTATACTACATTATCTCGTATTTACAGAAAATTCATTTCGGCAAAAATTTCTTCGTCAGTCTTAAATAAATCAACAACACAACTATTTTGCTTCCTTCTCAAAACATGAAGATATATTTTACCTTTAAAAGTTTTTGCTGTTATTATCTTGCAGGCGCTTGCTAATTTTTTATATACGTATGAATTTTTATATACATCAATTGGTTTTTGTAGTCGTAGCTATGATTTTTTTAATTTGATTAGAGTAAATTTTTATGTGTATACAGATAACAAGTTAACGATTTATTTTTCGCTCCACAGAAATAATTTTATAAAGTCCATCATTAAATTTATTTACTGTACTCTTTCATCAACATAATTTTCTCATCCTATCACAGTCTACATTTAAACAGGCTTGGCCAATAATTTCCGCGTTTTAATTATTGTCAAATATTTTTTTTTAGGAATAAATATTATTTTCGTTAACCTAAATCAAAGCAGCTAAAATAATTTACTTAGACTTTTCCTCAAATTCAAAAGCTTTGTAGTTGTGCGACAGGAGGGTAAACAGCAATATTCAGGGTTTGTTGTTGACAAATTTACGAGTATTTAAGGATTATAAGGGTTTTGATTGATCTCAGATCGGGTAGGGCCTTTTGTAACTAAATAGGACAAGTTGAAATATTTAATGTTTAATTTTTGGATATTGATATCGAAATTAATCGGGATCAGTAGGGATGCTTATTTTGAATATCTAAGAGCTGCTATTTTATTAGTTCCATTTTTAGCTCCGGATAAATAGCCCCATAGACCTGTGAACCTATCAAAGAGACTAACATCTGTATTGTTAGGAAAAAAATATATATTAATATTAAGTTTACATCAATCTAAACTTCGTTACTCGTATGGACCCAAAATAGGAGTCGTTCGTTTTAAAACCTTAAAAACTTGAAACTTAGGGCATATGCCCTAAATTTCACACGTAGCCTTTACATATACGTTTTTATTCTAGTTTACTGTTAAGAGATTTTTGTTACAATCCAAAGTTTTTTTTATTGCTTCATATTATTCTCTATAATTATAAGTCATTAAATAATTACATAATTGGATAAGGTAAATAAATTATTCGAAATCGTATAACAGTCTACCTAGGGGACTTTTGCACAAGGTGGGTAATAAATTGGAAAAAAAAATAAAGAAATGTTCATTTTCTCGTGAGTATAAAGTATGTTAAAAAGAAATGCCTATTGTGCTCTACATGCTTTGTGGAAAGAGCGGAAGGAAGCCGCTCGTACTTCACGTCTGTGGCGATGTAGCCCGCTACATGTGTACCGGCTCACGGAACTTAACAAGGGACTTAAGTTACTTTCGAAACGTACAATAAGTTGTAGCTATTGAGGCCTGCAATGTTAACTAAGAATTCATTCACGTTTACGAATGTTCTCGATGTTCTTTGTTATAATACTCGTCTTCAGATTCATATTAAGTGTCAATCAGGCAACAGATGATAAGAGGTCTCATCTAGTTTAATGTAGCTGTTATAAGTATAACAATTGGAACAAAGTAATAATACTTATGCTTAGCTCTCAACTTGGATCTTGAAGGCGATGTAGCCAAGTAAAATCACTGAGGTAATGATTCTATTACAGTGTTTCTAGATGAATGTATGAATTATGCAGACTAGTAATAAGAAATATTTCTAAGCCTTCCTGTTATTAAAAGATTAGTTAACAATGGAACAGATATCAGCACAAAGTGAATATGCTCGTTGCAATTTGTGCATCAAGAGAAATCCAATCTTATGTTGTTTTAATTAATTCTAGCTCTGTCTGTTGTGGTAATTAGCCTGCGAGCTGTAAGCACAGACATAGAAATTACTGTATACCTACACTAGCAGTTCCCTGTCAGCTTCGTTGACCGTAACATAGAATTAGACTTCAACTTTGTCTGATTCTTAGTTTCGTCTTCCGATACTGCGGTCCTGCGAGATATAAATAGTTGTGTCTTGTTTCTCACCCGCTTTGCTTGCCGTAATATATATAGATTTGAAATTTGTCTGAAATATTCCTTGACAGCAACCGCAACCACCAATGACTTTCTGTAACAACTGTTACTATAGCAACCGCATAAATAATACCAAATGAAAATGTTTATTAAAGTTAATTAGTAATGAAATGACGAAGGACCTATATAATTCAAATAATAAATAGCCTATAACTATCTACAAATAATTCCTCGTTGAATGCTCATGTTCCCGTGTTGATATGTTCACTAGTTTTCACGTGACTGACGAATAAAAAAAATCATTTTCCTTATATTATACAGATATAAATATTAGAAACAAATGGTAACGTTTTTAGGAGTAATTCCCGTACGTCCTGTCGTTTATTTCATAAAAAAACCCCTCGAAACGAACCTTTTAATTGAATTGGAAGTTACGAACACAAAAAGTAGGAACTAATTAAGTATTATATGTATTAAGGTTGATGAAGAAACATTAATTATATTTATTTCGCGGGCATTGCTTTCCGCCCCGAAAACTTCGGCGGTAAGTATGAATAATCTCTCATTAAACTCGAAAACTTTTCAAGCAGAGATAAAGAATTTTTTAGGGGCGGAAAACAAATAGGTTTCTAAGGAAAACAATTATCTAATTCGCATTATTTCTTTTAATACAACGAAGCGATGAGATAAGCAGGACGTTCACCTGATGATAGGTAAGCTTGGCCATAACTACACGGCGCTAGGTAGGATGGCTACACTAGGTACATTGAGCTCGTCCTCTTGACACATAAGGTGTCAAATCTCATTACCCAGCAATTCCACTAGCTACAGCGCCCTTCAAACCGGAACACATTAATGTTTGCACCTAGACGATCTCTGGCAAGAAAGATAAATACTAATATAGACAGTGCGATTTTGTTGGTTGCTGCAGACCTGATATATATCAACAGCTTTAACTTAAGTCCCTGACTTAGTTGATTATTTTTAGTGTTAACTATTGTCCACCAGATTTTCACATCCTGCAAGTTCCTTCGGAGTAGGAATCTTGCCTAATCAGTTTTTAGCTGACCTCTAAATGGCAGAAGCAATATTTCTAACAAACTTTGAGTGTTTACTTCTAATAGTTTAGGAGATTTTGTAAATAGTCAATGAAGCTCCGCTCAATCTCCTATAAATATATCATCATCATCAGCCGATAGACGTCCACTACTGGACATAGACCTCCCACAATGATCTCCACGTTTGTAGAGGTTCATAAGGGCGGATTTTGGCCATTTGCCACGCTGGTCCAATGCGTGTTGGTAGAAGACACAGCATCGTTTTTTGATTAGCAGGATACACCATGATCAGAAGAGGTTGGATTGGGTTCCATGAGATGTCATACTACATATATAGATAGGTATTATTCAGGATTCTCTCCCTTAAAAATCTCCCTTCCAAAATTAATTCAGCTATGAAATACATGAAAATAATAACGCCGCGGAATCAATCATTAAGTTGAGAATATAGCTCATAAAACCCCTCGAAATAAATTCTGGGAGGCTGTAAACAAACTTTACAGCGCCGTAAAAATTATTCGGAAGCCTTCGAGGCTTTCATCACATCACGGTGTATCGATGCTACCTACAGCTTCATCCTAATCTTCGATACTTTTCGATAAAGGACTCCTCATATCCGCATAAAGCTTTGTTTTTTTTGTCGATTTCTTTAAAGAATATTTTGTAAGCATTCAATACTTTTAACAATCTAAAAATAAGAACATTGGAAAAAAAATAAACGTGTTTATTTTTATGTTTATGCCAAGTCCAGACGCCTAAGTTTTTGGCCATTAATGGAAATAAAACTTTGCTTCAAAACCAATTAAATATTCCGATGTTACACTTAAAGTAGTTAGACGAAAGTATCAGAATGAATCTTCTGCAACAGTATATAGTGTATTCTCTTTGTTTGCTTATCACGTGAAAACTAGTGAACGTATCGATATGGGAACATGATCATTGGTCGCGCAATGATTTGTAGATGATTATAGGCTATTTATTTTTTGAATTTCATAAATCCATCTCCAATTTATTTCTAATTAACTTTTACATTTTCATTTGGTATTATTTATGCGGTTGCTATAGTAACCGTTGGTATAAAAAGTCACTGGCAGTTGCGGTTGCTCTCGAGGAATATTTCAGACAAATTACAAGTGTATATATATATATATTTTACGGCCAGCTAAGCGGACATCCCAAAAGATTGTTAGACTTAAGTGGCAGTGGGCAGGGCACATTGCTCGAAGGACTCACGGCTGATGGGGTAGTGAGGTCCTTAAGTGGCGCTCGCGTACCAGTAGACGTGGTGTTGGGAGGCCTCCCACAAGGTGGACCGACGATTTGATGAGAAACGCGCCAACCCACGCAATGCGAGCAATGTTGGACCGATCGATCAGGAGATCTTTGGTGGAGGCATATGT
Source organism: Ornithoptera alexandrae (assembly GCA_029030555.1). NCBI lineage: Eukaryota > Metazoa > Arthropoda > Insecta > Lepidoptera > Papilionidae > Ornithoptera > Ornithoptera alexandrae. The sequence goes on along the minus strand of JARDVY010000288.1, from coordinate 13,031,447 downwards.
CCAACAGTGGGCGTCTATCGCCTGGTGATGAAGCGGACGGGGAACAGCTGGTACACATATAAGAATGTTTAGTTATAGACGATCAATTACGAGTAGAAACAGTGATGTACGTTATACACTAAAGAAGTTTGGAAGGTTCCGGAAGCGCCGTGTTCGGAACAGTACACAACTATTTATACCCTCTAAGGCTGCAGCATCTGAAGACGGGGACATCTTAAAGTGCTTTGTCCTGTTCGACATCTGGAGTGTTCCTCGTAGTTTAAAAGCATTCCGCTCTTTGATAAAATTAAAACTATTTAACTGATACTCAGTTGTTATTATTGCTGATTCTCTCATTGGCTGGCGGTAGCTCTGTTTACTGGTGGTAGGTCTCTGTTGCCGGCAGCCCTCTAGTCTCCGGCTAGTAAGAATAGGAGTAAGGCAAACCCTGCTTGTCAGAGAAGGCGTAACAGCGTATGGCTCAGCGATGGTGCTTAGGAGGGTTAGGCTCCTCAGAGACGTGCTAACAGAAAGTGTAGAGGAGCATCGGTGCGTTCTATAAGAGATCCCGGAGCCTCTCCGAATGCACTGATGCAGACCATCGAGGGGAATTTAGTGAGTAAGAATCTCACATTTCCTTAAGTTCCTCACAGTATCTTCCGAAGATTTCCCCTTCGAAACTGAAAAAAAAAGTATCTGTTGCCGGAGACCGTTTAAGTAGGTACCACCGTAGCGCCTATTGCAGCTGACAAACAGTACTGTGCAAACGTTACCGTGTTCCGGTTTGAAGGGCGCTGTAGCTAATATAATTATTGAGGTAACGAGACTCATCATCTCATGTCTCAGGCGACGACCGCAGTGTGGCGCAGTGTATATCATCCTAACTAACGCCACGATGTTATCAACTGGCGTATTACTTAACATCAGGTGAACGTCTCGCTCGTCGCGTCGTTTAATTGTTTAATAGGAAATGGCTTAATAACGTTTTTTTTTTATTGTTTATGGTTTTTTACGCCCTTTTATAGCAATTACTACCAAATTGTACATTAAAATGTGGTTTATGAAAAATGACCACCATTGTTCATCATCCACATCCTCTGTTAGTTTTTGTTTACATAATTTTAATAAGGTAGAGACTTTATGATATGTATGATGGATGATACCATTGCTATGGGATGTAAGGCATTCCGCAGAACAACTCACGGGATCCAAGCCAACCCCACCTGCTCGTGGTGCACCTTGCTAATCAACAGACGAGGCTTTGGCTCCCACCAACCCGCATTAAGCCAGCGTAGTGGTAAATGTTCCAAATTACCCCTATGAACCCCTAGAAACGACGGCGTCTGATGCCTTGCAGTATCAGAGGCTATGCGTCAACGATGCAGAACCGATCGATGTGGAGATCTCTGGTGGGAGTCTATGTCCAGCAGTGGACGTCCATCGGCCGATGATAATGATGATGATAGTAATGCAGACTATATAACATTTATAAATCAACATGTCTGATGCCACTAGATAACGACTGAAAATTAACAACGCCTAATAAAGGGCGCAGGGTTGTAATCCCCAAAATCCTGAAAAGACTCGTAAATCTGTCAACGAAATCCCGTGAAGATTACATCACACCCTCCACTGGACCCAAGTTGTAAGCCCGCCGGATGATATCGTTAACTTGGATGTATCCCGGAACGAGGAAGTTACAATCGCCTCACACTTTGTTTGCGTTTAATTATTCAGAAATTTTATATATATATATATATGATCGTTGTTGTTTCGTATATATCGTTGTTTCATATATATATATATCATATATATATATATATATCATATATATATATGATATATATATATATGAAACAACGAGATGAACAAACCGTTCACTCAATAGTAAGTGATACGCCTGCCGATAACAACGTAGCTCCACGTGACACCGCGTTATAGTCAGCGTCTTGAAACATATCACACGTTGATGTCTGGTTACCCCAGTAATTACACTACCCTCAGCGCCCTTCAAACCGGAACACAGTAATGTTTGTCTGTAGTCGATCACCAGCAAGAGGGATCTACCCTTAAGCTATACGATGAATAGATAACATTATTATTTAAATAAATCATATAAGGGCATGTGCACCAGAGACCGTCTAAGTAGCGGACAAACTGCAAGCGATACTGTGTTTCGGTTTGAAGGGCGCTGCAGCTCAGTATCTGTATCACTATTACTCGGATAAGGTGACGCAACATGCTATGTTTTAAAGCGACGAGCACATAGCGGTGCTGTGTATATATCCTCACCACCCTGGCCCAGTGCGAGGTGGTGGATGGTTCGACTCTCGTCTGTTGTTTAAAATTTGCGCTGAGTGCTGGTGAGGTTGACTTGGGTTCCGTAAGATGTTGGGCGGAACCCTTTACACCCCATATATGTATACAAATATATATATAGATTGTCAGATAAGTTAACAAAGTTCATCATCATCATCAGCCGATAGACGTCCATTGCTGGACATAGGCCTGCCTAAAGATTTAAGTTTTTAAATTAGCATAGTGCGCCACAAGCGGGTGAGGTTGGCTGGGATTCCACGAGTTGTTGTGCGAACCCCTTACACCCCTAATTTAATAAAGTAATAAACAACTTAAATAATAACTTATTTAATATATCATCCCTTGAAATATATTTCATGTGTAGATATAGAAGAGATAAACATAATCTAAGTTAATCGAAATTGGAAACAATTGGCTTGGGCGTGGGAATACCGGCACATGACATCCTCGCGCATACGCACGCGCACATGCACGCGCACACGCACGCGCACACGCACGCGCACACGCATGCGCTCACGCACGCGCACACGCACGCGCACACGCACGCGCACATGCACGCGCACACGCACGCGCACACGCACGCGCACACGCACGCGCACACGCATGCGCACATGCACGCGCACACGCACGCGCACACGCACGCGCTCACGCACGCGCACACGCACGCGCACACGCACGCGCTCACGCACGCGCACACGCACGCGCACGCGCACATGCACGCGCACACGCACGCGCACACGCACGCGCACATGCACGCGCACACGCACGCGCACACGCACGCGCACACGCACGCGCACACGCACGCGCACACGCACGCGCACACGCACGCGCACACGCACGCGCTCACGCACGCGCACACGCACGCGCACACGCACGCGCTCACGCACGCGCACACGCACGCGCACGCGCACATGCACGTGCACGTGCACGCGTACGCGCACGCGCACGCGCACGCGCACGCGCACACGCACGCGCACACGCACACGCTCACGCACACACGCACACGCACACGCACACACGCTCACGCACACACGCACACGCACACGCACACACGCTCACGAACGCACACACTCACGCACACACGCACTCACGCTCACGCACACACGCTCACGCACACACGTTCACGCACACACGCACACACGCACACGCACACGCTCACGCACACACGCACACGCTCACGCACACGCACACGCACACACGCACTCACGCTCACGCACACACGTTCACGCACACACACACACACGCACACGCACACGCACACACGCTCACGCACACACGCACACGCACACGCACACACGCACACGCACACGCTCACGCACACACGCTCACGTACACACGCACACGCACACACGCTCACGTACACACGCTCACGTACACACGCACACGCACACGCTCACGCACACACGCTTACGTACACACGCACACGCACACGCTCACGCACACACGCTCACGCTCACGCACACACGCTCACACACACACGCTCACGCACACACGCACACACGCTCACGCACACACGCTCACGCTCACGCACACACGCTCACGCACACACGCTCACGCACACACGCACACACGCTCACGCACACACGCTCACGCTCACGCACACACGCTCACGCACACACGCTCACGCACACACGCACACACGCACACGCTCACGCACACACGCTCACGCTCACGCACACACGCTCACGCACACACGCTCACGCACACACGCACACACGCACACGCTCACGCACACACGCTCACGCTCACGCACACACGCTCACGCACACACGCTCACGCACACACGCACACACGCACACGCACACGCTCACGCACACACGCACACGCTCACGCACACACATATATTAGATGTTGTTATTATTCCTTTGCCTTTGTGTATAAATGCTTTAGTGATCATTAGCCGGTAGATGCTGTGCTGGACATAGGGCTCCCTCCACCAAAGATTCCAAATTCAGGTAGGGCTTTCACAGCGATTGGGATTTAGGCCATTTCCCTTCACGCTGGCCCAATGCGGGTTGGCGGGAGCCGGACCCTCGTTGGTGGATCAGCAGGGTGCACCACGAGCAGGTGACGTTCGCTTGGGTCCCGTGAGTTGTTATGCGGAACCCTTACACTCGATGAGTTATTAAGCGAAAAACATTTTGTTCATAAACTTGTTTAACATCATCATCATTATTATTATCAGTATTTGTTTTTACACTGCTGGATTAAGGTCTTCCTCAATGTCTTCCATCAAATGCGATCCTCAGCTTCCCCCATCCACCTACTTCCGACCGCTCTGATGATGTTGTCGGTACATCTGGAGGGAGAGCGTACTACACTTCTGCGACTTGTAAACGGCCTCCACTGCAACACTTTTCTCCTTCAGCCGTCACTAACACGACAGACATGGCTTAAACTTGACCTTAACATCACGCGATATTAAGTGACTAAGATGTACGTGAAGCGTGTTCTCCTGGAATACTGTTGCTCTCATATACATTGTGGTTAAGGCGTAACTAAGCTGTTATAGCAGCAGATTGAATATGAGGGTAATAATTAGGCTAGCAGGTGAGAATAAACTCCATCAGGACCTATGTGGTCCTGGAATCAAATCGAAGGATTCATTATTCTTCTTCTTCTTATCAATCATAGCTGTCTTGATAGATTGGGTGGACTTTAGTACTATGCAGTTAATGATAACTAAATTTATTTGAACGAGAATGATTTAGTCATTCAACTAACGAATACTCCTTCATAACCGGAAACGAGTACTCAATCACATATTGAGACCGTTTCCGGTAAGAGTGACACCAGTACAGAGTCAGATGAGCGCTGTATGAGCTGAGAATGTACAAACTTCTTTAGTGACATTAGATATTTACCACTTACTATTCAGATTTTTTTATCACTTCTTTTTTATATGAGAAACAAGAACTTTTAAAATATTAGCTACAACACCTTTCAAACCGGAACACGTTTGCACAGTTCTATCTGCAGACACAGGAGCTGCGGTGGCACATAGACGACCTTCGGCAGCAGTTGACATAATATATTTACTAAAAGGGGTATAACTCACGGGACCTAAGCCGACCTCACCTGCTTGTGATGTACCCTGCTAATCAGCAAACGAGTCTCTGGTTCCCACTAGCCCACATTGAGCCACTGTGGTGGGAAATGGCCCAAATCCCCCCATATGAACCCAAATGACGGTCGATAATGCCCGGCGAAGCCGACAGCGCAGGGCCGATCGATGTGGGAATGTTTGGGGAGCCCTATGTCCAGCAGTGGACGTCTATCAGCTGATGATGATGTTGATGATGGATATAATGATATACATTTTATTGATATATGCGATAGAAATAACTTTTCCTTGAGTAACGACAGAAGAAATAATATCCTAAAAGAAAAGTTAAAAATCACATCCTCAGTAATTGAATCTTACATGTTGTTTTTTTTTATTAACACGTAAGAAAGTTTATTTATTAGTTTAGTTATCTTGTTACAGGGAGGCTGTTTGCGTAGATGTGAAACTTTACGCCGAGACGAGTGCGTGAGAGGAATTAATTATTATCAATACAGAAAAAAAACAACTGTATTCAGACGTTTAAGATAAAGGTAGTATATTATTGATATGTGAATGTTTTAAGTTATGACATTTTTTTTGTTTCCAAGGAACTTAATTATTGATAGGATCCAAAGAAAATAAGGAAGAACGACGAACAGGATGTGGAGCGTGTTTGTCAACCGCCGAAGGTGTTATGGACTACTGCTCCTCTTTCTTCAAGAGCTTTCTTTAGTAAAGTACAGATGGTGGGTAGCTGTTCCCCGCCCGCTTTGTTTGCCGTTATATAGAATTAGACGACTTTATATAGCAACCGTTACCATAGCAACTGCATAAATATTCCCAAATAAAAATGTTTATAAAAGTAAATTACATATAAAACGATAAAGGATCTTTGGAATTCCAATAATGAATAGCCTATATCATCATCAGGCGTTAGAGGGCCACAGCTGGATATCCGGCTTCCGTAAAGATCTCCAAATCGATCGGTCCTGTTCCTGGTTCTGGCGCCTGCCAACGACCGTCACAGTGCGAAGAAAAGAAAGCACGGTACGTTTTTGGTTTCAACGTTTTCGTTCTGGAAATTTCGACCTTCAGAACCAACCCCGTGGACGGCCGGAGACCAAAGTGGAAAATGAAGAATTAAAGGCTATTGTGGAAGCGGATCCATCACAAAGCACTTCAGAGATAGCTGCGGGCTTCGGGGTAAGTAACAAAACTGTATTAATCCACTTGAAGCAAATCGGGAAAGTAAAAAAACTTGAACGATGGGTACCTCACGAGTTGAGCGAGTCGAACTTGCGAACACGCGTCGACTGCTGCTGCTGTGTTACTTTGCTCCACCGACACAATGATGAAGGGATTTTAAATCGAATCATTACTTGTGATGAAAAGTGGATACTTTGGAGTAGACTTTATGTTCCTCCCGTACAAAACGCCAATTTCATATGTAAGGACCTAATATTAACAGTATAATGGGGGTAGCTATTCTTGAAGAGATATTTACGAAACCTTACCACCCTCCAAACTACACCACGCTTGCCCGAATCAAACCATCACAACTGATGATAATGTATCATGGTGATAATCAAAATAAAAAAGTCTAAGGGTGCAGTAATAAAAATATATCATGAAGAAATATATCTTACTGTTGCTCTATCACAACGTGCACACGTACACCCTGTATCATTTAAATGGCTTTTTAAGGGGTAGTAATATTCAGACCTTTATCTTACATTTATACCTTCATGCGTGGGATATTCGGCCCGACCCTGAGAGAGGACGGTAGATGACGAGCCCGACGCAATATTGAAATCGAGAGGCTGATTGGAGAACCGAACATCATCGGAGAAGCCAAAGCCCACTGACTTCGCATGATGGGCCACGTGCTAAGGATGGGAGACGATCGTAGCATAAAAAAAGGTTTCCACGGGACCCCAATTATTCCCAGTTCCCAGATGCCGTCGAGCATGATCTACGCGGACTCCAAGCAGTTGACTGGCAACAGGCAGTGCGACACAAACAACGCTGGCGCTCTCTTCTGTCGGAGTCCAAGACTCACATTGCGTCGCTGCTCTAGAGGAAGTTTATACCTTATATTGTCTTTACCTTCATCATCAGGTGATAGACGTCCACTGCTGGACATAGGCCTTCCACACAGATCTACATGTTTGTACGGTTTCATATGAGATATGGAAGCGAAAATAGACACAGTAAAAAAAAGGATAATTTATATGTCATAGACAAAAAAAGTATTTTTTTAACACATTAACTGCTGTAAAAATAACATGTGCTGTTTTTTATTCTTCCGGTTAATATATACGGAGAAAATAGAAATTCGGAGAAATACATGGCTTACTGCTGGTTAGTCTTTATAGCAGCCCGCCGAATTTATTACGTGTTCCGGTTTGAAAGGCGCCGTGACTAGTAGTACTAGTCACAATTTAAAGCTGTGTGTATCAACCATACCAGAGCCATGTTGTTATGGGCGTTACATTTACCATCAGAGGAAACTCTCACTCGTCCGTTAGTCTTCTAGATGGTATATGCTCTATTGCCCTATTCTTCCATTCCGCCATATCCTGGATATCCTCCTCTAAGAGAGTACTTCACCATTACGATTCAGTTCGCCCTTTACCAAGTCAAAAGTTATATTACCTATTTCCTCAAATGATCATCTTTGGATATGCTACCCGTTACCATCAGACGGTTTCCCCGTAGTTTACAAGAGATGGCTGATTCCTCCGAGGATCTTGTCAGGACTCATCAAACTGCACATCCAACTCATAACTATCATATCATTAACGTAAAACTTAGCTCATTTAATAGCTTTAGCTATTCCTGTGGATAAACTTAAAGGTTAAGTAATTATTAAAGTACATAAAATTAATAGTTATCTCGAGAGGGTTCCGGGTGATTAATTAGTATGGAATGTAGGGGATGCTGCGTGTATTAACAACGGCGACATAGCCTGTCCTATGGGACCCCGATTAATGAATTGAAATTGAAGCTAGCAACAGTATTAGACTGGGACCTAGTTATAGCCTGAAGCGATACTATGTTCTTTCGATATATTCTAAAAATATGTATTATATATAATTTATTATAACAGCTATATATTCTTATTATATATTAGTAAGAATATAGGGGTGTAAGGAGACCCGCACTACAACTCACGAAACCCACACCAACCTTACCTGCTCGTGGTACACCCTGCTAATCAACAAACGAGGCTCTGGCTACCACCAACCCGCATTGGGCCAGCGTGCTGGGAAATGACCCGAATCTCCTCATATGAACCCCTACCGATGATTAGCCCTAATGGCCGACGGTGGGAGAGTCCATGCTGACTGCAGCGCAGGACCGGTCGATATAGAGATTTTTGTGGGAAGCCCATGTCCAGAAGTGGGCGTCTATCGGCTGATGATGATGATTAATAAGTATAATTAGCTAGCTGTTCCCTGCCCGCTTTGCTGGCACCCCCGCAACTCTCTTTAGGGAAAGAATTTTATAATATCCGTTTTTAGCTATCCTGTATTTAGCACAAGGAATATGTCTAACTAATTTCAAGTCTCCAGTCCTCATGGATCCAGATATATCGTGATGAGTCTCTACATGGGTGGACTTCTCATATATATATTAAGTAGTAATATTTGGTTGATAGGTTCGAAGTACTGGAAATACTTTAAAGCTAAAAGCCCTATTTTCAATGACACGGGAAGACTTTGTATGTACAATTTGATTTATATGTACGCAGTAAATTTATTAACTTTACAACTATTTTATATGCTTTTACCATATTTTACCATAACCATTTTACCATAACTTTTACTATTACATAGAATGAATTCAGATGAAAAACTGATTTTCGTTTTTACCTTATTATTCGCTGTTCTATCTGCAGCTTATTTACAAAAAGCTAAAAGCTTATTTCTAATTTTCATATTGCTTATCTTTATTTAAAATCTGATTCATAACATCTTTGTTTTGTTCCTTTTAATATGATCATCGTAAAACATTGAATGAGATCGTATTTAAAGCAATGACTGTAATATTCTTATGATAATACAGAAACTGTCTGTAGTATTTACTGTATATTATATATTACTTATAAATAACCTCTTTGTTACTTCTCACGAGCTAAGCAATGCTAGTGTATCGAACACCAATATCGTAAAGCGAACAAATCTCTATAAGCTGTAGTCTAAAAGATTCAGCGTTTATTAGATAGTATATTTTACTAGCGATACGTTTTACGATTTCATGCACTGTATATGTAAATTTTTGTTAAACTGACTAGACGAGTAGGAAGTTAAAATCATTGCGAGCTATTTTATTGATAGTTAGGATGTTTACTACACCATACTGCGTTTGTCGTCGCGAAGTATAGTTACCTGGACTTTTACAGTTACAGCGCCTTTTTAAAAAAATATAGCAATATTTGCGTTCCTGCAGATATAGGCGCTCTAGAATATGTTCAGACTATATCTACCACCAGGTCTTTGCTGTAATAGTTTTTAGACTTAAAAAGGTATTGCAAATTATTTCTATATAGTATCATTCATATTATATCTATATCTTATATATACCTAATTGAAAGGCGTCTGTTTTAGCTTACTGTCTTGTTTGCGCGAAACAGTCGAAAAGTCGGACTTAATTCAATTATTATCTTATACAGGGGAGTTGTCCCAGGAAACAAAGTGTGACACAAGAGAAAGAAAATAAGGAAGATAAAAATATGAGGGTGATGTGGAAACTTTAAAAGCTGTATTTATAAGATTTTTACGTAGGTTATAAAAATTTATATTACCTTTTTGCTTCTACGTATAAAAATGTCTTCATAAAAGCAGACTAAAGTTATCAAATGAGAGGTAACAATAGATCTCTTCTTGTCAAATTTTTAAATATAAAAATTAATAAATTTTTAGTGATTTTAATAATATTTTAATATAAATAAACAATACTTTTTGCTCATATCGCAGAGGATTGTATCAGAGTTTTATTGAGAGGATATCAGTTGTAGAATTAGGGGTCCATTTGTGATGTACATTACGTGAATTGGCCGCGGTGACATCACACCATTCATACATTATGCAGCAGTGGTGCCGGATTGGGAGTGGGGTTGGTCACGTGCTGGCTGAATTAATTTTATAACAGGTTATGCATTTAACCTGCCCACCGGCGAACGTGAGACGCGTATCATCTTGAAACACATACCCTCGGAATTCTATTGTCTAATAAGAAAGGAGATTGATCCCGGCTTGAGGAAAATGTCTTACGGCTACCGAGGGATAGGACTGTAATATTTTTACAATAATAAGATCATATTTTACTTGAAGTAGGTTGTGTGAGTTAAATTAAATAACTGGATGAGATATAGTTTAATTGAGTAAGTAATCAAATATAGTATCGTTTAGTAATACAAAATGCTATAAGGCGTAAAGTTTTCTCTGTGTAGTAAGAGACCTTATGTTGCAACATTGTAAAAATTCCTTCAACTTACAAAGAATAATCATCACGATTATTATTAAATACGAACCACTCTAAAAGGGAGAATTGAATTTTTATCTACTGTTGATATAGGGTGCTGCGAACATAAGCAATGACAGAAGCCCTCGTTTGAATGGAATCAAAACGAACTATTTGACTAGTATAACATACAAGTGCTCCGAAGTACTCCATCTTATCTAAAAATAACAGAACTGAAGAAGAATTCAAATATATTCATTTATATCATTATCTGTTTTTTCAACTATATATGAGTATACAATAAATATAAGTAATTTTAGTATGTCTCTTTTCTTTAATGATTTAATTTAATGATATCAATACAAAGGATGTGTATATTCTATTGTCCTTCTTCTTCTGCCTCTCCAATTAATTAAGATTGGACATCAGTTCTGCGAATCCATTGCTATCACGCGTTAGGTAGACCAGCTGCTATTGTTAACTAACGCTGAATTGAAAACTGTAAAATTATCTAGATCATCGTTTTAAAAACAGAGTATAATAATTTTTGATGTTACGTTAAATTTCATTTATAATTCAGTCGTAAACATGAATAACACTTCGATCTGTTATGTTGAAGGCGCCTGAAGAAGTGTAGCTGAAGAGACGCGAGTATCATGAAATCCAATATGTTTACACAAAGATCCTAAGTTATCCGATAACGTATCTAATATTGTGTTTCTGTTTCCAATCCTGCTTCGCGCAGCAGGCAGCCAAATATAAAATGCGAGCGCTGGAGGCAAGCGTGAGCTGAATTATTTCGATTACTTACGAGGAGACGTCAAGGGGAGCCAACAGATATTCTTATTATTTCACCTCTAACCTCCTATAGAAAAATACATAATCTGTGTGTCTGTCAACTAGCAAACGGCTAAACCGATTTTGATTTTGAAATAATTAATACAATTATATATTTATACTCGAGCAAGAAGCATTATGAGAATATAGACACTGATATTGTTTCGCTCTTGGTTAAAGATCTTATATGTGCTCTATGAAAGATGCTGTTAAGTTCCTGAATCTTTATAATTATAACCAAAAAATTAAGTCAATATAAACCAAGTAAATCACTCGACACTCAATAGGCTGCCATAGTCCTCAGCCTTACGGGGAAGATACTTAAGCTGGAGTACACCTCAACGATGCCAAAATTAAAAGATCCAAGTATTCACAAGAGGCCATTACGTCCTTTACATAAGTTTAAATTATATCAAAGTGTAAGAAATTTTTCAAGTGGAGAATTGGATGAGGTGGTTCGGAGTGATCCAGAGTCCACGTTATATAGCTCTTTAACCCTTTCGCCAATAAAGAAAGATGTCATTGACTAAAATCCATTTTAGCTAAAAATTTATTTTACAAAATTCCTTTTAGAGCCACCGTTTTAGGTTAGCTAGATCTCCAAATGCTAGAAGCAATGTCTCTACCCAATTTTGAGTGTTACGTATAATAATTTCGGATATTTCGTGATGAGTAAATGAAGCTAGGGATATCTCTTATACATATATCATCATCATCATCAGTCGATAGACATCCACTGAACATGGCCTCACCCAAAGATAGTCGATCGACGTTTGGAGGGGTTGGTAGGAGCCAGAGCCGGGACTTAAGTAAACCTTAACTGCTCGTGGTGCACCCTGATAATCAATAAACGAGGCTCTGGCTCCTAACAACCCGCATTGGTCCAGCCTGATGGAAACGGCCCAAATTGTCTTGTATAAACCTCTACAAACGACGGCCCCTGGTGTCTGGCGATGTGGGCAGCGCGGGATCGATCAATGTGAGGATATTTGGGAGAAGCTTATGTCCAGCAGTGGACATGTATCGGCTGATAATGATGATGATGATGAAGGTGTAGGTAGCAAAGGTCGTAAGACAAGCTGCTACACTTAAGCTGAAACTATTTCTGGCTTTAACACATCTTTCAAATCTTTGTTATCGTGATGATAGAAATATTCTGGTCGTCTCCATCATTGGGTCTTTACTCACCACAAAGCGGTGCCATTTGCAAATATATATAATGTAAATAGTTTTATATTTGTTTACATTAATTGGGGGGTTGTTTACTTGGATCTAGAGTATCCGGGCCACAATAAATATTTTACTGCCACCCCATTCAGTTAGTGAGCCCAAAATAATTTGTGACGGAGCCGATGTGTAATCTTCAAAGTATACGATCAATTTCACGTGTGCTCTTTGTGCACTGGGTGGAGGGAATTGATGTGGGCTTTTTCGTTACAAATATTTCATCGCTATCATCATCAGTATGAGGAGTATTTTTCTCTCGTCGCCGTCTGGTTCTTTACCTGGTAGTTTAATAATCAGAAATGACGTAGCATTTTTAGACCGTCGTATTGCTACAAGTTCCTTCAAAGTTTAATTATTTCTCTGACGCAGCAACCCAAAGTGAGTCTTGACCTTCGATATAAGAGAACACTAGAGTGATACAGCCTCTTGTCAGTCCCCAGCTTGGAGCTGGCGTCGTCGTGTTCTATGGCATCCTTTCAGCAATATCTGGGCTTGCTTAGTGATCGACGGCCAATCGGTGTTTCAAGAAACGTTTTTTGTGACGCTACGATCGTCTTCCATCCTTCATCATCATCATCAGCCGATAGACTTCCACTGCTGGACATAGCCCTCTCCTAAAGACCACGTTTGTACGGGTTCATATGGGAGGATTTGGACCGTTTCCCACCACGCTGGCCCACTGTGGATTGGTGGGAGCCAGAGCCTCGTTTGTTGATTAACAGGTTGCACCATGAGCAGGCGAGGTTGGCTTGGGTCCCGTGAGTTGTTATGCGGGACGCCTTACACCCCCTTCCATCCTTAGCAAATTGTATTATGAACTAAAACTATAAACTATAAATTATGCCTTCTCATAACTTCAACCTTTAAATCTGCTACGAGGTGGTGGTAACAGGGAATAAAGCAACAAAACAGCTAAGATCAATATAGAAGTAAAATAACAAATCATATAGTTTAAGAAAAATTGTTCCTCGTCCGCTTTGCAGAACACCCCCGCAACTCACTATGGGGAAGGAATTTTGTATAATCCATTCTTAGTTGACCTCTAAATGGCAGAAGCAATGTCTCTGCCAAATGTTTGAATGTTTACGTCTAAGAGGTTCGGAGATCTGGTAATGAGTCACTGGATCTTCAGATATCTCCTATATATATTGATTTGATCTAGATCTTTAACAAACTATAAAGTAATAGGTTAACTGAAATTGCGCGCCATTAAACTAAATTTTAAGAGCTGAATAACAAGGCTTAGCGAAACGACAAAGGATGATGCTTCAGAGCGCTTCAGACGACACTCGAGTGGGGATTACGGCAACTGGAGAGGTGAGGCCAAGCTGATGGATGGAGCTCCGGCGACATTTAAAAGATCCTTGTTTAGATACTCATTTAAAGCGCCGCTGAATTTGATCTTTTTAGATATTCATTTTATACCTATGGTACTCCTGTGGTGAAATGGCTTAACGCTGGTTATGGCTAAGTTACTCATTTGATTCTAGATGGTTACAAGTGTTGATGGTAACAGGATTTTTACGAAAGCGCCTTCTTAACTATGAGACTTAAAACTAGGTGGTAAATCAGGCTTGCCAAGATTCATATATTTTTGTTTAAATCTTGAAGGTTTGCAATATTGTTTCACCAGTTGTGTTGGACTGGGGCCTATGTATTTCATAATAATCATTTATCAACATTTTTGTTTTATTTTCTTTTCTTATCATTCTCCTCTTTCTTCCTGTCTTTTCTTTTATTCCTGATATCACTTTCATATTTCGGTTTTCTATCATTCTCTATCCCGTTTTCTTCTGTCACGCATCTCTTATAAATTAGGTCAACTGTCGTTTCTTTGTTTCATTTTACAATAATAATAATAATACATTATTTTAATTATTATAATGCGTCTTGCATTCATTTTTAAGACGCTGGCATCATTTAAACTTGGGGTGACATGGGCGCGAGGGGGCACGGAGAAACAGAATCTCGCGCAAGCATTTTGTACACGTAGAATGAGCTCTTTCGTATTAGCCAACAATCTAGGACCATAAACAAAGTCTCTATAGTTTAGTTTAGACAAAACCAAAGTTTCACATAGCTTTTTTCTTATTTCTACCCCTACATTCAAATAATTACGCACGCGATATCAAACTTTAAGTCTATAAAAACAATTACTAACTATTTCAATAACATGACTTTCAAAGCGCAGCGCCACGTGCATGACTTCCCAAATGACTTCCCAAATTTCGTGCCTCAACTGCTTGCTCTGTTTACCGTGAAGTAACCCTGGCGACTTGAATCTATTCATTGTTAATAATTGTTTTTTTGTACCTATTACTAAAATAATTGGTTTTAATGGGTTAAGAACCAGTGCGTTTCTCTGAGCCCATTCAGCAATACGACCAAATCCTGGTTTCATAACTGCAGCGTTAATAACTTCGGGTTTAGAAGATACGTAAACCTGAATCTCATCAGCGTCACAGTGTATAGATGTGTGTTTAATGGTAGAAATGACGTCAGCACTGTGCAAAATAAATAATAATGGTCCAAGATTAGATCCTTGTGGTACACCTCTGACTACCGGTTGCGCTGACGACACAACTTTTTCGCCAGCATTATTTCCTATTTCTACCATCTATATCCCATTTTATAAATAACTATTGAACCAATCAACTACAGATATATCAAAGCCGTAATAAGTTAATTTAGACAAGAGGAGAGCTATATTTACGGTATCAAATGCGCGGCAAAAATCAAGCAGGCTTAATACTGTACCCTGGCTAGAATCCTCACCACATAAAATGTCATTAACTACATTCAACAAAGGCGTTGAGGTGCTTCTTAACTTTCTGAAACTTGATTGAATTGAAGGCAGAATGTCGGTGGTCTCTTGGTACTCGGTAATTAGAGTGCAAACAACATTCTCAAGTATTTTAGAAATACAGGGAAGAATACTCACAGGTCTTAACATTTCAAAACCTGTCGGATTTGATGACTTGGGCAAAGGTCTGACAATTGACTTTTTCCACGAGTCGGGAAATGAGCTGCTTGTTAAATTGTTAAAAATCTCTCTTGTTAAATTTTACATTATTGTCTATAAATCTCATTCTGTCCTAACAGTTATTTTCCTTTTAAACTCTGTTTACGTTTTCTCTTACACCTACGTCTTATTTCCTTCACTTCTTCTTCCTGCAGAATGTGCGACGGTCTTCCTTGTCTATCTCGGCCTCGTGCTCAAAGCGCTCGTTCTGAAATATAGGTCCAGCGGCGGGTCGCAGATGCACAAGAGACTCTTTAATTTGAACCTATGCAGGTACTCGGAGAATCTCTCGTGTCCCGTGAACATCTGGACCGGATATGTGTCCAGCTCCACACGACACGACGAAAAATATCCGCGTTTCCATGATTTCTCACTCACTACAGAAATACTGACACTAATTGGAGGATATTTGGGAAATGCTTAAGGTCATCTATTTAGGCTTCAATGAGGTAGATGGTTGACATCGTCATAATCTAAATTTTGAATCAGAAGAGATTGAACAAGAGTAAATTTAGTTGGAATACAACCTTCGAAGACACCCTGCCGATGAATATAGTTATAGGTGCTCAGACTACAGTTGTAGACCCATGAAAGATTTTTAATAATAATAATACCACAGTAGAGAGAGGAGTGGGGGTTCCGACCAACACCTACCTACGGCGCCTACGTCCTATCCATCACCTACGCGCGGTGCACCCCACTGAATAACAGACACGACTCTGTCCATCCACCAACCTGCACTGGGCTGGCGTGGTGGGTTACGGCCCAATTCCTCTCAATGAACTACAACAATGATGTGGAGATCTTTGGCTGGTGGAGAGGCTTATGTCCAGCAGTGCACGTCTGTCGGTTGATAATGATAATAATGATGATGAATACCAGGGTATATTCGAGTATATATACATATATTAAAGTTCAGCATTAATAAAGTGGTCTACTTGCGCTGACGTGGTGTAAAGCGGGGTAGAATTTTTAAACAGACATCCTCCTCATCTTGAGACACTTGTTAAAGTGTCAATTTAAGTTTATAATTAAGATATCATGCGTGGACGCTTGTCGCCAACTTGCCTGTTAATAATAATATCACTTTACTTACAGGTCGGTTAAGTTAAACACTTTAAGGTATAAAATTTTGAGATACTTCTAAGTTAGAGGAGTAGGTTAATGGTAATCGTTTCTTTCTTCTGCACTTTCCCCAGCTATGTAGGGTCGGCATGTATGTACTTTTCTGCCATATCCCTCTATCAGCCGTCATATCTGAATCCACACTCTTCTTACACATGTCATCTTTCACACAATCCATCCACATTTTTTTCGGTCTTCCTCTACCCTTATATTCATACACATTCATTCTCATCCCTTTCTTCGTTACATGTCCTTCATCCCTCCGCATAACATGCCCGCATCACGCTAACCTCTTGCTCCTCAACTTCTCTGTCACTAGAGTAACGTTCAGACTTCCTCTAATATACTCATTCTTAATCTTGTCTATTCTCGTCACACCACACATTCATCTTTACATTCTCATCTAGGTCTTATGTAATCTCCTTTCATCCGAACCCTTGGTGGCCCAACACTCGGCTCTATACTACACGACAGGTCTAACGACCGACTTGTGGATCTGTCCCTTATGCATAAGGTGCATTCGTGGATGACAAGTCGTTCCAGTGACCTGTCGCCATTTCATCCAACCTGCATTTATTCGGCTTCTCACATATAGATCAATATCGCCGTCGCATTGTATGAGTAAACCTAGGTACTTGAAATGGGAGCAGGTTGGTAGGGATACACCATTTAAGGCTATTGGAGAAAAGCTGGTGGGACCGCAGAACAAATGTTCAGTTTTGGTCCTGTTGATCATAAGCCTGGCCTTCTCCAATTTATTTTGACATTTTTCCAACCTGCTGTGTAGTCCATGTGTAGTTGTAATTGCAGATAATAACAAAAGTGGTGGACAATATTCCAATAATTATTTTAAATGGAGGGGTTACTGTTATAATTAATTGATAAGGTTTGTTTGTTTACGAATACTAAGTAGTTAGGACACTTATATAGATATCATAATATTTTCGTGGTAACCATTTCTATGTGGAATCCAAAGCAGATGCTATACAAAAGCTACAACACCACTTATTACTATTTGTAGTATATATACTATTAGCTACTGAAATTAAGTTAATGTTTCACCAACGGGGTTAATTTCAACAACGATTAAGCTGGAACATTTCCACGCGGTGTTCCGTTTAAGTCAAGGTCAAACAATTACGTTGCTTACTATGATACTTCATGTAATCAAATTAATTAAGTTAATATTAACTTAGAGGCGTCGCTATCGATACATGAAAAGTGGTTACTAATTAACTACTAATCAATTTTTATATTATAACTTTAAGAAACTAGTAATTTAAAAAAAAGGGTGTAAGGGTTTTCGCACAACTCACGGGACCCCAAGCCGACTTCACCTGCTCGTGGTGCACCCTGCTGATCAACAAACGAGGCTCTGGTTCCTACCAACCCGCATTGGACCAGCGTGGTGAGAAATGACCCAAATCCCCCCATATGACCCCTACATACTACAGCTCTTAGTGCCCAGCGGTACTGCAGGCGATGCTAGCTGTATAGAGACATCTTTAAGGAGGCCTATGTCCAGCAGTGGACGTCTATCGGCTGATGATGATAAGTAACTTAAAAAGCTGAAAATAATAACAGAATTATAGTAGAAATACTATTCAGCCACATCATCGCCAGCCGATAGACGTCCACTGCTGGACATAGGCCTCCCCCAAAGATTATCATATCGATCGGTCTAGCGTCGCATCCAGTGGTTTCCCGTGAGCTTATGGTCAGCATGGCCTACGGTACCATCGGGCATCAGGAGTCAACGTTTTTAGGCATTGGTAAGGGGGATTTGGGCCATTTCCCACCATGCTAGCTCAATGCGGTTTGGTGGGATACATTTCATGTCGGATAAAATTTGCAAGCAACTGCTTATATATTGAATAAATAATTCTACGTAATGTTTTTTTTCTATGTTCGGTAAAGAACTTATACGACTATATATTTAACATGTGTGGTCTATTAAGTTACGTTACATGAATATTAATACCGTGCTTTAAAAACACTGCAGCGGTATATCATCGGTGCGATAACATAAATCTAACTTGAGCTTTCCATTTTACCATACCTTACCTTTGTACCATAATAGCTTTACGCAATTTTCCTGTACCGTCCCGTCCCTGTACTCGAACGGTATCAATGCATGCAACGCGTGCAACTTCATGCACACTAAGTTACCATATCAGAGCAAAAAGTTAAGTCTGAAATAAATCTCCACTTTGTAACCGCATTCATATAAATGTCTTATCTCCATCTAACTACTCTCATTTTTGTTGTCATATTTAGTGTACTTTTTCGTCTTATCATAGTGAGGACTAATAAAAGTAGACTTTACCAGAATAAAAACAATACGATACAGCGTGTAAATAAAAACATTTTATGCTTCAAAACGAAGACATTTCCTAATTGTGGCATTTGTCGGTTGTATACCATGATTTATTATGTTCATTTATTACTCCTTACTTTACAATGGTTAGCAACACTCAAAACAACGGGAGGATTAAGCTGAATAGACATTCTGACGTTTCAGGCATCGCGGAGTATTCAGGGCTTGTTAATATCGCTCACCGTCAGCTCTACACAGCAGGGGTTGTGTTGCTAGATTTCTGGTGTTGTGCTTGGTATTTGAAACAATATTAATAAACAGAAATAATTAACGTAATAAGGATATAGAATAAGTTAACAAATGTGTTAAAAGATTAAGTAATGAATGTGTAGAGATAAGTAGAATTGAGAGAATCGTAAAATGTAATGATGAAACAACAGCTGTCTTTATATATGAGAGATGCGTGCGAGAAGGAAATGGGATGGAGAATGATAGGAAACCGAAGTATGAGAATAGGATCCTCATCGTTCTTCTTTTTTTTCGGGCAGTTCCTTACTGAAGATCGTGATGCTCACACACTTTCCGACGGAAGACCAACTGCCTCCATCATTCATTTAACGAGAACTCGGTTAATAAAGCCTGGTCAGCACCGCGCGGAGTTTTTATACGAAGTTTGATAAAGGAGGAACAGCTCCTCGAGTTATGGAGAGATTATGTACGAATACTCATATATATATATATATATCACTCGTAAAACTGATTACATATATATATGTACACAATTATCATACGATAATATCACAGACTTAATCATGTTGTATAAAGATTTCGTTTCATATAATACGTCATCCACAGTCGCGTCGACGAGCGTTGTGTATTCATCTTGAACGTAATCACACAACCTCCATATTTAATACAAAATTCAAAAACAATTTGTAAATAATGTTTTGAAATAATATGACTTGCGATGGTGATTTCATCTCAATAACGGCGGCTGATGGTGGTGATGATGTCAGGCTTTTATTTGCTACCTTCCCTCAGTTGTTTCCTGGATGTGACAAGTCGGAGCCGCGCTACCACAGAGATAAATATAAATATAAATGGACACGCTTTAGTGTTACAAAACCTTTTTATTGCAGGTTATTAAAATATTGCATTGTATATGAGATTGGTAAAGCAGTAAAGTTTGCATACTACCTAACGGATACACGTGGTGCTTTTATCCGGACAGCCTCATCCATTCAGTGAGAACAATGTACTTTGTGTTTAGATGAACTTTGCAGTTAATTGATCTATATTAATATACCTATTAAAAAAAAACATCCTAATTACAATGCAGATGTTTGGGTAATACCATCAGTTAAGGAAGTAGTCTCCTAAACTGATGGTATTACCCAAACATCTGCATTGCAATTAGATTGTTTTTTTTTTAATACAACTTGGCGACCAATGAGCGAGATGTTCACGGTGATATACACTGCACCAGTTGGTGCAACTCGCCTTAAGACATAAGATGATGAGTACTATTACCTTAATAATTTCACTAGCTACAGCGCCCTTCAAACCGGAACATAGTAATGTTCACACAGCACTATTTGTCGGCTGCAATAGATGCTGCGGTGGTACCTACCTAATGCGAATCATTCTTGATGTTTGAAGGCTAACAGTCTATATAAGTACATTTAACTTATAGGAATAACTTGACGGAGAGCTTTTAATCTTTTTGAGTAACTTAAAAATAAATGAATAAAAAAAGCTCCATAAAATCAATGACTTTTTGTTATTCGTGCAAACGTATTATTGATATGAAGACAGGAAGTGGAAGCGTAGGGTACAGCACGTCGCGGGCTATCAGCAAGTTTCAGCTTCGCGTTGAGCTACCTGCCGCAACTTTCCATTTACACCCCGCACCGGATATTAGCGGTGCCGTCATTACCATCAAGTACGTTTACCTGAACATGTAAAAAAAACCTATCACGCTATAGCTTTATTAATTAGCGTTTAAAGATGCGTTAATGTTGGTGCAAATAAGCTGTTCTGAAGATGTATTGCATAGACAGAGTTTCGCTAATGTTATTGTAAGAATACATGACGTGGTGTAATGGGGTGTTAATATACCTTCGAGGGTGATGGTAAATCACCACTTTAGAGATAAGAATACTACTTTTGGTAAATTGTTGACGACATTACGAGTATATAACGCTACATCCCAAGGGCGATGATTTATCTTCACAGCACTACATACGAGTGATGTGAATGCTTTAATGAAGCTGATCACCTTCTTGACTACATCAACGAGGGTCATTAGAATTTAAATTGACAAGGTTCGATCCCTCTGAGATAGGAGTTTCAATTTTCGGTAAAGCAAGAACGTTGTAATATCATCAATTCGAAGGCTGCTTCGTGAATGGCAGCCATTGCCACTTCCGCTTTGTACTGATGAAACTGGACTTTTGCTCGCATTTTACTCCCTGTTTTCTCCTTTATCGCTTTGATTAGCGTAGTGTGATACATTTTATCATTGACACACACATTACAACATCAGCCGATAGACATCCACAACTGGATATAGGCCTCCCTTAAAAATCTCCACGTTTGTAGGGGTTCATATGAAGGGATTTGGGACATTTCCCACCACGCTGGCCTAATGCGGGTTGGTGGGAGCCAGAACCTCATTTGTTGTTCAGCAGGCAGCACCACGAGCGGAAGAGGTTGGTTTGGGTCGCGTGAGCTGTTGTGCAGGACCCCTTACACCCCACGTTTTAATATCTTATCTAATAAATAATATTATTATAAAAGCACTGTAAAAATAACTACTTAGTTATCAGAAAATTGATAAAGGCAGATTATCCAGATAATTTCAAAAGTAGGTTAATTAACTGCAAAGTTCATCTAAACACAAAGTACATTGTTCTCACTGAATGGATGAGGCTGTCCGGATAAAAGCACCACGTGTATCCGTTAGGTAGTATGCAAACTTTACTGCTTTACCAATCTCATATACAATGCAATATTTTAATAACCTGCAATAAAAAGGTTTTGTAACACTAAAGCGTGTCCATTTATATTTATATTTATCTCTGTGGTAGCGCGGCTCCGACTTGTCACATCCAGGAAACAATTGAGGGAAGGTAGGAAATAAAAGCCTGATATCATCACCACCATCAGCCGCCGTTATTGAGATGAAATCACCATCTCAAGTCATATTATTTCAAAACATTATTTAAGTTTTGTTTTTGAATTTTGTAATAAATATGAAAGTTGTGTGATTACGTTCAAGATGAATACATATCTTTGTACCACGTGATTAACTCTGTTATTATCTTATTATATATATATATATATATGTGGGATGCGGTATTAATTAACAGTGCTTGAAGAAATATTAATAAACTATTTTAATTTAGTATTCGTTACAATCGTCTTTTTATCACTTCTTATGTTCGTCCATCTTCACCGTTCAGTTACACTCCATTCCCACATTCAGCCGTCCTGACGCTGTGTCTGTCCTTAGACATTCCTTCTTGTTCTTGATATATCCTCATTCATTACAATTCCTCACATTTACATAACTCTTTTCACTCCTGACAACTTTAATTACAACTATTCTCATTGGTGACAAAATCAAATTACACCTTCAGAAATAAACCACAAAAATAACTTAACAATACACAATACTTAAGTACTGTTTACTTAAGCATGTTTATTCCAACACAATGTTACCCATGATGAGTAAAGTACTAAATGACCATCATGAAAAATAAACTAAATTAGATAATCAAGTACTAAAGAAAAAATACAACCTTCCTATCTTCAGAGTTATTCACCTTCTATATACCATCTCTTCAAGTGATCAGCGGAGATAGATGTTCTGGTCCTCCAGAGGCACCATTTATTTTTTCTAAATCTACCTTGTAGTGTTCTATTTATTTAGGTTTTAGCTTAAGATCATTACCAAACTGTGTTCTTATACTGTACTGTATTCGTACATAATCTACCCATAACTCCTGGAGCTGTTCCTCCTCTATCAAACTTCGTATAAAAACCCCGCGCGGTGCTGACGAGGCTTATTAACCGAGTTCTCGTTAAATGAATGATGGAGGCAGTTGGTCTTCCGTCGGTAAGTGTGTTTCGGGACAAACGTCTTCAGTAATGAAGTGGCCGAAAGAGATGAAGAATGATGATGATAATTAGGAGAATAATTGAGGACGGAGGGTTTGATGTCGCTGTTAATAGAGGACATAATACTTCCGATTCGTAATATCGCTACGTAGTATAGAAAATGTTAAAATTCTTAACAATTATTTCTATTCATTAACTATATCCTAATTTGTTAATAACACTCGTTAAATTTAACTATCGCCGCCGGAAGTGGTGAGGCGGTAAGTGAAAAACTTTTTCAAAAGAATCACCGGCCATAATCTGCGTATCGTGACTGAAGATCATTTGGAACTTAAAATAGCCAAGTTTAAGTAATCGCGCAAATGCTACGGAGCTACGATGAAGCTTAAAAACTACGGAACCTTTTAACTTCGCATTTAAACATTGTTTCTCTTAAAAGCCTAGGTATTATACTGCAATACCTCACCGTTTTTGTTTATACGGTAAAGGTCAAGGTTTAGGGTTATGACGACGTGGCGCTAGTTAGCATGGTGGAGATGAAACTTTGTCTCATTACCTCACTAATTTCACTAGCTTCAGCGCCCTTCAAAACGGAACACAATAATATTTGCACAGTGCTGTGCAGGCGCTGCGCTGATACCTACCTAGACGGTCTCCGGCAGCGGAGACCTACTATTAGTAATAGTGCATTAGTGGCGCAGTAGCTAACCGTTTGCTCGTTTCAGTCTCCAGCTCGAATCCAAGACTGCATATTGTAGAAGCTGGCTGGGGTTTTTAAATCACTTGTGCCATACAAACGGGTCGGAGCCTGCGGCACAGTGCTCACTTTAGACTGCGTGTGTGCGTACTTACCGCTCGCTGTCAGATCGCCACTTTCGTCAAGTTAATGGTATAGGTACAGTCAGTCAAGTTTAATTAGAATCCTGGCTGATGTCTCGTTCCAGCTGCACTCCGTACGTGCAGCGCAGCCCATCCCCAGCAGCGACAACAATCGTACTGTCGCGACCCCTTATATGATATCTCCGAAACCGCCTTTTGCGACCGAGCGACTGTCAGTCTGGACTCCCCACTCTGACTACTCCCCCGCGCAATCGTCTGATGACGAGAGGGCTTCCCCAAACACCCACCAGTGCAGGGCACATATAAAATTTTGTCTACCCTACCCAAACCTCATATCTATTTACCAATGTTAATATTTGCAATACGATTGTCACATTGTTCTGTTGACCGCATTTATATGGACTTCTAAAGCTGAATTGTCACTAAACATCAGGTGAAATGGAGGTCTAGTTATCACTAAAGGAATATCTTCACAATCTCCTCTATATATAATTAGAATCAAGTACAGTTTTACAATTTAGGAAACTTTTTAAGTTATAGGCTCTGGATGAAATGTTTACATAGTAAGCGAGGGCGCTCGATGCTTTGCGACGTGAGATGGTAAGACTACTTACTTTACACCTTATTGATACTAATTACTTTAGTCATGGTCCTCTTACAACCTGATACAGCTTCTTCCAGATATAATCCAAAGGTATTTTATTAAGTTACTTTAGTTTTTAAATTGAATATCCATAGCCGAATAAATCTACAAACGTTGAGAGACAAATAGAAATCTGTTGACTTTACGGTACGAAGATAAGATATAAAAAATATAGAAAAGTTTTCAGCTCAATGCGATAGAGAGCAACCCATTATCGGCTTGAAATATCCCTGAATCATCACACCCTACGGGACCCTTTTCCCCCATTGTAACATATAAGAAATAGCTAAAAAAAATATTTATGGAATAATAAAAAAATTCATACAATTTGTGACTAAGTGACGAACGATATTTCCTCCTGATGATAAACCTGAAAGAATGTAGTATTGGTAAAAATATTTACACTACACTTATCACCTTAAGATATTATGCATTAAGTATAGTTATTAAATGTTATAAATTAACTTTAAAAGAACTACTTTTACTGCTAAAAACTTTCGCACTAATCTTAAACTATTGATGAAAAGATCCGGAGCTGCGGCCGCGGTGTCTGCGATGATATCTACAACTTAACATAAAATAACAAGTATACATAAAGTATATTATGTTGAGCAAGTAATAAAGTAATAACTTAGATGTTTTTTTTAAAAAAAATACGTCTGTTTGATTTTACAGTTCTTTAGGCGCGACATCAGATCCTCGTGATTTTATTAAGTTACGACGGATTTGCTGAAGTTCAGTTTAAAATTTATCACAATTTGTATACGGTTCTAGCGACGTTGAGGGTATGTTTATTTATTGATATATATACATGATTAAATAAAAAATAGTAAATTTAATAATCTATTACCTGATATATTAAAAAAAAATCCGCTAATTATCTTTAAGTTACATGTTCGTTTATTCCTTTCAGCATTCGCTATTTAGTGAAAGTACAGAAAGGGTTAACTAATGTCAGTTTGTGTTTAGTTTAATTAAGAATTAGGGGAAGGTTAAATAAAATTTTACGCAGTAACAGTGTGAAACGTTCTACGAAAGTTCAAATGGTAGCTTCGAAGCTACGCCAGCTTAGTGTAAGCTTAACAGTTGCGTCTGTTTCCAGCATCAAACCTTGTATATTTTGTCTGAATAGGGTAAAATTTATAAACGGCAGTCCTAATATTTTGTTGAATATAAGGATTCCGCACAACAACTCACAGGATCCAAACCACCTCACCTGTCCGTGCTGCAGCTTGCTAATCAACAAACGAGGCTCTGGCTCCCACCAACCCGCATTGCGCCAGAGTGGTGGGAATTGGCCAAATCCTCCCACATAAACCTCTAAAAACGACAACCTGTGCCAGGCGATGCAGGCAGCGCAGGACTGATCGCTGCGGGGATCTTTGGAGGTCCAGCAGTGGACGTCGATCAGCTGACGATTATAAAGATGAACATTTGGTTTATTTTTTATTCAATAAAGCGACGCGACCAGCAGGATCTCCATGTGATGATAAGTGATACGCCTTTCTATAACATGGCTATTGTTAGGATCTTATACACAGCACCACATTGCGAGCGTCGCCTTGAGACGTTGGATGTGAAGTCTCATTACCCTAGTGATCAAATTAACTACAACGCTCTTTAAACTGGAACAAAAAAAAAAGTATTTTAAGGTCAACACACACTACATTGGTGGTAGGTCTCCATTGGCGGAGACCATCTAGGTCTACCAGCGCAGCGCCTATTGCAACCGACAAACAGTACTGTGCGAACATTGCCGTGTACTTGTTTGAAGGACGCTACAGCTAGTGTAATAAGACACAGCATAACGCGACGAGCACAATGTGATGTAGTGTATAACATCCTGACTAGTGTCACGTTATCGTGGGCGGGCGTATCACTTAACATAAGGTGAACGTCGCTTAGTTTAATAAAACAACATTGAGGAGTGTCTCTACAGATCGCGATTACATTTTTAGTTATTAGGATAGTGAAGATCTTTGGTGGAGGCCTATGTCCAGCAGTAGACATCTATCGGCTGATGATGATAAGGATAGTGTAATTTTTAAGTTTTTTAAGCTATTTCCGTTTTTATTTTAATATTATAATAATTTTCTTAATATGGTACAGCTTTACATAAATTTACTGACTACGCGCGCAATATCCGCGCAGTATTGATGGAACGTGCTTAAGCTTCGCTTGAACTTAGCTCGTCGCCATCACACTTAGCTGCTGAAGTGTCTCGTCAACAATATAGCCGTAGGTTTTTTTTTTAATCGATAATTTTCATAACCACCGCGAAGGTTTAAAACTATTTCTTCGCTGTTCGGTCTCTGTTTCCGCAGCTCTTATTTCTACCTCCAAACAGTACCGTGCAGATATAGCTATGTTCCGGTTTAAAGGGCGCTATAGCTAGTATAATTACTGAGGTATTGAGACGTTGCTCCTTTTATCTCAAGGTCACCAGTTTAGGGCGTATATCATCTTAACTGCCGATAGGTGTTACGAATGAAAAAAAAACTGTTCTACATCGGTTCAGACATGAAGTCAGGGTTTTGTAGGATTTATATTTGAATTAGTTAATATATCAAATACTAGTTATATATATAAAAATAGCTTGTCTAATTAATAAAGTGGATTAGATGAAAATATTGTCACAATAAACTGCAATATCATAAAACAGATATACTGCTGTGGTTGGTCGGTAAGTTCCAAAAATAACTTAACTTTTAATAAAGTAAACATGTTCAGGTCCTATAAAGACTGGCAACAATATGAGCTGCTATATATAAATATTATTTAATAATAATAAACGCATAAAATGTACTTTGATAAAGCTATTAACAGACAAAACGATACATTACAATAGAGCAGACATGACACACATAGACAAAATATACAAACAGGCTTATTTGATAGACATGGCAGTCTCTAATATACATAGCTTACAAAAATCTATTGCTGAGAAAGTTACTAAATACACAGAATTAAAAGAGGAAGTCACGAGAATTTGGAAAATTAAGAAAGTATATAGAGTACCGTTGGTGCTCTCCACCACTGGCGTAATTCCCAAACAAGTTTCATTGTATTTAAAACAATTGAAACTACCCCTAAATACATACCTAAACATGCAAAAAGCCGCGATCCTCAATACCTGTCCTATAGTTAGAAAGTTTTTACAGGAAGGTGCCAACAACAAAATTACAACAGAAATCGAGCACCAATATGGCTTAGCCTTTGGTTGCTCATTAATTAACCGAAATTATTTGTACGAGGGTTTCTAGAGAAAAATATATATGAAAAAAGTAATAATAACATAATTTACTTATTTAGGTATAAATCCATTACAAACAAAGTAGAGATGAAATCTTAGCTATAACTAAATCCAAAGCGAAACAATATCAAGTGTAACATCATCAGTTCATTTGTGCTCGCGTTTTTCTTCCTACGTCGATATTTTGCTCTGGTATATGTTCGCAGAACATACTCGCTATTACTCATTTCGCGATGATCGTAGCCGCTTCCAGAAGGCAGACGTGCGAGTTCTCGTAATAGCGAAGTAATCAGGTACCCCTTTGAACATCCCGGAGGCAAAAGCGTGAGGGTCGTAGAAGAAGCTATTTGCTAACATTTCCTTAGAAATACGAGCGAAGGTAGAGAGGAACTATCGATACCAATTTACTATCACATTAAACATATAAAGCAACTGCCGTCTGCAAAATAAATTTTAGCTTGGATATTTCTCACACACGCTCACATGTTTACACGAGTGTTTTACATGTTAAACCAATCGTTAAGCACATCACGTCATTTCCTGTAAAGATGTGTTTATTTAACTGAAAGCTCAATCGTTCTAGTTAAACGCGAGACAGAACGGTCCCTCGCAATAAATACAACAAATTTGTCTTTATATTCAATACTATGAAGAATAATAACAAAACGTTATAAGACATATAAATGAAAAACCAATAGCACTTCCTGTTTGTAACATGGGGTAAATGAGACATGCGAAAACCAGTCGTAATTTGAGCTGAAACAAGCAAAATTTTATTCGCCTTAAAAGCTAAAATCGCTAAAGAGAAAGTCGGGAAGTGCACCGCTCCTATGGAGAATCTTCAATTTTCTATTCGACGTAACCCTTACTGTAGTGCCGTCACGAGGGGCGAGGTCTCATCCCCGGTGCTTAAGTGCACGTAAGGATCTTGCAACGGGTGCGAATTATCGGACCCGGGCTTACATCTCACTCAAATCTTAGATTCTCCGAAGTCCAGTCACATTACGATTTACAAGTGGCAGGTCTAAATTGTTGGAGACCGTATAAGTACCATCGTAGCTCGTTACTGTGTTCCGGTTTAAAGGATTCTGCAGCTATTGAAATCATTGGGGTAAGGAGTTTTAACGTCGTGTGTGTACAACACAAATCACAGTATTCGTCATTCTAACTAGCGTCATGTTGTATTTGACGGGTGTTTAAGATACCCATAGCTGGAAATATAGCTGGTTTCGCTGTTTCTTTAAATAATAAAAAAAATATCCTACGTACCGTTTAGAATTCATCTTGCTACATAGCCTATACCCAGCATGATGACGTAGCAGAGGCAGATTCCCAATTTCATTACACAGTACAGTGGTACTGTGTGAACAGCGATTCGTCACCGCTCTTCGCTTCATCGAATAAAAGAAGTAAGGAATTGAATGTTTTAATCCGAAGGGGAGGGAAGGGAAGCCTCACCATCACACACACAAACATTCATTCTTTCCACTTTAAAATAAAAATTTACGGCATGAACTAAAAATTCCGAGTTGTCCTATATCCTTTCTTTGACTGTACCAAGCGCCAACCTCTGCACTATAATGTAAAATCATTACTTACACAGGATTTTTTTTTAATATAATTACATCCTTGATACAATGGTTACAAAAGCGAAGATCTGCATCATTACTACAGTAATTTGTCCGGAACGGGAGCAGTAGGAACACACTTACGGACAACCTTAAGATAAATCAATTGGACATCGTCCATATCACAAGTTTCTGTCTTCTCCGTGCTCTGAGAAAGATAAAGCACTGTTCAATTTTGTAATAAAATTTTAATAAGTCTTGGGGACAACAACGTTTTGGATGGTGATGATATCATGATTGCTAATTACAATTCCTAAAAAAAAATCCTTGATACTAATTAATATATCTACACAACACATCGTATTCGTCGCCTGAGCTACTGAATAGCGAAACATCTAATATCAATTTTTTTTTACAAGAATTTATGATCACTAACAACTGCTACGCGATATCCATGAAAGGGGTATGACCTCTCAATAATCGATGTTTTTTTTTATTCACCACAAAACTAGGACAGAAACTGTTTCGGGTACACATTACTGAATAAATGACTTCGTATCCGAACAAAAGAGATATTGCGGCTCGTTGAAAATAATCACTGTAATGCCTTTTATCTGCAGTCCGATCAGAATTCATTGTTTACACTGCAGACCCGAATTATTTTATTAAAAATAATCTTAATAGTATAAAAAATTGTGTAGATATATTATAGAACTGATGTGTTGATGGTGTGGATGTGAGGCGCAGGGCCTGTTGCGAAAAGAACTGACGGCTGATGGGCTGTAATCTACAGTTGGCGACTGCGTAACTATAGATGAACCGGTGATTTGGTGAAGGTCGCAGAGAGCTTCAGGATACGATCAGGCCCATCGGTGTGTAGATCCGTGGAGGACTGTGCTCAGCAGGCGAGATATTAACGAACATTCGTCTATGCTGTCCGGGTGCTACGGTAATCTTGAACCGTTATATACGTATCAATATGCGACATTTTAAAATCCAATACCAGCTGCTTTCATATCTATGTTGTTATGGCCAGACGTATCACTTACTATCAGGTGAACACCCCGCTAGTCTCGTGACTTAGTTAAATAAAAAAAATCTTAAGTTAAACAAATTTCTAGTAGTACGAAGAAAGATGTAGCAACATTGTTTATATAAAACTCTTTCTTTTTTTTTAAACATTTGTATTCACCAAACATTAAATCACATATTCAGTAATGACAAAGACTTCATTGATCAACGTTATCAGTCTATTCGCTACTACTGATAACAGACCTCTATCAAAGAAGGTTTGATGATAGTGGTCACAGTAGAAGCTAAGTTTCGTTGTCTTAAATTATTCCCTCCTTAGTCATCTGTTGTTACCGTTTACTTATACGAGATGTAATTGATATACAATGATTACATTAAGTAATATAACATTAATTACTAAACGATATTTAAACGAAATATCACAGCGAACAATAAACGTATCCAACACGTGCCAGAAGTCGGAAGGGTTGCGGAACAAAGCGACCACAGGGTGGCTCCGGAACCTCGGTATTTGCCGGCGGGCGACCGCGACCCGCGAATGGGGCCTTTGAGTAAATACATCCAAGTTACGCCACTTGCGGAATGTTAAAGCATACTACTTAACTTACCGGACTTATACTTCGACACGTGTCTATTTTATAATTTGTTTTAATTAGTTTTGTAAGTAAACCTCGATATTTCAATCGATATTTTCAGAGTAATCTTATCTCACATAGAATTTTATGCTAAATATATTTTGTATATTTATTAGTATAGGGTGGCGCAAAAGTAATCCTCCTATCAGAAAACGCTATAAATTTTGCCTTGATGTAAAAAAATTAAAAGACCACATAAAAATAATCCACAAGAAGAATCAAAATTTTTCATATTTTTTTTTAAATTACAGCCAAAAAACATCGGAAGGTTATTTTTACGCCACCTTGTATACCAGGTATACTTTGATTCTTCTTGTGGATTATTTTTATTTGGTCTTTTAATTTTTTTACATCAAAGCAAAATTTATAGCATTTTCTGATAGGAGGATTACTTTTGCGCCACCCTATATTTAAAAACTGTAATTTTAATGCAATTGTACATTAAGAGCCACAAAGACGTCGTGAATTTGTAAAAGCGTCTACTGAAATAATTTAATTGTATATAATAAGAAGAAAAGGCCTTAATGAACGTTGCCGAATTCGGGAGTGAGAGCAATCGGCGGCTCAGTGCCCGCCGCGCGGCCGGACGGGACGCACGCGTGATGCCGCCGTGAAAATGCGGACGCTACTGATAATATACATCGCGTCGTTAGTGCAGTGCGACTATAAGAGTGATGTGAAACACCTGAGGCACGCGAGGACCCTGATACGGCACGGGCGCTCGCGGGTCCACTCCACGCGTCTGCATAGCCGGGCCCGCGACCTGATCGCGCAGATAGAGGCCGAGACCAGCGGCGAACTTGGTAAACTTATCTACACTCTACTAGTAAATCACTTTTTTATCATCTTAATTAAATAATTATTTTTATTTAATTATTTGTTTATATTACATATTTCATATTGTACAAAAATCGATAGAAATAAGATGATTAAAAAATTAAATTCGATCATTTTAGTATTAAAGATTTCAACGCGTTTATACGCTTAGCGGATGACTTATTTATTCCTTTACTTTTTAACATATTACGGGAAATAAAAAAATACAATACAAAAAAATTCAATATTTAATATTTGATTAACAACATCAATTAGAATATTACTAAATTTTATGTCCAGGTTGAAAAATTAACTAACATAATGAAATATAAACAGACCACATATTTGAAGCACGATTAATACTTGTATCACATATTAAATGGTACCAAAAGGTTTTAACATAACAAATTTCTTTTTTATATACTACAAGTCAACGAGACGAACAAAACGTCCATCACGTAAGTGATACGCCCGCCCATAATAGTGTCGCGCTACTTAGAATGTTATACACAGTACCACATTGCACTCGTCGCCTTGAGACAAAACCAGAAGTTGAGTCTCGTTACCCCAGTTATTTCACTAACTAGACAATCTCCGGCAATAGAGACCTACTACCAGTAACAGATTCCAACAATGTACATATAAAATAAATAAATAATAAAACACATATGTTGTGATACTACAACATTTGTTGAGGATATCGAAAAAAAGAATTAAATCAACATAACCATGAAGCTTTCTTCAAGCTGATTTTAGGTGATTAGATTAAGAAAACTTTCTGTCTGGGGCTCTTCTTTGCATATGATGATATAGTCAAACCACTGCTTCTACTAGCACGTTTAACGGGTATTTTGTCATCCAGCATAAACCTAGTATTCCAGGGTTGAATATGAGGGATAAGTCATAAAAAGAACAATAGATTACCAATGAAATAAATTTTCTTATTAAAGCAAAGGATTTATTTTAAATTATATATAAATACTTGAAACCCTTATGTATAGTTGAATTACAAATAATGAAAGCTTACTTAATTTTATATTAAACAAATTGCAAAGAAATATTTTTTTTTTATTAAAGTACAAAACCTAATATTTTTCAAAGTTCTAATAAAGACATACACACTGTAGTAAAATATTTTACTAGTGATAGATCTCTGTTGCCCAAGACTGTCTAGGTGGTGCTACCCCTATAACAGCCGACGAATAGAAGTGTACAAACATTACTGTATTCCAGTTTGAAACGCGCTGTAGTTAGTGAAATTACTGGGGCAACGAGACTTAACGTCTTATATTGAGTGAAGAGCATAATGTGGTGAAAACATACTAACTAGCACCATGTTGTTATGGGCGAGCGTATCGCTTACTATCAGGTGTACGTATTGCTCTTCTCATAGCTTCGTAAAATAAAAAAAAAAAAACAATTATTTTTTCCAGCTAGGGACAACATATGCTGACGCTACACGCCGTACTATCGGGCGGGGGCTCCTTTATCGTTGTAGCGTTCAATAAACAATCCAATTTGAATTGTTAGGAAACATTACTCAAAACTCTGTTTAAGAAGTTCTACGAGTTTCCATTACTTTCCGTGAACACGTTAAAGCAGCTTCAGAAGATGTTTAGTCGATTATTATTTGAAAAAGAAACCAATCTAAAGTTTGTCATCTAAGTTATTAACGTCTCGAAGCGACCGTTAAGGGGAAGCGAATATTCATAAATATATTCTCATCGGACGACCTCATCGAAACCGACTGAATGAAGTGGGGTGGTAAATAAATAGATAAATAAACAGATTGTTAGCGGAAATCCGGGGTATATTTTATATATATATATGATAAGGGTTCCCGCACAACAACTCACGGGACTCAAGCCAATCTCACTAGCTCATGGTGCAGCCTGCTGACCAACAAACGAGGCTCTGCATTGGGCCATCGAGAAACGGCACAAATCCCCTGAAACGATATGGAGATCTTTGGGGTAAAATTATGTCCAGCAGTGGACATCTATCGGCTGAAGATCATGATGAATAATATTAACGAAATAAACTTTGAAGATGTATATTTTCACAAAAGTTTTCTCTTATCGGAGACTGGGTAGGTAGATACCACCGCAGCTCCAACTGCAGCCGACAAACAGTAGTGCTGACCTTAACACCCCCGTATCTTCCTTTCGGGAAGGAAATTTGTAAAAATTTTTATCTGATCTATACTTGGCAAATGGAATATTCCTACTAAAGTCTCGAAAAAGCACACGGACAGCTTCTGAGAATAGTAAAAGCTATGTGTTCTAAGATCATTAGCTTTAAACAACATCGGACATAAATCCAAGCTCTTAGCCTGGTCTGGTTTGAAGTGTTATCAATTGTGATCTATATGCTAAAGAAAAAAACAGGTACAAATTCCCAGCAATGAGGACGTGAATGAAGCAGTTCAAGGAACATAGGATCAGGTTATATGTTGCAGTAGTAGGTCTCTTGTCTACATCCACGGTGTTTATGATTGATGACAAGCAGCACTGTGCAAACAATGCTTACTTACGATTTGAATGGAGCATTAAACAATTTAATTACAGCAGTAATATTACTATCTTCTTCTTCTTAAAGTGCCGCTGTCTCTGGTCCGGCGGAACAATTCCAACGCCTCAGATATGCCAGTCCATTCCCTGATATTCCTCAACCGTGACTTCTTCCTTCGCCCCACCTTTCGTTTCCCACTGTAACGACAGTTATCATTTTGTTTCTCACGGTGAAAGCAGTCTGGTGATAAGTTCATCCTATGTAGATGACATTACTTAAAGCGTCACGCTAGGACATCGGTCAAAGTTATATCATTAGCTTACTTAATTTTTACAAGCGAAAACTATTAAACTGTACTTTTCATTCACTTAGTAAATTATTTTAGATTAAAAATTTTAAACAAACAAATTCTTTAGAAGGGTCCAATTAACTACTTATTAAAATTCTGAGCACGATCCTTTTTAGTATTCTGAAGTGCATCAGCAAGGACCTCAACAAAATATCAAACACAGATCACTTCAGAGTAAGCTTGCCCTTAATTTCTTCAAGTTTCAGGTGATCTTTGTAATTATGCTAAAAAAAGCAAGTTATATTACTTATGTACTAACGTTCACATTAATAAGCAACATATAAGTTTAGGTTACAAGAGATCACTTATTACATCCGATGTACAGTAAATTTAAACCTATGTACATACAACATTTTATCATGTAATAATTTTTCCAAGGGGTGTAAGGGGTCCCGCACAACTACTCACAGAACCCAAGCCAACCTCTCCCGCTCGCGGTGCATTGGGCCAACTTGGTGGAAAATGGCGCAAATCCTACTTGTATTCCTACAAATTTAGCCCCTAGTGTCCAGCGTTACCAGAGGCCATGCTGACTGTGTGTAGAGAATTGGGGAAAGCCTATGTCCAGCAGTGGACATCTATGGGCTGATGATGAATTTTCTCCAAATAATATTTCTATGATAAGCTACATTGATTACCGTTACTGGTAACCGGAATTTGTTGCCAAAGACCCGTTTTAATAAGGGCCGAATCTACTTCAACCGCCAAACAAAAAGTATTCCTACTCTATGTGATGACAAATTTGCTTCTTTTACTCAATAAATTTATATATATATAAATTTATTTTATATCATCATCACTCTCTAAACTCATATATTATTTATACAATAATTAAGTATATGATCATCATCATCAATGCCCACTGTTGGGTATATGCTTTCGCCATAGATGTCAGCTCTAATCGGCCTTTTTTATATTACGGGGTGAAATCTTCGAAAGGTATACCCTGCTTCTATTGGGAAATTATTTGAGATTTTACTCACTAAAACCCCCTCGGTGCTCTGCATCAATGCATTCGAAGACGCCCCGGGATCTCTTATAGGACACACCGATGCCCTCTACACTTTGTGCGAACACGTCTATGAGGAGGAGTCTAATCCTCCTCGGCACCATCGCCTAACAATACGCTGTCCCACGCAGGTTCGCTTGTTAAGCGAAAAGAGGGGCCTTCAATGCCTGCGAAACTCCTGGACCCTTTAAGTCGCCTTGTACGACAGGCAGGGCTCACCTTAGTTCTATTCCTACTAGCTCTAGACTACAGGGCTGACACCAATCTGCTTAGCACTGCTTGCATCGGTCGGGGTCTTCCATCACTACGCCTTCCAGTAAGCGGCACCCTTTTTATTACGTTATTACCTCATCGGCCGCCAGTTGCGATATGTATAAGTTAATGTTAAACTTCCGGTGTACAATATCATTTAATTCCTCGGTACTTCAGCGCGAATAAAGACCAGTTCGAGGTCCAAAAATTGAATACCAAGTATTAGTTAAAGCAACGGTGCTCGTCGCGTACGAGTGACGAAACTACAATAGAAATATTATTGTTTCTGAACGATGTTTCGGCATTTTATTAATTGAAAAATCAACAAAAATATTCAAAACGTTTCATATTTGCTCGGAAACTGGGCAGGAAATGAAATTCCAACCGATAAATGCAGAATTTAAACTAAACTGAACACTCCTGAGTTCAAAATTTCAGTGAAAACAATATCATGTAGGTAAAATACTTTATGTATTGCTATGTTCTATTCTAGCAATGATGTTTTAACCACCCTTACATGAAATGGAGTGAATAAGTTTAACACGGATTGTCGTATAGATTTGTTTGAACTATTTTATAAATTTTTTTGTATGACTCTTTGAGAGTATATTAGTAAGTTCTTCCTTTTCTCATCAGCCACTGCTGAGCATAAACCTCCCTCTGAGATCGTCATTGAGAGGGAATTGGATTTGGGCTAACCCCACCACACTGGCCCAGTCCTGATCGGTGGGTAGTCAGAGCCTCGTCTGTTTATTAACAGGGTGCACCGCATGCAGGTGAGGTTGACTTGAGCTCCGTAAAATGTTGGACGGAACCCCTTACACTATGTAAGTTAAAAAATCTAATTGATTTGCCTTGTCTTTATAATTCAAGTTCTATATGACTTCATACATCATCCAGAAGGAATAACTTTAAGTAAATGGTTCGTAATAACTTAAGCGTCATTGTTCTTTTGCTTATTTGTCATAACTAGGTATAGAAAATAAAATATTTTCTTTGTACTATCTTAAGGGTTGACTGTTAAATAACTGTATTATTATATATCAGGTGATCAAAAAGTGAAACACGTAGCGTTGGGAGGCCTCCCACAAGGTGGACTGACGATCTGGTGAGAATCAGGATAACCTAACGGATGCGAGCAACGCAATGAAGATCTTTGGGGGAGGGCTATGTCCAGCAGTGGGCGTCTATCGGCTGATGATGGTGATGATGATAATCTAAAAGTAATTATAATGATCAGGTTACTTGAACGTTAAGTTGAAGAATATAATTTATTTTTCGACATAGTCTTCAATAAATATAGTCGATACACTTAGTCCATTTCTTTTCTAAACCTAAAGTACCTTTCGAAAAATAATCTTAGTCTTGAGGCTCCCAAAGGCCTCAACAGCGACTCTCACCCCGTCCATCATCCTTAAATTTTTCTCTGGTGTTCTTTGAACTGAGGAAAAAATATATAAAAGATAAGTCGCTGGTGACTACATCTGGACAATATGGCGGATATGGGAGCAATTCAAAGAAGCTGCTTCGCGAATGGCAACTATCGCCACTTCCGCTTTGTACGGATGAGACTGGACTTTTGCTCTCATCAAACCTCCTACTTTATCCTTTATTACTTGCAGTATTGTCTAATTTTGTTAACGTAGTGTAATAGAATTTATCATTGACACACTCGTCACATCATCAGCCGATAGACGTCCACTGCTGGACATCGACCTTCCCAAACATCTACACGTTTATAGTGAAACACTATGATCATATTTGGGTTATTTCTTAACACGCTGGGACAATCGGGTAGGTGGGAGCCAGAGTCTCGGTTGTTGATTATCAGGGTGTACCACGAGCAGGTAAAGTTGGCTTGGGTGCCGTGAGTTCATGTGCGGGAACCCTTACACCTCATTATATCATATCAGCGACAGGCGTGTTTTAAATTTGATCATTTACTATTAAAAGATTATAGCAATGCTTGTCTTCATTATTATTATCTTCCGCAGATTCGAAGCTATGGACGAAATGCTACATAGACTAAAGCATTAGACTATTATCGCTTTTGCTGGTAATTAATTAATTTCATCCGGAGACCGTCTAGTTAAGTACCTATTCTGTGTTCCGGTTTGATAGGCGCTGTAGCTACTGTCATTTTACGTCTCAACACAACGAGCAGAATGTGATGCAGTATATACCATCCTAACTAGCGCCACGTTTTTATGGTCATGCATATCACTTACCATCACATGAAAGTCTCGCCCGTCGCATCGCTTCTGTAATTAAAATTGATAAAAAGAGTATGTATTAGCAATCTTCTGTTCAAATTTCTGTTATAAAATATATGTATATATATTATATTTAAATTTATTTTATTGCATTAACATTGATAAATTTACAAATAATATTAATTACTTTATATTGTTAATAAAATTATCAATATTATTTTGTAATAATCGATATATGAGTATAGTTGTTGAATTGATTGGCGGGACTTGTGAGCGGCCATTTTGAGTTGCGCGTGCGGCGGTAGCGCGAGCGGAAATGGCGGCGTACAATTGGTTAGTGATTGCATAATTAAAAGTAGACAAGTATTCATTTAACTCAATTAAATTCGTTTGTTAATATCGGCAAGTATATCTTTAACTTAATTAAGAGCGCTCGTTAATACATTTAATATGGAAAATGTCTTTCCCGAAATTTAATATTTGCACGAACGAAGGTAGACGCGCGGGAAAATAATTTAAAGTATCAAAATTGAGTTTTGCACAGACAGAATGATTTTTTTTTCTACTTGCCGTAAGAATCATAAAATGCTGTTCGAATCGCGATTTTTTTAACGGAATTCGTAAATTGTACAATTTCGTTGCCGTCTCTATAATTTGTATAGTAAATTATTTGCGTTTGAAAATTCGCCAAACGTTAAAAGTATTTGAGAGGAAATAATTAGTGACGGTCGTTTGCATATATTTGAATTATAAGTACATATACAAACATTTTTTTAATAAAGTATCAATTCATAAGTAACTTCAATAGATAATCTCACAATTGCCTATAGAAATAAATGTCTGAATTTTATTAATAACTTTACTTAAAACAATAGAAATTATAGATGAGCATAGTTTTAATTTTGAGGATATCTTTTAGTATACAATGAAAAGATAAAGTTTTCTAACAGTAGTTTAAACATTACAATTAATTTGTTATTTTTATTTTAGCCCATGAAAAAGATAAACAACTTACATCTATGAAAACTATATTCTTCAAATATTTAATGGTCGTTTGCTCTTAAAATATATGAGGGTCCCGCAATCGAACGCAAACACTTGTCATAGGAAACTAATATAGAAAAACTGGCAAACGTCTCGAAAAACATTCGCAATGATAAAGGACGGGGAAAGTTTTGCGTTTGGAGAAGTTCGGCAACAATAGATAGGACGGCGCTGGTCGTGGCCCGAGGAGTGGACGGAGCGGATTCACGGGACCGCCCAGATGACCTCCGCGTACTTTAGGAAAGTTTTCCGCTCACTAAATGCTCGGAGCGGCCTTTCACTTCTTGTTCGGAAGTATCGCAATAAATCAACACGTTGGCTTTAAACTTTCACTTATCTACTTACTACGTATTTAAACATATAACTTTACAATATATATATATAGTGTAAAGACCTCTAGGTGTCCTTAATATTCTATAGCTGCAGACAAACTGACACAGAATATGCACACTGCTGCATCTCCTCGACAAGAAGTGTACATTTTTTCAATACAACGACGCGATGAAACGAGTGAGAGGTTCATCTAATGATAAAGGATAAGCCAGCCCATAATAACGTGACGCTAGTTATGATGGTATACACTGCACTCGTCATATAACCTGGAGACAAGATGTTAAGTTCCGCTCCTATGGTATAGTCTCATCAAACCGGAACACAGTAATGATTGCACACTACTGTTTGTCGACAGCGATAGGCACTGCCAGTGGTACGTAGACGGTCTTCAGCATCAGATACCTACCACCAGTAATATTTATAATGATATATTAAAGCTATAGGTAACCGGACATATATTGAAGCCTAGGAAAATAAATACGACGTAAAATAAAGGCCGCCTGTAAAAATGTTCCTTTATGAGCGGTGACATCCGGTAATGCTGAAGAATTGATCGATACGGGCGGAAGTGAATTTTTTACGTCCAATCTTATTCTCGTAACAAAATCTATGATGTAATACGCCTTACTACCTGCGGTGAAGAGTTAGAATATTACCACCACCTCTCTACAACCGGCGTGACGAATCATCAGCAGCACCCCCGAACTGTTAACACTATAACTACATATTTTAGGGGAGTACTTTATTCATCAGTGCACATCAATCTGAAAAAATTATGACTAACATATTTCCTTCATCATCATCATCAGCCGAAAGGCGCCCATTGCTGGACATAGACCTCCAGCAAAGATTCTCACATCGATCAGTCTCTCCACTGCCCGCATCGCCGGGTACCAAATGCAGTCGTTTTTAATGGTCCATGTAG
This sequence comes from Ornithoptera alexandrae, assembly GCA_029030555.1. NCBI lineage: Eukaryota > Metazoa > Arthropoda > Insecta > Lepidoptera > Papilionidae > Ornithoptera > Ornithoptera alexandrae. The sequence continues at coordinate 12,990,564 of JARDVY010000288.1, read as the reverse complement.
GGGATTTGGGTCATATACCACCAAGTTGCCCCAATGCAGGTTAGTGGGCAATGCATTTACTTATCATAACTTTAAAAGTTCATCACAAAGAGAAGAGTGGAAAAGTTTACGAATCACATGCAGTGTGTAATGGTCTTGACTCTTTTCTGAAATAGCACAACTCCCAGCAGTGGGAACTATTAGTGGACTCTTTGTTTAGTTTAAATGAGTTTATGGTGAACATGGCTGCTGACTATAACATTTGATCACAATTGCTCAGTAAACTTATATAGTAAGAGAATTTGATACCAGCAACATTAAAGTTATTAGACTAGTTAACTTTGTCGTTGATGCTGCTTAGTTATACTTAAGTGCCAATTGCTTATAGATTTGGTACTTTACTAATTACAAGTGTCTATGTTAATTACTATAATCATCGTTATCTTTATCAGCTGACGGATGGATACAAAGACTTCTCTCAAGGAAGCAGTCTCTGGCGCTGCTCCATCCAACAGCTTCTCATCTCTTCACCAAAATATTATAGATTCTTTTTAGGTACTTTAATATGTAACTCCACTGCTGCAATAGCCGTCTGCTCTTCTACTAATGGGTCCAGCTTATTGTCGTCTTCCAGGCTCCTATGAGATTAACATCTTAGTTAAGTACGTCATCATTAACCACATACATAACTTAAACAAGTCAATAGTAGATTTATTTGAGCTATAGTTAATATTAAGTTTGAAACAATATAGAAATCGGTTCAGCCGTTAAATAGCTTTACCCGTTTGAAAGCTTTTTGTACTCCGCTCCAACTCCAGATAACATTTAGGTCTACTCTTAACAAAGTATTTTTCCGAGCGAAATTTTATAAGTAAAATATCGTTCAGCCCGTTCCATTCCCTCCGAGGAGCAGTTCATGAGCCTCGATAGAAATATCTCGGGCTCCGCTTCGCTATGATTTGTCCCGGAGCGTGGGGAACTGTCGAAACTCATGAAATGTCCCCGGGCACTTAGGGATGTGAGAAAGTTACATCGGAGAAAGGGGTCCGTTTATATATTTGCGGCGGTGTCTGCTGAACCCTGCTGGCGACTATGAGGCAAACTTCGTGGAAATCATAATAAACTTTATTACTGAACAAGTATCATTTATCATTATTTTAATTGACGTTTTCTCATTAGGTTTCTATTAGAATTTATATATAATTACTCCGTTACGTATAATGTCCATAACAAGGAGTTAAAGCCACCACGTTATGGATGTTATACATCCACAAAAGCTGACCCTCAGGGTGTTTGCCATGCCCTTTTAGACGTACAACGTCTCATCATCAAACTGAAGCTTGACGATCGGACTGATCAAACTAATCTGATCCTCAGCTAGTCTTTTTAAATAATTTCTTCCGCTTTCTACCCTGTGCGCACAGGAGTATTTCCTTCCAAGATCATCCTTGAAACCTCTTAAAGAGATCCTCTTTGAAGTTCCGAACAATAGAATTTTTCTCTCTCAACAATGACTAATTTTAGATCTCATATTTTTTTTTATTCTACGTGTACAGCCTCCGGCAACAGAGACCTCAATACATAGATCCCTGGTTTGATTATAGATCGCATACAAAAACGTTCATCACATAATCTTTAATGAAGTTTAATTAGCATAATCAATAAATAAATCTTTTAGTTATACTTATGTTTTATTACAACTGTTTACTACTTTGAAGTAAATAAAATAAAAAAGTGGGGAGGAAATAGATTAATTTGCTTTACAAAACTTTGTTTCCGATATAAAATTCATTTGCCATACGAACGCGAACCGTAGCGGGAATTCAATTAATTCAAAAAAACCTGAAACGGTATCGAAAGGGTGGAATGAATTATTTTTACTTATACGACATACAGGGTTGAATTACCTTTTTACCCTACGATCAGTGTCTTATGTCTGAAGGCGATGAGCACAATATGACACAGTGTACGTCATCCTAACTAGCATCAGTTATAGACAAGGCTATCACTTATCATGGGGTGTAAGGGTTCCCGCGCAACAACTCACGGGATCCTAAGCCAACCTCACCTGCTCGTGATACACCTTGCTGATCAACAAACGAGGCTCTGGCTCCCAGCAAACCGCATTAGGCCAGCGTGATGGGAAATGGCCCGAATCTCCCCATATGAACCCCTGCAAACGACGGTTCTTACTGCCCGATGGTGCCTGAAGCTATGCCGACTGAAGCTTGGGACCAATCGATGTGGAGATTTTTGGGACAACCCCCCCCCCTCCCAAAGATCTCCACATACAGTCAGCATGGCCTCCGGTATCGCTGGACGCTAGGGGCTGTCGAATGTAGGGGTTCATATGGGGGTATTTGGAACATTTCAAACCACGCTAGCCTAACGCGGTTTGCCGGGAGCCAGAACCCCGTTTGTTTGATCAGCAGGGTGCACCACGAGCAGGTGAGGTTGGCTTAAGTCTCATGAGTTGTTATGCGGAACCCTTACACCCCGATGATGATGATGATATGTGTATTCAAAATTTAATTAAATCCTTTGCAAGCACACCATGAGACATTTTTCTTCCTCTCATCTCCAACTTTTTGCAGGGTTTAAGTTAAACCGTGAGTCGACCCCTCGCCTGGGCTCGTCCCAACTTCCTTCCGACTTAATGTAAGCCGTTTGTCACACCTTTTTAATTAAAGTCGAGTGAGACAACAGTAAACTTTCACTTTATCACTTGAAGTTCTCTTCCAGAAAAAATCCTATGAAAATACGTCTGGTCGTTATTAAAGTTAATTTATTTACAGTAAGATGTTACTTAGTGGAGCGTTTTATTAACATTTACATTGTTATATAAAAAATGCTTGGAACCTTTTTACTGGTGTTAAAACAGTTTTTTTTTTATCCAATTAAGCTACAAGACGAACCAGCCCAGCCCATAATAACGTGGAGCTAGTAAGAAGTATACATAGTGCGCCACATCGCGCTCCTCGCTTGACCCATACGGTGTCCCACACAGGTTCGTTTGTTGAACGATAAGGGTCCCCACCCTCAAGGTCCGCGAAACATCAAAACCCTTTCAGTCGCCTTCTACGACAGGCAGGGCTTACCTTAGTCCTATTCTTACTAGCCCGAGACTACAGGACTGCGCTTAGCCTAGCTTTAGGCCAGACAGTACAAGTGAAACTGTATTCTGATTAATTTTAAAGAATAAGATGAATACACTGTGGTGGTGGTGAACGGAGAGATATCGATTGGTAGACATATTTTTAATGATTAAAGTACGAATGAATGAGGGAGATAAAAGCAAAATTGTGTACTATTGATCTCTTCATATAAATGCTTTACAGACAAATAACGTGAAGTTACCATGGCAACTGGAAAAATTGACAAATTGAGTTAGGCCACTTTCAAAATAAATGGCTCATGTATGTTAGTGTATTCAGTGTGCAGTGTACAGCATGGAGACCAGTCTCCGTGATACGCAGTATCCGTTAGAGTAGTGGATCATAGCACAAAGAGAAGACGAAGCTAATATAACCTAACTTAACTAAAACCTATAAATTCTTACCATCCCTAATCAAACTTTAGTTTGAAGAGGGCACCTAATGGTCCTCTTTGAAGGTGTCCAAAAAATGCACCTTCGTATGACGGTCGTCATCAGCCTACTAATAATTCATAGTTGTCTGATTATCGTTACACTTTTTTGTTTCATCCAATGTAACGTACACCGTCCCAAGAGAAGTTTCACTTAAACATTAACTTTAGTAAGACTTAAAGTGGGGCCATTCTTTCAGAATAACCTGGTAAGTATTTTTATGAAAGACTGAACAAGATTAGACAGAAATGACGTGCTGAATGTCGCGAGGAAGAGAATACGTGAAGTTAGCGAAGTAAATTCATTAATATCTCTCAACTAATAAGAACTGATTAGCAGCTCGCAGCGAGGTGAAACTTTCCTCCTCACATTTAAGTAAAGCATATAACTTGAGTGTGGAAACTTAGTTTTCCTCCTTTTCTTACGTGGAATGAATGTAGTTTCATGTTATGTAATCTATCACTGCGCGGAGGTGACGGTTTGTGTGATCGCGGTAAAGGCGTCGGTTCGAATCCTGCTAGGTCTGATCATTTTTCGGGGGAGAAATGTTCAAAAAATACCCTGCTTCTGGGCGGAAGTCAGAATGTGAGATTCTTACTCACTAAAACCCCCTCGATGGTCTGCATCAGTGTATTCAAAGAGGCTCCGGGATCTTTTATAGTACGCACCGGTGCCCTTCTACACTTTGTGTTACACGTCTCTGAGGAGGTCTAGACCCTTTCAGTCGCCTCGTACGACAGGCAGAGCCTACCTTAGTCCTGTTCTTACTAGCCCGAGACTATGGGGCTGTAGTTTGACCATTTAGCGAAAGGAAACATCGCGAGGAAACCATTTAATCAAACCCCATTATATTAGAGACGGTCCTCATACCTAGCAGTGGTAATATTTAGTGGGACACGCAAGTGAACAATTAAAAAAAAAAATTAGTGGGCTGTTTATTCATTGTAACATTATCTAGTATTCAGTACGCCAATTAAATCCTAAAAAATTTTCTTTAATATTACAAGGGTGAGTTTATATAATAAGATATTAAAAATATTGTTATATATTTAAAGGGTATGTTAATATAGTAAAGAAGTAATGTTACTGTTTGGTATTTAAAAAGTAATAGGGGTGTAAGGGTTCCCGCGCAACAACTCACGGGACCCTAAGCCAACCTCACCTGGTCGTGGTGCAACCTGCTGATCAACTAACGAGGCTCTGGCTCCCGATAACCCGCATTGGGCTAGGGTGGTGGGAAATGGCCCAAATCCTCCCATATGAACCCCTACAAAAGTGGATATCTTTGGGGGGGCCTATGTCCAGCAGTGGACGTCAATTGGCTGATAACGATGATAAGTATAGTAATAAGAGTACATAAGGCATGTCATTCTTTTATCCTTATTCCCCTCGCCGAATACCAACGGAAACTATAAGGTATGAACAATATTATTATCCCAGATAACGAATTTCACAGATGAAAAGCATCAGCCTCGTATATTTGGCGGGGGATCCTCGAACCATATCCATGCCTTGCCAGTTCCTTTCAATACGCGATCAATCAACTTTCGCCGATAGTGAAGCAGCCAATGTAATACATTCCTATCCGCGCCGTTCGCGATTTCCGGCTCTAGTTCTCAGCGTTACGGCCGCCATTCGCTGAACACGCGACCGGAAGTAGTAGAAAAGGAATTTAACCATATTTCCTCCGGAACAGCCTCTCAATAACATTCTTGGTTTGTACACAGTGCCGAAAGCCAGTGGGTTGTAGTAATACGAAGCAATATTGTTTAGGGTGTTTTCACACCACGTGTTCACGCACGATTTACTATCGGAGCCGTACTTACGAACGGTTCGATGGATTGTAAATAACACATAACGCGCCTTTACTTCCGCTTTAACCGCTATTTCGTGCTATTCTTCAACAGATAAAATCCTTCATACTTTCAGTAGTAGAAACCATAGCTGTGCTACAACGGAAACGTCATTGCTGGTAGGTCTCTGCCGGAGACCGTCTAGGTATCACCGCAGCTGACAGAGTACTGTGCAAACATTACTGTGTTCCGGATTAAAGGACGGTGTTATTATTTTTTTTTTCAACGGCCAATTTACGTCCCCACTGTTGAGACACAGGCCTACCCTCAGTATGAGCGCGATGAGCCATAGTCACAGCGCGGGCCCAATACGGATTGGTGATGAAACAAATGGACTAAAGAAACAACATTAAACCTCTCAAATCGATGAAGATAATGTGGTGCAGTGTTTATCATCTAAACTATCACCACATTGTTATAGACAAGCGTATCACTTACTATCAAGTGTCATACTTTTCATCGCAACATGCAAGAAATACGTTTTTCCTGTTCGAAGGATGCAGCTAAAGAAACACAAACATTTGTACTAGCGCTTCATTGTTAATACGTAACACCGTATTAGATGTTTTTTTTTAATACATCAGCGACCGTTACTGAAATATCAGTGATCTGTAAATTAAATAAAACACGTGTGAAACCGTCTTTATGTATAAATCAAATTTTCTGGGTGTTTCATCTTAGATAAATACGTTTCGAAAATATTTTCCTTAAGTTTTTCTTTAAACAAAGGGAAAGTTATGTCTTTGGAAATATTTTAATATAAACTGTGACGTCATATATAATTTTTTTTTGTAGGAAGGGTGGCCAAACGAACGAACAGTTCACATGGTGGAAAGCGATCACTGATCATGGACAGTTGCAACACCAGGTCACGGCTTGCCGATCTATAAGGGAACGATACGCACTTGAAGGCCCCTATGTTATATCACATTGGAGATAGAAGAGATAAAATGTTAAATCGCGTTACCTCTGTAATTACACTAGCTACAGCCTCCATCAAACCGGAAAACACTACTGTTGGACAGCAGAAATAGCCGCTGCTGTGGTAACCTAGACGACCTCCATCAACAGATATATGAATAGTTGATAGATGTCTGTTCTCAATACCGGTTAGGAAATAGCGCTGGCGACAACTGATTCCACAAAGGGGTAGTGCGGGGTGAAAAGTTTCGCTTGGACCGGACGGTGGTGGATCGCCAGTCATGCAGATGGTGAGGATGGAACTTGGCGTTGTGTGGTGTGCTGCGCTGGTGTAAATGTATATCATATAAATATATTTATTATACGAGCATTTGGAATATTACTGTTGGGCGGCGGAGATAGGGGTTGCTGTAATATTCATGCAATCCGGAAGCGGAGGTAGAGCAGAAGGAAATTTATTACATTAAATTCGTTTTTTTTTCGCCCTCCTTAATCTAATAACAAATTACATAAATTGTAATATAATGAGTTTGCGTATTATTTGGCCGCGTTGATATATAAGTACGCACAGTGCGTACGAATTATTATCGCGGCAGTCCGGACCCGGTGATATATCATATTTAACAGGGTAAACATCCCCCGGCAAATAAACTTATTGCTATATAAAGTATTCCCTAATAAATCAGTATTTTTCCACTCGTGGACCTGTACCATTTTCTACCTCTTTCTCACTCTCATGAATTATTCAGTCGCGTTAACTTTGTGAACGTTTGGGGTGAAAGGGGTTCCGCACAACGACTCACGGGATCAAAGCCAACCTCACCTGATCCTGGAGCACCCTGATGTTCAACGAACGAAGCTCTGGCTCCTGCCAACCCGCATTGATCGAGCGGGGTGGAAAATGGCCCAAATCCTCAAATATGAACAAACGACTGAAGGTCGCAGACGGCCGCTGGATGCAGGCAGCGTAAGATGGTTCGATGTGGGCATCTTTGGGGGAGGCTGTTGTCCAGCAGTGGACGTCCAACGGCTGATGGTGATACTGATGCTAGAGTAGTAAACATATCAGCTAACTCCATGCATTTGTACCACCGCAAGCAGGAAAGCAACGAACTAACAAAAATTTTTTTTTTCACTCAACCCGACGTGACAAACGGGACGTTCACCCGATGGTGAGTGACAAGCCCACACATAACGTAGCGCTAGTCAACATATTACACAGCACCAGATTGTCCTCGTCGCCTTGAGAGATAGATTGTTAAATCGCGCTACCTCAGTAATTACACTAACTATAGCCTCCTTCAAACCGGAACACAGTAGTGTTTGTACACCCCTGTTTGGCGGTAGAAGTACGCCTTAACAGTCTCTGGTAACATATATATATAAATAACGTGGACCGACGATCTGGTGAAAATCGCGGGAACCCACTGGATGCGAGCAATGCGGGATCGATTGATAAGGAGATCTTTGGGGCCGAATCTCTGGGGATCGGGGGCCTATATCCAGTAGTAGACGTCTATTGGCTGATGATGATGATGATAAAATATATATGAATAGTTGAAAGATATCTGTTTACACTACCAACAAGATTTTTTCTCTACTCGTCCTGTTGCAACGACGAGAACTATCAAAGCTAATGATACCCAAGCGATATACGATTTGCGATCAGAAAACTCATCGAGCGAGTAGGCTAGCCCGTCGAGCAAGTAGGCTAGCTCATCGTGCGAGTAGGCTAGCTCCTCGAGTGAGTAGGCTAGCTCATCGTGCGTCTAGGCTAGCTCATTGAGCAAGTAGGCTAGCTCATCGTGCGAGTAGGCTAGCTCATCGTGCGAGTAGGCTAGCTCATCGTGCGAGTAGGCTAGCTCGTTGAGCGAGTAGGCAAGCTCATCGAAGCAAGTAGACTAGCTTGTCGAGAGAATAGGCCACCTTATGGAGCAAGTAGTCTATCAGGCGGCACTTAATCATGTTGGCTGCTTCCAGCGAGTGGTGCGAGTGACCACCCGCTCGACAAGATTTCTGATCGCAAAGCGAGTAATCTTACAGTCCGGCTAGAACTGGTGATAGATCTCTATTGCCGGAGACCGTCTAGGTTGGTACCACTGAAACGCCTATTGTAGCCGACAAACATTACGAACATTACCCTGTTCCGGTTTCAAGGGTGTTGTAGCTAGTATAATTACTAGATTAACGAGACTTAAAATTTTATGTATCAGGCGCCGAGCGCAATTTGATGAATGAATCATCCTAACGCCACGTTGTTATGAGCGGGCGTATCACTCACCATCAGGTGAACGTCCCGCTCGTCTCGTCGCTTAATTGTATAAAAAAAAACTGTCGTAGCTACATATTCTTCATTCATTCATAATTATTCCTTAATTATCAGCAGTGGGACGAGGCCCTGAACGTGAAGGTCACCTCGATTCCCAGGTCAAAGTACAAACTTTATAACAATGTCACAATGTTCCGGCTATCAACAAAAGAGAGTATTCTAAGTAAACACTTATTGTGACTTCATGTTTCATTACCCTATCCACTCCGACGATCTTAATAAGGTGGAGTCATCATACCGGTCATCGTGGAAATGATTATGGGACGCTTTGCCCAGCAGTGGACACATTTCTAATGATCCGATTTAATACACTGAATAATATCGCAAAATCAAAGGTAAACCTTCTTAAATGATTCCGAATGCTTTGCGTGCTGGGTTTAATTTGATTGATGATTATACGATTGTTGTCAAGTTTTTAATTATTATTTTTTTTTATACAAGTAGGGTATGTACTATACTATAATTCAGCAGTTGAATTTGTAACAGTTTTCTAGAACATTCGTTCCTTTTAAACGTTTTTAATAAAGTAGAGCGTTTATAACAATCGGATGCCGCGTATTGATTGTTCATTCAGAGGCGAATACGAATAGCGCTTTTATCGCTACACATATAATGACGCTACAGGCTATTGCGGCCTGCTATTCCCTTTTATTGGATGCAAATCACCTCCCCTATACCCCCCACTATTATAACGAATAGATTCTATGTATAATTTTTTACTGATTTCGTAACAGACGACTAATTGGGACAGTCGCAAGGGGACCAGGGATAATATCAAAAATATGTCGATTGTTTGTTCCAAAATATTTTCTATTTTTTTTTTTTTTCTAAGAATCGAAGAGATGAGCGAGACGTTCACCTGATGGTAAGTGATACGCGAAGCCGTAACAACGTAGCGTTACTTAGAATGTTACACACTGCACCACATTGCGCTCATCTGAGACATAAGAAGTTCATTTTGTTACTCCAATAATTACACTAGCATTTTTTTTTGTTTTGTAGAGGATCTACGAAAAATTCCTTTAGAAGAAAAGGACATGGTTATTATTTTTTATATAATATACTTCGCCAGTGGTTGCAGTCAGTATGTTAGGAGGGGCCCGAGATCTATTAATATAATGCTCGCGCAATGGTCGTAGATGACCCTTCACGATTGCGCTCCCATCATAGTGACCGCATTTCTACAGTGGACGGTCAAGTTTTAAAACTATTTAAACAGAATAAATGGACTACTTCAAGGTTTGTTCATTACCACCAGTAAGCTCATCTTCCTGTTTCTCCAGTTAATTCCGCCGCGGCGTAAGTTGCGGTATCAAGAAATCACTGTTATCTCTCACATAAAGCCTCTACTCAAAGTTTCGGTTTGTTTATGAATAGTTAACCCACGGGCAATTTGCAAGTTGAGTTCCGGTACCCCACTTCCATATTCACAAGAGGAACCTTCCCGTCTAATTATCTGCACGTTGATTAATTTCGATGGTCGCCCTAATTGTCTACCAGGTCGGAAAACCAAAGCCTTTAATGAACCGCTTGTGAATATATATCAAACATCGAATCGTTTTTTTTCATTCCAGCTAGCATAGCTATCATGTGCTTCTTTGGTGACTGATGATATACCAACGCTGGCCGAACATCCGTAGACAATATCATGTTCATAATTTCATTCAGTTCATGTTCAGTGCTGAACAAAGACGTCGTCTAAGAGGAATTTGCGGTACTGGGAGCTCTGGCTGGCTATCCTAGTAACGTTCACAGGGATGGATGTCGCACAATTTTCTCCATTCTCGCTTTTCATGTCACACCAAGAAAAAATGCTGATCCAGATTTAACCTTCTTCCGAATTAATGTAAAGTAGATTATTCTTCTTCTTCTTCGACGGTATCACTCTTAACAGAGTGGTCGCGATCGTCACCCTAGGTGTTGGATGCAAGATTAACAACACATCGCCATTCTTCTCCGATGGCCGCCTTCCTAGTGCATCCGTATAGTGGTAACGATGATGAGACTTTTACTGTCGCCTTTATCTGGTGCGTCCAACTCATAGGCGTTCTTCCTCGTGACCTGGTACCCTGAACCTTATAAAGTAGATTACACAGATATTAATAGGAATATAAAGATTTCGGAATAAACACGTCTTTGTTAATTTGTATTGAGACGAGGACTGGTGCGATTAGACATTCCACCGGAAGCGATAACTCTTAAAAATACCTGGTGCTTAGTGTTTTAGTATATATATTAAGTGCCATTTCTCATATACATTACATGTTTATATATTTATTAATCTAATTTATGACGAACGATGTAAAATTACATAGTAAAGGCTTTAAGGAAGTAACTAAACATTTAACTTGACATTTCCTCCATAACATGCTTTCATAAGAGGGGTGTAAGGGGTCCCGCAGAACAACTCACGGGACCCAAGCCAACATGACCTGCTCGCGGTGCGCCCTGATAATCAAACAAACGAGGCTCCTACTCTTACCAACCTGCATTAGGGCCAGCTTGGTGGAAAATGACTCAAATCCCCCAATATGAAGCCCTAGAAACGACGGCTCCTGCTGCCCGGCGATGAAGGCAGCGCAGGGCGAACGATAGGGGATTTTTGGGGGAAGCCTATGTCCAGTAATGTGCATTGGCTGATGTTGTTGTTGTTGTTGTTATGCTTTCATATCACATAAATATTATACAAAAGTAAAAACAACGCCGCTTATAACGTATATATATATATATATATATATATACCTTTATTGTTATATTGATATTAGAAATGGCCGTCGGTTGAACCGAAATTATTGGCTGCAGTTGACTACATCATCAGTTACAGTGTACCCTGCGACCGGTTTCATTGTAAAGATGAAACTGTTTCCCCTACAGATTTGTTATATACGGAACCGATTTCTGAAACGAAATTAATAAAAAAAAAGAAAATACGGGTACCGTGAGATGAAAGTTCGCGCGGTTGAAATGGACCAGTGAGTAAATATTGATTTTGATATAAAATGGCAAACGGATATATTGGGAAATAGTGTTACCGTGGCACAGCTGCCGTCAGCTCCTGATACACACGAAGGTCCCCAGTTCGATCCCGACTGAAACACCCGTGACATTTAAATAGGGACACATCTTAATCACGAACGTCTCGTCTTTACCTAGAGAACGGATCTTCCTCGATTCCAACATCCAGGGGTCGTGTAAATTAAAACAACGAGCTATTCATGCTGTTCTACACCCTACTACCCCACCGAACCCTCTACATCATGAACTGGCTGTATGCCTTTCTCTGTACACCAACGTGGATGACCAAGCAAAAGCTACTAAAGTTTTGAAGAGAGAATAATAAATTCTATATTACTTATATGTAGTTAAGAGTTAGGATCTGAAATCCGATCCAGTGAGAGGATGGTAGGTGGCGAGCCTGATGCAATATCGAAATCGAGAGGCTGGTTAGCGAACTGACCATCATGCGAGATGCCAAAACCCACAGACTTCGCTGGATGGGTCACTTGCTAAATATGGGAGACAACCGTAGTGTCAAAAAAGCGTTCCACGGAACCCCAATTGGCCGTCGCCCAGATATTATTGAAAGGATGCCGTAGAGCAGGACTTCAGCGAACTCCAAGCAGTAGACTGGTCAGAGGCAGTGCGAGACAGATGACGCTGGCGCTCTCTTCTGTCGGAGTCCAAGATTCACTCTGGGTCACTGCACCAGAGAAGCAGCACTAGTAGTACCACATCGTAAATGACAAAATAAACTTAAGTAATTACTTAAGATATAAATAAAAAAATAACTTCAAAAAAAAGTCTTAGCAGTAATAAACATAGTAACATTTACTCGTAGTAAGTCCCTGTTGTAGGAGACCATCTAGGTAAGTACAAAGAGTGCTGATAATATTACTGTGTTCTGGTTTGAAGGGCGCAGATAGTTACGTTTCAGAAGACGAGCGCAATGCGGTGCTGTGAATGTCACCCTAAATGGCGCCAGGTTGTTGTGATCAAGCGCATTACTTACCATCAGGTAAACATCCCGCTCGGCTCTATATTTCTAAATAAGTTCTTCTTCTTCTTCTTCGTTGGTACCACTCTTCACAGAGTGGTCAAGGTCGCCACTCCAGGTGTTGGTTACAAGCACAACACGTCGCCATTCCTCTGTGACGGCCGCCTTCCGAGTGCATTAATACCGTGGTAACGATGATGAAGCATTTACTGCTGCCTTTATCTGGTCAGTCCATCTCATAGGCTTTCTTCCTCGTGGCCTGATACCCTCAGCGTTGCCCTGGACCGCAAGTCGGTCAATAGGTACCTCCTCTCGGCGACATACGGCGAAGACTGTAGCAAAGATGATAAACGCTGCTTGATGTTCTAAGACCATATAAATTTCAGTTGTAATATTAATTATCAGCAGGATGTCTGATGGATTAAGTTGGAGCTGAAGCGGAAGCTTATATAAATGTGTACGAAACGCCGCGAATAAAAGCGATGCTGTCCTGTCCGGCTGGGGCGCATGCGTGACCCTAATTTAAAATTGAAACAGCCGCTGGAGACACGCTGCCAATTGCTTCAGAGGATAAATCAAATTATTCTATTGGAGCCAATCCTTCTAAAGGCTGAAGCAGCCCGCGGTACCTGCAGCCTGTTGGTGCTCAGCTCCGTCATCATCGAAATACACTTAGTCAGCTGCTCTGCTGCGGGAGACCTATGTAGTACGACCACAGTTCCTGTTGCAACCGATAAACAATATGTTCCGGTGTGAAGGGCGCTAGTCAGTGTAATTACTGGCGTAACGAGACTCGATATGTTTAGACTCAGGCGACTAGTGCAACATGATGCAGTACATACCATTCTAACTTGAGGCACGTTATGGGTAAGTGTCATCACTTACCATCAGGTGATCGTCGTCACAATTAATTGAATAATAAAAAAAAGATTTAATATATTTAAGAATGACTGTAGACGTTGAGCTGATGGTAAGCAATACACCTGCCCATAACAACGTGGCGCTAGTTAGGATGTTATACACTGCATCATGAATATATTATATTAAATATCGTCACCCCAGCAGTTACACTATCTACAGCGCCCTTCGAACCGGATCACAGCAATGTCTGCACAGCAGTCAGCTGCAATAGGCGCTGCGGTGGTACCTAGAGCTGATCCGGCAATAGAAAATCATTACAACATAAATATCACTAGTTTCCCCTGAACACGATTAAGCTGATGGCGTGCGGATTGGATGGGGGTGGGATTGGGGGTGGGGGTTGCCATATTTTTATTTGCAAAGCCAATATTTGGCGAGGGCTGGCGGCTTGAAAGGAATGATTTCCGATTCGATTGCCTTCCGAAAGAGTAATTCGCGGAATGGGACTTACCCAACAGGAACATACAGAAACGGAACATTTCATTTCATAAATTCAACAAGTCATTTTTTTTTTATTTTTTATAGCCTCATGAAGCGATTTTTGGATTTCATAGGCTACGTCTTCCAGCAGACATTACCATTGACGGAATACCGCTGACGATGTCGGAGTACCTTCATATCGTTTAGTCTTCGAAACTTAGACGTACTGTTTAATGTCTAGGCTCTTCATCTTTCCAATACATATCGATGAATTATTAATCCTAGATACTTGCTCTCCTTCTCTCTCTTTCTCTCTCTACCTATCCATTATCCCATATGCTAACCGAGTCATCTTTCTTTATTCCTCTCCTCCATTTCGCTCTTCATCCACATCATCTTCGCACAGTTCTAACGTAAACCTCTTCTTATATTATTATTACCTTAGTTTTACTTCCTTCCTAGAAAATTATAACTTCATCACCATTTGGTGGTCTACGGAGACAAAAGTACCGTTCATCATCTATTTTTCATACCTTTAAACCTATTGAAGCTACTTGCTGGTGATAAGTGGTCAAGCCGACCTTTGCTACAAATGTTTCTTTCACCTGTTCCGACAGACCGGACGAAGACTTGCGTTGATCATCACAAAACAACCCTTCCCGAGTATTCACAGATTATCATACTGTAACTATAGATGACTTGAATCGTTATATATAAAGGTGGGTGTACAACATCACAACATGATTTTTGTATATATACACCACCACACCGCAGTAATGGTATCAAATATCCAATTAATACCCTTGCTGTGGTTTCCTCCATTAGCCGTGCTGCGTACCTTGATGTTTTATTCAGCCGTACAAACAGTGGTTAATATATTATTAAAAGGGGGTTACATTTAAAATATACATTTTGCTCCCTTCTTAAATTTTACTGTAATCGAGTAACAATTATGTTCAGATTATGAAGCAGTCATCGAAATCTTCAAACCGCACATTCCAGTTAAATAGATTCTTACTATGAAAGTCTCTCCCTTCCTAGCTGTTGTCGCATGACGGAGGCAGCTTCCTTTCTCCTTCTCCTTCATTTCACTCTATTCTATCGTCTATGATCACTTAACACTCATGCTTTTGCACCTATATTTTTCTTCTTGTCTTAGGTCTGCCTTTGGGTCTTTGACCGTGGAGGGGAAGATGCGGTGCTAACGGCAGCTCTCTATATACGTTACTTTGCACCTGATTAAAAATATTAAAAGAAACAGCAGGACATGTAAGGATTAAATGGCTATTAGGATGAGATCTTTGGGTGGAGATCACGTGTAAGCAGTGCCTTTCAGCTAGACAGGCAACCGGATGAAGACCGTGAATTGTTGAATATAAATCGAAATCTATTTAGGAAGCCTATGTGCTGTGATATCAATACGGTTAGGGTCGAACCGAGGTGGCCGCTCTAGGTGAGCTCCGTGAACTCATCTCGGACGTGTGCCAGTGGGCTGCAGGGATAGCTTTGTACTGCAATTCCCAGCCGAGGTGGAATAGCGGAGGGAGAGGAGTGCCGGTGTTGCGTATCACCGCTCTCACTATCCTCCGCGGCTTTATAGAGGTAGAAAGAGGCGGTTCTTCCCACCAAAGTGGGGATGCGTGGTGCATTAGATCAATACACCATGAACCAACCAGTTTTATTATAAAAAAATAATAACAAACATAGTGATTATCACCGCATGAATCACGCTGACCGTACCACAGGCGTTTCTGGAGAAGCTCTCCATTTCTGAGCGTGGGGCGCGGGGTCCGGTTAAACGTTCCGCATAAATTGAACCCGTGACTCCTCCAATCGTTGGTGACTCCGCTGAAAGCTTTATTGTCAGCCCCCAAGCACCAACTGCCGTTTGCACTGCAAAGTTAATTTTTCATGGGATATCAAGATCCCGGTTGCTGCATTGAAAGTATTAGTTTCTATGTTTCATCATCATCATTATCAGCCTTTATTTATCCATTGCTGGATATACGACTTCCCCAATGTCTTCCACCAAATGCAATCCTCAGCTCATGGCATCCACCTATTTTACAAATATCCTATGTATCCTATAACGCAGTAGCTTATAGTTGGACTTATAATGTGTCCCAGATTCAACTCTAAAGTTTAGTAAGAAGGTCGGTTCCTAGTAACGTTTTTTTGACCCTCCTCTGCCGCTACCTCCCCTCATTCTACTGCGTATTGACACCATAGGAGTATCATGGTTTCGGTTGTCCGTGTATGAGAATTAACTTTAACTATTTTATATAGTTTTCGCGTAAACTTGAACTTGAATAGAGTATATATACCACAGTGTAAGTTAATTTCGCTTATTAGTAAAATTACTATTAAGTTTATTAATAAGTCAGGGTCCGATGTACTCGATGCTCCGAGATCATTAATTTCCCGCTTTCAAGGAGTAGTTACACAAAATTACATTCCCCCCAATGGAACCATAAACTAAGTTATGAAGATTGGAAATACCTATAATATAATGGCTGTGTTATACTTAATAGTTATATGGCTATAGGGGGACAGGCGTCACGATCTAAAATATATATACCATCAGGATTATAGTCCTGTTCATGATCTAAACGAAAACATGGTATATTAGTGAGGTAATGAGTGGGCTCCGGCGTGAGGATCCACGAAAGCAGATAAACCTTTTACGTATCATGACACTCCATATTTGCCTCAATTTATTAACACCATAGGTCTTATCGAATTACATACACGGAACTAAGTTCTTTAACTATTTGAAGGTAATAATACAAGTAAGCCAACTTAACTGGAATTAATTTCAAAAGGTTTCCGTGATAACCTTATCGCAGATATGTATCCTTGTATAAACGGATCGTACACTCGGTGATAACATGTGATATCGGAATACAAACAATCTAAGTTATGTTAAGTTGAAGCAAACTTCATAAGTAGTTACCCCCTTCGCAAGCTATCCTTGGAATCTTAAATTTGATGAGGGTTATAATATATTTTGAGTGTTGGATAATTTAATTAATATATCGCCTCCTTTGTAAGGGTCTGCAAATACAACAAGAAATTACTGTGGTAACGAGACTTAACATTTAATATCTCATGGTAACGAGCAGTGTGGTGCAAAGCATATCATGCTAACCTCGTCAGAAAGTCTACCATCACTCGCGGCTATCTACCGTCAAAATTTAAACAATATATACCCTCCTTGCCAATAATTTTTTAGCTGACAACCTTTACTTTCGAGCTAAGTAAACCAACTTAAGATAGGACAATTAAATAATTTTAACTTAAGATAAGACACGTCGCGGAATATCGGCAGAGAATAATTCTTATTACTGCTTATTCGGAAACATCTCTACTGTTCCGAAGTTACTTTCCAAATTAGTTAACTTGAAGAGAAACTTACAAAGTGAATTATCAGTAAGATGAGCGAACAAATTATTAAGTCAGTATAAGTTAGAATTTAACTGTGTTTAGATAAATAAAGTATTTGAAATGTTTTTTTTTTATTTCTTCATTTAATAACAAATGGTTAAATAGAGAAAGACAGAGAGATACATTCCGTTTTTCCTTGAAATTTTATTTATTATTTATTTTTAGTAGATTGCTCATTTATCATCATTTTGAAAGGCGCTGTAGCTATTTTAGTAGTACGAGCTTTTTGCCTCAATCGGATGAGAAATGATTGGAGTACGTTAAAACATGCCGTGGGCGTACCTAAGTCGAATAAATCCTCCCTTACTTTTACCTCGAGTAAAAATGTCGGAACATTTAAAAGCGGAACAATTGAAATAATTAAAGAATATTTATTATTACAACCTTTGTTATAAAATTGTTAATTTATCTTTTTAATTAACATCCTTTTTCTAATTTCATACAAAGTTTACCGAGCGCGGCGTTAACTTGTGATAAACCGCAGTTCTCTTAATTTTTACCATTCAAGTTTAAAATGGCGCCTTTAATTAATTTAATATGTATACACAATAGTATATATGTTATATAATACACATATATATAAAGTATTTGTACATATATATACAAATACTTAAAATCTTATATCTCAAGGCGGCGACCGCAATGTACACCACATTGTGTATACTATCTAAACTAGTGCCACGTTGTTATGGGCGACCGTATCACTTACTATCAGGTGAACATCTCGCTGATCTCATAGCTTGATCAAATTAAAAAAAAACAATTTGCCGTTAAAAACATTACAATTTTTTCTAAATAATTTAATACTGAAGATCCTCATCTGTATCTCATGACAAACAGATCATCTACAAATTCTGACGTTTGCTCAGTGTTGCCAATGTATAATTAACGAAGGTAGTGTTACCAACATAAAATACGATTTTTTTTATTATTTAACAGCGCTAACATATTGGTCGTATTGATTTTCGAAATATGAACAACATATTTTGTTTTAGTTTCTAGTACTGGTGGTAAGTTTCTGTTGCAGGTGACCGTCTAGATAGACACTATATAGCTCCTATGATTTCTGCCAAACTGAAGTGTTCCAGTTTGAAGGGCGTTGTAGCTAGTGTACTCACTGGGGTACCGAGGATTAACTTCTTGTCTAAAAGATGAGCTCACCGCAGTTCAGTGTATACCATACTATTGTCAAAAATAAATAAGAAATATTTATCAATTGTTATTGTTACATCTTATTCTAAAAGAATGAATTATAATCTTGGTACAGAGACGTATAAGCCGGTTTATCGCTTATATCTCTAATAGAAACGGATTACTTACTCCTCTGGAGCAGCGACCCAAAGCGAGGCTTGGCAGCCGACAGAAAGGAGCGCCGTCGTCGTCTGTTTCGCACTGCCTATTGCCAGTCCACTGCTTAAAGCATTAATCTGAAGTAATAATAATGAACATTAATGACAACATTACGCGCAGCATATTGCTGTGTATATATATGAAGCGTTTTAATATATTTTACGAGTCCGGCGACGGCGGAATCTCGCCTCAAGTGCGGAGAATTTACGAGTCTAAGTGGCGCTGGATATATCCGAATGAGTCTGTAGGTACGCCATCTTGAATTTTATCTGTCAAATAAACATGGCCGACATTAAATTAATTTTATTAAAGGGCCGAGTGAGTAGCTGTGGGTTTATTGAATTTTTAATAACACTACAGTTACCAGCTCCGTTTCTTTTTCGTGCTCTATGATCAAGTGAATCTGCGACGAGACGACCGTGACAGAATTACACTAGCTATAACGCCTTTCAAACCCGAACATAGTAATTTTTGCACAGTAATGTTTATCATCATCATTATCAGGCTCCATATCGATCGATCCTGCGCTGCCTACAACCTTCACCCGTTCGTTGGACCACCTGGTGGGAGCCTTGCCAACACCACATCTTCTGGTACGCGGTTGCTATTCGAGGACTTTAATGCCCCATCGGCTGTCAGTTCTTGGAGCATGTATCTTGCCCATTGCCACTTGAGGCTAGCAATCTTTTGAACTATATCGGTGACCTTAGTTCTCCTGCGGATCGCCTCATTTCCAATTACCTACCTAGAGTCTGTAGCAATAGAGACCTAGCACCAGTAAGTATACTACTGACCTCTGCTAGTATTTCTATACACCTGTATACAAGGTATACAAGGTGGCGCAAAAATAACCTTCCGTTGTTTTTGGCTGTAATTTAAAAAAAAATATGAAAACTTTGATTCTTCTTGTGGATTATTTTTATTTGGTCTTTTAATTTTTTTACATCAAGGCAAAATTTATAGCATTTTCTGATAGGAGGATTACTTTTGCGACACCCTATATTTGTCTGAAAATGGATCACGGAATCTGATAAACTGCAGATCTAAAACTCAGGTTCTTTCCGTCATTCGTCTGTTTATATAAATTATCTATGATATTAAAAGCAAAATATATGATTTCTGAACGAAGTAGAACTTATAAACTTAAACTTGAATTAACTTGACTTAATTCATTGCCATATACATGTATGAGGTATCCGGGGTCTCATAAACTCATCACTAAATATTTAAAGCAATTAGACGGAGACACTAAAAATTTGGTAGAAATATTGCTTCTGCCGTTCAGAGATCAACTAAGAGTGGATTTTACAAAAATCCTTCTCGAAAAGAAGTTAGGCGGGTGTTACGAGCAGTAAGTGTGGCTAGTGGTCTTTGAATATTTAATTTCTAAACGACTTGAAGTATATATACATATTTATCGATCGCGATAATTATATCTATAAATCAAATAGAGATCTCTTCCATCAGCTCTTTCTTCTTTTACTTCGACATGTTGATTAGTAACATCGGAGTTGTTTTAAATTTTTCTATATTATATAACAGTGAAGAGTCTCGTGATTTCCGCGCCTCCCACTACAGTAAGTAAGGCAAGTATTGGAATTCGGCCAAGTTCGAGACTCCATAAAGTCGCCCGTGTTCGTCCTCGCAATATTTCTATTGCTGTTCCTCAGGATCTTCATCGCAATACAGTTTCGCGATTTCCGATGCAGTTACGTGCTACTGTAGGTTTATTGATAGCGCTACTTCCTCACCTCGGTAATGCGAACTCTGTGAGACTCCTTAAATGAGTACGGTTAAATTAATGGGAGGTATAAAATTAATAATAAATTTTCTTACTGCGTCTCTACCCCCCTTTTGTTTCGGCAGTCGGAGTGCCGTAATTAATTTGTTGCCTTCAGCGATGTTTGTAATTAGTTTAATTGCTGTGTCGAAAGCGAGAAATTAATAAAATTGATGTACTGTTAGTAATTCGTCCTAGAGCACAAAATGGCGGATCTGATGTATTAACTGCTGCTACAGATTGGACACTACGCTACACATCAATTAGTATATTGTTTTAAACGTATCAGACTTAATTATTAACGATTATAATGAAGAATGATTAATTATAGACTTTATATACCATTAAGCGACGAGACGAGCGGAATAATCGCTTGATGGTAAGTGATACGACTACACGTAACAACGTGACGCTAATTAGAAATAGAAGACATAAGATGTTGAAGCTCGTTATGCCAGTAATTACACTAACTACAGCGCTCTTCAAATCGGAACTCCGTAATATTTGCACAATACTGTTTGTTGGCAGAAATAAGCGCTGCCGTGGTATTTAAGTAGCTTACCTATCAGTAAAGTTTCTCTCAATCTTCTCTGAACCGATCTGATTATCGCACCATGTTTATAATCTGGATTCAACGCCGACGTTTTCCTGTTCCTGTCGTCATACGCATGTTGGAATATCCTCCATGCGATATCCTCCATCAAAGTGAAATACATTACAATTCTCTTGAAATAATTTAAATATCAACGATCCTTGGTTTTCCGCAGCTAATGCTCGAATCACTCGAGACAGATCGACCGCAAAACATTCTGACGTTTGTTCAGTGTTGCCACAATCAAAATGTTGACAAATTATAATTAACAAAAGTTGTACCAACATAAAATACAATATATTATTGTTCGGTAACGTCTAACGCGTATATGGAAGCGGTTAAGACGGCAACATACAAAAAATTGTACATAATATTTTGTGAAACTGAGGGTGTGGCCCTAAAAGAAAAGTTGGGAAGCTTATTAATATATAACTAGATATCTGCTCGCTGCCCTTTCATCCCTTATCGTTGCAAAAATAAAACACAAAGGAAACTTGTGTAAATCAACTGTAACTTAAACGCACATGGCAGACGGGCGCGACCCAAATTGCTTTTTTAAGAGCCCGCCACCTAGCTCCTACCCTTATCTCACACATCCAGCCCCCATTTATGGTGCCACCTTAAACTCATTTTAATACAGAATCACCTGCCGGAAGTTGTTTAACATAATAGAGTTGGCAAAAAGTACCGCCACACAAACATTATACGGGAATAAATAATAATCTAAAGGTCACCGATCCTATTTCTACCTACAATCAGTTGTATGCCAACATTACTGTGTTCCAGTTTGAAGGGTGCAGTAGCTATGAATATACTATTACTGTTTTTTATTGGACGAAGCGGCCAGACGAGGGAGACGTTCACCGGATGGTTAGTGGTACTAAGCTAATCCGTACAAAAGTAGCGCCAGTTATACACTGCACCACATTGTACTCATCACCTTAAGACATAAGAAGTCTCCTTATCACAGTAATTTCACTACCTACAACTCCACAAACCGGGTCACAGTAACATTGGCACACTACTGTTTATCTTCAGAAATAACACCTGCCACTGTACCTACCTGGTCTCCGGCAACAGAGATTTATCAACAGCGAATTTTATTCCATTATTTATTTTGATACAGACGCCAAGGTCTCCAGCTGAAGCGGAGATATAGACTAAATATTAAGCACATTATTCTAAAAAGCTTGTTAACACTTGTCCTAACGACTCCTGCAGATCAGGAAGAAGACAATAATACCTTCAGATCGTTCCAATCCCTAGCTGCTTGCAATTATAAAGCATTAAGTGATGGTTTATGTCCTAACGCGCTGAATTTGTGCAACAAAGTAGAATACGTTAAAGAGATACCGTTAGTAAGACATGATAACCCTCGTTTAATATTTAATGGTTAAAAGTTATTTATAATATTAATAGGTATCCTTATGTTTAAACTGAATACTAAAAGATATAATATAAATATATTTTTAACGCCTGCTAGTTTTATTACGGCAAATATTTATTCCGACAATTAAACTGTTCCTCGTTTGTTGATAAGCCCCGGTGGACATTTCGTAGCCAGGCTTAAACTCTCAACCCTAACTTCCTCGCAGAAGAAAGGTATATTTTCAAAATTCATCCTAACCTCTCCCTTCCATCCATCCTTGTTAACATTATAACTTCTTTTGTATTTCCCTTTTTTGTATGGAAATCTTTATTGATAATAATCTGTTAAACGGAATATGATTGAAGTGAAAACTTAAAACGTTGAAAACCTTTAAATATTTTTTGCACTTTTTAAGGTTTTTCGTAATGGTTTTGTACTTTTTAAATCGCTTCAAGTTCTGACCGAGTCATATGATTAATTATTTGCAAGTAAATATAAAGCAGAGACGAACTACTGTGTATTTTTCTGCACTTAAACGAATTATTTTAAGAGTTCCGCAAATAGAACTCCTCCCGGGTACCTCTTGACGGGAGCAAGCATTGTTTATTTAGATTAGAGTCCATGAATGTACCTGTACTTATTCATGATTAAATAAAAAAAAATACATCCGCGTCGCCAATGATCGAATGTAATCAGAGGAATTCGTAGATGAGGTAAGAATAAGATTACAGGAAGGTGCGACTCTCCAAGAGGGTGATTAAGAAAGTTTTCCTGCTCTTAAAAGGAACGACGAAACGCGCGAAGCGTTACAGCGCCCATCAAACCGGAACCAAGTAATTATTGCAAAGTACTATTTGTCGGCTGCAATAGGAGCTGCAGTGGCCTAACAAGATCGTATCCAGTAACAGTGACTTACCACCGGTAACTTAGTAATATATAATTTGACTTTGCCTTCACAACACTTTTGTTTAAGAATCGATTAACATACACAACCAGTACATTAATTGCTCCAGGATATGGAAATCTAAATCTTCAGAATATAGATCTTTCATTCAGATACTCTGCATGACTTAACATCAATTATATTTGCCAATAACTTAATCAACTTTAAGTAACTGTAACGCACGAGTAATTACTGTAGCCAATAATTAAGTCGAAGTAACTTTTATTTAATAATATTTATAAACTAATTTACGTTTACCGATAATGTAATGAAAATTTCTCAAGGAGGGATGATTGGGACCCAATAATTGAATCATAGACGGCTGCGTGAGCCGCGACCCGAGCTAAGAGGATTTGTTTGGGTAAACTTGGGAGGGGAGGAGACCTCCAAACTGTAAAAATCTTCTTAAAAGTTTTCCATAATTTAACTACGTATTAAACAATTGGAATCTTACTCATTTTTTGGGATGTTACTATCTCATCATCATTATTGTCAGCCTTCGTTTATCCAATGCTGGATATAGGCCTTCCCCAATATCTAGTCCATAGGTGAGTATTGTGTATAAGTCACCACGCTCGGCATGCGGTTTGGCAACTGTAAAGTATTGGTTGAGATGCGGAGATGTGGGATGACAGTTGGGATGGAGTTCTCATCGCCATCTAAACGACTCCGAGGAGGACGATAGCTGGCCGTGGTCTCTGGTCATTGAAGTACTCAGGACGCTGGTAGAGTCAGCATAAAGCAGACCCCGGAACAGACTATCCCAACATTGCGTCGGCGAGGCCCCGGTTGTGTTCCAAACGGAGATCCCGTGACCTCACCAAATGCCAACATTGAGCACCGAGGAATTTATGCTGGATAAAAATCTCCACATAACTCTGACTTCCTCCCAGAAGACAGAGTATCTTTTCAAAGATTTCCTCACCACCAAAAAAATTAAAAAAAGGCAAAGTGGGAGGAATGTTGCGAAATACACAGGAATAACGGGTAGTGTAGGATGTTACTATTTTGGAATATTATTGGGGGAAGAATAGTAACAGCTGTGGTCTTCGGGGGCGCGAACCCATATTCATCAGATAGATGAACCCACTGATAGGGTATGCATGGTTTATTATACATGCAGGTGTTATTATCTGCTAAAGAAAATCTATACAGAAAAATTTCTTACGTTCTTGACCTACATTCATTAGCTGAACCGTTTTAAGTTATACTACTTTCTGAAGATTAAAGCAACGTTTACACGATTAAGTAACCTTTAAACCTTAAAGAGTATAAAACATTATTTTAAAAGATAACTTGAAAAAAAAAATATCTTCATTCGTAAGCGTGCGTCTGCCGTGAAGTGCGATTCGTTAAGTACCTGTTCAAATTTCTCGCCTGTCATTTAAATGAGCGACAGGAAAGCGGAACATGTCCTTCGGCCGAGGCCCAGGGTTTCTTCAGGGTATTTCGTAACTGACTCAGGTCTGTCCTCGTCATTTTTGACAAGTTTAAATAAGCGATAAACTTGGTAAAAATAATAAAAGAGGAATTTTCACAACGCTTATTATATATCAGATGGACCGACGACGTCATCAGAGCGGTCGGAAGTGGGTGGATGAGGGAAGCTGAGGATCGCATTTGGTGGAAGACACTGGGGAAGGCCTATATCTAGCAGTGGACGTCTGTCGGCTGATGATGATGACTACTACATTATTATATACTTATTTAGTGGGTACGCGCATAGCTTCGATGTATAAAAATATTGGACATTATTAAGGGATGATTATTCTCCAGAGAATACCATAAGTATATAACAAGTCTATTTTCTTATGGTATTCTATGGATTCCAGGTTTCTTGAACGTCATAAAAAAAACCCTGACTGATGTTCTTAAAAAAAATTATAAATTTCATAAGAAAACCCTTCACCATATAATGTTTATGTTACCACCAACACGGTTTATTATTATTTCTTATATATGTATATATATATATATAAATTTTGATGAAACAAAATATGATCCCACCCCGCGTTTAACATAGAGCCTTCATACATTATACAGCAGTACTCGCAAGGGCGGCGGTAGGGGAGCATTTGAATCTTGCAAATCGAGCAGATTTCTATTGGAACACATCCAACAATGAGGGATTCCACGTCGTCAAAATGTCACCCTTATTTGTCAGTGCGAACGGGTGGTGGCTCTGGTCGTGAACACCCATATGCAATAGACGACAGGAGATAATATTTTTTAATGTTACTTTTTTTTATTCAATTAAACGTCGAGAGCTGGACATTTACCTAATTTTAAGTGATAAGTAAGTCGATAACGGAGTGATAGTTAAGATTATATATACTGCATCACTTTTCGCTCGTACTTACGCTACGTACTACGTATAGCCCAGTCATTGCGCAAGCCTCAACACCCTTGAAACCGGAACACAGTAAAGTTTGTACAGTTCGGTTTGTCAGCTGCATCGAAGGTACCTAGACGGTCACCGGCAACAGAGACCTACCCGCAAGTAACAAATTTTTGTCCATAACATGCTTAAAGGATGAACAAACACACTCATATATATATATGTTTGTGTGTGTGTGTATATATATATATATAACTCTCTCTCTCTGTATATATATATATATATACATAACGATCTGTACTAATTGTGTTGGAAAACTTGTATTCTAGATAATTTTTCATTCGCCATTGGATAGTTTTTCGGTAGTTAGATGAATTAGTTATAGAAGTCTGATTAGTTTTCCAGCTGATTACAGTTCAACGGATACCATTCGATCTGAACAACGTCGATTCGAAGGGTCATGAGGTTTACTTGGAGGGAGTTTCTCTTGGAGGTTTCCAAGGTAACGTACGAATATTGTACTCGGATACGTAACAACGTAATGGGCTAGTCTTGATGTAGTCGTACGAATACATCATATTGAAATCAATGCTTTAGGGAACACAACTGTGTTTCAGGTTTAATAGGTATACAGGTAGTGACATTACCCATCTGTGGAGACGGTTCCATCAACAGAAATCCGACAATGATCACGAGTTGGAAACCGTAACCCCGTTTAAGAACAGCTTCCTAAAAAGATGATGCACCAAATATTTTCTATCATTGTTTTTATCTGCAGTAGGCTTATAGTTTAATATCACTTGATATTAAGTGACTTTGAGACCTAAGGTCAAGAATGTTAAAATAAAAGTAAGGTATTTGAATGACGATAGTAGGTCAGGTGGTTTCTAAATCAGGCTCAGGGAAAATTTATAGCTTATACGCTTTGAAGGCAGGGAGCATATTTCTCAAGTAGTCTACTGGTGGTAGGTCTCTGTGGCTGCAGACCGTCTAGGTAGGTACCACCGCAGCGCCTACTGCAGCCGAAACACAGTACTGTGCGGACATTACTGAGTTCCAGTTGAAAGGTCGCTGTAGCTAGTAAAATTACTGAGGTAACGAGACTTAACATGTTAAGTCTCAAGACGATGAGCGTTGTTACTCTGTGAATGCACTCGTAACTAGTGCTGCGTTTTCATGGGCAGGCGAGTTACCATCAGATAAACGCTCCGCTCGTGTCGTCGCTTCGTAGAATAAAAAAATGTCATTATTAGCACACGTTAAAAAAAAACCCTAATTTTAAGGGTCTTAATTACTTTGGATAAGAAACCGCTTTGCATAAACTTTATCCATTTCCATTGATAAAGGAAATAAACGATCTCTTTGACTTTATTTTGTACCAGTTCAAAGTAAACTCTATAGTCTTAATAGCATCACCAGCCGATTCAGGTCCACTGCTGGTCATAGGTCTCTCCCAAAGGTCGCCGCCCGCATCGCTGGGAACCAGGGGCCGACGTTTGTAAAGGTTCATATGGTGGGACTTGGGCCATTTCCACCATGCTGGCCCAATGCGGTAATAGCATGCACATATCTATCTTCTATCTATATACATATATATATATATATACGCCAATCACGTGAAAGCTGGTGAAAGTATCGACACGGGTAGGTTAGAATTCAAAGCGGAAAGAATGAGAAGGTTATAGATTATTTATTTTCATAATTCCATAGATCCTTCCCACCCAATGGATGCCAGAAACTGAGGATCGCATTTGGTTGAAGATATTGCGGAAGGCCTAAATCCAGCAGTGGACAAATAAAGACTAATAATGATGATGATGATAATATTGATAGATCCTTCATCTTTTATGTCTAATTAACTTTTATATGCATTTTTATTTGGTATTATTGATGCGATTTTTTTTATGCAATTAAGCGACGAGAACAGCTGGTCGTTTACCTGATGGTAAGTGATACGCCCGCCCATAACAACGTGGCACTAGTTACTATGGTATATACAGCATCACATCGCACTCGTCGCCTGAGACATAAGATGTTGGGTCTCGTTACCCCAGTACACTAGCTACTGCGCCCTTTAAACCAGACCCCAATAATGTTTGCACAATACTGTAGGCGCTGCAGTAGTATCCACCTGAACGATCTCCGGAAACAGAGACCTATCACCAATATAGAGAACTTGTTGCTATAGTAACGGTTGGTATTGAAAGTCATTGACAGTTGCGGTTGCTCTCAAAGTGTATTTCAGACAATTTCAATTCTAATTTTATATTACGGTCAGCAAAGAGGTCGAGGAATGCAATTTTTTATAAAGTAATGTAATATTAATAAAATGTATACCTACATATTTATTAGACTCGGCAAAAAATAAAAAACAATATTCCATTCGAAATGGCCACCTTTGGCTTTTACACTGGCCTTTATTCTGTTTGGCCACGTATCACGAATCTATGGATTTACGTACTGTCTCCAAGGGAAGTTTTCACCACCGCCACCGCCACTGCTTGCTCCAAAGGTTTTTAAGAGACTCAATGCCGCCATGTCGGCAACAGCAGCAGGCCAGGTCTTCTAAAACTGACAGTAATTTGAAGTCTAATAGGTTGACGTCTGGACTAGATGAGGGCTAGTTTTCAGCTCTTATAAAGTTCGGAACGTTTGTTTCAAGCCAGCCTTGGGTAGTTCGTGCCTTGTGACCAGGTGCAGACTCCTGCTGTAAAGTCCACGGTATATTTTTAAAAAATGTTTCTGAGGAGTTCACAACATGATCCAAAACTGTATCTTACACATTTTGGCTGACATTTTCACAAAATTATAGTTTTGCGACTCTTTGATAAGACGCTCCACCAAACCATCACTGACGCAGGATGATGACCACGTTGTACCTTTCCGACCACTTGAGCAGCTTCCTTTCACCTGCGTATCGCGACAGAAGGCTTGTTCGTTTTGATCGATCCACTCCATCCATCTTTAATTGTAAAGATCGATTTAGGGCATGTCCTGGGGCTGTATATCGACGATAAGCACCGAGCACCGAGCACCGAGCACCGAGCACCGAGCTTCAGGTCTTGTTTTATAATACGCGACACACTCCTAGCGGGAATCTTCATTTCTCGCGATGAGATTTCTTGCTTCCTAACGGGGTTCCGACGAATTCAGCCTTTAACAGCATTAACAGCATTAACAGCCTTTCTAGTTAGTTCTATCAGCACGAGGCCGCACCGATATTTTCTGGTCTTCGACAGAGGAAGTGTGTTGTATCTGTTGATGGTACGATATACGAACATCCCGGTTGGCTGATACCAAGCGTTTGAAGTGTCCGGAATATGACCGGCCGGACCGGCTCCGGACCCACTTCGTGCAAGGCGACCACTGCAATACTGTTTTCCTTAACACCCCATTCTATATTGTAATTTGATAATGAACACGAAAATATAAGTGAAACGGCGCAAAATCGAAACAAGTTTTTGAAATAATATATGTGTACGTAAGAAAAGCTTCTATGTAACAGTATTTATGGCCAGAGTAGTTATATATAAATATATATATATATATATATGTTTGCTTTTATCTTCTTTAAATTAAACCACAAGTACAGATAGATAATGTAACGTTTAAATTATGGTAAGTGCCAAGACCGTACCAAGTTATCTTGAAGGTCCTATCGATCAGGAATTACTTGGAGATAGCCGATACGAAATTCCGGCTAAAACTTATCAATGTTTTGACCTCTATTAAGTTTTAAATGGGTCCTGTGTTTCGGTACTCACATAGTACTGATGAGAAATTAATTAGCAAGATAAATAGTAACATCATTAAAAGCAATTTTTTTTTTTAATTTACAGAATTTGATATTTTTTTGTCCCTTATATTAAAACATATACTTAATATATTTGTTACTACCCTCATGGTTTCTTCCTTTTCTATTTCTTTAGGTAGACCCTAATCTGCTATAAAACAGCGATGCTGTTATAGGGGTAGATTTACGGTATGAAAGTGGTAGGTAGCCAGGGTGGAAAATTTCCAGCAAATAATAAAATATGTGGTCGAAATCGAACTAGGGAACTCCGTGCACACCTATGGAGACAGTTATAGTCGTTTCTTTTAAAATATTCCGGCATAGACAAGTTATCTAATAACATAATGAATATACATTAAAATCTCCTTTGAACAATCCCCTAAAACACCTCCACACCGGAGTTTCAGGAATTAAGCAGATTATTAGATAATTCTGAGTCGCCCGCAGCTCACGGTTCGGATCGAATTCGCATGGGTGACGTCGTCCCAATCGCTTGCGAAGTATTTCTTTCGTCCCACGCGTGGGCGCGAATGGTCTGCTCTATAAACTATCACGGAGTCTAATCATGAGTATACTGGTGATAGATCTCTGTCGCCGAAGACCGTCTACTACTAGGTGCTACCGCAGCTCATATTTCTACTGCTGAACAACACCGTTCAAAGATTTATGTGTCTTTATAAAAAACAAGATGAAAGGATCACCTTATCAGGTGATGATGATACAGCGGTATTACATTGCGCTCGTCGCCTTATGACGTAAGATGTTGTCACTATTTACAGCACCCTTCAA
Source organism: Ornithoptera alexandrae (assembly GCA_029030555.1). Taxonomy (NCBI): domain Eukaryota; kingdom Metazoa; phylum Arthropoda; class Insecta; order Lepidoptera; family Papilionidae; genus Ornithoptera; species Ornithoptera alexandrae. Next base: position 12,960,163 of record JARDVY010000288.1, on the reverse strand, counting down.
ACCGGAATACGGTAATTTTTACACAGTACGGCGGCAGAGATAAGGGGTGCGGTGGTACCTACTTAGACGGCGTCCGGCGAACGAGCTATACAACCAGTGTGAGAACTACGTCATGGCGGCGAAGACGTGGCATCTCATGTCGCAAGGAGAGAAGCAGAATGTGACGCTGTGTTTACAATCCTATCATCATCATCAGCCGATACATGTTCACTGCTTGACATAGGCCTCTCCTAAAGATCTCCACATTTATAAAGATTCATATGGGGGATTTGGGCTATTTCACACCACGCTGGCCCAATGTGGGTTGGTGCGAACCATAACCTCGTTCCTTGATTAGCAGGGTGCAACACGAGCTGGCTAGGTTGACTTGGATCCCGTAAATTGTTGTGCGGGAACCCTTTCACCAAATAATCTCAACTTTAACTTCATTCAATGTTATGCGGCAATGACCCCGAAGACTGAAGGATGTATCCCAAAATATTCTTACTCTATTGTATATTAACTGCCGAAATGGGGATGCTTTTATGTTGAGCGGTTAACGTTGTGAGGGTGGGGGTACGGGTTCAACTAGTAATATAGATATGAATATTAGATATAAATAAACCAAGGTACCGTTGTGATATCCCCGGCCGCGTGAAATGTTCAACTCGGATTGTTCAGTCGGGCCTGAAGCGGGTATTTCGGGGGGCGAGCGAGGTGAGACTTGATACGGATTAAGGACGCTTCAGGAGCCAGGTGGAACTCGTGTATTGATTCACGTTTATGATCTACGTAGCGGATAACTTTTTGAAATGGCACTGAAATTAAAACACGCGCCGACGTAAATACCTCTTTATTTATATCGGGGGTGTGAATTAAACTATTAGGGTTATCAAAAGGAACAATATATAACATAAAAATACCTGGTATTATATCATCACCATCGTTATCAGCCTTTGTTTATCCACTGCTGGATATAGCCCTGCCCCAATATCTTCCACCAAATGCGATCCTCGGCTTTTAGCATCCATCCGCTATAATGTAATCTGACAATATTTGGCCATATTGCCCGAAGACAACCAGATAATCTGGTTGTAATAGGAAAAATCGAGGGCAAGAGATCAAGGGGTCGATCACCTACCCGATTTCACCAGATACTGGCAATCTTAGGCACCAGCATTCCGAATGCCATGAGACGTGCCTAGAACAGAGCGGTGCTGAGGTAGCTTGTTGACGCGTCATCAAAAGCATTTCAGGACGAGCACGACCTTCAGTCATGATGCACACCAAAGAGGAGATGCTCGTTCTCTTATAAGGTAATAGTCCATTGCTAGCCAAGGGTAGGTCGACACATAAAAGCCTACTTTGCCTAATTTAGATTCAATAAAGCTCAATTCAAGTGTTTTTTTATTTATTCTTATTTCAATAAGAAGTTAATTTCCTACAGACGGAAATATTACTTTTATGTACAAGCGTCTTTGTCGGAGCCTTAAAATAAGTAACCTTAACTTATTTTTTTTCTATGTATCAATCGGACGATGTTTTTATTTGGAGAGATTTCCGTTTTGTTTTGCTAAACTGAATTATATAACGTTCAGTATTACGATCTGATGAATTATTCAGGAGCGTCCCTTGACTCAGTAATGGCGAGTGGGTACAAGGCACTTACAAGGACTGCTGCTGGAAAATAAATAAATAAATAACTAACTCTAATACACGAGTAAAGAATTCAGGTTTTGCGTTTTAGACAGCCGCGAGATGCCTATTGAATACTTATCCAATTTCAAACTCGCCGCCAGAAGGCATTTCTTTTTGTCGTGCCTCTTCATTTTTTTTAAGGTTGGCTCTTGTCTTCAAAAATAGTCGGATCTCTTGTAAAATACGGAAGAGTTTCTCCGTGGATACGTAACGTAGTGGACCGGTACCACATCCACCAAAGACTTTCCCCAACTTAAGACGCAACGCCTTTAAATACAATCTATCATAGCTGCCGGATATCAAAGAACATTTACCAATCAAATCGGTTTAACCGTTTTCAAGCTAAAATACGCACACATACGTGAGACAAAAAATGGATTTTGTATTGGTAGGTTCTGATCGGCCAACTAAATAAACCTGCGTACGAAGGCAAAGGAAGAGCTATCTCAAGTTAATTCCTTGAAATGTTACTTGACTTCCACAAGGGATCTCGCAGTAAAAACAATACACTTTTAATCAATCAGCAAAGAGGTTTGATATGTGTCTTAGCTTCCATTCAGAAGAAATCAATTAAAATTTCCTTTTTAATATTTAAAGAAAAATTTAACGTCTTAATGTTTCTAATATAATGTAAGATAAGGTCTTTATGTTTCTAATGTTCTATACTCATATTGCGATATTTTCTTCTTATTTATATGCAGCTTAAGTGTGTGTCAGTTTGACGCCGATAGCTTATTCATTTGTTGCATAACAGTGCCAGGCAATGATATGCAGCTTAAGTGTGTGTCAGTTTGACGCCGATAGCTTATTCATTTGTTGCATAACAGTGCCAGGCAATGATATGCAGCTTAAGTGTGTGTCAGTTTGACGCCGATAGCTTATTCATTTGTTGCATAACAGTGCCAGGCAATGATATGCAGCTTAAGTGTGTGTCAGTTTGACGCCGATAGCTTATTCATTTGTTGCATAACAGTGCCAGGCAATGATATGCAGCTTAAGTGTGTGTCAGTTTGACGCCGATAGCTTATTCATTTGTTGCATAACAGTGCCAGGCAATGATATGCAGCTTAAGTGTGTGTCAGTTTGACGCCGATAGCTTATTCATTTGTTGCATAACAGTGCCAGGCAATGATATGCAGCTTAAGTGTGTGTCAGTTTGACGCCGATAGCTTATTCATTTGTTGCATAACAGTGCCAGGCAATGATATGCAGCTTAAGTGTGTGTCAGTTTGACGCCGATAGCTTATTCATTTGTTGCATAACAGTGCCAGGCAATGATATGCAGCTTAAGTGTGTGTCAGTTTGACGCCGATAGCTTATTCATTTGTTGCATAACAGTGCCAGGCAATGATATGCAGCTTAAGTGTATGTCAGTTTGACGCCGATAGCTTATTCATTTGTTGCATAACAGTGCCAGGCAATGATATGCAGCTTAAGTGTGTGTCAGTTTGACGCTGATAGCCTATTCGTTTGTTGCGTAACAGTTGCAACTAACGGAGTGAAGTTACCACGTAATTCAAATAGTCCATACACACAGACACCATGCATGCCATTATCATTGTTACATTCAATTTCCATAACAATTAACCATTGATGACAATAATTAGAGGATTTCAATGTAACTATAAGAGCAGTCAATTCTGTTGACTGCCGGGCCTTTACTACTAAATATATATGACTCGTGTTATACGATCAAGTGAACATCTCCGGCGTTCCGTTACCTTTTATATCGTTCACGTCATTGTTTCGTAACATTTTTTTACATGAAATATTCAAATTTCGTGCACGCGCCGTCTCTCCCGAATAAAAACGAAAGAAGAATATGCCATTTGTCAAGAAACGCTTTAGAAATATTAGAAGAAAAAACGGAACGCTCTGCTGACGCGGAAACTAAGATGTAGGAAGACCAAGTGGGTGCGACGTACACGAAGTAAACTTACGTTGTACTGTACGAAGGAAATGAATACAAGGAAAATGTGTCCAATACTCGATAGTCTAATCACTTAAAACAGGCTCCAAGGACTAAGGATCGAATATGACAATCGATTATTTAACCATCAATCAACACAAACGAATGAACCTTTAGTATTGTATCAATATCGCTATATAAAGAAAAGACTTGGTAACAAGTGAACAAGATCTTAAACTCAGTGATATTCGTAATTATGTGGCAACGATCAAGCTCTAGATCAGAGCTAGTACAGTAAAGAAAGTATTTAGTAGAAGGATAGAATACAGTAGAAAGGCGCTATGGTTACAGCATCCTTCAATTCTGATCTAGGTGGTGTTAGCACAACACTACTCACCTGCGGAAATGGACGCTTAGTACTCAAGCAGGGTTCCTTTCAAAAGTTAAAAGCTACTTCTTGTATAAATGTTTCTATGTAATATTACCCCGTACTTTTGATTTGGGGTTGTAAAAGTTTATGTGCAAATATATAACTTCAGCTATTTAATGGTACATTTAACGGAAATGGTTTCCTTGACTCAAATGTTTGATAATGAATTTCGCGTCCATTACGAAGACGAAGGTCGTTTTCGATAGTCCATTCTCAATATTTCACAAAGGAGTCTTTTTTTTTCTCAACATACAGCAAAGTGAATAGTAGAAGGAGTTTTTGAAAGATTTAATACACGGGAGATTTCAAACAATGTAAAATATTAAGTAATTTAAATGTACCTTATAAAACTTACAAGTGGTATATTACTCGAAGAGTTTCGGGGATCAAAGGTCGAGTCCGGGTTCAAAGTATGAAAAGCTTTTACGATTTCAAAGAGAATTTAAATTTTGCTAATACAATAATTCTTAAAGTAAAGGTAAAGTTAAAAACATTCAAACAAAAAATATACTTTAAGTAGGCTTTGTTACGCTAGGTTGTTTATTGCTTACCTTCGATACACGAGGGCCTTTTAGTCGTTTTTTAGAGGTCACGTGTTGTGGGGTTTGTGTTAGGGTTTTTAGGGTCGAATCCGCCTGGCCAGATGGCACCCAAATTTGGCAAATCTTACGCCACATATGAGTTTGTCAAAATATTCTGGGCAGTCGTATTATACGAAATGGATTTGTAGTATTATCTCAGTAGAAAAGAAATAATCTTTAAATAGATATTGAAGAGAGCTTTTCAAAATAAACCTGAGATGTGTTTGTCTTGTGGCACTTGCAACAAAAGCTTGCCATTTATCAAAATATTAAGTTTATTTATCAATTCAGGTCGACAACAATAAACCTGATGGAGCACATACCTTAACAGCTTCTTTTATAGCGACAGAAGTTGGGCGCTGAGCAAAATTGCCCCCAATAAATAATGTAGGCGATCAATTGCCTCCCGTAATGAAAACCCCGATCTGGTGTTGCCATAAACAAAATCCTCTTTTATGGGGTAAGATAGCAAATTTTACACGCCTATTTCTTAGACGATGAAATCCCTTTTACGCGAATAAGGTCTTTACATGTGCCTCTATCAGTGGCACTAAACTGAGAGATATTTTTTTAATAAAACTGTTATTTTTTTACATAAAACCTTGTCATTTTCAAAATAGTTATAGGGTAAAAGATATGATTTCAGAATACACGTCAAAAATTATTTAGTCAGCTATTGTATTAGAGATTACAACAGTGTTAAGTAAGTTGTTTAAAGAATTAATATTACATACAAATTAAAGTAAATAAATAAATTAATTATTGATTATCTGTGTCAACTTTTATTATACTTAAGCATTCTCTAATAAGACAACTAGCAACACTCATAGATTGGTCAGTTGTCCAAGGAATTGTCACTTTTACAAAGTTTATCTCTATTAGTATATGCCATAATAATCATGAGTTGTTAGAGTAAAAAATCTCATTTTGTTACAGAAAGCATCGACAAATCTGGAGAGGACCCGGTCGTAGCGGCTCTCAAACCATACAGCGCTCCCGACGAAGACGAACCCAAAGGATCTACGGAACTGTTTCACAAACTCTTCGGTAACTTCACTGATAATCACAAACAAGAACCTCTTGACGACGTGTCTCTCCTCGATCACCTGTACAACGTGGAACACAGTTACGACAATGAAACACAAAAGTTAACAATGGAAGATATTTTGAGTGCCGATATAGCAAAAGATAATTTAAGTAATGAGACTTTAAATGGTGGGGAAAATGTTACTATTGTAAAATCAAGTATACACGAGGATGTCGTTACCAAGTTTCTAAGGCTGATTGAAACACAACATTTGCTGGGTGAAAACTGCACGGCCGGCACACATTTGAATTTAGGCGAAGGTGTTGTAGACAGGTACGCTCAAGAACGATTCAGGATAGAAGCAGAGGTTGCCGTGAACAGAGCAAACATGCTGACGAGATTGTGGAAGTACGCGGGGCCGACGGTCATGCACAACGAGTACTTACTTCACGCGAGTGTCTTCTCAATGGTCGAGTTCGACGACGACGTGTTCGCAGCGGGCAACTGCTACGACCAATACCAATACAAAGATTACCAGCTTTTTTGCCCGTTCGCGTACAGGCTGCCCGAGGGTCCGATACTAGCGAAGGACCTCGCCGTGGAATATAAATACCTCAGCAATACTTCGGAGTGGTTCTACATCGCGCGCAAGAACGCCGAGCGCGTGATACGAAACCATAATCAGTTCCGTAGCGGTACGTACCCTGTCTTGTTCTAGATCTACGAGTGTATTTGATTCCTGCTCAAAAATATCTAGGAAATATTTCATATGAACACTAGAATGAAACCTAACGTTTATCTCATTTAAGTTTGTTAGTATATTAATGTCTATTTCTCTCGTCGAGCAATATTGTGTAAAAGTCATTTTTTAATTCAAAGAGTGTTTCAATTAATAATAAAAAAGGTTAGTTCCCCGGGAGCCCACCTGGTAACATCATGTTTCATAGCAACGAGCAAAATGTAGTGCTGTGTATATCATACTAACTAGCGTCTCGATGCTGTATGTATATTCTAAGCAGTACTCATTGTTGTAGACAAGTATTTGCTCCTAAATTATTCTGTCAGGCTCACCGCTTTGTTATGTGTAAGAATTATATTGCAGAGGCAATAGTTGCATCCCTTGTGACCAATGAGCCAACTCTCATTTAACGTAGGTCGCGGTCGATCAGAGAGCTGTCAGGAAATAATCAAATGCTCCATCTTCTGCAGGCTACAATACGTACACGTACAACGACACCGCGCACTCTGAACGAGAATTTGATGAGATTCTTTCAGTTACGTACGAGGACGGGAAATGGTCCAAGCCGTACTACGACTGCGGGGGTGGTAACATATGGATGTTGACTTATACCGTGCCTTTCTTCGGATTCAATAACGGCACATATTTCTTCAAGTAAGGTTTTTTTATTTTCAATTTTGAAAAAAATATTGGTTGTAATTCAGAGCTTCCTTTCATTCTACAGATTTATTCCTCCACCATTTTTTATTTTTAAAGGCACAAGGTGGGACACCTTAAAAGACCTTATAAAATTGTGTTGAATTAGATAGCAGTATGATAAGGTGTACTATTAGGTGCAGATAAAAATTTAAAATATAAAACAAAAATAGTAATGTTCTACAAAATAAAGTAAGCGGTGAATAAGTTAGAAATCCTGTAGTCTAGACGGTTCGTTATGTTTGTACAAAATGAACGATTCATCAAAACACTGTCGTGAAAAACGTCTGTGATGATGGTATATTATCAAAAAAATCTGTAAATTTTGTTTTTTAGATACTATAAAGGCTAAATATAACAATAAAAACTCCGTAATAAGATTTATCGTAGTTGTGTTGAGAATTTTTTACGAAATATATTATTCAAAGTTTCATCTCGAAAGGTCCAATAGCAACCGTACTTTTACTTTTGCACGCAAAATATTCTGTTACAGTTTACGGGGAATATTGCTGATCCCAGAGATATAAGTGGACCATAACGGGTTCATGCAAATTTGTAAATTGATACAAAGGGGAACATATCTAACAAAATAGACCCTAAATTTCGGAGCGTTAAATTTACATGTGAAAGTAGTAGCTCTGTTTGTATCATTCTTCACTTAACTTTGTCTTTACTGCACACGGTTCAACATAAACCATTTAACGTAGCCTTATGTCGGTAATGGTCACTGGGAAAGCCTAGAATTGTTCCCTTCTTAAGTGCCTTTCAGGGCAGACCACGGGTAGAGTGAAGGTAGAGACATTCTAATCATGCTATTTCGTGACAGCCTATTATTTTCCCTGAGGTTCAATTGAGGTATAGCTTGCTACAACCAATATATCCAAACGCGATCGATCGGATAATTTGAAATGTATACGTCTTTCCAAATAAAGGTTTCCTACCCATGGCATTTACAAATTACTTTCAGTTCTGAACTGATTGAGATTGATTGTACAACTCGTCCAAAATTTTACTAAAGGCAAAATGTTTTAGAAACATAAAAAAAATGTGTTGATTCAATACTGATTTAAATTTAGAAATGTGTACAAATGAAGACGTTTATAGAAGCGATGAATAAGATGAACACCAATCTGTTGGTATCAGTTCATCGCTCAGCTAAGAACTTTGTACTCATTCATACAAACACACAGTCATGTACCATAAGCTCTATCTGCGTTTAAAAATAGAAAAATCTGCTGTAACATGTCAAATGGTAACTTTAAACTTTGTACATGCATCAAGAGTAAGAGCATAGTCTAGTCCATTTATCTCGAGCGTCGTTTTCATTCATCATCACGATACAAAAAACTTAGATAAGACATTTAACATTTATTGTTAACATTGCTTTTATGTATCTTCGTAAAATATTTTTTCAGAATCTAACAAGAAATTTAGCAACAAATTCAAATATTTTGGTTAAAGATTTTTGAGTTGATATTTTGATATAACTTTGTATGTTATTAAAAATATCTAAAATGAACCAAATTACTGTACAATTTTAATTCATACCGCGGAACCCTAAATCGGTTACTTGTCATTCGTCAGTACCATTTGACATTGTCGCCGAAGCAATAACAGAGATTGGGTCGGAGATAGAGCGAGCGAAATGGATTACTCTGGAACATCACGATAGCATTCAATTGGTGGATGATTACCGTTCCACCTTGCCACAGACAATCGCTTCGATTTTTTTTTCTTCTAGGATAATACGCTGACCCAGGTCTGAACTTTTTGCGGGGAGTTTTCTAAGTAAAAGGTAAATTGCTTATTAGACCAGGTACGCACGAATAGTACTAGAGGTGCAAATGAAATCTACTTGAACAGCAGTTTTGTGAGGATCTACATGAATAATCTGACTAATACTATAATGTAACTCTTTCAATTTATTTAACAGTTTCTTTTCAAAGATCTGAATAATTTCTAGTGTCACTGTTAAGACCGTATTGATATAGGGTACGCCCTTGCAGAAATATTAATTCCTGTTCAACTAAATAACTAAACGTGAAGCCTTCTGCGGACAGGATTTTGTGAAGAACGTTAGGTTCCGGAAATTTTTTAATTAAGAATTTATTTAGGAAATGATTATCAAAGATCCAAAGAAAATAGCCTTCCGTTATGCTACACATTATAATTATACCCTCGTATGAGAGCGTTAAATTTAAAAGCCTTTATCTGCCGGCCTTTACGACCTTCATTAAGACCTCACTTGGTAACGGGTCATAAATATTAATTAACTAATAAAAGCATACCTGTAACGTGTTAATAGGATAAATGGAACACCTACTTTAGATACATATTACATATAAACTTACTAGCAACAGTATACTCACTTGAGAGTTATCAAACTTATACGTTTGTTTACTTCAACAAAATAATCTCTTGTAGAAGTTTTCTAAGATACACGAATCATAAAACATTATCATCATTATAATTTCAGTTAATTCATGTGCAAGTTTTAAAAGTATGCTTCTTAATTTTCGGACCGATGACGCCGCTATAACATACTATAACATATTTTCCTAAGAATTTTACTACGATTGTTAATCGCAGTCTCTACTTCAGAATCTTTCTACAGCAATATCACTGTCCCATCATCAATATGTGTCACTAATCCAATATATCGTCAAAATTGGCTCCTCTCACAATTTTCTCGTTCAGTGAAATCGATAAATGCAGCAGAATTGTAAATAACATTGTATTAATTATTAAACTGTTTTCATATAAACAAATCAAGACATTTACCGCCATTCAAAAGCGTACTCATAAAATAAATCATAGATTCCGATATTTATAACCTTGTCTTCACATATAATCCAGTAAACAGGTAATTAACTATAGTCTGCACACACCGGATACAGAATTAAATGGATTTTTTTTCCACCTAGCTCGCAGCTTGTCCTGAATTTTACTAAGTCAGACATTTTTCTTTGCACGCAATTATAAAGCCCGCCTCACGTGCTCAAGTCAGAAGTTTTATCATGCAACGAAATAAATATCTGTACGTTTTTAAGAATTTAAAATTCTTCTCTTAACAAAAGCGAAAATCTAAACAGTTTGGTCTCTCCCGTCACTAACCATCCAAATACATCGGTGCGAAGTACTCTGTACCTAGAAATTTTAGGTTTTGATTTTCGGATCGGTGAGCAGTGAGTCCGATGAAGCTACAGGGTGGCGCAAAAGTAATCCTCCTATCAGAAAATACTATAAATTTTGCGATTGGCCCCTAATGTCAGTTCTGTTTTGACATGTGGCCATTTACATGATATCATATTCTCGACTTGATGTAAAAAATTAAAAGACCAAATAAAAATAATCCACAAGAAGAATCAAGGTTTTTCATTTTTTTTTTTAAATTAAAGCCAAAAAACATCAGAAGGTTATTTTTGCGCCACCTTGTATAAACGTCATCCGAAATAAAATAACTAAGGAAATTTTCGACATAATGAGATCTTTAGTCGCAAAGTGACGTACATAATGTGATGCTGTGTAAAACATCTTCGCTAGCCTTTCAATGTTATAGCGATAAGATATTCATCTACCATTAAGTGAACATTGTTCTCGTCTCGCTCCTTATTAAAACAAGTTAGCAATCAATAATCGTCGATTAATTTACATGTATTTGCTTAATAATATAATTAACTTGTATAATCTTGTAATTATCTTGTATAACTTTGTATATTTTTTTATAATTATTTTGTATAATAGTATGTTGTATATTTTGATTTGTTAAACAAATTTTAGAGGAACCAGCGGCATCGACATAGACCTACGCCGCGTCGATATCGACCAGTGTCCATTAAAACAGGGTTCCACTCAACTGAATATTTTTGCTGGGACTGACAAGTGCAAGAATAAAACGACCGAGGTAAGGGATTTCCTTGAGTGGATGTGTGGTATGACTTGAGATTAAATTCAACCTAAGTAAATAGTTGGTTAACGACTGTTTTCAACATTCAAACCCTGAATAGGATATTAAATTATTGATTTTATCTGTGTATCCGTTTTTTTCGTTATATCTCATAAAACGTTAAACCTATATTGATCAAGTTCATTAATTTGACATTTGACCTTGACTAAGCAATGTATGGTTTCTTTTCGCTTTTATTATATCAATATGTGTATATTTAACTATTTATGTTGTGATATATGTTTAGCCCTAACCCTCGTGTAAGATCCATTCGGTCATATCCATTTACGGTTTGTCATCAAGCGATTAAACAAGCTTTTGATGCCTTTATTATATACCTTATATATATTTTTAATTTGTATGCCATTGAAGAGTATAAATAAAAAAATATTTTATTTTATGACCCGGCTGAGATTGATTTACACTGCAATTAATATAAAAATACCTACATGTGTGTACATGTACAACTCATCGCTTCGTCAAATAACAGCGGGATATTTAAAAGGAAGTTGTTAAACAGATGTTGAAACGTGATTTAATTTCATTGGAAGACATTACTCATGTCCCTCCTTTGAATGAGGCTGTCTGTGATATGGAGTGCTGTCTACTACAAACAATAGTATGAAAATATCGCCACGTTTTCGTTTGAAGTGTGTCGCATTCAGTTACCAGTTAACAGTGCCTGTAATTATACATCATAATTGTCTGAATGTTTCATATTTTGAAATAATTGTCCCTGTGTAAATATCAATTGTTACGTTATTGCAATGTTATGGAAAAACGACCCAATTAACTTGGCTGTTGTTTATTTCTCCATAATTGCCAATACAGATTATCAAATTGTGTGAATAACACTTCAAAATTATATTTTCATTTTGATCAAGATTAATAAATACTATACGAGATCAAGATTTTACGAATAAAAAAACTAGTGTAAATTAACATACATAAGGTAAGAATACGCGTTATTACACGGTTTAGTTACAAAGCCTAAGTTAAGCGAGCATAGGCACAAAAGTTTCTTAGTTTACTTTGTTAGTGAGGTTATAGAGATCGATATAGATTTCCTTACTTATTCTTTTGTACCACATTTTTTTTTTTTTTTTTATTAACGTGTGTAACAAAATGCTAACGGATCGCACACCCCGTACCAATACTGGGCCGGTAGTAGGGTAGTGTCGGATCATGTCGGTCATTCCCGCAAAGAGAGGGATGTGAAGCATCCCTCCCAACTGACAAAATCCCTATCACTATGCGGCGACGCATCGGAATACGAGACGCGTCGCCAGATACGCCCCAGGAACCCTTTCCAAGGGGGGCGCCGGACCGACGGCCCTTGTCGGTCGCGGTGCCAGGTTCCTCTGCCTAAGGAGGCAAGCGGCGGTCGTGCGCTCGGCTCCGCCCGTTGGCGACGAGCTGTCTGCGCACTGCGACCGCCTCCTGCCCCCTCGGCGCCCGCTCTCTGTGACGCTCGGTCTCTCGCTTCTGCGACATAACGATATTGCAGAATCGGGATACCGCGTCCCATGACGCCTCGCTTCCGACCATGGTCTGGACCACGGCCGGTAACGAGAGGTCACTCCCTATCGCCGCTACGAGCGCGGTCCTATCCTCTTCCCATCGCGTGCAATCGGCCAAGGTGTGGGACGATGTGTCCACCGGGTGTCCACACTCGTCGCACGCCTTGTCCGTCCTAACACTACAGTGACGCTGGTGCAGATAGCTCCCGAAGCAACCGTGCCCCGTGAGTATCTGCACCAGGCGGAAGTTTAAAACTCCGCTGTCCCTGTCCAGCCAGTCCGCGAGGACCGGTCGGACTGCCTCCACGGTGAGGCGGCCGTGCGTCGGGTCTGGGAGTCGCCGCTCCCATCGCCGACGCACGTCCAGGCCCCCCTCTCGGCGCCACCTCTCCTCCTCGTCCGACGACAGACGCTCGCCTCGCTCGAGGGCGCACTTCCGCCGCCAGTACACACGCGCCAGCGACTCCGCCACGAGATCCCACAGCGGCGTCCCGGCGAGGACGCACGCCGCCTCGAAGGAGACGGTACGGTAACCGCGTACGACCCGTATGGTCATGACACGCTGCGGTGATCGCAGCAGAGTCCGGCCGCGGGCCAACAGGTTCTCCGCCCATATCGGCGCTCCGTATAACGCCATAGAGCGCATCACTCCGGTGTAGAGTCGCCGGCATGCGACGCTCGGTCCGCCCAGATTGGGCAGAAGGCGGCTCAGGGACCCAGCCGCTCGAATGAGCTTCGGGCCCAGCTGCCGAAAGTGCTCGTCGAACCTCCACCGCCGTCGAGGACGAGTCCCAAGTACTTCATGGAAGTACCGACGACGATGGAAGTTCCACCGACTATCAGCTCCGCTCCCGGCAGAGGCGCGTTCCGAGCGCCGTGGAAGCATAAAGCCTCACACTTGCCCAGCGCCACCTCCAACCCCAAGCGCCGAATGCGCGCGACGACTTGGGCTACGCCCGCAGTCGCAAACACGCGCGCCTCCCTAAAGGTGCGTCCGCGGGCCGTCACCAGGGTGTCGTCGGCGTAACAAGTCACGTCGACTCCTCCGAGGTTAACCCCGCGTAGCACCGAGTCGTAACCGACGTTCCACAGGAGCGGCCCGAGGACCGAACCCTGTGGGACGCCGCACGACACGCCGTGCCGACACCACTCGTCTCGAGTCGGGTACCTCACGAACCGGTTCGAGAGGTACGTCCCGATCGTCCGCCTGAGACCGGGACCCCGAACTGGACCAGCGCAGCGGTGATCGTTTCCCACGGAAGGGTGTTAAACGCGTTGGCGATATCGAGCGACACCGCCAACACCACCTCTCCGCGAGACAGCGCGTCGTCCGCTATGGCGCGCACCCGCGCTATAGCGTCGACGGTAGACCTACTCCTGCGGAATTCGAACTGTGAATCGCTCAGATCCGGTCCAGTCTCCTCCATGTGTCGAACGAGGCGAGCTGCGATAACGCGCTCGAAGAGCTTGCTCAACTCGTCCAACAACACTATGGGCCGATACGACGACGGCGAGTCGACCGGTTTCCCCCCCTTCTTGAGCAGGACCAGTTTCCCCGTCTTCCAAAGGCGCGGAAACCGACCCTGCTTCAAAGACGCCGTGAACTGCGCCCGCGTCCAGGGCTCCAGGTGACCCAAAGCTAGAGCCCACGCGCGGCCGGGTATACTGTCGGGCCCAGGAGTGGTGTCTCTGACACGCATCCTTTTGACGGCCGCCGACAGTTCCCCTTCGCTGACACCCGGGGCGTCGTCCGGTTGGAAGGAGTCTTCTTGCCCCCCTCCCCTGCCCCTCGGCCGATGCGGGACTGAGTCGCTGTCGATGACGAACCCTCGACGTCCCGCCGTGGGAACAGGTTGCAGATCGTCCGGTCGAGAAGTTCCGGTCGGAGGCTGCGAGTCAGAGAGGGTCTCCAAGGGCGCAGCTTTTGCCGTACCCTCTTATACGGCTTCCCGAAAGGGTCGCCGTCCAATGACTCGAGCATCTCAACTTCGGATGCCTTCTTCGCCTCGGCGATCGCGACCACCAGCTCCTTTACATTGGCCCTATGCGCCGCATACAGCCGCTCCTCCTCGGCCGTATTGCGCCTCCGTCGACGTCGGCACCTATGGTACCGTCGCCGGCTCGCCACGCACGCCTTACGAAGGCGCGCTGGGTCCGCCGATTACCAGTACACACCGCGCCTAGGAGGCAGGGAGCGCACTCGCAGCATGCTCGCGTCGCACACGCGCGACACGGCCGCCACCAGTCTCTCCGCTTCCTCCTCTACGTTGACCGCCGCCGCGGACGCCCTAGACGCCCTCCCCTCGCGGACCCAGGCCTCGACCAGGGCCGCCTCCTCGAGGAGGTCGCGGTCGAGACGCATCAACGCCCACCGAGGGCCGTCCCCGACCAAGGGTCGACTAGGATCGCTCGGAGTGCCCGAGGCCGCCGAGACACTGAATCGGACGTATAAATGGTCCGACAGGGTCTCCACGCCCCCGAGCACTTCCCAATCCACGATGTGGCGGGCCAGGGCGTCTGCAGCGAACGTAACGTCCACTATAGAGCCGCCCTATTTCCGCACGCACGTGTTCGTCGTCCCCCTGTTGAGCACAACCAACCCGGCCCCGACTGCGAACTCCTCGAGCGAGGCGCCGCGTGCGCTCGTCGCCGGGCAACCCCACGCCTTCGACTTGACGTTGAGATCTCCGGCGAAGAGAACGCGACCCGACCCGGTCCGGCCGATGAGAGCACCCACCTCGTCGAGCAGCCGCTCGAATTCGGCTAAGCTGCGATTCGGCGAGAAGTATGCTCCCACGACCAGAACGTCTCCGACCCGCTCCGCAACGTAACCCGAACCGCGATCCACCGACTTAAGGTCGGGGGAGCAGTTCGAGGTCACCGTACCGTCCACGTCCCCCGCCCAGCTCTCCCACGGTGGGACGTAATACGGCTCGCTGACCACAACGACGTTGATCGACCGCTCCGCCATGCTCTGGTACAGAAGGTCCTGAGCTCTGGCGCAGCGGTTGATGTTCGCCTGGAGGAAGTTGAGGTCCATCGTTATTCGACGGACAGCGCAACCCCCTCGCGCACGGAGCCCGCGCCTTTGCTCAGCGCTGGCGGTCGAGTGACCCCGGGGCCCCTACCACCACGCTTACCGCCTTTCTACGTCGCCTTAGAGACGCGCGCCTTGCCGCAGGCATTACCGCCGCCTCTATGGTCGGCCGGTTTACCGGCCACACTGCAGCGGTTGCAGTGCTGCGGAGCGGAGCAGTCGGCAGCTTTGTGACCGTTCTTACCGCAGCGATAACACTCATCGCTACGGTCCGACTCGGCCTTACAGTTTGCTTTCAGGTGCCCCTTTTCGAGGTACCTGAAGCAACGCTGCGGTCGCCTCTCCAGCAGTGTCACCTGCGCAGACACCCAGCCAACCAGGAGCCTGCCGCCGTCCACCACTTTCTGCGCCGCAACCACGGGGCAGCGCAACCACACCGTCCCGAGGCCGGACGCGCCGACCGAGATACTGCCCGACCTAATCTGGTCGGCCGGACAGCCACCTGCTCGCGCAACCGCGGCGACTACGTCGGTGCTCGTCACCGAGTCGTCGAGTCCTGAGACCCTCAACTCGGCGCACTTCACCGGCCTGGCGATGCGCACGACCTCCTTGCCCAGAGACTCGCGGAACCTCCTTGCGAGGTTATCGGCTTTCTAGCCACGACATTCCACCCCTCCGCTAGAGGAGGTGGGGCGGGCGCGGGCTTGAAGGCGCCTGTCGACGAAGAGGAAGGCGGCTTCTCCGCCGCCTTCTTCGTCTTCCCTTTCCCAACCCCTTTCCCTTTACCCGCGAGGGCTTTGGGGACGGGGTTCGCGGTAACCGCGGCGACCGCCTTCGGCGCCGGGCCGGCCTTTTTGGCGGTTGAAGCCGCCTGCCTTGCCGCAGCAGCTAGCGGTGGGCCGACAAGCTTCTCCGGGAGAAGCCTGTCCTCCAGCCATGCCAGGCGGGCCGACACCATTGTCCCCATCTGCATCATAACCGTGCGACAGATCTCCTCGACCGACAAAGTCGTCGGTTCGATTCGATCGGCATCGGTGCACCGCTTTTTCTTCGCTGGGCGGGCCACCTCCTCTCGGGGAGACTCCTCGCCGGCGTTCGAGCGAGAGGGCGCGGGTCGTTCCCGCCGCCCACTCTCGTCAAACTCCGCCCTGAGGTTGGCCAGTTCCTTACGAAGTCGGCCACCTCGGCGCGCAGGCGGGCGTTTTCCGCCTGCAGCTGCCGCGTCTAGTCCGTCACCGTGCGAGACCCGATGGCCGCCATGGTCGCCTTGATGGAGGCCGCGGCTTCCTTCAGATCCCGCACGACATCAGACTTCAGGTTCTTCGATTTGCTGGCGATCGTTGCGATCAGCTCAGCGTCATCGAAGATGGCCCTCTGCAGCATGGTAGCGGTCTGGTCGTCCGGAGCCATTCTTGGCTCCAGCGCCGGAGACCGTGCGAGCCTCCTCTCCCGGTTTCAGCGGAACTTCGCCGCGGTCGCGGCGAGTTCCTCCTCCGCCTGGAGTTTCAGCTCTTGACGCCTTTCAGCGTCAAACGCGGCCTTAGCTGTGCTAAGGCCCACGTATTTCCCTGTCGTGGGCGGACGTCCGCGGCCACGACGCTCGGTCTTGTCGCCGGGACGCTCGGTGTCGGCGATCTCGGTAGGCATGTCGTCCTCCTCGGAGGAGGACGACAAACCGTCCCTGCTGGGATGACGTCGTTTGCGGTCCTGCCAAAAGCGGAAACCGCCTGACGCCACCGTAGTGAGGCTGCAGTCGGAAACCGAGGCAGCCTCGTCATCACGAGTTGGGATAACGGGGGCCATGTCGACATCGACTACGCCCTCGTTGTTATGCGGCTCGAAGCACAGCCGCTCCAACACCACCCGCGCTTCGGGAAGCGCAGTCGGTGTCGGCCCGCGCTGCGCAAGCCCGTCCAGTCCGGTGGTTTGGCCAGCGCCCGTCTTTGGGCGCGGCACTGTCACGTCCTTGTCATGCACGCGCCCGTCACGGGGCGCGGCATAACCTCCGTTGCAGCTTCGCTACCTTCTCTCTTTTGCTCCTTCACACACCCTCCCTCTCCAAAAACAGTTTTGCCCACCCCAGAGTACGAAGGGCTGACGGCGCCAAGCGCCGTGTGGGATTCCCCAGCCATAAGGCCGGGACCCACCTGGGGACATATCTTTATAAAACTGTCTTTCATGGTGCTGTTTGCTGATCCACAGCTTTGGGCGCTAACGACCAATACCCTTGGCCATTCATCCCAACGGCACGCCAGACCTTAGGATTGGGGTAATTTGAGAGGTTGTCTTCCTTTTGACTCCGGTCGCAAGGACCGCAGTCCCCGCTCCCGCTCGGGGTGTGCTATAAGCGGGCTACGGGTGCGCCCGGCGTGGCCTAAGCCAACAGCCGCTCTAGGGGGGACTCGCCGCGCGATTTGACTGCTTGCACGGAAGAGAAAACTTCCGTGGGCGATGGGGTCGTCACATCCCGACGCCGTTTAACTGATTGCACCAGAGAGAAGAACTGTATCCACAAGGGATAAGCCTTCGCTTCAGCGGGCGGTGGAGTCGTCACATCCCTACGCCGGTGGACTGATTGCATTGGAGAGAAAACTGTGTCCTCAAAGGACTCAGTTGTTTCCCCAGTGGGCGGTGGGGTCGTCACATCCCTACGCCGGGATGGACCACAGTTTACACTTAATACCTACAGTCATCCTTAGGTCATCTTTGGTCGATCTCGTTTGCTCTATCACCTTCTACAGCAGATCCTTTTTAAATAATATAATATACAAAAAATATGTATTAATCCTTCGCGAGATTAAATTAATGCTGCAGGTAAATTTCATCTCGCGCTTTATAATACCTAAAGGATTATGAGACAAACTAAGCTACCGCGAGTCTAAACTTGACAAAACTTTCTACGAGTAAACGACTAACTCACTGTTTAACGTACACTTAAACACAGCCGGGTTATACAACTTTAAACGTCCCTTACTTTCATAACAAAATTTCCTTATCTCCTTCACGTGTAACTTGCTACAACAAATAAAGCAATAACTTATGTGTTAGCTATTTAGTTTGATCAGAACGTGGAAGCCAAGAATTATTTCCTAGTGATAATCTAGGTTATCGCTTATTTTAACCACATATTAATTTAAATAAGCAATGGTAAAATTGAACTGACAACAGCGTAGGAAATACTGGATGCATACCGGCATTATTCCACAGTAGAATTTGGAGAAGGGAAATCATTTATGGAAAAGCGGTCACCAAGGGATTCCGTCAATCAAAAATCAGAGTATTTCTTTGTTATGATCTGAAATCAGCTTAAGCTTCGGGGACTTAAATAACATCGGCGAAAAATTGAACGGCCGGGGAACAGATGCCGCCGCCGTCGGGATCCACTCTCCTCAGTATCTTCAGTAGGAAGTGTTTTATAAAAGTTTGGGATAGATTTAAACATTTTAATGCTAATTGTACTTTCATAAGACTTTTTTAAATTATCCAATGCTTTTGTAAATTTTTTTTACCATTATAATCAATGTAAAGAAACGTTGAAATGGACAGGGGTAGTCAATTTATTGTCGGTTATACCTTCACATATTAAAATAACGCTTGTAAAATATGATCTTATTGTACTAACCGTTTAAAGAAATGTGATGATTCCTCGCTATCTATCATATCTTTGGAACCGGGACTCACTATTAAAGCACACTGATATTCGACAGCAGACCTAGGTGTTACGCTACCTATGTAAATGGTTCAGGCAATACAGACCTACTACCATCTTAATAATATAATATTAAATATCACAAATCGTTGGTTTGTTGAACAGAGATTCAATATCATGTCTTAAATTCTTGATCCACTTATTTTTTATCTTGATCTGAATTTGGACTAAAGACACCTACCTTCGAACGTTGATGTTTGGAAAAATGTGGTTGCTTTGGGATATTTCTCTTCTTCATAAACTCGACCTCAGGGAGAATCGAACCTTCGCCTCTTCATGGGGAGTATACTTGGCCCACATTTGCAAACTGATCGATCTACATTCCGCACCAACAATGTAATGTTTTACTTTTAAAAGATTTCTGTTCATATTGACGGCATGTTTTTGATTTTAATATGGTTCTTGTGAAAGCGCTTGTTAAGCTCTGACAAAGTACCCAATTACTAGCATTCCCATTGGGACAGTTCCATAATGAACGTCTTTCTTGAATATAATGATTTCCTAGTGCGTCCCGGTCCCCGGGCTGGGGTTCCGGCGCGGCTCCTACCGCTGCGTCTGCCGGCGGGGGTTCTACTTCCCGAACACCACGGCGGAGCACAGGTACTACAACGGCAGTGATATCGAAGAAGAATATGAGAAGCATCTCTTGGTAAGCACCATTAACAGATAAAAAATTGTAAAAGAAATATATCTAAAGTATATACATTATATTAAATTGAAGATGAAAAGAAGCAAAATTCGTATTAAAATATGTTTAATTAATACATTTTCATTCGTCGGTGATAAGTACAAGCAGCGGCTGAATTAAGCAATTCTAAGGAGTCGTACTTAAAATTAATTAGATTGTATTCTATTCATTTGATAGTTCACAACAAATTTGTAAAGGTTTTTTTATGGTAAGAAAGGTAATTAATAGGATTAATAATCTTTAATCTTTAGTCTAGAAGATTCTTAGCGTTCTTAGAAATACTTAATATACTTTGAGTACATTTCTCAAGATGCCTCTTGATATTTTGGGTAATTTTTTTTTCGTTTTGGTATATACATGCTCCGTTTTGCAGCACCAAATATCTTTGTACTCCACACCAGCGGCATTCGAATGTCTGCCGTGTGCCGAGGGTTGTGAGGCGTGCGTGGATGGGTCGCCGTGCGTGGCCGCGTTGAACTGGGTGGCCAGGAGCTCCATATTTGCGTTGGCCTGTTTTGTGATATCGTGTTTGCCTTTCATAGTATATTTCACTATAAAGTATGGACACGTTAGAGTGAGTATGAAGAAATTATTCTAATCTAATAATTTATTAAATCACAGCGATATTGATTACTATTGACAGGAAAATTTGTTGGAGAAATAAAATTAAATTTATATGAGAACACTGTTACTGGTATTCATTATAAATAATCAACAGCCCAATTAATTGCAACAAAACATTTCACATGACTTACAGACCCAAGAATTACATCAAACCATCATTACCTAAACAGTACCGTATGTATTATTAACTTCTAGGTGGTCCGAGCTGCAAGTCCTGCCCTTCTCAGGGTCATAGTTTTAGGTGCTGCTCTTATATACTGCACCACGTTAGTAATGTACGGAAGGCCCACAGTGTTTACCTGCACAGCAAGGGTCTGGTTGCGAGAGGTCGGCTTCTGTCTCACATATGGAGCGTTGATGTTGAAGACTTGGAGGTTTGTATACTCTATGAAGATAACGATGAACGATTCAAAAGATATAGAATGTAAAAGAAAGAACTTGATCTCCCAATGGAATTTAAAACAATACATATAATAAAAATAGATAAGGAAGTGGATGATGTCCTCGATGTAGCTAAACGCGAGGAACTGCTTTACACATTGAGACACTTCCATCCCGTTTAAACCGACATATGATATTAACTATACTGTACATGCCAGCCTGGCCTATGTCCAGCAGTAAACGTCTATCGACCGATACAGTTGATGATCATGATACTGTACATTATTTTTCTTCTTCTTTGCTACTTCAACTAGTAAAGATTGCATATATAATTCTTTACAAGAATTTATCAAATTAGTAATTACACGATTTTTAAGTAATTATTAAATTAATAAATGTACCAAATCTTTTTGTATTCTAGTCAATATAATGTTGAAGGCGATTTTAAACAATTTCTTTTTATATAAAATAATAATTGAATAATAAAATGAATCGCTTTCTTCTGTATCTCACACATGACATCCGAAATTATTTCATTACGTAGCAACACTTCTTATTTCGCAAAGCCTTAAATAAGAAAGTAACCTTTAAATTTCTACTTCTGATCCAATTTCCGGAATCGTAAATGTTTAGCTGAAGCGCCTAATGCATAGCGACAGTCGAATTTGCGTAATAAATTGATTTAATTTATATCGAATTTTACTTTGTACCAGTTGTCTCATTTGGCCTGTCATTCTGTCATTTAATCGGATGCTGTTGCTAACTAATTTGCAAACACATTACCGTAGCCAGATGCCTCATTACATATAAATTGTCGAAGTCTTGTTCAATATCGTATAAGATTTCGAAGAACTTCACATTATACTAGTACTAAATTAAAATAATAAGACTAATACTAATCAAAACCATTCGGGGACTTTGTTCAACCTACTTGTAGCACCTATTGTTTAATATCAATATCAGCACCGATTAGGTTAAATTTATAATTAGATAGTAATCTAAAACCTTTACCTCTTTCTACTTCAACTTCTACTTTAAAAGACATTCTTTTATTAACTAATAATAATAGCAATACGTTTTTATTATTTATACAATCCTAAGGATCAGTCCAAAACGAGACCTCTGCTGGAGTAAAAATAATAGAAACTCTGTTTGATTTAGCTTTAGTTTTCATTAATTTTGCTACAAATATAATAACCAGCTCCACATTGATTCAACAGGATATCCATGATATTTCAAGTGAAATCAGCTAAAGCTGTGAAGATATCCGACATGTACTTACTGCGTCGGATAGGAGTGATTGTTGGAGTGGCATGTGTGCTGCTGTCGATTCGGACCCTTGTAGCACCTCCAGCGGTCATAGTTGGTCGAACCAGGGAAGATCTGAAGGCCTACTTATGCAATACGGATTGGTGGGATCATTCTTTTACAACACGTGAGTTAAACATATCAAATAGAAGACATGAATATTTCAGGGAAAAAATATTATGAAATATTATTAGATATGTCTTTGGATGAAAGTAATGAGTATATTATATAATTTATATGTGCCAGAGATAGAAAACCATAAAGTTTTAAATATATTTACAGTGGAAGTGATTTTCTTAATGTGGGGCATTCGGCTCTGCATAATGGTAAGGAAAGCACCCTCGGAGTTCAATGAGAGCCGGTTCATCTCTATGGCCATCTACAATGAATTTTTGCTCTCCGGTTTCCTGAATATATCCATGTAAGTATATATAGTTTACAATCTATCATTTGTCTTAAAACAGATATCTTCTAGGTATTTCCTAGAAGATATTTTAATTTGATACGTAAACACTGAAATTTCTGGATATTATTGGAAAGGGATAAATATCCTGTTCTTGATTTTTGTGTTTCATTTATTTGTTATAAAATTTCGGCTTTAGCCCACAACTTAATGATTGATATACTAGGTTCTACGGAACCGAATATAAAATTTATTAGGCCCCTGTTACTAGTATTGGATTTATAAAATGTATTGTTAATAAAAATAATGTGGTCTGTAAACCGGATCATCTTATAAATTTAGTTTAGATATGTTAGGTATTTATTATAGATATATATGAAGCAGTCATTAAGACGAACTATTTTAGAACCGTCTGCGATATTAAAAGCAATATGAATTACTTATATAAATATTGCGACAGAATTCAGAAAATCTAACTATAAAAACTTCTTTTTTTCAACTTTTTAATTATTTTGAATTTGGAACACGTATATTATTTTAAAAACTTCTTTCGATTTTGCGCCATTTCACAGATTTTTTCGTATTCATTATCAAATTACAATATAGAATGGGGTGTTAAGGAAAATAGGATTGCAGTGATCGCCTTGCACGAAGTGGGTCCGGAGCCGGTCCGGCCGGTCATATTCCGGACACTTCAAACGCTTGGTATCAACCAACGGGGATGTTCGTATATCGTACCATCAACAGATACAACAACACTTCCTCTGACCAGATGAAGATCAGAAAAGATCGGTGCGGCCGCGTGCTGATAGAACCACAAAGGCTGTTAATGCTATTAAAGCCAGAATTCGTGGAAACTTCATTATGAAGCAAAAAATCTCATCGTGAGAAATGAAGATTCCCGCTAGGAGTGTGTCGCGTATTATAAAACAAGACCTGAAGCTCGGTGCTCGGTGCTCGGTGCTCGGTGCTCGGTGCTCGGTGCTTATCGTCGATATACAGCCCCAGGACATGCCCTAAATCGATCTTTACAATTAAAGATGGATGGAGTGGATCGATCAAAACGCCTTCTGTCGTGATACGCGGGCGAAAGAAAAACGTACAACGTGGCGATCATCCTGCGTCAGTGATGGATTGGTGGGGCGTCTTATCAAGGAGTCACAAAACTAAATTTTTATGAAAAAGGAGTGAAAACTTCAGCCAAAGTGTAACAAGATACAGTCTTGGATCATACCGTGAAACCTGTCAGCAATACTTTTTAAAAATATACCGGACTTTCCAGCAGGACTCTGCACCTGGTCACAAGGCACGAACTACCCAAGGCTGGCTTGAAACAAACGTTCCGAACTTTATAAGAGCTGAAGACTGGCTTTCATCTAGTCCAGACTTCAAATTAATGTCAGTTTTAGGGAACATGGCCTGCCGAGAAACTTCCCTTGGAGACAGTACGTAAATCCATAGATTCGTGATACGTGGCCAAACAGATTAAAGGCCAGTGTAAAAGCCAAAGGTGGCCATTTCGAATGGAATATTGTTTTTTATTTTTTGCCGAGTCTAATAAATATGTAGGTATACATTTTAATAATATTACATTACTTTATAAAAAAAATGCATTTTCATTTGTAACAGAACTTAGGGCCGGACTAGGTGTAAACGTTTGCCCCCAACAGGTTCCCGCCTGATCGTGGCGGAGGTGCATAGTAGCCGTGGCTGGGTCGCCCACCGTGAAGCGAAGAAAAACCCACCCGGCCGGCCCGAGACTACTCCAGGTTGGAGCTCCGGTGGTCCACTATGAGCTCACCTCCGATGCGGGCCGGTGGGCTGCAGGGGCGGCTTTATGCTGCCCTTTGCAGCCGAGGAGGAGTCGCGGAGGGAGTACCCTCTGCGATTAATCGGTGTCGCACCAGCGATGCGGCGGCGGTGGGGCCGCGAGGGAAAAAGAGTGTCGGTATTGCGATGCGCCGTTCTCCCTATCCTCCGCGGCCATATAATGTGTGGCGGAAGGACTGACATCGGATCCGCCACAGGGAGTCGAGAGAGTTTTCTCTCTTGGCTGCCATGGCCTCTAGGTGACGAGTTCGGGGGAATTCGTTGCCCGCGCGACTGCAAGAGGCCGAGGAGGGAAGGCGCTGTGTGTTCCAGAGTGCCTCCACAGAGGTGTAAAGAGAGGATTTTTCCCTCCCTCCCGAGGTGTGACTACGTTCTGGGGCCAGCGCTGGCGGGGTCGCGGAAGTGTGCGAAAGCGTTCCCGTGACCCTACCTTAAAGCGACGAGGAAGAACATCCTGGAGGTTTTAGTCGGTGCAAGTCCGACATAACTTGTCCTTGCACCCGCGAGGACGGGTATGCGCAGGCATTTCCCCCATGTTAATCAAAAAAAAGGAATAAACGTTTATTGATAACTACATGTATATATATATCGTCAAACTAAGTAGAAATCCGTTCACCTTTATTGTTAAAGGAATACATTAACCCTAGACTAATTTCAATCAGACTGAAAGGGTTACTTCAGTGTCGGTGTGCTTAATGAGATTGATGCATTAGACGACTACAATTCCATAAAATGTTAAGTGATGAAAGTTTGCACTGAAGTAAATTGACTAGTAAATTAAATCAATAACATAGTAAATAAGAAATGAAAGAAGTATGAAATCGGAAATAATAGAAATCAAAAAAGATGTAGATGTAAAGGCTAAAAATAACTTGGAATGTAAAACAAAAGGAAAATGTATGAAACGAGTTAAATACATAAGTAGAATTTGATAAGTAATGCGGTGATGGATGAAGGAAAGAAGAGAATGATATAAAATGTGAAGGACAAAAGGAGAAATGGAATGTGAAAATAAATATCAAAAGTCAGACAGGATCCTGTCCCACCCTGCCAGGGAACGTGAAAAGAAAATTACTTAATTTCTATAGTCTTCACATTATTTTTATTAAAAAAGTTTTAGTGAAGATTTATCTGTACACGTTCAAATCTAAATTGAAAATCTCTTCGATTCACACACCATACGGGTTTATACCTTGACATGGTTTCATCAATGGATGTTCTTCATCCTTCCTTGGTATCCATTTATTGAGCTTCCATGAGATTGTTTACTTAGTTAACATCTAAAAAGTTAATTAATCTTAAATAAAAGTTAATTGTAAGGAGTGTAAGGGGCAGAACAACTCACGGGACTCAAGCCAACCTCACCTGCTCGTGGTGCACCCTGCTGATCAACAAACGAGGGTCTGGTTCCCACCCATACAAACTGAGAAGGCTATGGTGACTGTTAAAAGTCACGCAAAGCCGTTAAATGCGGGACGGATGGATGTTGAGATCCTTGCAAAGGGTCTACATCCAGCAGTGGACGTCCATCGGAATGATGATAATGATAATGAAAAATTAATTAAAATAAATTAATCTCTTTTGTTCTTCTTAAAATATTCACTTAATAAAATAAAGCAGAAAGTGTTAATGTCCTGCTCTGATCCACAACTCTTGGTTACTTTCAAAGCAAAATATTGAACCAGAGACAATACAACTGATATACATAAAAATGTATGCACTCCAACTCGCCGCCGGAAGCCGGAGCTGAACTGGAATGCTAATATTTTCCATTTGGTTTCAGGTTGTTCCTACAGTCACCGGCAAATCCCGATCTACTGTATATAATATTTTTTTGTCACACACAGCTGACGGTTACTCTGCTGCTGTGTTTCATCTTCGGAAGTAAGGTGGGCATCGATTTATGTAATCATAGTTTAAAGGTTAACTTATGCAGATTATTTATTTTATATTTTATAGTAAGAATTTTAAATACCGGAGCGATAACTTACTGATAACTTACAAAATAGTAAAAGTACTGTAAATCAATAGAAACGTAGTCACAAAATTAACTTACTAAATAGTATAGACACTACTGCTGCTAGGTCTCTGGTAAAGTAGACCGTCTAGGTAGGTACCACCGCAGCGCCTGTTGTAGCCGACAGACAACAGTGTGTAAACATTACTATATCCCGGTTCGAAGGACCCTATAGTTAGTGAAATTTCTGAGGTAACATTTTTTGTTTCAAGGCGACGAGCGCGATGTGGTGGTGTGCGAGTCACTTACCATCAGGTAAACGTCCCGCTCATCTCGTCGCTTTGTCGAATAAAAAAAAAAATTTTCTAGTCTTTTTTTTCGTTCACCTGATGGTAAGTAATACGCCCGCCCATAATAACGCAGCGCTAGTTGGAATGGTATGCACTGCACCACATTGCACTTATCGCCTGAGACATAAGACGTTGAGTGTCGTTACCCTAGTAATTACACTATCTACAGCGCCCTTCAAACCGGATCACAGTAATGTTTGTCAGCTGCAGTAGGAGCTGCGGTGGTACCGACCTAGACAGTCTCCGGCAACAGAGACCTACCACCAGAGCCTATGCGCGTAATCTCACCAGATTGTATATTCCAAATATAATCTGTATCCCAGCATATTTCTTTTATTCACGAGATCCTTCTATTACAGGCATATATGGTATTTAGAGGTCACGGGAAAGAAGAAAGAGAGAAAACCGGAAAGTTTCGATCGAGACCTGCCGATTCTACGTACACCATGACGACAAACAACACCCACTTCTGTGATAACATGACTGAAAGAGAGTTAGAGGTAGAGATCTTACCGTGCTCTTCAGTAATAGTAAGTTTCTATTGCTGGAAGCGGTTCCACCACAGCTCCTGTTTCTGCCGCCAAACAACTGTGTGCAAACATTAAAACTGTCCGGGTTGAAGGGCGTTGTAGCTAGTGAAATTACTGGGGCAACGAGACTTAACATTTTATGTCTCAAAGCGACGAGCGCTCTGTGGTGTTGTGAGTATCACTGCTCGTCTGATGTTATGTTATCCATTATCCTTAGAAATAATCTGTTGAAGTCTGCTGTGATCTGTTTAGGAGGAGTTCAAAAAGTTAAGAAATCAGCTCGACAAGCTGCGGGAGCGGTGCGGCTCCAACTCGAACATAGCCAGGTGCATAACGGAGATGCAGGACGCGGCCGTCCTCCACGAGCACAAGGCGAACGCCGCCGAGCACTCCGCGCCCCTGAGACTGAACAACGTGTTCAACGCGGTGGCCGGCCGGCTCATGTGCACCGTCACGCCCAACGAGGAGTCCAGCAGCAGCGGGAGGGACATGCCGTTCGAACCTCCCCCGCCCGCCTACAGGCAGAAAGCGACGCCGACGAAAAGCGGCGACACCAGCAACGCGGAGCAGAGCCATACCGACGTAACCACCGACTCGCCGAAGAGGAAAGAGAACCACGACGCGAAAGATGAGAAGCAAAATGGTGTGTTCAGAATATCGGGTGAGGCTAACTGCAGCGACGTGCGGCCTCCTGAAGTGGCAAGTAGAACTGCACCGAGCACGAGCACGAGCGAGAGGAGCGAGATGAGGAGTAGTCCCAGCACTTCGGAGGCGACGCGGGGCGGGGTCCGCTCGGGCCACGCGAGGACCCACGCCATAGTCATTAACTTGGACGACAAGAGTAGGTTCACTGAGGAAGTGACGGTGTGAGGAGTTTGTTTGGACGCGACCACTGTACTTACCAATTTCTTTATTTTTTAATTGACGATTCGAACGAGGTGCTGGTTAGGATATCCTGTATATATACAGCATCACATCGTGTTCGTCATCTTGAGACAGAACATGTTAAAACTCGTTACCCCAGTAATAATCACCAGCTATAATATTCAAAACGGAACACAGTAATGTTTACACAATACTGCTTGACGACATAGGAGCGGTAACGGTATCCGGCAACAAAAACTTACCACCAGTGATCACCATTGACGTCCACGATCCAAACAGTCAAATCACACCTTTCCTGCTGAGCTGCTGAACCTTTAAGTACTGTCCAAATACTGTTTTCGGGGTAGGCAGTAAAAGAATCTTACTGCCGTCCTCAATTAGTATTTTTTTTGTTTCTCTGGTAATAACGTGGACTCTGGTCCGATCCCTGAGCCAAATAATACCGCTGCATCAGATTTGCGGTTGCCAACATATGAGTGCCAGATCGTTCTAGAAGGAGCATATTACTCCTTCCGTTCAAGTTAAGTATTAGCTCCTTGTGGATGAAAGAACTCAGCTATGTATGACCTTGCAATCAAACTAAGGATCTTCGTGTTACAACAGGTCGTTAGCTGTTGCATTCACGATCATCAGCCAAGAGACGTCCACAGCTGGACATAGGGCCAGCCAACTCGATCAGGGTGTTAACCAGGAATTTATATGGAGGGATTTGGACTATTTCCCACCACGCTGGCCCAATGCGGGTTGGTGTCTGTTTATTAGCAGGGTGCACCGGCAGCAGGTGAGGTTGGCTTGGATGACTTGAGTTGTTGTGCGGGATCCCTTACACCCTTGCTGCATTATAAATGCAACATACGAGTAGTTGGTCTCTGATGAAATTTTCGTTTCTTTTACAGTACATTATTATACTTATCTAATATAGTTTTAGTTTAAATATACATAAATAAATGTAAATGCTAGTCTTTTCTGTGATTACTAGTCTAAGGTGGCGTTAGGTTATAACGAATATTATTGTCATAAGATGCATATCAAACGTGTTACTTCCAAGGGTTCCATTGTAAATATTTAACGTTTCACGCATTGTATATACAAAATATTCGTTACAGATTTTTTTCTAATCTCAAAGCTCGTAAATTTCTCTGTAGAATGGGAAAGAAAGCTTTGTGTTAAACTAGCGGACTTCTGAGGTTCTGATAACATTGTTGAAAGCTTTATAAGTAAATATAACTACTGATTGAATGAGAGCGACGCCCACTTCAAGTGTGAGAGAGATAGAGGATAACGTCGAATATACTGATAGATTTCATAAGTTCTATAAATAAATATATTGTTTTTTTAACAATTATCATTTCTTCTCTAAATTAACTGTAATTTATGTTTATATTTGTGATGGTTATTGCAGTATTATGGATATTCCTGTACACCGTAAATAATGTATAATGTAGAAGCTATGAAAGACAACTAGTGACAACGGGATTTGTAAATATAGTTTATAAAGAAGTTTTGTATATATACATACTATTATATCACATTGTGAACATATAAATCGTTTCGACGATATATAGTAAGAACAGTTATTATCTATTCAAATCATAGTATAAATATTTATAATAAAAATCTACATATTGTTTGATGCTCTGCCCCGTAATGTATACTCGAAGTTTTCTTAAAGATCACAAATCTTTTATATATATCTAACGAAATCTCTTTCGCCGTAAAGATATAGACAATCTTATATTTTCAATATATTTATTACAATTTATCATTTAACAATTAATCTTTATTAATATGTTCATAATTTTTACAAACATTAGTTATCCCATTGTCTATCTGCACACTGCAAGGTCATAATAAAGCATGAACGAAGTTTGAACTAAAAATTAATATATGTTAAGATTGTAAATATATGTAAATTTATTAATTTTAATAAAATTTATGAATCGTTATATTGATATTGATAAAACTGTAAATAATATAACATATGTTGATATATATTATTTCGCGATAACAATGGATGATCAGCCAAACGCTTGCATAGTCTACTCGGTGGTAGCGAACGATACGCGTACTATGAAACTATTCGCTGTAAAGATATATTTCCAATTGTAACAGAAATAAACGAGTTGAAATAAGTAATAGTAATATTTTTTTTATTTATTTATAGTCAAAGGCACTCACTCAAAGGGCAATGGTGATGGCTGTGCTCAGAGTTCAGCGCGATCGAATCAGAAATGTGGAGATCCGCAAAACTTACATAGGCCAAAGGATTGCTAGACTTAAGTGGCAGTGAGCGGGGACGTTGTTCGAAGGATCGACGGCTGATGAGGCAGCAAGGTCCTGGAGTAGCGCCCGCGTACCGGTAGACGTGGTGTTGGGAGGCCTCCTACAAAATCGACCGACGATTTGGTGAGAATCGCAGGAACGCACTGGATGCTAGCAACGCGGTACTGCTGGGCGGTATTGATATGGAGATCTTTGGGGGAGGCCTATGTCCAGCAGTGGACGTCTATCGGCTAATGATGATAATGATATTTATCATATTTCTTTTATTTTTATATCTCTAAACTAATCTTAACATGTTATAACGAGGCTGTTATTCCTAACGTCAAGCGGAGAGACAGGAAGTACCTGCGATATTAATAGCCTATTTTTTTTTATGCAATTGATGATACGAGAAGGACGTCCACCTGATGGTAAGTGATACGTCTGCCTATAACAGTGTGGCGCTAATTAGAATGGTATAACATTGCACCACATAGCGTTCGTCGCCTTAAGACATAAGATGTTGACTCGTTACCCTAGTTATTACACTAGCTACAGCACCCTTCAAACCGGGGCATAGTAATGTTTATACACTACTGTCTAACGGCTGCAATAGGCACTGCGATGGTACCTAGACATGAGTACCAAGACATGAGTTAGTATATATACCTACACATGAGTACATAGTACCAAGACATAGAGGCCTACCGCCGCTTTTTTTAATTCGTCTCCATAGCAACATCGCCTTGTTCTGGTTGTCAACAAATGAGGATCGAAGTATTCTAAGCGAGCGTACTCCATCATATTCGAACTTATTTTCACTTACCACCATGCAAAATGTTGATCAATTGAGGAGTTCACCTGGTGGTATGTAATAAGCTATAACTTATGATCAATGAGGCGCTAATACTCTTTAAATATTTTGATTACTGTGCAAACATTACTGTCTTCCAGTTTGATGGTAGCTAGTAAAATTACTACGATGACAGCACCACGACGACGGCTATGAATACCATCTTTATTACCAACACTTTATTAAGAGTGATATTTACGTACATAGACGATACGTACAATATTTGGTAAAGTTTGATGCAATGGGAACTCTTTTGTTATTGTTTTTTTTTTAATTAAAAAATTAAACAGGTGAAGGTATATTATATTGACAAACGTATGTAAAATCAAACAGTCAAATTTGTTTTCGGGGGCGAACATGAATAAATCATGAGTGAATAGAAAAAGTCACCCCATTATATTTAAACTGCTATTCAAATATGGGCGGTCCGCTGCTATGCTCCCTGTTATACCACATTCAGGTTTGTACATCGCAGTAATACTGAAACTGAAAATAATTCAATGTTACTACAAGGAATATTAAAAAGGACAAAATCCTTCTTATTTATTCTCTCAACTTAGAGCTATTTCAGGATCTCTAAGGATCCAACTTTGAAGAATATCACTTACAATGTAAAATAATTATTGGAATCGAATATGTTATATACCGGGAATTGAACCGTTCCGAAGTTATCGCGACACAATAAATCCTCCTCATCATCATCAGCTCTCACAGTCCACTAATAGACGTGGAGCTCTCCCTAGAATACAACTTAGTCCGATGTACTCGGTCTACTTTCATCAAACGTTTTTCTTTAATGGAACCAAGTGACAAAAATAGACAGGGATCTTGTGGCTTTCTCACATGTACAGAGTCAAGGCGGTGATGAAGATAGAGAAGGATGGAAGCCGTCAGTGATGCCAATCCAATATCATCATCAGCAGCAGCCTATAGACGTCCATTGCTGAACATAGGCCTCCCTTAAAGATCTCCACATACAGTCAGCATGGCCCCCAGAACCGCTGGTAGTAAAGGCTGTCGTATGTGGGGTTAATATCGAGGGATTTGGGTCATTTCCCACCACGCTGGCCCAATGCGCGTTGGCGGGGGCTAACGCCTCGTTTGTTGATTAGCACGGTGTACCACGAGCAGATGAAGTTGGCTTGGGACCCGTCAGTTGTTGTGCGGGACCCTGCACCCTTTACCAAATCATGTAAATATATTAAATTCACTCGCTTTCAGATCGTCGATATTTAAAAAGGAAACTCTTCTTATCACTCGTATCTTCTGCCGACATCCTGAACTATTTCTCCGAAGTGCACGGGGAGATGAACAATTGGGATAAAAGCATTTCCGGTCACATTGTAAGTACTATATGTACCCTGCATTTCTTTACGAGTTCTGTGATTTTTTAGGTTAAATTTAACTCGAATTTAACATGGTGTTTAGTGATAGAGGACGTGGATGGTGAAGCGCCTAGGTTCTGAATACTCCGACATTCATATGTTAGCTTATCTGACAGGTGGATAAAAGTGGTGACAACAACGCTGTGAAGACACCCGCGGAAAAGGAAGATAACTGTCAATAAGCGGGCAGAGAACGGATTCATACAGCAAACGATCGACAGGAGCAGAAAAATGGAGATGAAACCTTCGTCCGAAGGCGGACACAATGGAGCTGATGTAGATAGACAGATTGCTAGGCTACCTAGGCGGGTTCGACAATCCCTACCATTAATCAAATTCCACCAGATGTGGTCTCAGAATCGAACCTGGAACTTCCGTGTTATTAATAGTATATAAATTAGTAAAGATATCTGTGGTTGTCATTGCTGATAAGAGATCAAGTTTATCCAAATGGTATGGTTATAGGAGACCTATTATTTTTGC
Organism: Ornithoptera alexandrae; assembly: GCA_029030555.1. Lineage (NCBI taxonomy): Eukaryota > Metazoa > Arthropoda > Insecta > Lepidoptera > Papilionidae > Ornithoptera > Ornithoptera alexandrae. The sequence continues at coordinate 12,926,953 of JARDVY010000288.1, read as the reverse complement.
AATTGCTACTGTAATTTATTTTTTTATATATATAGTTGAGCATGTCCGGTGGATCCTGTACTCGATACGAATGCGACTCCAAGAAGGCAATAGACGTGTTGAAAACATGGCTACAGACCCACGAGGAAGCGCAGGTATGACCTCAATATTACTAGAACAACAAAGCTATTAAAATGTTAACTCCCATGACCTCACGAAGCTTTTGACTGGAAGTACAGGAATGCACACAGGCATATCAACATTACCTATTCCGCTCCTGTCCTGCAACAAGTAGTCTCTTGGTGAAGCGTCGTCGATACAGCTTTAACGTACGAGATCGTTCATATTCTTCAACTTTTCCAAGATAATAATGCTTGCAGTTTTTACAGCAAAAATCCAAAAATCTCCAGGACAATGTTGGTGACAACCCCAATTCCTGAAGATTTTTTAATGATCATTGACATCTGTCATTAAAAATAAAAATCTTACAATAATTCTTTCTACATAACTAGAAACTGCTTTCCGTAGTGTTCTATATACATCAGTGAATACTCCCTGATAGTATTCTCACCAGAAAAGATCTGACACATCAATATATGTCGTTGCAGATAATGGTTGGCAGCATCCTAGTGGTGTTCGGGCTGTGGTGGTTGGTCCGGACGATATTTACACTGTTCATTAACCTTGTTTGTCCTCTGCTGTTTGTCCTGCTGGCCGTTGTAAGTAACCTATTGCCGAAGCGAACTTCCACAACACTTGGCTGCGGAATCGAACTGCTGTCCTCCGTTTTAGGGCTCAGCTAGTGCTTAACGGAAGCAGTTATAATGAAACACAGTTGTTGTTTCTGTATGAAATAAATTATCTACATTATTAATATATCTCTTCAGTATAAGACGCGTTCAGTTACGTTCTTCTAGGGAAAGGATTTACTCAATTTCATGGACAGTACGTACGTTCCTGCACAAGAAAATTATTTTTCGTTAAGTTTCCTTGGGTTACTCTAAATTTTTCTATTCATCATCAGCCGGTAGACGTCCGCTACTAGACATAGGCCTCTCCCAAAGATTTCCACGTTTGTAGGAATTCATATGGAGGGATTTGGGGCCATTTCCTACCACGCTGCCCCATACGGGTTAGTGGGAGTCAGCCTCGTTCGTTGATTAGCAGAATGCACCGCGAGCAGATGACGTTGACTTGGGTCCCGTAAGTTGTGCGGTGTTGGCAAAGATCCGGTCCTTCCTAAACAGATCCTTGCTAAACAGATATAGCGGCGACACTTTAATACAGTGATGAAATTTTTCTATCAGTTTATATTAATTCAGAATTACTGCTCAACCTTTCGTAACGAAAGGAAATATACAACATGATAATCTAAACTAGTGTGTAGTAAATAACCAAGTAAATAGAATCTAAGAATAAAGATTTTCGTTGTTATAAACTAATTTTCCCTTTATCTCCAGCTATGCGTCCCACAACTCCGAGATCCTCTATTGGGACAAAATTATCCTGTACTAGCAAACGTGTTGAGAAGTATATTATTGAAAATGGCAGACAATTTGAAAACTTAAATCGTTCATGTAATAAACATAGTTAAAACCGAATTCTTTTTTCATTCTGAAACGGGGACCAAAAGATAAAAACTTCATTGTACTGTTAAGAGATGAAATCTTGAAGATAGAGGATTATGCGATCTATCACAGATTATATATATATTATTTAATGTAAAATGTGATCGCGATGGACCAAGAGATATAAATGTAAAGAGTTTTTACTAACAAGTTATATGCTAGCTATTAATCACGAGACGAAGTTGTCCAAGGAACTGTTTCAAGACAGTTGTCCTTTTTTGTGATGCCGCGTCATTTATATCGCAAACATCACCAGAATAATAAAAACATATTTTTGTCAATTTATACAGTATATAGATGTTTTTCTTCAATCTTTCTAGATATAACAATTTCGCAAATTTCTTAATAGGGTCTTCTCTTACAGTCGGTAGATTAACTGTATATTATTTTTCTCTTCACAACCTGAAAGGTTGACTGGAAGAGAAAACCACGTCGAATTATATCCACCGTTTTAATTATACTATCACTATTGTATTTACATTTGTATTGTATTTCCTAAAAAGGCTTAATAAATACAATTAAATATTACATAATATATATAAACAACTAGTTCTATATACTTGTCGCTTCCTGTCCATTATGTGTGCGGGAAAGGGTGAACTGCTAGCTGGAACTCTGACATGAAATAAATGAAGGTAACATTGCCTCTTCGATGAGTGAAGACGAAAGTCGTAGCATATTTATGGAATATCGTATGTAAATAATAGGAAATATAAAAGAGAGGAACAAAAATAGATAAGGAACTCAACTGAATATAAACATGTTATCAAGAACGAAATGGTAATAAAATAAAATCGTGAAAGGTAGTAAATAGTAAATAATAAAATAACAAATAAGATAAGGAAAGAAAATGTAAAGATATGTAAGACAAATAGTAAAAGAAAGAGGACAAAAGATAATGCGAGGTATGAAACAGGAAAGAAATGAAGTAAGAAAATGTATAAATAATAAAGAAATAAATTAATGCAATTGAAACGAAAAAGACGTGACCCGAAGCACGTAGAGGACGCAAAACAAAAACAGCTAAATATTGTTCCCACCGCTGGGACTCCGAGCCATCTCACAAGAAATATTAATGCCACAAAATGTAAAAGACATAAAACCTATTTCATTATATTACTGTTAAAAAAAGTAAAAATGTATATAAAGTTGGATATTTAGTAAGATTACTTTTCCCGCTCTCGGAAATAACATGTAAACGGCCACGGAAGCTGATGCCGCGATAAGCCGCCATATTGTTTATTTTATTGGGTACACGAACGTAACTTTCAAAATGGCCGCCGTTGCGGTTCCCGCTGGACTCGTTATAAACAGGTTATTGGAACGGGAACGTTGTTTATAACGGCCCTAATTGTTATTTCGCGCGCTTACTTTGTATTTATGTTAAATTAATTAACAACATCATAGTGTACCTAAATTAGTTTATACTAAATAGTCAAACAATTAATTCACTAGTGGTAGGTCTCTGTTACCGGACACCGTCTAGATAGATACCACCGCAAGTTGTGCAGTGTCGGGCTAAAAGAGTCTAGGAGTTGCGCAAGCCTTGAGGGTGGGGACCCCTATCGCTCAACAAACGAACCTGTGTGGAACAGCGTTTGCCTAAGCGATGGTGCCTAGGAGAGTTAGGCCCCTCCTCAGAGACATGTTAACACAAAGTGTAGAGGGGCACTGGTGCGTTGTGTGAGAGATCCCGAAGCCTCTCCGAATGCACTGATGCAAACTACCGAGGGGGTTTTAGTGAGTAAGAATCTCACATAACCCTGACTTCCCCAAGAAGCAAAGTATGTTTTGAAGATTTCTCCCTGAAACAAAAAAAAAAGGTAGGTACTACCGCAGCGCCTGCAGCCGACAAACATTAGCATGCAAATACTATTGTGTTCCGGATTGAAGGGCGCTGTAGCTAGTGTAATTACTGGGATAACGAGAGTCAACATATTGTGTTAGGCGATATTGTTATAGACGGAGGTACCATTTAAGATCAGGCGATATCCTCCTCTTTTGAACACTTAATTGAAAAAAAAATTGTCAACATATTGCGTGGAGTGCTTGCAGCAGTTACAGCTTCCGGCAACCACATGCCAATTGAACTATTTGGGTAGGCTTATGTTCGCAGCAGAAGACAACAGACTGAAATGACAATGATGATGAATGTTGAAGTGTTTTAGGAACAAAAACAGTACTAACATTTGAGTTGTTTACCATTATTAAACTTCATCATCATCAGCCGATAGACGTTCACTGCTGGATATAGGTCTCTCCCAAAGATCCCCAAATCTATCGGTCCTGCGCCGCCCGCATCGCTGGGCACCAGGGGCTGTCGTTTGTAGGGGTTTCATAAGTAAGGATTTAGGCTATTTCCCGGCACGCTCGCCCAATGCTGGTTGATGTGAGCCAGAGTCTCGTTTGTTGATCAGCAGGCTGCACTACGGGCAGGTGAGGTTGGCTTGGGTCCCGTGAGTTGTTGTGCGGAACCCCTTACACCCCTTATTAAACATAGTGCATTGAAATGTTTTCCGACTAGGCACTAATACTTATCAACTAATATAAGGATAAGGGATACTTTTTGCTTTGGAAATATTAAACGAAGTTTTGCTGCTTCCAAAATGGTAAATAATCTTAGTGTAAACGGATAATGTATATTAAAGAGACTTTAAACTAGAAGTTGAAAAGCTGTTTGAAAATTTTAAACCGTTTAACGAAACCGTTAAACGGTTTTCCATGTTTGTTTAATTGTTTGAAAATTGTATCCTCATTCAGCTGCAGTGTTGTTTATATGCAGCAGGGATATATTGAGAAGGATAATATATATTTAGAAGCAAATATCATTATCATCATCATCAGCCGATAGACATCCACTGCTGGACATAGGCCTCCCCCAAAGATCCCCACGTCGATCGTTCCTGTGACGCCTGCATCGGCGGGTACCAGAGGCCCTCATTTAAAGGGGTTCATATTCCTATATGAATCCTCCTAGATTTGGACTATTTCCCACCACGCTGGTCCAGTGCGGATTAGTGGGAACTAGAGCCTCGTTTGGCAGGGTGCACCACAAGCAGGTGAGGTTGGCTTGGGTTGGTGGTCAGTTGTTGTACAGGACCCCTTACACTCCTCAAGGAAACAAATATAGATAGATAATTATGAGTAGATCTTAACGTAAGCAAATTTAACGGAAATTGTGTTTCGAACGGTAGTCATTAAATATATTTATGTTAAAAACAATTGTTTATATAAATAATGTGCGATATTCCTTAATACATGTATTGGATATGTCACTCGCAAATAATATGCGATACGTAACGTATATAAGTAAACGAGATAGAAAAAAAATAATATAGGATTTATACGTATCTACTCGTTGACAGGGCATCCGGAATATGCGTGAACATTCAATTTCCTGTCAGTCGAGATCTCAGTGTTCGCACGTGAAACGTAATAAATGAGCTTTCATGTAACAACCTGATCGGATATCCAATAAAATAAAACCTTTATACGAATGGACGAAACAACACCCCGCGGGAAATAAAAGCCAATTGGAAATTTTAATGTTTTCATTCATATGCATTTTCCACAGAAATGTATACCGGATACGTAGTTAATTGGAAGATTATATCTCATAGCAGCCACACGGCGGAAGTGAGCCTTACGACTGCTTGATTAGTTCGATCCCAAGGTAATGTACCGAGCCGTTCGCAAGGCTTCCCAGACTGAGGCCCTGGTCGGCAGAAATGTACTAGCCTAAGGGTTGTTCCCCATCCCAAGAGCCTATCGCTCGACGGATCACGTTCATCTGATTTTTATCCGCCTTCCAGAAAGGGTAGTTATAATTAACGTATATCTCATCTTACTTTTCCATACTTATTAAAGATAATATTTACGACCATATTTACTATAAATCATCATAATTGTGTGATTATAGTATTGAAGATGAAGACCTTTCCTTACCTTTCATCAGTAGTGTGAAAACGTTTACCTGCTTGGATGTCAAGGACGCTGATAGCTGTATAATGAGACTGAACAGCTATTGATAAATCACTACGAGCTAACTGTAATGTTGTGTGCATATTCTAACATAACTTACTGCAATAAAGTATGGACTTACCATCAAGAGAGTCTCGAAAACGTAAGACAAGAACGTCAGCTGATAGTAAGTTTTTTTGTCGTATGATTATGGTGATTTATAATATGATCATTAAACCTGTATAGGTTTCCCATGAAGGAGAGCCAGCACGCTGCGGCTTTCAGTCCGCCGACTCCTGCAGCAATTCTCTTGGTAAAAAACGTCTCTTAGGAAAGTGTGCATGTAGTGGAGTGAACCCGTTTAGATGGATAGTATGTAATAGTATAATTCATCATTATTATCATCAGCCGATAGATTAGACAACTAGTGCAATGAGTAGTAAACTGAATTAAACCGAGTGGTCAATATTAGTACGTGTTTAACTGAATTAAAGCGAGTAGTCAATATTAGTACGTTTTTAACTGAATTAAAGCGAGTTGTCAATATTAGTACGTTTTAAACTCAATTAAAATGAGTAGTCAATATTAGTACGTGTTTAACTGAATTAAAGCGAGTAGTCAATATTAGTACGTTTTTAACTGAATTAAAGCGAGTTGTCAATATTAGTACGTTTTAAACTCAATTAAAATGAGTAGTCAATATTAGTACGAGTTTAACTGAAGTAAAGCGAGTTGTCAATATTAGTACGTTTTAAACTCAATTAAAATGAGTAGTCAATATTAGTACGTGTTTAACTGAAGTAAAGCGAGTTGTCAATATTAGTACGTTTTTAACTGAATTAAAGCGAGTTGTCAATATTAGTACGTTTTAAACTCAATTAAAATGAGTAGTCAATATTAGTACGTGTTTAACTGAAGTAAAGCGAGTTGTCAATATTAGTACGTTTTAAACTCAATTAAAATGAGTAGTCAATATTAGTACGTGTTTAACTGAAGTAAAGCGAGTTGTCAATATTAGTACGTTTTAAACTCAATTAAAATGAGTAGTCAATATTAGTACGTGTTTAACTGAAGTAAAGCGAGTTGTCAATATTAGTACGTTTTTAACTGAATTAAAGCGAGTTGTCAATATTAGTACGTTTTAAACTCAATTAAAATGAGTAGTCAATATTAGTACGTGTTTAACTGAATTAAAGCGAGTAGTCAATATTAGTACGTTTTAAACTCAATTAAAATGAGTAGTCAATATTAGTACGTGTTTAACTGAAGTAAAGCGAGTAGTCAATATTAGTACGTTTTTAACTGAATTAAAGCGATTAGTCAATATTAGTACGTTTTTAACTGAATTAAAATGAGTAGTCAATATTAGTACGTTTTTAAAGTGAGTAGTCAATATTAAAATGTTTTTAATTGAATTGCAATTCAATTTTAGTATATTTTTAATTGTATTAAAGTGTTGTGTAAGTTGTTCAGGCTTGTTAATTTAAATATGAAATTGGCCGGTTTTAAAAGGACCACGTTATTTTACGGTTTCTTTTAATTTCCGTAAGAGGAGGAAATATCTTTTTTTATTTTATAAATGTTAATACTGGTCTCTGGGGCATGGAAACGGATATCTTAATCAAATAAGGAAATTGTTTAAATTTTGTTAGTTATTTAATGTAAGAGTAATTAAAATTGTATAATAATTAAAATTAATAAAATTTCGTACAAATACCATATCGGCTTGACAAATATAATTGTCATGTAAGCAACGATTTAAGTTTCCTTTAGCATCAATAATAATATTTTTTTCAATCGATGAAGCGAAGAGACAAGTGAGATATTCACCTGATGGTCAATGATACGCATACCCATAAGAACGAGATGAAAACTCATAACCCCAGTAATCTCACTAGCTACTAGTACATCTTTAATACCGGTGCGAAGTAATGTCCCCACATTCTTGTTTGTCAGCAGGAATAGGAGCTGCGGTGTTGCCTAGACGATCTGCAATAACAAGAACCTACCACCAGTAAAAATAATATTCCTATTTCCTAATAGTAGTCAAATGAATAATCCCTTATTAATTTACTGTGTAAAAGTGAATATTGGTCCACCTTTAATAATTTTTATCTATTGCTGACGGTACGTTCGTGTATTGATTTATGAGAGTAACTCCACGAATAGGAGAACTTTTTCAATTTCATCCAAACTTTTCAATACTTTATATATCTAACTTCTGTTATCGTAAATTAATGTGAAACGTAAATAAAACATCAATATTTTTGATGATGACTATGACCTTTCTCTAATCAGTAGTGTGAAAACGTTAACTTCACCCGGTTTGAGAGACGCTGTTAGCTATGTAATCAGACTGAACAACTATTAAGAAAATTTTATAAGCCGACTGTTACACTGTTTTTTTTATTTAACGGAGCGACAGGATGAGCTGTTCGTTCACCTGATGGTAAGTGATACGCCCGCCCATAACAACGGGACGCTGATTAGGATGGTATACACTGCACCATATTGCGCTTATCGCCTTGAGACACAATATTAAGTCTCGTTACCGCATATATATATATATGTATCCAGCAGCTTCCCGCAAGCTTCATCAGATCGTCGGACTACCTGGTGGGGGACCTGCCAACACTACATATAACGGTACGGGGTCGCCATTCGAGAACCTTGCTGCCCCATCGGCTATCAGTGCTTCAAGCGATGTGTTCTACCTATTGCCACTTGAGGCTAGCAATCTTTTGGACTATATCGGTGACCTTAGTTCTCCTGCGGGCAGCACAGGATCGATCGATGAGGAGATCTTTGGGGCAGGCTTATATCCAGTAGAGGACGGCTGTCGGCTGATAATGATAATATAATATATATCGTATTATACACTGCACCATATTGCGCTCGTCGCCTTGAGACACAGAATGTTGTCTCATCATTACAGTAATTTCAATTGCTACAGCTCTCTTCAAACCGGAACACAGCAATATTTATACACTTCTGTTTGTCAGTTACAATAGGCGCTGTGATGGTACCTGCCTAGACGGTCTCCGGCAACAGACACCTACCGCCAAGTAGTAGCTATTCGCACAGACCCTAAATTTGCTATATTGTATTTTCATCATCATCATCATTAACCGATAGAGGTCCACTGCTAGATGTAAGCCTCCCCCAAGATCCCTATACCGATCGCTCCTGCGCTGCCCTTGTCTCCGCGCACTAAACACAGTCGTTTATAAGGTTCATATGGGGGGATTTGGGTCATTTCCCATCATGCTGGCCTAGTGCGGGTTGTTAGGAGCAAGAGCCTCTTTTGATGATTAGCAGGATGCACCACGAGCAGGTCAGGTTGACTTAGGTTCCGCGAGTTTTGCGAGAACCCTTACACCCCTTATTAAACATAGTAGTAAATATTCATGTTATGCTTAGGTACCGTTGTTAGGATAATAATCACCTCTTTGCTATTTATTTGTATAGATGTGTGATCATCCACCATTGACATGGTATTGTGTGTTATAATAATTCACTATCATAACATTTTATCTATATTTGTAAGATACAATATCTTCCCGTGTTACTAAGTATACAATAGAATAATATTGCCGATACTGTCTGAATGAATATACATACAAATTTGCGGCCAAAAGTTTGATCCCCAGCCATTAGCTTATCTCTCGTGTAATATATTTATCTCCTGCGTAGGATTTCCGTCAAAAGCCTTAAAGAATGCGATGTGCTTTTATTATGACACGGGATCGACTCTTCGGACCCTCTATTGTACAGCTAATAGATTACCCGAAGAAATATTTTCACGACAAGAAAATATTTACAGCCGCCGTCCATTCCGCCCACATACACGTTGTAAACGTGATTCTCCATATATACTCGTATATATACACTAGCTGTTTTCCGCCCGCTTCTTTGCATGTAATGTTTGAAATTTGGACTTGAAATTTGTCAGAAATATTCGCCCCCGGGCCTTTTCCCGTTATTAACACCCCGTAACTTCCCATAGAGAAGTAATTTTATATAATCCATTCTTGGCTGACCTCTAAATGGCAGAAGCAATGTCTCTAACAAAAATTTTGTTACGAAGATCTCGTGATGAGTCAATGAATATTTGTCAATGTATATATTAGGTCGTTACATATGAAATTGGCGTTTTGTACGGGGAGAAATATAAAATAATGTTTTTTTTTGTCAAATATATTTAATTAATCAAAGTATGCACCGTTGTTATCTATGCACTTTTCCCATTTCATAGGTAGTTCATTGATCGCTTTACTAAACAAATCATAGGGGCGAGAATCAATAAACTGTTTGAAGGCGATTTGGACTGCCGCATCGGAGTTGAATTTTTTTCCTTGCAAGAAGTTGTCCAAATTCCTGAAAAAATGGTAATCTGTTGGGACAAGGTCCGGGAAGTACGACGGTAGCTCATCTAACTTAGTGGTTGTTTGTTGTGCAGTGTGTGGTGATGGCGGTGGTGTTGCGTTGTCATGAAGCAACAGTGGCCTAGAGCGATTGACCAATCTCGGTTGTTTAGCAGCTAGTTCTTCCTTCATGGTCTGCAGTTGCTGACAATAGATATCTGCCGTAATCGTTTGGCCAGATGTTAGAAAGACGCAGTGAACAACACCGGCGCCAGTCCACCAAACACTCACAAGTAACTTTTTCTGAGTCAATTTTCGTTTAGGGCAGGATTTCGCTGGGTGTCCAGGGTTCAGCCATTACGACGAGCGCTTCCGATTATCGTACAATATCCACTTCATCACAAGTAATGATTCGATTTAAAATCCCTTCATCATTGTGTCGGTGGAGCAAAGTAACACAGCAGCAGCAGTCGACGCGTGTTCGCAAGTTCGACTCGCTCAACTCGTGAGGTACCCATCGTTCAAGTTTTTTTACTTTCCCGATTTGCTTCAAGTGGATTAATACAGTTTTGTCACTTACCCCGAAGCCCGCAGCTATCTCTGAAGTGCTTTGTGATGGATCCGCTTCCACAATAGCCTTTAATTCTTCATTTTCCACTTTGGTCTCCGGCCGTCCACGGGGTTGGTTCTGAAGGTCGAAACTTCCAGAACAAATACGTTGAAACCCAAAACCTGCCGTGCTTTCTTTTGCGACACCAGCGCCGTACACATCATTAATCCTTCGAGCTGTTCCTGCAGCACTGGTACTGGTGCCACGGTAGAACTCGTACTCGTAAATATACCGATATTTCCTGTTTTCCATTGTGCGGTAATAAGCGACGCCGAAGAGAAAATAATGAGGAAAAAAGAAATGAATGACTGTTTTCAAAAATCAAATGTAGCAGCTAAATGAATTTATAAATTTGAATTTGGAATTCTTAATCAAAAAGGAGACATTTCATATCAAAGTGGTCAGTGCGACAAAACGCTAATTTCATATGTAAGGACGTAATATATATACATATATATATATATATATACTAGTACATATGTATGTATGAGTACTAAATATTGAAATGAAATACCCGAACAATTAGACTTAGACGTATCCCATTTTTTTTCTTGGAGATGATTATGATATTCCATTCAATTCTCTAGTTGATGGCAGCTGTTACACTTCTAGATATATGTAGCGTAGTTTTCTAACCTCAACGATGCATTGAAAATTATGCTACATTTCAGTTTGAAAGGCGCTGTAGCTAGTGAAATCAAGTTAACATCGTTTTTTCTTAAACCGATGAGCCTAATGTACCATAATTATCCGACAGTTATTCTGGCACGGGCGGAGGTAATGTTTTGAATGAATAAAAAAGTTACTGTGTAGTTAAACACGGCGACAACTTCGTTCAGAATTTAACGTAAAGTTAATCGAAGGTCGTAAACAAGAAAATCGTAAAGGTCCTCTTATCGCGACACAATTCGACGCCGAAATTCGATTCTCGTTTCAATAATTCCGTTAGAAAACTTTGGCTGAAGTTTAGCGATTACGGCGCTTTTCACGATCGACGATTGTGTTTAAGAAATTTCAAAAGACAATCCGTACTCCTAAATCACTGAATTTAAAAAGGCAATAAGTTCCTCAAGTGGTAGACTAAGTACCACAAGATGGATCAGCGTACTTATGAACCTCGATGGGAAGCACTGAATACGAGTAACATACTATCCACTTTATTGGATGTCGTATGTAATAGATGAATACATACAAAATCAATTATGTATTTTTTCATCTCATTAAACGGTTATTTTTTTAACTACCTCCAAGATATAACCTTCAAAACAAACATTATAGATCACGGTATTCATAATTTCTAATGTCATCTCATGGGAAATAACTTCCGAGTCGTCCAATTTAATAAATTCCGGTTTTAAACTGTATATAACAGAGATTCATCATAACTGAAGGGTCTATTTTGAATCTCCTGTTTTCTCTCAATTATCTCCATGTTAATACATACCTTCTTCCATTCTCTCCCCCTTGGAGTCGTTACGCACTGCAACGCAACCGAAGGTAGCCGAATTTATTAAAATTGTATTTTCAACATCAAATGCCATCAGAAATCAAAAGGTTCAATAATAATTCTTCCTTTCTTCTATTCTTATAGTTTAATTTTTTTTTTACATTGATACCTCCAACTTTGATGTACCTTATAACAAAAAATAATAATCTTGATACATCTAGTACTATTTATATATTAATCCACAACAAAATGTATCTTGGATATAGTTTCTAGATAATTCAAAAATTACTTAGATCTATATTAGAACTTAAATCTAAAAAGGATTTAGTTGTACTAATCAATATCCGTAGCCGAGAACTATCATTTATAGTCATTCCTATTACTACTTTAAATAAAAGACTAAATAGATATAAAGAGAATAATAAGAAAGTGTTAAAGAATTTTTTTAGCGATCGGTTTTCTCAAAAGCGTTAAAAGAAATACTTAAGAAGCTAGAAGTGAGAAAATGAAGTGATAAATGAAACAAAACTGCGAAAACTGTTAATAGTAAACAAATTAAAATAGTTGCTGATTACTGGATATACTTGAAACCAGTGTTGAAGCGGGGAAACTTTGCGTTGCTCCGGTTCATGATCGTATTGTTCGGAATGAGTTTTCGAGCCTATAATATTTCAGATGAGAAACAGATTTGTAAAGTTTATCGCTAAACTTATATTGCCACTTTGGAGATTTGCCTTATCTTACGCACCGTCATCATATTTTTAAGCTTTATCATTCTTAACCGTCATCAAGTAAGAGGTTGTCTAAACTTGTGTATTACAACATTTAAAAGTATACTGTCGTAAAGGGCCCAGATCTAATTTTAATTTCACTTGGTCATCGATACATATTTTATGCATCCCACGAAGATTATATTTTGGATGAGAAGGCAAGAGATCGTGCAGACGTCCAACGAAAAGATGAATCGATCCAGTAAAGTACTCATCATCTTTAAAATTTTAGTTATAACAGTCTCTCTAAATAAGATCTAATGGAAGCAGATACTCGAGACAGCAATACTCACGCAAACTTCGGTCCTCAGACATGAGCGACTGTTCCTATAGAGAGAAAGAATGACCTTGCTTATTTAATGAATGATTCAATTTTGAATTTCTTCGAAGTGAGTCCTATTAAAATAAAATTATATATTACTACAAAGCTATAAATCAAGTAATACTTTATATGATATGTGTATATAGTGGTTGGGTTACCTACACAGCAAAGGATACGGCAGTGATGGTATATTCTTGGACACAAACCAATAACTCAATCTCGGTGACACATTTGGGATAATTCCTCACATGGTTATAAATTATGTGAAAACGTAACTGATATTTCTATTACAATTTCTTTGCAATGTAAGGTCGGAAGATGGACACCATTAATAAATTTTGCTTTGGAGAAAGGAGGCGATAGGAAGAGAAGCTTTTTAGTAATATTGTTACAAAAATAAAATAAAACAAAAAACCGAGTGTAAGGGGTTCCGCCGAACATCTTACGCAGCACAAGTTAACCTCACCTGCATCCTGCTGAATAACAGACGAGGCTCTGATTACCCACCGACCCGCAGTGGGCCAGCGCGGTGGGCTAAAGCCTAATTCCTGTCAATGAACTACAACAACGATGTGGAGATATTTGTGAGAGTCTTATGTCCAGCGATGGATGTCTGTCGGCTGTTAATGATGATAAATGGTGATGATGATGTTACAAAAATTATCAACGACGAATTTAGTTAGCGAAAAACACGTGAGAGGGACATCTTGTTAGTTATATCACTGCTTGTTACAAAACTTGCAACTCACAACAGCATTCCCTTTCAGCACCAAAGACACCCTCCTCAACGACATGACTTTAAATTATAATGTATATTCTCCTTTATGTCACACCAGCTACATAAAATATTAAATACCCCTCATGAAGACCTTTCATTCCTTATTAAAAGTTAGCAAGCCATAAAATAAATTCATTTCTATGAAAATCGTCAAAAGGACCTCTTCCTTTCTTTAAAAGGTTTCTTTATCTTTCCCTCTCGGTAAATTAACTTCACATTCACTCCTCCTACGTACCACGACAATTTCGTAGTCGCACGCCGCAATATAAGTAATGGACAGATCTAAATCATAACGTTTAAATAATACTAGAAGCTCTCCTGCAGTTCAGACATCATGCAGAGAATCTATTTTTTTTATATCAGTGAGAAATTTTGATAAGGTACCTCTCAGAGGATTACACTTACTAAAACCATTATCATTGCCTTCAACATAATCTACATTCATCCGCTATTCCGTGATCTCTCCTCATCGGAACTACATAAATGTCAACAAGCGGATCCTTCCACGAGAGCCTACCAAAATAATTTTATATTTAACTTGTGAAAAGACAGATTGTTTACTTTATATGTAAGATATATTAGCCCCCATCCCCCACGACGATGTTTATGTGACGACTTACCGACAGAGGGTCACTGAACACTGCGCCTCTCCGGGGTCTAAATTGGCATCTATTAAATAATTATATGGTAAAAGATATTAAAGGTTACCAGCTCACTTATACCCTGTTCTCTCCTCATCATAAGAACAACTTTGGAGATCAGCACAGAAACTGGCAACATTCCCATGTATAACAGGCAAATCCCTTCGTCTAATTCCATTTATGTACTACGATGGAAATTATATAGAAAAATAAAGTTATACTCAAAGATAAGTGTTAGTAGTAAATATAGGGGAAAATTAGATTCCACTAACATCACGACCCCTTCAAATAAGTCTGTTTGTTCGGGTTGTTCTAGTGTAAAGCAAATTACGAGTGACTGGCCATCGTGTATAATGAAAACATCCGTTCCGTCAAATTGTGCTCTCGTGGATCCACTAGCATAGTTATTTATTTATTTAAAGAGCTGTTACGATTTAACTTTGGATTAAAAGCAGAGTAAATTTTTCGTTTAAACTCTTTTATAACTGTTATACGCTAATACCTGATCTATGTGTATCTCTATACATACTAGCTGCTCTCCGGCCCTGGAATATAAAATTAAACTCGAATGACTTTCTATACCAACCGTACCGTCACCATCAGCCGATAGACGTCCACCGCTTGATGTATACCTCCCCTAAAGATTCCAATATCGATCGAGTAGGTGTGCGTATGAGAGGATTTGGGCTATTTCCCACCACGCTAGCCCAATGCGGGTGGGTAGAAGCCGGAGCTGGTTTGTTGATTAGCAGGGTTCACCACGAGCAAGTGAGGCTGGCTTGGATCCTTTGAGTTGTTATGCGGGAACCCTTACACCCCCACAGCAGCCGTATAAGTAACACCAAATGAAAATGTTTATAAATGTTAATTAGTAATGAGACGATAAAGGATCTATGAAATTCGATAAATAAATATCCTGTAACCATCTACAAATCATTCCGCGTTCAATGCTCACGTTCTCATGTTCACACGTTCACTAGTTTTCACGTGATTGGCGAACAAGGAAAACACGTTTCCATATCATATAGGATCATATATATATACAAATATAGATAAGGAGGCAGGGAACGGTTTATTTCGTATATATGTTTGTTAAAGATAACTTTGAAGATGATCGTCAAAAATCCCAACTCCCACTGTCTTTCATATTTTTATCAGTCACGATTCGATAGTACTGTTTGTCAGCTGCAATAGGAACTGCGGTGGTAACTGGACGGTATCCGGCAGCATAGACCTACGAGTAACATGGTTGGAGAAGTTTTTTTTTATACCACCTTGGTGGCAAAAAGGCTTGCGGCCCGACTGATGTTGAGCAGTAACTGCAGCCAGAGGTAACACTGGGCGTGTTGCCGACCCTGCAGGAACATTTTCACGCCCTTTTTGAAGAACTTCATATTGTAGCTGCTAGGGAAAACCTCGACAGGTAACTCGTTCCACAAATTAACTGTTCTCGGGAGAAAATATTTCTGGAACCGTACCGTACGTCACCACTGTAGTTCAAAGGTATGAGGATGAATTCCTTGCCGATGGTGTGCAGTGCGATAATGAAATTTGGCCGTGAGCATCATGTCAAACATTCATTAGAACACATCCCGTTGTAGAGGCGGTAGAACACATATAATGAGGCAAAATCTCTCCTAAAACCAAGAGATTCAAAGCAGTCCTTTAGCAAAGGGTCATCGATAATTCTGACAGCTCTGTTTTGCACCGATTCTAAAGGTCCTAGCTGACATCTAGGTGCTGCGTCCAAAGATGAGGGCAATGCTCCATGTGAGGCCGGACTTGCGCTTTATATATCAACAACCTTCGCCCCGCAGTGGAATACTGCTTCGCCCTGTTAATTACACCGAGCTTTTTAGATGCCAGCTTTACCTTGTCTTCCAAGTGCCCTCGGTACTGGACGTCACTGGAGACTTCGACGCCTAAAATCCCAAAGTCTGTTAAATGTTAGCGGCCATGTCGAAGCTATCGACAAATTTTTTTATATAAAATCACACAATAATAATCCCGTGGAGCCGAGATCAGCGATGACAAACGACCGTCTGCGGGCGCTAAGCCGCGCAAGACAAACGACACGAACGGAACCACCGCCGGCGCCGCCGCCACCTCGCTGCATATTTGTCACCAACGTCATTAAACTGTCACCCGACGTCACCACGCGATATTGGTGAGTTATTGTACTAGGATCCTCTAAGACCATAAACTCAAACAGTCATATAAGTAATGCCTTCCCAAAATAAAAGATTCTGTAAGATTTCAAACAGGTACCAAAGATGTTATTTGTATATAAAATCACTCGGTCGATATTCCCGACATACAAAGAAAAAAAAAATTATGTTCTCAGCTGCAAATAGCAATAATCTGTTCCCAGGTTTGAAGACCATCTTTTTCAATTTCAATTGGTGCAAAATATTATTATTGAATATTATAATATCAGCGATTTATCAGATTTCGCTGGATGGGCCACTTGCTAAGGATGGGAGATGATCGTAGAGCCAAAAAAGCGTCCCTCGACACCCCAACTGGCGCCGACCCATCGACCGGGCCAGATAAAATAACTTCACGTATTCACTTTTTACTTAGCTGCTTAGACGGTTGTCAGTAAGATATATCTGATGTGAATACATCCTGACTGTGCCAACAGGTTCACTATATCTCACAATCATACTTCTTGTGGGGTTATACCGCAGGAAAATATTATAGTATAACGTCTGTTCCTCTCGTTTTCTAACAACAACAAAAAAACAAAACAAACCAATCGAGCTGGGCGGCTATTAAGCACAAAGACAGCAATAAATGCTCACTTAGATTGATTTCCTCTAATTCCTCGCCGACACCCCAACGAGACACCGGCGGAGTAATGGGCGTAATAAAAACAGATTAATTACTATGGATCGACGGAAATGGATTTTTTTTTACGTTCACCTACCCTCATCGTCATCTAAGAGTGAAACACAAAGCCAAGCAACACTATCGCTTTTGATGAACTTAGACAGTTACTTGATGCCACTTGCTCATTTATTTAACTTTAAAATGCATAAATAATAATTGTTTCAGCTGATACTTAAAACGTCGGAATTAAATTAACTTCCGATGAAATTTTATAAAAAAAAAAAACGATTTTCTATTATAATGGACGCAAATTCGCTAACTTCCGTTACCGTAACATTAAAACGTAATACCGATAATAAACGCCGGAAACTCTTAGAGTATTAAATGTCTTAGGAAATAATTTCACCCCTTTGTTGTGTTGTATTAAATTTCCAACCGAATCTTATAATTACGAGAACAGGAAGTGGTAAGTGAATTAAGTTATTAAGTAACTTGGTTAATCTTAATCACATTTGGCGTATCTAGTTGCTTTTTGGAAACTGAAGAGAAACGTTCATACTACTGATGACCGAAGAGTTGATGATCGTATTAATTTACAATGAGGGGTGTAAGGGGTTCCGACCGACATCTTACGAAGTCCAAGTCAACCTCACCTGCACGCGGTACCCTGCTGAACAGCAGACGAGGCTCTGACCACCCACGAACCCGCACTGGACCAGCGTGGCGGGCTAAGCCCTAATTCCCCTTTATCGGCCGATGATGATATACAATGATGTTACCTTAATTCGAGTGAAAGAAATTAATGAAATAACCGGAAGTTAAGGAGACATTCAAACTATGATAACATTTTAAAATGTATTATTATTGTTAGCTTTCCAATGTTATGGGCGAAGAGTTCATACAGGAGTTATAAAAAAAATTTGGAGATTTTCTTGGAATGTGTGTTCTAAATCCCACCAACCCGCATTGGACCAGCGTGATGGTGAAATGGCCCAAATCCCTCCCTATATGAACTTCTTAAATCGACGGCCTCTAGTGGCCGGCGACGCGGGCAGCGCAGAACCGATCGATGTAGGGATCTTTAATGGAGGTCTATTTAGTGACGATGATGATGATGATGTATTCTATCTCCGTATTTTGTTTTTTTTACAGCTAATTATGAAAACTGTAAAAACAGACGATACTGGGAGACAAATCTGTTAACACTCAGCTTATACAAGCTGAACACGGTTTCAGCAACGTTTAGGAAGTTAACCAGCATAGAGCCGGTGCGGAAGCGGAAGTTCCATCCAAAACGTTAATTCCGCTTTACCCTCATAGTATGCCCAATGAGAAGTCACAATTTACTCGCAACGAGAAAATTTTATTACTAATAAATATTAGACCTTGGATGAAAAAAATTACTAGATATGACCCAGGCCCAGGCCCACGCCCTGATAGAACCTCTGATGATGTACTCAAGTATTCCCAAACGTAACTCAACTGGTGATGGCTCTCTGTTGCCGGAGCCCATCTCAATAAGTAGCCAAACAATAGTGTGTAATGTGTGTTCCGGTTTGAAGGGTGCCGTAGCTAATGTAATTACTAGAATAACGAGACTTAACGTCTTATGTCCCAAGGCGACGAGCATAATATGGTGTTGTTAATACCATTATAACTACCACCAAGATGTTATGGGCAGGCGTATCACTTATTATCAGGTGAAAGTCTTGACCATCTCATCGCTTCGTACAATAAATAAAACCATTATTGTATTAGTAATTTCAATCGTTGATTCTTATTAGAGTCAGTTCTCATCGCGTCCTCGTTTAAGAGGACCTTTTTTATGTGAATTCGGAGAGGAAATCTTCGAAAGATATCCTGCTACTGAGAGGAAGTCAGGGTTATGTGAGATTCTTACTTACTAAAACCCCCTCGGTGCCCTGCATCAGTGCATTCGGGGAGACCCCGGGATCTCTTATAGAAAGCACCGGTGTCCCTCTACGCTTTGTGTTAACGCGTCTCTGAGGAGGAGCCTAACCCTCCTAAGCACCATCGGTGAGCCATACACTGTCCCACGCAGGTTCTCTTGTGGAGCGATAAGGGCCCCCACCCTCAAGGCCAGCGTTACTCCTAGACCCTTTTAGTCGCCTTCTACGACAGGCAGGGCTTACCTTAGTCTTATTCTTACTAGCCCGAGACTTCAGTGCTATCAACTAACTCTGACCCTAATTACGAGGACCTATCAACTAACTCTGAGGATTTGTCTTTGTAAGGATAATTATTTATTCTTTTCGTTTTAACAATTATATTATAAACATTATAAAACAAACAGTAATTGGTGTTACACAGTGTTACAGATGATATAATGGACTAATGATCAGTAATCACTGAAATTGTACAACTATTACTGATGACTAATATAAGAGAATTTTAGAAAGTTCAGAAATGAAGAGTTCCCCAGAAGAACCAGGGTCACCGATACAGACCTAGGAGTAGCGAAGCTGAAGTGACAATGGGTGGAACACAGCTCGTAGAACCCATGGCACCAACGGCACCTCGCAGCGGAAAGCTCAGCGTTGGCAGACCACCCAGGTGGACAGAGGACATAAAAAGAATCACTAGGGACCACTGGATTGCCGTGTTTTGTGGAACACAGTACAAGAGACCTATGTCCAGCAGTAAGCGTCCATCGGTTGAAATGATGATGATCATCATTAAGAAGTATTTCTTATGTACTAACTTTTTATCATCATCATCGTCAGCTCATAGACATCCTACAAAGATTCCCGCAAGATCGGGTAAGGATCCATATGGAGGGATTTAAGCCATTCCCCACCACGCTAGCCCAATGCAAGTTGGCGGGAGCCGGAGCCTCGTTTGTTGATTAGCAGGGTGCACCACGAGCAGATGAGGTTGGTTTAGGGTCCCGTGAGTTGTTATGCGGGATCCCTTACATCATACTTCTAAGGTTCATTAATTAAGCTATAAGGATCTTCAAGTCCTTGAAGTTTGGATTACATCAGACCTATTTTAATATTTCCCTACTCCTTGTGCTTCATCATATTAATGAATATCCAACAAATTGCTTCAGCTCACATCCTCAGCGAGGAAAAGAAAATTCCTTATGCCTTATTATCCTTGAGGACTAAAGCATGCTGCTTCGTTACTAGTAATTGCATTTCAGGTTCTCACGTATTATACTCGTAAATTCTCCAACAACACGTAACAAAGTATCCGTTACCATCAGCGCCACCAGGACTGTCCCGAAGATTTATTTCGAGCTAATGGTGGTACATTACGCCTTCCATCCTCGCTGAAAAGTAATTTCCTTTAAAAATTATTTATGTCTCTGAAACTGTACCTTAACTTACATTTACCCTCACGTAAGGTACATCAGTACGCCCCTCCAGTTCAGGGGTGAATTTTAAATTAGGGAAAATAATTTAGAAGTGTTTCTTAATGTTATAGAATAGGACCTGATGTATCTCGATGTAGACTCCCATGATGGATAGCATTTGAAATAAATAAAAAAAAATCTCTGTTTTTATTCGTCGAAGCAACTATACTTGGAAAACGTTCACCTGATATTAAGTGATACGCTAAGTCATACTAAACGCAAGTTAAGATGATATACACATCACATTGCAGTGTCGCCTTGAGACATAACATATAAAGTCTGGATACCCTAAGTAATTTCACTAGCTACAGCGCCCTTCAAACCGGAACACAATACTGTTTGTCAGCTGCAATAGGCGCTACGGCGGTACCTACCTAAACGCTCTACTGTACCAGAGACCTGCCACTAATATAAAAACAGTGCTACAAAAAGTTAAAAATGTATTTAAAAAAAAGTTAAGAGCGTAAAGCAATATGCGGGGCTCGGCGCAGCTATTTCCGTTTCCGCTATCGTAAATAAAATCAGGAAATTATATTTACATCAAGCCGGCGTAAAGCAATCGTACTCCGGAATGTAGTTGGTAATACTCGTTCCCATAAGTAAATATATCAGTTTATTTAATGAAATAGGAATGACCACAGACTGTTTTATAAATGATTGAACTGTTGTTAATGGTAGCCATTTTTAGATATAATCATTAAATCATTAAACATTGGGAATGAATAATTTGCAGTAATAAAATAAAGACAAAGGTGTTTAACTCGTGTGTGGCGCCAGTGATGACAAAGAGAGAATCAGAAATAAAGTGATCCGCAGGAGAGATAAGGTCACCGACATGGTCCAAAAGATTGGTAGTCTCAAGTGCCAATGAGTAGTAATGTGACTGACATCCGATGGGGCTTAAAGTCTTCGAATGGCGACCGCGTACCGCAAGACGTAGTGTTGGCAGGCTGCCCACCAGGTTGTCCGACGACCTGACGAAGGTTGCTGGAAGCAGCTGGCAGCGCTGATCGATCGATGTGGACATCTCTAGGGGAGTCCTATGCCCAGCAGTGGACGTCTGTCGGCTAATAATGATGATGATGAAAATAATCAAGCAATAAGAATGTTGCGACATATGAGTCGGGCATCCGGCGGCGAGTTTAGAATAAACAATGACTCATCGCCAATATAAATTCGTGTTTGTGTATAACTGATTTTTTTTTATTAATGTGGGGGAAATACCCGCGCATGCCTGTTCTCGCGGGGGCCAGGACAGGCTATGTCGGACTTGCACCGACTAAAACCCCCACGATGCTCCTCCTCGTCGCCTCATGGTGGGGTTACGGGAACGTTTACGCACCATCCGCGACCCCGCCGGCGCTGGCCGCTTTCGCAGCCCCACCTCGGAAGGGAGGGATAAACACTCCCTTTCCACCTCCGCAAGGGCACGCCGGAACAAGTAGCGCGTCCCCTCCTCGGCCTCTTGCAGTCGCGCGGGCAACGGATTCCCCCGAATCCGTCACCCAGAGGCTATGGGAGCCAAGAGAGAAAATTCTTCCTGGCTCCCTGCGGCGGATCCGATGTTGAGTCAGCCGCCATCCGTTGTTAGTCGCAGAGGGTACTTCTACGCGACTCCACCTCGGCTGCAGAGGGCAGTATAAAATCGCCCCTGTAGTCCCGGCCGCTCCGGTGAGCTCCAATTATCCAACCGGTGCTCAAACCTGGAGCGGCCGCCTCGCGCCAGCCCTTCACGACTTTGCGACCCCGCCACTGTTACTGAGACCCACCGCCACGACAAGGTGGGAACCTGTTGGGGTGTCACGAGACCTTCTCTCATCTTTACTTGGGTTCAACGTTTGGTCATTTTTCTAAACCTATATATTTTTTGTCCTAGCTTCTATCAGTTTGTTATTCTTTAGATCTGTATTGATCATCGTCGACCAAGCAGTCGAGGGTCTCCCAGGGCCTCTCTTTTCAGTTTCGAGTTCCAGCGCTACCCTAACCATATGCATTGTTGACTTTAAATCATTGTAAGTCAAGAACAAAAAATTGTTCTTGTATTAAATTTTCTTTTGCCATAATAACTAGATCCACATCTACTATACTCAGTATGGGAGTGTTCGAGCTTAGTGTTGCCAGCTGTGCAATTAGATACACCTGTTCCGGGCAATACACAAACAAATAGCAGGCGACAGTTTATTGCTGTTTTACTGAACAAATGCTCAGGAGAGTACGGCAAGTCAATAAATGTTCCGCTGCAGCCTTTTTGGTACACGGTCTGCTGCAGTACTGCAACCAATTCCTATATTTCCTTCCTCATATATTTTTACTTATCAGCGATAATCATCGTTTAAATTACCCTTCCATTCCTCATACTTTATTACACCTTCGACATCAAAACTTCAAACTACAAAAATTTTACTCGTGAGTAATCAAATTTTTACCAGCATTACCTTAATACTTGAAATTATTACTTTGTTTACATGTTTTGTTTAATAACTTGAATGTAGGGTGTAAGGAGTCCCGCACAACTCAAAGCACCCAAACCAAACGCACCAGCTCGTGATGCACGCTGCTAATCAACAAACGAGGCTCTGACTCCTACCAACTCGCAATGGGCCAGCGTGGTGGGAAATAGCTCACATCCCCTTAAATGAACCCCTAACAAACGATGGCACCTGGTGTCCGACGATGGGAGAAGCGCAGGACCTATCCACGTGGGGATCTTTATGGGAGGTCTATGTCCAGCTGTGGACGTATATCGGCTTATTATGATGAACTTGAATATTTTTATAAATTTGATCAAAATTAAATCATATCCACTTTGACTTTTATCAGATTGTCAGTTCTTCACAGAAGGCCCGTTCCTAATTCACTTTAACTACTAAACTCTTCATCATCAGCCCACTGCTGGACACCAAAGATCTCGACATACAGTCACCATGGTCTCCGGTATCGCTGGGCACTAGGGACTGTCGTATATACGAGCTCATATGACGGGGATTTGGTCGATTTCAGTGGTGGTTCTCTGTTGATGAAGAGCGTCTAAGTAGATATCACCGCAGCGCTGATTGCAGCCGACAAACAGCAGTGTGCAACCATTACTGTGTTCCGGTTAGTAAGACGCTGTGGCTAGTGAAATTACTGGGATAACGAGACAACATCTTATGCGCAGCCGACGAGCCTGACTACCGTTATGGACGGACGTGTAACTTACCATTAAGTGACAAAAAAAAAAAACAGTGACAATTTAACAACAGGATATAGAAAACCGCATCCGCTAGCTCAGCTCGCAGACATGGATTTAATGAGGAACTGTGGGGGGCGATACGTGTTCGTGGTTGTGTTATTCTTGGATCTCTTTCCTCTTAATATTATTGAATAGCGACACTAACGAGGTCCGCCGAACAAAATTGAATTACCCTCATTAATGCACGTCTCATCAGATCAGTAACTTCACCAACTACATCATCTTTCAAATTGAACCAGGAGATTTTTTGCGTATTCAAGGATATGGAAGTGGAAATTTTATTTAATATTAGATTTGTCTTTGTCTTTAAAAAATTAATAAACCCAAGAGCAAAAAAAAGTAGCTTATTGTTGTTTCTCTTCAAAGTCCTAATTACTAAAAGATTCTTCTTCAGAAACTACTCTCTTAGAGACTTTCGTCATTTCCTCTGTTCTAAACACGTTCATCTTAAACTTGCAAGGTGTTGGTAAAATTTGTTAATTTATCTTTATTTACAGCAGCAACATTCTCACAACTACTCTTCTAATTACAGTCAATCATCAGCTTATAGACTTCCACTTCTGGACATAAGCCAAAGATCCCCACATCGATCGGTCCTGATCATCGATCAGTAAATGATACATGACATTATAACTATAGCCGGTTACCGCAGAATCCAAATCCTGAATAATTAATCTTTTGGATTATATTAATATTTTATTACTATTAAAAATAAGCTTACTCCATATATTTTGGAAAATTTACATTTTAGCGACAACACCCCCGCAGTCTCGTTCATTAAAAGAATTACAAATTTCTCGAAACATCATTATGATCTGCTTTGTAGACAGTCTTTAAACAAAAGAACACAGCGATGTAGTTCTTTTGCATCCGGCTTCAGGGATTCAGCGGGATTTCTTTAAATAATTACTGAAAATCCAGTTGCAAACGGCGATCTCTTTACTGCTGCACGATTCACAAAGCTTTTGCAATTTGAATATTCGCTAAGAGGATTGTGTTCTTCTCCTATGATACAATAGGTTTTATATTCTGGAGACAACGAAATTTGGACTAATTTAATTCTTAATAAATGTACAGTATAGTGTAATTTTTTTTTATTCGATAAAGCGTCGAGACTAGCAGGACGGTCACCTGATGGTAAGCGATATGTCCGCCCATAGCAACGTAGCGCTAATTAGGATGGTATTCATAGCACTACATTGCGCTTGTCGCCTGAGACATATGATAGTGTCCCGTTACCCCAGTAATTTCACTAACTACAATGCTCTGTCGTACAAGGTGACTAAAAAGGTCCCCGAGGTCGTGGGCTCTGGGAGTAGGGGCCCTCAGAGCTCCATAAGCGATCCTTAGGAGGACGGCAAATGCAAGGTGATCTTGTATTTGCCGTAGTCAGGCGTGGATGCTAAGGAGGGCATTGTCCTTCCGTGGAACATTTTAGCCAGAGTGCAAGAAGGCATCGATGTGTTCCGTAGGAGTTCCCGGAGCTCCTCCTAATGCACTAAAGAAGACCACCGAAGGGGTTTTAGTAGGTAGAAACCCCACATAGCCTTGTTTTCCCCCCAGGAGCAAGGCGTCTAATAAGATTTACCCCGCGATTTTATTTAAAAAAAAAATTAAAATTTTGAAATAACTGGAGTGCCATTCCTTAAGAATTTCTAAAGAATTCCTTAATAATTTGCATCGTATCATTCAACAACTTTGTATTAAACTCAATTTCGATTTATCTCCCCAGGATGTCGATTATATTAACCGAGTCAAGCGATACCACTCTCAAGATGAGGATAAACAGATATTGCATCAGAATGTCAGATTTGTACAGCGCAAGCGTAAGAACAAACTAAAAAGAGAGCATTATTAAAGGACTAAAGAATGACAAATTGATAGAAGTTATGACACAAAATAAAGATAGATTTAGAAGAATGATCAGGAGGGCTGACTCCAATTAAAGATGGGACAAGGTCTAGTAAACCGCCAACAGGTACCCGCCTTGTCGTGACGGAGGGGCTTAGAAGCCGTGGCTGGGTCGCCCATGGTGAAGTGAAGAGGAACCTACTCGGCAGGCCCGAGATGTGGGGCCTATAATAGGTGTCCGTCGCGAACTATGCCCTGTCGTGTGATCTGACTGGTGTGCACCAACATCAACAGATGAAGTGTGCGTAAGTATACCAATAAATTACCTCGCCCCCGCATCTCCCCGAGCGATTTCACGTAACAATGAGTTACAATTACATATATTCTGTACATACATACCTCTCGGCACTAATCATAAATCATTAATATCTTCTTTTTACGACAGACTTACCGCCAAAACACACTTTAATCCCGATGACATTTTTCTTCTATTGGGTAAGTTTAATGTCAGCAATAACCAGCGCATAATGGTATTAGGACGAGATAAACAGTATGGTTATACGATACAATAATGACTCCTTATCTTCTATTACATCTGATTTTATGAATCCTACATTATTATACCAATTTAACAATCAAGATAACTCTAACAATAGAATACTTGATTTAGCTTTTTGCAATATTCATTGTACTATTAATGCTTGTGATGATCAATTAGTACCTGAAGATATTCATCACAAGGCCATAAAACTATACATCGCTATCGCCACTCTAAAACCTTTACTTAATAACAATACTCTTACAAGAAGAAATTTTTTAAAGCAAATTTTAGATTTACAAAATCTGCTTTATTAGCCTACAAGTGGTCAAACTCTTTCTCGGGGTTGAATGATGTCAACTCAGGAGTTAATCACTTTCATAAAGTATTATATGATTTAATTGCCAAATTTGTACCTACTTTTAATTTAAAATGAAAAAAGGAAATACCACAAAAAAATGGAAAATCTAAGGTAACAGAAACGACTGCAGAACCTGTTCTCTCTTAAGACAGATACTACGAAAATTAGAATGTGAATGTTACACAAATTATTTAACTTTGTGTAAAGATAAAATTAAAAAACATCTAAAATTTTTCTGGTTATACGTGAAATTTCAGAATCTTTCTGGACAAATGGAATCTTTCTGGACGAACGGAATTGTGAGGATATATGAGAAACTATCAATAGATATTTGTTGAAGCACCCTAATATAATAATAAATCTCTCACTACTATTTATTGGACTCTCACGGATTATTCTCTTATTTTAATAACATTATCATTAACGACAAAATTATACTTAATGAATTAAAATATGTAAACATTCATAAAGGTGCCGGGCCTGATGGTATACATCCAATATCAATCTCTAAATGTGCACAAGATCTACTGATACCAATATCTATTATATACAATTTATCTCTTTCTACAAGTATTTTTCCGATCTGGAAAAAACCACTTATTACTTCTATTCCTAAGAATAATAGAAAAGATAATATCAAAGATTATAGACCAATATCCAAACTCAATATTTTCGGTAAATTGTTACATCAGAATTCGCGTATTATCTTCATCAACACATCTCGGGTAATCATAACGGTTTTATGAAACATCGCAGCGTTGATACTACATAGTTAAGCAAACGTTACTTACTACATAGTAAAAGCTATGTATCATAATGAGCAGGTGGATGCTGTTCACGCCGACTTTTCAAAAGCTTTCAGTAAATTAAATCATAACTTGCTAATTACGAAACTGGTAAAGATCGACATTTATGGTAATCTACTTAGATGGATGGAGTCCTATATACGTAACCGTACTCAGGTGGTCTGCTTTAAAGGTCAGTGCCCAACTTATCTACCTATACCATCCTGAATACTACAGGGGTCCCATTTGATCCCTATTCTGTTTACAATCTACGTAAATGAATGCTTTAGGTAACACACAACATTTAGTCTATGCAGATGACACTAAACTATTTAGAGTTATAAATAAATCTGAAGATTGAGAGATGCTGCAAACTTGGATAGACTCCTCGTGTACATATTGCAAATATAATCAATTGTTTGTCAATGCTGGTAAATGTCGCGTTGTGAGTTACACTCGCAAAACTCATGCTACATTACACCTTTACAATATAAATATCATGAACTCAATACGGGTTAATATCGTTCGAGACTTTGGTAACCTTATGGATGATGAACTATCATTTAATTAGCACATAGACAATATAACAAAAATGGCTTCCAAAATATTCAAATGCTTAAAAGTTTATATTTTAGGTGTGTTCGGTCAATTCTAGTTTGCCCGAGTCGTATGGAGCTCTTTAATTCTAGTTTGCCCGAGTCGTATGGAGCTCTTTAATTCTAGTTTGCGTAAGTCGTATGGAGCTCTTTAATTCTAGTTGGCCCGAGTCGTATGGAGCTCTTTAATTCTAGTTTGCCCGAGTCGTATGGAGCTCTTTAATTCTAGTTTGCCCGAGTCGTATAGAGCTCTTTAATTCTAGTTTGCCCGAGTCGTATGGAGCTCTTTAATTCTAGTTGGCCCGAGTCGTATGGAGCTCTTTAATTCTAGTTTGCCCGAGTCGTATGGAGCTCTTTAATTCTAGTTTGCCCGAGTCGTATAGAGCTCTTTAATTCTAGTTTGCCCGAGTCGTATGGACATCTTTAATTCTAGTTTGCCCGAGTCGTATGGAGCTCTTTAATTCTAGTTTGCCCGAGTCGTATGGAGCTCTTTAATTCTAGTTTGCCTGAGCCGTATGGAGCTCTTTAATTCTAGTTTGCCCGAGTCGTATGGAGCTCTTTAATTCTAGTTTGCCTGAGTCGTAAGGAGCTCTTTAATTCTAGTTTGCCTAAGTCGTATGGAGCTCTTTAATTCTAGTTTGCCCGAGTCGTTTGGAGCTCTTTAATTCTAGTTTGCCTGAGTCGTAAGGAGCTCTTTAATTCTAGTTTGCCTAAGTCGTATGGAGCTCTTTAATTCTAGTTTGCCCGAGTCATTTGGAGCTCTTTAATTCTAGTTTGCCTGAGTCGTAAGGAGCTCTTTAATTCTAGTTTGCCTAAGTCGTATGGAGCTCTTTAATTCTAGTTTGCCCGAGTCGTTTGGAGCTCTTCAATTCTAGTTTGCCTGAGTCGTAAGGAGCTCTTTAATTCTAGTTTGCCTAAGTCGTATGGAGCTCTTTAATTCTAATTTGCCTGAGCCGTATGGAGCTCTTTAATTCTAGTTTGCCTAAGTCGTATGGAGCTCTTTAATTCTAGTTTGCCCGAGTCGTATGGAGCTCTTTAATTCTAATTTGCCTGAGCCGTATGGAGCTCTTTAATTCTAGTTTGCCTAAGTCGTATGGAGCTCTTTAATTCTAGTTTGCCCGAGTCGTATGGAGCTCTTTAATTCTAGTTTGCCCGAGTCGTATGGAGCTCTTTAATTCTAGTTTGCCTGAGTCGTATGGAGCTCTTTAATTCTAGTTTGCCCGAGTCGTATGGAGCTCTTTAATTCTAGTTTGCCTGAGTCGTAAGGAGCTCTTTAATTCTAGTTTGCCCGAGTCGTATGGAGCTCTTTAATTCTAGTTTGCCTAAGTCGTATGGAGCTCTTTAATTCTAGTTTGCCCGAGTCGTATGGAGCTCTTTAATTCTAGTTTGCCTGAGTCGTAAGGAGCTCTTTAATTCTAGTTTGCCTAAGTCCTATGGAACTCTTTAATTCTAGTTTGCCTAAGTCGTATAAACACGTAAAAAAAATACAAAAGTACTCTCTGAGAAAACTTAAATATCGTTGTCACCACTCCCATAACTCTTAGGAAGACCTGCTTACGAAATACCATGTGCTTTCTTTAGAAGATCGCCGCGTACTTCTCGATGTAGTTACACTTTACAAATTACTCAATAATTAAATAGATTCACCGCTTTTGTTGTCCAAAATAAACCTTGCCTCTAAAGTCACTAAAGATATATCGCAAAAACTACACGTATAATATAATATCTTTACGCGATATCTTAATAAATACAATAAGGATTTTTCTGAAATTGATCTTTTCGATAACTCCTTGAATGTGTTTAAACATTAAATTTCAATGTTAATATGTGAGACTAAGTAATCTGCTGTTAGATAAGTAATAGTGACTACTTCTATATTAATTACTTTTCCCATTTCATTGTTGTCTCTCGTGTTTGTTTGTTTCTCATGTGTGTGACATGTTATGTAATGTTGGGCACTGTTTGTCTACTTACTATCATAACTTATTATATGTTTATTTGTAACGACTGATTGTGCTATCATCATCAGCCCATAGACTTCCAATACTGGACACAGGCATCCCCCAGAGATCTCCACAGAGTTCATCGAGAGGAATTGGGACTTAGCCCACCGCGCTGGCCCAGAGCGAGTTGGTGGGCGGCCCGAGCCTCGTCTGTTATTCAGCAGGGTGCACTGCGCGCAGGTGAGGTTGACTTGGGCTCAGTAAGATATTGAGCGGATCCCCTTACACCTCTTTTAGTAGTACCCCTTACACCCTCAGTTTGTGCCATAATAAATACACTATCGTACATTTCAATCAGAAACATATGAACCACAGATAGTATAAAAACAAGCATAATTAAACTTAGACGACCCAGTTTACAAGTCGATAGTTAAAAATAACTGACAAAAGTATCCTTTACCAGTATCTAAGTGGGGTCCGACGGGTTATCGTTTCGGAATTTACGCGAGGGGAAATAACAATAGTTGATTTATGAAGTTATCTAGGCAAAAACAAGTGTCGTAGGTACGTGTAATTTTTATACACAACGAGCTAGTGTTATTGACTAAAACGTAACTAGATATTAAGCGATAATGATGTTAAAAATAGTAAACTGTACAAACATTAAATGAGGTCAATAGAAATCTGCTTCTTTAAGTGAATTTACTGCTGGTACCTCTGTGTCGCCGGTGACCGTCCAGATAAGTACCACTACAGCTTCAGAATAGGACTAAGGTAAGCTATGCCTGTCGTGGAAGACGACTAAAAGAGTTTTCTAGTTCGTGAAGTTCGAAGGTGGGGGACCTCATTGGCCACTAAGCGAGCTCAGGATGAACAAGTGCAAGGTGGTCTAGTGCTTGTCATACCAAAGCGAGGGTATCGAGGAAGGCTACATACCCTGGACGTGCTTTAGGTGTAGTACCAGGAGGCACCGGTGCGTTCCATAGGAGATCCCGAATACCCTGCAATGCTCTGAAGATGATCACAGAGGGAATTTTACTGACTAAAAATCCCAATAATCTTGTCTTCCACCCAGAAGCAGGCTAACTTTTTGAAAGATTTCTCCCCAATAACGAAGAAAAGGTAGGTACCTCCGCAGCACCTATTTTTGCCGCTAAACAGTAGTTAGCAGACATTACTGTGTTCCGGTTTGAAGGGCGCTGCAGCTAGTAAAATTACTGAGGTAATAAGGCTTAGCATTATATGTTTTAAAACGACGAGCGCAATATAGTGCAGTGTTCTTCCTAACTAGCGCCAAGTTGTTATGGGGCAGGCATATTATTTACCATCAGGTGATCGACCCGTTAGTCTCGTTGCTTCGATGAATAAAAAAAAGGATTACAATACCGTTTAATAAGTTTCCGTTTGTCCGATTTAGATCGAACATGCATCGATTTGTTCGTACAATTTGCCGCCATTTTAAAGTTGTCTTCATAACTCGTCTCCGACACCAGTGTTGGTACTCCTTACTGAAAAACTATTTAAACTTTCAAATGAACCTAGTTTTCTTTCATTTTTAACATCTTGCTCATCATCATCAGTCGATAGACGTCCTCTGCTGGATATGGGCTTCCCCCAAAGATCCTTATATCAATCGGTACTGCGCTATCCACATCCAGCGGCTTATTGCGATCTTTAGTAATTTGTATAGGTTCATGATTTAGGCTATTCCTCACCACGCTGGCCCAATATAAGTTAGTGGGTGCAAGAGCCTCATTGGTTAATTATCAGGCTGCACCACGAGCTGGTGAGGTTGGCTTGGTTCCCGTGAGTTGTTGTGCGGGAACCCTTACATCCCTTAAACCTGTTGCTTTTTCAACAAATACTTATGAAATTGGTTGATCGATACTGTACGAGATATCGATCGAGGATTTCAGTGCTGCTTGACCACCATGATATTTTTACACTGATATCAAACAATTACTTTAGTAAATGTTTAATTTTAGACAACAAAAAAAAAAAAAACTGAAATTTTTTTAAACTAGATTTCGTTAAGTAAATTTAAATAAAGATTTGTATGTGATGTGTAACGAAGTGATGATTGTTCTTTAGTAAATTTTGTTGTTCAGTACTGTTTAATTAATAAAAATCATTTAAACTTTAGTAATATAAAAAGTCACACATTTTTATAGTATATAGTTTTATTTACCACAACAGTAACTGTTGTTCACGTTTTATATTTCACGTATGTTTGTATTTATGGAGTACAGATACAAATTCTATTTCTATAACTGGTCCACATTAAACACTTTCTGGTAGAAGCTCGACTAAAATTTAATTTGTAGATGATCATCACCATTTATTGTTGATTATGACAAGTTCCGATCTCCTGTTGCACTTGGACATCTTTTTTAATTTCTGTGACACAATTTTAAAAGTCTTCAATCATTCACAACACGTTGTCGCTGTTATTTCCCAAATATTTCAGATCATTCGGCGAATTGACTGATTTGGGCACCTCTACCACTGCTTCGTTGATGTCGCCACAAGTCAAAGCGAAGTCGGTTTTCATGGGAACCTTATAGGGCATGAGCACTGTTAGTACACCATCGTCGAAAAGCCACGTGGCGTCGGCTATCTTCACGAAATCTGGTACAATGCGTAAATCCTCGAAAGCTTCAACATTAGGTAAGCCAGCCGTCACATAGATGACGCGATGCTGAAATTTCACGCTGATACTATCCTCGGAGTACCCCTGCAGATTATATTTTAGCGCGTAAAAGTCCAGACCTAGGAATGCTTTAGTTCGGCTGAACGGACTCTGTTGGCAACTGTTTTGTAACTGCTTGTCAGCCGAGATCACGCACCTCGCTAGTCTACCGAAGTCGTTGTCTTCACGGTGCCGGTGACGGTGCCAGGGATGACGATGTGAACCCCAATGACCGTGTCCGAAACCACCGCCGTAACTATGACCGCAATTATCGTCGCTGTGACCCCAAAAGTGACCGGACACCAAATGGATCAGGAATACAGTTGCAGATAAACGGTACATGGTCGCGCTTCGCGTTCACAAAGCAAAATAACATAAATAGATGTGAACTGGTCTTATAAAGGAAGTTGTCGTGTGGTTATATGCACTGTACGTATGTAATCTGTGTCACATATGGCCTATGACCTTAACGCCGTCTCTTGGGAACTGAACAATTGGTTTTTACAACGCAAACATGAATTTGTTTACATCTTTGTATTTAAATACTTATAACTAATACTCTTATTAAAGTACAGTGGAAAGAGCAATTCTTTTTTTGTTCACCTGATGATAAGTGATACGCCTGCCTATAACAACGTGACGCTAGCTACGATGGTATACACAGCACCATATTGCACTCGTCTCCTTGAGAAAAGACGTTAAATCTCGTTCTCCAATCATTTCATTAGGTAGAGGAACCCAGGATCGGATCCGCCGTAGAGAACCGTGAGAGTTTTCTCTCTTGCCTCCCATGCCCTCTGGGTGACGGATGGGGGGGAATCCGTAGCCCGAGTGACTGCAAGAGGCCGAGGAGGGGGCGCCCTGTGTGTTCCGGCGTGCCCCTACAGAGGTGGAAAGGGGGAGTTCTTCCCTCCCTCCCGAGGTGGGCCTGCGTGTGCGGATGTTTGCGAAAGCGTTTGTTTGCCATAGGGCAGGGTCACGGGAACCAAACGACGAGATGGAACATCGTGAGGGTTTTAGTCGGTGCAAGTCCGACATAACCTGTCCTTGCCCCCGCGAGGACGAGTATGCGCAGGTATTTACCCCATGTTAAACAAAAAAAAAGCTTATCCGTCCTTCCAGTGACATGAAATGGAACAAAAGTTATCACACCACGAGACCCTTACATTGTTTTTGTATACATATTTATTTATTGTTATTTTTTGTTATTAATTGTATATTTGTTGTGTATATATACTGTATATAATAACTAAAAAACATTTAAAACAACTCTAATAATTCCCGAAACATAAATATAAATATAAACCTGAGAAATGATGTTTA
This sequence comes from Ornithoptera alexandrae, assembly GCA_029030555.1. Taxonomy (NCBI): domain Eukaryota; kingdom Metazoa; phylum Arthropoda; class Insecta; order Lepidoptera; family Papilionidae; genus Ornithoptera; species Ornithoptera alexandrae. Next base: position 12,892,925 of record JARDVY010000288.1, on the reverse strand, counting down.
TTTATTTCGGAATATCAACCGAGATCACAATACCGACATAAATCTACATATACATATAACGTTCTCATTGCGTCTCTAATAATTTATGGATACAAGTAACATCATTATCATCATCAGCCGACAGACGTCCACTGCTGGACATAGGCCTAACAACAACTGAAGTGATACAATATAAGTAACAAATTTAAGGGTTGTTAATAAGTGAAAATAAAATTATTAAACTATACAAAGGAATAGCAGGAAAAAAAATTTTTTTTTTTCATAGGGAAATCCTCTATGGATACTTTCCTATTGCAGAGGCAACAGTAATGGTATGCCAGACTCTTACTGGCTAAACCCCACAGTTTCCTCGCTGCGTCTTTGGCAGAAACTGCGAGAACGCTTCTGCACACTACTGCAGTTCCGTAAAACGTCAGCCTAATAAGGATCCCAACATAACATAGGGTTTCTCATGGGAAACCCAAGACATGGTGGTACCGCGCAAAAAATACATGCGCCTTCTTGAGGCTTAGAGTACTGGGTTGCGGATTTACCCATATCCAAGTTTGTTAGAGGGGTTGGAGAAGGGCATGATCCCTTCTCCTCCGATGCACGGGTTTCCGGCTACGAATAGCGAGGTTAGAGACACTTTCCTTCACCCTCTCCTACTTTTTCGCAAAAGACAATACAAGCGTTCTATGGCCTTTCGCTTTCCACCATTGCCTTCACGAAGGCGGGAAGAAAAAGGTCGTTGCTCACAATAGCGGCGAGGTCTCGACGCAGCACAGTCCAACTCGGATATACTTCTAAATATTCGATAAGTCGGGGCTTACTCCTTTTAGATGAACGCCTGCCTATATCAATGTGACGCTAGTTAGAATACTATACACAGCATCACATTGCGCTCGACGTCTTCACACATAAGATGTTTCAGACCGGAACACAGTGATGTTTGCACAGGGCTGTCTGTCGGCTGCGATAGGCGCTGCGGTGGTATCTAGACGGTCACCGGCAACAGAGAACCACCACCACTAAAATGATATACTGTGACACATTAGTGTAGAAATAACTGAAAAAGTTACTGAACAATTAAACTTCTCTTCGCTCATTAAATATCTAAGAACTGGATGTAGCCGGCAACGGAGACCTACCAGCAGTGTGGTGTAATTGACGTTTCCACGTCGACAATGAGCATATTAATTTGAAACAGACTCTTACTACGTCCGGTGGAAACGTTTACGATGGCTGGCGGTGATAAAATTGTGAATATGGGCAGAGCACGAGGATTATCTGGAAACTGTTTTATATTCTCGTTAAACCGGAAATCTGACCTCGTTAACGCAAAACGATCCGGCGATTTTGTAACAATTCGACAACACCGCGCCGTGATGGAGTTAATGGCTCGCTTGGATCCGTACGGAAGCTGCGTACGCTCCGACCATCTAACATCCGCTCTAGTATACCTCCACCTGTGCGTCAACTTAACTCTGTTTGTAGTTTTAAACTGTTCTTATTGGAAAATCAAAACATCAAGAACTTCACAGTGGCTTATAATTCAAATGTATGGCTCACACTGTTCACTATATTTTCGGCGACATATTTATTTATGTGGATTAATAACAATCACAATTATCAATAATAAAAATAATGAATAAGATTAGGAGCACAATCTACCCTTCATCTTGATCTCACTATGGGCGGTAGCTAAAAGTCAGCGTTTCACCTCCAATGGGTGAATAATCTACGGAGGTACGGCCTCTTGTACCACTGCACCACACACTCATGTCTATACTGTACAGTGTATCAAACTAGTTCATGTGCTTATCTAAAGAAAGCTCTTATGTTCGTTAATGTGTATGTATGTGTGTGTGTTCTATTTTGGCTACAATAAACGATTTATCTATCTATTCTTTTCAGGTCTCACCATGTGATTACACTTTATTCGGCGATGCGACGATCAGGCGAATCTTTCGATTGAGGGTAAGCGTTATGCCGCTTCTTAACAATGTGATGACACGAAATTGTAATTGTCGCCTTAAAACATAAAATGTTAAATCTCGTTACCGCATCGTTATCTCCTGCTAAAATTCATTGCAAACTGGAAAATATTCAAGATCACAAACCTTTGTTTGGCGACAGAAATAGAAACTGCGATAGTACCTACCCAGGCGGTCTCCGGCGACTGAATCCTACGACAAATTATCTCTTAAAATTAATTTAAGTAATATATATGACTAGGTGTTAACCGCCCACTTTGAGACCTTAACACCCCGCAACTTCAACAAAATCCCTTCTCAGCTGACCTACACTCGGCAAAAGGAATATTCCTACCAAATTTCAAGTGGTAAAATCTAATAATTTTCTGTTATGGTAATTATTTTTATTAGATATAGCAATTGTGGTATAACAAGGATCGAGAGAGATTCAGTTGATGGATACAATTGTGTACTCCGTAACGACTGACTGACCAAAGGCCATATAAACTTTTTTTTTATGATATAGTTTCCGCTGCAAGTTTTATTGACATCTATTCCAGCTTCATCGGGGTCGGGGCTCGCGAATCTGGTATCGGCGAGCTAATATAAGGAAATTGAAGTAAATAGAAATAAAATTAAACTGAAACTTTAAACATACATGATTAAATATAAGCATATAAAAACTTGTATATAAAAAGGGGAGAGGAAAGGTGAGATATTGGATGCGCGAGGGTTGAAGCGGTGGCCATGTACACAAAGATGTACGATCCTTATCTGGATTTGCGTTATGATAAACGATAGCGTGATCTATTAGTTAAGGTGGCGCCATCTATTGATTTGTTTGAAAACTTTTTGTTACAGTATTTAATTAATTCATGTCGTTACGTACAAGTTAAATTAAAAGTTGTTTACTTGTTTATTTCGTCTTGGTACCCTCAAATCTACGCTTTATTCCGCATGGATCATGGACATTGGAAATGTCATTGTAATAAATAATTAAATAAACGGAATAAAAAATCGTAATATATAGTTTAATTAAATATGTTACATTCCAGTAAATATAAGAAACCATTATCAAAACAAGGTCTTTAAGAAAGAAACGTATTTGTTATGCGAATGTATGAAAGCTCTTCACCCTACATTATGCAGCCGTCGTAAAGCGGCCTGAAATAAAATATCCCCCCATTCCGTACAAGTTACAGGCTTTAAGGGGGAAAGTTCGCATATTAGAGAAATAACTTTCAATGGCATTATATCGCCGTTAATATTTTAGGCTATAGTTGACGGATATCCGTTACTGCTAACTCCACATAGAGACTGCTATTTGGAGAGCTGATCACAATTCGACATATATGATAAACAAAAGCTGTATTCTCACAGTTGCGTTTAGAGGAGCGGCCGGCAATAAAGTGTTTTTTTTTTATGTTCTGGACCAATGGGTGTGGAGATCTTTGACTATTTCCAGCGGTAGACTTCTGTCAGCAAATAATGATAAGCATGTATACTTATACATGTCATTTCAAGTGAATTTTTATCTTTTTCTTAACCGGTGTGTCTCTTACAATACATCACTTCACCGAATATGTGTAACAAGACTTTATCTCGGTATGATCTGATGTGACAGTGATAGGAAGTTGATATACCAGTTAAGCTTTTCGTTTTGTTTCTTCTTATTTTTTTCTTTATGGGTCAAGCCCATTATTTTACAATTTCATTTGCCACCAGGTTATTTCTTACTGTTTCTTAATCATTCTCAACTTTCTTCCCTCCTTATCTTTCAAACTTTGCTCATCTTACACACTTATTATCTCTGTCACTCTGCAATCCAATTCTTTCTTTCATAACTCGGTTCTTCTTATTACAGAAATTTAAATGGGTACATCATTCCTCGAATCGTAAATAGCAAAGTACTGGGTTATCAGGAGAAGGCTAAGCTTGAGGTTTATCATAAAGCAATAGGTGTTAATCAAAATTAGCTGATGGATGAATCGAATACAATTTCTCTCCTTTTCGGGTCGGTAGAAAATGATTCCTGTAAGCTCGACGCTTATGGCTCAGGACATCGGACAACTTATTCTACTTTACATGGTACGTTATTAGTTTTTCTATTTACCCGCTCACCGCCTGAACTTGATGTCGGATAACTTCTTCGCATTGGTCTTATGAAGTTACGAGTTAGTTGCCAGCGAAAACTCGCTATCTCTGGAATAGCTCTGGACGCAAAGCAGCAGCAGTTAGGCTTTTACTAATTGCCGTAGCGTAGAAGTATTTTTATTCAACGAAGCGACGAGAAGAGCAGTACTTTCATCTCATGATGAGTCATACGCCTGCCTATAACAACGTGTCGGAAGTTAGGATGGAAACACTGTACCGCATTGCGCCTGAGACATAACATGTCGAGTCTCGTTACACCAGTAATTTCACTAGCTACAACTTCGGTCAATCCGAAGTACAGTATTGTTTGCACATTACTATTTGTCGGCTGTATAGAAGTTTGTGTTATCTACGTAGACGGTCTCCGACAACGGAGATCTACCACCAGTGAGTAATTTCTAAACAATAGATATAAATAAATACTGAATGTAGTTTACTCTATACTGATAAACTGCATAAATGTTAAGTTATAATTGTAATTAATACTGTTGTTAGGAAATGGTTAAAAAACCCAGAGATCTTCAAATTCTGGTAGTTGTTAGAGGCTTTCTTATGATAAATAATGAATTTTTAATACAGATTTTATTAAGGTGCACTAGAAGATGATGATATTTCTTGCAGCTTTTATGTACATAACTGGATACAGGTCTCGATAAAAATTATTAGTCTTCCTCCATTAGCCGGACTTTCCACTCTTAACAGCGCATTCTGATAATATTATCATCAGTCATGAGCAATCCAGCTGTGTGGCCATCGTTTTACTCTCCTTAGTCTTCACTAGTGGTAGGTCTTCGATATCGGACACCGTCTAAGTTGGTACCACCACAGCCCCTTGCAGCCGACAAACAGTACTATGCAAACGTTACTGTGTTCCGGTTTGTAGGGCGTCACAGGTACTGTAATTACTGGCTTAAAGCGACTTAACATCTTACGTCTCAATGCGACAAGCACATTATGGTGCAGTTTATATCATCCAGGGTTACCCCTTACAATAATAATAGCTATTAATATTCTACAAATAAATATAGACCGAGTAAAAGCTGCACACGACCTCCTTTTGGCAACCGCAAGTAGCATAAACGCGGACCTCATGATCCTATCCAAACCTAATAAAAATGGCAATAGCTGCTGGATGGGAGTGTAACACCAGAGGAGATGTAGCTCTAGCGATACTAAACAAGACAATGACGGTTGAAGAAATCTATAGTGGGAACGGGTTTATTGGCTTTAAGATGAAGGACTTCATCGCATTTAGCTGCTATATATCTCCTAACTGTAGGAGTACATTTGATGATCCTAGAGTCATTGATACTAGGCAGAATCGAAGAACACCTGATGGAATCGAACTGTCTACAGTATTCGCAGTACGGGTATAGGAAGGAGGGATCTACAATGGATGCAGCCAACAAGCTGCTGGAGATAGCAGAAGGCGCGAGGCGAGGAACCCATCGGACCATAAGAATCTGCACAATAGTGGCCCTCGACGTTCGAAATGCGTTCAACTCTGCAACGTGAGAATTCATCCTGGAGAATAAGGCATGCCACAATACATATACAACAGCTACCTTCAGGACAGATTCATCACACTGACGGACTATCATAGAGAAAAGGGTCACCGGCCGTGTCCCGCAGGGCTCATTACTGGGCCCAACTTTATGGAACATATTATATGATGGGGTATTACGCCTTGAACTGGGAAACGGGGCACAATTGATAGGCTTTGCTGAGGATCTGGTCCTGGTGGTCACAACGAGAAAAGAAAAGGTAGTAATGACAACAGTGAACATAGCCCTAAAAAACATAAGCGGGTGGATGAAGCAGAAGAGACTGCACTTGGCCCCAGAATAGACAGAATCAATCGTTTTAAGCGGCAGAAAGAAACTGAGTGAGATATACTTCACCGTACAAGGCGTCAGGGTGGTGCCAGCCGACAAACTCAACTACCTCGGCATTTGGTTCGATAAGAGTTTGAAGTTTAAGAAACACATAGAAGCAGTGACTGGAAAAGCTAAAAGAATGACGGCCGCTCTTGGTCAAATTATGCCCAGAAAACGAGGGCCAAGATCAAGCAAGCGCAGGCTGTTGGCGTCCGCGATACACTCTGTAATGCTCTAAGGAGCACCGGTGTGGGCAAAAGTCATGAGCGTGGCTAAGTATAGGAAATTGTACAACAAACTACAACGACGACTTGCATTACGCATCTGTGGGGCCTACCGTACCATTTCCTTGGACGCGGTCTTGGTGTTAGCGGGCCTGATACCAATAGAATGGCCAACATAAGAACGACACCACCGCCACTATAAAAAGATGGTAACAAGACTGGCAGAAGGGAAAAGGTGCGTGGACCCGAAAAATCACCTTACATTGAAAGAAAACATGGAAAAGTAGACAGATTACTGACACAAGCTTTAAATGGACATGGAGTATTCAATACTTATCTCTATGCAATAGGGAAAGCAGAAAGTAACATATGCCCATACTGCGGACACGTAGACACACCAGAGCACGCCCTGTTTGAATGCACAAAGTGGACAGAGATAAGAGAGAAAACGGAAGGAAACGATGGAAAAGTGATAACGGAAAACGTGAAGGAAAGGATAAGAAAAGTAAAGTAGGATGGGATAAATATGCGGAAATGCTCAGGGAAATAATGAAAGGGAATAAGACCAAAGACAAAGACAAGAAACTACAAATTAAAAGACAAAAGCCTCTCCGAAGTAATGCATAAGGGGTTCCAGAGAGGACAGGAGAACCAACCCACCTCTCACCTCAACAAACGAGGCTCTGGCTCCCACCAACCCGCATTGGGTCAGTCTGGTGGGAAGTGGCCCCGAATCCTTCCATATTAACCCCTACAAACGGCGGATATGGGCCACGTAGGACCGATGGATGTCGTGATCTTTGGGAAAGCCTATGTCCAACAGTAGACATCTATCGCTTGACAGTGATGATGAATATTTTCTTTTCTTTCTATATTAATAAATGATGGTGGTTTTAAAATAGTTTCAGTACGTTAAAGTACATTTAAATGTAATTAAGGGGACAGAACAAATAGCTCAGGGACAGCGATTGTTGGGTTTTTGGTTCATTATCAAGTTGGTGGTAACGTGCTCCGGAACTAATTTCATTCAGACGTCCGTGTTAATGGTCACTCTAGAACGAGTGATATTACCGTAATCACTCGCTAACCCTCACAATGTGTGCGGATAACGAATGGCAGTTTAAAGTGTTTTTGATTACATCTAGGGGTGTAAGGGCTCCTGCACAATAACTCATGGGACTCAAGCCAACCTAACCTGCTCGTGGTGCTCCCTGCTAATCAACAAACGAGGCTCCGACTCCCACTAATCCGCATTGGGCCAAAGGAGTAGTAAATAGCTTAAATCCACCGGCGGTACCGGAGGTAATACTGACTACGTGATAGTCTCATGCGGGCAGCGCGGGACCGTTCGATGTGGGAATCCTTCGGAAAGGTCTATGTCCAGCAGCGGACGTCTATCGGCTGATGATCTAAAATTATCAGAAGGATAACATGACAATTTTGTAGCAGTAGTAGTAGATTTTTGTTATCGGAGATCGTTTAAGTTGGTATCACTGCAGCTCCTATTTCTGCCGTCAGTAGTTTGCAAACATTACTATGTTCCAGTTAGAAGAGCGCTATAGCTAACTTAATTACTATGGTAATGACAATCGACATTTTATGTCTCTAGCGACAAGCGCAATGTGGTGCAGTGTCTTTATAACCAGCGCCACGTTGTTATGAGAAGGTGTATCACTTGCCATCAGGTGAACTACTAATACTACCTGGTTGAGTATTTTTATCACATACTAATTAAGGAGGTTGTTTATTTGTAGACCTCTCTCCTCGGATACCATCTATGTAGGTACTGCTTCGTCTTCGTCGTTTACCTTGAACTAAGAACCTGGACCTTGTACAAATAATCTCTGTTTTTCTTTTATATAACGAGCCGAGCGAGACATTAACCTGATGGTAAGTGGTACGTTTACCCATAACAATGTGTGCGCTAGTTGAGATCACCCCAATACACAACACTTGTTGTTGTTGTTGGTGGTGTTGTTGGTGTTGTTGTTGGTGGTGTTGTTGCTGTTGTTGTTGTTGTTGTTCTTGTTGTTGTTGTTGTTCTTGTTATTCTTGTTCTTGTAGTTGTTGTTCTTCTTCTTATTCTTCTTGTTGTTGTTCTTCTTGTTGTTATTGTTGTTCTTGTTGTTCTTGTTGTTCTTGTTCTTGTAGTTGTGGTAGTTGTTGTCCTTCTTCTTATTCTTCTTGTTGTTGTTCTTCTTGTTGTTGTTGTTCGTTGTTCGCTGTTCGCCGTTCGCCGTTTGCCGTTCGCCGTTCGCCGTTCCTTCTGCTTCTGCTTCTGCTTCTGCTTCTCCTTCTCCTTCTCTTTCTTCTCCTTCTCCTTCTCCTTCTCCTTCTCCTTCTCCTTCTCCTTCTCCTTCTCCTTCTCCTTCTCCTTCTCCTTCTCCTTCTCCTTCTCCTTCTCCTTCTCCTTCTCCTTCTCCTTCTCCTTCTCCTTCTCCTTCTCCTTCTCCTTCTCCTTCTCCTTCTCCTTCTCCTTCTCCTTCTCCTTCCTCCTTCTCCTTCTCCTTCTCCTTCTCCTTCTCCTTCTCCTTCCCTTCCCTTCTCCTTCTCCTTCTCCTCTCCTCTCCTTCTCCTTCTCCTCTCTCCTTCTCCTTCTCCTTCTCCTTCTCCTTCTCCTTCTCCTTCTCCTTCCCTTCCCTTCTCCTTCTCCTTCTCCTTCTCCTCTCCTTCTCCTTCTCCTTCTCCTTCTCCTTCTCCTTCTCCTTCTCCTTCTCCTCTCCTCCTTCTCCTTCTCCTCTCCTTCTCCTCTCCTCTCCCTCCCTCTCCCTCTCCTCCTCCTCCTCCTCCTCCTCCTCCTCCTCCTTCTCCTTCTCCTCCTCCTCCTCCTCCTCCTCCTCCTCCCTCCTCCCTCCTCCTCCTCCTCCTCCTCCTCATCATCATCATCATCATCATCACTCCTCCTCCTCCTTCTCCTTCTCCTTCTCCTTCTCCTTCTCGTCGTTATCGTCGTCATCGTCGTCGTCGTCATCGTCGTCACCATCGTCGTCATCAGTAACTGAGCTGCAAGAACCGGATATACCTTTGCCTATTAAATTAAAAGAAAAGCTTTCAATCTTCTCGATATATCTTAATTTCATACTTTGTTTATCTTTCTTTGTTTTTCTTAATTAAATTTCGGGTTCGTTTGAGATAAAGCAGTAATTTATGACATTTTCCGTTAAAATGGCGGCAAAATTAAACAGCGTCTATACAGTTAACTTATCAGTTAATCGAGTTTAAGATAACAGTTAAAATAACTGGAAATTTAAACCATTTAAAGTTTCCTTTGCATTCAGCGGAATAGTGGTCAGATTTCATGAAAATCTCATTGGTAAAGTTTCGGCAGAACGAAATGAATAATCAATTTCCTGTTCCCGCTCGAAAATATTCAGGGATTTAAAATTCGTATGTAAACAAAGGTAAAACGAAAACAAAGCGCCGTGTCACCAACAAAAGGGCGTGAAATTTAAAAATAATAACGCCGATAGATCCAATTAGGGGTTTTTTCGTTTCAACAGCTAATTTACGTCCCAACTGTTGGGGTACAGGCCTACCCTCAATATGAGGGCAATGGGCCATAGTACCGCGAGGTACTGTACTGTACTGCCGAACAGGCACTTAACCAATGAGGCTATGGATGGTCAAGCGAATTTCTGACGGTAGGTCTCTATTGCCGGAGACCTGTAGGTAGATACCATCGTAGCTAAAACACTAAACTAACTAAACACTAGTGTGCAAACATTACTGTGTTCCGTATTGAAAGACTCTGTAGCTAATGAAATTACTACGGTAATAGGACTCTCGTGTGTCATCTTGTGTCAATACGACGAGTGCAATATGGTGTAATGTATATCATCCTAAAATCTATCAGGTAAAACTTTTACTGGTGGTAGGTTTCCGTTCCAGGAGACCATCTAGGTAGGTACCACCGCAAGTCCTACTTCTGCAGCCAAACAGTAGTATGCAAACATTACTGTGTTCCTTACTGAAAGAAAGTAGGTAATGAGACTGGACATCTTATTTGTCAAGGCTAAGAGCACAATCTGATGCTGTATCACCCTAACTAGCGCCAGGTCGTTAGTCCCGTTGTTTTGTTAAATAAAAAAAATTGTTAATAACAATTTCTTTAACAAACAATGAATCTGCGTTCGTTTACCGGATTTGCTATTATTTTATTATTCGCCATTTACCTTTCGATTGTGGTTTCGGAGTTTTCCCTTTACGTGAACATATTAAAACAAACAGTGCGGACAAAGTGCTTCCGGCGGACGCGTTATTTTGGAGCCGGACAATGACCAATCGCTGAAGTTGCCAAGTGGAAACCAACAAACAACTTCAGCCGTGTGCCGCTTCGTGAAAATAAAGGTAAGCGGATATTGACAAGCGGAAGTAATTTGTTTTATGTACAACAGTCGAACGGAATGTTCAAAGAATGGATATGAGGAATACATAAAGGTTACAATTCCATCACTTAGTTTCATAACTTATAGTAACTTTAGCGACTTCACTAATTACACAGGCATTCAAATCAGAACTACTAAAACAAAAGAAAAACCAAGTAGAAGTTCCAGCAGCGGAAGGAGAGAGTTCTCTATACATAGAAAGCATTCAGGAAATGTCAGGGTCATGTAGAACTGCGACCAATTAAAACCTTCACCTACCCTCGGTGATGGATTAATACTATAATAATACCACATTGAATAATTATAGACGTTGGTCTGATGACCAGGATAACGAAGTACTTTGATAGAATATTGTATTAGCAACTTACGTAACTGAGTACTTTACTCTTTACAAGAAACACTACACTCAAAATTAATTTGTGTCTACCGACATCACAAGATTGCTACTGAGGTTTTTATCCTCTTTTAAATAATAAATTAAAAAATTCACTAAAATTATATAGATAATGGAAACGTTAAAATAATAATGCAACGTATGTAATAAACTGATTGTTAATAGTTATTGAAATGTACTGCCTGTGTACAAACACATTTGATATAGACTGTGTAAACATAAGTTTTAAAAGATTTATAATAATATCAAATCGACGGAAGGAACAATGGAAATGTACAAAATGTTTACATAATAAGCAAGACAAAACTAACAGTAGAGAACTAATTCAAGAAAAGCAAAAGCAAAGCACTAATACACAAAATATCTGTATGCATGAAAATGCTTCACCGGCATATATTACGATAAGAAAAAATAAATCTAATATTACTGCTTTAAAAAAGAACATTAATGTGTTCCTTACATCAAACTGTTCCACGGAACAATCCCCGACAGTTAGTGGCGATAGAGATAAATGACTAAATGAGATTCAGAAACAGCAGCAACTGGAAGACACACGTAGACCTTGTGTGATAAAGTATACGCGCTGAAGCTGCTTCGACTGACTGTGGCGAAGGAAACGGCGCTGAGCGCGTACCCTGGATACGTATCCTCGGTACTTTCGTATGGAATAGTCATTTGGGGCAACTCCGTAGATTTCGAAAATGTTTGTAAAATACAGAAAAAATGCATTCGCGCTGTTTGTGGCGCAAGGCCATTTGTTAGTTGCCGATCGCTTTTTCAAATATTAAATATATTGCCGCTGTCTTCATGTGTGTCATGTGTGTCATGTGTGTTCATCCGTGAAGTAAGCCTATTTGTCAAGAAATGTCCTTCATATTTTCACTTATGTACAGAAAGTAAAACAAAGCCATCACTGTACCCAAAGTGTTCCCCAGAAATGTTCAGACGCAACGCCTGCGTCACGGCCGTTACGATCCACAACGCGATACCGAATGAATTAAAAACATTGCCTACGTATTAATTTAAAACTACCCTAACAAATTGGCTCCTAAATAAAATGTACTGCGGTAGATGATTTGTTTAAATGATGCTGATCCTTGATAATTGCTTAATATTTATAATATATTTGTGCTTCGTCGAGTTCATTTAATTTTATCATTGGGTAAGTACTGTATACTTAGTGCATACATAAACGTTTGCATGCTTTACAATACGTGGAATGTGCGCTCTCTGCTCTGCTACAACCATTTGTATTTTGTGACCACATTTTCGCAAATAAACTTATTTGATTTGATTTGATTTTCCCAGATGGACAAAGTTGGGACAGAGTTATGGTCATATTCACTGTTAGTCGCCGGGCTTTCTGTGCGACTGGGATTTTCATACTTTAAAGTTATAGTCAAATCGCCATTGTAAAGGCACCAGGCACCCTCGTAGGGTTTCACGTTTTGCGGCAATCTTCTCACACTCAGGGAGCTAGTGAAGGCGTATTTCTCCGCATGTATGTACAGCACTCCGTCTTTAACCTTTATGTTGATATCCTCTGCGTTGTAGTTCGGCAGTGTGTACTTTATGACATAGCCTTCGGTGGTGTTGCTGGCGGATCCGATGTGACGGTACGCAGTCGTGTTGAACACTTTAAATAAAACATGCAACAAATAAGTAAAGACGAAAAGTCAAAAGATGATAAATGTGTAAAGGGCTGTAAGAGTTCCCGCTCAAACACTCACGGGACAGAAGCCAGCCTCACCTACTCGTGGTGCACCCCAATAATTTACAAACAAGGCATTTGCTCTCACCATCCTTCATTGGCCTAGCTGGTAGGTAATGGCCCAAATCCCCCTATATAAACCCCTATAAACGACGGCTCCAAGTACATGGCGGTACCAGAGACCATGCTGACTGTCCGGTAAAGGTCGCGTGAAACGGCTGGATGCGGGCAGCGTAAAACCGATCGAAGTGAAGATCTTTAGTGGAGAGTTATTTCCAGCAGTGAACATCTATCAAATGATAATTGATAGATGTGTAATAAACTTCAAAACGAAGGCAAAGAAGTTTAGCCGACATTTCTACGAAGACTGATGATATTTACTAGTATTATAAAAATAAACAAGACCAGAGTGTCTGCATATGCTATTCATCTTCTCGAAGTCACGGTTGATGTCCTTCTTCAGACGCTCCTTGAGCCAGCAGGGGTGTTGTCGTGGCACATGGCATCTCATCCCATAATAACGCACGCGGTGAATATAATGCGATACATTTTACTTGCTGATAATGAGATAAATAAGATGAATTGTAGAAAACCAGAGTTCAAAGGTGGTATGATAAGACGACTGATATGATGGTCTTGCGGAATGAAGTCGCAAATCAGAATATTATAAACAATGTGACAAAGCATTAAACAATGAAGATTGATTTAAAGGAGAAGTCCAGCTGTGTGATGGTGAAGTGAACAGTGAAGCAATGCTACTGATAATGTGATAAAGTTTTATTTTATTTAAATTATTATAGTGTATGTCTCTTGATGTAGTCCTTTTTGTATCTGTTGCAATCTAATCCAATTCCCGAACGCAGCTTTGTGCTAACCAACGATAAAGTCCACTGCTGATTTGGCCAACTCCATTCGGATAGGGTACGTTTCCTTCCGCTCCATTTGTCTCTACTATAGCGTCGGTCGCTACTTCCGTAGATGTGATCTCCTCGCTGCCCCATGGGTGATAGATGTTACCAAAAAATATAATTAAATTAGCAATTCAAGTTATAATAACTTCAACAAGTACATGAGGAAATCTTAAATAGTAATAAAGAGCTCTCTTAAGGTTCCTGCTACTGATATCCGAAGCCTGCTCACAAGAGCCGAGACCGCTGTTCACCGAGCTGGGTAAGTTCGTCTACCGTTCGTGGAACAGGCCGCTTTCTTGAGGATGTTCTCTTTCGAAAGTTTTCAACGTTCGTCTCGTTTTTGTACTCGGCCGACATTGGATCTCCAGTGAGCTGTGCACGAGCACCGGATACAGCCCTTTATTAAACTTTAACAAAAAGTGTTTATCTACTGTCTGCGTCACGACGCCATCCCCTTCCTACAGACAAGCTTCACAAAGGGAACAAAAAGTAACCGGAAGATACCGCGAACAATGTTCCGTGGAATTAAGTAATATGATACTTTGTACGAAACAATTTTTAACGAAACAAACACTATTGTTAATGGAATGTATTAACGTTGTTTATTCAATTTACCGCATTCATCTGTATAAATACATCATTCATTGGTTTCAGGATGGCGGCGTTTGGACTTCCGCCCTCAGTAACCGCAAAGGGCGAGCTCCCAGTGGCGCAGCGGCGCGTCGCCCGCCTCGTAACGCCGAGGTCCCGGTGGCGATGCCCTGCTGTGTTTTGGACTCGCTTTTCTAACAGCCACCAATCTAATGTAAGTCTGCTACTTTCACAAAATATTCTGACATAATTCTTCAACAAAAGCCTCACTGTCACTTAAAACCATGTGAATTTGAGGTCAAGTGTATTAACATCTCCATACTACAACATAACCAGAGTTAGTCTTTATAATTGTTTCGCTTTACCCATTTCTCCTGTTCTTGTTCCATTGTCTTCTGATGTTTGGTGATCATGTCGCCAGTCTGGACGTTTCACTCAACACTTGAGTGTGCGCACTTGCCCTTTTATATTTATCGGTAAATAACAAAAATATCTATAAAAAGAACCACGCAGCCGGTAGGATTCGAACCTACGCTCCCAGAGGGAATCTGATTTCGAGTCAGACGCCTTAACCACTCGGCCACGACTGCACCCCGCGGATTATTTAAAACATGGTGTACTTAATTCTTCGAGCTTTAAGGTTTATAATGAAAACAGAGTTATGAAAATTATACAGCCGTAAAAGTGATTAACGTGATCAAAATTAGCCTTCACTGTCTATTACTTAGCCTAATCTTTGTAAATACTAGATATATATTTACTTACCTACCGGGTAACGCCCACAGCTGGACTGGGGCCTCCCTCAAGTATCTTTCTTTTTTCTTTTTTTAACGTGCCCCAGTTCTGTGAAGCTTATCATTTTCTTATCCTATCCCTCGTTGTCCGCTTTCTCTCCACTTTCTACTATAGCTTTCTTTACGCAAACTTCCTTTCTATTACCTTTCTCCATTCTATTTCCTTCTGTTATCCGTCTTCTTAAATAAACACAACACACACTTTTTTATTTTCTTCTGCTTCCATTTTTTCTATTTAATTTTCTTATCTTTTACTGTGCGTCTTGTTTTTATCTATAATTTCCTCTACTACCCCTCTACAGAATTTTAGGAATGCGAGCCGATTGTTGGCATCTCCCATCAGGGAGGTAGTTCTATCTGCGCTTATGGTCTTCTCCGACACGATCTCACATTCGTAGCGGTTCTTTGCACATAAGGGACAGCTTGTGATCAAGTTGCACCATGGCCTGGTCCACTACCGAGTCACAAAGGCACGAGGGAATCTCTTTGAGCTTAAACATGTGAAGGTACTAAGATAATCCTCCGTGCCCCGTGAATATTTGGGTCAGTACCGTGTCCACCTCCACGTGGTGGAGTGCTCGATATGCTGATGAAATGCTCGGAAAAAATATCCGCGTTATTGCAGCCGTCGTGCCTTCCACATATCACCTGTTCCACTCGTCAAGCGTTCTCAGCCTTAGCTGTCGCTTAACGAATGAAACAGAACACCTCTCGTATACCTGTGTCCTCTTTTTATTTTTTTTGGTTTTACATGGGGGAAATGCCTACGCATACCCGTCCTTGCGGGGGCGAGGACGGGTTATGTCGGGCTTGCACCGACTAAAACCCCCACGATGTTCCGCCTCATCGCCATGATGGCAGGGTCACGGGAACGCAGGTGCGCACTCGACCGTGACCCTGCCGGCGCTGGCCGTTTGCGCAGCCCCACCTCGGGAGGGAGGGATGAACCCTCCCTTTCCAGGGCGCGCCGGAACATGCAGCGCGCCCCCTCCTCGACCTCATCGCGCGGGAGACCGGTTCCCCCGAACCCGTCGCCCAGAGGCCATGGGAGCCACGGGAGAAAACCTCTACCGGCTCCCCGCGGCGGAGAGATGTTAGGCCCGTCGCTACCTGTCAACGGCCGCGGAAGATAGAGAGAACGGCGCTTCGCAATACCGACACTCCTCTTCCCCCGCAGCCCCACCGCTGCCGCATCGCCGGTGCGATACCGGTTGGCCGCAGAGGGTACTCCCTCCGCGACCATACCTCGGTTGCGAGGGGCGGTATGAAACCGCCCCTGCAGCCTGGTCGCTAAGGCAGCATAAAGCCGCACCTGCGGCCCCCGGCCACTCAGGTGAGCTCTCGGTGGGCCTCCGGAGCTCGAACCTGGAGCGGCCGCCTCGGGCCGGCCCTGCGTGCGCTCTTACCCAATATAATCTTATATCTGTCCCTTTCTCTCTCGCTCTCCTTATATTCTCTTTCACTCTTAACGCTAAGGGATGAAGGGTGTCGGGTGTTGCGACCGTTTCTAGGGCGGATCGTGAGTAGCTCAGAACAGCACACGACTGGAGCGGCTCTCTGGCGGCGTACCCTGTCGCTTCTACTAAGCCCAGCAGCTTTGCCTGGTATACAGTGCAGTAGTTGCCCAACTTGAGCTTTTTGTTTGTTACCTCTGCGGCGTTCTGCATGACACAGAACGTTGCACCCACCTTGTTGTCGATGTGGCTACCGTCGGTGTATATAGCTGAGTCGGCAGCCGTGGTCGCAAGTTGGACTTCCTCCGCACCTTCTCCCAGGCAGGAGAACTCCACACCGATCTGTTCAGACGGGTGTGGTAGTCTCAAATAGCTTACTGGTACCTCCAGTTTTCGGTCTCCTAGTATTTCCTGGGAGCCTCAAATATTTTCGCGCTGATCGGTCTAGCGATGTCCGCAGCCAGCGGCTCCTCGCGAATTTCACCAGATCATCGGTGCATCTAGTGGGGGAGGGGGGCTGCCACAAGCGGTCGCCACTCGAGGGCCTTACTGCCCAATTGGTAGTCAGTCCTACGTGCGATGTGTCCTGTCTATTGCTACTTACGATTGGCAATCTTTTGAATTATGTCGGTGACCTTAGTACTCCTGCGGATCTCCTCATTTCTGATTCGAGCACGCCGGGAAACCTCGAGAGAAGACCCCTTATCCATTGCTCTCTGTGCGACTTGAAGATTTATGGTGGCTAGATTTATGATTTTGATAATTAAATACTAACTTTTTTTTTATTATTCCACGAAGTGGCGACGGGATGTTTACCTGATGGTATATGATACGCTCGCCCATAACAACGTGGCGGTAGTTGGAATGGTATACACAGCACCACATTGCGCCCGTCGCCTTGAGACATAAGATATCGAGTCTCGTTACCCCAGTAATTTCAATAGCTATATCGCCCTTCAAGCCAGGACACTGTAACGTCTGCACGGTACTGTTTGTCGGCTGCAATAGGCGCTGCAGTGGTACCTACCTAGACGGTCTCCGGCATCAGAGACTTTCTAAAAGAAATAGTATCAGAACATGGGGCCACACTAGGTATAATAATAGATGATCATACTACCTTTCCTGTTCGTGGTTAAATAACAGTTCAGTTATTGGACTGGTGGCACCGTCTGGTTAGCAATACATACTGATATAGCGTTGTAGCTTATCGGACCGACAAGTCGTATGTAGCCGATTCCATTTCAGATTAACTACATCCGACAGCCCGACAGTGGTCCGCCTGCGGGCACTTTGTCGTGTCTCACAGAATACACCAACACTACAGCAGTTATGAAGCTATTTAATGCTCCAAATAGTTCAACTGTTACATTATTTACAGTTGCTTACTTGTTATCAATTTCACATGGTGCTAAGTGACAATGAGGCCGTGGATGGTGAAGATGTCTGGATCTCATATACGACTGATAGAGAGTAACAAGCTAGTTGGATTCGAAAGAACTCTACCAGCAAACTAAACTCCACAGTGGCAAAGGAATTGAACTAGATCTTCGTGTTACATAGCGCCACGGAGACAGTTACTGGGTGTTAATTAGTGAAAAACATGACCTTTGTGTCCTCGTCCATCCTCAATCACATGTCGCCATTAGCTGACCGGACGGAAATGAGCGATTTGCGGGATTACTGCGCCGCGGGAAATCATTTGTTTTCGTCGCCGAGTCGTTAGGAGGCGTTTCTCTTCGTTTAGTTGGCTTTGTGAGCTTAATTGAATAAATGTTCACAGATTGAATAACTTCTCTACGTACCGATTATTTATTTATATGTATAACAAAAAAAATGATATATTTATTTATTTATTTATACTGTTTTCTACATTAAACGATACATGAAAAGAAATCGGATCGATGGTGAGTATTCTGTATTATTTTTACATCTTCTCATGTATTTTGTGTTAAGAAGATCCTCCGTGTTGCATGCAAAGTGTACAGCTTATAACTTTATAAAAAGTATTCCCCGAGCACCAAGGTAAAGTACGGCCAAGTTCAATTAAGTTATATTGCTACGAGCAAGTTACAAGTTAGCGGGAGACTTCGTAATGACGACATTAAGTTACACAAAAAGATTGGGCGCTGTGGGATTTTAATGGAACAGGGCTGCGGAAAGACGGAGGAAGTGACACTATCGAAAGAACTATTCAGTTCAGTGGCTCCCCGCGATTCTTCTAAGTAAAATGTATGTTATACTTTTAAAAGGGGTTGTAAGACTCCCGCGCAACAACTCATGGGATCTATGCCCACCTCACACCTGCCTCTGAACCCTGCTTATCAACAAACGAGGCTCTAGCTTGCAGCTATCCACGTTGGGACAGAGTGGTGAGAAATGGCTAAATTCCGTCATATGAACCCCTGTAGACGTGGAGATCTTTGCGGAAGGCCTATGTCCAGCAGTGGACGTCTATCGGCTGATGATGATGATATTTGAAAAGACAGTTCTAAAGCATTTTCTAGATACAATGTTAAACCTTGATCTCAATAATACATTTTTCCTAAAATGTTACGGTCTTTATTGTTTGACAATGGAGAGTGTGGCTGATATAGCTGCAGATTAATATTAGCCTGATCATCATCCTAATTTCACCGGGCGGTATAATTAAATATCATCATCAGATCTCCACATTTGTAGAGGTTCATACGGGGAGATATGGGCCATTTCCCACAACGCTGGCCCAATGCGGATTGGTGAGAGCCAGAGACTTGTTTGTTGATTAGCAGGGTGCACCACGAGCTGGTGAGCTTGGCTTGGGTCCTGTAATTTGTTGTGCAATTCAATTAATTTATTTTAAACAACATCTTTTTATATATATCTGTATTAGTTCTGAGGAAGTTGGATTTCCTTGACGCACCTGAAGTAGCAGTACATCACTGCGGCAGCCCTCGTCGATGTTTTTTTTTTATATATATCTAGATATACGATCAGTATTTTACTACAATACTTATTCTTTACATTAACTTGGTTATAAAAACTGTTTATCTGGCCTCCGAGGGCTTTTGAGATAATAAAGCATATTTTCTTTCAAATCTTGCGATTGTATATTCAAGTTTAAGTTTAAGTTTATTGTAAAATTATGTTAATAAGAATAGTAAATTAAAAACAAATAGTAGCAACAATTGACTTTCAGTGTGATCATTGATTTCACTTTATGTTTCATGAAACCTGTCGAGATATGAAGGATCATTAGGTTCTTTGTACATCATTGATTGATCGGCGAGACAAGACATCGATATTAACCTGCTCGTGGTGCACCCTGCTAATTAATAAGCGAGGCTCTGACTCCCACCAACCCGTGTTGGGCCGGCGTGGTGGGAAAGGGCCGAAACCCACCATATGAACACTTACAAACGACGGCCACTGGTGCCCGACGGTTCTGGAGACCATGCCGACTGTTTACGGTCGCGAGAAGCGCAAGGCCGATCGATGTGAAAATCTTTGAGGCAGGCCTATGTCCAGCAGTGGACGTCTATCACCTGATGATGTATTAGTGGGAACTAATCCGCATTGGGCCAACGTAGATATAATCCAAATCCTTCCATACGAATCCCTAGTGCCTGGCGATGCGGGCAGCGCAGGACAGATTGATGCGAGGATGTGTGGGGGAGGCCTATGTCTATTGGTGGATGATGATGATTAACAATATCACCTCCATATGGATCGGTCCCGCGTTGCTCGCATCCAATGGATTCCCGCTATTCTCACCAGATCGTTGGTCCACCTTGTGGGAGGCCTCCCAATACTACGTCAACCGGTATGCGGGCGCCACTCTAGGACCTTACCGCCCTATCGGCCGTCGGCCCTTCGAGCAATGTGCCCTGTCCACTGCGACAATAGATCACTTGGTAAGTAATATCTTCAATAAACATTTAAGTCGAGAGTCGAGCATAATATGGTTGTTGCGTTATTAGTTGGCAAGACCAGCAATCGTGTCGGCGATGCTGGGTAAATTGCATAGAGAGCTGTAGCCTGCTTTTGTGAAACTGTTATGGTACTAAAGGAAGCTGCTGAGCAGGATTGAGAGAGAATAGATCCCGCTCGGAAACGAAACTGTCGTGGCGTTAACATGTGGCGTCACCGCGGACCGGTGAATGGTGTTTCTCTACCTCAATGGGGTCTTGGAGGTCGGTGGCGGTCAGGATGGATGGGTGGTTCTCATCACTCTCTATCCGACCCCGAGGAGGACAATGGCTGAACGTGGTCTCCGGTCATTGAAGTAGTACTCACAGGGCTGGTAGGGTCTAAATAAAGCAGACTCCCGGAACGGGCTATATCAGCTTAGCGTTAGTGAGGCTGCGGTTGCGTTCCGAACGGAGATCTCATGACCTCTCCAAATGCCGAAGACATAAGCCACATAACTATGACTTCCCCCAGAAGGCACGTTTTCCTCCGAAACAAAAAAAAAATATTAGCATGTTAATGTTTTTAACAGGCGTATCGCTTCGCAAAGCTTCTGCTTATCTTATGTCTGCCTTATTTAAGTCGCCTTCGAGAGAGATTTACACGTAAATTTTTTTTTTTATATTTCGAAGCGATGAAACAAGTGTGATGTTCATCTGATGGTAAGCGTACCCACCTCGACGATCTCCAGCTTTAGAAACCTACCACCGGTAAATCTATTTCGGTAACGCGACATTTTAAGTATGAATAAAAATCCTTGAATTGTAGACAATGTTTTGTTATTTTACAGGTGATTGTGTCGTTTGAATAATTGTTTCAGTTGTAACTCGCGACACAGACGGAGGGCGCGCGATTGTGCGCATGTGACGTATGACGCGTGGGGGTGCGCGAGGGTGCGCGAGGGGTGCGCGTGTCGCGCTGCCGACGTGGAAACGATAAATAAAGCGCTGCCAACCCATCCACGCGTCGCAGTCCCAAAACCCTGCAATATTTATTCGGCGCATTGTTTACACTGAATTGCTGGTGATGAATCAATGTTAGGTGACGACTGTCTAAGGTGACTGGTGACTGGTACCACTGCACTCCGAAATCTGCCATCAAACTCAAAATCAATCAATTAATCATCAGCTGATAGACGTCCACCGTTGGACGTAGGCCTGCTTCAAAGATTCCCACATCGATCGGTCCTGTGCTTCTCGCGACCTTAAACAGCCACCATGGTCTCCCGGTGGCCATCGTTTGTAGGTGTTCATCATATAGGGGGTTTCGGCCATTTCCCACCACGCCGATCCAATATGGGTTGGTGGGAGCCAGAGCATCGTTTGTTGATTAGCAGAGTCCACCACAAGCAGGTGAGGTTGACTTGGGTCCATTAATTTCTTGTGCGGGACCCCTTACACCTCACACCTGCCCTGTTGTCCTAGAGGATTCCCGACAAAAGAGCTTTACCATCAGCAGAACCTTACCAGTAGAGTAGTAAGAAACCATCATCACTATTACACAAACTATATTTTTCTGGTGGTAGGCAGGTTTGAGGCCGTCTGGGTTGGTACCGCTGCAGTGCTTATTTCGACCGACAAACAGTAGGGTGGAATAATTATTGCATCCCGGTTTGAAGGGTGTTGTGCTAGTGAAATTGCTGCGGTAATGACACAATTATGTCTCAGGATGATGAGTACAATGTGGTGCTGTGTACATCATCGTGATTAGCGCCACGTTGTTATGGACAGGCGTATCATTCACCCATGAGGTGACCATCTTCTTTCTTTCGTGGCTTTACTCTCCAAATAAAAAGTATAAATAGGTGTACTATATTTCATATTTCACTTCTTCCCAACGTGCTTCTCCGAATAGCGGAGGTTGGCGGTCAGTTCACCATATTTCTCCCGGTCTTTTGCGAGGCGGAACAGTTGGAGCAGCAGTTGGATAATTCATCTTCTTGTGCCCGTCCAACTAATGAAGATTGGATACAAGTTCTGCGAATCCATTCCTGTTGCGAGCTAGGTGGATCAGTTGCGCGGCGCTCTTGATCTTGGTCCTTTATTGATATATGTATTAAGATGTGGTGCGGGGTCTTTAGTAAATAACAACGCACGCAGCAATGTCAGAACTATATTGATAATGAACAAAGTTACTAAATACAATAGTATTACGAAGGTCCAGAGAGAACCAGTTGATAGATGCAGTTGTATCATTTCGTGGCAAGCTACTGTCTTGATTCTTGTATGTTGTATTACGAAGATCCAGTATGGATAAAATTGTATAGTTCATAACGACTTAGTAAACCCAAGTCTTTGTACACTTTATTTTTATAATGAAGTTTGCGCCGCAGTTTTACAATAATTGCGGCTTCATCGGACTCAGGGCTCGCGGATCGGGTATCCGCGACCTAAAGCGCGATCTATTATTTGTACTATGGTACATGAAAGCGCGATCTATTATTTGTGCTATGGTACATGAAAGCGCGATCTATTATTTGTGCTATGGTACATGAAAGCGCGATCTATTATTTGTGCTATGGTACATGAAAGCGCGATCTATTATTTGTGCTATGGTACATGAAAGCGCGATCTATTATTTGTGCTATGGTACATGAAAGCGCGATCTATTATTTGTGCTATGGTACATGAAAGCGCGATCTATTATTTGTGCTATGGTACATGAAAGCGCGATCTATTATTTGTGCTATGGTACATGAAAGCGCGATCTATTATTTGTGCTATGGTACATGAAAGCGCGATCTATTATTTGTGCTATGGTACATGAAAGCGCGATCTATTATTTGTGCTATGGTACATGAAAGCGCGATCTATTATTTGTGCTATGGTACATGAAAGCGCGATCTATTATTTGTGCTATGGTACATGAAAGCGCGATCTATTATTTGTGCTATGGTACATGAAAGCGCGATCTATTATTTGTGCTATGGTACATGAAAGCGCGATCTATTATTTGTGCTATGGTACATGAAAGCGCGATCTATTATTTGTGCTATGGTACATGAAAGCGCGATCTATTATTTGTGCTATGGTACATGAAAGCGCGATCTATTATTTGTGCTATGGTACATGAAAGCGCGATCTATTATTTGTGCTATGGTACATGAAAGCGCGATCTATTATTTGTGCTATGGTACATGAAAGCGCGATCTATTATTTGTGCTATGGTACATGAAAGCGCGATCTATTATTTGTGCTATGGTACATGAAAGCGCGATCTATTATTTGTGCTATGGTACATGAAAGCGCGATCTATTATTTGTGCTATGGTACATGAAAGCGCGATCTATTATTTGTGCTATGGTACATGAAAGCGCGATCTATTATTTGTGCTATGGTACATGAAAGCGCGATCTATTATTTGTGCTATGGTACATGAAAGCGCGATCTATTATTTGTGCTATGGTACATGAAAGCGCGATCTATTATTTGTGCTATGGTACATGAAAGCGCGATCTATTATTTGTGCTATGGTACATGAAAGCGCGATCTATTATTTGTGCTATGGTACATGAAAGGGCGATCTATTATTTGTGCTATGGTACATGAAAGCGCGATCTATTATTTGTGCTATGGTACATGAAAGCGCGATCTATTATTTGTGCTATGGTACATGAAAGCGCGATCTATTATTTGTGCTATGGTACATGAAAGCGCGATCTATTATTTGTGCTATGGTACATGAAAGCGCGATCTATTATTTGTGCTATGGTACATGAAAGCGCGATCTATTATTTGTGCTATGGTACATGAAAGCGCGATCTATTATTTGTGCTATGGTACATGAAAGCGCGATCTATTATTTGTGCTATGGTACATGAAAGCGCGATCTATTATTTGTGCTATGGTACATGAAAGCTCGAGTTATTATTTGTGGTGGCGCCATCCGTAGAGTTCTGTGAAAACTTGTTATAAATGTTCTTAGAGTGTGCGAAAATATGAAAAATTAAGTTACCAGCGTTGACTTCTGATAATCTTACGAGCTATTGTTTGCCAGTTCTTCCATTGCGATGAGTATTCCCATTTGGCCGTAAGTTGTTTCGCTTATAACATTATAGAGATATTTAAAGTTGTTGAATTACAGTAATTTGTGGAAAGTTTAGTATTGAAACGTTGGATATAAGACCTATTTATATTCAAATGACGAACATAGATAAATTTCAATCGTGCCAATGGGCATTACATCCGCACATATCTTGAATAGAAATGGGCTAATTGGCATACTGGTGCGGGACGAAACGACTTCCCACCTTCTGATACAAATCCGTGAAATCGATCTCAAACGGATAAGCAATGAGAGAATTAATAGAATCCACGTTTCGCTGAAACTGAAACTTCTGTCTTGTAACCTATTTCGACCCCTACACTATCATATGTATATTTTTATTTAAAGTTACATCAACTAAGCAACAGTGCATATTACTTAAAAGTATTAACAGAGTCTTGTTTAAAAGCTACTTGTATATTTACAGACGCTAACGGTAATTCAATATTATGTTAAAATATTTAAAGATACGTGTAAGTAATCAGAAAATATACCATATTTATTACAGTTAACGAATATAGAGAATATTAGGAAAAAATATTAATTAAGAAAATATAAAAAAAAAGTTATAGTTAAAACAAAAAACTCTTAATAAACAATAAATCATGTTTGGTTTGGAAAGACGCAGTACCTATAGAAATACTTGGTTAATAAAATCTAGTATATATATCAAGACGATAAGGGCAATGAAGTTTTTGTACTTATTTATATTTAATTCAAAATATATATGTTTTGTTAATTTTTTTTAGAATTAATGACTTATTTATACCGATTGTTTTTTTTATTATTTATCGCCATACTTTAAAACTACTGCTCGTTATAAATAACGTATATAATCTTAAGCTGAAAGGAGATTGGTCTTTGCACTATATATGATGTTTTTTTTTATGTAATTAAGTGACGAGACTAGTGGCACGTTCACCTGATGGCAAGTGATATGCCCGCCCCTAACAACGTGGCGTCAGTCAACATGGTATTCACTACACCACATTTCGCTCGTCGCTTTGAGACAAAAGATGTCAAGCCTCTTTCTCCAAATATTACATTAGCTACAGCACTTGAAACCGGAAGACAGAAATGTTTGCACACTAATGTTTTGTGGCAGAAATAGGAGCTGCGGTGTAGTGTCAGTGTTCTTCAACGAATTGACCATAAACGTAACCTCATGCTTACGGTTAAGAAACGTAAAATCTCCTACCTCAGTCATGACTCCGTCATCAGCGATATGATCTGCAGCCGATTATAATGGGGTAAAGTTTTTGGAAAACGAAAGGTGAGCAGAAGGAAAGTCATGGTTGAGGAATATCAGGGAATGGACTGGCATATATGGGGCGTCCAAATTATTTCACCGGACCAGAGACAAAGGATTGTACCACGCTGATCGCCAACCTTCACTAGTTGGAGAGGCACTATAAGAAGAGGAAGGTGGTTCCTACTTAGGCGGTCTCCGGCAACAGAGACCTACCACCAGTAAATTTTAATAAGTTATAAGTTTTTTTTTATTTATCATCAGTGAGGCTAAAGTGACGATCTGGTGAGAATCGCGTGAACCCATTGGATGCGAGCAACGCGGGACCAATCAATGTGGAGATCTTTGGGGGAGGTCTATGTCCAACTGTGGATGTCTATCGGCTGATGATGATGATGATGATGATGCTAAAGTTGAATCATGTTCGCGTATAACACGCTCTTCCTCATATGAATAACTTATTCTTAGATCTAAACTTTAACAGAAGCTAGTTTATTTTTAGGTCTAATCCAACAGAAACATCTATACTACTATGATGAATGCCATGATTTATGAAGTGCCATGATATGCCAACAAGAAGATGGATAATGAAGACCAGGTTTAGTGAAGCCCTGGAAGTAAAATAAGATTCACTCCGTGTTATAAGCCAACTCGTTTAGCTGCGTCCAGAAGGTTCTCAGCATTTATCATCGTTCTCCGTTTGCATTTCTATTCCAATTTACAATGTATATAAAAATATGAGTGGTCACTCATTTTGAAGTGTTGGTACGGAAAATTTCAATTTCGCAAAGGGGACAGCGACCTCTCGAATACGTTTTCAGAGGGCTCGAATTGAATTGTTCCATTTCAGTAATCGCTGTTCAGGGTCGCCTTGTTATCATACCTCAGCCACGGAGGGGATCTGATTGTGTTCGTATTTGTTCAATTTGATTATTTTTGTTCACAACAAATATTCAAAGATTGTGATGTTAGAGTAATAATCAAACGATTTCATTAACAGTGGAATCTTCATCATTTCAACTGATGGACGTCCACTGCTGGACGTAGGTCTCTTTTAATATGTCCCATATAGTACGGTCTTGCGCCGTTTGAATCCAGTGTTTCCCAGCGATACCTTTGATGTCCTCTGTCCACCTAGTGGGGGGTATGCCAACTCTGCGCTTTCCGATGCAGGGCCGCAATTCCAGCACCTTTAGACCCCAACGTCCTTCGGTTCTACGCTCTATGATATGCTACGTCCATTGTCGCTTCAGCTTCGTCATTTGTACCCCTATGTCAGTGATCCTGGTTCGTCTGCGGATGGGGATGCGAGGGAACTTTAAGAAGAAAAAGAATTAACTATTTAGTTCAACGGTACTAGTCACAGTTATTGTCATAGCGCTATCGTGAACTATGCGGAGCTTCCGCTTCCGAGGGTGTATAACCCCAAAATGGAGCAGGTACCAAGCTATGTTGTTGCTATTCGGCGGTTCAGTGCACAGTTCCGCGTAACCCTTTAGAATTGCTGAATAAATGTTCTCGCGATAAGCATCAGCATAAGCTTTGTCCCTCGTCATTTTCCCCTCCAAATTTCTAAAGCGAGAAACTCCAAGGTCCCTACCGAGACTGCTTGGTACGTGATCAATTTGAGTCGGGCATAAGAGTCCTGTTTTAAACTTGCCTTCGCGCAACCTGTGGGCCGTTTCGGTTAAAATATCAATTGCTCTCTTATCATCTCCAGAAAGGTACTCTTTTAGATATACCTGTTACCATCGATCCAAAAATATTCTCAGAGTTGGCAATCCAACAAATCTGTATCACTCGTTTGACAATAATTAACGACCTCCGACAAAAACCTTGTTTTTATGCGCCCAAAAAGGACCCAGCCGAGTGCAGTCAATACCGCTGCTGGTTGGTGCCGATTGCCACGCCTAACTGCACAGGGCATCGTCAGGTGCAAGTTGTCAATACCAATCGCCACCATTGGCTTACCTTCGTCGTAGCTTAGTTATTCAATTAGGTCCGTAGGCGGGGTGCTGTCGAAAATGGACAAATTGAAAAGGATCTAAGGAGTGTTAGGGCTTCCTGCAACAGGAATGTCGGCAACGGTTTGAGCTAATCGTAAAGTGTCGTCTTTCTCGTTGAAGCTCATGTTGTTATTACTGTTATCGAAACAATAATTAGAATTAAAACATGTGCCTACAGTACGTGTGGGGGGTGTATGTGTAAATGTATCCTTCTCGGCCGTACGAGTTAGCAAGCCGGATCAGTGGGCCAAGTCCATACACACACACACACACACACGGCTTTGGGACGTGGAGCAGGCGCGGCGACAAAAGATGTGCAGCCTTGTGGCGCGGACGAGTATATGGGTGCACTGTGATAAGGAGGATAATAAGCACACGTACATTTTAGTGGATGGTTTTGGTCAAGACGGAATGAGGTGGACCATACTTGATAGCGAGGTTGAAACCGTTTTTGGCAGAGATTTTACGATATGTGTAACAAAATGCTAACCGAACGCACACCCCGGAACCAAGGGCCAGAAACGGGGTAGTGTCCGACTCCAACCGACTAAAAAGCTTCACACGGAATTCCAATCACTTCCGATGATATGCACGAAGGTCACGGGATAACATCGAGCAGTTTTCCATTAACCCCCGATCGGCGCCCGAACCGAACGGGCTCGCCTTGGGGAGGGATGCGAGACACCCCTCCCGACAGAGAATCCCTAGGTGGCGACGCGTCGCAATACCAGACGCGCCGCCAGATACACCCCGGGAATCCTCTCCAAGAGGGGAGGCGCCTTATAAGACTACAGGATTGAACAAAACCTAAATGTAGTTATTTTTACTACATACTGCCGTAAACAGTACAGTGCAAACATTGCTATATTCCGGTTTTAAGGACGTTGTGTGTGTAACCTGTAATGCGTGTGTAACGTCTTATGTCTCAGGTAACGAGCACAATGTGGTGTAGAGTCATCCTGACACCAAGTTGTTAGGAGTAGGTGTATCACTTACCATCAGGTGAATATTCCGCTCGTCTCGTAACTTAATTCAATAAAAAAAATATGAGCCGAGAGGAACTTACATGAAAGATGTGTCGACAAAATGTTCTAGAGTCCTGAAACATGAGCGAATCCTTAATTGTTAAGAGTATCCGTCCAATTATCCTTTGTTTTGATGTTTCATTGTGTTACCGATACAATAGCGTTACGTATTTTTCAATATGTTTAAGACCAGCTGTGTTATTTTATATACCTTGAAAGCCTTTAGTGTTGGTACAGTGATCCAGTTGATGGATACAGTTGTATATTTTGTGATAGGATACCGTCTCGATTCTTGGTATTATGAAGATCCAGAGTGATCCAGTCAATGGATACTGTTGTATTATTCGTGATAGGTTACCGTCTCGATTCTTGGTATTATGAAGATCCAGAGTGATCCAGTCAATGGATACTGTTGTATTATTCGTGATAGGTTACCGTCTCGATTTTTGGTATTATGAAGATCCAGAGTGATCCAGTCAATCGATACTGTTGTATTATTCGTGATAGGTTACCGTCTCGATTTTTGGTATTATGAAGATCCAGAGTGATCCAGTCAATCGATACTGTTGTATTATTCGTGATAGGCTACCGTCTCGATTCTTGGTATTATGAAGATCCAGAGTGATCCAGTTGATGGATACAGTTGTATACTTCGTGATAGG
Organism: Ornithoptera alexandrae; assembly: GCA_029030555.1. Classification (NCBI taxonomy): domain Eukaryota; kingdom Metazoa; phylum Arthropoda; class Insecta; order Lepidoptera; family Papilionidae; genus Ornithoptera; species Ornithoptera alexandrae. Next base: position 12,863,544 of record JARDVY010000288.1, on the reverse strand, counting down.
CTACCGTCTCGATTCTTGGTATTATGAAGATCCAGAGTGATCCAGTTGATGGATACAGTTGTATACTTCGTGATTGGCTACCGTCTCGATTCTTGGTGTTATGAAGATCCAGAGTGATCCAGTTGATGGATACAGTTGTATACTTCGTGATAGGTTACCGTCTCGATTTTTGGTATTATGAAGATCCAGAGTGATCCAGTTGATGGATACAGTTGTATATTTCGTGATAGGTTACCGTCTTGATTCTTGGCATTATGAAGATCCAGAGTGATCCAGTTGATGGATACAGTTGTATACTTCGTGATAGGCTACCGTCTCGATTTTTGGTATTATGAAGATCCAGAGTGATCCAGTTGATGGATACAGTTGTATACTTCGTGATAGGCTACCGTCTCGATTCTTGGTATTATGAAGATCCAGAGTGATCCCGTTGATGGATACAGTCGTATACTTCGTGATAGGCTACCGTCTTGATTCTTGGCATTATGAAGATCCAGAGTGATCCAGTTGATGGATACAGTTGTATACTTCGTGATAGGCTACCGTCTCGATTCTTGGTATTATGAAGATCCAGAGTGATCCCGTTGATGGATACAGTCGTATACTTCGTGATAGACTACCGTCTTGATTCTTGGCATTATGAAGATCCAGAGTGATCCAGTTGATGGATACAGTTGTATACTTCGTGATAGGCTACCGTCTCGATTCTTGGTATTATGAAGATCCAGAGTGATCCAGTTGATGGATACAGTTGTATACTTCGTGATAGGCTACCGTCTCGATTCTTGGTATTATGAAGATCCAGAGTGATCCAGTTGATGGATACAGTTGTATACTTCGTGATAGGCTACCGTCTCGATTCTTGGTATTATGAAGATCCAGAGTGATCCAGTTGATGGATACAGTTGTATACTTCGTGATAGGCTACCGTCTTGATTCTTGGCATTATGAAGATCTAGAGTGATCCAGTTGATGGATACAGTTGTATAATTCGTGATAGGCTACCGTCTCGATTCTTGGTATTATGAAGATCCAGAGTGATCCAGTTGATGGATACAGTTGTATACTTCGTGATAGGCTACCGTCTCGATTCTTGGTATTATGAAGATCCAGAGTGATCCAGTTGATGGATACAGTTGTATACTTCGTGATAGGCTACCGTCTAGATTCTTGGTATTATGAAGATCCAGAGTGATCCAGTTGATGGATACAGTTGTATACTTCGTGATAGGCTACCGTCTCGATTCTTGGTATTATGAAGATCTAGAGTGTTCCAGTTGCTGGATACAGTGTATATTCTGTAACGACTTGTTGGCTGAAGGCAATGTCCACAAGACACATTGTTATATGGATTCGCGCTATGATAAACGATAGCGCGATCTACCGTTTGTGGTGGCGTCATCTGTCGAGTTGTTTGAAAACTTGATGTTAGAATTTAACTATAAGCAAACAAGTACTAAATGATCGTTGAAATATACTTTTTTAAATATTTAAAATGCTACAAAAATAACTTTTGTTCTATTTTTGTTATTGCTAATAACCCGTAACCCGTGTCGGCTGGTGATGATGAAGATGATGACCTGTAACTAGTCTATCCTCGATTATATTGGGGTGTAGTGGTCTGTTGCCGGAGAACGTCTACGGAACCTTTACACTAGACAAACAGTACTGTGCAAACATTACTGTGTTCTGGTTTGAAGGTCGCTGCAGCTAGTGAAATAACTATGAACGAGTGTTCGTATCTGTCTCAACAAGTACAATGCAGTGCAGTGTATATAATCCTATTTATAACATTACGACGCTATGGACAGACAGATTGCTCATCATCAGATGAACTTCTCGTTCGTCCTGTTGCTTTCATATTCATTATCATTATTATCAGCCGACAGACGTCCACTGCTGGACATAGGGCTCTCCCAAAGATCTCCACGTCGTGTTCATTGGTGGTTGGTCAGAGCCTCGTCGGTTATTCAGCAGGGTACACTTGCTTTGGCGAATTAAAAAAAAATGTATTGGTTACTACTCTTTCTTGCTTTACTACAGTTTGAAGTGAAGTATAGTTATTAAAATTTCTAACCTTTTTAATATAGAAGAATAGTTTAATTACTATTATTATGAAACTTACTAGTAAATGTTAGCCTTGTATATCTACTGGTGGTAGGTCTCTTGTTGGTACAGACCGTCTAGGTACCGCTGCAGCGCCTATTGCAGCCGACAAAAACATCAGTATCCAAACATTACTGTGTTCCGGTTTGAAAGGCGCTGTAAATGTTTAATTACTGGGGGTAACAAGGCAACATCGTATGTCTTAAGGCAACGAGTGCAATATGGTGGCTGTATATACCAGCCTAAGTAGCGCCATGTTGTTACGGCCAGTCGTATCACTTACCATCAGGTGATCCGTCACGTTCGCATCGTTCAATAAAAAAGAATGTATTTACTAAATCACTTCTATCAGAAACAAATATCATCTCAAAAGCAGACTCGTGTCTAATTGACGCGGAATAGGAAAAGGACATTTGCGAAGGACGCGCCGAATGTTTTCTATAGCATCCATTTACTGTATTTACACGATTCTTCGATTATCCTTAAATGTGGCGATGTTGCTCTGATAATGTAACGTTGTTTTCTCAAAGTGGAATCCTGGACTACAGTCATATGTGTGGGGGTGCGGCCGGCGGATGTTGCTACGGTATAAAACAAACAGCTCGAGCGGAAGTATGCCGTAGAGTGGACGGACCTAAATGTGTTGTACAGTAGTTGGTACGCGGATCTTGCCCTACCGGTCTATATCGGTCCCATCTCTTCCCAACTGTGGACATCATCATTATCGGCCTTTGTTTATCCACTGCTAGATACAGGCCTTCAACAATGTCTTCCGCCAAACGCGATTCCCAACTTCGCCCAGCCACAAAATTCTGGTCGCCCTGACGATGTAGTCAGTCTATCTGGAGGGGAGTCCTGCCCTACACTTTTGCGATCTAGACGCGGCCTCCACTCCAAGACTTTTCTCCCATATCGGACGTCACTAACACGACAGACATGGCCGGCCCTACAAAGAGACACGACGAACGAGCCACTCATCTTATTGCGTCCTCGTTCTTCGTGATGACGGCAAGGGAGTGGAACATCTTGCCGGCTGAAAAATTAAGCCTCTCTTAGAACGTTAAAAATGTATGACTTGGATGTAGCCTTGAAGCGTTTTGTGGTTCAAGTGTTTTCCGGCGTTTACCCTGTAGCAACCCTTGATGGCGACGGCACTAAAAACGTTACTGAGCGCATGAAAAGGAAAAACTACCCGCACTGAAAGCACTTTTCAGCAGCAACTTGACAATTGTAAAACGTGGTTAGACTTTACAAATTAATTTTCAGCGAGCGCTTGCACCGGGCCCCACATACACTTCATCATCATCCTATAGACGCCCACTGCTGGACATGGGCCTTCCCCAAAGATCTCCACGTCAGTCGGTCCCGTGTTGCTCGCATCCAGTGGTTTACCGCGTTTCTCACCAGATTGTCATTCCACCTTGCACACATACACTTACACTTACTGCTGCTGAACTGTGACTTGCCGATTCCACTCCCTAATTTGTGCTCAGTGTTGCCAGCTGCATGAGAATCTATCTGCTATATAAATAAATATAATTAAGTACTCACAACGTGACGTAATAGGCGACTAAAAAGAAAATAATACTTTACTGTTGGTAGGTGTCTGTTGCCAGAGACCTTCTGGATAGGCACCACCCCAGCTCTTATTTCAGTTGCAAAACAGTAGTGTGCATATATCGTGTTCCGGTTTGAAGGGCGCTTTAGCTGTTGGTATTACTAGGGTAACAAGACTTGACATCTATGTCTCAAGGCGATCAGCACAACGTACTGCTATATATCTAATTAGCGCCACATTGCTATGAGTGGGCGTTTCACTTGCCATCAGGCGAATGTCTGAATGTAGAATAAAAAAAACAAGCATTTCTGCCCCTCAGCCGTATCCGCAAGAGTAAGGTCCACCCGGTGGTATGTCATATGCCTGCTTATAATAACGTGGCGGTAGTTGGTATGATATACCCTGCACGAAATTACACTGTCGCTTTATGCCGTAAGATGTCAAGTCCTATTACCCCAGTAATTTCACTAGCTACAGCGCCCGTCAAACCAGAACACAGTAATACTTGGACAGTATTATTTACCAGCTGAAATAGACGCTGCGGTGGTACCAACAGTCTCCAGTAAGAGATCTAACTCCAGGAAAAAATTGTTTCTGTAATGATGATGGTAGTTTTTTTGTTAAGACTCTCGTGGTAGGGTTCTAGTGGTAGGAAGACTGTCGGAGACCGTCTAGGATATCAGCACAGTGTCCATTTTTGCAGTATTATCTTTGGTGTCAACGAGCACAAAGACGATCTGGTTAAGATGTGTATATAGGCTAAAACTATGTTCGACGTGTGGGATGATTACTTCCTTTTTAGGGTAGTGAACCATTTTATAATTGTTTTGCTAGGGTAGTAAGCTAAACGTTTTTTTATATGCAACGGGGTAATATTTCACCGGCCGTGCCAGCCACCAGCGTGGTGGGAAATGACCCAAATCCCCCCATATGAATCCCTATATGCGACAGCCCCTAATGTTCCCGCGGTACTGGAGGCCGTGCTGTATGTGAAGATCTTCGAGGGACGCCGATGTCCAGCGATGTATCTATTAGCTGATGACGATGATTAGCACCGAGAAGTTTGTAAGCGATGAATATTAAAACGTCGTTTAAAGTAATCACCTTTTATTAAAACGGAAACGTTTTTAGGCTTTAAAAAAATTACACGTACGAGTCTAAATATTTTTTTCGAGGCACCCCCTCCCCATTCACCACTCATTCCCCCGCGTCGTTATAAAGATGCGCGGAAGCGGAAGTAACAAAATAAGTTCATCGTCGAACTGGGACACATAATTTTATAAATGAAACTCCTCACCATTTTCACAGTGCCTGAGAACTTTCATCCAGCTCATTGCAAACTCGCCACCAAGGGGTTGTTCCTTGTTGTTGTTTTTCCTGGTGGCATTAATATTTTGCGTTTACATATTAAATTTTATACTTCAGTATTATATATTGACGGACTCAATATCTAAGAGTGTTTTTAGGGTGTAGTAGGGATGATTAGGGTTGATAAAATTCATACACTTTACGGTATTGGTGGTAAGCCTGTTGCAAGAGTCCGTCTAAGCAGATATCACCACAGCGTCAATTTCTGCCGTGGAACAGTGCTATGCCAACATTACTATGGTTCCGGTTTGAAGGGAGTTTAGTTAGTGAAATTACTGTAACGTGTAATGACTTAACATTTTGCGAGTCAAGTCTATGGACGGCAATGTGGTGCAGGGTATTAACTAGCGCCACGTTGTTATGGGCAGGCGTATCACTTACCATAACGTCGGAGCGCTTCCACTCGTCACCGATATTGTGCAAGTTGCCTTGAAGATGAAACACTTCCTTTATTCCCACAAGTACAGGAGACTCGAACAGCGCGTGCGCACTCTTGTCCGACAAATAACGTACTTACCGTTGATGATTCATGATGATGTCAGCGCTGCAAGCCATTCGACTGTTACAGCTTATCTAACACTGGGCGCGAGGATCTGGTTCCACGGCCTGTTTACAAAAAGTGTACTACTTGTAGTGCAGTTATCCGACGGCGGAGTTTTTATTACGTGTGTCTGGTTATTGGTTACTCTGGCGAATCTACTCGGTCGTTGAGGGCGGGCGCGGACCCGTTCCCCGACTACCTTCGCCTGTATCGGAATCTCTGGGCGGTGAGAACCGCCCCTGATCGCGGGTGTACTTAGTGTACGCGGTGTGTGAGTACCTGTGGCGCCGCGTTCTGAAGCGAGAGCGGCGTGATGCGGAGATTCGGAGCGTGTTGGTAGTGTCCGAAGTGTGTGTGGTGACGTGGGTGTTATCGGTGACTGTGGGTTCGTCGTGTGTGGTGTGAGGGACCCCTGGGGATGACGAAATTAGGCGCACGCTTATACACGCACTAAAACACTTCACTGGCGCAAGCGCACGCGAGCGCTAACGGTGGCCCGGCTGAGCGGCGTCTTCACACGCACGGAGCACGATCGGGTCGAGCGAGGGCGGGGGCGAGGGCGGTGGCGAGGTCGGGGGCGGAGGCGGGAGCGGAGCCAGCAGCGGTGGCGGGAGCGGGGGCGGGAGCGGGGGCGGGAGCGGGGGCGGGAGCGGGGGCGGGAGCGGGGGCGGGAGCGGGGGCGGGAGCGGGGGCGGGAGCGGGGGCGGGTTTAATGGTGGGTACTCATCTTGTGAAGTACGAGGTGGTGTAATGCTTGTCGTAGCAAAGCGAGGGTGCCGTCGGGGGCCCACCCCTTCTTGGTACGAGTAGTGACGGGAGGCACCGGTGCGTTCGGTAGGAGATCCCGCAGCGCACTGAGGATGACTATCGATGGGGTTCTAGTGAGTTAAAATTCCTCATAGTTCTAGAAGATCTCCCGCCCCTTCGATAAGAAAAAGCTATGTACAGTATTAAAAATATTCAATAGAAATAGTTTAATTTCAGTAATGTGCGTACAGGCAAGTAACCCATTAACTGCGAGTTGGACGTTAACGAAATGGTCTGAATGAGAAGTATTAAGTAAAGTGCGAGTCGTTTCAACAGCACCCGTTATCGCGTGCCATTAGACGGAGCGTGAACGTCGTTACTTAAGAACGCGACATCTGTTATAACTGCATGATATCCGCTAATGGCGTCGCAGTTACCCTTAAAATTAACATGGTTTAAGAATTTAGTCTTCGGAATACAGCATATGGAGAGAGTCCTTTCTGATTTCATGAGATCAGATAACTATCTATAAATGTGACGTCGGATTTAAATGCTGCTGTAGCTTTCGAATTTTCTTACTTTTTTTGAATGTACTGGTGGTGATAGGTTTCTGTTGCCGGAGACCGTATAGGCAGGTACCAACGCATCTTCTATTGCCAAACAGTACTTCATGAAAATTGTTATGTCACGGTTTTGAATGGCGCTGTAGCTGACGAAATTACTGGAGTAACAATACAACAAGCGCAATGTGGTGCAGTGTGTACCACCCTAATTAGCGCCACGTTGTTATGAGCAGGCGTATAACTTACCATCAGGTGAACCCTCTACAAAAACATGAGTCAGTTATGTTTTTGAATCAAAAACCGTAATATCGCAGCGATATTAGTATTAACAGCTTACAACACTTCAATCCTGATCATAACAATGTTCAGGCACATCTCTTCGATTGTAAAAAAGGCTGCTTCGACAGCATAGTACGTAAGGTAAATCGTACAGACTGTACCTATCGAAAGGCGCGGGTTCGATTTTCATTGAGCTTGAACTTCTGGAAAATCATCATGAGGAAACCGAAGAGTTCCTTAAACAAGAGCGCCCAATTAGTCAGAGTGGTGGATGGAGCAAAGAGACTTAGAGAAGAGCTCGATTTCGATATCCTACTTGTGGGAATAATAATCAGCCTTCTTAATGTATCCTGTAATAAGTTTATTTAACGGCGCTGTGGTGCCTCAGGTATCAAATTACCAACCGTTTATAATCATACAGGTTTTCTATAAAATTTGCCAGGGCTGATTTAAATAGAAATTGGTAGACCCTGGGGTCCTTTATACGAATGGAATTATTTAACATGTTAATTCTTATCGTTATATCTGATTCCATATTCATGAAATTTCACGTGTAGAAATGAAAGTAAACCGGTTCGGTATTTAACTACACCGGTTGCTGTAATAATAATTACAGCAACCAATTACTGTGAGTTAAAGTGTATTAACAGTCAACTTTAAAATTTTGAACCATCATTTATTATTACGAGGCCAGTAGCTTTAATTTTCAGCTGAAGATCGAATAGGTTCTATGGATCTGATCGTCGAGCTTCAGTTTGAAGAGGGCATGTAATGAGGATGTGCTGTCAATAAAGTATCTGTTAAAAACTGGCTTAATACCAACTAAGTGGTTACTTGGATGAATTGAATAACATAAGGGATCATATGATAAAATTAGAATTACAACCCTTAAATGTGATCACTCCAATATAAAATACGATTTATGAAAATTAATCATTCATCTTAGAGAACTGTAAAAAGCGGTGAATGTTGATTTGCGTTATGTTCGCACGAGAGCCGCTAGATGGCGCTCGGCGTATTGTAAAACGCGGTATCGTTTGCTTGCAGCAACAAATTTATTGTATGTATAATAACTTGTCGCAATCTTTATTAAATAGGTGTTTTATTGAATGGACTCCAGATTTGTCATTTATTGCATTGAAACTGGTGGTAGGTCCTTGTTTCCAGAAACCGTCTAAAAAGGTACCACCGGACCGCCTATTCCTGCCACCATACGTATGAAAACATTACTATATTCCGCTTTGAAGGGCGCTGTAACTAATGAAATTCTAATTAGCACTACAATGTTATGGGCAGGCGTATCATTTACCACCAGATGAATGTCCAGCTCGTATTGTCGCTTCGTATAGTAAGAAAATACTTACGCTTTGCGTACTTTTAGTATTAGTGAGGTAATTTTCGAAAAGATAGCCTGTCGCCAAAATATCCACATAGTCTAGACTTCAACTGGTCTGAAATTTTTAGTTACTGAAATCCCCGCGGTGATCGCCTTCAGCGTTTAGAAAATTCACATTATCTTCGTTCAGAACTCAACTATGGGATCTGTAATGATTGTTGTGAGTACTTGTTTTAATCTTCTTTGCCCATTCTTTATAATTCTCACATTTTTCTGCTCTTTAATTAAATCAGATTACCTATGTACATTTCATTATTTGATTACAGTATGTCATCATCATCAGCCGATAGACGTCAACTGTTGGACATAGGCCTCCTCCAAAGATCTCCACATCGATTGTGCGGCCCTACATGCAGCGGCATCCCGCGACCTTCACTAGACAGTCAGCATGGCCTCCGGTACCTGTGTGCACCAAGGGCTGTTGTTTGTTCATATGGGGAGATTTGGGCCATTTCCCACCACGCTGGCCCAAGGCGGGTTGGTGGGAGCCAGTCTTATTTGTTGATTAGCAGGGAGCACCACAAGCAGTTGGGGTTGGCTTGGTTCTCGTGAGTTGTTGCGCGGGAGCCCTTACACCCCTACATTATATCAGTGCAGTGAAATCTTGGAACACAATAAATGTGTTTGTCTCCCGCCGCCATTTATATTTCCTACGTCACCGCTGTGACAGTGTTTGTGAATATTAATTTGGATGTATTGGGTAAACCTTCCGTAATACCGTCAGAGGGTGTGCAGTGGTGTAATTTGAGTTCGTCCCCGTCGTTTGCTGGTGCTGTCGGCAATGAATTAATTAAATCCAAACGTCGTTACGTAGAAACGTTGAAATAACAAGTCCGTGTTTGTGTCACTTGCGCTAACGCAAACGTAAACCTGACTCATCTTCCGAGTTAATTGAACTTGGAAAATTATTAATTGAAATTACGCGAACACCTACTTAGTTTTTACTTAGCAAGATCTCGTGGTAAGCGATACGCTTGTCCACAACAACGTGGTGAGGAGGAACGTGGAGGAGGAGGAAACAACTAGTGAGGATGATATACATTGCACCACATTGCGTTCGAAGCCTTGAGACATAAAATGTTAAACCTCGTTACAGCAGTAACTTCACTAGCTACAACACCCTTCAAACCGGAACACAGTAATGTTTGTCGGGGATGGTACCTACCTAGACGGTCTCCTGCAACAGAGACCTACCACCAGTGAAGTTACGATTGTATGGCCTATTAGAAATTCCTTTACTGACCACACTATACAACTGTGGTGCTTCCAGTTAAGCAATTATCAAAAGACCTTCTGCTTCTTCTTCTATGATGCCAGGGTATTGGCAGGTATCATTGATCATTAGGTGAATATCCTGATCGTTTAACAACAGTAACTTTATCAACTTTAAGGTATCCATTGACTATTGAAGCTTGTATATTTTAAGTTTGTATGTTCGATACCAGTTTTCGCTGTTAACCGGAAGGTTATTTTCGGACAGTTAATTAGGACTGTTAATAATGTAATATTTGAGAATAGGTATCGGCGTCTGTAGGGGTTCACGTAATGTATAAGAAAACCCAACTGGAATAAATGGAATTCCCCAATAAAGGGATCTATTGTAATTGTTTCTCCCGTCACAATGACCGGCGGTGTAACAATTACTAGGAAACGATTCCTCGCTTAACTGATAAGCGAAACTATTTGTTTCCAGAACAATAATATTGAGAAGATAGCATCATCATCATCATCATCATCAGCCGATAGACGTCCGCCGAACAACAGTAACACACATTGAATATACTGAATATTTCATGGTCTCGTATATCTTGTCTTGATAAGGATTGGTAATGATTTTTGTATTCAACGAAGCGACGCCTCTTCATAACAACGCAGCAATAACATAAAAGATAAAGATAAAAGATAACTTATTATATCACAAGTCTTCGACACTTGAAGCAACCTGATTCCTGAACTAGGAATTTAACCTGTATCTCAGAAAACAGCGGTCTCTTCCAGCTTCATCGTTACTTTATTGAAAACTTTTAAAATGTATATATAGTATAGGAATTACAATATTGACAAAATAATAAAAAAAAAAATTATATATTTTGGCAATAGTTAGGGAATGATACGTGCCATATACATTATCATAACATACTCGTCGCTTTGAGACAATATGTTAAGCCTCGCTACTCCAGTAACTTCACTAGCTATAATGTCCTTCAAACCCGACAACAGTAGGTAACACTTCATATTTGGTACTTTTTTTATGCCGGGGGAGAATGCTTCAAAAGATACACTGCGTCTGGGGGAAGACGGGGTTATGTAGGTACTTTACAAAAAGTTCCAGAATCTTCCACGAGATACACCGGTGCCTTCATGCACTGCGCCTAAGCACGTCCGGGCAGTGCCTTAACCTTTCCCAGCAGCTAGTCTTTACTTGAGACCACCTCGCACTTATCCACTACGGGCTCGCTTCATACTGGACACCCGAAAACCCTTTCAGTCTCCTTTCAGACGCAGGGCTTACCATAGTCCTAGTTGTAATAGCCCAAGACAGCATATTGTCTTATATTTATATTGTTATAAATAATATCATCAACAGCTGTTAGACGTCCACTGCTGGACATAGGCCTCCCTCCACATACAGTCAGCAAAGCATGCGGTACCGCCGGACACTATGGGCTATCGTATGTAGGCACTCATATGGGGGGATTTGAGCCATTTCCCACCACGCCGACTCAATGCGTGTTGGTGGGAGCCAGAGCCTCGTTGGTTGATCAGCAGGGTGCACCACGAGCAGGTGAGGTTGGCTTAGGGTCCCGTGAGTTTTTGTGCAAGACTCCTTACACCACCTTATAAACAATATGAGTAAATAAAAAAATCCCAGACCTAACTTAAACTCTGCGTGTGTGCGTGTGCGCGCGCTGGCGCCCGTGTGTACCAGTGTGTGTGTGCGTGTGCGCGCGCTGGCGCCCGCGTGTACCAGTGTGAGTGTGCGTGTGCGCGCGCTGGCGCCCGCGTGTACCAGTGTGAGTGTGCGTGTGCGCGCGCTGGCGCCCATGTGTACCAGTGTGTGTGTGCGTGTGCGCGCGCTGGCGCCCGCGTGTACCAGTGTGAGTGTGCGTGTGCGCGCGCTGGCGCCCATGTGTACCAGTTTGTGTGTGCGTGTGCGCGCGCTGGCGCCCGCGTGTACCAGTGTGAGTGTGCGTGTGCGCGCGCTGGCGCCCGCGTGTACCAGTTTGTGTGTGCGTGTGCGCGCGCTGGCGCCCGCGTGTACCAGTGTGAGTGTGCGTGTGCGCGCGCTGGCGCCCGTGTGTACCAGTGTGTGTGTGCGTGTGCGCGCGCTGGCGCCCGCGTGTACCAGTGTGTGTCTGTGTGTGCGCGCGCTGGCGCCCGCGTGTACCAGTGTGTGTGTGCGCGCGCCTGCGCCCGCGTGTACCAGTGTGTGTGTGCGTGTGCGCGCGCTGGCGCCCGCGTGTACCAGTGTGTGTATGTGCGCGCTGGCGCCCGCTTGTACCAGTGTGTGTGTGCGTGTGCGCGCGCTGGCGCCCGCGTGTACCAGTGTGTGTGTGCGTGTGCGCGCGCTGGCGCCCGCGTGTACCAGTGTGTGTGTGCGTGTGCGCGCGCTGGCGCCCGCGTGTACCAGTGTGTGTGATGTGCGCGCTGGCGCCCGCTTGTACCAGTGTGTGTGTGCGTGTGCGCGCGCCTGCGCCCGCGTGTACCAGTGTGTGTGTGCGTGTGTGCGCGCGCTGGCGCCCGCGTGTACCAGTGTGTGTGTGCGTGTGCGCGCGCTGGCGCCCGCGTGTACCAGTGTGTGTATGTGCGCGCTGGCGCCCGCTTGTACCAGTGTGTGTGTGCGTGTGCGCGCGCTGGCGCCCGCGTGTACCAGTGTGTGTGTGCGTGTGCGCGCGCTGGCGCCCGCGTGTACCAGTGTGTGTGTGTGTGTGTGTGTGTGTGTATTTACGTGTGCGTGTGTGCACGCCCGTGTGTTTCAGTTAAAAATAACTTATATTTAATTAAGGGTTACCCCGCTCAGTGAGTGTCGTAATTAATATAACAATGCGAACATTTAACTAAGTCGAGTTTTCGCTCCAATTGTGTTTATTTATAAAACCCTCAGTCGGAGGGTTGTTACTCTGGCTATCAAATTAACACAGTTTCACCCGTAACAGAAGTTGGTGAATGCCGTTGCGGATGTGATGAATCGATCAAGTCAACATTGAAGAAAATCGTTAGATGTACTGGATTCGCACCGGTAGCACTGAAAAGCTATTGACTAGTAATATTGAGCTGTTAACAATAAATAGAGTAGTAGTACACCAATAGGCTGACATGATAATGATTTACTGGTGTTAGGTCTCTGTTGCCGGAGACCGTCTAGATACCACCGCAGCTCCCATCCTAGCCGAGAAACAGTACTGTGCAAACATTACTGAGTTCCAGTTTGAAGGGCGTTGTAGCCAGTGAAATTACTGGGGTAACGAGACTTAAAGTCTTCTGTCTAAAGCCGACGCGTGCAATTGGGCGCTGTGTATATCATCTTAACTAGAGCCACATTGTAATTGTTAGGCTTATCACTTACAATCAGGTGAACATCCCTCTCGTGAAATAAAAAAAAATTATTATCTTCATTTTTACTACCACTCTTAGATAAACACAGGAGGGAGGTTCTGATAATTTTTCTATATGATGATGACAAATAATAGTAATCCAAACGACAAACAAATATCACCTGCACTAATATAAACACTTAAAGGTTATAGTATATACTTAAAATAATCCTTTTAAAATTTAAAAAAAAGTACGCTGAGGACAGGATTCGAACCTGCGCGGGTAGAACCCATTGGATTTCAAGTCCAACTCCTTAACCACTCGGACACCTCAGCGATATTACAACTGTCAAAATCTCAAGACACGTTCAGTGGGAACAAATGTGAAAGTAAATTTGACCTCGCCCCTAATTACTGTATACAGATACGATAAAACGATGCAATACACAATATAGCGTGAGTGAACACTTTATATCGGGCGATTGGTCAGGCGATGCGCCGGCGCATTTTTTTTTATTGAAATAAGCAATGCGATGAGCGAGATGTTTGTCCGATGAAAAGTGATACTTCTGCCTATGAGAACGTGTTACTAGTTATGATGGTATACTGCACCACGTTGCCCTCATCGCCTGAGACCTAAGATGTAGAGCCTCGTTACCCCAGTAATTACACTAGCTACAGCGCCCTTCAAACTGGAACACGGCAATGTTTCGAAAGTGCTATTTGTCAGCTGCAATAGGCGCTGCGGTGGTACCCAGGCGGTCTTCAGTAACAGAGACCTACCACCAGTAAAGTAGCATCCGGTCACCAACTGGCCTTTGCCATTTATCCATCACTACGTTTGACCACCATAGTATTAACCGTAGATTAGTTATTAGCTACACGCCTGCAAATGCCCGTCCTCTTTCGCTATAGATGCTGTATATTTCCAGGATTACCTATCTCATCTATATGATCTCTCATTCTTCAGAATTCTTTTAAGAGTTTTTTTTTATTCAACAAAATGACGAGACGACAGAACGTTCACCTTATGGTAACTGATCCGCCCGATCACAACAATACCAGGCATAAATCGCGTTACATCAGTAAGTTCACTAGCTATAACGCCCTTCAAACCGGAGTAGTAATGTTTGTTTAGTACTGTTTGTTGGGTGCAAAAGGGGCTGCGGAAGTACTTACCTAGACGGTGCAGTGACTATATATGAAGAAGATTTAAATCAAGCAGTGCGTCCTTCCCACTTCTATGTACAGCGCGGAGACATGGCATCTGACCATTGGGCTGGTCTACCAATTCAAAGCTGCACAGCGAGCGACGGAGAAAGCTATGCTTGGCATTTCTCTAAGGGACAAAATCCGGAAGGAGGAAATTCGACGGAGAACTAAATTTGTCGACGTGGATCTCAAAATCTGCAAGCTGAAGTGGCAGAGGGCTGTTCACGTCTGTCGTGTCAGTGACGGCCGATAGGGGTGGGAAGTCTAGAAGTGAAGGTTACGAACAGGACGCAGAGGTATAGGACTCCGTTCCTCCACATGGACCGACGACATTGTAAAAGTGGTCGGAAGTGGGTGGATGCGAAAAGCCGAGGACTGTAACTAGTCGAAAATACTGGGGCAGGCTTGGCACCTCTTTAAGGGCCCGCCGAAATATACAGCGCGCTCTCCTCTCGGCCTCTTATAGTTGACCTGTGCAACGGATTCCTCCGATCCGTCACCCAGAGGCCGCTGGAGCCTAGATAGAGAACTCTTCCGACTCTCTGCGGTGGACCTGGCCTTGGGTTCCGCCGCCAACCGTTATGCAGCCGTGGAAGATAGGGAGAACGGCGAAACGCAACAGCGACACTCCTCTTCCACCGCGACAGTGGATTAATAAAGGCCGAAGATGATGAAATCTTCACCAAGTTACAATAGTTGAACTTTGGTAATAACGGAACAAATTACTACGGTAATTTGATAGACTTTCCGACTAAACGAACAACTAATTTGATAAATATATAAACAATAAATCAGTTGCTTTTGTAGACGAAGTTTGTGATTTCCTCGCGAAGGAGTTCCGCGTAAATTAGATTCCTTGGCTGGAAGTCCTCGAATTGTTGTTGATATTTATCAGCTCCGCGATGTGATTTCGACTTTGATGTTTGACAAATTCAAATGATTTATACTTATAGATCTTCGGGCGCCGTCGCAACATTATTCCCAATTAATATCAAATTAACCTTTTACAGCTCAAGTTTGTACTCTCGACTTCAATATCGGCCGGCGTCTTTGATCTGGCTAAAGTACTCAGTTTTTAATTAAATATTTTCCATACTTGTTCCGGGTATTTTAGGGTTTGTTATAAGTTAACGAAGGATTAAACATTCACTTATATTTAAGTGTTAGCGGCAGCAAATGAAACATTTTTTTAACATGTACAAAAATTAAATGAACAGAGCGAAGTAGGGGATAAGAAAGATACTCTACTTCCAATTGTGCGAATACACAACTTTTTCTAGTTACAGGCTTCTTCCCAGGGTCTATTTCTATGGTCAGACATTTAAAGGTTTTGAAGGCGCTGAAGATCTAGAAAATATCATGGTAATGAGATTGTGATGTAGTGTAAACAGCTCAACTAACATCCTATTGTTTTAGGTGCATCATTAACTGATGGCAGGTCTCTGTTCCCGTAGATCGTCTAGGTACCACCGCAGCAGCTATTTCTGCCGCCAAAGAGTAGTGTGCAAACATTATTGTGTTCCGGTTAGAAGGGCGCTGTAGCTAGTATAATTACTGGAGTAACGAGAGTAAACATCTTAAGTTTTAAGACGACGAGCGGAATGTGGTGATTTGTATATTATCCAAAGTAGCGCCATGTTGTTATGGGAAGGCTTATCACTTAACATTAGGTGAAGTCCCGTTATTCTTCTCGTTTAATTGAATAATAAAAAATAACTGTATTTTAAACATTCCGTATCAACGAAGTATATAAAAATCACATTCCATACGAGAGTTTGTATGAAAATTGGTATAACCCGTAAAAATTGAAGAGGTAACTAACTGTACAGCGTCAGACTCCTACACTAGCACTGACTACTGTACAGTATGACAAATTGACTACTGTAGTGCAATTAGTCATACTGCACTTATCTGAAATTAAATCGTCTCCATACTGCAGCTCGGTGCAGTAAAGTGGTGTTGTATTTCACATCGCGTTGTTTACATAATCGCAGACAAACACTTTGGGAATTATAATATCGATTTGAATATAAATAATATTTTGATTCCTTAGCAATTGTCCTTTAGCGTAGTGATTTTTTTTTATTAGACGAGCAAGACGTTCACCTGATGGTAAGTGATACGCTTTTGCCCTGTAGTCTCGGGCTATAGAGAATAGGACTAAGGTAATCCTTGCCTGTTGTAAAAGGACACTAAAAATGTTTTCGGGTTCGTGGTGAGTTCATGCCCCTCATTGTCCACCAAGCGAGTTCGGGATAAGTGACAAGCGCGAGGTGGTCTGGTGCTTGTCGTGCTGAGAAGGGCTACAGCCCTCACTAGGACGTGCTTTAGATGTAGAGCCAGAAGGCACCAGTGCGTTCCGTGGTACATTCCGGAGCCTCCTGCAACGCACTAAGGGGCGTTTTAGTGGTTAAAAATTCCACATAACCCCGAAGCAAGGTGTCTTTTTAGAAGAATTGCTCCCCTTCCCCGATAACGAAAAAGTGATACGCTAACCCATAACAATGTGGCGCTAGTTAGGATGACATACACAGCACCACATTATGCTCGTCGTCTTGAGAAATAAGGTGTTGTCAGCGCCTTTAAAACCGGAACACAGTACTGTTTGTCAGCTGCAATGCAATGCACTAAATGATCTATGGCCAACAGAAGCTGCATTATCAGTTTGCAATTTGCAGCTCATTCAGCTTTACATAAAGCGGGTGGTTACTTTGTTTCATTGCGCTTTTGCAGCTTCACCGCTGCCAATATTGAAAGTACAGTGGCGGGATACTCTCCATTGTATTCTGTTCAGCGAGAAATGTGCAGAATATAAAATGGGGTAAATTGCATCGCCACGGCCATTACAATAAGTGATGGAATTTCTCTGGCACGAACATGCGAAGAGCGGGTGGTGAGTTTACTAAATATGATAATTTTTTCTACTCTTGAATTTAGCATGTCTGTTCTCTATAAGCTGATGGGAAGCTTAAAGGTTGGGAGGTGTGCAGTCGTGGCCGAGTGGTTAAGGCGTCTGACTCGAAATCAGATTCCCTCTGGGAGCGTAGGTTCGAATCCTACCGGCTGCGTGGTTCTTTTTATAGATATTTTTGTTATTTACCGATAAATATAAAAGGGCAAGTGCGCACACTCAAGTGTTGAGTGAAACGTCCAGACTGGCGACATGATCACCAAACATCAGAAGACAATGGAACAAGAACAGGAGAAATGGGTAAAGCGAAACAATTATAAAGACTAACTCTGGTTATGTTGTAGTATGGAGATGTTAATACACTTGACCTCAAATTCACATGGTTTTAAGTGACAGTGAGGCTTTTGTTGAAGAATTATCTCAGAATATTTTGTGAAAGTAGCAGACTTACATTAGATTGGTGGCTGTTAGAAAAGCGAGTCCAAAACACAGCAGGGCATCGCCACCGGGACCTCGGCGTTACGAGGCGGGCGACGCGCCGCTGCGCCACTGGGAGCTCGCCCTTTGCGGTTACTGAGGGCGGAAGTCCAAACGCCGCCATCCTGAAACCAATGAATGATGTATTTATACAGATGAATGCGGTAAATTGAATAAACAACGTTAATACATTCCATTAACAATAGTGTTTGTTTCGTTAAAAATTGTTTCGTACAAAGTATCATATTACTTAATTCCACGGAACATTGTTCGCGGTATCTTCCGGTTACTTTTTGTTCCCTTTGTGAAGCTTGTCTGTAGGAAGGGGATGGCGTCGTGACGCAGACAGTAGATAAACACTTTTTGTTAAAGTTTAATAAAGGGCTGTATCCGGTGCTCGTGCACAGCTCACTGGAGATCCAATGTCGGCCGAGTACAAAAACGAGACGAACGTTGAAAACTTTCGAAAGAGAACATCCTCAAGAAAGCGGCCTGTTCCACGAACGGTAGACGAACTTACCCAGCTCGGTGAACAGCGGTCTCGGCTCTTGTGAGCAGGCTTCGGATATCAGTAGCAGGAACCTTAAGAGAGCTCTTTATTACTATTTAAGATTTCCTCATGTACTTGTTGAAGTTATTATAACTTGAATTGCTAATTTAATTATATTTTTTGGTAACATCTATCACCCATGGGGCAGCGAGGAGATCACATCTACGGAAGTAGCGACCGCTGCTATAGTAGAGACAAATGGAGCGGAAGGAAACGTACCCTATCCGAATGGAGTTGGCCAAATCAGCAGTGGACTTTATCGTTGGTTAGCACAAAGCTGCGTTCGGGAATTGGATTAGATTGCAACAGATACAAAAAGGACTACATCAAGAGACATACACTATAATAATTTAAATAAAATAAAACTTTATCACATTATCAGTAGCATTGCTTCACTGTTCACTTCACCATCACACAGCTGGACTTCTCCTTTAAATCAATCTTCATTGTTTAATGCTTTGTCACATTGTTTATAATATTCTGATTTGCGACTTCATTCCGCAAGACCATCATATCAGTCGTCTTATCATACCACCTTTGGACTCTGGTTTTCCATAATTTTTTTATTCTTAATTATATAAATATCTCATCGCAACATTAACAAGAATCATTCCTCCTCCATTATCAGCAAGTAAAATGCATCGCATTATATTCATCGCGTGCGTTATCGTGGGATGCGATGCCATATGCCACGACAACACCCCTGCTGGCTCAAGGAGAGTCTGGAGAAGTACAACAACCGCCATTTCGAGAAGATGCATAACACGTCCAGAAACTCTGGTCTCGATTATTTATATAACACTAATAAAGACCATTAGTATGCGTAGATATCTCTCCTAAACTGTTTAGTTGTTGTTTTTAGGTTTATTAGGCGTTTGTCCTCCCCTCTTTATTTGTTTTATGTTTTAATTAAGGTGTTCAATAAGACTGCGCGCTATATCATATCCGGCGACGAGGACTACCTGCACAACTGCAACATAAACTACGTCAATCAGTGTGGCGATAACTACAGCACCGAAAGCTACGTCATGAAGTACACACTGCCGGACTACAGCAAAGAGGAATTCGTCATAAAAATCAAACACAAAGTGATTATCGTGAATGGAAAGAAAGACATTTCCTCTTGGTTCCTCTTCCCTTCACCGTAGAGGAGCACGCCATGCAAGCAGTAGATACGTTTATCAGCTGATGGTTTAGGTATAAGTACTTCTTTTACACATTAGTCGGGAGATGAAAGAATTGACGTGGTCAACATAAGGCGCAGCATGCAACTGACAGATTAATTACAGATTCCGGCACCTGTGCCGAATTCATACATTTTTCTAGGCGCCTAAAACTGCTTACATGACATAAGTATTTAAGAGAAAATCTACATAAATATGGATAGGAGAAAGGTGTAAAGAGAAAATTAAAAAAATCTGCTCAAAGCACATCAAATGGAGCTCTTACAAGAATAACTAGATGTAAATACTAATTAGTATATAATAACATAAACAAGTGTATGGGGTCCCGCTCAACATCTTACGGAGCCCAAGTCAACTTAACCTGCACGCGGTGCACCCTGCTGAGTAATAGACCAGCCTCTGATCACCCACAAACCCGCACTGGTCCAGCGCGGTGGGCTGAGGCCCGATTTCCCACAATGAACTCTGTGGAGATCTTTGAGAGAGGCCCGTGTCCAGCAGTGTACGTGTATCAGCTGATGATGATGATGAACATAATTATTTTAACAAAGATTTATTAAGTCGAGGGTTGCATAAAACTCGCATTATGTTAAATTTATCTCCATACGTAAACGCTAGTGATGGATATTACGTTTACAATATATATACCTTTTATCATTAATAAATACTAAATATATGTTATAGATACATTAAATAGTTTGTGGTCAGATTCCCAAAGAGGCCTTAAACCTCATTACTTAAATTTACTAAGTAAGATAGTTTGTTTTGTTTCACAACAATACAGCGGGCGGTCCAACAACCTGTCCAAACAATCAACTTGATAGAACGATGAAAGAAAAACAAATGTTCAGAAAAGAGAATGATATAAAAAAGTGAGTAAATATTTAAACTATTTTAAAAACTTGCTCAACTTGTCCAACTTTGTCTCCAGACTATGAAAGAATTTGGATAATACAGATAAAGAAATCTTACTATATAATGCACAGATGTACCTTAAACTTTTCTTTTAGTTTTAAATGAAAATAATAACCTAATTATTTATTTGTGCGTTTTTCTATATAGTTATATCGGCGAAAATTAAATATCCTAAACAAATAACAACATACAGAACACAGAACTTTCCTACACAAAGAACGAATGCTTTTGTATCGTAACTACATTCCTATGTGGCTACAAGAATGTAGTGAAGTATGTTCGAAACTTTCAAATGCAAAATCGATAAACTAGCTAATGACACATCACTAGCGCATCGCCAGCCACTGTTATCACCACTGGACAACTGTCATCAGCGCTGCCTCAGTCGACTCCTCACACACGCAGTGATCAATACGAACATGAACAACCTATTCATTCTCTTACTAATTTTTGTCTCTGTGGATTGTTATTGCCGGAGTCATAGGTCCTGTAACCAAAGAAACAGACTTCACCGCTACACTAACCGGCAATATGGTAAAGTCTTCGACGGCATAAGCAGCAACGTGATCAACGACGACTTAAAGTACTACGAGTTCTGCAATGGAAAACGTAATGCACAGATCACAGAGTATTACGGTATTGACTTTTATACTATAAAATATCCACTTCCAGAATATGAAGAAAAGGATATAACTATTTACTTGAAACACAGAGTTTTTTATTTGAAAGGCCAGAGGAAGAACGGACAGATCTTCAGAGATATAAGAATACTTCCGCGAATGGTGAAAGCGCGAGACGGGCAGTGGTTTAAAGAAAACAATAATATCGTGATGCAGTTCCCTTACAAGACGAGTCCCAAAACGGAGACGACAGTCGGCTGCGATGCTGTTGATGAAGAACTCCGCCAACTAAATAGAATGAATAGAATCACCGATGACGATTTACGAAGCTTAGATTCCTATAACAATCAAACGGACAACGTTGAGGTGATAACATTCGACGACAGCGCATTACTTATTAAATACTGAAGTGTGTAATAAGTCAAATGAGATATGATGCTTTGTTTTTGGTATATCTACCTCTTGGGCCACTAAACGAACGAAAATATTCTAAGGATAATCACCATCTCACTGTTTAACTACGTTTGAAAGAAAACTACTGAAAAGGTTAAAGAAGCTGCTCTTTAGATAACTTCAAATAAAAATATTGTTTGTAACAGAAATTTTAGAGTAACTGTGTTAAGCCAATACAGATTTTGTTGTATAGAATCTACGTGATTCTAACTTGTCACATGATTAAGTTATAAATAAAAACGGGATTTCTTAAATAGCATACTTTGCTTATTATTCCTGTGCAAATATGAATTGGTTTAGTGGTGTTAGGTCTCTGTTGCCGGAGACCGTCTAGGTACCCTCGCAGCGCTTATTTCTGCCACCGAAGAATACTGTGTTACGATTTAAAGGAGGCTGTAGCTAGTGTAATTACTGAGGTAACAAGACTCGACATCTTGTCTCAAGCGACGAGCGGAATGTGATGCTGTGTATATCATCCCAACTAGTGCCACGTTGTTATAGGCAGGCGTATCACTTACTTTAAGATGAACGTCCTCTTCGTCTCAATCAATTGGATAAAAAAAAATTAAACGTAAATAAACGATTTTATGTAGGTAAACTCAATTATGGCTTAAATATATGTGACTGTAAGGACTGAAGGGTTTCGCATAACAACTCGCGAGACCCAAGCCAACCTCACCTGCTCGTGGTGCAGCTTGACAATCAACAGACAAGGCTATAGCTCCCGCCAACCTGCATTGGATCAGCGTGGTGGGAAATGCCCCAAATCTCCCCATATGAACCCCCATATACGACAGCCCCTAGTGCCCAGCGGCACCCGAAGCCATGCTAACTGTGTGTAGAGATCTTTAGGGGAGGCCTATGTCCAGCAGTGGACGTCTATCGGCTAATGATGATGATGACTGTAACATATTGATTTGTCCCGCAATCTTTAAACAAGATTTGTAGTAAAGTGTTTTCGTTTTATATATACTCGTATACATACATAAAAAATAAGGCACCGTTAATTAAATTTAGATACGAACTGCGCAGTAATTAAGAATCTTATTATTTCTGACCACAAAAGAATCATTATACTGTACTATCTCGTAAACTCCGTAAGGCGGCATGACCTCTACTCGCTCAGATAAGCTCCAACGATAACTTCCTCACCAGTTGTCATTCGATGCCACAGTTAACCAGCTTCGCTTGGACGATGTATCGTTTTGTTCTCTTATTTTTTTTGTTCACTGTCGCTGAATGTCACCGTCGCTGTCATGGCGGCCGTGTCTCCAATGAAAACTGCCGTTTGAACCGTCACAACGACCGTCACTACGAGAAGATCTTCGAGAAGGTGTCGCGCAGCACCATCGCCGCCGAGCGGGAACTTCGGCAAAGTTGCAACGTCGTCAGCCCGATACACGAGGTATTCGGTCCCGAATTCTATGTTCTTAAATACAATCTGCCGGAGTTTATTGATGGTGACATATCGATCAGGATTAAGCACAGGGTCATGTATTTTAGAGCGGCGAAATGGGACGGTCTCACGTTCAGGGACATAAGACTTTTGCCGCAAGTTGTGAAAACACCGGACGCGAGGTGGTTTATCGAAAACGGCGAGGTGAAAGTTTTATTTACATACAAAAATGAGTTGGGTAAAGATACAATGAAATTCTGCAGCGAGGTTATCATCGAAAAAGTACTGATCGTACCGAATACAACCGCCGACTTGATAGATCTAAAAAGTGGAGACTTCTCATCGAGTCCTCAGCTGGACAACGTAACATTTAGCGCTAGTGTTTAATATAAACAATACGACATTGACAAATTATAAAAAACAAAACAAGTTATTAACTTAAAATTACACCAAAGTTTCGATTTGCTTATACTACTTATACCATTTATGTTGAAACAATTTTATTAAAATCCGTTATTAACTTGAGTTCTCATTTTTAATAAAATTATAGGAATAATCCATTTTCAGTGATTTTTTTATAAAATTACTTTATGTAATTTATTACTTTAAGTTCGTTTACAACCAGCAAAGTCAAGTCTTGATGATGGAGTGTAGTCGCACGGAATTATCTGATTTTCACAAGCTGAAAGCAGGAAACAAGTGTTGCTGTTATAGCAGACCCACCATATGAGAGTGGTAGCTAAGCTGACCGAATGGAAAGCTTCTACTATCATACAAATACAAGCGTTACAAGACACGCTACGGAGTAGAAACTTCTCATAGAGCAATTAAACAACCGGAAATAAAAAGTGAAAGAACGTACAATTTTAAAAGAAACCATTAGAGTTGCAATATTAATTTTTCCCTAGAGTTATACTTTTTTTTTCCATGGACCAATTTCTAACTGCGAAATTGTTACTCGTCGAATGATGAATCTACTAATCGACACCAGGTGAAAAGTAAAGTCGAGAAATGAACTTAGTGCATCAATGCTTGCAATCCCGACAACCCTTCAGTCAAATATATTTTCAATTTAAGCAATTCACTTTGTAAATTATAAATCATAAACAGATATAAATGTTATACACGCAAAACACTTGTTTCATTATTTGCTATTTTATTACAACAGGCGCTATTATATAAAATTTTACTGAGTTGAATTTTTTAAATTCATGCAATGCATGCATTCATGCTTGGATGAAGATCTTATAATAGTGATTTGCTATTACCACTTATATACACAAAAGGAAATAAATACAAAGCATTAAGAGTCCACATTGAGAGTCCTTGCTGGGAGGAAGTCTGTGTTGCCGTATACCGATTAGAGAGGTACTATCGAAGTTTCGATTTCTGCCGCCAAATAATTGTGTGCAAACATTACTTTGTTCCGGTTTAAAGGTTGTTATAACTAGGAAAATTACTGGGCTAACCGGACATAACATCTTATATCTCAATGTCATCGGCACGATATGGTGCTGTGTATATCATCGTAACAAGCGTTACGTCGTTATGTTTAGGCACTTACAATCAGACGAAAATCTCGCTCATTTCGTCCTTTTCTCAAATAGATAAAAAGTCTTAATTATAGTAATTACTATTTTGATAGGACATAAAAACTTAACAGGGCTATAAAATTTCTGGTCACAAAGTTGTCTTCTTGGTGACCGATTAGGAGGCAAACAAAATTGTTTGTGACTTTAATCAGTAAAGTTATTAATATTTATTCTTTGTTACAAATGTTGTTTGTTACAATTTACAGACTTAATGGCTACATCTATTGGCGATTCGTCATTGTCACTTGCACCATATGAAACGGAGATCAATTGTAGAACAATAAAACTACCACCTGTAGAATAATAAAAAATAAGCTGCAGACTACAGCCCGAACAACCCTTTTGATATTTACGCATCGACAAAAGAAAATGTTGAAATTATACACTAAGTTGCAAATTGTACTAATTGCGTACTAAAAATAAAAATTAAAAAAAAACGTGTTTAATAAAATATAAAAAAAAATAATTAAATGTTTTAAAAATACAAAACTTTTGATAACATTTCTATAGATATGCCGACGGTAGATTGTTCACCCGCCCGGCCACGGCTAGTAGCGCACGGGCACGAACTCCACCTCATCCTTCAGGTCGACGGCGTACGTCGTCGCCTCGATCAACTCCTTCTTAGATATCTCGTTGGTGTTCAACTCGTTCTCTCTATCCGCATCTCCTCTGCTGGTGCCCACGTCGGCATCCTGACCATCGTTGTTCTGTTTGTCCACGTCTTCGCGACTCTCCGGTTGGAATTGTCTAGGTGTTTCCGTGACCAACTCGGTCGTGGTTTCACCGCCCTCCGCTTTAGGGCGCAGGGGGAAGACGATTTTCAGAACGTCTTTCTCGTAAGTCCAACTTCCGTTAACGTTCACAATGTCCGGTAGGGATCTGACGTCCAAGTAACTCCTCTGATCCGCGCCGTCCTTCTTCTGCACCGCTTGCACCATGAGAACACCGTCGCGCGCCTTCACAATAATATCCTTTTCCTCATATCCTGCCAGGGGAATAGTGACTTTATATTCGTTGGTCTCGGTGTCGATACCCTCGCTGGACACGCTGCTGGGGAACCGTTTGGCGAAGTCGGTGAGCATCTGATCGAACATCGCCATCTCGCGCGAGAGCTCCATCCAGAACCGTCTAGTGTCGAACAGGTCGTCGTGGAAGTAGTGGCCGCCGTGGCCAAAGTGCTCGCCCATTACGAAGTCTCCGAAGGCGAAGTCGTCGCGCGGCGGGAAGGGCGGCGGCGCGCCGTAGCCGTGCCGACGGCCGTGGTAGTGCGGCGCTGCGCCCGCGCAGGCCAGCACGCCGAGGAACAGGAGCGCGTACATCGTGTGCAAGTGCCGTGTGACAACTGCTTTGTTGCTCGCGCGGCAGCCGATATATAGTCGATAGCTGGTGGCGGTGGGTCACAGTTTATCAGCGCTATCGGCACTTTCTGGAAGTCGGGTAAACAATCACACGTCTGAATGGAAGGAGCCGCACGTATTATTGAGTGTCTAATATTCTAGGCTTTAAGTCCACACGTCCTAACCTAGACTTAAAGTTCACATGATCGATGAATCACGTTCTATAGCTCCATCATCAGCTAACCAATTATAAACAGGAGCAAATACGTGATAGTAAGTGGTTCCTAAGTTCTATCCGGCTGCAAACTTTACTACTATAAGACTGGTGGTACATCAGCTCAGCTCAAATTACCATTGCCGAAAGTTGGCCAATACTATTGCGTTCTGGTTTAAAGGGCGCTGTGGCTAGTAATAATTACTGAGGTGACACGACTTAATATCTTATATCTCAAAGCGATGACTGCAATAAAGTGCAGTGTATATCATCCTAACTTGAGCCACGATTGTTATGAGCTCACCTATCACTTATTATCAGGTGATGGTCCCAATCGTCTTGTTGCTTCGTTGAATAAAAAAAAAGTGTATAACAAGTAATCATCACTTTCAAAGTGAACCTTTGCAACAGGTTGTACTATTCTTATTTTTATGGAGGGAAATCTTATTAAAAGATATTTTGCTTCTGGGATGAAGACGAGGGTGTGTGGAGCTTCTACTCACTGTAAATCCCCTCGGTGGTCTCCGTCAGTGCATTGGGAGGGGCTCTGTGCTACGGCAAATACAAGACCACCATGCATTTGCCGTTCTCCTAAAACTCGCTTATTGAGCTCTGAAGGCCTCCACCCTCGAGGCTCACGGACCCGAGGACCATTTCAGTCGCCTTGTACGACAGGCAGGTGATACCTTAGTCCTGTTCTTAATAGCCGGAGACTAAAAGGCTGACGTACTACTCTACTGTTTAAATGAAGTAATTAAACCGGTACTAAAATTATAATTAAAAAAAATAATAATTTAACCCCTAGACGTGTACTGGTGACCGCACTGACTCATTGATGTTCAGCTGTGTAATGCGATTTCTGAGTAACCGTCCGCACTGACGCAATGGGACCTGGCGAGCTGACGCCGCGGTAGGGCCAGCTCATTTCTGTTCACAGCTGCCGGCCGACCGTAATTTTTAAACCGTTGAGAAAAAAAGAGTCAGTAACACGAAAAACTTAATTAAATGAAAAGGGAGAAGGAGAGGGAGAGAGAGTTTTAAATAGTCATCATTAAAAGATGACAGTCATATAAAGATGTTATACTTAATTGTTTGCTGGTGGCAGGTCTCTGTTCCCGGAGACCGACCAAGTAGCTCCTATTGCAGCCGGCAAACTGTAGTATGCTAACATTACTGTGTTCCGGTTTGAAAGGCGCTGTAGCTAATGAAAATACAGGGGTAACGAGACACAACATCCTACGTCTCAGGCCACGAGCGCAATGCGGTGCGGTGTATATCATCCTAACTAGCGCCACGTTACTGGCAGGCATATCACTAACCATCAGGTGAACGTCCTCATATCGTAGTTTAAGTAGAAGGCGTCGTTGTATTTTTTTTCCTTGCAAACGTATGATCTAAATTATTATAATATTAATGAGTACCTAGTTCTCAGCACTAGAAGCTGACCAGATTTAAACCTAAACGTCATAAAATAATAATTCCCTCTGTGTGAGTGAGTGCGCGTGCGCGTGTATAATAAACTATCGTTAGTTTTACATTATCAGTTAATATTTCTACAAGTCTCACAGTTTAAATCTTTCAACAACATTACCATGCTTATTATAAGTAATACTACGCAATTATACGTGTCCGTGTGTTTGCGAAAAGTCTGCATTTTATGTAAACACTTTGATGACTTAATTACTTATAACTCTATCCCTATTGAACTCCATCTGACTGTCTCCATATCTCTGTTTTCATATGTGTGTATAAATAGACTTTATCAATATGTACTGATGTTTACAACTTGAATCAATTTTTAGTAAGGGAAACCCCCTTGGTTTATATGGAATATTTATATTATTTGAAAGCTTACTGGGATCTTATTTTTATTCTCCACTGTAGATGGACACAGTATTCACACATCTAAGCAATGCTACACACATGGTAAAAATATGTAATTAAAGTATAACTGTTATGAAAATTAAGTGAGACGCATTTAAAGCGAAAAAGTATTAACTAACTACAAAAGAAATAAATAGACCTTTCCCGATAAATTATCTCGGTGTCTCTAAATAGTAACTAGATAACAATTATATGTATGTGGTGATCAAAATTATTTAAAGTCATTATGGTTCCAAAACAGCTGTGATAGCTGACATATCCCCAAGGGATAAAAGCCTCAAAAAAAGGATTAAAATAATACATAGCTGAGCGCAATTGAAGATTAAAAAAGATGTCATTTTCGTGTTAGAACACCCTTGTTTTTAAAAGAGGCTATGGATGTAATGATCTTTACCATCATACTGCACTCGTCAACCTTCGAGCAAAACGAGTATGGCCAAAATTGGAAAGTCCTATATACAGGTGTGTGTACAACTGGAATCATAAAGCAATGATAATTGGAATAATCTTCAACAACAATAACACGGTGATAGCATTTTACATCTTATAATTTTTATAGAGATGAAAAACAATTCGTAAACAATTAATATTTTAATTTTAGCGCTATCTATCGGAATTTGTATTAGATAACAAAAAGCACTTTGAAATTTTTTGTTATAGCAAAACTTTATAGATGGCGCTATAACTATGATTGTTTTAAAACTGTTTAGCTTTTTAAATTAAAAGAATTCTGTTGTTATGTAGACATATAAAAAACCTATTTCATTATTACAAATTCTAACAGGTAATAAACAGTAAAATTTAAATATGATAAAAACTTTTACAATGATCGCGAAGATTTTACAAAAAATGTAACAGATCCATCAAAACCATTGAGAATTTCAATAAACTACTTGATTGGAGTATACTCTTCCTCAGCTCAAAGAATCTGCTTTCTCTTGTTGTTAACTAATGTATTCTATTGAACAGAAATATAATACAATGTTTAGTTAATTATCCTTTATCACTTTGGAGTAACCTTGTAACATAAAGGTCCCTGGTTTGAATCCTATGGCCATTATCAAATAGTTTGGAAAGTTTTTCCAAGGTCCCATGGTCAATCTGCCGCCATATTGTCATTGCTGTGTTCTATGAACCGTAAATAAATAATAAATAATAATTAGTCACATGAATTGTCTGTTTTTATATAACATTTGTATATTTTTATTTTAGTTTAATTTTTTTTTTTTGTGCTTATAATACTAACGTAATTAAATTTTTTATCGACACTAGAAGTTACTGCTTTCAAAACTGGTAAGCAGTTCTTGTTTCTTGCATATGCTTCTTTCGTTTTCCTGACTATTCACGACGTTGGCTAAACATATTAACTTCAAATCATCTGTTGTTATGTTGACGTTCGGTGCTGGTGTATCTTTTGTGGACCGCTGCTTCTCTCTTGTTTTCTCATCATGTCACGTTTGATTTGAATAAGGCAAATATCTAAATTCTTCAGCGTTCCACAGTGGCTATTGGGTACCTGGGTTGTATGTATATTTGCTTGTTAACGTGCGAAACTTTTACCTCACTGGCTTCTTTTATCTCTTTTACAAACCTTGTTATTGAGGTCTGATGTATATACTGATTTCGACGTATCGAATGCAACAACTTCAGCGGAGCTTCCTCTAGTACCAAGACTTGAGCAGCTAGTGCTTTACAATACCCTGTAGATAAAGATCCATTGACAGAGGCCATAGCATAAGCATAGCTGTAGTTAATATTAGATTTGATTTTCTTCCTCCTTATCATTGTACGTTCCGGTACCTGATGGTATAGCTGCAGATTTATTGATATTTTTCTTTTAATTTCAATGTTTTACGTTGGTTTATTATACGGTTTCTTCAGTGATTCATCGAGCTTTTACAGTTGCCTATACAGCACAGTTGTTGATAATTTTCCAGCCTTTATATGACGTGCTTCTCTCGAATGGAGGTACGTAGTATACTAGAACTTAATCGGACGATGCACAGCTATACAAGAGAGGTTGGTGTTTAGTCTCCTAGTGCGTTATTAACGGATATCACAAACATTACAAATTTGAAAATTTTTATTGCTTTTTCGATTTTGCTCATTAATGTACGGATAAATATTTCGAAGTATGAGCTAATGTTTCTTGATCTACAACAATAGGGACAAACGTATTGAAATTTCATAATAGTAATTATTGATGGTGCTGACAATGTTAGCGATTTCTTGTTAAGAAACTTTTAGAAGGAACTTTGTAATTTCGGTCTCTTAAATTTATTTCTTAATGAAGCTTTATGTTACATTCTTTCATCTTTTCGTTTTTCGCTGCTGACAGCCTTTGCCTTTGAGCAGGTGTGTTTTCTTCTTGTCGTGTGTAACAAAATGCTAACGGAACGCACACCCCGGAGCCATGGGGCCGGCAACGGGTTAGTGTCGGACTCCAACCGACTAAAAATCTTCACATGGTATTCCAATCACGTCCGACAGTATGCACGAGGGTCACAGGATAACATCGCGCAGTTCTTCCGCAACTCTCAATCGGCGCCCGGATCGAACGAGCCCGCCTCGGGGAGGGATGTGAGCCACCTCTCCCGATAGATAATCGCTACGTGAGATATAACCTTCTCCACGGGAACCCTCTGCATGAGAGGCGCCGGCCCGACTGCCCATGTCGGTCGCGACGCCAGGTTCCTCTGTCTAAGGAGGCAATCGGCGATCCTGCGCTCGGCCCTGCCCGTTGGCGGTGAGCTGTCTACGCGCAGCAACCGCGTCCTGCTCCCTCGACGCCCGCTCCCTGAAACGTTCGGTCTCCCATTCCTGCGTCATAACAGAGTCGCAGAATCGTAATAACCGCATCCCATGACGCCTCGCTTCCGACCATGGAATGAACCACTGCCGGCAGCGAGAGGTCACTCCCTATCGCCGCTACGAGCGCGACTCTATTCTCTCCCCATCGCGGGCAATCGACCAAGGTATGCGACGATGTGTCCACCGGATGTCCACACTCGTCGCATGCATCGTCTGTCCTACCACAACTACGGAAGTGTAGATATTTCCCGAAACATCCATGCCCCGTGAGTATCACACCAGGCGGAAATCGAGGAACCCGCAGTCCTTATCCAACCAGTCCGCAATTGCCGGCCAGACTACTTCCACGAGCAGGTGGGGTTGACTTGGGTCCCGTGAGTTGTTGTGCGGTACCCCTTACACCCCTTTTAAATAAAAAATAAAAAAAAATAAATAAAAAAAGAGGCTCAATCAGAAATTATTTATCTGTTCAAATAGTGACCAACTACATCTATAGTAAAGACATTAATATCAAAAGATCAAAACACGATTCGGTGACAGGTGCCTCTATTTTCCATCTACTTCAGCCTCTTTAGGCTGGTCGATGGATTTTTTCTTTCTTCGTCTCCTTTTCTTCTTCTTGTCGGGAAGTTCTTGGCCTCGCGGGCACGGGTCGTTGGCCGGCGGCATCAGGGTTGTATGCATGGGGATCCTGCCGATTGTTGCTTGCTGCGTTACCGACAATTCTATCAGGGGTCTACTCTCGGGTACATCTAATTGTTGAAGGTTTCCGGCAGGTAATGAAGCAACGGCACCCATGTACTCTCGCTGTTCCGACGTCTGGGATGATTGAGTCGGTCCTCTTCGTATCACCGCAATTCCGATCGGCTGTGACACAGCTCTCAAATTCTGAACTCTTTCGCGTCTCTCCATCTTATGAAGGCCACTTTTCGAAGGTGACACAAACGAGATGAAAGCAATCCTATTACTGTAGATGATGTCGAGAGAACTAAATACTTTAGGAACTACAGCTGATCGTTTTCCGTTATGACGCAAGCTTGACTTTCCGGCAGGAAATACGGGTACCAGATATTTCGGTTAGCAACCAGGAAGTGTTGTTACTCCCTTATAGTCTGTTATTCGAATTGCAACCTTTGGATGTTCAAATCTGGCACCAGTGTTCCCTGCCGGCTCCCCGACGTTGTGCACTTCAGGGGGCTTGCATGAGGAATATTCGTCGGCTACTGGCGCTCGCTTATTTATACAGAGATCACGCCGCGGTGTTATCGACACGGGTAAAAACTTACGGTTTGATAAAAATTATTGTGTTTCCTAATATACTTTACTACTACAGATGAAGCTCTTCCGAGACAAAAAAATGTCTTCTCATATATTATATATTTATTACAATATTATTATTGTTTAAATAAATAGAGGTAATTGTATAAATAAATAGAGGCCCTGTATTAAGTGTAATCTGGTCGCCAAACTTCAGTTTGAAGGGGGCACCAAATGATGATGATAATTATGATTAAGTATAATGTAAATTAAACAATAATAGCTTTTCACTTAACTCATAAATAAGTTTATAAGTTTTTGATATAGAATAAGAAATATAATACATTTTTGTTGGTATTTACGTCTCTTTCTTTGCTTATTCTCAATAATCTCTGAAAAGGTTGAACTTGTTTTAATTAAATTTTCATATTGTTATATTCTGTAATGATGACGTAGAGCGTAATTACAAGTAAAGCTTGTTTTTAAAAAAGGGATGTATTAAGCTTTTCTTCAAAACTATTAAACCAATAATTAAAAACTAATCCGCAACTCCCTTTGGGGAAGGAATTTTGTAAAATATGTTCTTAGCTGATCTTTACTCGGCAATAGAAAATCTAAAAAATTTCAAGCCTCTAGGCATTATGGTTCCAGAGATATTGTGATGTGTCTCTACATAGGTGAAAACCTCTTATATATCATGATCATCATCAATTTTTAATAGGTGTTTAATTAATACATATCATTATTCACAAGTTGAATTAAAATCGTTTGTTATCTTATATAATGTATTGAAAATTGGTTTCATTTATCCGCCAATCACGTGAAAACTAGTGAACGTATCGACATGGGAACATAAACATTCGACGCGGAATATTTTGTAGATGGTTATAGGCTATTTATTCTTTGAATTTCATAGATCTTTCATCATCTTATTTCTAATTCATTTTTAGAAATATATTCATTTCGTATTATTAATTGGTTTCTATAATAACGGTTGCTATAAAAAGTCATATGCGGTTGCGATGGCTCTCCAGGAATATTTCAGACAAATTTCAAGTATAATTATATATTACGGCTAGTAAAGCGGGCGGAGCTACTATCGTGTTCACCACTTATACATCTTCAAATGTAAAGACGAATAAGTACATATAGAACTGTGGGTTTTACCTAGTTAATAACAAAATTTATTATCAAATTCAAAAAGGATATACATTCGCCATTGATGGCATCATACTTCCTCCGCTAAATCAGACGCCTAGTAACTGCGGTTTGGCGAAACACAAAATGTCCGCCATGTTCCTATTGCAACACATTAAACAATTATACAATCGAATTTCATATTTTACAATAATTAAAAAAAATTATAATTAATTAACCAATATTGATAAAAAATGATTTGTTTTTCTTAAATATAAATATGAAAAGATAATTTGTTTAGATAAATAATATATTATCTATTTAATTATATAAGAGATTTCCACCAATCTAGAGACATATCACGAGATCTCCGAAACTATTATACGTAAACACTCAAAATTTGGTAGAGATATGGCTTCCGCTGTTTAGAGGTCAGCTAAGGATAGATTTTACGAAATTCTTTCCCCAAATAGTGTTGCAGGGGTGTTACTACCAGCAAAGCGGTCGGGGAACAGCTTGTGTAACAAGTATAAGTAGAGAGAGCTTGCATTGACTATGGCTTTTCGTTTAGTTTACTTCAATATTTCTATTTTTAGTTATCAATTAAATTGGAGCATATATTCTGTTGCCATAACAATAATTTGTTTTTCCCTGATTATTGCTTGTTTGAGAATTGCATCATATTAAACAATTTTGTTACGAAATATTTCATAACCATTATTTCGCAATGATTGACAATTATAAAGAAATAGCAAACTTTGACTTCTTCTGGTCTTATCAAAATTAAATATTTACGGGTAAATAATTAAAAAAAAAATCTAAACAGGAATCGCCTACATCGAACTCCTTAAGTAAAATAATAATTATCATGTAATTGTGTTATATCCTTATCATCGTCAGTTACGTCAGGAGCGCAACAAATTCACCAGAGAAGCAACGTTAATTAAAAAAAAATTTAAATTATTTATGTCTCTTCTTTTATATCTTTCTTTCTTCTCTTCTTTGTAAGGGAGGCGTAGGTGCATAAGTTTGAAAAGCGCCGCTATACAATACAATCGTCATGCGTAGCAGCTTAAAACGGATTTACATTTGAAGCTACTCATTACTTATCTATATTAATAATATAACAGCATCTTTTGTTTTAAAAAAAAACGAAGGAAACTGATAATTTAAAAAAAAAACAGAACAAATAAATAGCTACTTATACCAAAAGCTATTTATACTAAAGGTGAAGTGGACACCACAGTCAATTAAACTGGCTGTGAAGGATCACTTCTACGCTTACGTACACATAATAACCCATTTAATTTTGTAAATCCAATGCCGTAGCGGCAAAAACTCAGAAACTTCTAGAATTTGGATGTACAAACCAAAATCCTCATTGGGTAAAGTCATTCCTATTGACATTGTGAGTGGCCGAATACACGGCGCCGTGTAACCGTAAACAAAAGTTTCCGGTAGAATATACATACCATCTCCAAAATCTCTGTACTTATCTATACCGCACAGTTGGGTAGCTTCTGAGTAAGGAGGAGTATTTTTAGATAAGTTTAAAGAGACAAGGTACTTACAACAGGCTACTAAGGGACCTGATTGATAGTATCATACTCGTTCCTTCCAAAGATTCATTGACAAAGATACGTGACGTAATATCTGAAAGTACCAATATACTTACTACTGTAATAATCTTGTCCAAGAGTTGAAAAGTACTACATCTATGATAAGATTACACTAGCTATGCAGCTTTCAGCACTTTGTCTTTGTCCAAATGGCTTATAACATTTAATTTATTTACATATCATTATCATCATTAGCCGATAGAAGCCCACTACTTGATATTGAACTCACTTAAAGATCTCCACGCTAATCAGATGTGTGCAGGTTTTTATTTTATTAAGTATATGATGACACTGTTTGAATACTAATACATATAACATTTTTAAATACATAAAATCTGTTACTACGTTATATCAATCGTCACTTTATAGCTTATGTTAAAGTATAAGTAAATAATAATTTATACGAATGGACTAGGCACCAAAAATACAAAGTACAACAATCAGTAAAATGAAAATCGAATGATATATATCTTGTATTCTCTAAACTAGTAGTGTGATCTTTTGGCAATTTAACTATCGTCACTTAATTACCGAAAAATGTCCCTTATCAATAAAAAGTTATAAACATTGAACGTTTTTCCCTCAAAGTTGCTGTCCATTAAATTATTTACTGATATGAATGAACGGTGACGCGAGCGCCGCGCAAGCGCATAAAAATACGGATACGCGCCCGTTGCTCGACACAGTACGGCCAGTACCTTAGTACTGGTCGGACCTGTCCTCGACCTGCTGCTGCGACTCTCGTCGACACTCACGTGCTCACCACTCATCAGTCCGCAACTATAGATAAGAAAGTTTAAGTAACCCCGTGTTTAAACCAATTTAACATCGAAAAAGACTGAAGATCAAACAGAAGCATTCTTGAGTTTCCAGTTCTACCGTCAGTACCAGCCGGGTGCAATGACGAGAAAGAAGAACGCCAAGGCAGCAGTTGATCGCAGCGCTGCAGAAGTAGTTACGCGTGTCAGTAATGCTGTTGGAATCACCTTTGACTATAAAGCAAATGAAGTAACAAGACGAGACACTAGTGTTATTTCTGGATCTGCAAAAACCTTGGGCCCGTTTCCCACACCTCGAGGCTCTAATGTGATTTACGCATCTGGGCCCCGGTCATCATACACACCGTTTGGACCCCGCCCAGCCAACTCAACGTTTGGATCCCGCACAGCCTACTCAACGTCTGGATCCCGCCCAGCCTACTCAACTTCTGGACCTCGACCAGCCTACTCAACTTCTGGACCCAACCCAATCTACTCAACGTCTGGACCTTGTCCAGTGCACTCAAAATCTGGACCCCACCCAGCCTACTCCACTTCTGAACCTCGTCCAACATACACATCGTCTGGTCGTCGTCAAGCATACATATCGACAGAAACCCGCCTAGCCTCTAGTGCATCATCTAGCAATCGTCAAAATGATTCAAAGCAAGACTTTCGACGAGATTACACATCATCAACTACATCATCTAATGTAGGTGAGGTTGATAAAAGTGTCGAATCATTTATTACTACTAGCTCCTCTTCAGACCCGAAAGACAAGGCATTGATTAAGAAAACAAAGAAGCCTGTGAAGGTAAAAGTTACATACGTTACCAAGCAGATATACATACAACCCAGGTTCCCAATACTGACTGTCGAACGGCTCAAGAACTTGGATCACCATGTAGACAAGCTTACAGTGACTTTGGGCCGCGTACCAAAAGTATACAAACACGGGAAATGCGTGCGGTTCGTGGCCGAAACAAATGATGAATATAAAACAATGCAGCGCTACTTGGCGAAGATCGAATCTGAGGAGAGGATCGCGTGGTGTTCGTATTCTGTACCACCTGGAAACAGTTTGAAGGTAAATGAAACAGTACGTGTTGTAGAACAGATTAAAATCGCAGAACTCAAAAATCTTAAACTAGATGATAACACTAAAACCTCAGATAAAAAACAGGCAGATGCAGTTCAAAAGGACGTAAAGTCTGTGGCGAATAATGAAAAGAAAGGCACTGAAACGCCAAAGCTGTCGACAAAGGTGAAACAAGTCACCAAAAAGAACACTGAACTCGAAGAAAGTAAGCACGGAGATGCAGGTATTCAAAACCAATTATCTACCTCGAACCAAAGACAAAATGGTAAGAAATCAACAGAGCAGCAGCGAACCATAAAAGATACACCAGTACTCATTATCACAACCGGACACGATAGTTATAAAAACCGTCCAAGCACAGATGTTACTAAGGAAACATTTTCAGCTAACACTGTAAATAAAGTCCGAAAAGCACCGGAAGCTGCTGCAAATGACACACATTCGCCAGTTACGAAACCTGGCACCGTTGGGAACGGTAAAAAACTTAATTTCATAAGTGTTATCAGAACCCAAAAAATGTTTTAAAAACATAATCAGCTTGAAGTCAAATTAAACACTTCATGCGTCGGATAAAGAGTAAAAAAAACGTTTTTTTTTTTTATTATTTACCCTTAGAATAAAACAATTAGAGTCATAAATACATTTTTGCTAAAATATATTTACATATTACACCCAATGAGATCAAGCTAAAAATATTATTAGTTATCTTTAAAAATATTGAGAAAAACCATTACAAGCTGATTTTGCAAAAAAAAATCAGATTGCGATATATATCATGTTAAATCAATGAGCTTTTTAAACACAAGTCGAGAGTTTTAAGTTAAGCTATGTTGGGAGCTTACTATTAGCTGATGGAATTTAAGCGGAACAAATTAAATAGAGATTCCGTTCTGGATCATGATTTAAAATACTCTAACAGACCCAAATACCAAATACGCGAAGGACCATTGTTTTGAGGAATTTGAATATCTAATTTTTGGAATTTTTAGATTATATTTTTAGTATTAATACAAATATAAATTTTGACAATTTGTATATAAAATAACGATTTATTTAAACTGAAAGTCCTAAATGTCTTAAATAATATAGTCCTTAATCGTGATGAATTTTAGCGGAAATAAAATGTCGACATAACGGATCTGTCAATTACAAGTCTTCTAAATGTCATGTTACAAAACGAGGTAAATACAGAGAAACATAATTAAATATTCTTACATTTTTTTAAAACAAATCCCAATTTAAAAAAAGCTAACTGTTTCAAGTTTACTTCCGGAATATCAATTCAAATATATTGCTTCGCAACACGATATAATTACAGAATTGTAAAACTCAAACAAAGAATTATATTGGTGAATACCAACACAAGGAAATTTTTTCCCTATTTCTTATATTGTAATGCAATATTACTAAGTAGAAGTAAGAGTCCAGTAAATATAATATATCCATTAATCGAACAGCAACTTAAAACAAAACTAAAGAAATATCTATTCCATTCTCTTCGATACTTATAAGTACAAACACAACTTGTTCCTTGTCCCCTTTCTGGCCATAACACCTTCGCAATATCCTTTGAATAAGGAATTTTGCTAAATGCATTCCTGACCTCGAAGTGGCAGAATCAATCTACCTAAATTTGAGTTTCCGTCTGATAATTTCGGAGATCTCGTGATGAGTCAATGAATCTTTGGATATCTTCTATATATGTACTGGGTGTGAGGAGACCGCTTTCGACGACGAAGACAGACGATAGTACTAGTGACACCTTTGATGATAGGACGGAAAAAAAATCGATCCTGTTTAAAAAAAATATATATTTCTAAAATGTTTTATTAGCATTATTTACGCTCCATCATGTTTTTTTTATTATTAACGTGTGTAACAAAATGCTAATGGACGCACATACCGGAACCAAAAGCCGGCAACGGGGTAGTGTCGGACTCCAATCGACTAAAAAGCTTCACATGGAATTCCAATCGTATAAACGATATGAACATCAACAACCCCCTAGTGCCCGGCGGTACCGGAGGGCCATGCTGACTTTGAGGTCGCGGGAGGCCGCTGGATGCGGGCAACGTAGGACCCATCGGAGTGAAGATCTTTGGGAGAGACCTATGTCGAGCAGTGGACGTCTACTGTCTAATGATTGATTGATAGATATACTAGCTGTTCCCTGGCCGCTTTGCTAGTCATAATATAAAATTAGACAAATAATACCACATCAAAATGTTTATAAAGCTACTTAGAAAGAAAATGATGAAGGAACTACGGAATTCAAAAATAAATAGTCTATAATCGTCCATAAATCATTCTGCGTCGAATGGTCAGGTCCCATGTCGATACGTTCACTAGTTTTCAAGTGTGTCAATGGTATAATGTTCACGAGTAAACGAAACTCATTTTCATGATTTATACATATATAGATAAATAATGCGAAATAGATATTAGTCACTAAACATGGTAGGAGAATTATTTTTGTTAACAAATAGAAAATGTTTAATTAAACCAACAATTGTTTATTAAAATAAAATCTAATAAATGTTAAAAGAAATATATAAAAATATTTAAAATGAATACTATTTAGTCAATAAACACCACTTGATTATTTATATCACCGCCATCTGTCATCTAATGTTGAAATAACGTCAAGTAAAACTTGTATCGAAGTTGGTAATTGTCAATGGTATCTAACAGATGGCGCTTAGCAATGTTATCTAGTTAATTTCGTTTATACACGTTATCCATTTGTAGAAATGTATAATAAAACTATTCTAAGGACTGTAACTTCACGTTTACTCTGCGATGCTCTAAAGGTTTTAAGAAAAATCGCCTATTTTAACTTATCAGATTTTTCAACCAAGAATTTCATTTATAAAGGATCACTTTGTCTCTATTCAATTTTGTACTATCACTTTTTCAAATTATACTTGAATTACAGCACGATTGTTTTTTATTTTAGTACTTTGTCAGATAAGAATCTTTTTACTCTGGTAAAAGATTTTGCCTGTATATGTCTAACTTAAATTTCTTTGTAATCACCTCATGAAAATTTGTATAAGGTAATAAAAATAAAAACTACTCTTTGATATAAAAATTTAATCTAAAACTGGATATTACTACCCGAATTTAATAATAAAAAAATGCAGAAATTATGGACTAGATTTAAATTAAAACAAATTCGGAATGCACAAACATCAAACACACACACTCACTAACTACATTGCAAAACTTCACTGTTCGCCAGTTTGCTTCTTCACTGGCCCGGTCTGTACGATCGGCACGATCCTCTCATCTGAACTCTTGGGCGGTGCCTTCATCGGAGCGGTGACGCTTAAAACGCCGTCTGATGATAATTTTGACATAATAGAATCAGCATCGATACCTTCGGGAAGTCGATACTTCCTCGTGAAGCTCCTCGAAATAAACCCGTGTTCGTCCTGACGCTCCTCGTGCTTAGCTTCCACAATTAAAAATCCATCCGCGGCTTTCACGAATATCTCCTCAGGTGAAAAATGTTGAACGTCTAAGTTAACTTGAAATTTATCTTTTTCCTCCTTGATCGTAGATCCCGTGTCGTCGTGCGCAGCTTGCAGGTTCCGCCATGGTCTGTAGTAATTCCTGTTCGCTTGCGGTACGGCCACAATGGTCAGGTAATCCTGCGGAGTGAGCCCCAGCCCGAAGTGCTGATCGAGTAAACGGCGTGGGCGTGGTTGTTCATATTCTAAGAAAAATGGATACATGGACATCTTTACTGGTATCAAATCAAATTGCAACACTCACAACACAGTGATATCACAAATAATTGGGTATTAAATCGATCGTTGCGTCTCCGGCAAAGTGCACTTTTGTCAATGTTATCGACTGACGCCCGGTGGGAGGCGGCTCGGGTATTTATACTGCAGACCGCCATCTCGTGACCGGTGGAATCGTCTAGAATACAGCTCTAGAAAGTACGCGATGCACCGAAATCCAACATCAGCTCAGAGGTTACATACATTTTGCTTTTACAATATTTTCCTTCTAAAAAAAAAATTTTACTGCTTAAATTACACATATTCTCTATGACAAACTAATAAATTATTTTAAAGGAAATTATTAGAAGAATGAAAGTTATATTTGTTTAATTTTGAAATCATTATTTGTA
This sequence comes from Ornithoptera alexandrae, assembly GCA_029030555.1. Classification (NCBI taxonomy): domain Eukaryota; kingdom Metazoa; phylum Arthropoda; class Insecta; order Lepidoptera; family Papilionidae; genus Ornithoptera; species Ornithoptera alexandrae. Next base: position 12,822,881 of record JARDVY010000288.1, on the reverse strand, counting down.
CTACATGCGCCGCGTGCAAAATTTTTTATGCTCCATTCATCTTTATTGATTGTCCTACATACTACAGATTATTCCATTCGACCTGTCACTTCAATGGATAATATCTTGTAAAATATTTTTTAGAAACGTGAATATTGGTGTGCTATTCTATTACAATTTTATCTGGTAATAATATAATACTGGGGTAACGAGACTCACCATCTTATGTCGCGTCGAGCAATGTGATGCAGTTTATACCATCTCAACTAGTGCCACGTTGTGATGGGCAGGCATATTACTTACCAGCACGTTCCCTCACCCTTTCCGTCGCTTCATTGAATAAAAAAAATATACCGCTTTATTTGTATACAAATGTAAATTTATGAAAAAAAAACCTAAAAAATAGTTTTAACGTACATTTCTTTGTAAACTCGAGGTGTCAGCATTTATAGAAATAAATAAAATGTTTAGAACATCTGCGAATTGTAGCCACTTGCCGACAGAGGGCATTACTGTCAGCGATTTTTCTAGAATTGATTGCATTACTTTGTGTTAAAGCAACAAAAGTCTAATACACTGAAATTAATAAACGATAAAACTTATAAATAATCACCAAATTATTTTAAGATTACTCAATGTTTTGAAAATCACTAAAAAATAATAGACAAATTATCAAAAATAAGGTTTAATATTTTGTCGATAGATAGCAGTGACTGTTTTAAATAGTGATGAACACGCCGCATGTTTTATAAATTCAACATTTTTGCAAATTGATATTATATCCGTGCGTATACAAAAAAAGTCTATCTTTTATATCATATCGGCTACATGGGGATAGATAATTGTAATATTTCGGTTTATTACAGTACTTTTTAAAGTGTTTTTTCATTAAAAACTCAAAAATAAGACATTTGTAAGTCTAAAAAAACGTGGATGCGATGGTATGAAAATGGATTTCGCTTTTATTGTTCAACACAGTAAACACTGAACAACAAACTGAATAATGAACACAGTAATCATTTAACTGTTTTAAAATTTAAGTAAACGAGAATAAAAAGAACCTGTCGACCACTATTCGAAGCGTAAAGTAATAAATTTGTAGTAGCTTTTAAGTTACAGTTTACTCTAGTGATCACCTCGGTTGAATTTAATAAACCATATTTAACAACTAGAAATTGGCTACACACTCATATTTCTGGTCTTTCACAAAAATATACACATTGATATTACAATTAGAAGAACATCACTACAAATATATATCAGAATTTAAAAAAAAAAATTTAATTGTGTGTTAGATATCGTCAATAGTCATAAACATAGAACACAGAACAAAAATAGTTTAAAATCACTCTTACTTAAAGACTACGGTAACGTTTAATACATTAGTGTTGAGATTGATCAATTCACAGCACACTTTACTTTATCCAGTTCCTAAACTGATATTTTTGTTTTTATATAGAGTTAAGTTGGTACTTACTGTAATTTCATATTATTAAGTTGGTAGATGACAAGATAAAAATATAATGCCCGAAAACAGAATGAAAAATAAAAAGGGTGTCAATTTTACAGAATATTAGAAATGCAAAATATGTTAAAAACTTTAGTTCATTAAAGTTTAATACAGTTGATTTTATTAAAATGACTGTCAAATAATGTATATGTATTTACTGCGTCTAGAACATATTGTTTATTGAAAATGTATAATTTGAAAGGTATTTTCCCGGAGCCCAGTACCTTTTGTTACACATTTCAATAAACAAGCCAACAACCTGCCAATGACATCCAAGACCCATGAGTCCCAATAAATTTACAACAATTAGTTTACATTTGCATTATATTTTAATACACGAAACAAAATTATTATTGTGTAATTGAAATACGAAAATGTCAACAATGACAACATGACAACAATACAGACAACGTCCGTGATTAACACTCGAATAGGAATAATAATATTAAATTTCTCTAACAGCACTGTTAAATTAAATTTGTATACTATTACACATTTTACGGAGAATTTACACTTATAAATAATTTATGAAATTACTCTGATAAAAGTAATATTATTTTTAAAAAGAAAAAATCATTACCAATAAATCTTAAGATGTGAGCAATCGGTCTAACGTTGTATTTAGACATAAATCTAACAAAAGTTGTAATTTAATGGTGACATTTTAACAATCCATTCTTAATTTTGCTATTAATTATTTTCTTGTATAAGAAAACAAATGTGCGAAGAGAAATTTTAAATTAAAAAAAAATAGTATTAAAGAACCGTAATGCTAGGGATAGATGTTATTGAATAATTTTTGTACTATTATCATTTTATACATAACTACAAAATTGACTTACATAAAAGTTTTATTTAAATGTTTTAAAACTGTAGTCATAAATTAAAAATAAAGATATTGTCTATGAAAAAAGCGCGGGAACAGAAGGCATCTGTCACTTGTAGTAAGCGTTGAATAGATTAATGTAATTTTGTTTTTAAATACAACCAAATTTCCAATGGAGTTGGATAGCTGTTATTTTATTCTTACATGTAACATGGAGACATATTTGGTTATTATACACCATGTTTATTTATTTCAGAATAAAGGAAAATTATTTAGATTTTTAATAATTGTTTTATTGGTGATCGGTAACTTGTTTATGTGAAGTATATTCTAGTAGTTATTCATTAATGCTACGTACGAGCAACAAAACTACAACCTTCTCGTATGAACAGCAGGTGTCGTTGAGCGTCTGGCTGGAAAACAGACGGCGGCCATTTGTTTATATGCGCGAAGTGTCATGCGCGGTACACAATCGAGAAAAGTGGTGAAAGCGAGGCGGTATTTTTCTGCGTCTAAATAAAACCTTCCAAGAAGATGTCTCTCTGGCCATACTTTCTAGATCTAAATCGTCCACGACGTTTACACGACCAGCACTTCGCGTTGGCGCTGACGCCCGACGATATGCTGGCTATGTTCGACCAACCGAGGGACTACTATCGGCCGTGGAAGCAGCTGTCGGGCATGTTGCGCGACGCGTCTTCAACTATTAAGAACGACAGAAACAAGTTCCAGATTAACCTGGACGTGCAGCACTTCGCGCCCGATGAGATAACGGTGAAGACCAGCGACGGTTACGTGGTGATCGAGGGGAAGCATGAAGAGAAAAAGGACGAGCACGGATGGGTGTCGCGTCAATTTTCGAGGCGGTATCTCTTGCCGGAGTCATGCAGCGTCGATGCGGTGCAGTCGCGGCTATCGTCGGATGGCGTGCTGACGATCACGGCGCCGCTGGTACCGCCGCAGGGCTTCGACGAGCGCGTGGTGCCCATCGAGCACACGGGCCCGGTGAGGACGCAGCCTGAAGGGGCGAAGTTCGAGATCGGCGACGGCGAGGCCGCGGCGCCGCTCGAGAACGGCCAGTAGTCGGCCGGGGCTGCGCGCCAATCTATTTCGGCGCCACAAACATCTCCATTCGTTTAAGTCCTCAAATGTTATATTTCGTGCTTTTGGTCAGTGCACACGTCGCATACTGATTCGAATAAATTTTTTCAGCCCTCTTTCTATTACATTTTTCCTTGACAAACCCCCTATAGATCACTCACATATTTTTTAATCTTTATTATATAACAAAATTATAACACATTTAAAAAAGATGTATGTAGAGAATGTTTTTATTGCTTATAATGTTTCTAAATATTTTAAACATGAATTTTATAAATTGATAATATTTACGGCAAATTAAATGTCTACACACTTTCATTAGGTTTTGTGTTGGCAGTAATTATTAAAAGATTAATATTCTTTATCTTGCACCAACGACACAAATAAGTAATATATGACACTGGTGATATAGGTCTCTCTTGCTGGATGCCATCCAGATTCCGCAGCTTCTGTTGGATCAGCCAAAAACAGTAGTGTGCAAATATTACTGTGCTCCAGTTTGAAGGGCGCTGTAGCTAGTGTAAATCTTAATTAGCGCCACGTTATGCGTATCGCTTACCTGATCGTCCCGCTCGTCTCATTGACTCGTAGAAAAAAAAATTTATTAATTAAACAATTGGTTTAATATACAGAATCTATATAAAAATTTCTATTAATACAGAACGATGAGGATTTTTCGCATATTATAATATAAAGCCCATAATAGAGTTAGAATAGTGTGCTGCCTGTTGCTAAATAGGTCATCGAGGGTTTCTAAACCTGACAATATATCAGGTGAGGGTAGTCAGTTGCTAAGTACATAAAAACATATTTTGAAACAATTTCTTCTATAATCAACTTTCTTAGAAGAAGAAAGTTTTTTATATCGAGTAAATAAACATTTAGGATGTATTTGACTTTAATTCGAGGTTATCACCAGATCCTGGCAGAATGTCTTATTAATCTGTTATTTTAAGAAGGACCCAATCAAAATTATTGATGTACGTTGTAAATTAATATCGCATGCAGAGGGTAGTCAATATTTTTTTTTATTAACAATTAGTGTAGGTGGAAAATTATTTGAAACAAATATAACATATTTAAAGGTAGGTCAATGTAAAAATAAAACGCACTCCTCAAATATAATACATATTTTTTTATTTACAAACTTAATTATGCTTAATAATACATCAGGTAAGAAATGTGTATCACTTTTGGTTTCAATAACTCAATCTTGAGACAAATAAACTGAAGATCAATTAGAGAAATTAACAATTTTGACACGCATGCGATTCGATTTGCGGGTACAATAGTTGATGTACGGCGCGGCACCTAGTCGCTCTTCAGTGCTTCGATTTCGAGTGATCCCAGCTGCGTCTTGATGGGACCAGTGTGGGTTATAGGCACAATCCTCTCTCCGATCGAGGGCATGGGAAGGACTTTAGGAGCAGTGACTGTGAGGACGCCATCCGAAGACAACGACGACTGAACGGTGTCCGGTAGACATGCTTTAGGCAGCGCGTAGCGTCTGACGAACTGTCTAGAGATATATCCGTGTTCGTCTCGCTTTTCCTCGTGTTTACCCTCGACGACAAGTTGCCCGTCCACGACCTTTACGTTGATCTCCTGCGGAGCGAAATGCTGTACGTCGACGTTAACCTGGAACTTCTCGTCATCCGAACTGATCTTTGTGTCCACTTCGTTCACAGCCAATTGGTTCATAGCTCGCTCCAGTTGTCCCATAGGACTCATCAAGCTCTGCCACTCTTGAAGCATGTTGCCCCAGGGTTCGCCGAATTGGTGGAATGGTTGACGTGGGATGATGTCGAAAGGCAACCTAAAGAAATCTCTTTCCATCAATCGATGAAAAGGTCGCTCCGCGTCGTAAAAGAATGGAATGATTGGCATTTTGCACGGTTCTCTCTTCACTTCGAACCACTTCAACGTTTGCGTGTAGAATACTACGTATTTAGCGACGCGCTCGGTATTTATATGTTTCTGCAGCGCCACCTGTCGCATGCTTCGTGAACTTGCACGAATATTTAGGAACACTTGTTTGACGTAAACTGTGCTATCGAGAATTTTCTATACATGTATCCATGCGTTCCCTGTCAAATTGTTCTGGAAACTTGTAGAGCTTCATTTATTTTTGCGCCATCTAGCGTTGAGAAGCATTACTAAGTATTTATCCTTTATTGTACACCAGTTACAAGATACAGAATACATTATATATATACACAAATATACAATGGGCGGTCTTATTGCTCAGAAAGCAATTTCTTCCAGACAACCCATTGGAAAGGAAGACGGGAATTAAAAGCAAAGAAAAGATAGTGGTACACTAAATAGGTGAAAAGTTCACCCCTTGATGAAGGATGCAAGCAATATCACAATTAGACATAATTTATAATTTAAACTTTATGATACTTAAGCGTCTTTTGAAAGTAAATAGGGATTTGGCAATACGAATATGGTTCGGTAAGAGAGGTACTAAAGTTTAAAGAGAAAAAAAAAATTTTTTTGTTTAATTAATACTTTTAAAATGGCTCTTCAATTATTTTGATTTATAAAATTTAAACGATAGTACCATTTACCTCCAGAGCAACATTTACACACAAGCATACAAGTTATTATTACCTTGTACTCGTATACAAGGTGGGCCAACTGTTTGGTGAATGTCACGTCATCGGATGCAGACAATGCAAGACCGGTTGACGTGCAGATGTTTAGGGAGACCATTGTCCAATCAATAGTGGACATATATAAATTGATGGTAAAGGTACAATATATTGACCAAACAATTTTTTATGTTCACTGTAAAGAAATCTGTACATATGAAAAGCTAAATAATTACATACAAACACCTTAGCGCGCGTTTATTTCTTAATGAATTTATCGGTTAATTACAGGTATGTATATGAAGAAATTAATTTTTATATCCTGGATCCCGAGTGTTTTAGCAGGAGAAAAATGTATGTAACTTATATGACGTCTCTTTTATTGTTAATTTTTTATTAGTTTTTTACTTTTTCGCTAAGTATATGATAACAAAAATTATGTTATCTTATTTTCATTTTGTTAAGATACTTTCATTATCTGTATTGTGTAGAAACTCGTGGCACTCGCAAATCTGTTAATTTAAATCTATATATATATATACACATACAAGAGATACCCAGAGATTCATTAACTCGTAACGAGATCTTCGAAACTATTAGACGTAAACACTCAAAATTTGCACCACTACTCCCGTCAACCTGCTTTGGGCCAGCGTAGTGGAAAAGGCCTAAATCCCCTCATGTGAACTCTACATACGACGGTCCTTAGTATCCGGTAGTACCCGTTGCCCTATTAACTGCATCAGTGAACGTCTAGCCGCTGATGATGACACAAGATTTGATACAAATATCGCTTAGGGTGAGTGGGGGGAAGATGGAACGGTTTTTTTATGAGATATGCAGTGTTGTGTTTTACAACTTGTAAAAAAGTACATATTAACTTTAGTTAAAATTATATCTATAGTGAATAAAGTACAAAGAACATATTTTTATGTCATATCGATAAATCACTGTTATATTTATTCGAAAGCAAAAAAAAAAATAATTACAATGTTTTATCGAGAGGAAAAAACAGGGGGATAGATGAAAGGGTGGTGGGGAAAGATCGAAATAGTTTCTAAAATCGTTCAAATTAATGTCAGACGATATTTACGGTCAGTAGGCTACAATTTTAATTGTCCTGACACTTCCGAACTGTCTATAATATCAAAATACCTTCAAATAAGATATAACATAAATTATCTGTTTTTTATATTTCAGTGTTGCCTCGCCGGGGAAAGATCTTCAATAAATTAAAAAAAAACCAGTGTCAGTTGGTAATATTAAATAACCGATTTTTACTAAATGCGTATGGATGTATAAGTGGTATATGTACCAAAATAACATTTTTTACAATTAATGTCTGTATGTCTGTTGGCTCCGGCTAATATCTGAAACGGCTTAACCAATTTTGACGGGGCTTTAATTAGTAGATGGCTGATGTAGTAGGGAGTTACTTAGGCTACTTTTATTTAAGAAATATTATTTACTTTTAAAAAATAATTATTCTGCACGGGGCAAGTCGCAAGCACAACTAGTACAATATATAAATAATAAATAATTTATCTTAAATTTGGCATATTTGGGAACTTACATTTTGTAATCTTTAAGTCAAAATCAAATCATTAATACAGCAAATTGGCCATAAATAACACTTTATGGCAAATGTACCGATATCAAGTCTTTATTCTACCATAATATGTATGAATTTCTTCTTCTCGGATCTTCCAGAATGTTTCTTCTGCACTATGATGTAGACGTGTTACAAAAATCAAGTTATTGAGTATGATTTAACTACTACTGATTTGACTCAAAAAGCTAAAAAATACCCTTTACCCTAAGAGCTCAGAAAATATCCTTTTAGGCACCTTAAAACCTGTATTTTGTCTTTGCCATTCAATTAATTTAGCGTCCCATCTACTTTTAAAAGACTTGAATACAGCCACGTCCAACGGCTGCAGGATACGGGATGTGTGAGGCGGTAATTTTGATACCGTTATATTGTTTCGAATCTCTAATTCGACTACATTGAGATCAACGTGACTGCCGTGTCCGTCATAAACTATAGAACTGATCTTTCTTTTCCAAGGGCAGAGATAAACACCTTTTCTATGTAATTATAAAATATTTGTGTATCCATCCATCCTCTTTGACTCGCGGCATAAGACAGCACAAAACCATATTTACCCTCAGTTTCAGCTACCCATGAATCCCAAATTTCCCTTTAAATGTAATTAAAGGACTTGTTTCCTTGGCATTCGCACTGACAGCCGTTAAAACAGTGATACTTTATCTGCCAGAACCATGTGTAGTTCGAAAAGATGGGGCCCCATCTTTCCAACTACTTTTGTCTTTGTAGGATCTAAAAACACTGGTGTTTCATACAAGTTCCATATTTAATGTGGCCGTTATGCCAAATTTAATTCCTTTAACGTTGAATCCAACATTGTGAAGTATTCATCTATAACAAAAGGATTAGTGTTGTTTTTTCTCGAATGTTCTAGAAACTGAGTTTTTTTAAGCGAAAGCCTGTGTCGTTTACGGAAGTTTGTGAACCAATCTGGTCCTGGAAGGTTATCTTTAATTGGGATATGTAATTTTATTCAATCGAACATAGCGTTCCGCTAATAAAATTGCTTCTTTTCTAGATAGATCGAAACCCCATTTTTCTAAAACTTTTATACCATTTGCTAATCTCGTTTCCGTTTCATGATCAAATACAGGAGGGCGACCAAGTGTATCACTTTTACTACCGGTTCTTTTATTTAAACGATTGTAAAGAGTAGCAATGGGTATTTTCGGACGTTTCACCGCTATCTGGCGGAAATCGAGCGCACTACCGCCGATCGTCTCCTCCTCGAACCTGACGTCGCGACCGACAAGGGCCGTTGGTCCGGCGCCCCCCTTGGAGAGGGTTCCCGAGGTGACTTTGGCGGCGTATCTTGTGTTCCAATGCGTCGTCACGTAGAGTTTGTTTGATGGGAGGGGTAGTTCACATCCCTCCCCGAGTGGACCCGTTCAAACCGGGTGCCAAGCGGACGAGGTCGTATCTATCCCGTTACCCGCATGGATATTGGTTAAGGTGTAACACCGTCCCCTCCAACGGGTTCTCGCCTTGTCGTGGCGGAGGGGCTTAGTAACCGTGGTCCGGTACACGGTGAAGCCAAGTGGAACCCACCCGGCCGGCCCGCGGCGAAGGGCTGGCCGAAGTGGCCGCTCCAGGTTCGAGCACCGGTTGGGGTAACTGGAGCTCACCGGAGCGGCCGGGGGCCGCAGGGGCGGCTGTGTGCTGCCCTAGCGGCCGGCTGCAGGGGCGGTTTCATACCACCCCTCGCAGCCGAGGTGGGGTCGCGGAGGGAGTACCCTCTGCGGCCAACCGGTGTCGCACCGGCGATGCGGCGGCGGTGGGGCCGCGGGGGAAGAGGAGTGCCGGTATTGAGATGCGCCGCTCTCCCTATTCTCCGCGGCCGTTGACAGGTAGCGGCGGGCCTAACATCTCTCCGCCGCGGGGAGCCGAGAGAGGTTTTCTCCAGTGGCTCCCATGGCCTCTGGGCGACAGGTTCGGGGGAACCGGTCGCCCGCACACGCATGAGGTCGAGGAGGGGGCGCGCTGCATGTTCCGGCGCGCCCTGGAAAGGGAGGATTCATCCCTCCCTCCCGAGGTGGGGCTGCGCAAGCGGCCAGCGCCGGCAGGGTCGCGGTTGAGTGCATGCGTTCCCGTGACCCTGCCATCATGGCGATGAGGCGGAACATCGTGGGGGTTTTAGTCGGTGCAAGTCCGACATAACTCGTTCTTGCCCCCGCGAGGACGAGTATGCGTAGGCATTTCCCCCACGTAAAACAAAAAAAAAAAAAAAAAAGGTGTAACACCGTGTGAAGCTTTTTAGTCGGGGTTGGAGTCCGATACTAGCCCGTTGCCGGCCCTTTTGGTTCTGGGGTGTGCATTCCGTCAGCATTTTGTTACAAACGTTAATAAAAAAAAAATGGGTATTTTATAAAATTTTGCCACGCCATATAATGTCAGCTCCTTCCTTTTCACTTTCTCAAGGGCTTTAGCCACATCTTCATGAATATAGGAGGTTGCACGTAGAGATTTTCGGACGTAGTTACGTGGCATGGTGGTGTTTCTAAATTGACAAAATGCATTTCATTCTTAATTATTCGGTACTAGATACGTAATAACATACTACACTCGCGTGCAACTGAATCGACTCAAGCCGTATATTGGTATAAAAGTTTGATTTTTCGGAAAACGGCTTTACCGATTTTTGTAAAAGTTTTTTTATTCGAAAGCCTGATAATTTTTTTTAAAACTTCATTTGGAAACCATAAACCAACAGACACCGGAGCACACCTACAATGGACGACCGCTTCATTGTCTCAACTTCGTTGAGAAATCGTCATCTCACGGGTGTTGAGGCGCAACAGAAGCTCAGAAGGTTTCGAGGAGTGGCTGTAAGTCAGTGGTCAGTTAGAAGATCTTTGAAGAAGCCAATTCAACTCCAAAACGGCCAGCCAGAGGCCCGGAACAGACCGCAGCTCATCGTCAAGCCTGACTTCAATTTGCTCGTAAACACCTCAATTGGATTATTGAGCAATGGAGTTCCATCCTGTATACTGACGAGAGCAGAATGTGTCTCCGTGGCAACGACAGAAGAGGCCGAGTATACAGGCGTCCAGTGGAACGGTTCGCGCAATGTCGTTTCGCTGAAACAGTATCATACGGCGGTGGTTCAGTCATGATGTGGGCTGGAATATCATATGAAGGGAAGACCGAGCTTGTTTTCGTGCCTGGTGGCGGTCGGAGAAGGCGTCTAACAGCTTAAAAGTACGTGGAAGATATTTTCCTCGATAATGTTGTGCCTTATGCAGAGTAAACAGAAAATCTTGTATTGATGCATGATAATGCTCGGCGCCATACAGCAAGTGTTACTCGCTAGTTTCTTGAAGAGGTGGAAATGTGGCCAGCCCTCAGTCCTGACCTGAACCCCATTGAGCATTTATGGGCCGAGTTCAAAAACGGGGCAAGATGGAAACTTTTATATGTTTATCTTATCCCGTCAAATATTGGGGGGTAAAGACGGAATGTTACAACAAATCCTAAAACACAAAAAGTAGGTAGTATAGGTAGGGTGAGATTAAAACACCCGACTTGCTCGCGTAAAGTTCACAGCGCAGATATTCCCTTGTAACACAGCCGATCCCTCAACACGTCAAGTGCCGACTGACGTGTGGGACGCAACAAAATGGCGGTCAACAAAATGTTGCCTGCATTGCACACACAAAATCTGTCTTTATTAATTCCTTTTTGTATTACCCCGTTTTTCATCTTCCTCCCACTCACCCTATGCCATTTAGATGTCAGCTAAGAGTGGAATTTAAACAATTTCTTCTCCAAAGGGAGTTGCGGTGGTGTTACAGGCAAAAGATCAGGCGCAGAACAGCTAGTATGTTATATCAATGAATATCTGAAAAAATTTATACAATTCAAATCGATGAGTAAGTTCTATGCCAGTGGGAGATATGTGAACGGATTTCCTCAACAAACAGCAGGGTTGTGATACGTTCATATAATGAACGTAATAATACAGTAACTCTGTCATTGACATGCGGATGATAAGGTTTCTTAGTCACTGTGGGACAATCATGGCGCACTGGTTGCGGCCCGCGGCTTCCTGCGTTTAAATTACTTTTTTTTTAGTGATGACGTCACATCCATACGTTGGCAATAAGCTTTCCTTCATTTACAATTGGCTATTCCTTGACCTATCAAGTGATATCAAATAACTTTAGGACTACTGATGCCAGCCGCGCTGATACCGCAGTACATTGGTGTTGTGAGTGTGGTAGGTAAGTAGGTGTGGTGGGAAATTCTTACCATCATCTTAATCTAAATGTCACTTCTAAATGTAACTGAAGACTTCTTCTGAATATTTATATTCGTTATCAGTTTAACTGTACAGACATTTTGCGGACTTGTTGAATGTGAATATATGGCGGTTTTTAATGTAGGCAATTATTGGCACGGTCAGGGGGCTAGGGGCTATCTGGTGACGCCCTCAGTGCGTGATAGTGCGGTGTGTACGGACGGACGGACGGCTCCGTTAGCAGTGTATTAATGGAGATTAAGTACCAATTAATTGCCGTAATTATAGCGGTCCAGTGGCTGAGGTTTGTGTAATAAGATTTGTTGTGTTGGCGATACATCGTAAAGAATGGAGGGATGTGCGTCGATATTTTGCAAATTCTTTTATTTCTGATGATCTGCATGTAGTAGCTTTGTTCCTAAAAGTCCAAAGAAGTCACCAAGAAGTATATAGACGTTCAGCTTGGAATATATTGTAGACCTGTTTCGTTCGTTTGAAGTAAGGCGTACCGTTGAAAATCTAATGAATTTAATATTAAATACTTATAAGATGAAATCTAGCTTGACGGTAATTTTTTTTTAAAAAGAATTATCATATTTTTTTTAGACGAGCGGGACGTTCATCTGATGGTAAGTGATACGCCAGCCCATAACAACGTAGTGCTAATTAGGATAGTATTATACCACAGTGTGCTCGTCGTCTGAGACAAGATGTTGAATCTGGTTATCTAAATATTTACACTAGCTACAGCGCCCTTCAAACCGGAACACAGCGATGTTTGCACAGTACTGTCTGTCGGCTGCAAGAGGCGCTGCGGTGGTATCCACCTAGACGGACTTTGGTAACAGGGAGCTACCACCAGTAATGCAAAGATTTCTTTCGCAGAGTGGAAGCGGCCGCTGCCAAAATATGCTTTCCACCAAATTTCATGTTCGGCGTCGCGACCGCCGCGTACCAGATCGAAGGAGCCTGGAATGTATCAGGTACGTTAAGAAGTAGACTATTCTATCTTCTTTGTGGGAGGCTGTTAACTTATGTTGTTAAGTAGTAGTGTATTTATGACTTTGCTCCGCTTTGAGCAGTACTATAATTGGTGATTATCAAGCAAGTTATCTGAAAGTAATATCATCAGTAATATATGAATATAATGAGCGGACTCGCTGGCTTGTGTTATGTTCAGGTAAAGGCGAGAGCATCTGGGACCGGTACACTCACAGCCACCCGGAGCGCATATTCGACCACAAGAACGGCGACGTCTCCGCCGACTCCTACCATCAGCTCTCGGAGGACGTGCGGCTACTGGTGGAGCTGGGCGTCCAGCACTACCGCTTCAGTATTTCCTGGCCTCGGATACTACCCACCGGACTCAGCAAGTATGTGCTAATAAATTAAGGTTTTTTTTTGTATATATTTTTTTTATTCCTCTCCTGGTTTAGGTGGGCCAGGGTCTAAGTCTTACTACTTATTTCTCGCTGTCGCACTGTTCTACCAACACATACCTCTGGTATCCAATTCCATCTTTCATACCTCTCGCTTGAGTGAAGACAATTTTCTTCTATTCAGCTGTAATATACCTGAAAACCATGTAATTGCTGAAATCATTAATTTGCTTTACATCCACATTTCTCCAACATTTTTATTATACTATACTATATCACAGTTATATTTTTTTTAACTAACATTTCTTTTGTTTCCGATCCTTTGTCCATCTTGTTACGTTTAACATTGCCTGTTATAATTATCTTCCAAGACAATCCAATATGTATCCTCTTCATCATTTAATCCTTCGGAATATCACCAACGACCATCAGGCAGACACATTTTTTTTAATTAACGTGGGGGAAATGTCTACGCCTACCCGTCCTCGCAGGGGCAAGGAGAGTTATGTCGGATTTGCACCGACTAACACCCCCACGATGTTCCAACTCGTCGCCTGATAGCGGGGTTACGGGAACGCTTATGCACCATCCGCGACGCCGCCGGCGCTGGTCGCTTAAGCAGCCCCACCTCGGGAGGGAGGGAAGAATTCTCCCTTTTCATCTCCGTATGGGTACGCTGGAACATGCAGCGCGCCCCGTCCTCGGCTTGTTGTAGTCGCGCGGGTAACGGATTCCCTCGAACCCGTCATCTAAAGGCCATGGGAGTCAAGAGAGAAAACTATTCTGGCTTCCTGCGGCGGACCCGATGTTGGGCCCCCCCAAACTGCCACAGAGGATAGGGAGAACGGCACATTGCAATACTCCACTTCCACCGCGGCCCCACAGCCGCTGCATCGCCGGTGCGACACCGGTTAGTCGCAGAGGATACTCACTCAGCGACTCCACCTCGGGGTCGGCTGCAAGGGGTAGCATAAGGCCGTCCTTGCAGCCCACCGGTCGCATCCGTGGTGAGCGCGCGGTTTACAACCGGTGCTTTAATCTGGAGCGGCCGCATCGGGCCAGCTGGGTAGGTTCCTCTTCGCTTCACCGTGGCCGACCCCGCCACGGCTACTAAGTCCCTCCGCAACGACAAAGCGGAAACCTGTTGGGAAGACTACGCAGACAGTAATTCAGGTTCGAATAGGGATGAGAGGACTTTGGACCCTCAAACTAAACTATTTTCCAGAAACAGCCAACTTGTATTATAATAGTTTATCTTTTTTAATTGTTTTCAATGGGCAAAGACTTTAACTATCTTCAGCCTCATCATCACCTGATACTAAACCAAATTAGATTGAGATCAATTGTTTTCGTGGCTGTGTATATATTTTATTTCTGTTAAAAGTCATGTGATTAAACAATGAAAGCAAACTGCAGAAGAGTTGTCATTGACATTTGGCACACATCGGTCTTTATTGATAAAGGAAGGAGATTCTCCTGCGAGGGCAAAGGGTTACTAGATTTCCACTTAAACCTTATCCAAATACCAGTCAAGACACAACACCATAATCATTGTTTTCGAGTGCTGACCTACTTTTTTTATCGCAGAACGCGTGATTGTTTTTAATGCAGCTTCCGTCAAAAGAGATCTTACTAATTCGGTGCTAGGTCTTGCATCTTATATATAATCTTAAGGTGTACCAAACAGTTATGAGTAGGAGTATCATGTACCTTCGCAACTCTTCGAATTCCTTTTTTCTTGTTTATCACTTATTTAGGTTTAAGTTATATTCATTTTGCAGTGATATTAACGAAGATGGAATAAGGTACTACAATTCCCTGATCGACACGTTGCGCGCGCACGGCATTGAGCCGATGGTGACCATGTACCACTGGGACCTGCCGCAGCCACTGCAGGACCTCGGCGGCTGGACCAACCCGATCATTGCGGACTACTTCATGGATTACGCTAGAGTAACATTCCATTTTAACAGGATATCCTTTAATACCAACCGATATTCTGAATGACGGCGGCATTTATAGATTTGTTTTACCCAACAAAGGAACATGTCGAGTGTTCACTTCGATCTATAAAATATGTCTTTCACTAACATTGAAATGTCGGTTGGGATATTTACATAACATCAGGCTGCATTGCTCTCACCTATATACCACGTTCTCGTTATCATATCTGGTGGTATCATTATACAAATATTATATATTCGAGTCTGTCTGTCTTATGAGTTTACTACTGAATTGTTGAGGAAATTTTGAAGAGTTTTTTTTTATCTTTTTTACTTTTGAAAAGATTGTATATATGAGCGAAAAATTTCATGGTAATACTAAATAAAAATATATATAATAAAATGTAAGGTGTGAATTCCTAATGAGCAAAAGTGCAGGAGAGAGTCGTTCAAAATAATTGCAGGTCCTCTTCGAGTACTTCGGCGACCGCGTGAAGGTGTGGTTCACATTCAACGAACCGCTTTCCTTCTGCAAGGAGGGTTATGGTGGTCTGGACGCACCGGCCGCCGAAGGCAGTGGTTTCGAGGACTATCTGTGCGGCCACAACGTGTTGCGTGCTCACGCTAAAGTGTACCGCATGCTGGAGAGGGAGTACGGCGAACAGAGAGGCGAGTATTATGATTACACTAGTAATCGCTAGTGGCAAGTCTCTGCTGCCGGAGACCGTCTAGGACCATCGCAGCTCTTATTGCAGCCGATAAACAGGACTGTGCACCGGATTGAAGGGCGCTGTAGCTAATGTATATAATATCGAGACTCAACATCTTATGTCTCAGGCGACGAGCTCAATGTGGTGCAGTGTACAACATCCTGAAGAGCACCACGTTGTTATGGGCTGGCTCATGCCGACATATGAATGTCTCGCTCGTCTCGTTGCTTCGTTGATTAAAAAAAGAATACCTCTTGAGGTCACTAAATCGTCACTAACCACTATAAAATAATCTGATACCTCAATAACACCCTCCCGCCGGCCCGGACGGTGCTCACCGCCCTCGTCTCGCGATACAGGCGAAGGTGATCGGAAGACAGGCCGAACCCTCCTCCGTTGACCTCATAGTCATTGCCGCTATCCGCATCGTGCGCGTCTTAAATTCATATGTATATTTATCTATGTATATATTTAATTACACCCCCTTATCTCTCCCTCTATAGCTATCTAACTATTCAACCTGTCCGCATCCAATATTTTCTTGCAGGTCCACCTGCCCGTGCAACTTTCTTCTCCCCTTTTTACTTATTTAATTTTTAGGTTTAGGTTTCAGGTTTGTGTTTTGTATTTTTGTGTTCATTTAAAGTTTTGGTTTAATTTTAATTTTATTTTATTTTTAGTTTCTTCTCTTTTATTATTATTTTAGCTCGCGGATCTGCTATCCGCGAGTCCTGAGTCCGATGAAGCCGCAATGGTTGTCAATAAAACTGCAACGGAAACATCACAAAAAAAAATAACACTATCTATGGTATCAGCTGAAATCCTACGTTTATATCCTTTCATCATCTTTGTCTCCCATTTAATTTCCAGATCTTTCCATTCGCTCAACGCACATAGTAGATGAAGAATGTCTCCTATCATTGAAGGTTTATTGTTTTATCTTATAACAGGTTCAGTGGGTATAGTGCTCGACTTTGCGTGGATGGAGCCAGCAACCACGACCAAAGACGACAAGAGTGCCGCCGAGACTGCGAGAGAGTTCACCGTGAGTGTTAACAAAATCCATTTACCACATGATCCAAACCTCATCAGTGAACAGTAAGCAGAAGTATACAAATTAATATGTTACAGTTTGTTGAGTAAAATTATAGTTTTATTTTAGGATACCTTGATAAAAAGGATATCCTTGAAGCGACACCATGCTACCTGAAAGAAGTGAGAGAATATATATACCCTTCCGGAAGCATTAATAATGGTCTTGTAATCACCGAAGGGGAATATCTGTCAGTATTGCACTTAAGCGGAGATATATAACTGGCCTGATGATTTTTACCATCTACCATCAGATACATGAATATTACTTTCCACAATTTTTGTCCTCTTCTCTTTTATTTTTGTCAGAGTCCGATGAAGATGCTAATTATATATATATTATAAGACTTCAACTTTAACTTTATCCATCATTAACGTCATTTCCTCGGCGATTGCTTCATGCTAATTTATCTGATTTTACTCCCAGTTCGGTTGGTTCGCGCACCCGATCTTTTCGTCAGAGGGTGACTACCCGCCTATCATGAAGCAGCGTATCGGCGAGATCTCGAAGCGGCAGCACTTCCCCCGTTCCCGTCTACCATCTTTTACGCCAGAGGAAGTGACTGCGCTGCGCGGTTCTGCCGACTTCCTGGGCCTGAACCATTACACCACGTATCTAGTCGCCCAGGGTAATGGGAAGGTAGATCCGCAGCCGTCATTTCAGACAGATCTCGGCGCCGTTATATCGCAGAAGCCGGAGTGGCCGAAATCTAACTCCACGTGGTTGAGGGTTAGTATATTAATGTACATATGTAGTGGGTATACACTCGTATGTAAGAACGTTTAAAAAGAAGCAGTTTTCTCTAGCATTAGAGCTTTATCCCAGGTGGTGCCGTGGGGCTTCAGGCGTGCGGTGAACTACATAAGGCTGCGGTTCAACAACCCGCCGGTGCTGGTGACCGAGAATGGGGTATCGACTGAGCGCGGCGAGCGAGACGCTCGGCGCACGCATTACGTCGGCGCGTACCTGCGCGCGCTGCACGCCGCTATCGCTGACGGCTGCGACGTGCGCGGCTACACCTACTGGAGCCTCATCGACAACTTCGAGTGGACGAGAGGCTACTCGTGAGCAATTCCTTACCTTTAATTTGTTCTTCATTTCATGATTAACATCTGAGGAACACTACCGCTACAAAGAATCCGGACCGAAGTTAACCTAGTGAGAAATCGGACAGGCGGCCGATTTACCTGACTGGCTGATTTGTAGCAGCACCTACATTCTCATAGGCGGTTGCCTATGAGAATTTATCCCGATTTCCTGGTTTACTAACCCTGTATAAGTCGGTCAGACGACTAACAGTATTATACATCATCGAAGAACAGGAGACAAATGTGGCAATGCCTAATGGTATCCGACATGAATACAGTTTGTAGTAGTTTCAATATGTAGTAATAAATACAGTTTAAGATATACTGTTTTATATCGTGTTGTGACCGCAGCGAGCGCTTCGGGCTGTACGACGTGGACTATGAGAAGAGAACGCGCATGCGCACGCCGCGCCGCTCCGCCGCGTACTACGCGCAGCTGGCCCGCACACGTTGTCTGCCCGACTCCACAGATTAGATCTCTTTCTCCATCAAAATATGATTCATAATTCACCGGAAGCATAATATGTATAAAAATTTTCATATTTTATTTCACAGATAAGAAAATTATATTAAAAATTCATTCGTCGAGTCTTTGGATAATAGGGATTTAGAGTTGGTAGGTCTCTGTTGCTGCACACCGTCTAGGTAGACATAACCGCAGCTCCTAGTTCTGTCGCCCAACAGTAGTGTACAAACATTACGGTGTTCCGGATTGAAGGGAGTTGTAGGTAAAGAAATTAATGAGACTTAACATCCTGTCACAAGGCGACGGGTGCATTATGGTGCTTTGTATACCATCTAACTAACACCACGTTGTTATGGGCGGGCGTATCACTTACTATCAGGTGAACCCGCTCGTCTTTTCATTCATTAAAAAAAATCAATTAATCATCAAATAAAATTAGTGCGTTAAGGAAAAAAATACGTTCACTCTACCCTTCTTAATGTTATCACTATTATGACCCAAGGACAAGTTAAATGCGGTACTGTGTAAATATTTTAATTGACGCCTTATTATTATCTGTAAATGGTTTACGACCAGGTAAAAGGTCGTCTCGTTGTATAAAAAACATAAACACGATAAGAAAAAAAATCAGCCAAATAGTTCACGACCTTTCTTATGAGCACCAATTAATCTTTTAATATAGATAAATTTTATTACGTAGTTATCAAGTTCTTATCGTCTGACCTCAAGTGGAAGACGAGATTGGATAATCCTACCATCACATTATCCTCGACATGCCGTAAAATACGACTAAGATGAATTTTAGAAAAATATAGAATTTGCCTGTGATTTTTTCCGACATATTACTTCCACTGTCTTTATGCTGTGGCGAGGGTTTGCAGTGGATATCAGCATGCTTAAATGATGGACAATTCAAAAAAGAGAAAGCATAGTAATTATAATTCGACGAGATACAACGATGGCTAATGGCTTCACTTAACCCATAACATTAATAGTTGATAATGGTAAAGTTATTTCAATAGCTACGGTGTCTTGATGCTGCATTGGTAGACACCTGGACTGTCCTACAGGCGATGCTCGTCCCCAGTAGAGTCAACAAAATGAAATAAATTAAAATTCAATTTGATAAATAAGACACGTTTTCAACGATCTCACTTTCATTTAATTCAAAACATTTCACTTAATTTATGGTGATCGGCAGACAAATTCATACATTACCTAAACACTTAACTGACGAACATTTGTTTACACTCCACACGTCGCCTGTTTGTAAACAATTGTGTATTTACAACAAATTCCGGATGTAAATTTAGAGCTGTAACTTAGGTACTAAACGAAAAAGTACATTCTAGCAATTATAATATTATATCAATATAAATATTTAATAAACATTATAAATACAACAAAATTCATTAGTTTGTATATTATTGATTACCTGTATAAATAAATTCCGTTTAAAAAAGTGAATGTAGTATCTAAAAGTTAAAAGTAACTCTTAGAATTATTTTCTTAAATAATTCAATTAAATAAATACATGATTTACATTATATAGGTTAAATATATATATATATAAGTGTTTATTGTGCAGGGCACAAGTGTATAAGAGCACCACAATCATATAATTAAATATATTATTCGCTACAAAAAAAAAATACACAATAAATAAATAAGTCTGAACATATAAAACGGTGTGAGGGTTATCGCACGACTCACGGGACCCAAGCCAACCTCACTTGCTCGTGGTGCATCCTGCTAATCAACAGATGAGGCCCTGGCTTCCACCAACCTGTATTGAGCCAGCGTGGTACGAAATGGCTGGCCCCCATATAAACCGATCGTTGTTGGAATCTTTGGGAAAGGGCTACGTCCAGCAGTGGACTATTGCTGACCATGATGATGATATATATAATAAAATGTTGCCATTATGAATTTTTCATTAACAGACAATCGATTATTCGTTATAAAATCGATTTTGTTTTTGGTATAATAATAACATATCTTAATAAGTACATTAAAAATAATAGTTTGCTCCGGACCAAAGTGAGTTTCATCCAAATTATATATATATATATATATATATAATAAATATACATCACGCTGGAATCTCCACCACATGTGTACCGACGATCTCGTCTCTGGAGGAGGCTTATGTCCAACAGGCGAAGATGATGGCGGTTTAATTAAAAATCAACTAAACTCCTCAAAGAGAATCCATCGATAACGCATGCTATTTTTTCATTTATATAGACAATGAATTTGAGACTATATATAAATAAATAAGCTATTTTACAACAAAATCCCTTTCATATTATTTTAAATAAAAAAATAATACGAAAGTAAATTATATATAATGTAATTACAATTAAAATATACTCATTGGTGCGTTCGCTTATACTATTTATTGTTTACATATAATACTAGCTACTGTGTATGTAAAATGTATATTATATATCTAATTCGTAAAAAGTTCGTAAAAATTTATATATCAATTACTCGGTTAAGTTAAGCTGCATTTTTTAAGCACCAAATTAACTTCGTTTACGCACTGATCTAGGAAAATTTTTAGGACGATAAATTTACTTCGATTTACACAGATTTAGGTATTTTTGTGAGACTTATTTGTTGGACGTTCAAATGTTGATAAAGGTCATGATGGATGTCGCGAAGGTGAAATCCATATATGAACAAATCTATTACATGTATTATTAAAGGGTGATTATCGACTATTATTTTATATGAGCAAAGGCGATTGGGGGAGTAGTAAAAAACCCTTTTAACCACCCACTTCCCCTTCGCGGCTTGCGAATAAACTTTCTGAACGAATTCTCAGAGATTTGTCACATCTGTTATAAGTGACGTAGATATATACATACATTATATACATTAGCCTCATTAATAATAACATATAAATATTTATAATAAAAGACATATATAAATTCGTATACATTGTTACTAAAGGGTTGAAAGCTTGGGCCAAGGTTCTCAAAGTATATAAAGAGTTTAAGTAAATTGAGCCTCAATATCCCGAAAGGTTTACACTTTGTGATTGTTACTATTTTTTTTAGTGAAATACCTAAAAGTGGAAGAGCCTTTTTAGAAGAAGTGAGGGGGACAACATGGCGCTGAACATCATGTAACCTAGTAGTACATTTTGCTATCCCAGCAATGTTAATAATCGGTAGTAGAAAAACTAAATGACTTAATAGTCATTACGTGCAATGCAATAGAGATTTACCTAATAAATTTATCGAAATTTCCTCGGGGGTTGAAAACTAAATATTTCTATTGTTTGTAAATGAGACTCTGTAATTTTTTTTTCATTTAGTTACTAAATGTTGCCTCTATCACACAGTTACCCTGTAGTATTTAGCGATTATTTATAAATTAGCCTTTGTAATAGTTCACAGTCCAAAGTCTGTAATTTATTTGGTTTCTGTTGGAAAATACTCTGTGGAAGTAATTTTAACAATTATATGTTTTAGTTGTATACCTGCAATCAGTCATGTAGCAGATCGCTCTGTGCAATTTTCACAGATTACTCTGTACAATTTCCAGATTACTGTGCAATTCCCTTATGAAGTATAAATTTTGTTATATAACATTTTCTATTTACGAAATTATTCTATGCTGACATGTTCAGCGAACTTTTTTTTATCAGCCTCTGTTGCAGATTACTCTATGCGATCACTATGAAGTTTAAATATAGTAGGTAAACAGTGTCTTTGTTGGAAAGTAGCCGTAGTGGTGCTTAGGCTTGCGGCATCTTACACTGGCTGCACTCCTCCATGCCGTCGTTGAACTCCTCGATCTGCAGCGTCATTTCGAAGAAATTGAACTTGTCGTGCACCAGCCTCGTGGCCTGCTCTAGGACTTTCTGCGGGCTGATTCCGCTACCTATAATGTTATAGATAAAAGTTGATATGAGAATAGTTTAAAATACTATTAAAAAAATTTAGAAAATTTAAAGTTTAAAATATTATTGCCTTTTAACTATCTATGGTTGTAAAGGTTTCAACCTCACCTAAACGTGAGGGTGCACGCTGCTGAATAACAGACGTTCTGACCACCCACCAACCCGCACTGGGTCAGCGTGGTATTCCCCTATTCCCCTCAGCGAACTTCAATAAACGTTGTGGAGATCTTTGGGGAGGCCTATGTACAACAACGGATGTCTGTCAGCTGAAGATGATGATGCTGAACTGTCTATAGTGTCCTTACCTTCCAATAGCAGTACAGACATACTAACATATGTACACATATAACATCCTATATGGGGTGGTATAAAATAAAAGCAATGCGTACGTATGGCGAGATGAGCGGAAAGGGCGGTCTTGTCGAGGGAGAGCGCCCACATGCGCAGGTTGTGGATGCGCACCACGCCGGGCAGCGACAGGAACGTGTTGGCGACCTCCTGGAGGTTGAATCAATGATTAAATGACCAATTGAATTAATGTAGAGGAACTGTTACGAAACAGGAAATATATTAGAATAATATGTAGGCTGAAATGAATTATATAAATTCATATCAATATACTGTTGGAGTTGGTTGCGGGCGGCGCAGGATTGATCGATGTGGAAATATTTGAGGGAGGTCTATGTCCAGCAGTAGACGTCCTGTCGGCTGATAATGATGCTATCAATTTTATCAACTCTTTAAATTTTAGTCGAGGTAGTTCTGTCTCCGTAGCTGAAGACATCTTGGATCGGTACAGCACGAGCACAATGGAGTGCATCGTATATAATTCTAAGTAGAGTGATATCACTCATTATCACGTGAACTATCTGCTTGTAGGTGTAAAGTTGTGATAAATTGCTGTTTTTTTTTTGGAGTTTTTTCCTCTTATTCATTCTTTACAACAGCTCGAAGGTTAATTGGGGATGGAGTTATTCTAACCTTACCTCTAGACAGAGTGTCTATTCTGTTGTAGTTATGTAGGACCTCAACATTTCTACTCTGCGTTACCTGAAAGTCTACGCCTCGCGGTGATCCCTCCATAAGCACTAGCAGCGTGTCCTTGATGATGTTGAAGGTTGTTATCAGTACAAGTACGGAGAATAGGAACGTGCAGATCGGGTCCACCAAGTTCCATTCCGGCTGAAATGGTTCAATTCAATAATGACATTAGAGGATAAAGTTACTGTTAAGGATTAAGATATAGTTATCGAATCTGATGGTACTGCTGTGAACATTTGGACACAGTACATGTGGAAAGCTTCATCTCATAATGTTAGTGCAGCTAGGTGGTAGGGTAGGTACCGTCGTTAGATCTATTTTTGCAGTAAATCAGTGGTGTGCAAACGTGGAAACTTAACAGCTATGTATCAAGGAGACCAGAACGATGTGCTGCTGTGTGTATTATCCTAACCAGAGCCGCGATATTGTGCAGGTATAACACTTACCATAAGGGTTAACATCCAGCTCGTTTCTTTATCTCAGCGTTTATTTCTGGTGCATAAGTGAAACTGTATGTAGGACTGTACCTTGAAGTATATGACCAGTGCGGCGACGAGCACGCCGAAGCTCTGCAGGAAGTCGCCGAGCACGTGTATGAATGCGGCGCGTACGTTGATGTTCTCCGTGTGCGCGTGCGCGTGCGCCGCGTGCGACGACGAGCTCTCCGCGTCGGAGTCTGTGACGCGCTCCTGTACGGTACCGTAACATCGTATTACTACTAAATTAATATTAATTATTTCTATTTCTACCCCCAAACATTAGTGTGCAAATATTACTATATTCCGGTTTGAAGGTCTCTGTAGTCAGTGAAATTACTGGGGTAACGAACATAACATCTTGTCTTAAGGCGACGAGCATAATGTGGTATCGTATATAACACCCTAACAAGCGCCAGATTCTTATGGGGCGGGCGTATCACCCACCATCGAGTGGTTGTCCCGCTTGTCTCATCGCCTTGCAGACAAAAAAAACTACGCCTCAAGTTTATTTACGTCTTTTCGTGAACAAAGGAATACAACTTGTTATCTATTTAAAAAAAAGCATTTGACTTTGGACTGAACATGCTGCCCCCAGCTCGCGTTTAACAGGGTTTTTTTTCCCCTTAATGGGTTCTGTGAGTACCTCTCTTCTGTGAACCTCTTCGTTTAACGTGTGTCATGTTTTTTTTCTTAGTCCTTCTACGTTGCTAGTTGGTAATTGAGCTATTTGCTTTAGCTGCAGTCCTTGCCTATTCTATCTCCCTCTCTTCCTATCCCATCTCCTAGCTACAGACCAAGGCGATCATGCGCCTCTTGGTCTCTTCTAACGCTTTGTAAATATTTTAACTTCTAGAAGCATTAATAAACAAATGTAAGTATATATATTTATTATATGCGTACTCTGTTGTTGAGGACTGGGTTGTTACCGCCATGCGAGTGGCCGTGGCTGCCGCCGCCGTGGCTGTGCCCGTGCTGATGCAGTGTGAGGCCCATGCTGGAACATAAATATGGAGTCATCGTTAACATTATTTCATAACGGTTTTCTAGCTACGGACATGGATCCTATCTTGAAAAACCCAAATTAATTATTCAAATAGAGTTCAAAGCACAGGTCCAAACAGAAACTAAATTTTGGTCTTTGATTCGATTTTAACTAAGATCTTGATCTGTACAACGGTTCGAGAGTTAGGATAAAGCATCATTCTTCTTCTTCTTAAAGTGCCTCTGCAACTAGTGAAGATTGACGATCAGCGTGGTACAATCCTTTTGTCTCTTAAGAGAGGCCGGGCGGCACTCGGGGCCTTGTTATTACTGGACTTTTTCATTCTGAATACGAGGGAATAATGTGCAGTGGTTTCCCGTTACTCTCAAGGCTGCTGAAGATTGGTCCAGCCATTTCCCTGGCTGGGTGTATGGTTATACCGCTATTGTTCGGTCGCCAGAGCCTCATCCGTTATCGAGCAGGGGCACCTCGGGCAGGTGAGGTGAGGTTGACTATTGGGCCGGATAGATCTTATTTTCCGTTCCCCCATTACCCCCCTAGCATCATTCACAGAAAGAAAAAAAAAACTCTTTCTGGGTCAGTGGCTAATTACTGCATAACGTGAATTCTTAGCAGCGCTGTTGGCTTACACGAGGTTGACTGCTACGCCGATCGCAGAGGTGATCAGCATGACGGTTGCGTCGATCTCGAAGGTGTTCGTAATGACTCGCTGCACCGCCATGTACACCAGAACGCCGGTCACCACCCAGATGAGCAAAACTGAAGTCAACGCGCCGATAACCTCCGCGCGGTACCAGCCGAATGACATCCTGATAGACGAACAGACAGACATGAGTGATATATTTCTTACGTTGATATCATTCAACCAAGCGAGGAGGTACACCTGATGGTGAGTAAAACATGACTGTCCACAACATCGTAACACTAGTTAGGGTGGTATACACTGCAACATATAGCGCTCGTCGCCTTGAAACAAGATATTTAGTCTCTTTACCCCATTAATTACACTAACTACAGCCCTTCAAACCGGAACACAGTAATGTTTGCGCACTGCTCTTTAGCTGCAGAAACAAAGCATGGACTAGTTGCATAGTGGTGCATAGGACTGATTCCAGGGTATATGTGATGGATAGGAGTGTTTATGATGTGATGACTAGCTATTATCACATACTGACAGCATTTCTGACTTCCTGCTGCCAACGCGTGAAAGCTAGGGTATTCTAAGTAAGTACTTTTATTGTTACATAACAACAGATAAAATAGAGGACATCAGTAGATAGAGAAGAATCCTCACCGCCTCGTGGCCGGACGGCTCGCGACCCACAGCGAGAACAGCGAGATCATGAAGCTGGCGAAGTCCGTGAGGAGGTGGGCGGCGTCCGTCGCTATCGCTAGACTGTTGGAGATGTAACCACCTGGAAAAAGCATGCAAGTATTTATTATTCGCTAAATCACAAAAAAAAAACAAATAGTAGTTTACAAACGTTACATTCCGGTTTGAAGAGCGCTGTTGCTTGTGAAATTACTGTAATAACGATACATTAACATTTTCAATCTCAAAGCGAAGAGTACAGTATAGTTCAAATCATCCTATCTGTTACCTAATTTGACTTTTTTTTTGTAACTGCGCATTAGTAATATATAGTTTTTTTAACTGCGCATTAGTAATGTATAGTTAATTAGTTATCATACGAATTTATATGAAATTTATCAGTAAATAAAGTAAACAATAGAAAGCGCATAAATTATAATTTCAAATTATTAAAGCTACATTGTTTTAAATCGAATTATAATAATCGATTATTTACAATTCATAATTCATTTGATTTATGCTATAATCGATTATGTTTCCATTAAAACTCTTCTCCATAAGAGACTACTCCGAATGTTCTCTTATTCCCTTTGCTTATATATTTTTCCAAAAGAGAGTTCATGATGTAGTCACTACAATTTTAGTGGTGGTATGTTTCCACCATTTACCAGCGCAACCTTTGTGTTCATTGTCAAACTAACTAGCGCCGTTGTTACAACACTTACAATCAGGTGAATGTGATGATGCGCTGAAAGAACTTCGGTACGGTCGGCCAGCACTGTGTATTGGTTATTCTGTCACAAGTAATTCTTCCCTTCACAGTCATCTCATGACCCCGAGGGTTGAATGGCATTGAAGATATATCCGTTCGCATCTTTCACACATGAGCATATATTTGTTATTTGTGAACATAGGAGTCATTTGTAGTCTGGATTAGATCAAGGCATCCTATCCATCGTGACCATCACTTCTGATTAACAGCTTCCGAGGACATATAACATATCGCATTAGTAGAGCGCGGTAGGATTTGGATCTGGCTATATTCGTGTGACTGAAAGACCTCAATCCCAGCAGTGGGAACGTGAAGCAGATTACATATTCTTAATACTTTTTTTTTTCAATTAATCGATTACTCACCCACAATTTCGCCGATCATGAATATAACGCAGAGCACGCTGGCTATGATTAGTTTCCTCCTCGCTCGCTTGTCTATATCCTCGTTCCTCGAACGGTGACAATGCTCTGTCGACATAGTAATATGTTAAGTGTTTGGACTTTTATTATACAATAACTTAACTGTACAGACAGTTCAACAAGTTTATACTTATTTTTTCTGTATAATTTGAATGGTACATACAACTTGACGTCATCACAACTGTTTAATGGTGTATTTATGCGGTGCCGATGCGATGATAAATTTCAATAAAGTATATAGAAGTATATAGATAAAATAAATAGTCTTCATGAAATATATATATATTTATATATTTTTTAGACCAGTTCTATCATCAGCTGAAAGAATAACCCCAATAGCTGAACATGGGCCTCAAGAATCTTCACACCGATAGGTCCTGTGACTGGTATGTTGATGTTATATTAAGATAAGTTTAAAGGGTATATCTATTACCGAATATATGTATATATATATATATATATATATATTACATTTACATATATATTTTACGTATATATAATAACTTATGTACTGTTAGTGAAAGGCAGATGCTTCAACCTTTGAACAACCATGACATTAAAGATTCATCCATTCCATGGTTACCAGCGGCGTGATCTTCCAAGTTAATCATTTAAATATACCACGTAACAAAGTTAAGAATAATACACAACAATGTATGTAAGTTCATCTGGTGGTAATTGATCTTATAACAATGTGATGATGATGGTGGTGGTGATGATTATTCAATAAGACGTTGCGTACGTTTCCTTGTTATTAAGTTTTATTGTCGCTATTAATTTAGCAACCTTCAAGCCGGACCACAGTCAACTTTACACCTTACTACTCGGCAGTAGAAATATCTGTATGCGACTACAGGTATTTAGTAAACTGAATGTGTTTATTAAATTGAACACTAACACTAACAAAGGGATTTAGGTTCCAATTACCTTTCCCTGATATAGTGCTCCTTCTTCATTTCATTTGTCTTAGTTGTTTTTCATAATATACAGTACTGTGCATACATTACTGTGTTCCGGTTTGAAGGGCGCTGTGGCTAGTAAAATTACTGAAGTAGTGAGACTAAACATCTTATGTCTCAACGCGAGAAGCACAATGCATTGTGGTGTGTCACTATCACTATTGGCGTATCACTTACCATCAGGTGAACATTCCGCTCGTCTCGTAGTGGAAAAAAAAAATTCATTGTATAAATATCCCGAATATAATCACATTTTTGTCAGCAGCCGTATACCTTTGTCCAAAGCAAATTTTTTTATAAAAACTAAAGTTGTTTACACAGGTTTGTGTGAGTCTGTATACTAACTTTCTACTTCGGACATGCTCCCGTTGTGCTGGTCTCCACGGTCAATATCACTCGTCTCTATGACAGCGCAGCAGCCCGTGGATGGATTCCCGTGCACGCAGAAGATGACCCTCCTCCCACGCGCCGGACTCTCTGTGCCGTACGTCGCCTTGCCATCTTTGTAACTGGAGACGAGAGAATTAGAGAATCAATTCGAAGAGTTTAACTTCTGGAGAAAGCTACTAAAGGAATAGGACGTTTACTTGGTGATGAAGATAGGATTGCCTACAATAATGAGTGACTAATTAAGATGTTCCACACAGCATCACATTGTTCTTGATATTATGACGTGCATCATATTGTTGCCGATTCCACTTAAACAAGTGGTGGTAGGTCTCTGATGCCGGAGACCACCTAGGTAGGTACCACCTCTGCTCCTATTTCTGCCGTCAAACAGTTATCTGCAAACATTACTGTGTTCAGGGCGCTGTAGTCAGTGCAATTACTGGGGTAACGTAAGTCTCATGTCACATCGTACACTACCGCCACGTTGTTATGGGCAGGCGTATCACTTATCATTAGGTGAACATCCGGCTCGTCTCGATGTCATCACAACATAAGGTCAAGAATTTTAGTCAAGTGCAAACTACTAAAGTCCTTTGACGAAAGAGATCATATATGTCGGTCAAGCGACAATCATATAATATATAGTAGGTAGACATTGATTCTGCAGACACCAAGTTATTAAGTTATACTAAATATAACATATATATATATGGGGCATTAATGTCCTCGAGTGGTGCTCCCGAACCGGTATACGTAGTGTTGGGAGGCCTCCTACAAGGTAGACCGACGATCTGGTGAGAATGGCGAGAACCCCCTGGATGCGAGCAACGCTGGACCGATCGATGTGGATATCTTTGGGGGAGGCCTATGTCCAGCAGTGGACGTCTATCTGCTGATGAAGATATATAACTTCATAGGTTTAAGTATGACCCGTATAAGAATGTAGTATATTCAAGGCGTACGCTTGCCAGCACTGCGTGAAGATGAAGGATTATCGTTTAGTTATATCGTTACTCATGTATATGTATATATATTAGGTTGCCTTAGATATTGTGAACTATCGCATATAAACCCCATATTATTTTTAGATATTTCCACCCCATCCTCCCTTTTCATTTACAGACCACAACAGGTTTTTATTAAATGTTATTTTTAACTATTGACATTTTTATAATCATCAAACTTCCTAAGAAAACTATTTATTTTTAATAGACTATTGTAGATAAAAAAAATTTACTCTATCTGCAGATGAAACGGAAGTCGTCTTAAAATAGATTTTTTTTTTAAATAAATAGTGATGATAAGTAAGGTAGACTGTGTATGTAATGTGCATACTTATATGACTAAGCGACTAAATCGTTCTGTTTGTCTAGCAAAGTGATGACTTAAGTACATTTATAAACAGAAAACGACGAAAAAATTCACGTAGTATGATAAGAGTATATATAATCGTTGTTTTTTTTATATAAAAATTTTTGAAAAAAAAAACTTTTTATCTTAGTGTAATCTTATCTTCATTATGTCACAAGGTTTGAACTGGAGGACATCTTGATTTCACTATCTCTTTTCAAGTCCATCGCAATGACTTTACTACTGACTTAAAATGTGTTTTTTTTTTAATTTATTAATCGTACTGATGGTAGGTCTTTGTTGCCGGAGACCACCTAGGTAGGTGCCTCGACGGTCCAGCATCATCATCGTCCGACAGACGTGTCCACAGCTGGACATAGGCCTCACCCAACCCTCCAACAGGTTCCCGCCTTGTCGTGACGGAGGGGCTGAGTAGCCGTGGCATGGTCCCCCACGATGCCGACGGGCCTTTTCCCACCACGCTGGTGCAATGCGGGTTGATGGGAGTCCGAGGCTCGTTTGTTGATTAGCAGGCTGCACCACGAGCAGGTGAGGTTGGCTTGGGTCTCGTGAGTTCCCTCCCAACAGGTTCCCGCCTTGTCGTGGCGGAGGAGCTCAGTAACCGTGGCTGGGTCGCCCACAGTGAAGCGAAGAGGAACCTACCCGGCCGGCCCGATGCGTCCGCTCCAGGTTAGAGCTCCGAAGTTCCGGATACGTGCCGGTGGGCAGCCGGGGCGACTTTATACTGCCATTTGCAGCCGAGGTGGAGTCGTATAGGGAGAGGAGTGTCGGTGTTGCGTTCCGCTGCTCTCCCTATCCGCCGCTGCCGTATAACGGGCGGCGGCGGAACCCAAAATCAGATCCGCCGCAGGGAGTCGGGAGAGTTTTCTCTCTTGGCTCCCATAACCTCTGGGTGACGGATTGGGGGGAATCCGTTGCCCGCGCGACTACAACAGGCCGAGGACGGGGCGCGCTGCATGTTCCAGCGTACCCCTACGGAGGGAAGGGAGAGTTCTTCCCTCCCTCCCGAGGTGGGGCTGCGTAAGCGGCCAGCGCCGGCAGCGTCGCAAATGGTGCTTAAGCGTTCCCGTAACCCAGCCATCAGGCGACGAGTTGGAACATCGTGGGGGTTTTAGTCGGTGCAAGTCCGATATAACCTGTCCTTGCTCCCACGAGGATGGGTATGCGAAGGCATTTCCACTACATTAAAAAAAGCCTCTCCCTAAGATCTCCACATCGATCGATCCTGCGCTGTCTGCATCCATCCGTTTATCGCGACCTTCACCAGATCATCGATTCATTATATATATATATATGCATATATTTACTAGCTGTTCCGCGCCCACTTTACTGATCGTAACACAGAATTAGACCGCAAATGACTCTCTACAGCAACCGCATAAACAATACGAAATAAAAAGGATTATAAAAGTTAAATGGATATAAAATGATGAAGGATCTATGAAATTCATATAATAAATATCCTGTAACCTTCTACAAGTCATTCCGCGTCGAATGCTCATGGTCCCATTTCGATACGTTCACTAGTTTCTACGTGATTGACCAAAAAACGAAACCCATTTTCATTATTTATACTGGTGGTAGGTCTCTATTGCCGGAGACCGTCCAGGTAGGTACCACCGAAGCGCCTATAGCAGCCGACACACAGTACTGTGTGAACATTACTTTGTTCCGGTTTGAAGGGCGCTGTAGCTAATATAATTACTGGGGTAACAAGACTTAGCATCTTATATCTCAGGCGGCGAGCGCAATGTGGTGTAGTGTATACCATCTTAACTAGCGCCATATTTTTATGGGCGGGGGAATCACTTAACATTAGGTGAACGTGCCGCGCGTCTCGTCGCTTAATTACATTAAAAAATATATATATATATATAATAAGTACATGTATGATCTCATGTAAGGTACCTAATACAAACGACTTTTATATAGAGATGAAATAGAACAATCTAGAACAATAAAAAAAAAACAGTAACCGTGTAACGTACCCGTCATAACAGTATCTGGTACATTTTTTTTTATAAACAGCATGACGAAGTACCCGTTAGATATATACAATACGTCGCGATTAACATAATCCGGTTAACTTAAGATCCGATGCCATTGTATTACATCCGGAACAGGAGGTCGTTGACTTCCGAAACTTTACAATACGAAAACATACTAATATCTATATATGTATTTTCTTTAATTCGAGACGTGTGAGATATTCACTTGATGTTAAGTGATACCCTTGCCCATCACATGACGCTACTTAGTATATAATGCACCACATTATGCTCGTAGCTTTGAGACAATAAAGTCTCATTACATATGTGATTGACACTAGCTACAACGCCCTTCAAACCGCAACATGGTAATGTTTGCACACGACTGCTAATAATAATGGTACCTAGATTTACGGTCTTCAGCAGAGACCTATCTCACTAATACCACATTTTTAAACCTGTGTGTAGTACGGAACATCGGCGCAGTAACGGTTATGCGATTGTCTCGTAACGCGAAGGTCCCCGGTTCGATTCTGATGCTGTATGTGGAGTTTGGTTGATGGTCGAGATTTTCTGAAGCTGCATGGTAGAATCACCACCCTCATATTGTAACACTGCCATATTAGTATTGGGATGTACGGCTGCCAATATAATTTTTTTAAAACGATTTTAATAATATCATTGTGAGAACGAAATGGCATGTTCCAAGATCATGATGATAGATAAATGATCACGACTCTTCCCTTGTGAGAGAAGAGTCCCAGTACCAGCAGTGGGTACTTTACGCCAAGGTCCATACCACGTTGAATATACTCGTCAAATCACCGCAGTTAAGCAACGTCGGGCGCGGTCAGTATTTGGATGGGTGACCGTCTTGGAACACTGCGTGACGTTGGCTTTTAACAAGCCTTGGAACCGGGTCCACGAGCCCAGTATCAGCCTTTCAAGCGTTTAACTTCAGTAAACAGGAGTGGGTACGTTAACTAGGTTATACTAGGCACAGCCCTGTAGTCTCGGGCTAGTCAGAATAGGACTAAGGTAAGCCCTGCCTGTCGTAGAAGCAGACTAAAAGGGTCTACGAGTCTCGTGGATCTTGAGGATGGGGGCCCTTATCGCTCGTCAAGAGTACCTGCGTAAGACAGAGTATGGCTCAGCTATGATGCCTAGGAGGGTTAGGCTCCCTCTCAGAGACGTGCTAACACAAAGTGTAGAGGGACATCGGTGTGTTCTATAAGAGATCCCGGAGCCTCTCCGAATACGCTGATGCAGACCACCGATTGGGTTTTAGCGAGTAAGAATCTCACACAACTCTTCCCCCCCAGAAACAGAATATCTTTGGAGGGTTTCCCCTCGAAACCAAAAAAAATAATTGTTATGATAGGTCTTCTTCTTTGTCGTAACCTCATGACTGAGGGACGTGACTATGGTGCGTTGCTCTGGCTACCATTCCTTTCCAGACATAACACCACAGTTTTCTTGGGAAAAATAGTTGCGGTAGTGTCCTCATCCTTTCCGCACCAGTCTTTCAAAGGGAATTTAATCCTCTCGGCCACTGTAACCGTCTGGCAGAGCCAGAGTCGGGTTATCACATCCGCCGCCCGATACGCGGCGTTGAGACTCGTTTAGCACCACCCAGGGAGCACGTACAGGGTTTTGAAGGTAATTCCTGCGGACCCGAGTCTCTCCACCTCTCCCCCCCCCCTCCCGGTTATGATAGGTAATATTGACTTATTAGCAATCAATTCCTTTATAATAAGATTTCCTCATGATAACGAAAGACGAAATCGAACCTGCGACTGAACTGTAACTTTATGTCAAAAGCTGTCTCCTATGTACAGTTCTCCAGTCGTCCTATGCCATAGTGTATATATCTTATCGCATTAAAGTCCTCGTTATATCTTCTACGACATCGATTTCTTTGTATCAAATACAAATCGATAACAGATTTATATATATTCAAGTGTGCATTAAGTGATGTTGACAAGTACGTTCACTTAATAATGAGTGCTTTCATTGTTCTTAAAATAGTTCTCAATCATTTGAGGCATGCTTATATGAGAAATAAATAATCTACCGTGAACTCGAAGGTTAGAAGTGAAACTTAGTATTCTAGATCATTTCTAATGATTTCGAATAAGATGAATACACTGTGAAGGTAGTATACACTGATGGTAGGTACCACCGCAGCCTCTATTGCAGCCGATAAACAGTAGTGTGCAAACGTCACTATATTCCGGTTTGAAGGACGTTGTAGCTAGTGTAATTAATGGGGAGACGAGATTCAACATTTTGTAGTGCAGTGTATACTATTCTGACTAGCAGGTGGTTATGGACAGGCGTATCCATACCATCAGATGAACGTCCCGCTCGTCTCGTGAAAACAGAGAGAGAGAGAGAGAGAGAGAGAGAAAATGAGAGACAGAGAAAGACAGAGGGAAAGAGAAAATGATTGTTGGTCAATTTTTTTATTAATTGAAGTATGAAAAAACCAATGAAAGAGAAGTAGAGTAATATGATGGACTAAAGATTGCAAAGATTCTTTCTCTTTACTCTACATATACACAGCAGAGACTAGTCTCCGTGGTCTTCAGAATCCGTCTGACCGTGATGACCATAGCACAAAAAAGAGGCAGTGGATGGGGTAATATATATAGAAACCCTTTTCATCTCATACTCTTACATCCTAAAACATGTAAATAAATTAACCAGTTGTCTCTTTCTCTTACTCTCTTCCGTTTCATCATATCTAATTCACGTCGTCCCAACGGAAGTTCCACTTCAGGAAGTATTGAACATAGCCTTTTCAGGACAGCGATACCACCACAATGGTTATACCGCTATACAGTAACAAACAATTATTACTGTATTCCGATCAGAGGCGCTGTAGTTAAATAATGATATATGCCATTTTATGTTCTAATGCGATCAGCAGTGTAAGGGTTCCCGCTGAACAAGTCACGGGATCCAAGGCAACTCCACCTGCTGGTGGTGCACCACAATCAACAGACGAAGCTCTGGCTCCCACCAACCCGCGTTGGGCCAGCGTATATAAATCCCTACTCGATCGAGGTGGGAACCTTTGGGGGAGATCTATATCCAGCAGTGGACGTCTATCGGCTGATGATGATGCGATCAATGGACTGCGGTGTTGTGTAAACATCTTACTTGGAGTTTAACGGTTATGAATCATAATTATAAGAAATATAATATTTCTTTTCTTTAACACAAAAATATCTTTATAAAGTTTTTTCGCATACAAAAAATTCAACAGAAAAAATATGGTAATGTACTAATTACTCAGGTGTGAATAAAATGTATATTGTACATATCATTTTTTTTTTAATTTTACCTGAGCAAGTACTTTGAGTTTTAATCGTTAATACCGTTATAATAATAACTTTTATAATAATATTTTTTTTTTTATAACAAAGCAAAATGTTTGGTCCTTTAATTTGATCGCAAGTGTACAGCAGTTTTAACATTTGTCCATGGCACTGCTCCAATCACTTTGAGATCAAAACTATAGATAAATAAAAACATCGTTTAACATATACACAGTTATATTTGCTGACTACTAGTTAGCAGTAATAAGCGGTAGGTTGGCAGTCTTTCTGATCCGCGTCATTACTAGGCAGTGATGTGTAAATAGGATACTCATACAACTCTTACTCGGGTACAGTGTTTACAAAATATTTACCTTTAGGCGCTACGTCAAACAAAGCTAGGTCATACTATTGAGACCTATCGTCCAGAGACCGTTTAGTAGGTACCTTTGCGAAATAGTAGTGTGCAAATATTACTGTGTTTAGATTCGAAGGGCGTTGTAATTGTACTGGCCCAATGCGGGTTAGTGGGAGCCAGGGCCTCGTCTGTTGATTAGCAGGATGCACCACGAGCAGGTGAGGTTGGCTTGGGTCCCGTGACTTGTTGTGCGGAACCCCTTACACCCAATCCTCCCACATGAACCCCTACATACGACAGCTCCTAGTGCCCAGCGGTACCGGAGGCCATACTGACTGTATGTGGAGATCTTTGGGGTAGGCTGATGATGATGATGTGGCTAACGAAATGACTGTATATGCCGTAGTGTATATCGCCCTCACTTGAGACCTTGTTTATGGCTATAAAGGCTGGTTTACTTAACGTTATGTGAACGACTGGCCCGTCTCATCGTTAAGTGAAATAAAAAAAAAATACCTCCACTAAATCTCTACTCACTGCATTTGACGTGTCCGATGGTCACCTTCGATTACAGCGCGACCGTCACAACTACCCGCCGAGTGTGGTGAACAACGTTTGACCGTTAAAGTCCACCACTCGAGCGGTGTCTGAGCTTTTGAGTGCCTCTCATAAATACCGAGGTTTTATCTAGATTTTTTCTATGCCTTCGAATGCTGATCAAACAAATCAGGTTTCATATGTTACTCGGCCTTCAATCGAATACCGTTTCATCATCTCTTGAGTGCTTATAGAAATTAAGTTTAGCTCGTAAGTAAAATTGAGTGTGGGTAGTGCCATTGTGAATGTTTGACCACAACTGACTGAAGGAGAAAGGATATAAAAAAAATTGTTACATTTTATTCATCGTCATGAGCCGATAGACGTCCACTGCTGGATATAGGCCTCAACCAAAGATTCCCACAACGTGTAGACATTCGTATGGGGGGATTGGGGCCATTTGGGCCGTGAGCCGAGGAGGGGGCGCGATGTGTTTCGGCGTACCCCTACAGAGGTGGAAAGGGAAAGTTTTTACCCTCCCTCCAGAGGTGGGGCTGCGTTCTGCGGCCAGCACTGGCGGGGTCGCAGATGTGTACGAAAGCGTTCCCGTGACCCCGCCTTAAAGCGATGAGGCGGAACATCGTGGGAGTTTTAGTCGGTGCAAGTTCGGCATAACCTGTCCTTGCCCCCGCGAGGATGGGTATGCGCAGGCGTTTCCCCCACGTTAAACAAAAAAAAGAGTCTCGTGAGTTGTGCGGAAACACTTACACCCTTTTTTATTACACTTGACTTATATAGGTTAGACTGCTGGTAAGTCTTTGTTGCCGGAGACTGTCTAGGTAGGTACCACAGCAGCCCTATTGCAGTTGAGAAACAGCAGTGTTCAAACAATACTGTGTTCTCGTTTGAAGGGCGCTGTAGCTAGTGTATATATATAGATTAATTGTTACTAAATTATAAAAGCTTTATTAATAAACAATAATAAAACGTATTATTATCAATTGAATAGTTTCTATGTATTTTAAAAAAAATTACATGATGATGATATATTCAATATATTTGTGCAGTCCATGACTTTGGCCGATGATTTAGATGGTCTTCCACAATAGATCTAATTAACCATCACGAAAGTGAGGGTTGTTGTAATATTTTAACAATTAACACTAAGGGTGAAGATAATTCAAACAGCTAGTATTAACAAACTAGCACACTACTAGAAAGCGATAACGCTTTCTAGAGACAATCACGCAGGTCACAAAACATGAATATATACTTATACTATATATCGATTAATATAAATAACAAAAAAATAATAGTAGTTAATAACATCAATAACTATTGTCAGCATTGTTTGCGAACAAGCAGACGAGAGATCGGAATGTGACTCCACTCCGGAGATAAGACGCACTCGCAATACATAAGGAGAGTTACATCATTGAAATTATATTACATAAATATTATCTCCTAACTGGACACTAATGGAAATTATTGTTTTTTTTTCTATAATATTAGTGCGATAATATTTTGTTGATTTAGTCGCCTTTTACCGCCCACTGAAGTGACAGCGCCGTTATTCCAATGCGCTTCTCAGACGGGTATATAATTGTAATGGATCCCGCACGACTCATGGTACGGAAGCAAACCTCACCGGCACGTGGTGCATCCTTCTAGTCAACAAACGAGGCTCTGGCTCCCACCAACCCGCATTGGACCGTCGTGGTGGGAAATGGCCCAAGTCCCTCCAATGAACCCCTACAAAAGACGGCTCCTGGTGCCCGACGATGCAGTTAGCGTAAGATCGATCGATGAGACTGGACAATTTTTTGGTAATGATGATGATGATGATGAAACACAATTGTACATTTGTTATTTTAAAAATTAACGAAAAGTTTATTTCTTTGTATTTCTATTATTATTATTATAAATAATTTAAACAATAGACATACTAAGAAAATAGACTTACTACTGCCTTAATATCTCTACTTAAAATTATACATTTTCCGTATCGGTGAGAGTTGACGAATTCGGTGTTGTGTAAATATCCTTAAGAGCAACACATTGTAATGTACAGAGCTTCACACTTATTATTAAGTGAACGTTCTATTCCTATCCCTTTCTCAACTATGTTACATTTGAACCGCGACACAGCTCCATCAAAACTTACAGAGTCGATTTTCTACAGAGCTTTAAAAAATAAAAAAAAGTGTTTTCCTGTTTCCGGAGTAGTTTAAACAAGGGAGCGTCGAGGTGCGGTCAGTCAACTATATATATAAAAAAAAATCAACCGTCTACCACTATCAGATAAGACTACCGTAATATTTTTACAGCCTTATCAACACTACATGCGTAGATAAGGAAACCGGGCGGTTGTCCACTGACACAGTATAAAACAGTAGAACAAATTGAGGCGAAAAAATAATAATTAAAAGTATAGATACATCAACATTATTGGTTATCAGCTCTGTTATTTTGGATCAGTTCGCTCAAGTTCCAATTGAATTTTTACATCTAGATTTTGAAGGGAAAATAATCTAGTAAAGTGAATATAACCCAAAAGATACATTGATTGTAATCGGCAACAATTTATTTTTGTAGTTCTGAAGTGTTCCTTTTACGGTCTCCGGCACTGCCAATAGTAAATGAATAATTTGTTTCGGGGGGAATCTTCGAAAGATACCCAGCTTCTGGTGAGAAGTCAGGGTTATGTGAGATTCTTACTCACTAAAACTCCCTCGGTGGTCTGCATCAGTACATTCGGAGAAGCCCCGGGATTTATTATAGAACGCACCGGTGCCCCTCTACACTTTGTGGTAACACGTCTCTGAGGAGGAGCCTAAACCTCTTAGGCACCATGGCTGAACCATACGTTGTCCCACGCAGGTTCGATTGTTGAGCGATAAAGGTCCCCATCCTCAAAGCCCGCGAAACTCCTACACCCTTTCAGTCGCCTTCTACAACAGGCAGGGCTTACCTCAGTCCTATTCTTACTAGTCCGATACTACAGGGCTTACTCTCTCTCCCCCTACCTCTTCTATATTAATACTTCATTATCCCTCTGTTATATCTGTGCTGTGCGAGCACTTGTTAATTTAGACATAAGTGAATGATGTGGTGCGTTATCAGCTTTTACGGCGGCCAAAGTGGTTATCATAACGCGTTGTAAATTGATAACCATTAACTACCGGCTGCACCCGAGATTACGTGCACACGAGCGTTGAAATATTAAAAAGAGAGACGTCCAATTCACGTGCCTCGGGAGTGTCGTGTCAGAGACTGGAGGTGCTGAAGAGGACATCACTTCACGTATTGCCAGGGCTCGGGCGACCTTCGCACGTTTCCGACTCGTGTGGGAGTCACGGAAATTATCACGTCATTATGGTTATGATATTCCAGTTTGACATCAAATCTGTACTGCTATATGCCTGTGAGACGTGGAAGGTCACCAAGATCATCTAGCACCAGTTCCACGTCTCTGTCAATCGCTGTCTTCGCCGAATTCTCAGTATACACTGGACTGAGAGAATCTCCGATGAAAATTGGAGCTCTGCCGCGAATCTCCAATCGATTTGCAAATCGGACGTCGCGAATGGAAGTGGATTGGCCATACTCCACGATGAGATCCCAACCATATAGCCAAGCAGGCGCTTGATTGGAATCTGAAAGGAAAACGCAAACGCGGTCGTCGCAAACAGACGTGGAGAAGATGATCGGGAAGATGTGAAATGAGATTAAGTGGGAAGCCCAAGACCGAACGCGATGGAAGGAGGACGCGAGACACTGTGGACGTCCTTTGCCCCATCTTGGAGCCCATATGGTGTTGATAAAATGAATGAATGAACTTGGATTTTAAAAGTATTATAAATATGGTCATAGGTTTCAGAACTGTCCAAACTTGAGCACCATTGATGTGGACATCACGTGTTATTACATATATTAAAAATATATATCGATAATAATAACAGATAACGTATAATCTAGTAGTATTGATAATACACAATCGCAAGTATTCTTAATAAACAACCCAGAATTTATACACCATCACCAAGTGGAGCTCGTCACCTTGAAAATGTTACTCTACAGTTGACACAAAACGAATTCAGTTCCGATCATTAACAAAGCTTAATAGGTTTTCAGTTCCGTTGCGGTCATAATAGGTTGTTTTTTTTTATTATCTGACCTCGTTGTGGAAACACTTCAAGCAGTCCAGCATCACAGCAACGCGTACTTCCGCTTTTAAGAAGCAATCGATGCCGTGCCTTTTGAGTTTCATTTAACTGTAATATTTATGAGTCGTAGCTATATATATATATATATATATATATATATATATGTTATTTATTTAGCTTTCTTCTCAATATGCTTGTCTGCTGACTGTAGCCTATAAAAGAATCATGATGATGATATATCCCTATTGCCATTACAATCTGTACGATGATTTCATAAGCACCACCATTAAAACAATTGCAGTCAATGCATCGTTGACCTTGAAGCAGGTCCAATTTGCATTGAAACGCTACTTCCGGTGCTCCTTCTCATAATTTGGGTGGTCATTTACATATAAAACTTCGCACTTTTACAACACGAGTAATATATATGTATATATAAGCATTAACCAAATTATGGTGACAAGACATGAGGGACGTTCACCTGATGGTAAGTAATATAACTTAGTTGTGCTAGTTAGGATGGAAACAGCACATTGTGCTCATCGCTTTATATGTTAAGACACGTTATCCCAGAAAGTTCAATAACTACAGCGTCCTTAAAACCGGAACACGGTAAAGATTGCAAGCTCTTCAGCGGCAAATATGGGCTGCGGTGGTCCCTACTCGGTCTCCAGGAACAGAGGCCTACAACCAGTAGTCCCAAATAACTCGCTTCTATTCACCAATAGTAGGATACCTTCTGAAGATTTCCACCTTCATGATAAAGTATGAGATTAGAAAAAAATCGAAGCGATACTGAAGTACTTCTGACAAAAGAGCGGGTTATTAACTGAT
Organism: Ornithoptera alexandrae; assembly: GCA_029030555.1. Taxonomy (NCBI): domain Eukaryota; kingdom Metazoa; phylum Arthropoda; class Insecta; order Lepidoptera; family Papilionidae; genus Ornithoptera; species Ornithoptera alexandrae. Next base: position 12,781,475 of record JARDVY010000288.1, on the reverse strand, counting down.
CTGAACTATCCAGTTTTGTATATTAAAAACTACTGTACGAATAAATCGGTTCTGACCGACTGATCTTTGAGGAATGCCTATGCTGAGCAGTGGAGGTCTTCTAGCTGATAATCAATACGCAAATGATTCTTTTCATCTTTTGACCTTCGTCATTGTAATATAGGAGTATAAGGGGTTCCGCAGAACAACTCACGGGACCCAAGCCAACATCATCTGCTCGTGGTGCACCCTGCTAATCAACGAACGAGACTTTAGCTCTCACCGACACGCATTGGGCCAGCGTGATGGGTAACAGCCCAAATGCCCACACATGAATCCCTACAAACGAAGGTCACGGGAAGCCGCTGCATGCGTGCAGCGTAGGACCGATCGATGTGAAGATCTTTGGGTGAGGCCTACGTCCAGCACTGGACGTCTCCTTAAGGAATAATTAATGCCTCGTATTGCACATTAACTGTAACGTACTGTTAATCGACGTGATGTTACACAATAGTACAATCAATTACAGTGCCTTATCGTCCAGTAAACATGTAACCCAGTTTTGAATGTTGAATAACTTGAAACATGTTTAGCGCACCTCATCAAGTGAAAGTAGTTATCATGTATTATTAACTAACTGTTCCCCACCCTCTTTGCTCCCTATGGGGAATGAATTTTGTAAAATCCATTCTTAGCTGACCTCTAAACGGCAGAAGCAATATCTCTACCAAATTTGGAATGCTTACGTCTAATAGTTTCGGAGATCTCGCGAGAAGTCAATGAATCTCTGGTTATCTCCTATATAGGTATGAAATCAACTATATGTATTTTTTACTAGTTTTACTGCCGATACACAGCAGTGTGCAAACATTACTGTGTACCAGTTTGAAGGAAGCTGTAGGTAGTGAAACTTATGGGCGACACTTAACATCCTATGTCTAAAGGCGACGAGCGCAATATGGTGCAGTATATACCATCCTAACTAGTGCCACGTTGTAATAGGCAAGCGTATCGCTTACCATCAGGTGAACGTCTCGCTCGTCTTGTTGCTTCGTAGAATAAAAAAAAAATATTTACACGACGTTGCTGCGTTTGACATCGATACAAAATGGCGCCTCTTGTTAGTTTAGTAATTTCAGTAGCTTCTCTCTCTGTATGGTCGTTCCTTCATGTCCGAGATTCATGGTAAGTGCTACAGTTAGCCATTAAGGGTCCAACCGCTTCAGCGAATTTAAAATTGTAACAATATTTATACACTACATCATCATAATCATTAGGTGCCCTCTTCAAACCTGAAGTTTGGCGATCAGGTCGAGAAAACCAATACGATCCTCAGCTATTCTTTTTAACTGATGGTATTCAACTACTACTACTTAGAGAAACGATTGTCAGCAATGGAAGATTTGCGACGAGACATATCTAAAATTGTGATTACTCGAATAAGTAATTAATTTCAAACCATAAACGAAATCAATGTTATTTCAACGGAAGTGAAGTTGAAACGGATATAACTATATTTGGAAATAAAATATAACTTACAGCACTAATGGTTTCTCCTCGTTCATTTTAACAGGATAATTAAAGTTATTAACAATCTGAACACTTGCTAACGGAGCACTGATAATACCACTTACGTCTTCAACAAACCTCTCGATCACACGCGGCGACACTTACGCGCCGGTTATAACTGTCGACGGTTGCGACGATTATAATCTTCGGATTATAACCGGCGGATGGTCGCGGGTGTCAGCAATCAACCCCAAGTCCCGAGGAGCACTAATTCGAATCTATCGGAGTGAATGTTATCTACACGGCGTTGACTATCGCCCGGCGCTCCTTAACTTCACATTATGGTTGATAAGACCATGATGAGCAAACACCGCCGACTAAACGATAAACGCAGGTCTGTACTCGTGTCGCATTCGATAAATTATTCGCATTTATTACACAGTAGCTACACCTCCAGCGGCAGATCGGTGTTCAGAGTATATACTCGTAGAGGTTACAGATAAAAAACTCCCGAAATCATTATTTCATAGTAAAGTTCCTTTATATAGGAATTTATAAGTTCTTTAGTTAAACAGTTAATATTTGGAAACTACTAGCTGTTGCTGGTAGATAGGTAGGCCTCTGCTGTCGGAGACCGTCTAGTTAGGTACCACCGTCCAGATGTTTTATGCCTTCGAACCCCAATAACAGACGCCATGGTGACGGATTCGAAGGTAATTTGCACCAAACATGTAAGGCCTATAAGTGGTGCGTGCGGAACTTCCGCCTAACACTTGTATAGGGGATGGAGAGTAGTAGCTCTACCCCAAGATGTGGCTTTATCAAGGCCTCTCGCTGTCGGAACCACGATAATGTGCAAAATCGTTCCCGTGGTTCCGGTCAAAAGCGATGAATAAGAAATCGTGGGGGTTTTAGCCGATAAGAATCCGGCATAACTCTTTTGATGCCCCGACAGCGGAAGGGTAACCAATACAGGATTTCCCCCACGAAAAAAAAAGGTAGGTACCTCCGCAGTTTCTATTTCTACCGACGAACAGTGCTGCGGAAACATTGCTGTAACCTGGTATAAAGGGCGCTGAATCTGGTGAAATTAAGTATTAAAACGACGATCATAACGCGACGCTGTGTATATCATCCAAAACAAAGACAAACGAGGTGGTGAAGTTTTCGTAGTAGAAAAATGAGGGTGCTGGATAGGTATACGGCTTTCCCTGGAAAGTGGCTTAGTGCTAGGAAGCAGCGGTGCGTTCCGGAGATACTAAGCTTCCAAAACGTACTGAAGATGACCTAGTTGATTTCAGTGGGTATAAATCCCACATAACCTTGTCTTCCTTACAGAAGTAGAGTATCTTTAAAAAATTTCCCTTCCCATAAGAAGGAAAAGAATCTAGGAATAAAATTCCTAGCGATACACGAATACACCTCATTTCTAACTATAACTAGTCTCACGACAGTAGTGGTATGATACACCAGGTCCTGTAAAATCAGGTACGTTAGCAATTTCAGAAAACAGGCAGACGACAGTAACAAAGCAAACATAAGAACAGCAATTGATTTTATGTATTTTTAACTAATTAATAATTAATCAATTTTCACTGTTGCCAGAAGACGTTTACGTGGTGCAGTTTAAATAGTTTTTAATATGCTAACCACGACGAACCGGATGGCCGTATGCCACTTAATTGACGACGGTCAAAATAAATACAACCTGACCACGATTCCGACAGAATTCATGCTGTCTTTATCGTTCTAATTAGGAATAGAGGTAGGAAGAAGAAGACTGCTGAAGCTGAGGTAAGTACCTGTGGACAATATCAGAGTATGGAAGCTAGTACTAAAATTTACTTATATATATATCTTAGATAGATTATTAGACCTCTCCAAAAGGAGCTGGCGCCATATCTTGATACAACTAAATGGAAAGTTGTCCTTCCTTCTAATTATTCCCTTCTTAGTTGACTTTCACATGCCGTGGATGTAACAGTAAGAGGAGGTTTTTAATCAGCTTTCCATGAGGAAAATTATGCATACATATATGATAATGAGTGTTATGATTGAGAAAATTTTTATACTATCCACTTTGATTTAATTTGCCAACAGATGACATTGGGGGTTAACCTTCCTTCCTTTTAATTAACCACTTTGTTATGGCTTAATACTATTTGATGGCGTTATAAATTAGTTTTTAATGAACTTTACACTGCAGGTCTCATATACTTATAATTATTAATATATATACAGAATTCATTTAGTAATGGAGAAGCGACAGTGTAATAGTAAATCCATTTCATATGAACTATATTATATTTAAAGTGTCATATCCCAGGCAAGGTGTAGATAAGACCAGTGGTTGAGTAAATATATGGTGTCGGTTGTGAGGAGGATGTTGACAATGAGTAGCCAGTCACGTTATCACTTAAAAATATTTGCACAGCACCTCACTGGCAGTTGGGCTCATTCATACATCGTTTTGTTATGAACATATACTCGGCTTACACATTATAAATGTACTGAGTAAAAGGGAAGTTAAAAGAAAAATTCTCAAGACACAACTGGAACAAATACTCAAAATGGCTTGAAGGAGTTATTGTTTGTTAATATCATAATAAAAATTGATGTTTGCTTAATATAATATATAATGTTATGTCGTGCCTATTTATTTTGAGACAAGAAAACAAGCAGGGTACCAACCATACAAGCTCACTAGCAATGTTTACCGAAAACAAATAAATATTTAATTGAGAACCATAAACATCTAGGAGTAATATTAATTAAAATAAAATATATATTGAAAAAAAATTACAGAAGTGTGATTAAGACAAAAATTTGAAAATCAAGTAATACATAATATTGTAATAATACTAAAATCATAAGAAAGAAAAAAAAGATAGTGAACAACATAGAGGTTTCTATCAGATATGTAAAATTACCAATCTTATGGACCAGTGAGAGGTTTACTTGATGGTAAACACTTTGACACATAAGATATTCAGTCTATTTACTCCAGTGATTTCAATTCCTACAGCACCCTTCAAAACTGAAACATGGTAATGCTTGCCCACAACTAATTGGCGAAAAAGGAGCTGTGGTGATACCTACCTATTGTTGCCGGCAACAGATATCCAATATATACATAAATAGATAAATATATGGTAAAGTTTGCAAATATTTAAAATGATACTTAAAATTAAAACAATAAAGTGAAACTGAATTTTAAAGTGGTAATTATAATTCATAAAATTACAATTAATCGTTCATGAATATCGCAGTCTCCTCAGTGTCATATATTAAGTTATATATTAAGTTTATATTAAGTGAAAAAATACTTAATAAATTATTGAAATAAATTTAAAATTCATCACTACTTTGCAAATTCATCACCATTTAACAATGAATAAATGTCTAGCATTGTAAGAATTTCAGTTGTTATTCTTCTTATTTATTGTATTACATTATACCTACATTGTTTTCATATTACAAAAAATAACAATAACAGGTTCTTGCCTTTATTTTTTCTTATTATATACCTTGCAAATATATCACATGTTTATTATAAAGAAAAAAAAATATAGAGGCATTGTATTTAATATTCTTTAGCAACATTCGGTGTGGGAGGACAACAATTGTATTGATTATTTTATTTCTCATACTACTAAGACCAAATTTTAATTAATACACACCTAAATTTAACAAGCCAGTCCAATCACTTGATAGTACTAATAATTCATAAATGAATTCTGAAATAAATTTAAAACTATTTTATTTCATTACTAAAAAAATTCATCTGTTTATAATTGGCTGTTCTTAAGACAATAAGTAGCAATAGGAAAAGTGCGCTTTTTTATTGCTTGATAAAATTTATGAGATTGACTCAGTAAATATAACAGAGATAAGACAAAATAAAATTAGAACCCATGTTCAAATTTGTTAACTTGCTAATTGCAAAAAAATATATAGTATATGTTTTCCCGAATAATAATTTATTCACAAATTAATATTAAGCAGTAAACTATATCATTTAATCCTTATTAAAAAAAAAATTATCGATTTACTACTTTAAAATTCCTTTGATAGAAAATGTTACAAATTGTTTCGTTTCCATTTGTTTATTTACTTGCGCGCTTGTCAAATTCTAGTAAGCTAAATGACCGATGTTTATAACAACATAAAATATTTACAAAATTATAATTTCGCAAAAGTTAACTGTGAATTCAAGAAAACTTACGTATTCAAAGTTTGCGCTCCTTGATTCATTATTTTGTTCTTGATTAAACAGCCGGGAGTTTCAGATTTATCCGTAACGTACTGTGCCTCCACATCCTCCAAGATCGCGGCGCGGTCTGCATTAGTTTGATTCAACTTATCACTAGACAAACTTTTTGATCTGTACCTAGTGTTCAGCGGTACCAGCGTTTTATCACCGAATGTGCCACTCAAACGGTTCAATTTTGTGTCGTTTTGATAATTGTCGCTAATTTTATTAGATGACATCTCGCGACGAGCAAACAAACAGGCGAGCAACGCGAACGTCAACGTAACGTCAATCTTGAGTTCGGCGCGCGACTGGCGTCCGCGGGCGGCGACTGAGACTGTTGGTGCCGAATAAAACAAAACTACTCGCTAACAACAACAACACTGCCTCTACACTACATTTATAAACTTTTTGCAATATTTCATTTGGGTATTGTTTGCTCGCGGCATTATGTTATAAAAAAAATTTTACAGTCCAATTCAATGTCGGAACGGAACGCTCGACACTTTACAAAAACGCAAACGAGGGTGAAGGCGAAATAGTGTCTATTGTGTAACGCAATTACAAATATAAATGCGAGTTTCCGATAATACTACACAATTGTGTAGTATTATCGGAAACTGGATAATTATCCAACAATACAATACAAAAACATTAAAAGAATGAATATTGTATGTAAAGAAATAGGAAGTAACAAGATTAAACTATTGGTTGTAGATCTGTTACGGGAGATCGTCTAGGTACCATCGCAAAGCCTTTTTTTTGTTTTATGTGCGGGAAATGCCTTCGCATACCTGCTTTCGCGGGGCAGACAGTTTATGTCGGACTTGCACCGACTAAAATCACCACGATGTTGAACTTCTGTCGCTTTACGGCAGGGCCACGGAAACGTTTTTGCACATCTTCGTGACCTCGCCAGCGCCAGCTGCACAGTGCATACCCACATCGGGGACCCGAACCTCCCTTTCCACCTCTGTGAGGATGCGTCAGAACACACAGCGCGCCCTCCTCTCGGCCTCTTATAGCGACCTGGGCAACGGATCCCGGAAAACTCTCCGAACTCTCTGCGGCGGATCTGATCTTGGGTTCTTATCTTCACCGTGGGTGGCCAAGCCACGGTTACTGAGGTCCACCGCCACAACAAGGCAGGAATCTGTTCGGGGTACCATCGCAGTAGTATGCAGATATCAAGATGTTTGAAAGGTGCTGTACCAACTAAAAGCACTGAGATAACGAGATATACCATCTTCGGTTTTTAGAATACGCGCACAATATTGTGCTGTTTAAATCATCTTAATTAGGGCCACATTATTACGGACAGGGGTATCTTTCACCATATATCTCATCGGACGCCCTTTTCGTCCCGTCGCATCATTGAAAAAAAAAATACTATGTAAGTAATAAACAAAATAATTAACGGGTATGTGTCTATTATAAAACAATAATGAAAGTTATTGAATAGCACCGATAAAAAACAGAATCGAGTCAAAAAACTCTTACCTACATATTCATTGTTACTGTTGCGTAGTTGATTACTGAAGCAAAATACCAAAGCAGTAAGCTAGATATTAAAATGCGTTGACAACGTACTTTCGAGGCTGCACACTTAACCTTTAACACACGTGAACTGATTCTTAACGAGAGCACACTACCTCTGGATTCTATTCGTTACCGACACCTAGACTTTTACTGTCTACCCACCACTTATTAATAACAATTTGTTTATGGTAACCTTTAGAATTATTGCAACACTACATTTTTAGTGTAACAGTACTACTGCACTAATAAAAACCATAAGCTATTATGTGCCATGCCATATTTTCAACAATATACTAATTAGATTTTTGACGGTACACGGCGTATTATCCGAATAATGGCTGTTGTTTCACGAATTGGTTATGGATGAAAATTATGAATTGAGAATTAGTATTGAAGTAGCTTTTGGTGTCAAAAATATCTATACATATTGAAATGGGGCGTATTATATATGTCTTTACTCAAATTATGCTGTAATGTTAACTGTACGAGAGTCGGAGACATGGTGACATTGAACACAGGTTTATTACCTATTACAGGCATCACCGATCCAGAGTCGTATTGTTAAATGATGTACGTAACTTAAGAATTTTGTTTGTAATTACTTTTGATTTGTTGTGAAAAATAAATATATTTTTTTTAATTATATTACTAACTGTGACCAGAAAGGCAGACCCCACCATCAGATGGGAACAATAAATGCCACGGAGAGAGAGAGAGAGAGATATTACTAACTGTGTCATCCCCTTCTCCTCCACTTTTCTGACTCCACTAATATATTATTTATCCAAACAAATTATCTTTTCATATTTATATTTAAGAAAAACAAATCATTTTTTATCAATATTGGTTAATTAATTATAATTTTTTTTAATTATTGTAAAATATGAAATTCGATTGTATAATTGTTTAATGTGTTGCAATAGGAACATGGCGGACATTTTGTGTTTCGCCAAACCGCAGTTACTAGGCGTCTGATTTAGCGGAGGAAGTATGATGCCATCAATGGCGAATGTATATCCTTTTTGAATTTGATAATAAATTTTGTTATTAACTAGGTAAAACCCACAGTTCTATATGTACTTATTCGTCTTTACATTTGAAGATGTATAAGTGGTGAACACGATAGTAGCTCCGCCCGCTTTACTAGCCGTAATATATAATTATACTTGAAATTTGTCTGAAATATTCCTGGAGAGCCATCGCAACCGCATATGACTTTTTATAGCAACCGTTATTATAGAAACCAATTAATAATACGAAATGAATATATTTCTAAAAATGAATTAGAAATAAGATGATGAAAGATCTATGAAATTCAAAGAATAAATAGCCTATAACCATCTACAAAATATTCCGCGTCGAATGTTTATGTTCCCATGTCGATACGTTCACTAGTTTTAACGTGATTGGCGAAAAAAGAAAAACCATTTTTATATAGATATATATAGATTTACTCTCATACTTTGTTTTATTGTCGGAATACTTTAACATTGCAGTGTTTCTGTTTATGATTTAGAATTTAATCGGACTTTACGATAAATTTTAGTTTATGGTCTTTACGTGACATAGAGTGCGATGGATGACATTGACATACTGCTGGTGGGAGAACAGAACGATCCGAGTCCCATCAGTGGAAACGTTACTTGAACTGTTTATTATTATTTCTGTTCAACCGATGTCTACGTATTTATACTATCTTCTAATAAATAACAAACTTATTAAGGTATAGTACAATAGAACAATTCGTTCTTTCTTAATTAGCAGTTCATTAATATGCGAGGACGTATAGGGTAGAGTAAATTTTTATAGGTTATGTACTCGAAATTTCGAGAATTGATACTCGAAATTACTCGATTGCACCGTGTTAGGTAAGCGATTTGTTAATACGTACAGAAGTGTATCAGTGAAGTGGAACTGGGCTTCGTTACTGTAATTATAGTCAGAAACAAGATAATAATTATTATACGTGTGTGACATGACACGTTATCAGTATAAAAAAAACACGATACACAAAATGTATAAACTGTTCATTTTCATTTCTCTTCAATGCTTAAATTGATTATTTTTCATTGCTTAGATTGAAGTCTGAAATAAATGGACTTTATAACTCATAATTAGGTACGAATCGAATAGCTAGGTCGTGATTGCTTTTAATTAACGGTATAAGGTTTAGAGAAGTGTAGGTTCTATTATTAACAGACTTGTTACAATATAAACCGCTTTCGTAGATCTTCAATATCTGCTAACCCGCAATTGGTCAGCGTGGTAGATCGAATAAAACCGGAATCGTTATTTCTCTCCTAGTAAGACACCGGCTTCCCATTGTGGTAATAATAAAGGAGTGTTTATGTAAAAGACAAAAGGGATTGAATATTGAAATTTATAAAAAAAATTACAATGGACCTAAACGCAGTCATCATTACTAAATAGATTTATATCTCGAGGAGGAGAATACGTGATCTGTGTACCTTGATATATGAATGTACACTGCAACGAATAGTTTCGTATGTTTACGCTGTAAATTGTTGATTTTATAGTTATTATTTTTTTAGATATCATTTTCCGTTTTTATTGTGCGGTTGCGATACAGTACTGTACTAGTCCAAAAATAACATATTTCTTTCGCTTAAGTACGTATACTTGCATACTTTCAACGGGCCGTATACCAATTCGATGACCTATGGCTGATGTGTGGATTGAATGTTTAATTAAATTGTTGAGTAATGTTCAGTTTTCCATGGCAATGACAGTTCGTCTAGTAATGATTTATGACGGTAACAAATCACCGCCACGGACAAGTGCAGCTAGCAACCACACTTTTTATATAGGAGTTAAATCGTTTTACAAAAGCAATAAAGTATGTTCTTCTACAGCAGACCAGACCACGGTTTAACACCAGATAAGATCGTGGTCAAGTGGACCATTGATTAAATATAAAATAAACAAAAATAAAAAAATCTATTAATATTCGTGTCTTGTAAAAAAGTGTAAATACTTCATATTGTTGTATACTTGGAAGCAATTCAAAACGTGGTGGTAGGAAATCGTTTTAACCTCACTATGAGTATAACAATTTGATCAATGAAAAGAAAAAACAAATTTTTCTTTATATAAGCATGCAGTAACAAGTAAAAAGTAACAACATGTTTTAGTGAACCTTTTGAATTTCAGTCACCGTGTAAATCATGTGACCTTTAGCTGTCAATTTCGCATACTATCTATTAACATTATCTTATGTTTACAGACCGTAGCTGCACTTGTTTACAAGTTTACGGTGTCCTGACAGTCCTTGTTTAAACATGAACGTTGGCTTGTGATAGTCGAATGATTATCATCGTGATTGACATCAGTTACCTAGAAATTCAGTGTCAAATATGATTTGTTGCAATATAGAAAGTATGACGTGATTCGCGAGAGTATTTTACTACACTATAAATATTCCTCGTTGTCTTTTACTTTATAAGATGTTATTATATTTTTCAAATTATAAAACAAAAAATAAAAACAGGATATTTGCATTACTATGTTTATTTTTAACTATAGATGCAATAAGAAATTTCCATTGTATTCTATAACCTGATCTGGTTTGTATCAACCGCGTAATTTATCAAGTGTACCGTTTATGGTTGCCACAAAAACCACGGCCAATTCGTCAAGGTGACCAAACAGACTCGCATGAGTTATGACGCAATCAGACAGTGAAACTTTAGCACGCGATATTATTCTTTACAATATTGTGATTACGATTGAATTCGTGTAGTAGATGCGATGATATTTATCAAAATATAGTTTTGTTATGTTGTTGAACTTATGTGATAAAAATTACACAATTCATTGTGTCCCGTTACCATTTCAAAACATGGTACGATCGCGTGTTCGGACCGGTGTATAGCTAATGTAACAATAAATATGTTTCAAAACATTTTTACATGTGATTAATAAACTTTTAACACTTATATACAGGCTTGGAAAAACATTGATTCTCTAACATAATTGAATCTAATGTTATATTGCTTTTATACTGATAAAGGAAGTTTGCTATCAGTTTTTAAGAACGGACAAACTGATTTACAATCAGTATTTCTTATAAACTCGGCAAGTCTGCTCCTTACTGAACATCCTTTTTTTTTTTAAATATCATATAACTTTTATTATTATACGAAGCAATAAAACGAGCAAGACGTTCACCTGTTGGTGAGCCACACGCCTGCCCATAACAACCTGGCGGTGGGTAGAATGGTATATACTGCATCATATTACGCTCGTTGTTTTAAGACATAAGATGTTAAGCCTCGTTTCCCCAATACACACTAGCTACAACTCCTTCCAGTCCGGATCATAGTAATGTTTGCACACTACTGTTTGTAGTCTGCAATAGTTGCTGCGGTGGTGCCTACCTAGATGGTCTCCACCTACTGAAACCCACCACTAGTATGCATCTAATGCATTCTACTTGGGGTATATAAGAAAAGTGATAACTGTCTTTCTTTCTGTTTATTAACCGTTATTTCTTATCTTGTCCGTTATCGGTTGACAACAAATAAGGGATTGTTTTCGTGGATATGTTCGTGTGTTTGTTGAATTTCAGAGCCGGTTTCCACTTAACGCTTGGAAGGCACACGCTGGTCGCTCGCAACAATGGGTTCGCTGAAGCTGCGCGTGTAAATACAAGTGGAAGGCATTGTTGTCGCTCGTGCGGGCCCACCGCTTCGTTGATGCTTGCACTGAAGCGTATTGTGATACTTTTCAATAAAATATAATCATAAGCACTCCGGAAGTGTTCCATCTATTTATCTTGCTTATGTACAGACTGACTTTTTGTTTTCAATTTGACATAAGATCATCTGCCTGATTTAACGTTTGTCATATATTTTTACATTATATATGTATATACAAAAGCTATATAGATTAATGAAATCTCAGTGTAGTATTTATACTTGATATATATTATCAAATGTATAATAGTTTAGTATATGACTCGTGAAAATTTTAAATGACTAAGTCGATATTTTCACATAAATATGACTGTTTAAAGACTAATGGTCTAATTATGTTAAAACCTAATATTTCTGTTAAGTCTGAGTCGCTGAGCACGTTATTGCACTAACGAGCATGATCATCCCTTTTAAACTCGCTCATTCCGCAAACTTAAAAACTCTCGCTCGTATATTTCCTCAGCAACGTGGTGTTTGCCTTAAGACTAAGTCTCTTTATCGAATTTCTGCAGTGCTAATACTAACACGGAAAGATATAAGATAGAATATATATATATATATATATATATCTAAACGCTAGGTTCTCGCTCCCATTCTTCTCAGGTCTGTAGCGTTTCTTTTATCGAACTGCTAATACATTTTGACTTTCAACAAGTGAAGGAATGTTCTTACATTAAATACAAAAAATTTCTTTACCGGAAACCGTCTAAGTACCTTCGAAGAGTCTATTTTTTTAATTACAAAATGGCTTACATATAGAGTAACATACTACTTGCGAATCAACGCATTTTATTTCCAAACATTCAAGGTATCCAAGATCTATCAGCAAAATGTTCGTGTCCCGAACTCTCGTTTTACTGTAGCACAGTGCTTCTGGCACTTAATTAGATTGCGAGTTATCAATTTGCGAATGTGTTTTAATTAACGCTATGGTATAACCAATGGAAAGTGGTAACGTAACGACATCAATTAATATGCCGTGACTGTTGCATACTGCGAGCCCGTGGTGGTGACACACATTTTGTTTTATGCAAATGACTTGTGCCTCTCGCTCTATGTGTGAGTTATTTGCATGAAAGATGTGCCTGTGTGGGTGTCGATAGAACGTAGTATTCACACAGGCGTAGGCCGTATATTCCTATGCACGCACACGCGAAAACGAACGCGTAAATTAGATAATCAAAACAAATTTTTAATTGCTCACAGTGTATGGTCGTGACAGTATCGCATATCGATTATGTTCTGCAAGTAATACAGTTTTGTACAATCGCTTATGTCACTATGGTGACGCTATAGCGAACATTGATGACGTACCTATGCTATTTTAAATAGACATTAGATAAGAGTTTAAAGAAGACGTAAAGAGTAAACACTACGTTTCTTTCTTATACATCGAAGCGGCGAAACGGGCGGAATGTTCACCTGATGGTGAGCCATACGCCTGCCCATAACAATGTGGCGCTAGAATGGTATATAAAACACCATATTGCGCTCGTCGCCTTAAGACATGATGTTAAGTGTCATTACCTTAGTAAATTCACTAGCTACAGCGATAGAAGCTGCAGTGGTACCTACCTTAACGGCAATTACCACAACTAGAAATTAGTATGAAGAAGCATTCCTGTCATTCTGAGGAATGTCACTAAAAATTTAGAGTCAGACATAATCATATGAGATGAAGCTAATTAATCATCGTTGGAATACAACGTCTATGATAAAAAGGTAGAAAATCATATAATTATATTACGATTACTTGTTTGGAGTGTTTGTTTTGCATACCATTGGTATGATGCACGTGGATGTACTGTTTGCTGCTTTGAGTTATAAATAAAGTATAATTCTGCATAGTACAAACAAATAGCATCAAAAATAAATATGGTCAACCTTCGTGGTGCGGAAGTGCTTCCGACAAAAACACAACTGTTTACTGCTTATTTGTTAAATGACGGAGACGAGGAACAGGAAATCAATTGTTTTCTATTTATTGCACTCCAATGAACGCGCAGTGCGATCCAGTGGTCGATTACTTAAGGATTTTCCGCGTCTTCCCTTCAGAATGAAGCACAAATAGCATAGCATTTTTAGATATAATATAATGAAATATATAATGATAATGTAATTGTTTTACATGACGATTTTAACATGATGTATAAGTAAGCAAACATTCATAATTTTTTTTCTATCTAATATAATTTCCTGCACAAGATACGCCGATGACTAAGTGTAGCTAGAAATAAATTCTAAACGAAAAAAACTCAAATGTTTTATACTACTATATCAATAACCGCAAAATATCTTATAAAAAGTACTAAGAACTTAAATACCGATTAATAAGTTATGTATTTTTGTGACAACTATGCTATAAACAAATTTCTATACCCTCTGCTGAATATAGGCATCTCAATGCCAATTGATATCGCAACGGCTTTTCACTACAACGTAGATTCACATTTATAGCCGCCACTACTCGGTCTGCCCATCCCAAATCCGCCAGTCTTCTGGAACATGAAATTAGTGACAAAAATTTTTTCATATGATTTTATATGCCAAAACGAATGAATGACCAATAGACGGAAGTTTAATGTTGCAGAATTCAATTTCCACTTGCAGTCTGAATAAATACATACATGTACATCCTGCGACATTATTTTGCCAATACATAAACTTGAATTATAAATGAGAATAAGTGACTAAATAAATGTTTACGTTATTTTATTGTATTTTAGTACAAATTTATATCCTGTGAGTTAATAGATCTTTTATTTTATAATAAGTATGTTTGCTATTTCAATCTATCAGGCGCTTATATTATAATTTACTATAAAGTTTATTGTACATTAAATATTTATTATTTTTAAATACTAATTCCAAACTGTAGAAGTATAGTTCTTATTTTCGATAAAAATAATATTGAGGATTGCTTTTTATAAGGATATTTTTATCACTGTTTCTTTATTTTATCTATGTTTTAAGCATATCTAATTAAAATATATAAAACCGGGATATAGAGAGTTTTAACTTATTCCAACAATTTCCTCAACGTTTAGTAATCATAGGAACTTGGCCCAGTTGTTGCAGACACTCGACCTTGAAACTATACAACCATCGAACGGCGAACAGGTCATCCTACTACTTGAATGTAAGGAGCCCTTCATTAGGACAGTATGTCTATGTACACATAAAGGCGACTTTAAATGAATATGATTAAAGCAGGAAAACTATAATAATGATTGTGTACACGATGACGAAAGTAATTTAAATTACTAATATGATAAACGACAAAGGTTCAAACCCTTTAATCACACATTTATATATTTCCATTATGTATATTATTATAAAATATCATGAATGGTCTAAATTTCTTAGGTTTATATTCAACAAAGGCTATATATATGTGCCATTAAATCTTGTACTTAGAAAAAGTGGCTTAAGCACATCTTAGTTAACACTAATAGACGTAATAAAACCTTAAATAGAAGCATTAAAAATGCCTATTGGTTTGTCATATAATATGTAAAGATGTTTACTTTCAAAACTTTTATTACAAAAAAATGTCTTCTCCTGACAAATTTAATTTCCATGCGTTTGTTTAAGTTGGGATTTAAGTAATCGTATTCCTAAGTACAAAACAGCGGTGTACGCAAATAAAGATATGGTCTTAATAATATTCAATTGTGACAAAATCCTGCTCCAGAAGTTACCGTGAATGTTGGACCGGAATACGACGGTGCTGACGTCGTCGAACGACTGCGCCTGCGGTCGTAGCCAGCTGGAGAGACGGAGGAAAGCAGAGTGACCTGCCTCCAGTGCCCCAGTTACGTCGCCATCCCGGTAGATATCCAACGCCCCCCATTCGACTAGTTTAAGATTTTGTTTCTTTGTCCAACTCCTCAAGGCGATATAGTCACCACATTTTGGTATAAACAAATCGTCCACGTCGCTCTCTTTATAGCTCACAGGGTTCGCAGCATATTCACCAAACAGTCTCACCAGTTGCTCGATGACTTCTTGTTTAGAATCGATCCTGTCTTCGTCGCGTTGCTTGGCCAAATAACCAACGAGATACGAGTAGCGTGTTTTGCTTCCGGTTCCGGACAGCGAAGGCCTTTCCATTGCCCAGACAATCGGGCCGCGGATGCTCAGTATCTCGCCGCTGAAACCTTCCGTCCGCCAGAAGTCGGTCTCATATTGTATGGTAAACTTCTTGACCCGGCCAGGCAGCATGTACTGCGCGACCTCTGCGTTCTTTTCCGACAACAAGACAGGTTCGACGTGAATCTTATAAAGCTGATCAGGCCTTAAGGCCATGGCTAGTAGACGGCACACGTAATTATTCTCTCCGTTCATTGTTTCAAGGATAACATGTTCGTCAGAGTGAGTTCGGATTTGTTTGATAGATTTTGCTTGCAGCGTGATATCGGCCACGCTCTCCTGCAGCTTGTGCGCGATTCGCTTCCGGCAGTAACCCATTAGTTTTTCTCGAAATTTTGTGTTGCTGCCGTCGACGTAGTCTCTACAACCGTTGTTCCTGTAACATTGATGAAGATAGAACAGTACGGACACCGAGCTCGGAGGCACGCCGCAGACTAATCTGACCAAGGTTCTCATAATTTCTCTCGAAGTAGAGAAGAGCAGCGCTCCGCAAATATGGTTCTCCATGGTGGTGCGATCGTAATACAAAAGTTTCTGCCGCTCCAACTCAGAATTTCCTTTTGTTGCACGAAATAAGTGTCTCATACTCTCTTCGATGAGCCGTTGGTACTGGTTGAGCTCGAACTTCTCCAACACGTTCAAGTAGTCGAAATCGTGGAAGTTGTTCGTGCATTGTACAGTGCTCCCGTTGGTGTACTCGAACAGTTTGTTGAGAGTACTTGGGATCTCGGTCGGATAGAGAATGGAGTTGGGTATGGTAATGTTGAATTCTTTGGCATACATAAGTAGAAACCGTCGTGAGTAGTTCTCGAGGGTCAACAGCGTAGTGCCTTCGTTTTCCTTATCTATGCCCCTGATGTCGTCGTCGAAGAAGGTGACCATGTCGATTTTCGACATGCCCTTCGTCGGTGCGCTCGCCAGGTCTATAACGACGATATCCATGGTGTCGCCGAACTTCCTCTTTAGCTTGTGGGCCGTTACAATACCGGGCAGGCTGCACCCCAGTACGATAACATCCGCCTGTATATCGTCGCACTGCTCATCCTCAATGTCATATTTCGTGACCATATATACTCGCAGATAAATTTATGTAAATATAAATAAAATTGTATAAAACAACGTCAGAGAGACATTTCTTTATAATGGCAGATATGTCACTGTGTTAGAATAAAACGTTTTACTCATATGTCGCTGGAAATATAAACAACCGCAGTAGAATATTGTTATTTTTGTATTTAATATTTCTTTATTTAATTTGATACACTCCTTGTGAATGTCAAATACTTACCCAGTGTCCCACCTGTGGGAAAAATTAAGAGAAATGTCTATTATTATTTATTACAGGTACATTCGATTGGTTCGATGTAATTAACGCTTGAATAATCTTAACCTTCCTGCTGCAGACTCCGTAATATATATTTATCCAGAATTCTTAATTCTTATGTTAATATAGCTGATAAATACAGAAATTAAATAAATAATTTATAAATCGTCAAATGTATCGATATTACATATTAATGAAACTCGTCCGTTAAATCTTTGACAATCTGTGTTGCATTGGTTTGTTTCAAACATAGATTGTAAAAGCAGAAGTGACAATCAGCTTCGGGGATAAAACACGAATATTTAGATCAGATCATTTTTTTTGTAGAACTTTACGTTTCCTTTAAAAAAAATGTTATTGAAATTATTTTTCTCGTTAATGAATATATAGTCAGATTTACAGATATAGATTTAGGTCGTACAGTTTTAGTGCCGATTTACTGTTACAGGCTAGAGCGATGACGTGTGCTTGGTGGAAACTGCATGGAGTCAATATTGGCTAAACCTCGGCGTGAACGGCGGTCGGCACACTGTGTCTTGCGTGTCGCAATTGTGAATGTTTTGCGGGAATGAAGGAGCCCGTGCGTCATTTCGCAATGCGTTAAATACACCAACGTTTCCTCTACTGAGACGAGTGGAATAGTTTTCGGGTGAAGTTTAATTACTCATACCCTTGGCGTTTGGGGTGTAAGGGGTCCCTGCACAACAGCTCACGGGACCCAAGCCAACCTCACCTGCTCGCGGTGCACCCTGCTAACATCAAACGAGGCTCCGGCTCCGATCAACTCGCATTGGTCCAGCGTTGTGGGCAATGGCACAAATTTACCCATATGGACGTGTACAAGCGTGGAGATCTTTGGGAATGGCCTATGTCCATCAGTGGACGCCTATCGGCTGGTGATGATGATTGTCACTCGCCTCCTAAGAAATCTTTACGAAAACAATCTTGATAATAATACAAAATACCTAATTAAATAGATATTTTACCGTTATTTATGTTAGTCTTTGTTTTATTATTATATTATTCCTCCCTCGTGTAAATAGACTAGATATATAAATCCCCCACAACAATATACGAGACTCAAGGTAGCGTCGTGGGAAATAGCCTAAATCCCTTCATATGAATCCCTACTCGATCAATGTAGGAATCTTTGGGGGAGGACGAGAGAAGAGACGTCCAGCAGTGGACGTCTATCGGCTGATGATAATGATGAGATATATAAATAGAATGAGATGATTTACAACAACACGGTTAATATTTATATTTTCAAGAGTACTTTTGAGAAACAGTTTCACACACTTTTTGTGAGGTGACAGTCCATAGGCGTCGGTGATCACTTTCCATCAAGTGCCACGTTTGTCCACCAACTGCTGCCCTAAACGAAAATTGACTCAGAAAAAGTTACTTGTGAGTGTTTGGTGGACTGGCGCCGGTGTCGTTCACTGCAGCTTTCCAAAATCTGGCCAAACGATTACGGCAGATATCTATTGGCAGCAACTGCAGACCATGAAGGAAGAACTAGCTGCTAAACAACCGAGATTGGCCAATCGCTCTAGGCCACTGCTGCTTCACGACAACGCAACACCACCGCCATCACCACACACTGCACAACAAATGACCACTAAGTTAGATGAGCTACCATTGGAATGTCTGCGACATCCACTGTACTCCCCGGACCTTGCCCCAACAGATTACCATTTTTTACAGAATTTGGACAACTTCTTACAAGGAACAAAATTCAACTCCGCTGTGGCAGCTAAACCGCTTTCAAAGAGTTTATTGATTCTCGCCCCCCATGGTTTTTATAGTAAAGGGATCAATGAACTACCTATGAGATGTCAAAAGTGCATAGATAACAACGAAACTTACTTTGATTAATTAAATATATTTTACAAAAAAAAAAATGACTTTATATTCCCCCCCGTACAAAACGCCCATTTTATATGTAAGGACCTAATATTAGCTTCTTAAGTTTAACCATAACAATGAGGCGCTACTTAGGATATTTACACAGAATTAGCACCTCTATTTTAAACATGAAATGATAAGTAACAAGTTACTCTTTAATTAGTACCTGTTTTTAGATAGTCTAGACTTATACTAGCCAAACTATAGTTAGTAAACATTACTGTGTATATTGAAGGATGTTGTAGCTGGTGAAATTACTAGGGTACGCTAGGGTATTGTAAGTATACTGCGGTAGGTCTCTGTCGTCGGACACCGTCTAGGTAGGTACCACCGCAGCGCCTATTGCAGCCGACAAACAGGACTGTGCAAACATTACTGTGATCCGGTTTGAAGGGCGCTGTAGCTAGTGTAATTACAGGGATAACTACATTTTATGTCTCAAGGCGATGCGCACAATATGGTGTAAAGTTTATCATTCTAACTAACGCCAAGTCGTTATGGGCAGGCGTATCACTTACCATCAGGTGACCATCCTACTCGCCTTGTCGCTTAATAGAATAAAAAAAATATAAGAACAGTGTGCCATATCCTGGTTACAAGCACCATATTGTTAACGACGAGCGTTTCAATTACCATCCGGTGACCATTCAGCTAAGTGTAGGAAGTCTTCAACGCCCTCCACATGGACCGACGACATCATCAGAGCGGTCAGAAGTGGGTGGATGCGAGAAGCTGCGGATCATATTTGGTGGAAGACGTTGAGGAAGGTCTATATCCAGCAATGGATAATGATGATAATGATGACCATCCAGCTCGTCTAGTTATTTTAAGGGCGGTTAAGCTGACGTAGTGCTCCGAGAAAATTGCGTGTTCACACCGCTGTTCCACTCGCCCAATTTGCCTTCAGTCATGTCGATGGTAACACGAATCATGTCGGACAGGAGGCGGACGACTAAATTACGATAATCAGGGTGTACTGGTAGTAATCATGAATCATTTGGTGCGCGCGCCGCCGACGTAATAGCGACGTCAGCGGCACGCCCCTGACGGCCGGTACAAGGTCATCGCCGTTTGATGACACTATACCTCATCTCATTTACTCTGATCTACATATATATATCTATTTGTTATATGTGTCATGGTTTCTAAAGTCACGACTTTCGTTATTTATACCTCTTCTTAATTTATCTTTAATTATTACATAGACAGTCTTCATAAGCAGGGATCTATCACCAGAAAATAGGAGTTAGATCGTAAAGGAATGGTTTGAAGTATATACCATATCGTAAAACTACACTAATCACATACCCGTCAATTCAAATATTGTGGTTAAAAACCACTCTTCATCTATTAGTTTTTATCATCAACCAATAGACGTCCACTGCTGGGCATAAGCGTTCCGCAAAGAACTCCACAGATTTCGTTGAGGAGAATTGGGCCTTAGCCCACCACTCTGGGCTAGTTTTTTTTTTTATAATATTCCCTCTGCGTGTTGTGGGTCAGGGCCTTTAATTACAGTTTCACTTATCATCAAATTTTATATATACATTATTTATTTCTCATTCTCTCCTTTCATCCTTTCTTTTCTTTCATCCTCTACTTATCTATCATACTGTTATCTCCTTACATACTCCATCCCATTTCCTTCTTTCATACCTCCCGCAAGTGGAGACAGTCGCCTCTTCGGTTCTGTAACAAATCATCCCTGTTTGGCATATTTGTTTCTTTCCTTTTTTGTTCTTCTTCTCCTTCTTTTGTTTACTTTATATTTACATTTTTATTATCTACTTATTATTTATTTATTTATTTATTTAATTATTCTAATTCTTTACAATTTTTCCTTTCTTTGGTGTATAGCTTATCTTTATTTATTTAAATTTTTTTTATTTATTTATCTATACTCTGTTTTATTTCTTTTTATTGCATCTTTTATTACTGTTTTACAAAATTTGAGAAACATTTGGCGACTGGGCTAGTATGGCTTGCGATCAGAGCCTCGTTCGTTGATTAGCAGGTGAGGTTGGCTCGGATCCCGTGAGTTGTTGTGCGGGAACCCTTACACCTACTGTAAATAGTTTGAAAGAGTGAAACTAAATGTGTAAGTGGCAGTGATAGGCATTAACTGATTGCGTTATAACGAGTGTCCTCAAGTGGCCGGCGGACGACTGGATTGGATTGGACGCCATGCCTTATTACAAATAGCTGCTGCCGTTTGTATCGATGTGACGTGGCCATGAAGCGGGCGTTGTGTGTTCTTGACCCCGGCCTTACGGTGGCCTTGGCCTCGGGCACCGAAGGCAGCGCTCTGTGCTGAAATGGTTTAGTAATATATATTGGAATCATATTTTAACGTTAAAGGAAACTTGTTGATAAAGGTGTATTAAGGATTATTTGTAACTAAAATGAAAATTGTTAAAGTTGACAACACTTTAAATTGATGGCAACGTTTTATCACTGCTTCATTCTTGAGTTATCAGTCAAGTCAGTCATAAAAAGAAACAGGGGAGCAAATGGTTTCTCTGTTTCTTTTGGATATAATTCAGCGACGAGAGGAGGGGGACGTTCCCCTGACGGTAATTGATACGCCCGCCCATAACAATGTCGCGCTATTTAGCATATTACATATTACTGTGTTCAGGTATGTAGGGCGCTGTAGCTACTGTAATTACTGGGGTAACGAGACAACATCTTATGTCTTAAGGCGACGAGCACAATGTATAATAATATATAATATGCTAAATATTGCGACATTGTTATGGGCAAGCGTAACGCTTACCTTCAGGTGAACGTCTTGCTTGTCTTTTGCTTCGTGGAATATTAAAAAAAAAAAATCGAGCTTAACAAGAAAACATGACGCCCATTAAACTACACAGTTACTCGCTTCGCGCGACAGACGTATAATAAAGTATTATTTGTACGTTTATATATAAACCGCACATAATATAATATATACTAATATAATATAATAAATGTCTTCTTGAATTTATATCTTCAATCTTGTTGGCAATACTGGCAAATAGCCAAGTCGCCACGCGGTTTAGACAGACCTAGATGTTTGACCTTTTTTTTTACTATTTATTAACGTAGGGGAATCTTCTTAAAAGATACCCTGCTTCTGGGGGAAAGACAAGGTTACATGGGACTTCTACCCACTAAAACCCCCTTGGTGGTCACCGTCAGTGTATTAGGAGAGGCTTCGGGGTCTCCTACGGAACGCATTGGTGCCCCCTGCACTCTGGCTAAAACAACCCACGGAAGAACAACAAATACAAGACCACAATGTATTTGTTTTTCTCCTAAGGGTCGCTTATCGAGTTCTGAGGACCCGCACCCTCAAGGCTCACGAACCTGAGAACCTTTTTAGTCGTTTTGTACGACAGGCTGGAATACCTTAGACCCATTCTTAATAACCCGAGAATACAAGGTTGCGATGTTTGACCTACTTTATATCATATACTTTCCAGATGTAAGGGGTCCCGCATAACCACTCACAAGACCCTAGCCAATCTCACTTGCTAGTGATGTGCCCTGCTAATCAACAAACGAGGCTCTGGCTCTCACCAACACGTATTGATTCAGTGTGGTGGGAAATGCAAAAATCTACTCCACAGTGCCCGCCGGTACCGGAGGCTATGCTGAGTGTGGACTATTCAATGTGAAGATATTTGGGGGGAAGATCAGCAGAAGTCCAGCAATGTTTGTCTATCGGCTAACGACAATCGAAAAAGTAAATAACGTAATTAAAGTTCTAGCAATTGTTCAATCACAACCATCATCATAAGTACGCGTTAGTCTTTTCTAGAATGTAATTCCTCTGCTTCTTTCATCTGATCTTTCTAATCTGTAATCGCTTTGTCTAGAGATAGGGTTCCTACAAATATTAAATCTTTAAATTAAATTTCTTGCAGTGTGAAGTTGACAATGGCAGGACGATAACAATGCGGTCGTGGCAGCAGGTTGGATACTTGCGCAAGTTTAAGTTCTGTAAGCTCTTATCACCATCTAAACTCTACTGATTATGTAGCCCCTGAATTGAATCGAGTATATTCGTATTACAAGGACTTATTGCATACCTTTTGACACCTTTCACCAACAGATAATGCACAAGCGCACACGCAATAACTTCACATGCTAGTTAATTGATTACTCTTATATACTTAGATCCCGCAGCGTGTAAATGCGTGGTGAATACAGGAGTTATGGACTCTGGAAGGGAATGGTGATTACTCGGTTATATTTGTGAAAACTTCTTTATTTAAAATGCCTACTTTTCAATTATTTATTAATTATTAAGGTACACGGTTAGGGTACACCAGGCGGACTTAATATTGTAATCAATAATAGTTAATGGCAACCCTGAGAGGCAAGAAATATTGCAGGTGGGCTCAGAAATAATATAATAGATCATTCTTGATACATAGTTTATATATATAGTAATATTAAAATAATAAGTCGGCACAAATAACTCTGCATATTATATATAAGCATAGAAAACACCTAAATATATTTATATACTTCTTCAGCTTCAAATTGGAGGCTCGCTTAACATCTAATGACGTAGCCATGCCAGAGGAGTCTTGGCTGAATACTATAAGATGAATTATTTGTAATATTTTGTATATATCTGTTGGTGGGTGGTGAGACTTGACATGATCGTGTGTGTGTTTTATTATTAGAATATATGTTGGCTTTGGTAGTGTGTGAGTAGAATGTAGTGTATTTCGATAGTTGCCTGAATGAAATATGTAACCTTTTCACAATGTGGATGCGGTGAATAAATTCGCGATAAGTTTGCGGCGCCTCGGCCCGTCTGGGAAGCAGCCGGCGACGTGCGCCCGCGCACGTACGCCACCCTCCCGCACTGTTTCCATTCTCACATACGATTAGTGAAACTTCCAAATACTTATCGTATAACATTGATTAATCTTATTGTTCAAAGAGCGATTTTATCTAATATTTAACAATTTTTAAACAACAATTAAATCTGCTTTTGTCTAAACACAAATATTTAAATTATAATCAGAAAAGAAGTTTTATCGTTTTCGTTGAAGTCGAATTCTTAACAACAAAAAAATTATTACGATATTTTTGTATCATGAAGCACAGATACACGAACACTCGGTTTAATCTTATAACAGCTCTCATAATTTCGGTTGTCATTTATTTTACTCATAATAATTAAAACCATGCGTTGACACGAGTAACAGGATAATCAAATACTGATCTTCCTCACTTTTCACGGCTCCATTACAGCTGGAAAAGATAATGTAAGAGACGTCTTATTCACTCCATACTCGCAGGCTACTTACATCCAGAACAAGTTTATCAAGGCCATCGGGAGATCGATCGATCGTCAAAAAGTTATGAGCGGAAACACATAATTAAAACTTCCTTATTGTCATTGGTTAAACATCATATACCGTTGATTATAATCAAACATACCCTACCTGTATTTACGTATAACATAATTTTATTTGCCTTAGATAATACATATTACATGGACAGTAATGATTTACTTATCTAAAAAACAACGATTAGAGTTTGATGTATTAATTACGAGAAGTTATCATTCTATGCACCACCCACCATATTTCTATATGGGTTAAAGTCCATTCGATAAACATTTAACTTCCTATTGTATTTTATTTCGTAATATTACTTTCGTCATCACAAATATATAGGTCCTTTGGTTTTTATATGATTTCTTTCTTAAACATACCTTTAACTAAGCTAATG
This sequence comes from Ornithoptera alexandrae, assembly GCA_029030555.1. NCBI lineage: Eukaryota > Metazoa > Arthropoda > Insecta > Lepidoptera > Papilionidae > Ornithoptera > Ornithoptera alexandrae. Next base: position 12,756,361 of record JARDVY010000288.1, on the reverse strand, counting down.
GAAACAATAGCATCAGTTTGAATCCTTAGCAATTTTAATACCCAATCACATTGCAGTCATATATCTGCCTTTGTATCTGTGAAACAGTTGCTCCTTTTGCCTGATCCAGTCCTTTAAAAAGTGACCCCAATATGTTATTATTTTAATTAAAAAAACCATTTTATCTGATAAAGAATTATTAGTTTATAAAGAAGCAGATTCACAGTTTTACTGTGTATCTCAATGCTATAAACACAGTGGCGATGCTGTGTATATCATTCTAACTAGAGTATCCTTCTACTGGTCTCCTCGCTACGTCGTATAAAGTAAAAACAATCTTTTCTTTCTGTATATCAGCGGTATTTAAGATTCTTTTGGAGGATGACTCGGATTATTTCCTATAATCAACATGAAGGACGAAATTGATTTGATTTGATAGTTTTTGTCTTACACTTGTATCTATGCAGAAATAATTTGTTATCTTATTAATGGTTTATTCGTTAATAGATTTTTTAATATGGATTAGTTTATCGCACCCGTTATATAGTAATACGACGTAATCAATTACCACCACGAGGTGATCAGATTAGACTTAGCTAATAATAGAATTCCAATCTCATTACTATACTACATTTTGCGAGAAGATGTTAAATTTTATATACAACTAGCTGTTTCTCATCCGCTTTGCTGGTTGTAATATAGAATTAGACTTGAAATTTGTCTGAAATAGTTCTTGAAACTGCTACTGCAAATGACTTTCTATACCAACCATTACTACAGCAACCTCATAAATAATACAAAATGATAATGTTTATAAAAGTTAATTAGAAATAAAACGTTGAAGTATCTATGAAATTCAAATAATAAATAGCCTAACCATGACAGATCCTTCTGCGTCGAATACTCATTATCCCATGTCAATAGGTTCACTAGTTTTCACGTGATTGGCGAAGAAATTAGAAGGTTTTATTTCATTTACTCTTTATCATCAGCGTGCTACAAAAAGCCAAATTCCATCCTCACTACTGGATGAATGGAAATTCAGGCACAACTTTTTATCGTGCGCAATTACTTTGGCGAATCTGTTCCGATCAAATATACTATTAAGGGATCTTCGTGGGCTTACCCTTATCTTAAAGATAAGCAACGCACCCACCATTCCCCGAGTGTTGCTAATGGCAACGGTTATTGGAACACACTCGTTCATCAAAACAACTGATGCCGTTTTGTGTTCAAGCTGAACAAATTATCAGGCTGCAGTCTCCTGTGAGTTTTTATCTACAATGGACTAACTGGTGTTCAGTAACATTTGGGGCTCGTGATAAAGTTTTCGTATATGAACAATGGGAACAACGTGATGCTGTTATGACTACAGATTTACGGTAAGGTCGATAGCTACTGATTTCAAGGGAGCATCATTATTACACACCATCAGGTGACTATTCCATACACCTCTAATCATAGAGATTTACTTTAAGCTGATATTCTTTTGTCTCGCAAAGGTATAATATAAACGAGTAATTAGTAAGTCTAATTTAAGATTTTTTGTTCATATATTTTCGTTTTTTTCTGTCAAAGTTATAAATTTTGTTTTGACATCGTTCGTAATTTTTTTACTTGTTTGTTTCGCTAATTTCTATTGTGTTGTCTATATTAGGAAGTTAGTAACTTAATACATGTAAATATATATTCTTAGGCCGATATATCGGCTGATGATGATGATGATATATTCTTTCGTGTTAATGTGTATATACATGTTACATTATGTTACAGGCTCCAGTACAAATTTAGCATTGCAGTTTATAGTTATCTATCTACATATCATCAGGCATGTATACGTTATATTATTATGGAATAAACGGAGTAAGTATGAGTGCCTTAGTGGGGTTTTCATATTTGATCAGTTTGGGGTGGAAACCTTAGGAACATGGGGTCCGAACTATTTAGAGATATTACCAAAAAACTATTCGAAGCCACCCAAAGTAACTACGTGGCACAAAGAATAAGGCTCGCCATTCAACGAGGCAATTCAATTAGTTTACTTGGTTTCTGCCGGACGGGGATGCTTTGGTGCTTTTTTATTTAAAGTTACATCAACTAAGTAATACTACATATTATTTAAAAGTATTAATAAAGTCTTGTTTAAAAGCTACTTATACATTTACAGACGCTAACGGCAATTCAATATTATTTAAATATACTTTATTATAGATAAAGATATATGTAAGTAAAAATACCTAAAGCTATAGCAAGTATCTTCACACACAGACAACATGGTATCCGGTACCGCTGGGCGCTAGGGGCTGTTGTCTGTGTGTGTTGAGATTTTTGAGGGATGCCTTAGTCCTGCAGTGGATGTCTATCGGCTGATCATGATGATGATAGCATGTTTAGCGAATGCTGGAAAAAAAATTATTAGAGCGAAAAATTTAAATGTAGTTAAAAATAATTTTTTTCGTTTGTTATATATATATTTTATTAATCTATTGTACCGGATAAATATTTTTTTTTGATTTTTGGTGTTCAGCGTTGTGCGGTGACGGATGTCGTGCCGTGCGACAACGGGAACGCGGCCCGTTGCGGCGGTCGGCCGCGCGAATCGAGCCGGTCCCCACTAGCCGCCAATAGCGGGTGCGCGCGCACGCGGGCCTGCGCGCCGACACGGGACACCCATTGCGATACCCCGCACAGACCCTCGTGACGGCTCGGTTACGTATCATTTAATACTTCCAATTTCAAATGCTACCTAACTATGCCAAATAAACCGTTCATGTACTTGCGTGCACAAATGTGAACGTTTACTCGTTGTGCCTGTCGATAGCTCCTTTTTGTTATTATCCTAGCTGCTCCCCGCCCGCTTTGTTGGCTATAATTACCTCCCAGCGCCTCTCCACCCTCGGCTACTTCCCGAAATTTGGAGAAACCCCCCGCAACTCTGGAGAAAGAATTTTGAAAAATCATTAGCTGACCTTTATTCGGCAATAGTAATATTAATACCAAATTAGTATGATACTTATTTATACTTGTTAAACGTTTAGTGATAAATGAATACTTTAAGTCTCCAGGCCTTATGGTTGTTGAGATATCGTGGTGACTGTCTACATGTAATGGCAACAGAGACTTACCACCAGTAAACTCTCTAGATGATCGCAGCTCTAAATGTTGGTGACGACCATCGCAGTTCCTGTTACCGTTTATGTTGAGGTTAGACGCTGTTGTGTCACCTTCTTCACATGACTAGCGACCAGACCATTACCAGCTACAAAACATTTAAAGCCTTATAAAATACATATAACATATGCAGTCATTATCATCAGTCGACAGCCGTCAACTGCTGGACATAGGCTTCTCCAAGGATTTCCACGTCGATCGGACTTGCGTTGGCCGCATCATCGGCACCTGGGGCCGTCGTTTGTAGGGGTTTTTTTAAGGGGGGACTTAAGCCATTTTCCACCACGCCGGCCTAATGCGGGTTGGTGGGAGGCCTGTGCGATAATTTATTCTAATGTATTAAAAATGTCCGTATAACAGGCAATTTGTTGTTCGTGCATGAAATATTATAAAAATTTCAATAATTTTACATAATCATGATTAATCATTACTAATCTTCTTTTTATACTCATCATTCACAATCATTACTCACGTTAATTTTCTTAACTATCATATAATAATAAATATACTTGGAGAATTATTGATACAGTCTTAAAGAGCAAAAGGTCAGGATCAATAATCTCTAAAACTAATATACTTATTACTATCATTATCATCAGTCCATGGACGTCCACAGCTAGACACAAGGTTTCACTGAAGAATACCACCACAATTGGTCCAGTTCTGCCCAAATCTTTCCTCTCCTTTCAACTTTCACCAGATCCTTGAAAAGTGCTACAACCAGGTTGATGCCGGTCACCAACTACGTAGGTACGGTACTGCTTCAGCTCTCTTTCTGCTGTCAAACTAGAACTGTCGATGATGAGAGATAGATCTGCTCGTAACCACATGGTTCTAGTTAGGATAAAATACACGACACCGCACTGGGGTGTAAGGGGTTCCGCACAACAACTCACCTGCTCGCGGTGCACCCTGCTAATCAACAAACGTGGCTCTGGCTCCCACCTGGAAAGTGGCTTAAATCCATCCATATGAACCCCTAAAAACGACGGCTGTACCGGAAGCTATGCTGATTGTGTGTACATGATTGGCAGAGGCCTATGTCCAGCAGTGGACGTCTATCGGCGCATGATGATGGTAATGATGATGATGACTCAATACCACATTGTGCTCAATACATGATGATATTACCTCGTTGTCGTATACTTCTAACCGGAACGCAGTACTTACACACTAGTGTTTGGCGGTAGAAATAAGAGTTCCTAGGTTACCCACCTAGACGGTGTCTACCAATAGAGATACACCATCAGTACAGGTGAACGACAGGTGAACGTCCTGATAGTCTCGTGACTTGCCATATAAAAGAAAACCGTATGATTTATTTAACTGATCTATAAACATTGTATCATTATATTGTAGGAGTTATGGTTGTTTTATGAGCCGTAGCGAATGCGCGGCCGCCGTGAAACGTTTATGGGGTACCGTTAAATCATCATCATCATCATCACTAGTAGGTGCCCTCTTCAAACTGAAATTTGACGATTAGTTTGAGAAAACCAATTCGATCCTCAGCTATTCTTTTTAACTGATGGTATTAAACGCGGTCTAGTCCTTTATGTCGTCGAACCATTTCTTGCACCGTCTACCTGATGCTCGTTATCCAGGAATTTCGCCCTCCAAGATCAACCTTGGGGACTCATAAAGGGATCCTCTTTGAAGGTGTCCGAAAAATTTAACCTTTTCGTTGCATATCGGTTGTCATCAGCGTACGTTTGTAGTTAAACGAGTGTTCGTGTATCAACAGAAACCCGCGAGGAATCAAATTTTCTATTATAAACAGATTTTTTTTATATATAATTAAGCGACGAGATGAGCGGCACGTTCACCTGATGGTAAGAGATACGCGCGCCCATAACAACGCGGCGCTAGTTAAGATGGTATGCAGTGCACCATATTGCGCTCGTCGCCTGAGACAAGATGTTAAGTCTGGATACCGCAGTAATTACACTTGCTACAGCGCCTTTCAAACCGGAACACAGTAATGTTTGCACAGTACTGTTTGGCAAACAACATTCAAGGGTTTTGTCAACAATCACCACGCTTGGCAGGTGAGTTGGTGATCGCAGTACTGACTCTATCGCTGCTGTCCGATTACGGTCTGTAGTATTTAAGTCAGCCAAGGCTAAATGGTTATACTGCCATTAGTCGGTCAGCCTCGTTGGTCAATCTGCAGGATGCACCACGGGCAGATGAGGATATTGATTGGGACTGAGTCTCCTCCTTACACCCTAGCTACTCCTCCTGAAAACAGCGCAAGACCGTGCTTTGTGGAACATATTACAAGATACCTATGTCCAGCTGTGGACGTCCATCGGTTGAAATGACGATGATGATCAATCGGACGCGTAGTGTTTTTGTGCTTTAAAGTAAACACATCGTTAGGGCCAAACTTTTCTGCAACTGTTAAGGTCTAGACAGAGGCTAAGGCAGATTGGACTTGGAGCCGAAACTGACAGGATGATGATGGTTATATAATTTATCTCTAAGGTAGGTCTCTGTTGCCGGAGACCGTCTAGGTAGGTACCACCACAACTCCTATTGCAGCCGACAAACAGTACTATGCAAATATTATTGTGTTCCGGTGCGAAGGGCGCTGTGGCTAATGTAATTACTTGAGTAACGATACTCAACATCTTGTCTCAAGGCGACGAGCACATTGTGGTGCAGTATATTATGTTGTTATGGGCGGTCGTATCACTTACCATCAGGTGAACGTCCTGATCGTCACGTCGCTTTGTAGAATAAAAAAGAAAGACAGAAGATTTTGAAATTTATAAATAAAGTCGGAAATTAAAATGGCGACAAAAGATCTGGGTGTTCGTAAACAGGCGGCTGATTTGAAAATAGCGTCGCTATTTCCGTCGCCGGCGGCGGTCCCGTGGGAGCGTCACGAGGGCCGTGGCATTGGAGTACATGCTCAAAACTCGTTGGAGATCTGTGCTCATGATCCGTGGGCGTGCGCTGACTCACCAGCTAGGAGTCGCAGGGAGCCGTCATCTCTTCCTCGTGTCATTTCCTCAGTAGGTGATTCAGCCGCGATCTAACAACCTCATCCTGCATGTCGCTTTGTACTGCAAATTTAAGGGTGACTTTAATTAAATTTATTTTTAAATTTTTATTTGTGGTGAAGTTTAATAACAATTGAAAAACCTTTTTTGTTAGAGACAACGAAATATAGATAATCAATAGTTATAAATATGATATAGTTTTATGGTGCTGCTGGTGAAGGTCGCGGGAAACCGCCGGATGTGAGCAAAGCAAAATCGATGTGGAGATCTTTGGGGAGAGGCCTTTGTGCAGCAATAGAGGTTTATCAGCTGATGCTTATTTGATAGCTTTATATCTAATGCTGCGCAATAACTGTGCCAGTAGCCGTACCCGGAAACGGCTTGGAAGACACGCACATACACACAAAGCTGCGTCGTCTTCATAGCAATTAAATGGTAGTCTAGACGGCTGTAGGAAATCCTAGATCTGAAATGTAAGTAAACTAGTCTCACTTGTGGAATAGTTTCGTAATGTTTGCAAACTACTTGCAGTAGATATGGACGAATGAAAGTGTTGTATAGTGTACTGATAAATGTTTGCCAGAAGATCTAAAAGCAGACATCATTTATCCAGATATATTTTGGACAGTTCAATCATTACGAAGATAACAAACGTTTGAATATTGAATATTATAATATAATAAAGGGTAATAGTAATCAGTTGTCGGTGTTTGACCACATTCGTAAAATATTGTGTAAGCCTCTTGAAGTATTGATTACCGACCTTCGATGAATTATACAATCCATGACTTGAAGAGCTGGTTTACCCCGAAGGACTGTAGATTAATTTATAAAACGGAAATTGTCTAAAAAATAACTAGATACACAGTTTATCAGCAGACGCTGATTACAATAATTTTCTACCTTCGACAGGACACTTAAATCCTACTCTCCCAAAAGATATATTTCTTGATAGCAGTATGTATGTTCTCTGATGATTTTTGATGCTGTTAATCATTCGATTGACTTATATTGAACATCAGTTAATAAGCTGGTGTACACAACTTGAACAACAGTGTACTATTTACGTATAATCTAGTATCTCATCATCATCAGTCGACAGATATTCACTGTTGCATCATATCGTACCATGAGTCACTTTATATGTTTGACTAATTATTGTTTAAAAATATCTTCATTTTCGCATACATTTGAGTCAGCTATTTATATTTATATAAAGACCTGTAATAGTGAATTATTTATTAGTCGACTGATAATAAAGATACGTTTATATGTACGAGTTTGATCGAACGTAATATGGCGATAAGAGCAAGCAGTGATAAGTTCTTTCGTGTCCTTCGTATAAGGAAGTATCAATATAAAATTCTTTACACGGAAAAGGAACAACAGACGCAGTAACAAACTATATTGTTAAAGCACGGGAAGCAGGATATTTGCATGGATAACTCGACTGCAATTTATTTTGATAGACGAGTTATTAAATCTCCTTACCCTAATAGTTTCACAAGCGTCATCATAACTTTAAAGTCTACCTAGGCAGTTCCTCACCCACACACTTCCACACGAACACTCCTCACAGTTCCTCGTTAAAAAAGACCTTCGATCAGTAAAATAATATCTTGATTCTGCTGCTGATAAGTTCAAAATTACTGAGGTAATTTATTATGTAAATATCCTAACTACCATCATATTTATGAGACTGTTACATCTGTCAAAGTCTCGCTCGCTTTCTCATACCTTTCGTTTACTGTGTATATATCAGTTACACTTTTTAATAAAAAAAAAATATAAATGAGTTTTTTTTTAATCTGTTATAAAGATTGATATCATTAATTGAATTCAAACCGCAGATGAGCTGATGATGCCGGATGTTACCACTGCGCGTGGCGTTAACGTCAACTTAATGTCGTCCATGCCAATAATTTCACCCTTTAAACCTTTTTTTTTTTAAAGCTTTCATTTGTGCCAAACGGTCGCTCTCTCGTGCCCCAACTGGTTCTGGGATGTTTCTTATACACCAGCTCGTGCGTTTTGTACATTTTGGGGTTCCTTATAAAAATTATTAATCACATAATACACCCAGAAAATACCTGATAATCGATACACACTGGTGGGAGGACTCTGTTGCCGGAGACGGTCTAGGTAGGTATCACCGCAGCGGCTATTGCAGCCGACAAACAGCAATGTGCAAACATTAATTTGTTCAGGTTTGAAGGGCGCTGTAGCTAGTGTAATTACTGGGGTAATGAGACTCGACGTCTTATGTCACAGGACGACGAGCGCAGTGTGTACCATTCTAGATAGCGCCGCGTTGTTATGGGTGGGCTTATTACTTACCATCAGATGACCGTCTCGCTCGTCTCGTCGCTTAAAAAAAAATGTTTTACTGTGATTCGATAGTTAACTGCTTAAATAGTAACACGGTCCATCCTGACTATCCTCCACGTAGTTATGTGCAGGGATATCATTTACGATCAGGTCAATGTCAAAGTTCTACAGTAATATCTATCTATCGCCCTACAGCATTAAGTATCAGTATCGGAAGGAAACACCCGTCGGTCCATTCAACTCCTCGTAAACTATTTTCCAGTATATTTTCTTTTTAATCGTTCCCCTGCGGGTGGTGGGTCAGGGTCTTTAGAGTACATTACATTTACCATCAGTATTTTCTAGCTATATTTCTTACTCATACTCATCTTTCATTCTTACCTCTCTTTTATGCTCTGCTCATCTTTCAAACTTCATATCTCTATCATTCACCACTCCAATTCCTCCCTCTCTGGAGCGAAGACCGTCCATCGTCCCGTGCTTGTCTTCCGAACGGAAGAAGACCTGAAAAGCACGAATCTTTTTCTGCATTCATTCTTGTGCATTTCCTTCTTTTTTCTAGTTTACTTAATTTACTTTTTATGCTTATTATAATTTTTTGTTTTTCTTACTTGGTTATTATTATTCTAGTATCACAGATTTTTATTTTTATTTATTATATCTGTTACAGCCGTTCTGCAAAACTTCAGGAACACGACGACGTATCTTCCATATTTTTTTTGTACTTCTTTTTCTCATTCCCACAGTTTTGTTGGGCTGAGGCCTATTTACACGGTCATTTACCATCTTATTTTGCATTTCCTATTTCCTCATTCTCCTCTTTCACTGTTCCTTTCCTTTCATTCCAGTAATCTCTTTCATATTATCATCCTCTGTCATGCTTCATCCTATTTCCTTCCGGCATACATCTCCCATAAATGAGGACACAGTCCGTTCTTTACACGTCTACACTTTCTTAATACATATTATCACAGTTTTTCCTCGTTACATTTCTTTTTATTTCCTTATCTTTATTCCTTGTTGTTGTTTGTTTTCCTACACTTTTTTCCTCTAATTTTATTTCTTACTCCTTACTTATGTTTTGTTCCGTCCTATCCCTTTTTTAATTACCCTTCCAATATATTACGAACAGCAAAATTCGAATATGAAGTTGGTAAGTATGATGTTTGTATAAATGTTCGACTATATCCGAACCCTGAACTGGAGGTTCCCAATTATCCACACGAACGCTTGCAAACTTGATAATGTAAAAGATAATCATCGCTTCCTTTTCCGACATTTGCAAAATGGCGTCTCTTTTTTTACTCACGCAAACCTCTTTAAATGAAAGGATCAGATTTCAATTCATCGTCATGTGTTGTCACAATATTTAGTTTATAAATATTATTTTCAGTCAATCTGTCGAAGATCGTTATAGGATGCAGTGTATGTCATCCTATGTAATATTACTTACTACAGCTATAGTGTACTTTCGAATCCGGTCCTACAATCCTGTTCAATAATTTTGCGCACCAAATCATTCTGGTGTAAGGGTTCCTGCACAACAACTCAAGTGACCCAAGCCAACATTACCTGCTCGTGGCAGCCTGCTAATCAGCAAACGAGGCTCTAACTCCCATTAACCCGCGTGGGGCCAGCGTGGTAGGAACTGCTCCAAATCACTCTATATGAATACCCACCCTATCTAGATGGTAATGTTTACGGGAGACCAATATCCAGCAGTGGACGTTTATCGCATGATGATGATGGTGATATATATATATATCATTGGTCCTTTTTTATTTTCTATAATGTTAACATTTGACCTTGTCTTCATACAATCTTAAGTGACAATTTGGCCAAAAATAGTAACATGCGCTTGCGCAGAATCATCATTATTGGGCACCCTTTTCAAACTGAAGTTGGCCCAGAAAATCCTATCATATATTGACATCCAGTACACAGCGATGCTTCCACAGGGACAGATTTATAATACGCAGACGATAGCAAGGCAGACAAGTTTGTATAACTTCCTATCACGAACTAAATACTACATTATGTTGTCCTGGAACCAAACCAGGGACTACATTGTTATGAAGCAGGCGCTAACCACTGCACCACGGAGACGGTCATTTGTTAAATTAACATAATTGTCCCTTTCGTGAACGAAACAATGAAGCATAATTAAACTTATATCATTAATGTTTTGCAGTACATTGTTATAAATAATGAGCCTGGCTAAAACGGGTTGCTTTCGTAACTGTAACGTAACACGAAAATGTTTCTGGATTAATTCCACTCCCTCCCTCCACCTTACCCCTAAGTTGCATGAAAACAAATCGATGGTTGATTTTATGGTTTACGTGTAAATCAAAGGTAGGTGATGTTAATTAAGTGATGTATAGCTAAAGATGCTGGGCCATCAACAAGCAGCACCTTCATAAACTTCACATTTTGGAAATGTTTGTATTGCTTTAGTCAGCAAATGTCATCTTATTAGACAAAATAAGAATCGCATATAGATTTTTAGATTTAATTGACAATGAGCAGAAGTCGGAGAGCTAACAGCATTTGGGGTAGTAACGTCCCCAAATGGCCGCCGAATGACCTAAGTCATAGTGCTGGATAGATCTACGTCCAGCAGTGAATGTCTGTCAGCTGATAATGATAAAGAAACAAATACACCAGAGGTAGCTTTAACTTTCCTCCGATTATTGGTGAAGTCACTGAACGAGGCTTAAGATAATACGAACATGTTTAAAGATTACCATAAGGGCAAAGGTCATTAAAGCTTTCAACTTGATAAATACAAAGTTAAAAGGAAACTGAAAAAGACAACAACTATACAAAAGTCTCATCAAATCAAGCTCCTTCAAGACAAGGAAGGGAATAAAGACAGCAGAGAAGGAGTATATTACTCATGCTCATGACAGGAATTCCAGAATTTACGAAAAGGGTGCAACAGTAAAACGAAATTAATGGTGATGCTGTAGTAGTAAACAATTTAAAAGGAACATTTTATTACTATACAGTGATAAATAAAAATATGTGAAGAAATTTAAACGCGTAAGAGATCTTAAATCATTAGGCTTCGAGGTGTGCGCAAACGCAGCCATCTCATCATATTCGGCAGGATATCTCGTAATGAATGTTAGTGTTTATCGCTATATTTTTACTTAATTACAGTAAGAGTAATATTATAAATATTACATCCCATATCTTTGTAGTGGAGATGAGCAAAAAGCTCCAAAAATATTGTTTTAATGAATAATGGTTATCGGCCCCATATGAATCCCCTATCCGTTGTGGAGATCTTTGGGAGAGTCTATCGGCTGATAATGAATTGTATGGTTTATATATAAGATCCAAGAATATAAAAGTCAAAACATTGATTGAAGGTGGCCACTTTAAGACATGGGGATCAAGACTTAAGACGAAGGACTTATTATGGATTAATATTTTTCTTTCAACCCCTATAACTATTTTTATCCTAACACGAAAAATTAGCAATTGCTTTGTTTAGTGACATACTTATTTCTGTATGTCTGTGTCTGCATAACAGCTTCCAACTGGTGAAAGATTTATTACATATTATTTTTTTTTTGATTGAGGCAAAACTTGTTTTTTTTTTTTTTTTTTTCAATGTCTATCATATTCCTTTTCCAAATTCATCAGTCGCCCAGCAGGCGTATGCTGTGTAACATAGAAAGCTTATGCTTTGATTCCAATGTAGCTTCAAATTGTAACTTACTTGTTACCCGGCTAGCATCCTAATTTTGTAAATGAGTTTTAGATTAATATCAAGAAAATTGGCGAGTAATAAGGGAGTAAGTAAATAGGGAAGGGTAGATGGGAGAAACTGAGAATCACATTTGGTGGAAGACATTGGGGAAGGTCTATTTCGAGCAGTGAATAAACAAAGGCTGATAACGATGATGATGATGATCAAGAAAATATTGATGATATTATAATAAAATATTCGAAGTCTTGAAGATTATGATTTTTGATCGCATTCCACTTCGTCATTATATAAATATTTGAACAACATTTAGAAACGCGGCTACGCAGTAATGCACAACAGGTAAAGGGGATTTACTGAGAATCATTTCTCTTCTCTGTATTTAAGAGGAAGCGAGAATAAAAAAAATATTAAAGAAAAAATTTGTTCAACAATAAAAATAAACTATAATGTTTGATATAATTTAGTTTTAATAAGGAGGAAGAGGGGTGTAATAGCATCCGCATAACAACTCACGGGACCCAGCTCATGGTGCACCCTGCTGATCAACAAACGAGGCTCTGGCTCCCACTAACCCACATTGGGCTAGCGTGGTGGGAAATCGCCCAAGTCCCCCCCATATGAACGTTTACATATGGCGGCGCTTGGTTTCCGACGATGCGGGCAGAGCCGGACTGATCTATAAGAGTATCTTTCGCGGAGGCCTATTTCCAGCAGTGGACATATGTCAATTGATGATGATGATGAATAAGGTAGAATGTTTTTGTGTTATTCGGCCACAGGACAGGCTTGCCTAATGTGGAGCCATCGGTAAATGACTGTTGGACATTGCCTTCAGTCAATGGCAATGTAAACAAATTCAAAATCACGTTTCTATCACATATTTACAATTAATGGAACTATGGCATTGCTAATTTATCAAAATTCACTATAAACACTTATATACTATTTTTACTATAAACTCTATATATATAAAAAAATTTTAACCTCCCGAGCTTGTTAGACATCGGCGGCACGCTCAAATCAATTTAGAGATGATGATATCATTGGCAATCATGGAGATCAGTGATGGGAAGTTCTAAGTAGATTGATATTGTCATCTTTTTGCACACTCACGGTCATGTCTGTACGATGCGACGATGATCAGTAATCACTGTTCTATCATTTATGTACTAATATTTAATCAATCGCATAAGCAAAAAATCAATAGTATTTTTTTGGAACAAAGATGAATTGAATGAAAGATACATTGAAGTTTTAGCAGGAAATTGGTGCAGTGGTGATCTCAACAAAGGCAGGGTACTTGACAATACAGAGCCACTTCATCGTCATGCACTTCAAGAGCCTTTATATTAAAGGAAAGCCCAACATCAGATTGCAATAGATAGGTAATTCCTAACCGAGTGATGTGATATAATTTAATTAATATGACGTAAAATACGGGTAAATACGTAAATCCCCAGTTATTGTTCGTATTGGATTAAAAATAAACCTTCTGATGACGAAGGATGAGGTGCATGAGTAATATGTTCCATCTGAAACTTTTAAGATAACCTATACACTAGAGATGTAACTTATAACATTTAAATCCAGTAAACGTATTTCCATAACATTCTCTATTACCGGCACTGAAAGAACAGGTGTTCAACTTGTTTTTAGTTTAAACCGTGAGAACTAGATTCAATTGCTGAAATGGATTTTGTTTGAAATTTCATCAGCACAGGTCTCAATCCTCATTCGATTCATCCTCAATCGATCTTGCGTTACCTTTAACCAGCTGTATCCCGCGTTCAAAAATTATAAGTGTAAATTTTTGTTCATGGAACTCTTATTATTGGTCTAAAAAAAAACTATATAGCTAATTTTAATATTTACATCAACAGAAATCTGCTGGTGAGAATTCCATTGCAATTGATGCCGCCATTTCGAAGATCACCCGAAATTAATAGATAATAACAGTCTCTGTTGACCTACATATAGATTTACCTTGAGCCTTGCATCGAAAGCACCTCTTCAACGAGGATCGACGATCTGGTGAAAGTCATAAAAATAATCGATTAAGGAGATCTATGAGCTAGTTCTGTAATAGATATCCATGATGATGTTTATTCTTATTGGTTAAACAAACTTAAATTTTTTTATTCGTAAAATTGCGTTAGCAGTTTCCAACCGATCTTGGAGTGCCGTTACATCAATGATTGAATCCCCATCGGGAGCGTTACATCATCAATTAACGCTTTATTCACGAAATCTTATTAAACTTACTTCTCAAGACTATATTGGATCAAGCCTCACTATCCAAACGACAAGGCTCTCATACTTAAGGCCGTCAGTATTAATATTATTCAACCTTAGTACAAGTGGACTGTGGGAAATAGCTAACAACTAATTATTTTTAGTTTCGATACCAAACAATTTTAGTTAAACGAATGAGTAACATTTTTAGGTAAGTATTTTTGGCAGTGTCTCAAGCTGGCTCTCTTTTTAAAGCCAATATTTTCAACGAGAAAATCCTATTTTAACAACATACTGTATCCGTATGGTAATTGGGAGAAGCGCATATCCAGCAGTGGTCATCTGTAGACTTATGCCATGTTATAACGTAACATCACCAAAGTTAAAAGATATATTCCTAGAGGCTAAGCGCTTACTTTGTAACACAGGTTTCTGGATTTGATTTGTTGATTGATTGATTCCAGGACCACATGATGTGGAGAGTTGTACGAGGTAGATTTTTTCAAACTCATCTCCTTAGCTACCTGCTTTGTACTGTAAATCTGCCGCCATAACCGCATTGCTGTGGCGAATGACGGGCCGGAGTATTCTAGGCGAGACCTCCGGTTGATCATCATCAATTCGTAGAAATTTTTAGTCTATATATAGTCATAGTAATAGCAATTAGTCTGATTGCTGTCTGTTCGTACGCAAATACTTACGCCCTGCCTACGTGATCGCGGCGTCGGGTCGCTGCACCCATTGCAAATATCAAATCCACATCGCGGATCAGCGACTCTAATTATCAGCTCAAACGAAAATACACCCCAAAAGCTTAGAGAATAGGGTTGAGTTTTATATATTCGGTGTTGTACTTAGGTTGTTCCCGGCGCCGTTAGCGAGTTTCGCATTCCTGTAATTGGTGGCTTCCCACTTCGCCCCTCGCGCGTATGTCATTCGATCAGGTCGTGTGGTGCTCGCAGACATTTATGGCATCGGCTCAATTAGTGTGGGTCCATTATTGACTCTGCGTTTTTACACTTAGGAGCAAAGGGATTTTTGTTTTCTACTTTTTCTTTTCGAGTAACCGATGACAATGTCGAGGACAGAACGAAATGTATGAGAAAAGTAAGGAAATCTCACCCTACCAGCACATTTGATATCGTCGCTTGTCTCCGAACGTGACCGTGACTCGTGAAATTATTACACCAGGAACATTTTTTATGTTTTACTACTTACGAAGGCACGTTGATGATGATCAATTATAATCATTTTTTATGATGTTTGGAATAAAAAATTACATTCGGACGAAAGTGTAATGTCATTTTGTGTATTTTTTGGTTTGAAAATGAAATTTGGAAATAATCAAAATGATCCATTGGACAATCTAGCACCCAGACGACGATATAGCTAAAGAGACAAAGTTGGTTCATTAGGTTAAAACTCGTCACATGCAATAGGAGTCGTTGTCGTTAAGCACTGGTTCGATACCGAGGCCACACGTGGTAGAGTTTGAATGATAGTAATTCGAACCCGTCTGGCTAACTATGTAACTGTAACACTGTTGTTGTGTCCAACAGTCTTCCATATGACGGCCAGTAAATTGTGATGCTTGCTTACTTCACTATACATGACGTCATTGTCACTCGAAATCATGTAACAATGAATGAAGTTAGACCGTTGTAAATAAAAAAAATATATAAAATTTGAAAATCGTTATTGCATTTGTTTGCAGCAGAAATAATACATCAACTGTGTACCTGGTGTACCTTCAACATGATCTGTTCATTCTATAGTTGCTATAGTTATACTACAGGTAATACTTATATTGGTGATAACTAATTAAAGCTCCTCGAAAGCTGAGCTCGCGGTACCTAAAGTCGACGGTCTAGATATAGCTGATGATTTGAAAAAGTCAATATATTGTCACAGCTTCTTTGCAAGGTATAACAACAATACAGAATCTGATGCGATGTATATAAATAATCGTTAATGTTTGTACGTAGTAGTGTACTCATTTCAGGCTGTCCTACATGACAGAATGAGGTTTATACGTTTCAACTCTTTGGCTTGTGTTAGCGTAAATAAATTTGGGTGTATTTCGCTGTATCGCCGCATGACCTCACATAGGGAGTGGCTCCGCTAATAGAAGATAAACTGTTGTTTAGTTTTATAAATGGTTCAGTGTTATAACAAAACTTACAAGTCATGACTGTAATAAACAGAATGCTAAATCATTTTCTATGACTTGAACTTCTTTGTCGACAACTTTTAAAATTGTGATGTATAATAATTGATACTAGATATCGAACAAGCGGTTCAAAAACCTTTTCCAAAAAAGAAAAAACAAGACATTGATATTTTAAATTATTGTAGTCAAATTATTAAAAAAAAACTTATTTTTCACCTCTGTATAATCTTATCGCTACACTATCTCAACACATAAAGCAACTGAGAAAGAACAACTCTAGAAAAAAAAACAACACATTTTCCGGTAACATTTTGATTTCCGGCGATTGCGTCCGGTATTCCACAACTGGGTCTTTCGTTAGTAATGGCCATCAATAGAATATGAAATAATGATGATGAGGAAATGCCCAAAATAGAAATGCTCTGCCAATCTACAATCAGATGTAATGATTTTATTTGAAACAATTTGTTTATTATTAAAACCTTTTTTGTGTTGAGAGGTTATTAAGTAGTTTAGCTAGCAATCTGCACAAAGGATAATATGCGGAGTCATTAGCATAATCGTAACAACAATCATTGTACTATCATACATGTCGATAGCAGATAAGATTTAGCTCGAGGCGTCTTTAAGGAAATTTTGTGCACAATCACCGATAAAATAAACCTTCAAATCTATTGTTGTTAAAAAGGCTTGACGTTATAAATTTTCTTTCGCCTTTACTTACATATAATACATGATCAAATTAAAAAAAAAAAATCGGCAGAAAAGTAATTCTTTTAATTCTTTCTTATTAGATTATCTTTACAATCGTTAACTCAAGAATATAATTCCTTTGATCTATCTGTACCGTTTTAAATGTTCCTTCAGACATGAATCTCGCCTCCATTTCTCCACGTCTGACCATCTCCTCCAGTTCCTATCTATCTTTTATCACCTTGTCTTCAGATATCGTCTTTCCACCATTAAGGTGGTCTTCCTTTGCCGCTGGTGTTCACATTCAATGTCTCCTGCCCATATCCATCGTAACATCACGGTTAATGAAATTTATTTCGCCATAATTATACGTTGGTTGATCCGCCGTTTTTTTTTGTACCAATGATATATTTTACGATTGTAATGCTCGTAGAGGTCGCAGCAGGTTAAATAAGGACACGAGAGCGGACTTATCGCGTTGTCCATAGTATTTATAAAAACTGATCCGTCGATTAGTCCAAATGACTCGCCAAAGGTGAGTCGTGTATAAGTAGTTTTTATATCTTGATACTTGTGAGCTACTTAAATGTTGTAGCAAGTGTTAAAATCTGCTTCGCCGATGACTTACAAGTTTAATATCCTAAAATTATATGCTTCAACGGACGGTTTTCCATGTCTATAGCTTATAAATCGTCTATTTCTTTTTCTTTAACTTTAACTGAGCTCTGCTCCTACATTAGCGTATATTATTACAAATTTGTTATAAATTACAAGATTATAAAATATTAGCAAAATGTTTCTTTGTATTGAGTATCTTTAAGGTGTTATATCCTCGAGTGGCGCCCGCGTACCGGTAGCCGTATTATTGGGAGGCCTCCCACAAAGTAGACCGACGATCTGGTGAGAATCGGGAGAACCCACTGGATGCGAGCAACGCGGGACCGATCGACGTGGAGATCTTTGGAGGAGCCCTATGTTCAGCAATAGATGTCTATCGGCAGATGATTATGAAGGTGTCATATCTCCTCTCCCCACCTTTAAAACCTAATAATCTCTAACTACTATTTATATATTTGAATACGTTATTAAGTTTAGATTCAAAAGTAGAAATTCATACAATTTAATTTAGGCAAAATTGGTAGATCACGCTGGACGTTGGAGTTACTTTGGAAAACGGTCGTCACTGATGCTTTTGCGGCTGTGAACAATGACCCAGCATTTCTACAAGTCATATCGCACTTGGACATTCCGTAGTTGGTGCTATTACTTGCGAACTGAAGTGTCTATTGACTTAATACCTCTAATAAATCTACAATAGGTATGGAATAATTAAAATATATAGTATAGATTTTTTTGGTTTCATAAATTTTAATTAGACTTGCTTGTTTATATCCTTATAGTTCGTGACGTAATCATCCACGGTGACCTGGAAAATAAGATTTTTTTAAATCTATCAATTACAGTATCTTTGTAGGTTTTGTTCCTATTTAGCCGCCTTTTACGATACGTATAGTTTAGTTAGGTTTATATGTAATTGAGACATTATTATCAGCTCATAGACGCCTGCTGCCGGACATAGGACTTCTAAAGACATTTTTACACTGATTGGTCCTGGGCTGGTTGTCACAGGTTGTCTGGAACCTTCACAGGTCGTCGGTCTACCTTGTGGAGTTACTATGTCTTCGTCTTCATTCATATCGGCTTTGTTTCTAGTAGTAGTACTATGTCTGTCGAGTTCCTTGTTGCCCTATTGTCCATCAGTAACTTCAGCGATGTGTCCTGCCAGAGCCACTTCAATTGGCAATCTTTAGGTTTAGCTCACCAAGGGAACTCCCAATTTTGAACGGTGGACAAATACTAGGAGTCTTTATATTGGCTATTCAGTGACTTTTTATAAGATTCACTGCCAGTAGGCAATCCTCGGTTATATGAATTCCGTTCATTGATACATTAATTTTATGAAACACAATACATTTTTATTTTATTTTTGTCTTCTCTACAAAATTCATAGAAACGATCCCCATCGCCCTCATATCGAGGGTAGGTCTGTGCCCTAACAATGGAGACGTAAATTGGCTGTTATTGTTGGAAGGAATATACTTTTTTCTGATCTTCACCTGATGGTATGTGATACGCTTGCCGATAACAACGTAGCGCTAGTTAGGATGATATACACTGCACCGCGTTGTGCTCGTCGTCCGAGACATAAGATGTTGAGTCTCGTTACCCCAGCAATTACTCTAGCTACAGCGCTCTTCAAACCGGAACACAGTAATGTTTGCACGCTATTGTTTGACGGCATAAATAGGCGCTGCGTACCTACCTATCTAGACAGTCTCCAGCAATAAGGACCTACCATCAGTTATTTGGTGAAATCTTCTATTTTGTTATCGCTTCATTCTAGTATTATATAGTATCCTCTTGTGGTGCTCGAGCCGCTGTAACCCTGTTCGTCGTTAAGGGCTGATAAGGACGATAAGAGCGGAGTGTGTTCACTGCACTCGTGTTTCTTGTGTTTACATTTTGTTAACCGTCTAGACTTAATAATCGGGATGTGATAACGTTAATGTCTGTCCATTATCTACATTAACTGTAACAAGGACGTGATTTATTTTTTCTTTATGTATTCTCTTCAAATCATCATCATTATCAACCGACGGACGTCCACTGCTGGACGTAGGCCTCTCTCAAAGATCTCCACTTCGATCGATCCTGCGCTGCTCGCACCTAGCTGCTTCAAGCAACCTTCACCGTATCGTCGGACCACCTGGTAGGGGGTGTGCCAACACTACTTCTTCCTGTACGCGGTCGACATTCGAGGACCTCGATGCCCCATCGGCTGTCAGTCCCTGCGCAGGAGACAACGCTGTTTAAATACTTATAGTAATTTCAAAGCGTTAATTTTTATATTTAGTCACATTAAAACAGGGGCTCTATATATATTAATGACAATGAATCGTTTCTTTGAATTTTTAAAGAATAGAAAATATAATAAAAATACCAAGCTAAAGCTACATAAGATTACGGAAATCCAATCTATAACAATAATTATCTAGATTTATATATTAACTTTGTTTTAAATAATTTTAGAAATGAAACTTATCCAAGTTCTAGTCGTCACCCAAAGGCTAATGGAGAGAGCTATGCTCGGAGTTTCTCAGCGCGATTGATTCAGAAATGTGGAGATCTGCAGAAGAACTAAGGTAGCCGACATAGCCCAGAAGATTGCTAGACTTAAGTGGCAGTGGGCACGGCACATTGTTCTAAAGACCCACGGCATATGGGGCAGTAAGGGCCTCCCACAAGATGGACCGACGATCCGGCGAGAATCGCAGGAACCCCCTGGATGCAAGCAACACGGGACCGATCGATGTGGAAATCTTTGGGAGCGGCTTATGTCCAGCAGTGAACATCCATCAGCTGATGATGATGAAGTTCTATTAAGCGACCACTGGAAAAAGCGTCTCTATTTTTGTAACTTTTGTATTTTTTA
The DNA here is from genome assembly GCA_029030555.1 of Ornithoptera alexandrae. Classification (NCBI taxonomy): domain Eukaryota; kingdom Metazoa; phylum Arthropoda; class Insecta; order Lepidoptera; family Papilionidae; genus Ornithoptera; species Ornithoptera alexandrae. The sequence goes on along the minus strand of JARDVY010000288.1, from coordinate 12,735,566 downwards.
TACAGTTGCAATATTACCTCGAAGTTAATTAAATTTTACAAGGATAGACAATAGAAGAGATTTCACACGGTTTTGCTTCTACGTCTCCTTTTTTAAATCCTTATTTTCGTCTATAAGAAACAAAGGACAACATTGATTGATCGCAACATCGTGATAAGTCCACAGTTGAAACGTATGATTACAAAGTATTAGTTTCATCAGTTACTTCGATAACATCGAATAGTTTATAATGTTGTTAGTTATTCTAGTAACAGTTTAAATGTAATGTATTTGTTGTATATGGTAGGAAGTTAACTGGAAAGGCCACATTATCTCGGGTAATATATTTTTTATTAGCTTCGGTTTCCATTAAACCGACACGAGGCGGGCGAGCGCGGTTTTACGTCGGTTTTACTGCGCCCTCACCACTACTGCTGCCGAAGTGATCACCTGTCTGTTTTATCACTAGTAACATTTATAAATAATGATTGTTTCTTATCTTAAAATGTGCCTTTTTGGAAATGAGTCTCTTAATGTTCTTATTATTGGGGCTCGATATCTTCCTTCCCGAGGAAAGAGTCAAGGCCGTACACAAGTACAAGGTAACTGTTGTTGTCGAAAAATTTCAGTTTTCTCCCGATATTATACTTCAACGGATGTTCAAATTCAATTGGGATTAAATCTTCATCTCTTTGAAAGTGTATAACGTGTACTTCCACCTCAAAACTGAGCTATCACGGTTTCATGTTCGTTGTATTTATTTAGCTAAAATACAAAGAAAGCTGTTCTAGCATTTGATACAGAAAAATTAGATAACAGTAGTCTGAGAAACACAGTATTTTTAAATAGAATATCTTTATTTAGAAACCTTTAAAGTATATAATTTACTATTAAATTACATAGTTTTGTATCAATAAACTTTATTAATATAGAACGATATTATAATATTCACTAGTTGGAGAGACACTTCAAAAAGTATCAATAAAAATATTGTACGTCCGTTTTATAATGGCAAAAGTGTTGTTCCCAATAAGAAATTTCTCCAAAAATCTATTTACATCAAAAGTGCATTAAAGATAGATATATATTATTTACAATAGAGATAAATATATAGAGAGATAATATCGCTTATTTAACTACACAGTACATATACATATAAGCTAATAATAATATTTAAACAACAAACAACAATAACTTTAACTTAACTATAATGTTAACAACATACTTCTGCGTTTACTTTAATACTACAAAATGGCAGTAACTTACTTTGACCATCGAACTGATGTTCAGTAACCACGTTAAGTAGCAAATATATTGATGTGATGTAAACCACTAAGTCGATGTAAAGTTCAAAAGTAGTTTTTAGATGTATCCGTAAGTTTTTCTCATTGCTTAAATAAGCGATATCTAACCAATCTGACTTAGTTAACTTAAACTGTAGACCGTCTAGGTAAGTACCACCGTCACTAATGCGTTCCGTAGGAGATCCCGGAGTCCCTCCTAATGCAATAAAGGGACCACCCAGAGGTTTCAGAGGGTATAAGCCCCACATAACCTTGTCTTCCCCCAGAAGCAGGGTACCTTTAAAAATGTCCATCGCGATAAAAAAAAAGGTGGGTACCACCGTAGCTCCTATTGCAGCCGACAAACAGTACTGTGCAGACATTACTGCTCTCAAGGTAACGAGCGCAATGTGGTGCTGTGTATATCACTCCAACTGGAGCCACGTTGTTATGGGCAGGCGTACTTACCATCAGGTCAACGTCATGCTCGTCTCGTCTCTTCCTTAATAAAGAAAAAATGATAATAAATTATTAATATCTTCACGATGACTAGCATGCACGACAACGCTCATGAAAGTGGAGGAAGCGATAGAGGTGTGCCAGGATCGTAGCAAGTGCAGAGAGGTGGTCTCTGCCCACCCCATTGAGAACAAGGCGTGATATATATGTATGTATGTCTTCAAATAAATTTTCTCTAAATATTTCCAGTTTAGAGCCGTTGTGAAGTAACCCTTAGGGGGAACACCGCGGGGCTTCCCCGGCCGCTTCAATAGTTTCACTCGAGACAATGTCAAAGAAATAAGAGTAAAACGAAATTTGTGGGTAGTTTGACGTCATTTGAAAACCCGATTACCTAAAATTTAGCGAATCAGTAATTTTTAACGAATTCATATATAAATATATGAGTGTATCAGTAATGTAAATATGTAAAAGTCGCCTAACGGGTATCTAGTATAAATGATTGTCGGAGCTTTTAACCGACGACCGGAAGGAGGTTCTGAATAAGATACGAATATTTTTTTTCTGTTACTCTTTTTTATGTGTTTATATTTTAGTTTATATTATTATTATTTTTTAGTCAGCCTTTGTTGGAAGAACACTCTTTTCAAAGTTACGCTTGCATGTGTCTATACATTTTTTTCCGTGTAAATTGTTAATAATAAAGTTAATTAATAAGTAATACAGATTCATCTGATTTTGTAACCGTTGATATTCGGAAGTATGTTAAGATTTAAAAATATGATTAATATACAGAAATTTTATTTTGGATTTCGGGGCGAGAAATTTTCAAAAGAAACTATGCTTGTGGTGGGAAGTCGGGGTTATGTGAGATTCTTACTCACTAAAATCCTTTTGGTGGTCTACATCAGTGTATTCTGGGAGTCTTCAGGATATTTTATAGAACGCACCGGTGCTCCTCTACACTTTGTGTTGGCACGTCTCTGAGGAGGGGTTTAACCCTCCTAAGCATCATCGCTGAGCCATACGTTGTCCCACAAAGTTTCGCTTGTTGAGCGATAAGGGCCTCCACCCTCAAGCTAGACCAAATCCCTAGACACTTTTAGTCACCTACGCCAGGCAGGGCTTACCTTAGTCCTATTCTTACTAGCCCGAGACTACAGAACTGAAGATATAGACATTAGGAATGACATTCTACTAGAAGGATAAAATAAAATCTTAAAATGGAAGACCAAGACATTTGTTTTTTGTTATCAGTTTCCATTTATCAAAGATCTGATTTTTTTGCTAAAATTGAACATCTATGCCATAAAAATAATACGAGTATATACAGATACCTAATAGATCACCTTAAATTATTTTAACGTATCTAATATCATTTGGTAATGATCATATTCCCCTACCGTGACAAAAAGTCATGCTTGGGGAATATCAGGGAATGGAGTAGCATATATGGAGCGTCCAAATTGTTCCGTCGGACCAGAGATAGAAACAACTGTACCACGCTGATCGCTAACCTTCTCGAGTTGGAGAGGCACTTTAAGAAGAAGAACGTCATCTGTTTATAATATATAATTATAAACAAATGACGTCAGATACGTTCACACTGTTAAATAATATTAACAATACAGATAATAAATTTTACGTTTTAAATGAAAATATCACAAATAAATAAACGAAGGTTATCCGCTTGGATATCTTTTATCTGCTTTTGAAATAATAGAGGATAAAGTTTATCTTCAGGGAAAGAACCTGTACACCTGAAAGCGATCATTGAAATACTTCAGGGTATATTAACGTTTCAAAGTCTAAATAATTATTAATAACTATATATAGGGGAGGGGGGGGAAGGTAACGGTTCCCGCACAACAACTAACGGGACCCAAGCCAACCTCACCTGTTCGTGGTGCAGCCTGCTGATAAACAAACGGGGCTCTGGCTCCTACCTAGCACTGGGCCAGCGTGGTGAGAAATTATCCAAATCCTTCAATATGAATCCCTACCCGATCGTGTGAGAATCTTTGAGGGAGGCCTAAGACCAGCAGCGGACGTCTATGGACTGATGATGATGACTGTATATAATAAACCATTTAAACATGAATGTATATATATATATATATTAGATTTCCACCCATGTAGGGACTCACGTTATTTCACGATAATTCTGGAACCATACCGCCTGGAGACTTGAAATTTGGTAGGAATATTCCTTTTGTTGAATATAGGTCATCACTGGTGAAGAACAGCTAATATATATAGGAGATATCCAGAGATTCATTAGCTCATTACGAGATCTTCGAAACTATTACAAGTAATCATTCAAAATTTGGTATAGATATTGCTCATTCCTTTTAGAGGTCAGCTAAGAACGGATTTAACAAAATTCCTGCCTCGAAGGAAGCTCGGGGGGTTACGACAGCAAAGCGGCTGTGGAACAGCTAGTATATAGCTAGTATTTCCGGTAACAGTAAGTAAATGACCAGCTATGTTATCTGTTAATTATAACTAAGATTTAATTCGGTCATTAATATATTGTTATCATCATTATTCTGTTATCTTGTTCTTTACGATAGATCTATACTTGTTTAAAGGTTAAGATGCGTTAAGATAGATATGCGATCAATTAAATAAATATATATATGAAGCAGGGACTTTTGTATTAATCTTGACGATTTAAATTATCTTATCAAATAGGTTTTGTAAACATATAAAGAAATCATTATTATCGGCGGTACATTGAATTGGGGTAACTTGTTACAAATTACGGTTCTCCGATTGTTTTGAAAGATAAATGATACAACAGATACTGTAATTAGTGAAACTAACAATTAAACAATCTAAAATACTAGGATAAAGTTTTTTTTTTAGTTTTTGAAGTATTTAAAGCATAACCTTGTTTTATATGGAAAGATGAATTCGAAACCATTTGTAAAGCATCTCGCACAGACAAAAGCGTAGACCTCTGTCTGTCGGCATAACTTAAATAAACTTTACAGGGTATATTAAGTAGTACATGTACCATTTTTTTTTCGAAGCGACGATACGAGTGAAAGGTTCACGTAATGGTAAGTGATACCCATAAAAATGTGGCGCTAGTTAGGATGATATATATTGCACTACGCATATCGCCCGGGACAAGACGTTGAGTCTTAGCCCAGTAATTACATTAGCTACAGCGCACTTCGAACCGGATCACTGTAATAGCTGCACAGTACTGTCGGCTGCAATAGGCGCTGCGGTGGTACCTACCTAGACGGTCTCCTGCAACAGAGACCTACCAGAAGTAATGAATGTAAAGACTAGAATATTCGATGGAAATGTGTATATATTTATAATGTAAATGGGTTTCCTTTGTTTGTTAATCACGTAAAAATTAGTGCACAACAGCTCACGGGACCAAAGTCAACCTCACCTGTTCGTGGTGCACCCTGCTGATCAACAAACGAGGCTCTGGGTTTCACCAACCCGCATTGAGCCGGCGTGGTGGAAAATGGCCCAAGCATATATCCCCCTACAAAAGACGGAACCTAGTGCCCGGCGATGTGGGCAGCGCAAGATCGATCGATGCCTATCTTTGGGGTAGGCCTATATCCAGCAGTGAACATCTATCGGCAGATGATGATTCATTCATAAGATTGTGTTATCAGAACTGAAGCCGTCATGGCTCAGTTCGTAAGGAGGTCGCACATTATACGTCTGATAGAGTCGCTTCGATACTCACTCAACATGAGCTTCCGGGAACAGACAACGTCGTAAAAAAAATATACATCCAAGAATAAAAGCTTTCTTAGACACCCGCCAACTCGCCCTTGGCCAGCGTTGTGTAAGTGACCTTGACCCTTTGTGAGCGAAATTGTACCATATTCTCTCTGTTGAGTACCTTCTCTGCAGCCAAATAGTAGTAACCAAACATTACTGCGTGTTCCGGGTTGAAGTGTGCTGTAGCTAGCGGATCGAGCACAGTGTGCTGCAGTGTATATCATCCTAACCAGCCCCAGATTGTTATAAACAAGCGTGTCACCAACCATCAGACAAGTGTGTAAAGAACAAGTTGTACTTATCAGAAACATATTCCTCCTAAAAATCATCGCGCATGTTACTTATCTACACTTACATTGTAACTTAGGACAGAGCTTTTTTTTCGAAAGTTATTTTTGGATGCCTTCTTAAAAGGTTGTATTAGTGGCATTAGTTAAAATGGATCTGTTCAGTCTGATGACTTACCCTAATGGGTACGCGTCATACTGTAAAATTCCAAGACTGTTGATGATAAACTATCCACACAAACGACGGGGTGGCTTAAAAGCTATATTGCTGTCGATAATAACACAGCTTCGACCTTGAAACCTGATAATTTTAACCAGACTTAGATTTTAATAGTTTTCTTCTGATTCTCTTTTAACAACAAGGAGGTGAGAGCATTTATGTATTTAACTTGTTTTGTATCCCCCTTTTTCCCTCTTGTTCCCTAGATCGTATTCTACGACAATATAAAGATGTGAAGTTACATTTATTTTTAGGTATTTGTATATAAATATATATCTTTTAATTGTTATTACATTACTAATAATGTTTTTAACAATGTCACACTTGCAATGCCAGTCCAATCACATTACTATTTACATACATATTAATTAAATAAATATCAATTAAACCTTAATAAAATAATTAGATTTTTTTAGTCCTTTTATCTTCGTTAAGTCCTCAAGATATTGTGCTTGATTTACTTGTGAATACTTGTCAATACATAATATAAATATTAATGTTACCCGGAGGGTAGAGTTGAAAATTCATCATTAAGAATACTAAGGATTCATCAATGAAGCTTATACTGTTTTCAAGGAAAAAAAAATCAATAAAATCGTTGAAATTTTATAATGTAGTAACAAATGTTTACTGTACTTCCACTTCCGCCATATACTCTTCTACATAAACATGATGTACGTCCCTGAAATTTCTAGAAATATGTCAATTTCCTTACAATGTTTACATCAAACCTAAGTTCAAGTTCGGTGGGAATCGAACCTGTGACAAAACTTAAATGCTACTTCTACTTTATTGTACTAACATAGTGGCTCTGAATCTGCAGTGAGACATCACCTTGTTGCCAATACGCGCCGGATGGAAGTGGAACGCGTGGGAACTAAACATAAATTTCAATTTTGTTGCCATAATACGGATGTCATAAAATCTTTAGGGCTTCTCACGTGACTGTTGTTACCTATGACGCCGGAGATGGTGTGCCTTACTCATCCAGAATAATCTCACTAAGCAGCTGTTCTAACGGATATTTAAGTAACGCCGGAATCGAACCAGGGATTTCTATGTTACAAAGCAATATAAACATTTTATAGCGTTGGAATATCACGAGCTGTTCATCTGATGGTATACCCGAACATTTACTTGTACTTAGATGGAAAAAGTTATGCTTGGGGTTTCCGCTGGTCCGATCAGAAATGAGGAGATCCTCAGGAGAACTAAGGTCACCGACATAGTATCCCAAAGGATTGCTAATTTCAAGTGGCAATGGGCAGTACATATCGCTCGTTGGACTGACTGCCAATTGGTAGCAAGTTCCTCGAGCAGTGATCAAGTACCGAAAAACGGGAAGCAGCTGGATGCGAGCAGCGCAGGATCGATCGATGCGGAGATCTATGACCAGAAGTGGAAGTCTGTCATCTGATGATAAAAGTAACGAAGTAATGAACCTGCCATTAAAATTAGTTCGAAAATAATTGAAGAGAATTTCAATCATGTCCTTTGGATTCCAATTCATGAGAACCATAATCACACTGTGTGGTGAGGATTTTAAAAAAAGCTGGCACAAGCCTCACCTCACGTCCACAGTGTTCGAGGAAGGCCACAGTACAATCACATCGTAAGGGGATTTATTCATAGAATACGCGAAAACATCTCGCGTTTATAAGGAAATTGGATCCAGCGGAAACGACGGCATACGCTCATAAATAATCACCTCAACCGCAGTGTACCGTGTCACGTAACGTAAGGCGATGAGCTCAATGTCGTGCTGTGTAAACTACCAGCTGGCACCACTCAGCCCCGAGTGTCACGGTCAACGTATACCAAAACTTAACAAAAAATCAACAGATAAGAACTTAACACGTTATTATTAGCAACTATCATACTGAAAGATTTACCTTCTGATTCTCTTCTATGTTATTATTATAAAAAAATATATATATATTTTAAACATAGTTATTTTTTTTTACAAACAACGTGTAATTGAATCGATTTCAATAACTATTTTAAATCGCATAGTAATCGTTTTGATCGCACAAAAGGCGTTCAACTACTACGGTAGTGCCGCCTCCAATAATATCTTGTATGCGCAATAATTGCAGTTTAATTTACACTTAATTATTTCACTTTCCGAATGATTTTTTTTGAATAATAACGTAAATAATAAATTGTTAAATAAATCATAATTTTTTTTTTCTCTTTAATCTGGCAGAAATAGTCATACATAAATTCATTGTTATAAAAACCAGATATTCCCCGTCCTGTTTGCTGGCCGTAATATATATATATATATATAGACTTGAAATTTGTCTGAAATATTCCTTGAGAGCAACCGCAACCCCAAATTACCAACCAACCGTTACTATAGCAACCGCATAATATCATATGGAAAATGTTTATAAAAGTTAATTAGTAATGAAATGATAAAAGATCTATTAAATTCATAGAATAAATAATCCTAATCCTATAACTATATACAAATCATTCCGCGTCGAATGCTTATGTTCTCGCGTTCACTTGTTTTCACGTGATTAGCGGAAAAAATAAACTAATTTTCATTATATATATATAGATAGGAGAAGATATATAAACATAGATGCAGGAATAGACCTGCTGCGCTAATATAACAATAATTAAAAATATAGAACAAAAAACATAATAATGATGTGCGACGATACGAGTGAAAGGTTCACGTAATGGTAAGTGATACGCCTGCCCATAACGTGGCGCTAGTTAGGATGGTATACACTCTACCACATTGTGCTCATCACTTTGACACATATGTTGTCTGGATACACCGATGATTGTTTAAGCTACAGCGCCCTATAAACCGGAACAAGACAATGTCTGCACAGTACTGTTTATCGGCTGCAGAAGCTGGTGTGGCACCTACCTAGAGGGGTACCGGCAACCAAAACCTACCACCAGTAAAGCATTGAAGGAATAGAAAAATCAGTGCCGATCGATGTGGGGATCTTTGGGTCAGGTCTATATCCAGCAGTGGGCGTCTATCGGCTAATGATGATGATTCCTTTTGCTAAATATAGTTCATCACGGGCGAGGAACAGCTACTACAAGTAATCATTCAAAATTTGGTATAGATATTGCTCATTCCTTTTAGAGGTCAGCTAAGAACGGATTTAACAAAATTCCTGCCTCGAAGGAAGCTCGGGGGGTTACGACAGCAAAGCGGCTGGGGAACAGCTAGTATATAGCTAAAATGTTTCCGGTAACATCAAGTGAATGACCAGCTATGTTATCTGTTAATTATAACTAAGGTTTAATTCAGACATTAATATCTACTGACTATTTTTGTTAATTTTTATCTTTTCACATCGCCCCATTAGAGACAAAGATCCCACGACTATACAGCCTATACTGTTTTTACCTTATACTATAATTATATATAGTGGCTGAGTGTCGTCGTCATCGTGGTCACCAGCCGATGGACGTTCACTGACAGAATGTGAAAGAAGTTAATTATGATATCTTATAAAATATAAGCGATACGTACGTTACTATTGTTTATATTTCTTTAAAAAATTCTCACTTTTGGTATGCGCTTTTAAAAACAAAACATTATTTATTGTTTGTTGGACACTCTTATAAACAACCGAATGCCTATCATAGCATTGTCTAGAACAACAACAGTGTTTACAGTGGACGGCAGGAGATGATGTCACTTACTTATAGCAGATATCTCTTGCTGATCATCCGCGAAGGTACTGCATCGTCTATTACCAGTACTTAGCAGTGGTGCAAATATTTTTATGTTATATATTATTATGAGACAACACTTTACTGATGGCCGATCTCTGTTTCCATAAACCATCTAGGTATTGTGCAAGCATTACTGAGTTCCGGTTTGCAGGACGCTGTAGCTAGTGAAATTACAGGGGCAACGATACTTAACATCTTATATCTCATGATGTCGAGCAGAATGTGGTGCAGTGTATACACCATCCTAACTTTTTTTACACTAAAACCGCCACCAATGGTCAGGTAGTACTCAGCCATCTGTCCAGCACTATTTTAAGTAACGGGTATGCGATTCCGGTTTTCCGAGCTACTACTGTCTCCTTCCTGCTCTTTCCAAGTCAGTGTTATCCCCTCTTATTGTTAATCCCTTCCCAAAGTCCGCATTCCTTTACTTTACACATTTACCTACCTAATCCTTCTTATTTCCCTTCCGCTAAGCCAGTGGTAAGCCGTGCCCAAGTGCTGCGTGTGACTGACTTTGGTTGTGCGAGTTCTCCACTAATCTGGGTGAAGTTGAAGGTTGGCCTTACTCTATATCTTTAATCTAGGGGTGTAGGCCCACAAGATGCGGGATGAAACCGGTCCTCGAGAGCCCAAACCGAAAGGAATGAGTTTTGGCATAGTTTGAAAGATTTTCTGAAATAATTGTAATCCTTGAAGATTTTAATTGATGGGTTGGAGTGCAGCGTGATGGATATGAAACTGTGTTAGGGAAATTCGGTGATGAAAGCGTGAATGAAAATGGAAAGAGTCTGCTTGAAGTATGCTTGGAGTGGAATCTTGTGGTAACAAACACAATATTTGACCACAAAAAGATCCACATTTACACAAGAAAAGAAGGAAACCAGAAAACTATGATTGATTTTTAATGGTCGATAAGAGATTGAGAAAGAAAGTGGTGGACATTAGAGTATATCGCGGCACTGCCATCCACACTAATCACTTCCGGGTGATGTGCCGAATAAGGGGGATCTTTAGGCGATGGCGGCATCGTATACAGGAACCCATTAATGTACTAGAAAGAGTGAAAGTCGATGTTTTGCAAAATAATGAAATGAGAGAGAAGTATAAGAGTAAATTGATTGATAAGTTTGACAGATTAGAAGGAATGTGTGAGGTTGCAGAGTTATGGAAGTGGATCAAGGATGGAGTCGTGAAAGTGGCCAGGGATGTCTGTGGAGTGAGTAAGAGAAGAAAAGGAAGTATCTTGAAGGCTGTAAGTGCAGATGTACGGAAGACGGTGTCTAAAAAGAGGAAAGCATGGCAGGATTGGTTGGCAGCAAAAACCAACCAAAGAATGGACAAGGTAACGATAGAAGATGTACAAAATGCAAGTAATGAGTATAAAGGATGTAAGACCGTAACAAAGGATGTGGTAGACAGAAAGAAATTGAATGATAGAGATGAATTTGAAAGAAGGTTATTTGATGACTACCGGACGAACATTAAGTTCTTCTGGAAGTCCATAAGAACAGCCAGAGCTAATAATGCAAGCTCACTTGGCAAAATCAAGAACCAGGATGGAAGCTTTGTGACAGGTGAAGAATGTATTCTAAAGCGGTGGAAGGTATATTTTGAAATTTTATTCGAAAGAGGATATGCAAGTGCCAAACCCCGTTAGAGGCCAAACGAAGTGAGAGTGGGGATGAAAGAAATATTAATATGAAAGAGTTTATAGATGCAATGAATAGTATGAAGTTGGGTAAGGCTGCAGGGTATTTTAGGATTACGGTCGAGATGCTGAGAGCTGGTCAGGGCGTGGTAACTAGTCAGTTATACTGCCTTTTCAACCTTTGTTGGAGGAGCGGCACAGTGTTAGATGACTGGTGCAAAGCCGTAATCGTTTCGGTATACAGGGGAAAAGGGTCACAGCAAGACTATAAAAACTACCATGGCATTAGCTTATGGAGCATCAAACTGCATGCAAACTGTATGCAAATATACTGATTGAAAGAGTGATGAATGAAAATGAAGAGAAGATTTATTTGGGATGTACAAGCAGGATTTAGGAGTGGAATGGAATGCATGGACTAGGTCTTTTCTTTAAGAAGCATAGCGGAAAAATGTTTGATACAGAACCAAAAGTTCTATTGCGTTTTCGTGGATTTGGAAAAGGTCTATGACAGAATGGTGAGGAATGAATTGTGGTCCATATTGTCTGTTTATGGGGTAAACAGCACGCTGATACGAGCACTGAAATCACTTAATAAAAGTTCCAGTGCTTGTGTCAGGATAAATGGGGCTTACTCATACTGGTTTAACATCCAGAACGGTGTTAGACAGGGATGTGTGGCTTTGCCGTGACTGTTTAAACTGTTTAAAGACAATTGCTCAAAAGATTTGAAAGATAGTGAGTATGAACTAAGAATGAATGAGGTAATCGTCAAATGCCTCCTATACTCCGATAATCAAGAAGATTTTATTATCATTATCGGAGAAGGAGATGCAAGCGATGGTAGACATGATGCATGGTGCTTTAACAAGCAAAGGAATTAAAGTGAATGTAAGCAAGACGAAAGTAATAGTTTTTGAAAAAGAAGAATGTATGACAAACTGTGACATGATTGAGGGACAAAAAGTGGAACAAGTGAAAGAATTTGTATATCTGGGTTCTCAGTTTGCGAGAGATGGCAAGTGTGATGGTGATATTGAAAGGAAGTCGTGTGAATGCGGGACTTCAAAACTTAATGAATAGCCGAAACGTATCACAACGAGCACGATTGGCTGTGCATAGAGACGTCTTGATCCCCACACTGATGTATGGTAGTGAATGTTAGGTATTGCAGAAGAAACATGAAAGTAGGATTAATGATGTGGAGATGAGACACCTTAGAAGTATAACTGGAGTGAAGCTGATGGACAAAGTGTGGAACAGTGTGATAAAGGAGCGGTGTGGCGTGGTTAAAGATGTAGTGAAAAAGATAGAGAAAGGGATGCTTAGATGGTTCGGCCATGTAGAAATAATGGATGAAAGAAGATTAACGAAAGAGGTATACAAGGTAAGAATGATTGGAAAAATCGGTGCAGGTCGACCTAGGCGCACATATTCCGATCAAATCAAATCCGAGTACTCGCAACTGACGAGCATGAATGAAAACGCTCATGAAAGTGGAGGAAGCGATAGAGGTATGCTAGGATCGTAGTAAGTGGGAGAAGTGGTCCCTACCTACCCCATTGGGAAAGAGGCGTGATATGTATATATTTAAAACCACCTCGGTGGTTTCCCTCAGTGCATTAGAAGTGGCTCCAGGATCTCCTACGAAACGCACCTGTGACCCCCTGCACTCTGGCTATAACAACCCACGGAAGGGCAAAGCACTCCTTAGCATCCACGCTATGTTACGGCAAATACAAGACTACCGTGCATTTGTCGTCCTCTTAAGTCTCGCTTATTGAGCTTTGAGCCTCTACGCCAAGGCTCATGAACCCGAAGACCCGTTTTAGTCGCCTTGTACGACAGACAGGGAATACCTTAGTCATATTTTTAAAAGCCCGACACTACAGGGATGGTGGACTGAGGCTTCTGTCTATGAACCGAGCCAGTCCTCTCCGACTCCGCTCGGCGGACTCCTCGCTTCTGCCTACATCATCCTAACTAGTGCCACGTTGTTACGGGCTGGCGTATCACTTACTATCAAGTGAACTTTATGCTCGTCTCATCGCTTCGTAGAATAAAAAAAATTACCGATTAGCGTAATATGGTTGTTACGTTAACATCCTGATTAACCGTCTTGATGTTATGAATAAGCGTGTATCTTCAGTAAAGTCCCGTTCATCTCATCACTGCTTTGTATAATAGACAATTTAGATACATATTTATCAGTATTTTAAAGATATTTTAAGTAATGATTAAGACGTGTGTGCTCGGTAACCTTAATAATAACACTATGAGGTAACAATTGTATATAGTAATAAAATGTGTCTGTAAAGCCTCTTCATCTGTCGAGGTACACGAGGCAGTTAAACAAATATAACTAATGGAAATTTTCGCAAACGATAAGCAACGTGCGTATCGAATCTCTGATAAATGAAAGCCGATTTGTTTACTCTATTATACGCTAACTTTATATCCATGTTGGATATACTGCCGACGTCTATAAAAATTTCAAATCGAGCATTTCTACGCTATAACTTCCTAGCACAAAACTGAATGCCTTTTCAAATATTTCCTATTGAAACTAAGAAAAAAAATACCTCTATATACTATAAACAATCTAATATAATCAATAATAAAAACAGTGTCTTTAATTAAATTAATAAGTACCTGTTTTAAAAAATGTGTTACTGATCATATATAGATATTATTTCAAACCCTAAACTAGTTATACATCATGAACGTATTCATTTCCTGTAAGACTAAAAGCGGAGAAGATCTAATAGTTTTTATGGTAATTTTAAACAGTAAGATATGATATTAATATAATTTGCTAATTTACTTCTTTAACATTTAAATTAACTACTACTTTGGCGCCGGTTAAAAATGAACTTTGACCTTAGATTCTGCGATACTATTATAGTTCGTTGATATATTAGATATGTTGATTTTAATAACCATAAATTTTAAAAGTCTACCACATATCCGGTTTGCGATAAAATCTTATGGCCGAAGCGTTAATGAATTTTTTATATCAATATATTTAGTCAATAATATTGATATTACAAAAACCACTAACATACAAATGGGGCTACAAAAGGTCGCGACGGTCTCCTCGCTGCTTGCCGTTGGATTTTTGCACCAGCTTCTGATGCTATAGAACGAATCCACCAACAGTTACATCATGCAATAAATCCATAAATAAATATTTTGTATTGTATAATGCATAGCTTTTTCACCACCACCACAATAATCGTAAAATCAAAATTAATATCGGAAAAATACAGTTGAGAAACACTGAACGGATCTATAATGTTGCTTGCTGTGGAAGCACAAACTTAGGAAAAAAAAGGGTTTTTTGGGTTACTATCAGGATCTAGTTAAAGCGAAGTACTATTGAGGTTTAAATATTTAAACTTTTTTATACTAATTTAACCCCTACATAAAATTAAACGTTCATGTTCTGTTACATTTTAACCACCCGCCCGCTAAACCGTTATTGAAGTACTATAACTTTTAAAAATGTTACTGAATCTAGAATGTTCTTAAACAATCCTTTAAAACGTTTTAAGGTGATGATGATGAAGATCATGAATCATCCGCCGTGGAATTAGAATCGCTTTTAAAATAAACAAAGGATCGAAATCTGTTTGAGGAATTAATTTCAATACTAAATACGCCACTACCGCTGGGGGGGGGGGAGGATAGCTGTTTGCTGTGTGAGAATAAAGTCCATGATTCTATTTCAGTTGCACGCGAGGAGTTTGTATGATGATAGATTCTTAGACCCCGCCTGGTTTTGGACATTTCCAGAGATATCAATTGACTCATCACGAGATTACCTAAACTATTGGATATACAAAATTTGGCAGAGATATTGTTTTCTCCATTTAAAGGTCAGCTAACAACATCATCAGCCGATAGACGTCCACTACTGCCTCTCCCAAAGATTCCCACACGTTCGAGTAGGGATTCATATAATGGGATTTAGGCCATTTATTACCACGCTGGCCCAATACGTATTAGTGGGAGCCAGAGCCTCGTTTGTTGATCAGCAGGGTGCACCACGAGCAAGTGAGGTTGGCATGGATCCAATGAGTTGTTGTGCGGGAACCCTTAAACCCCCAGCTATGAATGGATTTTACAAAATTCCTTTCCCTACGAGAGTTACCGGGGTGATACGAACAGGTAGTATATATATATGTCAAATTGAGGACAAATGGCCTATGGTTTAATAAAACCGTGGAGACACCGGTCCAGTCTGAACCTGTAACACCTTACAAAGTTGATCAAGGAAGGAAACAACCATTAAAGGAAGTACACAGTATTTATAGCGAATTGTGGAGGAAAAACGGTGACGTCGAATTGAACCAAATATTTCGCTGATAGAACACAATAATAATGTTTACGATGAACATTTTATCGTTGCTTCTGAGAAAATTGTATCGACATGGTAAACATGACCACAACACCAGCTAATAATACAAATTTAATAGTAAATTGTATAATTTTATATACACCGATTTGTTTCATGGTTTTCTAATCAGACCTAAACAGAACTCGAGTAATCGATCATGCAGTAAAGTTCTTCCTACCGCCAAATAGTAAAATAATCAGATTAATGAGATAACGGAGCTCAATGACGACGATGAATGAGACATTCATCATCAAGCGCCCTTCAAACTGAAGTTTGCCGATCACATTAAGAAAACCAACTCAATCCTCAGCTATTCCTTTTAAATGATGCCATTACAAAGTATCTAATGTAGAAGTTAACAATGTTGGAGATCCAATGTGAAGGTTAGCTGTTCAACTTTCTACTAATTTTGTCGTTTATTAAAAAAATATTCGAATCTTACTGATCGTAGGAAACGGATCATCATCAGTCAATAGACGTGTACTACAAGACATAGGCCTGCCTAAATACTCTGCATAGATATTTTGTTTTAAATGAGAGAGAGACAGACTCCTGGACATAGTATTATATACCTCCTATCTATTCCCAAAGAGAGTATATATATACCTTTACCTATTACTAACCTAACCTATTTAAGTGGGGAGAAGGAAATAGTCATGGTTGGGGAATATCAGGGAATGGACGGGCGTATCTGGAGCGTCCGAATTGTTTCGCCGAAACAGAGACAGAAAGGACTGTACCACGCTGATCGCCAACCTACAGTTGGAGAGGAATTTTAAGATGAAGACAGATTGATAAACTTAAAACGCAGACAGAACCCGAAGATCGTAATACTCAGCTACCGACATTTGCTTACGTTATCTCAAATGTTCGTCGTGGAATTCTAGGACATGCGGTGTCCCATTTGGGAGTGCGGGTGACGCTATCTGTAATCGAGAACTGCATCGGATGAGTCACACATATAAAATAAGTTCAGCCTTTTATCATTCGATACAGCTATTTTCAATATAAACAACTGATTCAGGGATAAATAAATTAGATTACGAATGATATATGAACGTTCAAACTATTAATAATATTTCTTGATGATGAAGCACACTTGCTTAATGATAATTTTATTGTTGGAGCTTGTATTTGGAGGGAAATATTTACAATTATTTCCTTATTCATTTATCTCCCGATTTTGAGTTTAGATGCTGTACACCACGTTTGATATGCGAATTGTAGTCTGTAGTATGCCATAGACAATATACACATCTTGTATTTTCCTCAACAATATACACCTGTCCTTCGATTTGTACGGTATTGAAATTAAAAAAAAAATTTTTTTGGTCTTTTTCTGATAGTTTTACGTTATGCCATTTATCAGTATCATATTGATGAACGTACTCTTTTAAAAGTTCGTGCTAAGTTATCGAACACACCCTCGTCCAAAACAAAACGGGTCTCTCGCTCTTTTTGGAAAAAGAAGAAACTTCACAATCATAAGTTCTGATTGAATTCTAATAACAGATAATCAACAACTCTTATCTCATTTACACGATTATAATGAACATATCTTTGACTTTTCTTTGTCTTCTTTAGATCGATTTACACGGTTTCGTTTTGCACGATTTTCCCGAGAACGTATCTACCGTGTAAATCGAGGGATGAGTGTATTTTTTTATCTACAGTATAGAGAGAGATATTGATGCTGTGGATGGTGAAGCTTCAACCATCTATAATAATCCGGCTGTAACATTTAGACTGCCGGAAATATAATTGTAGACAGCCACATTCGTAAAAGGTAAAACGGTGAGACACGGAATCGAACCAGTTAAAATATAACTGCTTAATCACTGAGGTGAGTGGGAGTTTATCGTATCATTTTATACCTTTAAAAATAAACACGCTTATCTTATACGAAAGTCGTGACGTCACACGACACGCGTCAATTGTCTTATATACAAAAGCAAATGAAAAATGCTTTTCATCATCCGCAATGCGAATTTAATATCGTAGCAATCGAAGATCAACCATGAAATTGGTTATTTTCATTGCTTTCAGTGTTGGCAGGCCGCAACTGAGCAAATAATGAATTATATACAAAATTGATATATATGTATATGTGTTTTTATATTTTAAACAATTTTAAATGCACACACATGTCCTTAAATTAAATTTAGATTAGTTTTCTTTCGTACAAAGTGTGTCTTCACCCGCGTTCGGTCTCGCGAAGATAAAGATAATTGGAACGGTAATGTTTCCACAGTACTGGTGGCAGAAAAGGCTGCTGCGAGCTACCTAGCCGGTTTCCACTAACTAAACTATACATTGTGTATTTAGTTCTTGTTACCGTAGTGATTACTAGCTGTTCACGACCTGCTTAGCAGGTTGTAACAGCCCCGAAACCCGCGTCGGGGAAAAAATTTTGTAAGATCCATTCTAAGCTGACCTCTTAATGACAGAAGCAATATCTCTACCAACATTTGAGTGTTTAGGTCCCATACTTTCGGATACCTCGTGGCCAGTCAATGGATATCTACTATGTATAGCTGTTCTCCACCCCCTTTGCTGACTGTAACACCCCCGCAACTGGCTTCGGGGAAATAATTTTGCAAAATCCATTGTTAGCTGACTTATACTCGGCTTTTTTATTATTTCAATAAAGCGACGAGGCGAGCGGGACGTTCACCTGATGATAAGTGATACGCCTGCCCATAACAACGTAGCACTAGTTAGGCTGATATATGCACCACATTGCGCTGTTCGTAAGACACAAGACGTTGAGTCTCATCACCCCCAGTAATTCCACTAGCTACAACGCCGTTCAAACCGGAACACAGTGATGTTTCCACATCACTAGACGGTCTCCGGCAACAGAGACCTACGACTGGTAAAGGAACTGGTATAGGAATATTCCTATTAAGTCTGCAAGCCTGATCGTTACAGAGATGTCGTGATGACTTTCCAAATAGATGGAAATCTCATATATATGTATATGTATATACAGGTAATACCTATGTAAAAATACATATATATATGTATACATATATGTATATATATATTTATACATATATGTGTGTATATATATGTATATATATATATATAGAGAGAGAGATAGACTTTTATAATAATTAAACAATGCCTAGAAAGGATTCGAGAAAATAGGTCCGGTGACGTTTATTGGCGAGTGTGTGTGTGTGTGTGCGTGTATGGGCCGCGCGTCAGTGTGCGCGGTTTATCGGCGGCGCCGGCGACTGGGCTTATCGCCGCCGTGGTGGGGATACGATTTGCCAGTCTTATATTTCCGAACGCAGCCCACCCAGTCCCCACACAGCTCCGCGCTCCGTACACAACCAACGTCATGTGCAACGTCTGTACCCGCGATGTGGCACCGGCGATCGAGCCGCAGCCGGCCAAGCCCAACCGCACCCTCGAGCGCATGAAGAAGAAGCACAACATCACCACCAACCCCCACGACGAGGAGCGGCAGAGGGAGGTCGCCTACCAGCCGGACCTCCTCGCCATGTCCACTCAGTACTCGAAGATCGCGTACGACCTCTTCAAACAGGCGACGGTCAGGCTGCAGGAGACCAAGGCTTTCGTGTGAGTGAAAATTGATTTTCTTTTTTTATTTCTGAAGTGTTACCAAGGCCAAGATCACACCAGGTTATTTGTGCAACTGTTTCTTTAACACGTTTCGATTTATTCACTCACGTCGAGGAAGCCGTTCAAATATCTTTAATGTTATTTACGTAATGCGTGTTTAACATTCTTCAATTTACCAATGCTGTTATAACCTGCTATCGAAGAACTGGTTATATATTCATAAAAAAAAAATACTAACCTTCTTTATCTTCCCCCATTTGTTAGTAAGGGAGATTATTTAAAAATGTTATAAGTTCACACTGTAAAATATACATTTTTGGCGATATCCCAAAAATAATATATTTACGTATATTTGATGACAAGTAGTTGTCTACGGGGTTTGTCTATACTTCAACTATAAATTAAAATTTATAATAAATACTCCTTTTTTACAAATATACGTATATTCTTATAAAAAAAAATATTCAAACATTATAAGCGATGAAAGTCCGCCGTTGATTACATTTCAATTCAAGGCCGTGAAGATAACTATTGCGAATTGCTTCCTCTCGTCTAACTGCATTTTTATCACTTTAATCTCAGTTATCGAGTTAATATTTATTCCATGCGAAAAAGTATTTAATCTACTGTCTCTTTATGGTAACACAGGTCAATTATGTAAGTAACCATCACATCAATAGTTTGTATCCAATATTGTAACTCCAGTTCGTGCCAAGATGTGCCAGCCAAAATATATCATCTAATATTATTGTTAATGAAATAAAAACATTTTGAGGTAGAAATTTTACAAAAGAGAGTATTGACAAAAATTATCCATTTGTTCTTTTGTACTGTTTTCTTGTTATTTAAGAAACTTTAATAAGAAAATAAGATGATTAAAGTAAATCTAATATTTGGAAGACATGAGAAAATTAGTAAGCTATTTGTGTATATATCTATATATGTTGTAAATCTTATTAATATTTAGAAGTGATAAATATAAAAAACATATCCTCGGGCGATTTCCTTCAAAAGCACAATAGACAGAAATCGATTAGAAAATTATATAATGTTTAACTAAAATCGATATTATTTTATCAGCGAAACGACGACAAGAGCTAAATCTATGAAGTTAAGATACGTCTGTCTACAACAATGTAGCCCTAGTTAGGATAATACACAGCATCACAATGTGCTAGTTGTAGTAAGCTACTGCGTTCTACGAACAGTAGACATTTGCATACAATTTGGCAGATTTATTATAATTTGGTACAAAACTGGAATTTATATTTATAACATCACAATTTTAACTCCGTACATATACTAGCTGTTCCCTGCTTCGTTAGCCGTAATATAAAATCAGACTTGATATATTTGTCTGAAATACTCCTCGAGAGCAACCGCAAGAGCACATGACTATACGAACCGTTACTATAGCAACCGCATAAATAACACGAAAATAAAATGATGAATGATCTATGAAACTCAAAGAATTAATAGCCCATAACAACTATCTACAAATCATTCCGTTTTGAATGCTCATGTTCCCATATACATACATTCACTAGTTTTCACGTGATTGACGAACAAAGTAAACCAATTTTCATTATATATATAGAAAATATATGTTATAATAAATCTGTAATATTGATCTACAGATCTATTCGTACTGTAGTTTTCCTCATAAATTTTATATTCAAATTATAACGTTTCTCTTGTTATAATAATCCGACATGGATCTGGTTTTGAAATGATCAAACTTTTTTGTGTAAACCTTTTTATGCGAACTCTCAATAGATTTGTTGTTTTTTCGACCATCCCAGACATTGTTAAGTCGCTGTAGTAATATTTCTAAAATAATATTAGAACTTGGCAGTTTGTAGTAATTGGCATCGCCAAGTTTTTGAGACTAGTTACAATATTTAGCGGATACCGTCATAGGTGTTTCGTTTGGGCGTAGTGTAACAATACGCGGACATTAAAATTAGAAATATGTACGAAGTAAATTGGCGGAAAATCTGTTTTGCTTGTATGATCACCGTCTGGTAGTAATATGATTACTAATAACAATAAAGCGATAGTTAAGTCGCTTACTGTGTCCGACTCTAGTAATTTGTTTATCTGCAATGAATTCACACAACTCTAAAGCCTTTTCAGATAACCAAATGATGAGAGTCGGAACAGCAATGCTGTTACGGCAACGGTACGATAATGCGAATGATAAGAAACAAGGCTGATTCTAGAAAAATCTACGACTTTTCAAATTGTACAACTAGATAATGTAACTGGAATCGAATTGGGTACATCCGTGTTACAAGGTAAACCGTTTTATCGCCATGAAAGGAGATATTTCTGAAGACATATGACCTTTTGAACTGAAAAAAGACAATTTTTACAAAATGCTTATTAAAATACGTTTTATATTTTAGACATCAAACATTATTTTAATCGTCCTCCTAGTTTAGGTGGGGCAGAGTTTGCTTAAACTCTATTTCTCGCTTATATACAGTTCTCTTATCATTTATACCGCTAATATCTCTTCCCTGGGTGATAACAAATTTTTCCTTTTTCATTTGAAAAAGACCAGAAATTAAATTAATTTTTAGCACTAAAAACGTAAATTTTGATTATTTTAATTTTACATTTCCAATGGTATTTTCTCTTATCAATCTCTGTTTTACTCATTTTACATTATTAATAATGTTTTATTTAGTCTTATTGCATGCGATGATATCTAATAGTTGAGATGATTCTATATGACTAGGGTTTAGGACTATAGTCAAATGAGACGGATCGTCTCCCCATCTCAGATCGTCAACGAACACAAGGTTGTTGGCATTTAACCTTGAGATTTGCTAATTTAACTGTTAACGTAGTTTTGTCAAAGTTAACCGAATCGTTGAAAATAGTTTTCCAATAGACAAATTCCTAGTTAGTGAGTTATCGGG
The DNA here is from genome assembly GCA_029030555.1 of Ornithoptera alexandrae. Classification (NCBI taxonomy): domain Eukaryota; kingdom Metazoa; phylum Arthropoda; class Insecta; order Lepidoptera; family Papilionidae; genus Ornithoptera; species Ornithoptera alexandrae. The sequence continues at coordinate 12,713,297 of JARDVY010000288.1, read as the reverse complement.
TTCAGGTATCAAGTAGGATATATACACTATCGTCATCGTGACGTCGGGTCCAATGTTCGGTTCAGATCGTAACGTGAATATAAATCGGGAAGTGTTACGCGCGGAACATTGACATTTATCGTGGTGCGGTGAATGTTTACCGACATTGCACCAGCTGCGAGGAAGTTGGGACCTTAGATTTTAAGATAACGCATAGAGGTTATATTATAACCGTTATAGCAGTAGAATAGTCGTTACTTTGCTATTAAAGCTAGTAGCGTACGACTGTTATTATATAATTTTCACTGGTGGTAGGTCTCTGCTGTCGAAGATCCCAAATCCTATTTCCACCTTCAAACAGTACTGTGTAAATATTACTGTGTTCCGTTTTGAAGAGCGCTGTAGCCAGTGGAATCACTGAGGTACGAGGCTTAATATCTGATGTCTCACACGAGCATAATGTAGCGTTGTGTATATCATCCTAACTAGCGTCACGTTGTTGGCAGTCGTATTACTTACTATCAAGGGAATGTCTATTAATTTTTATTTTTTATTAAAAAATGAGAAAATATAACAACAATTTTCATCTTTTGAAGTTTCATAAAACCAATACGTGAAAATTTCGTAACTTAAACATTCTATACATAAAATTTTTTATTTTTATCATTATCAGCCAATAGATGTCCACTGCTGGACGTAGGCCAACGGGTAGGGATTTATATGAAAGGATTTAGGCCGTTTCCCACCCTGCTGGCCCAATGCCGGTTGATGGGAGCCAGAGCCTCGTATGTTGATTAGCAGGCTGTACCACGAGCAGGTGAAGTTGACTTGGGTCCCGTGAGTTGTTTTGCGGGAACCGATACGACTTCATTCCATACATAATCTTGAATTACTGTAACAGTGGAGCTATTGTTATATTTGATGAGGAATATTTCATCTTTTCATTTATTTAATTATTTGTTGATATACTATTTTCTTCATTATCTACTTTGAGGATCGTATAAAGGTGGTTAAGGGTACGGAAAGAGGGAAGCCTGTGTGAAGAAGTAACAGCTGATGATGAATAACGTAATGTGTAATTCAATGAGCGCTGAAAAATATATTTATTTATTTATTTATATATAACGTAGTATTTGTTTGTTTATATATATTTGTACTGCATGAACAAATAAACTATTTATCTATTTACCTTTTAAGGATAAATAATAAACAATAAGATAAATTTACTCAACTCTAGCAGGAGTACAAGTAGATCCTTTTTTGTCGCTTGTTCAACGACTGTGGCAGCAATAAGTCACGGATTCAAGCAGCCGATTGGCTTTCGCACCAACACCAGACAGCTCCAAGGTCTCCCGTCTCCTGTTGCAGCGATTATTTATAGACATTTTACAAATCCATGTTACTTCGGTTTTTAAGTAACAATTCCTTTTTAATATTTAATAAACTGTATCATTCATCCGTCTTACAAATATTTATAACTGCCAAAGGATAACTAGTATCATAAATTCAAACATGTGAATTTAATATATCAAAGTAAATCGGAATTTTGTCATATATAATAGATCATTGGATCCAGAGATCCATTGGTTCATTACAAGATCTCCATTACTATTATATGTAAACACTCAGAATTTGTTAGCGATATTGCTTCTGCCCTTTAGAGATCAGCTAAGAACAGATTATACAAAATTCCTACCCCAAAGGAAATTGAGGGGTGGCACATCCAGCAAAGCGAGCGGGGAACAGCTAGTAATATTATATATATAGCGTTTAGATTTTTCGGAAGTAAATTTTTTCTTCAACGTACAGCAAATTCGTTCCTTACATTTACTGGTACATTAATCAATGGAAGCCCCATCACAGTCCAACCATTTCGAAGACCGTTGACTAGACTAGAACGTCCAACGGTTCTTGTGATATTTTTTTAAAAAAAAAAAACTATTATTATGTTCTTACAAACATCACCATCAATATGTTATCAACTATAAGTGAAACTTGGAAACTATCATATATATGAATTCAAAGTGATATGATGACGCGAAGTGACTAAACACAAAATCATCGTTCTTTATTGATAAATGTAATATTTCATCATTGTCATCATCATCAGTCAATAGACGTCCACTGCTGGACATGAGCCTCCACCAAAGATCTCCACGTTTGAAGGGGTTCATATGAGAGGATTTGGAGTATTTCCGCTGGCCGCTGACCCAATGCGGGTTGCTGGGAGACAGAGCCTCGTTTGCTGATTAGGAGGCTGCGCCACGAGCTGGTGAGGTTGGCTTGGGTCCCGTGAGTTGTTGTATATATATATAAACACTTTAAATCATCAGTGTCCTTAAACGGAACCTGTCTGTCCCCCGAGTTGCATAATATTTATATTATTCGGTGCAATCGCTTTGATGCCGTTTCATGATAGACAATTGAAGACCACTTAAAGTGCACTTTTAGTTTAACTGATACGTTTATATTAAACATCCTTTAGCGGCTACTCTTACGAAGTTACCTTACTGGAAGGTCTACTGGCGAGAGGTCTCTGTTCCCGGATATCGTCTTAGTAGGTACGGTACTACCGCAGCGTTTGTTCCTGCCGCCAAACAGTAGTATGCAAACATTACTGTGTTCCGGTTTAAAGGGTAATTTACTGGGGTAACGAGACTCAACATGACTCGGGCGACTAGCGCAATGTGGTGCAGTGTATACCATCCTAACTACCGCCATATTGTTATGGGCAGGCATATCACTTACCACTAGGTGTCTTCCTTTCAGACGGTCTTCGGCGCAATAGGCTGCTGTATATATCATCTCAATTAGCGCCACGTTGTTCTGACACTAATTGATATATCAATTACCTTCAGATGAATGTTCTGTTCGTCTCATCCTTCCGAATAAAAAAAAAACTGAGTATTTTTTAGAAATGCAACAATATTTTGCCGACTAGGGTCTTACGTCTGGCCTTAACTACACATGATATTTTATGTTCTATCATGTTTAAAAAGCAGCGGGACCGAACGATGTGAAAATCTTTGGGGAGGCCCATGTCCAGCAGTGGACGTTTTACGGCTGATGATGATGATGATGCTTCTTAGGTAAAAATTAGTTATTCTTTAGAGTTAAAACTTAACCAGTTATTGATTGGCGTAAGTTTTGAATGACTTTTATTATTAATCATATCATATCATCATCATCAGCCGATAGACGTCCACGGCTGGACATAGGCCTCCCCGAAAATCTTCACATACAGTCTGCATGACCTCCAGTACCGCGGGGCGCTGGGGGCTGTTGTATCTAGGAATTCATATAGTGGTATTTGGGCCAGAGCCTCGTTTGTTGATTAGCAGGCTGTACCACGAGCAGGTGAGTTTGGCTTGGGTCCCATGCGTTGCAGCACGGGACTCCTTACACCACCCTCCAATAATCATATATAATCAGTTAACCTATATAATGTGTCTATATATAATAAAGGATATAGTATATGTATACATTGTATAGTGTACTGCCGTATGTTGATAGTAGATTTATGTTCCGTGGACTTCGTTCTTCTTGATAATACACCTCTGATAAAAGATCTGAACGATATCACAGCACTCAGATCACAAATCTGATTTATCATCGGATATATACACTCTGGCAACATTCAACGGATCACCACGAATATATATAAACAGATATACGTATATAAACATAGTAGATATGGTCTGAAGGATTTCATCTAGTATAAGCGATCATATCATGAGATAGATATACATGGACGTTTCCGGAAATATTTGACTGTTTCCGTTTTTTATTTTGTTATCGATTCCGGTCTTTATCTGGAATGACCGCTAGTTCCTCCTGAAACCGGAATAGGGGTTGATATGTATGTTTGTGGTACGGATGGTAGCGCGGCGGAAACCCTTTCACTTCCTTTACTATTACAACATAGTTCCGTTAAGGATGTTATTGTGATTTTTGAAGACCCTGAATCATTATCCGATCTAACATCTACGTGATGATACTTGAGGAAGGTCGATTATATCATATTGAATCTTTATAAAATCAAATAAAAAGTCAATAATTCTACAGAATCCAATTTCCAACCACAACAATTTTAGATTATTATCATTCTATCAATGACTCGCGAGATCAATGGATGACTTATGAGCGTGATGTTATTAGAAGACGAGAAATCTATGGGAAGATTTTATGTGATCCCATCTGAAATAGATTCATGTTATTTGATTAACCGAAGTTCAAAGAGTTTATTTCGATGGTAGGCTTTCTGCCAGCGCTCCTGTTTCGGCAACCTCTTTAAGTCGCGTTTATTCACACCAACTGATTGATAAATTAAAGCATACTCCAACTATTTCCATCTTCAAACAAACATCCTTAACTGGGGCAGAGGCGGCCACGTTTCATATGATCCTATTTATTTGCTTTAAAGTTAAACGCTGTTAATTTTAAAATAATATTTCGATTAATCTTCTTAAATTGACTCTTCAACTAGTGAAGGTTGGCGATCAGCTTGGTACAGTCCTCTCTGTCTCTGATTCGGCGGAACAATTCGAACGCATCAGATATACCAGTCCATTCCCTAATATTTCTCAACTATGACTTTATGCTTCTCCCCACCTTTCGTTTTCCAGAAACTTTATTAACTATATTTCTATCTTGTGGTAAATCCTACATGACAACCACCAGTTGGTGAAACCATAATACCACTGATTAATTAAGATCACTATTCTCCTGATTCAGTAATATTCTCTATGCCTTAGGATTGCGATCATCTCCGTTGAACATTATTGCCCATACAATATTACGTTATCTTATCTTATCTCATGCTACTTGAAGATTATCGTAGATGACGCTCCGCGGCTGCATCTTTCCATTTTTCCAGTGACTATAATAATTATCCAAGATAATTTTCGTCTTTACTAGGATAGGGGGTAAGGGGTAGCGCAGAACAACTCACGGGCCCAAGCTGTCCTCACCTGCTCGTGGGGCACCCTGCTAATCAACGTACGAGGCTCTGGCTCCCACCGACCCGCATTAGGGTCATCGTGGTGGGAAATAGCCCAAATCCCTCCAAATTAGCCCCTACATGCGACAGTCTGTAGTGCCCAGCGGTACCAGAAACCAAGCTGACTGTATGTGGAGATCTTTAGGGCAGGCCTATGTCCAGCAGCGGACGTCTATCGGCTGAAGATGATGATGACGATGATTACTAGGAGGTTTTCCGTAGTACTCCAGGATATGCTTAAGGCAGATGGTAGAGAACCTAATTATTTTTTGGTTTCAACATAATTTTTATTTTCCGGTTTAATAAGAGAAAGGACACCAAAAATTCCAGATTGTAGTTCTATCTACATCAGAGGTCTTCATAGAACAATGATGAAGTGTAAAAAAAAAATTATCATATTTTGTTATTTTACCATTCAGATATGTATTTGTCTGCCAGCTTGTGTAATAGGCTCAATCAGTCCAAGAATGTGGTTACTGCAGCTCAAATAAATCTGAAATAACTGAAGGTTAATTATTATCTTAAACACTGTTACTCTTCATCGTAAAAATAGAAGAGCAGCAACAACATAGCTACAGTTTAATACCTTACAGCAGCCCATCATTCCCAATGGTGACCCCATCCAGCATGGTGACTAGGGCACCCGTTCCCAGAATAAGAGTGTTCCTTAAATTTAGCATCATTTAAAAACGCACATTTAAATTTTTAATTTGCATTGAATCAAAACATCGTCATGAATGCTTTTATTACAGATAATAAACGGTGGAAAGAGTCGACTTTAATTAACCACATCAATTATACTTATTAGCGCATGACGTAATAGTACATTTAAATACGCGAATGTTTTCGTTATAATTCATAAAATTGTATCTTAACATGGCCAATTATTCAGGTATTTTGTTTTAATAAATTTTACGTAGAAATAATTATCATCAGACATCATATAATATTTTTCACTGGTGGTAGGACTCTGTCGCCGGAGACACTCTTGGTAAATACCAACGCAGCGCCTATTGCTGCCGACGAACAGTACTGTGCAAACATAACTGGGGTCCGGTTTAAAGGTAGCTGTAACTAGTAGAATTACTGGGGTAACGAGACTCAAAATCAAATTGCTGTGTATAACATCCTAACTAGCGTCACATTGATATGGATAGACGCATCACCATCAAGTGAACGTCTCGTCGGTTCGTAGTATAGAAGTAATCTAAAAAAAAAAAATTTTTTTCTTAAATATCCCAAAGTAATATGATTTCAACTAAAATTCGGTTATTGCATGTAAATTTTTTTGCCTCTTATATTTTACCTACATCTAAAACGATTAATATGGAAATTTTATAAAAGCTAGATCTGTGTGGACTGTATCTATTAATGATGTGCTCATCTATTTAATTTCCATTAACTGTCAGAAATGACATCAGAACTGTGAGATGAACCAACAGCTGAATCAGATATTGAATATTTACTAACAGGTAACAGTAGTTGCTTATGTTTTTATTACATCCTCGAAACATGGGCTCATTGTAACGAACAATCATCCACATACTGCGAGATGATCCCCATATAGCATGAGTAATTTTCATAAATGCGACAGAAGTTAATAAAAAAACACATTAATAAATACCTGTTAGTAAAAATGCTTATTGATAGAAATTGAATTTAAACTATCTATAAGATGTATCTCAGAATAGATGTCAAAAGTTTAAGTTAGTAGAATTTGAATTCAGTTTCCATCATAGTGCCTGATTGTGTCGTCATCAAAAGTGCAAACTATTCGAATTGATATATTTTACACCTTAACACCTCTAACAACCATATAAAACTACGCTACGGCCGATAACCTTACAAATGATAAAACTTCCGCATTGACTGGATCCACACTTCCAGTTACCTTATTTAGCATCATCAATTGCCCGCTATATTAGTTTTTACTTAAACTTGTCGTTATTTTATTGTGAGTACTTTCAATATCAGAATCGATAATACAGTCTGCATGGTAATGAAGTAAAATGTATAATAAAACTAATTCTTTGATTACGTATGAAAACACGACTCCACTTAGAATAAGCATGTAGTCATAACTTTTTTCAATGGCCGTAATCTACTTTTTGTTATTTACACTATGATTGGGCGTGAATATTTGTCGGCACCTGCTCGTAGTCTCTGGTAAGGGTTAAAATGTAAGTACAGATTTCCTAAAATTTATATCTGCCAACAAATATCTGGTCTGTAACGATTATTAAGCCGTCTCTTATCGAAGCGTGATAGCAGAATATCTAGACAGATTTACTGACAATGCATTGTACATCTTGATTTTATTTAAGAGTGGAGCTGGTACTTCCTAGACAAATTTTGTCAATACCTAACTATATTTATAATTTTCAGTCTACCCTTGTGTCCAGTGAAATGTGTGAATGTCGGAGACTTCTTGCGTGAGAAATACGACAACTTGCACAAGAACTTTCTACGTCACCTTTTCGCAACAGTCGATGAAGGCTCGAGTACGTGCAGGGAGGCACGTAACCACCTTCTCCGTAGTGTTTACACTCGCCAATCGTGTTATTGTAATCCACAGCCATGTCTCCAATCGAGCAGGGAAAAATGGCCTCTAGATACGAACGATAAAACGAAACAAAAGCGATTATTGTATTCAGATTTTGACGTAGTCAATGCAACCGACTGCCGCATTTCATGCGCCGTGGAAAACTTGTAACTCGATGCAATTCTAAGTGTTATCGATGAAGGTTTCTCACCCGTCTGATGCAAGAGTTATTGAATATATACAAAATTCATACAAATTCTCAATTCCTCATCGAGAAGATTTGTCAAAAATGGGTCCAAATATCATTCCTGTATCTGCCATTAAGGTAATGTTGAAATATTTCTGTTCCTATTTCTATTGTAGCTAGAGAAATTTATTGAGCTGATAAGAAACGCCATCTTTTTCTAATCCAATTACAACCATCGTCCCATGATTATTATAATTATCGAGCCAATGAGCCTGTGAAGGTAAATCTGTTATTTTATTTGCAAAAGTATTTATATACGATAACATAAACATTCTAATCGTCGTGTCAATGTTATGAGAGAAAAGGACAAAATAAATCAAGACATATCTATGCTGTTGATATTTATCCTAAAATAATTGAATGAAATAACTACTAAGAATGTAATAAAACATGTCATACTAATAAACATTATATAACCAAGAGATATTCTCTCTCCTGCTTAGATGGATAAGTCCCAATGGCCAATTGAAAATCTATAAATCCAAATTGTAAGCTTGAGAGCAACACGCCGGTATTTGGGACGCTGCCCTTTGTATTGCATCAGATTTTCATTGTATGTTAATATATCCGACGACACCGTAATCGCTGTCATTCAAAGAATGATTGAAGATTTTCCGATTGTGTAAACAAGATCATTCTGTTCTCTATCAGAGACATTCTTTGATACAGAGCAAAGCAAACAAATGCCGTCATTGACAATTTGAATAATGCGTATTCGAACAAACAATCGATCTGATTGTAACGATGACACTCGAAATGAATTTGATTTAACGAAAATATTAAATTCATTTTATAATTTTGGTATTCAGTGCTGAAGACAGGACCAAAGGAGGATAGTTGATGTACTGCAATGTATCATGAAATTACAGGGGTAACAGGATTTTCCACTCCAACTAACGCCACGTTTTTGGCGAGCGTATCACTTACCACCAGTTAAATTTCTCGCTTATTTCTTTGTTTCGTAGAATAAAAAAAAAACTGCACAAAAATCTCCGGAAAAGCTCTTTCCGTTTTTTATTACAATTGTTCCCACTTAATCGCTTTTTATGACGAGCCGGGAAAATAGCAAGTGGGAATATTCAAACCCGTATTTGGAAACCACCCATGGGGTGGAAAATCCACAAAAGGGACGCGACGTGGTGCTCCATAAACATTCACATTGTAATGGTGAAAAACTTCAATCACAAGTTGACGTCTTGATAACTTTTTACTATATAAAAAGTAAGCAGTAAAACAACTAAACTCTTTTTATATTAAAGCAACGGATGAACTCAATAAGGATTATAGTAGTGGAGGCATATTTAAAAGAAAATTTTAAAATTAATTTGGCCATTTTCTACTGATTTAAAGCACGGGCATGGCTTTTTAACTTAACGAATTAAATAAAAAGAAATCGTAGGAACTTAATTTACGTAAATATGTTCGTCAAAGAACTTTAGACGATGTAGATGGAAATGTATAACGAGATAAACATATCAAACGAACGTCAGATAATGTATCGGTTGATATCCTTGCTTAAGCGATTTGCTCACATGATCGCGCTGACGTACAATCTGCAAAGCGTATATGCAAATATAGTAAAACATCAACATGCGAGTGTCAGACTTCAGATGATCTAGATCATTTCAAATGAAGGAACACTTAGACCTGAATTTAAAGCTTTCATTAAAGAAACATCTTCGCCTGTAGCGTATCAACAATATCAACTGGTAGAGGACAATTGTTATTAGTTCGCCTTTCTTAAATATCTCCATATTGATTTGTAAATTTTATTATCCACCTATAAACTATTCACACGTAATATGATCAGTCTCGGATAGTTCATATTTTGTATTTTGGGCTCTCGAACTAGAATACGCCAAAGAAAACAACCGTATTTTAACGATTATTTAGTAGTTTGTTTGCTTATATTATATGATGTTTTGTGCAGTGCTTCGCTGTTCATTCACAAGAAAGATAATAACAGCTAAGGCTTTAATCAAATGATAACATCGCCATTCAACTTGCGAACACCTTGACCGTCTACACAACATTCATCGTATAGAATGTAAATGTAACCGTTCTCTCGGCTGCAGAAGGTTCCGTTTGGCCGCTTCCGGCGCTCACTTTTCCTTATCACACATTTCCTATTTCAACTGAAACATTTAACTGTTCGTGTCCAGTAACTTCACGCCTAAATGTCACAAGTCATACATCTATAAAAACAATTTCAAACTATATACTAAAAACATTATCTGGTATTGGAGATGAAGATATTACTTCCTTTTCATTCATTTTCTCACTATTATTAAAAGGTCCGTGGACATTCCCCTTAGCTCTTTAGGAATAACTCGCCATAGGGGATTCCTCTTTCTTCTTATCTTTTATTAAAGGTAATTGTGCACATTATTACGTTTTTTACAACTCGGAAGGCGTTAAAAAATCGATCGTTAGCTTCGACATGATTAACTACTTTCTCCAAAGATAACATGAACAGAAATAGAACGATCATTCACGACGTTATCTTGACGCGTTCACTATCATGACAGATTGTTAGATTTAATCTGTCAGTTGGAATCCGATCCTATCGATTATGGAAATCGATTTCAGTTGTTAGGTGCAAAAGAATATTTGCATATATCTATTATGAGAACAGTTAATAGAAAATGAAATAGTTTATGGAGAATTTTGGGTAAAAGAAATACTTTCAAAGTTATACATATAAAATTTTCTTGCTAATATTTTAAGTATTTTCGAGCGGTCTTTTCTATTGATCATTCTTGATAAAGAATAATATAAAAAAAAAATCTATACCTTTTGGTTTTTATATTATAGTAGATTGATCTTTAGTTTTTTTTTTAATGGAAATAAAAAGTCTTAGTAACAGGACTAAGTGGAACGAACAATAAAAGAAAATTTATGATTTAATTGCATCGGAATAGCGTGACGGAGTTGAATACACATGCCATTCAGACGCAGTGCATGCGCAAGTGACGCCGGTAACTGTAAAAAATTGTTTTTTTAAAAAAATTTCTTATAAATAACTAATTTTGTTGTTAAAATAGAAAAACTACGATTTAGATCGTGATTACGAAGTAATACTATATTAGTCTTAACATAGATTTCTAAATGGATGATTTCCGGCCTGACGCCTTTTAAGTACTTCTGCAACGATTTATGTCAAACAGTAGTGTGCAAATATTAGTGTTTTACTCTGAATGGTAATATAGCTAGGTAGTGAAATTACTGGGATAACGAGAATTTACTGTTGAGTGAGGCGTGAGCGTTACGTCGAGATTTTGCCGTCAAGTGAGCTTTTTATCCATCTGATTGTTTAGTAGACTTAAAAAGCATATGTTACTTTATATCTTTGACGTGAAATATAGTAAAGAAATCGTAAGAAACTTGCATGTAACTTACAATTCACACGTCTCGTAACTATGTCGCAGTAAACTCGGACGAGGCGATAATACGTATGCGATGAAGGCGTTTCTCCAAGGTTTATACAAATGTATTCAGCATTCAGCGGTAACATTCACAACTGCCGCCGTTACGTACCCAGTCAAACATTTAGTGTCGTGTTAATGCAATTTGATTGACTTACAAACATGTTGATGTTGGCCATTTAAATTGATACCTCTTTGAACTTATTGCACTGTTTTCCTCTGTAAGCAACTATTGTAATTAACACAATTTAAATTTAATCTTTAAAAAACTATAAGGAATTTTATTTACATCGTCTTATTCTAGTAAGTTAGACAAAACTTTAAAAAAGGCAAAATTTTAATATCATTATCATTGTCATCAGCCAATAGACGTTCGCAACTGAACATAGGCCTCCTTCAAAAATTCGGCTTCACCCGACCTTCGTTTGTCAGTTACATATGGGAGCGATTTAGACTATTTCCCACCACGCTAGCCCAATACGGCTTGGTGGGAGCCAGAGAATCGTCTATTGGTTAACAAAGTGCACTACGAGTTGATGCGGTTGGCTTAAGTTCCGTGAATAGTAATGTGGAACCCTTTACATAAAGATCATCAAATTCAAATATATCGAAAATCATTACGGCTTCCAATGAAACGTTTAGTAACAACAAAATAATGGCAAAAGCTAAAGTGACACATTTTACCTGTGCTAGGACATACATATCCAACAAAGATCTCCACGTCTTTCAGTCTTTCTCTGCCCGCATCCTTTGGTTCACATTACATAAGAATTTCACTTTAATTATAGTCTTGTTGAGAATTAGGAACATTGTTGATTATTGCAATACATAATGTTGTTGCCAAGCGCACACCTACATTGTTGGCAAGGTGTCTAGTTCCTTTGTCTGTACGTCATGTACATAACAAGTGTTGTTACATGGACTCCATACACATATTTGTTTTGCATTCATTACCATCACATACCGTTGGCGGTATTGGTTTCGTTCAATTGAATATATCAAATTAAAATAGTTTGCATTCTCATTGTAGAAATTTTAATGAAAAACATAATGTGACTTATCATATTACCTTGCTAAATTTCACGGTTTTCATCGTTCATTTCCAAGCCTAGACAGAAGAACAGACAAACCCAGCGGAGTGGATGTTAGTTTCCTTCAAGTTGTAATAAACTGACGATTGGACAAGAAATATTTATCAGTCTCATCCAAGAAAGCAGATGAATCGTCCAATCACCATTACTATATCAGAATGATGAACAATGATATAAATAGAAATTTAGAAAGATCGCGAAGATAGCAATGTACTGTTAATGAGGATCTTAAAATATATCATTCCGTCATGTTTTATGTTTTTAGTATTATTGTATATTTACATTTCGACTACAAATTATTTTATATATGAGAATGAATATTCGATAAGCCTGACGTGGTTTGAGTGGTTTAAATCTCATTTACAATCGTATCACTCTGGACAAAGTCCCGATATTTTGTTAAGGGTTTAAAGAGTCTATTTTATGAGAACCTGACAAGGGTCTCACCCCGACAATATAGATAATCGATTATGATTGAATAGATTACAAAATTAACATCGAATATTCCAATCTTGTTTATTTTCGGGAATCAACTCTTCATTTTTGATAAATGAATGAATTGTACGAGATATAGTAATAATTTTTTTTTTATATTAACATCATTTCTATTTTTTTTTATAACAATTAACTTTTTATATTATTTGTCTAGAAATAACTTTTGATAATTTCATACAAAACGTTGAAAGCGAAGGACTTTCGATATGAACCGTGCCATTATTTTAAAATATCTTCAGCCGTGAACGTAACGGACACGGAACGAGGGCACAACTGTTGATTCCGAGAATTATATACACTAGCACCCAACTCGAGAACAAACACACACAAGTACACGTATGTAGAGTATAAACTTGTGTGTTTGTCATTTAAAAACCACAGGTTTGTGTATATCCGCATTATTACATGTCGGCTTTCATAATTATCTCGTTACATCCCTATCTACTTTCATTCACGAGTTTAACAGCAAGGACACTAACATTGGTTAATAAATTTTTAGTCATCATTATCAAGTTTAATATTAATAAGTGTTTGAAATAACTTCTCGAAGTTTCTACGTTATTCGATGAAGCGACGATACGAACGAGAATTTCACCTGAGTAAGCTATTCGCCTGTCCATTATATGGTGCTAGATAGGATGATATACACTGCACCCCTTTGTACTCGTCGCTTTAAGACAGGTGATGTCTCATTATAACTAACCGGTATTTATAGCTCCTTTCAAACTGATTCATAGTAATATTTATTATCTAGACCAGTGCCAACTCCGGCGTGCGAAAGTATTCAATCCGGCCCGCCGAAGGTCCATCGACATGGACAGCATATGACCCGCTATAATTACGGTCGAGAAGTATAAAGTAGATTCTACTTAGTAGAATAATAGATACATAATCTATAGGTGAAGCTAAACTAGTCGCTTAGTAAATTTTTTATATAATTCTGGCCCTCCTCTAGAATTTCTTCAAATTTGTGGCCCCCCATTAAAAAAGTTTGCTCACCACTGATCTAGACACTGCTTATTTACCGTTTGTAAAACTCTTGTGGTTACAATGTAGCACTACCAGTATTATAATTATATGGAGATCAATTAGATGGAGGGGTAACATTTTAATGATAAACACAAAAACAATAATGTTATGTCTACATGTACTCGTATGTGAAAACGTTCACGGTCAGTCAATATGTAAAGTTTTATTGATAACTGCATACTTTAGATCAAGGTATGTTTTTTGTTTTAATACAAATTGATTCAATGTCAAGTGCTGAACCCTTTTTAACGGGGAACATAAGAAAAGAGATAAAATGGATTCTTTGATACTAAAGAGATATTGCATTAAGTAAAGTGATATCGAGTTATCTTACCAATGATTTAATTTTTTTTAAAATTCAATAATACACAAAGCGACTTTACATTTCAGTCTCGAATGAATAGTTTTTTTTTTTTCAAACATGATAACAATCATATTAATATGTCATCATCATCCCTTGCAGGCTTCAGAAGTAAAACGTAAAAATGTTCCCGGTATAAAATTTTATCAATGATCGATTGGACAATCTGGCACACGGGCGAGGTTACGACGTAAACAGCTTTGTATTACCACTCCTGACACTTGAGGGTTTTATTCAAGGCATAGCAAGAATCATATCTTTCATTTCACGATATTCACCCGCATATGTCTAGGTCCTATTTCTTTAAAAGTTTTTGGGACTCACACTTCTCGGAAGCTGAAGGTTTATGGGGATCGATCTAACCTCTCTTGAAATCACACAGCTATCTCCCCTTTATATTATTGTATAATTCTAGATAAATACTTCAATTATACAATGAAGTCAAGTTATCACCAGCTGACCCCATTGTCAAAGCGTCAGACAATGATACGGCAGATTTATGCGCTGTAATATAGTGTGACAAATGTTTTCACATAATTTATGAAGTGAAGGCTGATGTATCTTTAGTTATTAATAGCAAGTAGCGTATTAGATAAATCATGGAAGCAGTTTCATCTTGATTCATACCAATATATACCCTTAGGATTATCTTTTTTTTTATTATTCAATGGAGCAAAGAGTAAGTAGTAAACTATACGGCGGCCCATTACAACGTAGTGCTAGTTATTATGGTATACACTACACCACATTGTGCTGGTCTCATTGAGACAAGATATCGAGTCTCGTTACCCCAGTAACATAACATAATAAATAAATAGGATTGTTTATTTGTTTTTCTCATGCAGTATTTCATAATTGAAACATGAAGAGTTACATTTATTTATATTTTAGATGTGGGAGGAGCGTTTACAACCCTGTGCGACTCCTGTCTTCCCCTCTTATTAGTGTTAGTGTATCTTGGTTTGTTAGGATAGTAATATAGTCATTGAATAATTTACTAGGAAATAAACTATTAACATTATAGTATGTATTAATCAATTAATTATCCACTATTTGATAAAGATCTAGTGATCAGTTCACTCTACAGACTAAACAGATAATCTAATCAAGCTATGTCGCAATGGATATTCTTTTTAAACGCCACAGCTTCCATTTTAGTTACCACGGTAACATTTATAGTAAACAGATGCAAAGTGGCCTGCTAACGCAATAGATGGTGTGGAGAGCTTCGTTTCGTAGAAAAGGCTCGATTCAAATGCTCGAGTCCTTCTAAGGCGCGAACACGACACGAGATGATGATCGGATGTATTATGTTTATAATTTCAAAAGCGTCTCGGGTGTTTTCAATGTTATAATACTTCAATGTTTTATAACAATGTTTCATGATAAACATTACTGTGTTCCGGTTTGAAGAGCGCTGTAGCGTTACCGGAGTAACGAGTCTTACCATCGTATGTCCCAAGGCGACGAACGCAATGTATTGCTATTAATATCATCTTAACTAGCGCCACGTTCTTATAGTCAGGTATGTCACTTATCATCAGATGAAGTCCCTTCATCAACTTAAATAAAAAAAAATATAGATTTATAACCAATATTTGTTTTTGTTCTTCTTAACATTAGTTCTAGTCCAATTTTAACAGAGCTCTGTAAGCGAAATGCGCTTAAAGCAGCATTATCGCGTTCAACAAACTGCTATCTTGAATATTATTAACTCGTTAAACCATCACGAGCACATTTGCACGCTGAATATCGAGGGGTCCAAACCCTATTCAGGTCACCCGGTTCTGTCATCACAGCCAATGTTAGAACTATAGACACTGGCAAACTTTTCATTAGCAATGTGTCAGCGTTAAAACTACAGCTACTTTTTAAACATTATTAGAAACCACTTGCGCGATATAAATTGTTTATATTAAATATTACTACAGTAATTATCTTCTTTATATATACTATAACTTAAATTGTTTATATATATTCTTAACTTCCATAAACAAAAAAAACATATACAAGAATTAGACTACATTTCGTTCAGTATGTTTTTTTATATACGACTACTCGTAAATATGTAGTTTTTTATATATTTTATTGTTATTATATACCGTTGCTTCTAATGCGCAATGGCTTGTAACACAGTCTCCAGTTCAAGTCCTCGTGATATGGAGTTTGAATTCTACTAGGGTTGTTCGAACTACCAACCATGTTTATATCATAAATCTGATATGTTCTTATTGTCAACACTATCAACGATTTGATCACTTAACATTAAGTGAAATTGAGATCGAGTATTATCCCAATGCATATAATAGAAAGTCAAATAAGTCCTGTTAACATTTATAATAAATAAATAAACGAGACGGAATATTAAACTAACCGATCGTGACGGATAAGCCACAGAATGCGTGAAACGGAACGGTTTCCGAGTAACTGGATTTATCGATAAAATTCATTGCCGTAAAATTAAAAAAAAAAGTTCAAATCCTCCGACGTCACATTAATAAAATTTAATTGGCGCGATATTATCAATTTAAAGATAATTATGCGTTTTCAAGCATGTTGTTGATGGTAAGTGATACGCCCGCTCATAACAAATTAGGATGACGTACACTGCACCACAATGCGCTCGTCGCTTTGAGACATACGACGGTAAGACTCGTTACTCCAGTAATGCCACTAACTACAGCGCTCGTCAAACCGGAACCCAGTAATATTTATACATTACTGTTTGCTGGCTGCACGTGCAGTGATACCTATTTTTTTTTTGTTTCGGGGCGAAGTCAAGGTTATGTGAGATTCTTATTCACTAAAACCCCTTCGGTGGTCTGCATCAGTGCATTCGGAGAGGCTCCGGGATCTCTTACAGAACGCGCCGGTGGCCCGCTACACTTGGTGTTAACACGTCTCTGAGGAGGAGCCTAACTCTCCTAAGCACCATCGCTGAGACCAACGCTGTACCACGCAGGTTCGATTGTTGAGCGATAAAGGTCCCCACCCTCAAGGCCCGCGAAACTCCTACACCCTTTCAGTCACCTTCTACGACAGGCAGGGCTTACTTTAGTCCTATTCTTACTAGCACGAGACTACAGGTCTAACGGTGGTACCTGTTCAATCTCCAGCAACAGAGATCTTCCAGCAGTAAATATGAAAAATGATCAATATGATTACAATGATAAATATCATAACCGTAATATCTAAATAGTAGTGTGCAAACTGTGAAGAGTATTTAAGGCAATTGAAGAGAAAGAACTTTAATAATATTAAAAAAAAAAAAATCCATTGCACACCTCCACTGCTTCACACGGACCTTTCCCAAAATACTCTCCATCCCGCTGGCGGTTAATCGAGTTGATTTAAGAAATAAACATGTTCTTCGTAAACGCTTAAAAATAACTTAAAAACTTATTTCAGTTATTTTTTTTGCGACTCGCCTTACTTATAATTAGTAAGATCTCAACATACGAATACCGCATCGACAGTGCTTTATCGTGCATCATTAAAGGTAGCGGTACTTTATCTTAAAATAACCAAAGTTATAACTTGAATGATATATGAATAACTTTGGAACAGGTTAAAAAAATACATTATTACTGTTATCAGTTGTATTAATATTTAAAAAAAAAAACTAGAATCCTGTCTGAGAATGTCTATTTTAACCAGTTGCGGTTATTAGTAACGCTTATTTCCGCCGTCAGTAGTAGTGTGCAAATTGTACTCAATTCCAGTTTGACAGCCGTCGTAACATCACTTGTCTTCAGGTGACGAGCGCAGATGCTGTCGGCATATATTACCTAACCTACCCACTGTTCAGGTTAAGCTTGGCACAGTACTACCATAGTACTTATTTTATTGATTTATGTAAAAAAAAATAATCCTCATCAATTTACATTAACTATTTTTTATATATGAACCAGGATGCTCTACTTTGACAGGTGGAACAAAGCGATGCTGTTATAGCGGGAAAAGTCATGAGATTTACTATTTAAAAAAAAATTAAACTATGCAGTAAACAATATACTAAAGAAGTAAGGAGTTCCGCCTGATATCTTACGGAGTCCAAGTCAACCTACGGAGACCACCAACCAACCCGCCCGGGGCCAGCGTGGTGGGGCTAAGTATCAATTCCCTCGTAATAAAGATATTTGAGGAAGGCTTATGCCCAGCAGTGAGCGTCATCCGGTTGAAAATAAGAAACAATATATTTTATATTTGGAACACAAAATCTTTGTCGTGTTTATAATTACCGCTCAATCACGTTCGTCCGTCTGTAGGTGTACAGACGTGTCGTAATAAAACATTTAGCAATATAACCTCAAAATTATTACTTCACGTATTATTGAGGAGCGCGTGCGGTCCCGGCGCCGGCACGCGGCAACACAATGGCAATTGTTACATATCGCGATGCAACAGTGATTATACGATACAGACATCTACATTTATTTACACTGGTTTAAGGTTAGAAAGATCCATAGGATACGGATACGTTCTTCCCACAACATCCGCCGCGGCTAAATATGAGCCCCGTAACACAGGTGTCTCCGTTTTGATTCAGAGACCAACAACGTGGATTTCCGTCACTATACCGTCAGCTTTCAATATTTATATCAGGACATTCAGATAGTATTCTGGGCAAGCACTTTCACTATCCACAACATATCACTTAATATCATGTGAAATTGAGATGCAGTGCAAGTGCATATTATATAAAAAATCAATAAGATCCATAGCAAGGTATTAGGCTCGGTGAACTCGTACATATTAGTATTTGTACACTACTACTAGTAGAATCAGGTTTAGGATCAGCATTCCTAGTTCCATCCTAACCACCTGGGTGACTGAAGATCCTCCACTGTGCGTTTCAAGCGGAACTCCACACACTACCACTATGTGGAATCAGTTGTAAAGAAAAGAGTGTACTATTCTCTCAAAGGTCGTGAACGTAGCCGCGAGCCGTCTGGTGTTGCGACTGTCCATGGTCAGTGATCACTTTCCACCGGGTGAACTGTTCGCTTATTTGCCCACATTTCCTATATAAAAACAAGCTGTGTTCATTACCGTATCACCGTACTGTTCCATGGTGAAAATCTGAATGACATGGCTTTATGTTTAAAAAATCACCTAAGGTTGAATAGAGGTTATCTTCTTAAGAGCACGACTAAGATTTACGGTATTAGAATTTATATTTAAACGTCTGTAGGTTTATACGAATAATTTATTGGTTTTATATCCACAGTAAAGTAATAACCGAGATCAAGTCGTTAGAATAAATTAAGATTAAAATTCATAAGATAGCGTGTCTTAAAATTGAGATTAACATCCACATTTTTCACAAAATGGCCGCCGTCGAGTGTTTACTCAATGATAGTGCAGTTAAGAGCATTATTTAAAACGGTTTAATGTTAATAGGACTGGTGCGGTGCAGTTAAGTATGATAACTGAATGATTTTAAAAGTGTTTGCGAACTCCATGTTTATCTACTACTAAATTTAAAAAAAAATTACTTTGCGGCTGTTTTAGAAGCAAGTCCAAACTAATTTCTGGTTCATTTTATGATTAAAATCTATCTATTTATATACGTATAATGAAAGTCTCAACGCCTTATGGTTCAAAAGATATCGTGATGAGTTTCCGAGTTTGTTCGCCAATCACGTGAAAACTAGTGAACGTATCGACATGGGAATATGAGCATTCAACGTAGAATAATTTGTAGATAGTTTTAGGCTGTTTACTTTTTAAATTTTATAGATCATTCATCGTTTTATTTCCAATTAACTTTTAATAAACATTTTGATTTGGTATTCTTTATGCGGTTGCCATAGTAACGGTTGTTATAGAAAGTAATTTGCGGTTGCAATTTCTTTCAAGGAATATCTCAGACAAATTTCAAGTCTAATTTTATGTCACGGCCAGCAAAGCGGACGGTGAAAAGCTAGTATACTTATTTATAATAAAAAATACAACACTGAAGACCCCAAAAATACTTCTTTTATATATTCATTGAACATTTGTATCGTATGTTATTTTTTCCAGTGTTTTTAAAAGTCAATCGTAAGGAAAACAAAAAGGTACCTCCAATATGTCCGTCAGTGCGCACTCCTTACGTTCGCGCTTTGCAATTCATCACAATCGACATAACAAATGCAGTTTTCATTGAACAAACCGACGGCGGATATATATATATATATTTATTACTGACGTAAGAGATGCACTCCCAATTTCATGCTGGCCCATTCAGTTCAAGTTCAAGATTGAATTTTAATTCGATTTCCGCTAAGCAACGACGAAATTACCTTCGACAAAAACTCGGACCTGCTCTTATAAGGAGATCGGAGATGCATAATGCATGCGCTCGCGGCTACTTCTGTTTTTTGCTTTGTTTTCTTCTCTGTTTATCTGTAATTCAAAGCGACGCCACGGGTTCACCGTGTGGTACACTACGCACAATAAAAAATATAAATTATTTATGATTTCGGCAGAAATAAATCCACGTTTACACGGCGATGTGGCTAAAAAGTTCCAAAAACTTTATCAGCTGCCACTGCTGAACAGTGGCCTCTCTTATAAATCTCCACACTGATCTTGCACCGTATCCGGCTACTAGAGAATATTGACACGAATCTAAATCTTGGATAAAGGATTTGAACAGTCCAAAGAAAACGCAGGTCTTTAAGAGAAAAAACAACAGACTTTTCTAAACTAGTGTTTAAGATGACAACAAAATAGATAGTGTCTGCTCTGGTCTATACTAAAAAAAATTTATTAATTATGTTGTTGGTTAATATTAATGAGATTCGTTAGCAACTATACAGGTTAAGAATTATTTATAAATAAACAAAATAAACAAGTGTAATGCTGTGTACGGACAGCATCTGATCTGAATTTCAAATGAAAGCTGATTGCTTGCGCTGAAATATAGCAATTTATCTGATAAACTGTACGTCTAGGGGAGACGTCAGATTGGTTCCGTACACATCGTTAGACTAACAACATCAATATTTACAGATATTTGCATAAAACTTTATTAGTTGTTATTCTAACCAATATGCGCGGTGATAAAGCACCGCATCAATTACATTTGCTTACGACACACCTTTTTTTTTAGTGTCCAGAATTTAAGAATATCACTTGGTGGTTTAGTTATAACGAGGCTGTTGATGGTGAAGAGAGCTCGTTCAGAATACTTCAGCTCTCCTATGTTGACAGCTGGAACACAGTGATACGGTCATGGCAGCAGTTTTACAAAATGGTTCCCTGGAACGGAACAAGAAACCTTCGTATTATATTTGTTTGTGAATTTATCTTTATATATATATATATATATGTATATACTTGATATCCAGAAAATCATAGACTGTTCGTGAGATTTCCGAAATTATTACACGCAAACACTCAAAATTTGGTACAATTGGTGCTTGTGCGGTCTAGAGGTCAGCTAAGAACGGGTTTCACAAAATCCCTTCCCCGTGAAGTTGCAGGGGTGTTAATAACGGGAAGGAGTTTAGCAGGCGGCGGGTTGCCAAAGGGCGGGAATATTTCTAATAAATTTCAAATCTAATTCTTTGTTACTGCCAGCAAAGAGGCCAGGGAACAGCTGGCGTATAACTACGTTTATTATAGTTTAAACAATCTTGATCTCCCAATTTGAATCCCTACAAACGACGGCTTTTGATGCCCGCCGCTGGATGCGGGCGGCGCAGGACCAATCGATGTGGGGATCTTTGGGAGAGACCAATGTCCAGCAGCGGACGAATATCGGCTGATGATGATTGCGATGAAACAATCTTGATTACTTTATAATGTTCTAGATGAAATATGCAATAAATCTAAACTTAAAATAGATACCGCAAAAAATCCCTTCTCCGTTGGTATTCATACACTTTTTCTAGAATATCCTTCCAGAACCTCTTATGGTAGGGGTCGTTAATAGAATTAATTATCTATCATGACCATAAACCGACTGTCCGGTCCGCACTAATGATGTGGAAATTCCGCAACGCCACGACCATCCCATCCACCGTCCCAATAAATTTAATAAATGCAAGCTGTTACAGTTCATATAAATAATAAACAATTGGTAAATTTTATTTTACAATTTAAAAAATAATTAACACTACGAGCCTTAGTTTTTACAATGATAAAAATATCCAAAATGTTGCTATATAAAAATATTAATTGCATTATAATATATTTAGAGGTATTTTTTATGTTAAATTAATATTCTTATATGGCAACTAGTTGTACATAAAAAAATGTTTACGGCTAAAGGATTTGTATCTATGTTGATATACCAAAAAAAAAAGTTTGAAAATATATGCAGTATTTTTACACAACACTAGTGTTAACTTTTTATGCTTCTTAATATAATTATTTTATTTTGCATTAATATATACAATGATGTAACCTTTATGCAATCGATATTTATAACTGAGTATTTTAATAATATAACTACCATTTATCTATTAAAACTTAAATATTGTTAAAATGTATCTACACAACAATATAATTTTTCCAACCTTCGTACAATTTTCCACATTTACGATATGATAAATACAATATCATAGATTTCACTAATGTATTCGTGATATTGCAAAATCGCTAAAAAAGCAAAATAGCAAATTGTTTATGTAGAAGGAGAGCGTTCGTGTCTTGAAGCGCGTCGGCAGATCATAATGATATGATAACGTACTTAGTGTCACGACAGATCTATCAATCGAAGATCGTAGAGCTAAGCTTATGTCCAGCGTTCATCTACTATTTCTGCAGCTGAACTGTAGGGTACAAATATAGTTTCAGTATGATGTGTTGTAGCTGTTGAAATTAATGGGGTACGAGACTCGACATATTATATTTGAAAGCAATAAGCAAATTGTCGTGCAGTGTATATAATCCTAACTAGGGCCACGTTGTTATGAGCAAATGGGTCATATCTGCGCTTTGAACCAGCTAATTAAAACTAGGTTCTTTTATTAACGCTCGGACTTGACTATTTAATACAGTGCATCCTACCGACGGACGTACATACAAACCTAACATATTTATTGTATACATAACTTTAGGTTATAAATTTTTATCTAAGTATACAAAATCATGATAACACACGACGCGTTGTTAATACATACAAATACAATACTTCCTCGTGATTCGTTTCCTGGTTGCTCTTCCTCAAACCGCTTCCGAGCACGGCGCCGTGACTGCAGCGTGACGTATATTTACACTACCAACATGTAAATATATTTATCGAGCAAATATTTGAGATGATTGTGTCGAAGAAGTCGTTACAGACGTTTGCGAAAGGAATAATATTTGTTGTCAATATATCTCCATTCAAAAATAGATAGTAAACTTTGTATTCTAGTTATTTTTGTAAGAGAAAATGATGAATACACTATTGAGGTGATAAAATGTGAGAGAGATGGAATGATTGATCGACAGGTTTTTAATTATTTAAATAGGGAAGAGCGAAAGGCGGAGAAGAGCAAATGTACTATAGATATCAAAGTGTCTCGCTTTCTCTTCTTCATATATTTAGAGAGTAGCATTCAGCACGTAGACTAACCTCCATGGTATCCTCTCTCCGATAGTGAGACAGCGCGCACAAAAAGGAGACACAGGATATAGGAACTATATAAAAATTGATTTCATCTCATTCTCTCACAGCTAAGCCATAACTGTAGTTATCTCTTTATCGTTACGCTTTTTCGTTTCATACAATCTTGTTAACACCGAACGTTAATTTATACAAGTTGTAAATAACTATAGTTTAAACAATGAAAAGAATATATAAGGGAAAAATGTCTTATCACTTTATCACTCGTCTGTGTTCATTATATGTGAATGTACGAAAAATTATCGCCATTTTACTAAACCGGTAATAACGAAGTTTTAGAGGACGTAAATTTACTATTATATAAGTAGTTAAGTAACCATGCACTGCTGATGCGGTAAACACACAGATTAACTAACAATTGAGATGCTAACTGATGTATCTGCTGCCGGAGACTTTTTATAGGTAGCTATCATCGCAGCACCTATTGCAGCTGACAAACAGTACTGTATTCCGGTTATGTGCTGTAGCTAGTGGAAATTATTGGAATAATCAGATTTAACATCTTATCTCATCTTGTGTACATCATCTTAACAAGCGTCACGTTGTCAGGAGCAAGCGTATCATATCATCACGCGAATGTCCCGCTTGTCTCATTACTTCGTAAAATAAAAAAAAGCTAGACTTTTTTTTACTAAATATCTTTTCATAAAACCTCTATATCATTGAAACAGAAAGATAATGTATTATATACATAATATAATAAATTGCTATACTTACCAAAGTTGTACCTTTACAGCATCGCGACGAAGACATCGCAGCCACTTCACATAGCGCTCGCCATCTTGGTGGTGGCGGTGTGGCTGACCAGGCCTGGCTCCAGCAGCAACCTGCGTGGCTGGAGGGCGCTGTACGTAGCAGCCGTGGCAACCCACCTCGGCGCACAGATATGGATGACACTAATATCTGGTGAGTGACGATAAAATTTATGAATAATCCGGTACTTCCAATTTCAACCAAGTGGTAGTAAGCAAACGTTACCGCGCTCCAATTTAAAGATCATTGCAAAAGGATTACTTAATAAGAAATGTGCAGTCAGTAGCACTGACCCTATTCTGACTGAGACTGAGCGAGGCCCTCTTACTCGTAAATTCCCAAAATAAAACAAAACATTCCTTACGTTGGCAACACTAGAATTGAAAAGTGTCCATTTGGTGCTCTGCATGCAATTCATTTTAACGAGAATCCCCGGCCATAGACAAACACAATATCTATCTCTTTTTAACATAAACTGTTAAAGAGATAGCGTGTAACAGTTAGACGGCGGCGGTGAAATCTCACCCAGGGAGATGATGTAGTGGTAACATCGGCACTGTGTGTAGTGAACATACCAACTGGTATCTTACTTCTTCTTAAAGTGCCTCTCCAATTAATGAAGTTTAGCGATCACCATGGTACAGCCCATTCTGTCTCTGGTTTGAAACAATTCGGACGCCCCAGATATGCCAGTCCATTCCCTGATATTCCTCAACGATATATCTTACTACAGACGAGTATATCACAAATAGAAGAAGGGACGAATTTAACATCTGTAAAGACATTTTTGATTCGGTAAACAAATTCTTAAGTTAATTCTGTTGGAAAATTGTAATTCTTTTTAAGTATTAACTTACGTTACTTGATCGTGTGCTTTACGGTCATCGCCCCAAGTGAGGCACCAAGTCCACGGCGTCGTTCTGCGAATTCACAAAAACCGGCAGTGGAAATTCGCATTACTACTGTTTGTTTTATCTTACTTTATTATAGGCAGAGTTTACATTTGCGTTTCATTACGACTCCAGTTTTACAACATTTTCTTGTTTAAAACTTTTAATTCATAATATTCTATGCTTAGAACAAAACCACTATAGGTATTTACTGCAAGAATTATTTATCGTTAAGCAGTAATGAAAGCTTAAGAGTAAAGAGACAAAATTTGCAGTGAAAAACGACAAATATCTAAGCAAACAAGCTAAAAAAAATTTACAAACAAATTTTTATTAATAAATGAACATACAAAATATAACATAGTTAAGTGCAGAAGAAAATCACAAAAAAGTAAAAAATAATATTTAAAAAAAGTTGTAGTTAATAATGACTACAAAGCGTTTGTTTAAGTATTATTGACGGCTACCGGTATCAGTAGTTTATTCCACATACTGCCATTAGGAGTGAAAGATTTGTAGGTTTCTTATCCTCTTTCTTTTTGCTCCTATTTCGTTTCTTATCCAACAGAGGATTATATCCTGTTCCTTAAATTAATATTTCCCAATAAATTTTAAATTAAGTCACAATTAATTCAGAAGATTTTGATGACTTGTTTTTAAGGTAATCCAAAAAGTGGACTTCTCTCATCAACGACATAAATTATGTGAAGAACATGACATTTGACTCAAGAGTTATTTTAGGCTAGTAATGTTACCATTAAAATATTATATCATAGAAATGTAGTATCAAAGATAATCAAATTAGTGAAGATGATGTTAAGAGCAGAGTAAGAAAAGACAGAATTGTGTTGTATTAAAAACTCTCACAGATTTTATATTTTTTATTAATATGAGATATTTAGGTACTAAGTCGAGTTAATAAAAAATAAATATGTAATAATTTTACTAATATGCATGGTAATATAATAATAGTGCAAGGGATGTGAGTCAACAATGTTATCGGTGATTTATACAAAGATTTCCTAACCGCCATTGTAACAATTGGGTTAACAATACACTCCATTGAAGTTCGGATCCATTCCGCTATCGAACCGGTAATGGCAATAAAGATAAACTGGTGCAGTGTGTCCTGAATCCGTTCTTTGTGTTAGGACTTAGATTTTACGGATCACTGGAAAATTGTGTGGTAACATTTACACGGAAGCCATGACAACTTAGTTTATAAGCGCATTACACCCGATGATACGGAAATGTTACAAGGACAATAGCTATCCTAAACGTGGTAAATAAATTACCTTGACTCCCTCCTAGTGAAAGGGACATCTAAATACCAGTAGTGGGAACTAAAAAATGGTTAGTATTGTTACAATTAAAATAGTGGAATTGATACTGGGAGTAATTAAAGAGTTTATCTAAATCTAGATGACGTTTGTCACCACTTCAACAATGTACGGCAATAGCACAATGATCATGCAACTTATTCTGGCAATATACTTTGTGATATCAATCATGAGTATATCTGAATTGGTGTTTCAGTTCACGTTTCGCTGCAATTAATTTCAGTACATCCTCAAGCATTCCCCATGGTTTTTATTTTCGGGTCCTGGACCGCGACGACGTTGTCATTAAATTCGTATTACGTACATTTAAAATTCCAAGCGATATGATGCAATGTAATGATTTTTAATTGTTTCCATGGTTTTTGTGTAAGGAATATATAATTAATAATGTTTTTTGAGAAGACACCGGGAGATGAAAACATCTTTCTTGTCTGTTCCAAATTATACTCGTACGAATGTTTACTTATATTTATATCGTAATTTTCAGCAATTCCTTTTATAAAATAATGTAATAAAAAATCATAGCAGACGAAGTGAACTCACACATCTTCCAGCTATAATTATTAAACTTAATACTATTGTAGGACACAGGACTCTTAGGTGAACAATAACCTAGTTCTGCTGCATTTGTAAAATAAGGTATCACAATCTGTCTAATTTCTTCCTACTTGTTTGCAAAAAAGTTCATTAACCTCGTCATACAGACTTCGACTATATGTACGTGTGTATTCATGTCAGTCGAGATCTAGATCCATAATAAAAAGTATGTAGCTAGTATCTCAGTATATATACTCCAGATTGCGTTAATAGTCACCAACCTAATGATTGCACTTTAATCCTTTATCTACTGCATTATGAACTACTGAAGTAATATTAAAGGAAATAACTAAAGAACAAAAAACTATTAAAGAAGAAGAAAAAACTTCGAGGGAGTTTGACAAAACTATGAGAATAGTGAAACGTTTACCTGACGGTATATTATATACCGGTCTATAACAATGTAACGATAGTTAGAATAACATACATTGTACATCATCAGCCTATAGACGTCCACTGCTGGAAATAGGCCTGCCCAAAAGATCCCCACATCGATCGGTCCTACGCTGGCCGCATCGCCCGGCACCACGCCTGGCGCCGACCTTCGTTTGTAAGGATTCGTAAGGGAGGACTTGGGCCATTTGACACCACGCTGACCCAATGTGGGTTGATGGGAGCCAGAGCCTAGTTTGTTAATTAGCAGGGTGCACCACAAGCAGGTGAGGTTGGCTTGGGGTTTCGTGAGTTCTTGTGCGGGACCTCTTACACCCTATTACATTGCACCCTCCCTACTACCCCTTACATCATACACGTCTCTTAAGTTTCAATACCTGAGTAATTTCACTATCTACATCACTCGAATACGAGTACAGTAATAATTAGACATAACTGTTTGTCGTTAGACCAAGCCATTACTGGTGTACCTAATCTAGATTTAGAGACGGTCTCCTGTGAATTTAGACCTACCAGTCTAAACTAATACACTAATTATACAGTTGCCATTTAAATGTACATACAAATTATTTCAAAATTGAATAACTGAGAGGTGGACACATTACTTTCCAGTATCCTTATTTGTCAGGTTAGACTTAACGGAAAAGGATAAAGCAATTAAAATATAAAAGACTGCTTATCGAAGTATTTAATTGACATAAAGGTAACGGAATTATTCAATACAAAGTCATTATGTGTGTGTGCACACACACATTGACTATATATATGTCCTATGTCCAGCAACGGACGTCTGTCGGCTGATAATGATGATGATGATGATGATGATGATGTGTGGAGTGTAAAGAGTCCTGCACAGCAATTCACGGGACCCAAGTCAACCCCACCTGCTCGTGGTGTACCCCACTAATCAACAAACGAAGCTCTAGCTCCCACCAATCCGCGTTGGCCCAGCGTGGTGGGCAATAGCTCTAATCTGCCCCATATGAATCTCTACAAACGTTGGCCCCTAGTGCCCAGTGGTACCGGAGGCCAGGCTGACTATAGGTCGCTGGATGCGGGCAGCGCAAGACCGATCTATGTGGAGATCTTTGAGGGAAGGTCTATGTCCAACAGTGGACGTCTATCGGCTGATAATGAAAATATGTGTTGAATATGGGTACCTCTGTGACTGACTGTACGTGTATTCTCTCACGCAGCTCGTGACCCAATTCTCGAACTGCCCAGCGCTGGAGACAATTGGCTGCCTCTAATGTTAATGTTCCGGGTGCTAATGTTTTGACCTTTGCAACGATTTGTTTGTACTGCATAGCGATCGTTGACGCATCGCCGAAGATAGATTTCACAACTGAGATATATTTAAATAGTTCATAACGCCAATGTATCAAAATCAATAAAATTAGTATTGCAACATTATTAAAAAAAAAACTGTTTCATTATGTTAAAGATCTATTAATTCCTGTATTTTATCTTTAGGTTTCATTTTTTCTTTTAGATCCTCTGAAAAGTTATGGGTGAAAAATGTGTTCGGTATATTATATGTAGTATATAGATTTGCTGCATTTTTTTTTCAGTGGTGGTAGGTTTCTGTTGCTGGATACCGTCTTGATAAGTACCACCGCAGCTCCTAACTGATCCTGCAGCCGACAAACAATAGTGTGCAAACATTACTGTGCTCCGACTTGAAGGGTCCTATACCTAGTGTAAGTACTGGGGCAACGAGACTCAACATCTTATGTCTCCGGCGACGAGCGCAATGTGGTGAAGTGTATATAAATCCTTAACTAGCTTCACTTTGTTATAAGCGGGTGTATCACATCATCAGGTGAATATCTACCTGGTCTTGTCGCTTCGTAGATTCAAAAAAAAAACCCTCTCTCGCCTATATAAGAGAAATCTAAACGATCAGGTTTTAGTATCTTCGATCTCCTTGTGACTTGACACTGTGTTGAAGCTCTTGCTGCATTATCGACGGTGAACTGAAGTTAGAATTTGTTTTCAGGTGTAGTGCTGTACTTCTCGCTACCTCGCCACGAGTTCGGGCGCGTTCAGACGGTGTTGTTCCCCGTGTACTACGCGTTCAACGCCGCGGTCAGCCTGCTCGCGCTCCTCGCCTACTTCCG
Organism: Ornithoptera alexandrae; assembly: GCA_029030555.1. Lineage (NCBI taxonomy): Eukaryota > Metazoa > Arthropoda > Insecta > Lepidoptera > Papilionidae > Ornithoptera > Ornithoptera alexandrae. The sequence goes on along the minus strand of JARDVY010000288.1, from coordinate 12,683,432 downwards.
CACACAGAGCCTCACGCACTTCCAGAATACGTCCTGGGTACAGGTGAGATAATCTATACAAAATATTTTTACCATCGTCACATAGTTTAAGACTTTCATTTGTAGTTCCATTATCAGCGACCGTTTAGATTGGTAGCACTGCAACAACTTTTTCAGCCACTTAGCAGTTGTTTGAAAACATCGGTTTTTTTTTTAATAAAACTACAGACTATCATATAAAACCTAATTTATTATTTTGTACGCTTTTTTGGGTTAACAATAAATTACTTCAAAATGTGAAAGAGTATCTAATTCCAATTTGTGTAAAGGTGTTAATGTTGGCAACACTGGCACATAACAACGTACCAATACAGACTTTCTATGATTCAGTTATTTGTTGTCAAGTTAACAACTGACAAGAGTTTCCTATTTATAAGTTAATTTATGTTACTAAACCGCACCATATAAGTAACTTAATGAGGCAACTTCACACATTATTGAGTATTGCATTGGCAAATACATTGATCGTCCGTCCGTAAATAGCTTTTTTGTAGCGCAACCACATTAATACACTATAAAAAAAACGTACGTATGTAGCAACAATATACTGCTTGTTTGTTTTTATGTTTAACATAATTTCACAATTTTCCGCTTCCTATGCGATGTATTTATTTAATTAATTCATAACGGATTAAATTTAAATAATTGATAGCAATTAATACATTTTTATTCACTATTAAATGTTAGGGTGTACGGGTATGATCGTAAGGGTTCCCACACAACAGGTCATCTACTCGTGGTGCACCCTGCATATCAAGGAAAGAGGTTCTGGGTTCCACTAACCCGCATTGGGTCAGCATGGTGGGACATGTCCCAAATCCGCCCTCCTCCTATATGAATCCCTATTCGATCGATGTGGAATATGAGATATCGAATATCTGCTGATGATGATGATGACTAAATGTACATTATCTAAATTGTCTTTTTTAAGATGTTTGAAACAATATTTCATATAGCATATTTTAAAAAGAAATTCTATACAAATCAAACGTTTTTAAATCTAATACAAGAAATAAAGTCAAAGCATGATCATTGAGACAACTGTATTCCATCCATATTATTGCTAAGCAGTTAAAAGTAATAAAAAAAAATTAGGCAATATTCGGTTTACATTAAAAAGAGTACAAAAATTATTTCTCTTTACGAACTTTCTCAACAATCGGTATGTAAAATTTACCGCCAACACTAACCCATAAAATGGCGCCGCAGTTACACCTTGACATTTTCTCTCGAATTAATATTATTGACCTTAATAATTATCGACTATTAACAAATTAAAACTCAGACAGGTTTTATATATTCAGCAATGCAATGTTTATCATTGTTTTCTTACTCAAAGCGCTCAATAAAGTTTATATTATAAACATTACCTTCAGTTACTTCAATTAACTAAAGGTAATGTTTATAATATAAACTTTTAAAAAGACAAAGGTTATAAAAACTTTCTTCCAAAGCAAACAACAAAATATATTTTATCACTCTTCAGTCTAATTAGATCTGTTTTATGTTCAGTTCGCTTTTAGAAATTTTTTCTCGCAGATTATTAGTAAATTTTGGCAGAAATCTCTAAGAAATGACAATAACAATGACAATGATTTTAACTGTCTAAAAATTAAATAGTTCAAGTCTATGTACAAATAGAAATATCAATTTCTTATCAACACTGAACTAAACCTAGAATATTTTGAAATTTACTATTGGCTTATATTTTGTTTAAAAAGTTATAAGATCACGACTGGCAATTTTGCCAAAGACCATAGAGGTCGCGGCTTTTTGTATTGTGAAACATTTTTAACAAATTATCTGACGCTTGTTAAAGCTAATACTTTTTTGATTTGCCAAAAAAAAAATCTAATAGTGCGTTTTTAAACTGTAAAGGTCACTTAACACGCTGTAGAACTTAATAACAGTGACTACAAGTTATATTTATAACCTTTTCTAATGTATACTTATTTAATTAATGATTGCATCAATACTCTTATTGAGCCTTGACACACATTCCGTTGCCGTGCAAACAAATGCTTTGCTTTTAAAAGTAGTCGCTCGATATTTTTTTAATTAAAATACATGATATAATTATTTTATAATATATAAGAATACGCATAGTACAATACTATATCATATAACACGGTGTACTTGACATCTTAACATAGCTTTAATTCTGTATTAACATTGAATCATATTGTTAAACTGTCATATTTATAAGGTAGCGGCTCGAATGGAATATTCACATGATAGTAAATGAATAAACCTTGTATACAGGGTAAAGGTAATACGTTACAAGATCTGTAGGGGCTAAAGTATAGCTCGTATACTATCTATCTATGTATGGAATACCCCATACAAAGACAATGCTTCTGGAGTTATTCATTTTTTATATATTTTTCATAAAATTCTCGATTTTCTAGGAAAAAATTCGATGTTTTTTTTTATTACTTATTTTTACACAAATTGCAATGTAATAATTATCGTTTAATCATTGTTTTATGAAATTAAATTAATAATCATCACTTAGAGGCTAAAACTTTTAAATTAGCTTCTTTGAAAGTCGTGACAGTAAAATATAAGACGTTTTACTTAAATTTTTTAAATAATACATATAAAGCACATAAATATATACCTGACTTCGATACCTATCCGAAAAGATATAAGGAAGTAAATAAAGTTTCTAAATTTTGGAAATAAAAACACTTGTAATAAAAGCAAGTACTATGAAATATCAAACTGTAGAGACTCCTAACAGTAGACGCCGCGCCGGCACTTAACTTGACCCTTTTGTTTTTGTTGTAACACGTGCGAGCTTGTTGTTGTCGTTTTAGATATTGAGTTCATTGTAAATGTTTAAAATAACAATTAATCAAAATTTTGCCCAAACCGACAGCCACGGTTCCTTATATGTACAAGCACGAAGCATTTTTCTTAAATCAGATCGTGTGACTCGCCCTGTGAGCTGTTCCCTTATTTTGTTAAATGTAGTGTAGTTATAATTAAGTGTTGTTTGCTACATGATATTAATTGTATGTTTGTGTTGCAGCTAGCGCTCCTGCTAGCAGTGTTCAGTATAGAGGCGTACGTCCGCCTGCGCCTGGTGCAGCCGATGCTGCGCGCCAAGCACGTCAAGACGCAAATGGAGGAGGCAGCGGGGGGCGGCCAAGAGGTGAAATGACTTTTTATATTCTCTTCCTTTTTAATAATTACAAACCATTTTTATATACAATGTAGCGACGCAACGAGTGGTACATTCCCCTGATGGTAAGTGAGACGCCCGCCCATAACAACGTGGCGCTAGTTAGGATACTATACACTGCACAAGATAACGCTCGTCGCCTTGAGATGTATTACAAGATGTTACGTCTCATTACCCCAGTAATTTCACTAGATACAAATCCCTTCAAACCAGAACACAGTAAAGTTTGGCGACAGAAATAGGCGCTATGGTGGTATTTACCTAAACGATCTCCAGTCTCTCTTAGCAGTAAGACTAGCAATGGCAGTGCTATTGTTTATTATAATTAATGTTTTTCTTATTATTATTTTGTATTTAATATATTGTTACGTAATAAGAACAATTATATTCTACTGATAACAGCGAACAGAAACGATTTACACGCAAGTTGGCAACACTTGCGTAATGTGAGTGGCAGTCGGCAGCGCGTCACACGATGCCAATGAACCTTTCGTTCTCTAATAATATATTCAATACACATCACAGATCACCTTATCTTATCTACATCGTTACGTTAAAATCGTGAACAAATGTGCGAAAAAAAAAATACAAACCGGTAACCAAAAGACAACTGAACGCCTGTTGTTATTCTCAGTGAACTACTGAGGTGTGAGGGTTCCCGCAAGCCAATCTCACCAGCTCGTGGTGTGTCCTGCTAATCAACAAACGAGCCTCTGGCTTCCACCAACTCGTATTGGCCCATCGTGGTGGGAAATGGTCCAAATCTCCCCATATGAATCCCTACCCGATCGTTGTGGGTATCTTTGGGAGAAGCCTATGTCCAGCAGTGGACGTATATCGAATGATGATAGTTGTCGACATATAACCGTAAAAGCTGTCGTTATTTAGAACATGTCGGTTTGTTTCCAATAATTTTGTTCACCGGAAGTAGAAGCTTAATGAATATTGAGCTCGCGCTTCCTCGAGACGCACAAAGTGCACTAACTACTGCTTTAAAAATTAAGTTAACTCCGGTTTTTAAATTAACGTGTCTTAAATAATAAAACAGTTTAAAACAATAAAGATATTGCTGCTGCTTGGAATGAAGCTGTTAGTGATCTGGCAGGGAGGGACCAATCGGTGTTTAATCTTTTAGAGAAACCTACGAGATCGTTTACCAGCTGATAATGACGAATTATAGAATTTACCAGTGACTGGTCTCTCTTCCCGGAGACCGTCTACGTAGGTGCCGCAAGTTCTATTTCTACCGCCAAACAGTACTGTGTATTACTGTTCCGGTTTGAATGGCGTTGTAGCTAGTGTAATTACTGGGATAACGAAACTCAACATCTTATGTCCCAGGCGACAAGCACAATGTGGTGCAGTATATATTATCCTAACTAGACGTTGTTATGGGCAAGCGTATCACTTGCGATCAGGTGAACGGTTTGTTTATCTCGTCGCGTAATTGATTTAAGAAAAAAAGAGTTTATGTTTAAACGGTCCATGAATTTGTTTCAGGTTGGTCGCTTGGTGTTGGGCGAACTCGCACACTGTCCCCGCTACATCCGTGTCCTGAAGACCTTCCGCGCCTACCACTCCACTATAGCAATGGGCACCATGATAGCTCTCGGCTGCTCCTTTTACTCCACTATGATACTGGTGGACTCCATGTGCCATTAATTAGAGAACGAAACTTGGAATGTAATAAACAAGACAAAACGTCAAATGTTTTATGATTTCTTTAACTGTGACGTCGCCGCTGTTCGCGACGTTAAAGTTAACTGCTGAGCTACCGGCGGTTTTACAATGTGACAATTATATTGTATAATCAATCATTCATTATAATTTTCATGATAATTTCAAATACAGAAGGACAATAGAATTTTGTATAAATCAATCTATCTTTTATACTGTATTAAAAACTTCAATTTAACACCGGCGAGAAAGGTGCATTTCCTGTACGCAATTACATATTTACTAAATCCAAGTCAGGCCGTGAGATCTGTTCAGTTTCATTCATAGTTAAGGTCATCATTAAAATTATGAGTAAGGGTGATCCACTTGGCGCTGGTCGCGTAATATTTCTTAATGTTTTGTTTTTGTTGAAAAATTTCGATGTGTAATGCACTAGTGTTAACAATATATATTATTTTATTAGTAATAAATATTAATCAACATGTGTATGTTCAATATATTTTAATTGGGTAGAAATTTAAGGCACATGTATTCTTGCCAATAACAGTACTCTTAATTTTGTTTTTTATTTTCTTTGATATGTCCCCAGCAGCTGCTAACAACTTCACACAAAGCTGCTTGATTGCTATTGTAACGTCGAATATGCCCGCTATCGAAATTCATCCAGGAATGCCATACGATTAGTGTTAGATGTAGTTTTTAAGGTTTTATACTTTTGACAATAATTAAAAAGGAAATTAAAGACTGGAAAGTGCGCGGGCGGCGTCGCGAGCCGCGCCACGGCACCACATTCTGATAAACCAAAGGATACGTTAAACGTCGTAAACTTTACGCTCGGAGTCGGTTCAGATGATGGAACTTGCCAATCGCCTATCGTCGAGTGCTGGTCGTGATTGTTGTTAGTTTTATTGTTTGTCGTGCAGCAACGTCTAGTCAGCAGTAAACGAGGCGGTCGTAAAGTCGCGATTCGTTTCAGTTGTCCGACGAAGCGGACCCTGCGCCTTTGCACCATCAAGCAGCTTGCCGCCCCGGGCGGAGGTGACCGTGCACGAGCCGTTACGTTTTGTATTATATGAATTTGTAGCAATATTTAATCACTAGTTTTTATTTTGTACCGATGATCTGAATGTTATCGTGTAAGATATTCTTATTTATTCGAGAAATTGTTGAGAGCATAAATCAGTGTGTAAAATAAAGTTGTCCACAAGTGTCATTTGTTTTTTTTTATTTTTCACATAACATATAATTCCTTTTATGATTATTTACAATATTTAGGAACAAAACATGTGAGTTGTATTTGATAATAAATGATACATCCTGCGCTTAAAAAGAAAAGTATACCTGGAGATTTGTTTACACAATAATAAGTTAAGTACGTCAAGATAGATTATAGTTACATAATTATAATCCATCTTGACGTAACAGAATAACAGACAGACGTGACGTAAAAGAAAAATATTATTCTTTTAATAATACACATATGTACAATGTGTAACCCATTGCAACCTCTGCCAGTAAACTCTAAAGGAATTAATCAATAATGTCTACGAAAAGTTCATCAATCGATTTTAGTTTATGGCAATCACACGCGCGTTGAATATTTTAAGTATAAAACCTGTTCTATGACCCAGCAGTGAACTAAAAATAATATCAATTCATAGTTATTTATGACGCTTTAATAAATAAAAAGTGCAAGTTAAAAAATAAAGCCAGTTACTAGAACTCTACAAAAATATTTTATCTTTCAATATTGGTCAGTATTCTCCCTATATCATGTTTTGTTTTCGATCAAAAAACAAAGCGCCTGTCTTTGTTGCAATTCCTTTCAGTAGTTTGAGTCGCTGTCGCTATCGTTCCTACTGAGCGAGGCAACTTTAATAATAAATTATTGATATTTAAATGTGATTATACAGATCCAATTAAAGACAAACTTTAGACAAGATGAGGACGTGTGGAATTGAAAATAAAAAACAAATAACATTTATGACCTAATTCTTACATCCAACATCTAGCAACAAACATTTAGTCATTAAATGCTCACTCAGAAGTGTAAACAATAGACAGCTCTGTAACGCTAAAACTTCAATGTAGTTTAGTGTTAAATAATCTTCCTCCTGCGCTTTTCCCAGCTATGTGGGGTCGGCGCAGTATGTACTTCTCTTCCATATCCCTCTATCAGCCGTCATATCTAAATTCACTCTCTTCTTACACATGCCATCTTCACACAATATACACACACTTTATTCGGTCTTCCTCTACCCTTATAACCACTCACGTTCATCCTCATTACTTTCTTTGTTATATGTTCTTTATGCCTCCGCATAACATGCCCGTACCACGCTAACCTCTTGCTCCTCAATTTCGCTCACTGGAGCAACTTTCAAACTTTCTCTAATATACTTCTTTCTTAATTTTATCCATCCATCTTAACATTCGCATTCGGCCATATGTAATCTCCTTTCATCCGAATCTTTGGTGACCCAACACTCAGCTCCATACAAGTCGACAGGTCTAACGAGCGACTTGTAGATCTGTCTCTTAAACTTAAGGGACATTCGTGGATCACAAGACGTTCCAGTGACCTGTTGCTATTTAATTCAACCTGCATTTATTCGGCTTCTCACATCTCGATCGATATCGCCGTCGCATTGTATTAATGAACCTTGGTACTTGAAATCGAAACAGATTGGTAGGGATACACCGTTTAAGTAAAAGAACAAATATTCAGTTTTGGTCCTGCTGATCTTAAGCCCAACCTTCTCTAATTTATTTGGCCATTTTTTCAACCAGCTTAGCACTTCGCGCTCATCTTCCTCGACAAGTCAGGTTGACTTTTTGCGACGTTGTCAGCAAAAAGCATACATCATGGTGCCTCGTTCTGTGCGTCCGACGCCAGTGCATACATTACCAGGAATAAAAGATGCTGGCTTAATGCCGACCCCTGGGGTAGACCCACCAAGACCCCGAAACTGTCGCTTTCGCCAGCAGAGGACCGGATGTTTGTACTGGCACGGCAATACATAGCACGAATAAGCTGCAAGTATTTCCCAGGCACTCCTTTCATTTTCAGAGCCCACCACAAAACCTCACGCGCAACCTTATCGCATGACATTTCGAGACCCACGAACACCATGTGCAGGTTTTTATGCACACGTCTATATTTTTCGCACAGTTGGCGAAGAGCAAAAATGGCATCCGAAGTTCCTTGCCCAGGCATAAAACCAAATTAGTTCCAGGCTACCTCACTCTCCTCTCTCGGTCTTCCCGCTAACATTCCCATACTTTCATACTATGGAACATGAGCTTTATTCCTTTATAGTTGTTACAGAGCTGTACATCACTCTTGTTTTTAAAGATGGGTACGCCTCGTCTTGTAACAACTTGTTGAAGAATAAAGTCAACCACATTTATCCATCCGACTTTAATAACTTTCATACCTCAACTGATATTCCATTCGACCCAAAACCTTTTTCATTCTTCATACCTTACACTGATTTTCTTACTTCATCCATAGTAATCTTCCTCACCATACCCCTGTTGGCCGGCACCCTTTCAAGTACTCCGCTCCAAACATTCTTCTCGTTCATCAGTCTTTCAAAATATTCCTTCTATCGTTTTTTAATATCGTTATCATTCGTCAATATATTTCCTTTATTGTCTTTTATACATTTGATATCATTTATATCCCTTTTCTCTCTCTTTTGCTATCCGGAATAGTTGTTTTTGTCCATGCGGGGTCCAGTTTAGTATATTAACATGTATTAAAAAAGTTTACCACATATTGAATATAAATTGGCAATATTATTTTATAGGAAAGAAGATATTCATATTTAAAAAATATGTTCCTAATCCAATTGATGAAGATATTGTGTTAGTATTAAATTTTTATTCCAAAATCATTCATGTTAAATTTTTTAATTATGATTGTATAATAATTTTGGTTTCATCTTATTATTGAACAATCATAATTTACATTTAGCATACGGTGATAAGGCTAAACAAGGTTAATTCATTTAAGCTTTGAGAAATATTCTCATTAATATCATTAGATATGTAACTCGTTAATAAGTATATTACAATATAAATTATTGACGCTTATATAAGTATTTAATTATGAATATAACACATCCATGTAAAGTTCATTTAATATAATAATTTTTTTTCTTTTTCACATACACGTTTATTGTTCGTTTTCCGATGCGTAACACAGAATGCACAGCCATTTGACAAGTGACAATTGACAGATCAACATCTGCTATCTATCAAAATGGCTATACGTGTTTGGATTGGATTTGCGTATACGAATTTATTCGCCATACGCAATGATTTCTGAATTGTATACACAGTCTGACGAGAGCAGTGCTGCGATAAGAGGTTCTGTTATTCCTGTCAATAATCATGTTGTTGGTAGGTAGGGCGCCGCAAACCGAAACGATGAAATGCGTTCAAAGCAGTAAGTTACACACAAAAATGATTATAGATCGGTGTAAAACGGTGCTCATATTTTCTAGTGTAGTGTGCACTTTGGCTGTAGTAGTATCTTTTCACAAATTGCTCAATTACGATGTAAAACTTATCAAACCTTTCTCTCCAATACCCGCGGGTCTGTATGGAAATTACTTGGAACCGTTTGTCGATGAATCACCGCCTCCGTCTGTGAAACGTTACGACAAGGCCCGCGATGCTGAAGCTGTCGTATCACTTAACGCTGCATTAGAAATGAAAAGAAATGGTAAGACTGACAAAGCACTTAAACTCTTCCAACACGCATTTGCACTTTCTCCAAAACATGCGGATATACTAAACCATTACGGTGAATTTTTAGAAGACACAAAAAAGGATGTAGTCAAAGCTGATCAATTGTATACATTAGCATTGTCAAATTTCCCTGATCATACTGAGGCTTTGATGAATAGACAAAGAACAGCATGCATAGTTGAGAACCTAGACAGGGAAATGTTACGAAAAATAGATGAGAAACGGGATGCTTTATTGTCTATACCTGATAACAATTCAGCCTTAAGGAGAGCTAAAAAGGAGGCATACTTTCAACATATTTACCATACAGTTGGTATAGAAGGCAACACAATGACATTACAACAGACTCGGAGTGTCCTTGAAACCAGAATAGCTATTGCTGGTAAAAGCATTGACGAACACAATGAGATATTAGGTTTAGATGCGGCTATGAAATATATTAATTCCACATTACTTTATCGATTACGTGACATCACCATAGGAGATATTCTGGAGATACACAAACGAGTCTTGGGACATGTAGATCCAATAGAAGGTGGTCATTTCCGGAGAACTCAAGTCTACGTTGGTGGTCATATCCCACCAGGGCCATCAGAAATACATCACTTAATGAAGCAATTCTTAGAATGGTTAAACTCTGAGGATGCCATGGATTTGCATCCAGTTAGGTGAGTAATATAAGTGAAACAGTAGTTTTAAAGATTTAGGCATGTGATCACACATAAAACTGCTGAAAGTCTTAATGAGAAAACTTGGGCTATTAAAATGTTTATGAAAATAAATTGTTTACTATTATCTACATTTAACTTTATTAACAAATAAATTATAATAACAAACAAGGTTCTAGCCCCCACCAACCCGCATTAGGCCAGCATGGTGGGAAATAGCTCAAATCCCTCTATATGTATGCTTACTTGTTAGGAGAGGCCTATGTATAGTTGTGGATGTATATCAACTGACAATGGTGATGAAATTATAATAAAACTATTTTGTCTAGGTATGCAGCTCTAGCGCACTACAAACTTGTTCACATCCATCCATTTGTCGATGGCAATGGGCGGACCTCTCGGCTGCTAATGAACCTGCTGCTCATGCAAGCAGGCTACCCACCCGTCATTATTGTCAAGCAACACAGACATATGTACTACCAACATCTGCAGGCAGCTAATGAGGGGGATGTCAGACCATTTGTTAGGTATGTGTCATTTATCTTTATTATGAATTGTTACAGAGAATATGTTGATTTTAAAATTAGACTCACAAAATGATTGTATTAAAAAAAATATATGGATAAGAAAAAAGGAATTTAATCTAGTTGGTAACCATTTCTGAGAAACTGTTTCTCTTATTAATTAAATGAAAATTATGAGAGATTTTTGATTAGTATAAAATTAAACAACCTTTGTAATATTCATACTTACATTAGGCCAAATGTTGATTTGTAGATGTCACACATCTGTGAAAGCTGATCTTCGATGGTGACTGTTTACTCTTTGTTTTCCTTCATCATCATTCAACATCATCAGCCTATAGATGTCCACTACATAGACATAGGCCTCCCCCAAAGATCTTCCTTGTTAGAGTTCATTGAGGGGATTTGAGCCATAACCCACCACAATGGCCCAGTGCGGGTTGGTGGGTGGTCAGAGCCTTGTCTGTTGTTCAGCAGGGTGCACCGCGTGCAGGTGAGATTGACTAAGGCTCCATAAAGTGTTAGGCGGAACCCCCTACACCCCCTGTTTTCATTCACTGTGAGCCTAATTTCAATATTAATCGAAAGTATAGCTCTTCAAATCCTACAGGTCATACCTAGGTATACTATCACAGCTTCATCAACAATGATTGTGTAAAAGTATTATTGAAAAATATTATTTATGTGAATAAATTTCATTATAATCTTTCAGATTTATTGCACAATGTACCGAGCGAACTTTGAATCTATACTTGTGGGCTACGAGTGAGTATAGTCACATGGTGCCAGCTATAGGTGAGCCACACATCCTGACCGGAGAGGGCCTTGATGAAGACCTGCTATGACTAACGGCTACCCTTAGCTAATAATTTATGATAGCGGCTCTCACCTGACAGGTGTAAAACTATCAATGGTGTTTAACTTTATATATATGGGGGACAAAATAGTAATTATGCATTTACCAGGGTGTGCACAAAATGTAGCCAAGGGTGAGTTATATTTCTTCTGCTTTGGGGAATATATGCAGACTTCAATAAATTATACAAATTGAGACATTTATTTAATCAACAAATTATTTATTTTTCTTCACACACAATCACTACTAATACACAACTGTGGTAAAATATATTTGTATTATACATGTAAAGAAAAAAATTAAATATGTTAATGTTTTTGTATTAAAGTATAAACAAAAATTTTATAGAAGTGAAATTATAAGACCACATATTGACCTCACTGACCTTTGGATTCTAAATAGTATCCATTTCATCCTTTAGTTTATAGAAAAAAATTACAATAGTTAAAAATTTTTTTTATCGTGAAAAATGCAGTTGGTGTATGGTATGTGTATTTATCTGTGTGGAGACATTAATCAAGCTGATGATGTACAGATAACTTTATCTATAGCATAGACCAGTATTATTTCGGCTTCATTGTGAAGAAAATTATACAGTGTAAATGACTCTGAGAGATATGTTTATAGAGAAATTGAATTCCCTCTATATTTTGAAGAGGTATGGATTCAATTACCGGAGCTTGAGCTTCTGTTGATGAAGAACCTCGTGGAAACGACTTAATAGAAACGTACAATCCGAGAACACATACGACATTCATCAACCCACATTTGACCAGCATAGCAGATAAATGGTTTTGAAACGAGAGAGTGCTGTTAATCCAGCAGTGGTAACATCAAAAGGGCTGATTATTATTAATATTTATTAATTGCATTTATTATAATGCTTATGTTATAGAATGTGTTGAACACAATATTTAACTCTATTGTAATTTCTGTACATATGTAATATAATATGTTAGCTTCCATCCACAGAACTGTGGCTGTATTATATAGTGGTTAAACCAATCCACCCCTCCAAAACGGTTCAGCCCGCTGGCGGGCGATGGCTGTGTGCTTTGAATATATTCATTATAAATTGTTAACATGTAAACACAGACACATCGAAACTTTATATGGTCATCGGTGTCCCATATAGTTTGGATTATTTCTTTATTTAAGTATTTTTTGTTCTAAATTCTATTGTATTTATTTTTTAATTCTGTATAATTTAAATATTTAAAATAAGGAATTTTATTTATTTCTTCTTTCTTTTCGGTGTTTATACAGTTCTAAGATACACAATATAACAATATCTACATAGACGATGTTTACATTTATAACATATTAGTTTTGATTAAATAGAATTAATTTTGTATTGACTCCTCGGTATCATTTGCGTGGCGCCAAAGAAGATATTATTTATTTATTAAAAAAACGCGTACCATCTTAATAATGATAATTCACTGAGATTTTTTTTTTAATTTTACTTGCCTTACACAAACTCACCATTTTATATAAACTTGTATATACATAATGTATATAATAATGTAATAATAATATGTTAATACATAATTTAATGTATGTATATAAAACTCGAAACTTACTGTGATAACCCTCTTTATGTTAGTAATTTTTAATTGTGTTTTAATGTTGAAAAAGGCATAAGTCGCGTTTCGCGGAGCCAATTGTTTTAACAAAATATTAATTTCCGTTTACAATGAAGCATTACACTCGGCCGTTGTCTTCCGAACAGGTTTTTTAACATGTCTGAAGTTGTTTTGGCGAATGTCTAGTACAATCGTGCATCGATCTTGAATATAACAATTGCAATGGTGTTTTGTAGTTTTATTTTCCTTAGAACATAAACTTTGATTCACATTAGATACTTTAGTAGCTCGCTGGTCAAATGGTTAGAGTGTGCGGCCTTCATTGCGAAAGTCGCGGGTTCGAATCTCGGCATGTACCGAGGACTTTAATATTTGTGTACATTTGTGAACTTTAGTAACAACAGCGAAATACAAATGGTAAAGGAAACCATCGTGGGGAAACCTGCACATGAATTAGAATTTATCTAAGGTGTGTGTGAAGTCACCAATCCGCATCGGGCCGTCGGGGTGACTATGGCCCATCGCCCTCATATTGAGGGTAGGCCTGTGCCCCAACAGTGGGGACGTAAATTGGCTATTATGATGATGATTAGATACTTTAAAATCGTTTGAATTTACTACCTTTGTCATCTAAAGATATCTTCTAACTTTCTTCTATTCTCATCGCTGGAAGTGGACGCTTGAATATTCTCATTTTGGCTAATCTTTGCCTTTATTTTAGTAAAAGTACAACTTAAATTTGGACCAAAGTCTTAGACTCATCGACAATGGATGTGTCAAAGCCTCTCAGCTGTTATACAAAACACCGTCATAGATTACTGCATTATCAAAGTTTTTACTTCCTCATAAAAGTACAGGGAATTTATAATATGAGATCAAGGCGAGCAAATAAATGAAACAAAATATTTCAAATTCGATTAATTTATTATAATGTGCGATGTTAAAATATGTTTATTATAATAAAGCATTTCAACTAGGACGAACCGCCGCCGCGCCTCTTATCCCACACTTGTCCATTTAACACAACACGTCTATACAAAACTAAATATACGCCGCGGCGAGGCCTGCGCCCCGTCCGCCGTCTAGTACAGCTATTACGAACATTCAATATATATTGTACGTGGATAATATTAGAGAGAGATTTCATTACGGCACGACAACACATCGCCGGCGGCTCCTCTGATGCAGAGGGGCGTCTTCATCGTTTTATAACAAAGCACTGTCTAATTAACTCGCTAGGCCGCGGCGTGCCCGCTGCGCCGGCGCGGTACCTCGCGGGCAAGGACAACTCCTCGTGTGTGCATTCAGTGAACGGTACGCGACGATCGGGCACAGCAGGGGTGACCGCCCTCTCGACTTAACACATCGTATCCAATTGTACGTACATGAGCCTCGCTATCGGATAGAGCCTATACATCAATAGTTTGCAAAGTAAATTATCGAACAATAAAATCGCCTAATTTAACCAGTCTTAATTAATTAATCATCATAAAGAAAACTAGACCAAAATCGGATTTTTTTTTTTGAAACTATAAAAATTGATTGTAGGAGAGGTTATAATTAAAATTTTTAATTATTTATAAAACACATGCAAAAATTATATCGTATTCATTATTATAAGAATGAGCCTGTGAAAAAAAATTTTGTAATACAATATTTTTATCTTAATATTATTTTTTTATTTAGAACATGTAATTGTCAATGAAATGTCATCTGTTAAATATTTATGTTTATAAATCGCCATTTGAATAATCTCGCGGCGAAGTTGTAAAGAATAATATTGCCATATAAAAATTATATTAAGAATACGGAAACCAAACCTCTGGAAGCGAGTTAACAACAACCACGACTGAAATTGAATTCCACTTGGACGAGACACTTCACGATTTATTATATAAATATTAATTATTATCACAAGTTAATGATTTCTTATAAGTGTTTAGGATTTAGTTAACTTATTAAAGTTATACGCGAATACAATTTTGATATTTGATTGATAAATTTATCGTAACACGAAAAACAATCTCAAATAATGTCAAAGGTTCAATTTAAAAAATGGCGGCTGACACCAGGTGATTACAAAATTGGCGGCAATAGACAATCGGCTACAGACTATAAAAGCTTGTATATATACTGTTTTAATGCCGCAGCTCTGTCCGTATAATTGTAATTTTAATAATTACTCTAATCTAGGTATTCTATAAGGACGTGTTGTACGCTGCCGTGTATAAGGAGCAGTATTATTTTAAAAAATGACATTAAATATGATCGTTAACGATTATTTTCCGTTTAATATGAGAAAATTTATTATATTAGAATAGATTTTTTATACGTAGTAACAAACCTCAAGTGACATGTCCGAAATAGCGTTCCAGTTTGTCTTTAGCATATTTAGGAATATAGAACATTGTACGATAGACGGTAGCGAAGACTGGCATCAATCGAATTTATTCGTAAAATGTGAAAATCGAGGATAGTTGCTCATCAGCACAACTCCCAGAATAAAGTACGGGAGTAGCTGGTAACCGACGAATGTTTATCCTATACGCAAATGATCCAGTCCATTCAAGGTGCACTTTGATTAAGCTTTCACCTGTGTGCCCGAGTCCTTGTCCTTAATGATAGAATAAGAACTTTGTTACGAAGAAATAATTCGCAAATAAAACCGTATTTAATCGCGAATATTAAAAAATATACAAACTGTGCGCGGCTCCTCGGCACACGCTGCAGGGCAGCGCGCGGAACTGCCCGACAGACATCTCGCTAAACAAGTGGCAAAGATTAACTTCAATATAGCAACAACAAGCGACTTGCCAAGCCTTTGCCAGACGACACCTCACAAGCGCCCAAACCGATATACACGCAGCCAACAAATATTTAACACTCTTCTATAATCACAAATTAACACAATTTAATTGTCCGTATACATAAATATATATTTCAAACATCCTCACAACATTTCGAGTATTAATATTGATATAATATATGAAATCACCGCCGCACGCGCAGACAGTCTCGCGGACATCGGTTATAATATATCTTCTTTTTTTTTTTAAGTAGGCCTTTAAGAGTTAAATGCACGAGTTAGGAAACTAGGAAACGCGCCGTGTTAGACATTATAGCTTTCATTCACTCGCAGCAACACAGTCTTACACAGACATCGCGTATGGAGCCATCACTGGTAGCCCCCTCATGATTATCATCATCAGCCGACAGACATCCCATTGCTGGATATCTTTTTAATAATCTAATGTTATCATAATATATCGTTAACTAAAACACTAACGGACTGAGTTCTATCGATATAAACACGCGATAATTGCCTTTGGGAATACGATTAAAATCGATTATCACATGATTGTATATTAGGAGCTGTTTTAGTGAAACCATCAAATAGATTATCGATACAGATCACGGTGCGCATGCGCAGTTCGTACCTTCCCTAACACCGCCCTCACACTGGTCACTAGTACCTGTATGTGTTACATATTTAAAGGGTACATACATAGGTTATCAGATTCTCTTTTGTTTATTTTCTAAACAGACATTCTGCCGGCAATTATCTCCGTAGTACGGGTAACAACATCCTACTGTACGGACGTAGACACAAGGCGCTTTGAGTTTATATTGATTACATTAATAGTATATGAAGTCAATAAGTTTCCAGTAAAAAGCCTTTTGAGTGACACAACTTTAAATCGCCTTATTAGTGGATGAGTTTAAGCAGAACACTGTGATGAGACCGATATTACAAAAAAAAAATTCTTTGGTCAATTTATATCGACGGTACGGCTAGTAGGCCAGCTACGAGATATTTCACTTTAATCTGCCTATCCATGTCTCCGCTCTCTTGTGACGAACAGCGGTCGATGTAATTTACGGGTCCGCCATATTTAAAATAACAACAGATATTTTCATCCGATACTCGAAAAAATATTAAAACGGTGCGTTGCTGCTGCTAAAATAATTTCAAGCTCTAACGACAGTAAAGTCTGATCGAACAATTGTCGGATGACTAAATGAGAAAATAACGAGTTATATTTTATTTCAACGACAGTCGCCATTAACCTCTGGTACGGTAAAACAGGGAAAGTTTAATCACACGACCAACACAAAATTACATATAAAAAGGAAAGTTAATAAATATAGTTAATAACAAGCGTAGCTAGCGACGCCCGACGGATCCGGAGCGCGGGCGGCTCACGCGTCCAGCTTACAGAGCGCTCACCAGGTACTAACGGAGCGCTTTGAACTAATCGAGTCCGTAAGTAGACACCCAGAGCGCGCGCGCGCATACGATCCGCGATCGGACCGCGACCGGAATGCGACTGGGCCGCGACCGGGCCGCGAGCGGGCCGCGTGCGTCGCGCCGGGGCGGCGCGTCAGCCGTGAGCCGCGCGGCGCGGGTGTCACCGGGCGGAGCGGAGCGGGGCGCGCGCGGCTAGTGGTGCCGCGGCTGGATGCGGCGCGAGATGTGCTCCTCCTGCTGCATCTTGGCGCGGAATTCGGCGACGAGGTCGCGCGACTGCGACAGCACCGCGAGCTGTTCGTTCAACAGCTCCTCCCATTGGGTCGCGTACGCTGCGATCGCATAATGGGACACGTTAGTGGAACGCATATGTAAATGTTCACAATCTGTATATATATATATATATATAATCACCAATACAATGGGTAATTAGTATAGAGACGATATAAATTAAAATCTAATAATAGATTCCAGACTATTTCAAATGTTTTCTAATTTCATTGTAACAAATGGCAAAAAGATTACAATAAAAAAATAATTACAAATATTTCAACATGGACACTATATGTGTAAACATATAAATTAGTTCAATATAACCAATATAACTGATTAAACTGCCATGTAAATGTAAAATGTCAGAAGTGTAATAGATTTGTTTAAATAATTTAATGACATATAAACAACAAACCAGCTCATTACATCAACAAAAATGAATTAAAATCTATGTTAGTGTTTTTGCAGCAATAGAAATTGTAACATGTGCTAAATAAGACATGAGCAACTTGTACAGTTTATAATCTTTTTTTTATTCAACAAAGCAACGAAAACCATTATACATAAATAAATATTATAGCAAAATCATGAATTCATCAATACATTTAATTTATTTTAAGAACATATATAATTGGGTAAGGTGTTCCGCACAACTCATGGAACTCAAACCAACCGCAACTACTCGTGGTGCACCCCGACAACCAACTAACCAGACTCTGGCTCCCGCCAACCCGCAGTGGGCAAGCGTGGCGGGAGATAGCCCAGATCACCCCATATAAACCCCTACAAACAGGATATCTTTGAGGGAAGCTTATGTCCAGCAGTGGATGTCTATCAAATGGTAATGATGATGATCTTTACTTGGCTAGTTAAACAATAGTAAACATATTAAAATGGTGATTTATTATTAATTGACAATGATGGGGCGAAAATATTAATGGAGGGTTATTTAGGCAGTAGCCCACTTTTCGACTACTAAAATAGTAGGAGTAGGATTATTTCTGATAAAGTAGAATCCACATTAAGGATTGTTTCTCAAAAACATTCAATAAATATAAATCATTTTAAAAAATAACATATCCGGTTGACGTAGGAATATTAACCGTCCGCCATTTTAATGCACTTAGTGTGGACATTGCCATCATACACTTGTGTCAAAGGATGGCTTCTTCCTCACACAAACATAATTCGGCAAAGGGCTTCGTTTAAACGAACTTTTATGTAATTTCTATTTAGTTTTCTTCTCTATATATTTGATTCCGAATTGAATGAAATTGAATAAGTTGTAATATTTAAGAGGGCGCGGATTTTTATATATATATATAAAATATTTTATATGCACTTTGTGTATGCTATTTAGCCTCCGACTGCCGGCATGTTTTTCATTTACTGATAATCCTACCAGAACGTGCCGGCAGTACAGGGCTGATCAAAATAAAGGTCTCTGAGACAGCCCTATTGCTCGGCGGTAAGCATCTTTGGGATAATAATGATGATAACACCGATGAACATAAACAACGTATAATGAAACCCCGCGCAGGCGACAAGCAGCGATGAGAGCCATGGCATTGGCAGTAGCGATGAACGCGATACGTCTACGGCGACGGAAGCTGCCGGCTGTGCTCAGACCTAAGAGGAGGCGCGCGTGGAGGCGTGCGTCGCGCTCACCCCGCGGGCCCCTCTCACACCGCGCACCCCGCGACCGCTTCCGCCAGTACGACAGCCCTGACACGCACATCAACACGCCATGCATTACACACAACGGGCACAAATGTACACCGCATGCCGAATACGTCACACATGCAACATGCAAAAACATCACTTGCAACAGCAAGTAACAGATTAAACAGAAACAAGAGCACACATATTTAAAAAAATATACTATAACTGTTTAAAGCGTTTCTATTGGTAATTAATGTTTTAGACGACTAGCTATAAATATTATAACTAAGCAGTTGCTAACCGTCTCACACTATCACACTATTACTTGTTTTAACTACTTTGTAACCAAGAGAAAAAAACGAAAGTGTAGCAATGTCCCTAACTATACCCAATGCTGACATTGCTACGCACCGTTTACTCCTTGTCAAAGCCTGAAGCCATCGCCGGTATACTACATAAACTAATTGGATTAAATATCCAGTTGATTGCTAGACTTAAGTGGCAGTGGGCAGGACACATTGCTCGAAGGACCGACGGCCGATGGGGCAGGAAGGTCCTCGAATAGCGCCCGCGTACCGGTAGACGTGCTATTGGAAGGCCTCCTACAAGGTGCACCGACGATCTGGGGAGAATTGCGAGAACCCACTGGATGCGGGCAACGCTGGACCGATCGATGTGGCGATCTTTGGGGGAAGTCTAAGTCCAGCAGTGGACGTCTATTGACTGATGACGATGATGCAGTTGATACCAAACGACCGTATTTATTATCAATGTAGGAGAACGGTACAAACAGTATTCACAGTATCATTGATCCTACACAGTGCTGGGTGCAATCGTCAGCGCAGTACTCTACTAAAGGCTGTGAACTATAATATTTTATTTCCCCCTTGTAGGGTAGCTTACTTTTCCAAGTAATCGATTTCCAGTCAATACAAAACAAAATAGCCGTACGCACCGTCTTGGTCGTAGTCGACGTCGCGCGTTATCGCCAGCAGTTGCGTGCAGCGCTGTAAGGCGTGCTGCTGGTAGTCGCAGATCGCCTTGTGATTGTCGAGCACCTCGTCCTCAGCGCGTTGTAGCTCGTCAATGGCCTCGTGGAAGGTGTACATCTCCGCCGACATGTCGCCCTCCTGTCAATCGGTTATTATTTAGATACGAGAGCCGAAATAACTCGAAAGTCAATCATTGATAATAAAAATAGAAAAAAGAAATATCATAATGCTGATGATCATCATCTTAACCAATGGACGTCCACTGTTTAGCACTGTTTGTATCTACCCACCCACAGGAGTCTGCCTATGTTGTGCTTTCATACAGCGAACCCTGGAGATATAAATACTCGGA
The DNA here is from genome assembly GCA_029030555.1 of Ornithoptera alexandrae. NCBI lineage: Eukaryota > Metazoa > Arthropoda > Insecta > Lepidoptera > Papilionidae > Ornithoptera > Ornithoptera alexandrae. Next base: position 12,662,609 of record JARDVY010000288.1, on the reverse strand, counting down.
GTATCTCTGCTGAATCATAACAAATGGAGTAATGAGCTCACATCGGAAAAGAGTTGAGTTGAGGAATATATACGTACATTAAGCGAGCGCAGTTGCGCCAAGTCGTGGCCCAACGGCTCCATGTCGACGTCGGCCTGCGGGGACTCCGCCCGCCCTCGCGCGCCGTCCGACGTGCCCAACTCCTTCACTCTGTGAACGTATAGTATTTATGATGCAATAAAACAAACACTAGTTCTTTACGGGAAATGTTCGTCTTATTCAAAATAGATGATTTAAGAACATTTTTCAGTAACACCGCGGGAAGCAAGAGATTCATCTCGAAATATCAACGACATTGTGACTTGATAAATATCCACAATTTACAATGAGTAAGGGATTGCAGGCGGTCTGACGATCTGGTGAAGGTTGCGTGAAGCAACTGTATGCGGGCAACGCAGGGTCGATCGCTGTGGAGATCTTTGGGGGAGGCCTATGTCCATCAGTGGATGTCTGTCGGCTGATGATGAAGGGGTTGCATAACATCCTTTTGATTTCTCAAATTTTTATACCACATCAATAACAGTAGTACTATCATACAAACATGTGTTAAATACAATTTATATAAGGTCTACACAGATTCCACATGATGCACTAAACGACTCTCCTCAATGCTTTGTGCATGTGGTAATCTTTGGAAAGCTATGATGGCATCGAAGCATAATGAACCGTATTAAAAAAAAAACTGACCTGTCGGCGTATCGCAACGTGTTCAGCGAGTGCTCACACGAGGACATAGCGGGCGAGATCATCGCAATCATGCAGGTGCGTGACTTATCGCCGATGAAGCTGTCGCGCAGCACCTGCGTCAGCTTTGAGACGCGGAACGGCAAGTGATTGTTGCCCTTCATTCCGAGCGCGCGGATACACTCCTTCAGAGCGAGCAAAGACTTGTTGATCTCGGCGCTCTCCATTCCTAAACGGGTATGTACTTCAGTTAACAGATCAGATCACCAATACATGTATTTTGGTCACCAACCACCACTACCAGCATGCGGACGAAGCGTTTAGCAATGTCATTTATAATAGCAACAGTTTCCAGATTATGCTTTAAAAGTAGACTGGATAGATTTCATGAAGATAAGCGTTGTGTAAGGTTTCTGTGTGAGAGCACTCACTGGTCTGCCGGTTGGCGGAGGAAGTGTCCGCGCCGCGCTCGTTGCCCGCGAGATCGATCAGCGAGAACTTGCCGTGCACACGGTGCATGCCCGGCGATCGCACCACGATCTGGAACACCGCGTGCGACCGCGACGAGTTCGAGTTCGCGGATGTCTGCAATCAGTGAACAATTACAAAATTAGTATATATATAATATCATCATGATCATGTCCTGATGATGAAGCAATTGAATAATTTGTGTAACCTAAGATTTTTCGTAAGTAAAGTGAATATAAAATGGGAAGGTCTACTTTACGATAGCTGGACTTTATACCTTTAGCTTCGAGCGTTATTGACTTTTCATTGCGGAAAGAATATTTTCGCGGACTTCTACCTGGTTGGGTTGGTTTACTAGGGTCAAATTTATTTGGCGAAAACCTAGGTAATTACAAACGTAGCGCCTATTTCTGCAGCCAAACAGTAGCGAGCAATCATAACAATTTTTATAAAAAAAAACCCTAACTGCCTCACCTGCCCGGATGTGCGCGCTGCGTTTCCATGCTGTATGAGCCGCAGCACTTCGTCCACGTTATCTACTACGCGCTCGGTCAACCCCACGATCTGTACCTGCTGCTTGCCATCTTCCAGCACTCGCAGCTTAGCTTTGTCCGCTAGCAAGTCGAACACCTGTGTGCATAGGGTTCTATAACGTGTAATCCTGTACTTGCTTTTTTTAAATGATTAATTCTTATAGAAGTTATTTGTTAATTTTATAAAATATCAATTATGACAGTCTTCTCACCGTCAATTTGTGAGAGATAGAATATTTTGGTTCAAAACGTCTTTATCATACTTGGTCTAAATGTTTATAATCATATGAAATTGACATCAATTATAAGTTCCTTTTTTTTTAAAAAAAAAAAATATACCTTTCCTGAATATATCTCGAAGAAGGAGGCGGACACAATGAGGTTGAGCGGTTTGTACTTCGGCGACTTTAAGTATGTGAACACGTCCCGCGCTGCCATCGCGTAGATACCTTTCTTGCAGTCTTGAGTCTTGCCCTGGATAACAAAATCGTTTCATTCATGCAAAGGTGTACACATTTGTAACTAATAGGGTGAATGGAGATTGATTAGTCAGTCTTAATAGAGGTGACCAGTAAATATGCACTAGTACTTTTCATAGGTAATCCTAGGGGCCTATCTTAATGCACTTTAGGAAACCACCGAGGTTTCAGTCCGTAAAAACTGACATAAAGTTGACTTCCCTCCAGTGGCAGGGTATCTATTCAAATATCCCCACGACACCAAAAAAATAGTATCAGTAGTATGCAAACATTACTGTGTTCCAGTTTGCAGAGGGTGGTGTAGGTAGTCAAATGAATTACATAACAAAAAGCACATAATATGTTATATAATATAATTAATTTCTACTGGATACTATAATACTTTTAATTTTCTGACACAATACGTTGTAGCGACCTGAAAATCTCCGCCCATGGTGTGCGTCTTGCCGGAGCCGGTCTGTCCGTACGCGAAGCAGGTCGCCATGCCGCCTTCGAAGATCGTCTGCACGAGCGGCTTGGCCGTGTACCTGCTCAGCGAACGGTTGCCACGTCAAAACCATGAAACCTCTCAATTGTGGTCAAAAAATTGTGGTGTGTACGAATGCATATGCACACTCGTACGCAACGTATCCGTACATGCGTACGCACCATCTTTTGGTATGTTCGTTTGTTGCCAATAGTTTGAACCAATTTTCCCAAACCTACGTCCAGCAGTGGAGGTCCATCGGTTGAAATGATGACGATGTTTTAGAAAGTCAGACTAAACGTTCGTTGTCCTTCCGTGAGTTCGTAATTACGAATGCGAGAAATCCTAATCCGTTTGAACATTATTAAAACATTTCTAGTTTTATTTTTAAGAGTTCTCTTATAACGAAAATTTAAAATAACACTAATTTTAATAAAAACATTACGCTTATCATAATCATCAGCCGATAGACGTCCACTGCTGGACATAGGCCTCCCCCAAAGACTCCCACACTATCAGGTAAGGATTCATATGAAAGGATTCGGGTCATTTCCCATCACGCTGGCCCAATACGGGTTGGTGGGTGATCAGAGCCTCGTTTGTTGATTAGCAGGGTGCACCACGAGCAGGTGAGGGTCGCTTGGGTCCCGTAAGTTGTTGCACGGGATCCCTTAGATAACATTACACTCACTTATAAACAATTTCATTTGTGCAGGAATCGTCGAAGGCATAGTCGAATCGGAATTTCTGATTTTCGAGGTATTTTGTCAGGTCAACTTTGTTTTTGGGCTCATGGACTATCATCTGGTCTTTTGTGGGCACACTTATCACATCCACCTGAAAAGCGGAATGGTTTTTTTTTATATATATATATATATATAATAATGACACTAAGTTATAGTGAGTGACAAGACAACAATCTGAAAAAGGGTTTGCCAACCGTAAAATAACATGAAGAACCTATAAATGTTTTTGACAAATTTTCTTGGTTCAATCTTGGTGGAAGAATAGTTTCTCGCTGCTACTTCAGCTGATCAAGATCATTTCCACATTTTTGTCAATTATTTTTCAATCGTGACACGTGTCTTAATTGTCTTCTATTCAACAAACCTAAATTACTGCTCACCTCCTTCTTGTTGACCTCTTTTTTGTTGAGCGGGCGCTTTCTGACGCATACGGTAATCTGATGATCCTCCACGGGCTCAGTGCCCACTAGCGGCCGGAAATCGATGCTGTTCTGATACTCGCGAATCATCGCTAGAAACTCCCAGTTAGGGTTGCCCGGGTCCATATTCATTAAAGCCTCCTGAGGACACAAAGAGAAGACTATAGAAATTGTATTAACTAATTTTAATATAATTTATATACAGATATTTCCGGTTTTAATGACGCTATGATAGAGTATACAAGTAATTTCGTGGAGCTGGCTTCCAACATGAAGTTCTTTATCTTTTAAATATCATCAATAAGTAGTAATTACCACATTCAGCTACTGTTCTTCTGCAAGGACAATATGATCATCTGTGAAACGAATCCATCGTATTCTTTACTAGTGAAATATTTGCGATGGGGAACTGTTCCGATCTTGCTGACACCTAAAGGTGCTTCAACAGGTGGAAGACATCGGACGGGAAATAAAGAATCACCTTCTCCTCTTTGAGTTCGGCTTGCCTCTGGCGGCGTTTCTCTCGGTTCTCCTTAAGTCGTTCCACCTCCTTGACGACATTGGAGCGCCGCACGGCTCCCGACGCGACGGCGTGCGGCACGGACGCCGCGCTCGCCGTCGCCGCGGTGCGCGCTATACCGCCACCACCGCCACCACCACCGCCGCCGCCGCCGGCACCACCCACACCGCCGCCAACGCCAAACTGCAACCGAAATAAAAGAATTATTATTTTATTATCATATTTTGTTTGCTGGAAACAAAGTACATATCAAAATTTATAAAGGTTTTGTTATTTAATGTGTTTATATAATTACTCCAAATTCGAATGATGACGGTGCTCCCTCAAAAGGATTGGTCAGAATAGGTTGAAGACTTGCAAGAAGTAACCTGAAAATCTTGTCGGCAAGCCTGTCTACAAGGATTTTAGAGAAAAAGGAGAGAGAGGAAAGGGAGAGGAACCTCTTTTATATTTTGCATGCGCTTTTGTCCGTGAGCGGAGACCGGCTGCGACTGGCCTTGGTGCTGACCTTGCGGCAAGGAGGCGGCGCTGGGCGTCCTGGTGACACGAGACCGCCCGCCCGAAGCCGGGATCTGCAACGAAGGCGCCTTGGAGGGCGGAGGGGAACACAAGTGTAAGGACAAGGATGGAGATACTGTCACCGCTAGCCAGGACACGCTCTGCTCGTATATAAATAATAGTTAACTATCCCTCGAGTCTTGCGAGTGTTTAGTAGTATGACCATAGGATAAGGATACACCGTGTTCACATGCATAAAGCGCGAGCGCATGCCTTCATTCAATTGTGGCGTGTGGGCATACGGCATTAGGAGTACTTCTCACCTGCTGCGTGATACGCGAGTTGACCGCCGGCTGCGGCGGCACCTGCGGCTGCTGCTGCTGCTGCGGCGGCACGTTCTCGGCGCCGCGGCGGCCGGTGGTGTCGCCGCCGTGCCCATTCGTGTACCCGCCCGCGTTCGACACGCGCATCTGATTGTTGCGGGTCACCCGCGCCGGCGCTGCCATAGTAACATTAACACATTAACTTTAGATAATTATTAACTTAATTTATATAATACAAATTCTCTCATGTTATATGATAAACATAAATTTATGTTTATCGCCATTGCATGTCTGTAAATGCAATTCAACATAACCTTAAACAAAAAAGGTAGGCGGATATTAACATAGTAATTGCTTCGTCATCCAGATGCTGTTTATATTATTACTCGTGAACATCAGAAGCTAACGTTCACAATGCAAATTAAAAAGTGCAAAAGCCGTGTGATCTTTGAAATGTGCAAAACAGCAGTATTTCAGTCTTACGTGACTTCTCCTCTTCATTTTCTTGCGGCGACTCGTCGGCCGTTTCAACTTTCCGAAACGCCTCCATAGCATTACAATCAGCGGAGTCGGCGACCCGCTTCCGAAATCGGAACCATGAGCAGCACATATTTGGCGATTATATCATAAAAGGCAAAAAAATTTATTCATTTGGATGCCCTTATAAATTTGGAGTAGAAAATGTTCGCAACTGACGTGTACACCCGTGACAGACGGATAGATGGAAGTGGCGTGCGCTTGCGTCGGCGCAAGGCGATCCTGCGCCTGCGCCGTCCGCCATATTAGGATCTCTTTCTGTACTCAAGGCAATGAACCGTGACGCGCGCGAGCGGGCCGAAGGTGATACTTCGCGACCGACGTCTCAACTTGAAACGTTTCACGCACTACACACGTAAATGTTCACAGTAATAACTTGATACCGCTCGACCGTACTGTGCTCGAAGCTTGGAAATTTATAAAGATGACCAACGATACGGGGATCGAACGTTAACAAAGGAGGTCACACACGCACTGAAGCAAGCAATAACGACATTAGAACCGAAGCTTGTACTATCACTAAACAATTACGAGAATTGTTTGATTGCTGTGGGCCTGACAACGCCACTGAAACATCCAAATCTCCATTTGCTTATTGTATAGATTAGGAAGTAAATTTTGTATAACTAGAACAATTAATGCTGTCGATATCTGCACAACATTCATCGCTGCATTTAAAAAGATCGGAAAGTGGGCATTATATAGTATATACTCCAATGTAAATTAACATTAAGTAATATGCTAGAATCTAAAATTTACATGATATTTGCCTTCTTCGAAGCACGACCTTATTGGAAATTGGAAATTGGAAATCATTACGGTCAGTCGCCGACCGCTCGTCCTGATGGATAATGTATGGAGTGACGTCACTCGGCTACCGGTCGATAGTGTATGCGATGAGTGATGGACTTCGGAAAGCTATTTTTAATCACTAAATATACATCGAGCCTTAATGAACGTAACACAAAAACGAAACGGCTGGTGTGGAGGTTATCGAGCCGTAAGAAGTGAAACTAGTTTTCACGTTTTAAAACGTTTTTTGCGATCGAAGATAAATTTTACATATATGTCGAATTAATTAATTAATTGTGGACGTTTCCGGCTTCGAGGATTTTTTTTTTATTCGAGGACGCGACGTGATAAAGATATTGCCTAATAGAAAGTGATTGGCTTGGCGCACTTGACACCAGCAAATTGTGCTCGTCGCGTTGAAACAACATTCTTATTACCTCAGTATTTTCACAATCTGATCGCCAAACTTCAGTTTGAAGAGGGCACCTAATGATGATGATGATGAATTTCACGAGCTACAGCCTCATCCAAACTAGAACACATTGTTTTCTCCCTCATGTTTGGTGGTAGGCAGAACTGCGGTGGTAATTATGTAGACGATCTCCGGCAAGAGAAACCTACCACCTGCCCCAATATTCATATTAAAATTACTTATATAAATCTTAACAAACCACAAAAAAGCGATATACCTTTTATATTTAAATAAATAAACAGATTTCATAGTTTAAAAAATAGTAAGTTCCATATTGCATTGGAGTAAGTACTGATGGTAGGTCTCTATAGCCGGAAACCGTTTAGCTAGGCACCACCGCGGCTCCTATTGCAGCCGCCCAACGGTAGTATGCAAACATTACTGTGTTCCGGTTCGAAGGGCGCTATAGCTAGTGTAATTACTGGGGTAACGAGACCCAACATCACTAACGACATGGTACAGTGCATAATATGCTATGGTGCGCCACGTTATCATATGTATACATAATATCAGGTGAACGTTAACCTGTTAGTGTAATGGATACACAGCTTTAAGGCTCCTTGTAAGGAAAGGTCCAGCAGTGTGATATGATGCTATTTTTTACAAGCTATTATGAAACTATATCAAACATAGTCCTTAGAGATAATTAACACAAGATGCGTATTATTTATTACTTTCGGAGCGAGTGCGTAGCGGTCACATCACCACCAACAACACCACACACAATGAGTCACCGACAACTCGAGTACAAGCGTATTAGTTTACGAGATTACCTTACCACATTCTCAACTCAGCAGCAGCTTTACCTGATTTGGATTACATTACTCATTTAACCTACATTGCAAGAAACAACGCGAGTTTGTATAGTAACGTGTAAAAAATATTCAAAAGCATTTCTATAGCAAGGAGTTTTTAATGCATCCTATGAATTTTACTTTAAATATACTTACAATATACACTTACGAAAGATATGTAATAAAAAAAAACTTTAGGTTTAATTTTTGCATACGAACACAATTTTTTTACGAAATAATATACGATAAACTGCTGTTGATCTCTGTTGTTGGAGACCGTCTAGGTATCACCGCAGCTCAGCTCTGTACTCTCGCGCTATTACGAATAGGACAAAGGTATTCCGTGCCTGTCGTAAAAAGGGATTAAAAGGGTCCTCGGGTTCTCGGGCTTTGAAGGTGGGGCCCCTCAGAGCTCAATAAGTGAGCCTTAGGAGAACGTCAAATGCATGGTGATTTTGTATTTGCCATAGAACAGCGTGGACGCCAAGAAGCGCTTTGCCCTACCGTGGGATGTTTTAGCCAGAATGCAGGGGCCACCGGTGCGTTCCGTAGGAGACACCGGAGCCCCTTCTAATGCATTGAGAGAGATCACCGAAGAAATTTTAGTGGGTTGAAACCCCATATAACCTTGTCTTTCCCCCAGGAGAAAGGTATCTTTTAAGAAGATTTCCCCCGCGATAAAAGAAAAAGTATCACCGCAGCTTCTTTCTGCACCAAAAATTATTACAGTGTAAACATTATTTTTGGTTTGAAGTTCGCTACAGCGAGCGAAATTACCGTGGTAATGAAACTTAACAGACGACGAGCACAATGTGGTTCAGTGTACATCGTCATATAACACGACGTTGTTATGCGCAGGCGTATCATTTACAATTTCAGGTGAAAATATCGCCAGACCCATCGCTGTGTAAGAAAAAAAACGTATACACTATTGTATTGTATTGTATTCAATATAAAGTAGTGTAGTAGTAATTGAATCTTTAATATTCATTAATAAACAAAGTAATTCAACTATTTTTTTAGAACTGAAGTCATCTCTTACAACTCCTTAAATAAATATGAGAATAGGTGCAAGGAGTTTATATATAATATATCGTGTGTTATACAGGCTATGGATCCGGATCCACGAGCCCAGTATCAAAGCTGTAAGAGTCGCTATGGCTTTCAAGCGCTCACATCATCAGAATAAAGATATCGTGTATTTAGTATCAACTGATAGTTTCTGTTTCGTTAGAGTTGATGGGAAAGGTTAGAGGCATTATTCGGAAACTCGGTTTGTTTTAACCATTCTAGAGGCAAGTCGTGACACGACTGCCGCAAAAGATTGCAACGGCGGCGGCACGTCGCCGTGACGACCACGACACGACCTTTAGTACCTTCTCACGGCCTAAATGCAATCATGTCGCCGTAGATCGTAGCGATGCTGCTCCTCCGGTTTAACCTTTAGACCTATACAACTAAAATAATGTTTCAGGTTATTTCTTCTTCGTCGGTATCACTCTTGACAGAGTGGTCGAGGTCATCACTTCAAGTGTTGGTTGCAAGCTTAACAACACGTCGCCATTCCTCTCTGGTGGCCGCCTTCCTAGTGCATACATGTAGTGGTAACGATGATGAGCCATTTGCTGCCGCCTTTATCTGGTCAATCCATCTCATAGGCGTTCTTTCTCGTGGCCGAGTACCCTCATCCTTTCACTGGACCACAATCGCTCAATAGGTTACTATTAAGTTATTAAAAGTTAGTCGAGCAAGTCTTTAAAAATAAACTATATTTTATCCAAAAAAGTGTTATTTTAGGTGTTATCATAATATTTACAAAATTTGTCGTACAATTGGACGTATTTATTTTTACTTGTATATATATAAACATATATATATATATATATATATATATATATAAATATATACATAGTATGATATCTAAACGCGCAACGGATGGTAGGTTGCCCACAAAGAGTAATGTGCAAACATTACCGTGTCCCGGTGTGAAGGATGTTGTAGCTAGTGTAATTACTCGGATAACGAGGCCCAACTTCTTATGTCTGAAGGCGAGGAGCGCAATGTGATGCAGTGCATACAATCTTAACTAGCGCCACGTTGTTATGAGCGGGCGTATCACTTAGCATCAAGTGAAAGTGCCTGCTCGTCTCATCGCTTAATTACATAATAAAAACGTATAAACAACAGAAATTACATAATGTACATGTACTAGTAAACCGCGCCACATGTATATCAATATGCATCATACTTCGGCGATATGATGTCATGATTGTAAATATGACAAACTGCTGTTCCTTCAACGTCTCTTCTATAAGGAATCATTAATATTTTGTAATATACACGACTCAATTTTGGATTATTTTTTAATATATATTACATAGTCATATGTAAAACTCAAAACGATAAAACAAAAAGTCGCGTTTCGACTAAAAAATCAAAACCGCGTATCATGAAACCGACGAGCCTTAGTAGCATTTACAGCTACAGCGCCCTTCACATTAAAACTACATGTTTGATATCCGCCTAACACGGACGTACGCCTAAGACGCCTACGACGGTAAAATACTTTAAGCTAGGGGTTCCCAAACTAATACCTCTTTTGCAAAATGTATTGATACCTTCGATAGCCTTCTATTTCCTGCAACGAAACCGTACAAACTGTCTTCCGGTATCAATGGCGCTCTAGCTAGTATAATTATGGGGGTAAGGAAACTCAACATCTTATGTTTGATGGCGACAAACGCAGTGTGGAATAGTGTATATCATTCCTAATACGTTGTTATGAGCGAGCAAAAAAAAATCGACCGTTGGCCATTAGTCAAGAGATTCTAAAGCAATGATTATCACTGAGGCAGTACTTTATCGATGTGCTGTACTGCCACGAATGGTCTATTCAATACTTATGCGGTTATCGCGTGTGCCTATCTGATAACAGCTCAGCGATGGAGAACAATGCACCGTCCTGAAACAAAGATGTGTAAGCGGAAATAACGTTAAACCAGTAAAACTTACAGAATTTGTTATTCATAAAGTTTTACACTCCCGCCAACCCGCATTGGGCCAGCGGAGTGGGTAGTAGCTCAAATCCCCCCATATGAACTCCAAAAACAACCGCTCCTGTTGCCGGGCGGTAGCCGAGGCCATGCTGAATGTAACGTTAGCAAGGCGCCGAAACCAGGGCAGCGCAGGACCGATCGATATAAAGATGTTTGAGGGAGGCCTGTCCAGCAGCCAACGTCTATCGGCTGATGACGATGATGATGTAGGTTTACAGTTTAGAAAATTAACGTTTACAATTTAAGTTGACTCGCGAGACATTTACATAAACTGTATTCAGCAAAACAAATCCACCACCAAGATGACATGAAAGATTATTTGTCTTTTTAATAATTCTTTAATAATTTGTTAGGCAAGTTAACGAATGAGCCAATTCATCATCATCAGCCGACACACCCCACAGATCTCGACATCGATCAGCCAACCGAATGGGCCAATATTATACTTTAAATTATATATACTAACTAAAAACAATGCAACTGTAAATTAGTAAGTTTGGAATTCAATCGATTGATCGCTCATTATCATGATGAGCCGATAAACGCGCGAAGCTGGTCCTTCACCAGATCGCCCCGGTCTATCTTGTGGGGAGCCCCCAGCACTACGTTTACCGGTACGCGGCCGCCACTTGAGAACTTCACCATCCCATTGGCTGCCAGTTCTTCGAGCACAGTCAACTGCTACCACTTAAGTCTAGCAATCTTTTGGGCTCTCTCGGTGACCTTAGTTCTTTTGCGGATCAGCTTATTTCTTATTCAATCGCGCTGAAGAACTCCCAGCACAGCCCTCTCTATTGGTTTTTGGATGACCGAGCCATTTTATAACACAACCCATAACATACTACGAAAGAGTTCTATTCAAATGGATAGATTTTTATTTGTGGAATATTTGCAAAGAACTTTCGATTATTTTCATAATGTTACTTACTTAAATGCTGTGCTGATCGATGTGTTTTAGATAACAACCTTATTCACTCACTACAAATCTAGTTTATGGTTAGGTCTGTTGCCTGAGACCGTTTCAATAGTTACCACAGTAGCTCCTTTCTCGTATCCTCTAACGTTACCGTGTTTCGGTTTTAAGGAAGCTGTAGTTAGTGACACCACCGAGGTATTATGACCTCACGGCGTCTCAAGGCGACGAGCGCAATGTAATGCAGTGCATATCATTCTAACTAGCGCCACGCTGTTATGGGCATTTCATTTGGCGCGAGGTGAACGTCTCGCCCATCCCTAGTCCCATCGTCGAATTAACGAATAGTAAAAACAAACACAGACACTTGAAATATCATATTCATTATTAAATTAGTTGTTTAACATAACATATTATTATGTATTTTTATATATTTGCTATCTGTTGTCGGAACGGTCGATCGCCGGCACCCACGCTCCTGGCAAGCTTGATTCATACAGTGCGTTGTACTCCTCGACACCACCTTTTGAGGGTCACTATATCAGAAGTATTCGCTCCGGACAATATCCACGTGGGCCGGTACTGACAATCGACCAAAGATTTGATAAAAAGGCATAGACATCTTAATTTTGTATTAAGTGGATGTATGTTAAAATGAATTATGCCGCTAGGTTTATAACTTAGGGAGAGTATTAAATGAGATTCGGCCTTGAAACAAAATTACCATCTTTGACAATGATGCTGAGGTTTCCAAGAGAGGAGCGTAAATCAAAGCTACACAAAGGACTTCTTTCGTATAAGAGAAATGAGAAGTTTAGATTATTTCTATAAAACTTGTGCCGTTCAAATTGAGGAAATAAAGACGCCAAGTAAAAATCAAGATAATACATACGAATGGAAAAAAAAACTTTTCTTTTGAAAATACACGATATTGTTAATCATAATACACAATGTATGCCATGCCACCTTCAGCACCAAATTTGGAGAACGGATAACTTGGAGCATGTTATTTCAATGGAAGGTAAACCAGTGATTCTGTATTCAGAGATTCTGTGTTGTTTTTCCTCTGGTCCATTGATATATGGTGTTCACATATGTAAATTCAATTCCGACCTGGCGACATATAGAAATAACTTCAAACAGGAACGTAACAGTGGCAATTGATGATCACACGGGGTGGAGGGTTCACTTACTGCCTGCTCTAGCGGCGTGCCGTTGCAAATGCTTCACGACACATCTCTCGTACAACACTGGCATTATGCGGAACCGGATGTAACGGAAAAAAATAAACTGAATCTACGGTAAAATAATTCACCGAACTATCTCGTGTTCCATTTGCGATTGGGTGGTATGGATCGAGAGCGGCGGTACCAGGCGGCGGTGTGGTACGCGGCCGTCCGCGCACTGTCCGCGCGCCCCGTCCGCCTCCGACTTATACGCGATGGTGTCGGTGTGCGCGACTGACCGCCCCATGGAATATTCAACCCCGACATGCCCCGTCATGGCGATACACCATCGCTTTTAATTATTAAAAACGGGCAGCGCATGGACGAGGGAATACATTGTGCACGGAAAGAAGACCACGGCATCCGGCGGAGTGCGATGGAAATGAAAAGAAATGACAAAGGTCGTTTCATAAATAGCAACGCATATGAAGCATCTTTGAAGCAAGAAATTTTTTAAGGTCAATGCTTTTTATACTGTGAATAATATTTCGATGTTCACATTGAGGCCAAGAAATATGAAGGAGAGTGTACCAGCAATGAGGTCACATTGTCTATGGTTCAGTTGTAGCCATTACTATTTTACCAATAGAATCTTACTACACAATACACTGCCCGATAATGAGAATACATTAGTAGTTCATAGTCGACTTCTATTAATCATTTCTGAAAACATTTCTAACAGGAAGTCTATTTATTCAGCTTGATAAAATCAAGGTCATGATGTATACCACTCCGCCAAAATACAATAAAGATCACAGTTTATGCTCTTGGAATATGTAGGTTTCATGTTGTTTAACTTAACCAGTAGTTAATGAAAGATCCCCCGCACTTCACAATGAGCTCGTCGTCTTCAGACATAAGATGTCAAGTGTCGATACCCGAGTAATTACAACAATTCAATCCGGAACACAGTAATGTTTGACGGCGGAATATTACTGCGGTGGTACTTACACAAACGGTCTCAGACAACAGAGACCTACCACCAGTAGTTAAGGATTTCTTCGAAATGGTACAGTAGTGTCAGCACATTTTAGCTGCTGACCGACAATAATACATCATCACCACCATCAGCCGATCAACGTCCACGTCCGTGCCTAAACATAGAACTCCTTCAAAGATCCCCACATCCATCGGTCCTTTACTACCCGCATCACGGGACAACAGAGGCCGACGTTTGTAGAGTTTCATATAGGGGGATTTGGGCCACTTCCCACCATGCTGGCCCAACGCGGGTTGGTGAGCCAGAGCCTCGTTTGTTCATTAACAGGGTGCACCACTAGCAGGTGAGGTTGGCTTGGGTCCCGTGAATTATTGTGCGGAATCCTTACATCCCCATACACAGCCAAACATTTTGCATTAATTTACCTTAACCACTAGATCATCGGTCTCTCGTACTTATAAAAAAAAAAACTTATACACATTTTAAATCGGGCCTAAGTTACTTATTAAGTCATGTTAAGTGTTATATTAAATTAGTCCGTTTACGCAAAAATTATTACCTTATAGTTTTATTAAGAGTCGAGTCTACCTAATTAGGTAGTTTTAGTTATAATTATGACTAAGATCTCCTTAGGGGTTTTGGATAAGAATAAGTACCTATTGTAAAGACAAAGACCAAGAGCATACTAAAATATACAGACATTGTCTTTGTCTTAAAAAATACAATTATCTATTGATTTTATCTACAGTACATTACAAGCTGAAACATTACCTTTATACTATGATTTGTAAACAGTAAAAAAAACTATGCAAATTAGGAGAATTGAGTTAATTAGACTTGAAGCAGTAATAGGCAGGAGACTCGATAAAAGGATCTGAAGGTTGTAAAGGTAAAATGATCTTGATGAAAGCTACAATAAGTCAAAGTAGCTAAATATGGTTAACATCTATAAATTTTTCACTAATCCGTTTTGTTTTTATTTACAATGGACTTGACCTAAATTTCACTTGATGTTAAGTGACAATGATACCGATGACGGTTGAGGGTACTCTTCCAGATCCATCTCTTATATTTTACCAGCCGGAACACTGTGATACTGTTATGGAGACAGCAACCCTAGAAGAGACCTCCGTGTTTAATCATAGTGCCATGGAAGTAGTTATATTCAAATATATTTTTTTATTTAGGAAATGAGTCGTTTGCTACAGAAAGTTTATGGCAGCGTTTAGGAGTGTTGCACGTTGAGGACTGTGAGGAGGAGGAGGAGGTGGTGGTGGTGGTGGTGGTCGGGCGGCTTGGTGATAATGAATTGATTAGGAGGCGCGAGCCCGTCGCGAATACAACGGCGACGCGATAACAAGCTGCGAATAGCGCAAATAGTAACGCAAACAAAGCGCCATTCCGCGCCTAACCAGCGATAATCAGTTATAACCGGATCGGATACGGACGTTTCATGAAACTTTCTTCTTTCCGATATTTGTTTTTTATTTTTTTTTTGGGAAATACTTGCCGAATACAATTTTTCTTAAAAACAAATTTCACTAGTAGTAGAAGACTATTGCTAAAAACTGTCTAAGTTGGTGTCTATCCTCAAAGAGCAGTATCCAAACATTACCGTGTTCCTGTTTAAAGGGCGTTGTAGCTGGTGTAATTACGGGAGAGTGGTGGCAGGGGAGTCGAATCTTAACAAACATGAGAATGTCTCAAGGCGACGAATTCAATGTTGTGCAGTATGTTCTAATTAGCGCAACATTTATCACCTACCCCGGATGAAATTACAACGCGTCTCGTTTCTATATAAATATAAACAAAATATTTTTTACTTCAGATTAGTAACAGTATAGTTCTTAAATACTACGTTAATAATATTAGTTAATATATCATACGGTGCAGATTAACACTGCAGTGTCCTCTTGGGTGTACCGGTAGGGTATACGGGTATACTTATACTGCCGTTAGGACCCACAGCTTGCACCTATGTTAATTTCTAAGTTTCCAAACGATGCGCTGAGACGGAAAGTATATAATAAAGGAAGGACACAGAGACGGACGGCCTTGCAACCGCACAATGTCATGATCACAATAACCGGGACGGTGCGCGACCTCTGCCCATTGTGTCTGTGTGGCTGCTTAGCAAAGCGTGATCTGTGCATACATACACCTTTTGTGCCCAATGACATCCAACCTGCTTTTAGGTTTTCCGTGTTTTGTGTCAACGTCCCATCAGTCCGTTTTTATCAATACCTTTATACAAAAAAATTAGTCCACTAGTTGATAAATGATAAGTTCTCATGAAGGATATACCGTGAGTCAAATTATCTTAAAATAATTTCTACTTGCTTATATATTCTAATAAATATAAGGTGTTTCCGTTTTTACCAAATTAACAAAGGAAGCAGGGGTGTAAAGGGTCCCGCACTACGACTCACGAGACCCAAGCCAACCTCACCTGCTCGTAGTGCACTCTGCTAATCGACAAACGAAGCCTTTACTCCCACCAACTCGCATTGGGCCAGCGTGGTGGGGAGTGGCCCGGGATCCCCCATATGAAATCCTACAAACGACGGTCCCTGGTGCCCGGTGATGCAGGCGGCATAGGACCGATCGATGTGGGGATCTTTGGTGAAGGCCTATGTCCGGCAGTGGACGTCTATCTGCTGATGGTGGTGGCAAAGGAATAACTTGAATTGACGAATTAATTTGATAATCAATTAAGCCACACTTTTAATTTATTTATTCAATATCTTGTTGTTAACTATACTAAGACTTGACGGCTCTTAGAACTGATAATCTGTAATCTGTTACTATAGGACCAGATTCCCAACGCGATCACAGCCATCGCTGACAGGTCGACCCAAATTAACTGGGTCGGTGCAATCGTTGCCAATATTCAATCACGCAATACACACCCGCCCGGTTGCCATGCCGCCGGAAATAAATCGCGAAAACTGATCTTTATTAAATCTTGCACCGTTTTGCTAATCAAGGGATGATAATCATTAAGGTTAAGGTGCAAGTTGTGTCCGACTTGAAAACGACAAGAAATTACTTTCTTTTTAGAAAAAACTTAAGGTCATATAACTCGTCTTCCAATCCGGAGTTTCTTCTGGACCGGCAACAATCAATAATACAAAGACCATAAAGATTGACTTCCAATACTATAGTTTTCTGTGTTTTAGTTTTATAATATTGTGTTCGTTTAGTTTTAGTCTAATTTTATTTTCGTTTCCTTTTTTCAACAGCGAATTTACGTCCCCACTGTTGGAGCACAGGCCTACCCTCAATACGAAGGCGATGGGCCATAGTCACCGCGCGGGCCCAATGTGGATTGGTGACTTCACACACACCTAAGAATAAATCGTAATTCATGTGCAGGTTTCCTCGCGATGTTTCCCTTCGCCGTTTGTATTTAGCTGTTGTTACTAAAGTTCACAAATGCACATAACTTAAATGTTAAAGTCATCGGTACATGCCGAGATACGAACCCGCGACGTTCGGAATGAAGGCCGCACGCTCTAACCATTAGGACAGCGAGCTACTTCTTTTTTTATTGCGAGCCCTGAGTCCGATGAAGCTGCAATAGATGTCAATAGAAGTAGCGGCGCAAACTTCATCATAGAATAAATCCTATCGTCACTAAACAGTAACTCTTAATTTTATTGGTGAAACATATTGAACGTTCCTTGTCACTTTATTTCATAATACAAGAAATAAATCTCATATACATAAGTAAGATTTGGTTAAAATGTAATGGTTAATTTTACTAAAAAAAATTTCGTGTTTTCCACCAATTTGTACGCAGTAACAAGTTAATTTTTAGTATCAGTAAAACATCAGGTTATAACCCTTAAATCTTTACACCGTAACATTACCCTGAAACCTTTAATTTTTTATTACCACGACGTAAGTTTAGACATTTTTAATTTACATGTTATTATAGAGGTAGGAAAGAATTTGCGAGTTCATTGACCTCGAGCGTACATTAAGCTAGGAAATGATTTATTCATCCCACTCATTACTTAGGGCTTAAACCTTAACATTCGTTATAACGGTTATGAGTTAATTAAATATATGGAGAAAGTTGAGTGAAGATCTTTGGGGAGGCCTATGTCCAGCAGTGGACGTCTATCGGCTGATGATGATGATGGAGAAAGTTGAAAGAATGATTCAAGAAATTACTGATAGGATCTCTTTAAATCGATTCTTCTCAAAGTGAAAAATGGGTTCTTTAAAAATATTACCCTACATCTAAATCGGTAGTCCCAAAAGAATGACGAAATAACTTATGAAATGTCGTGTGATGTTAACTTTCGTTGTTACTTGTTATTTTTGGAAGAAATAACAGTTTATGAGGAATTTTTGCTCACTAAAAAAAGTGCATCGTTTAGAGCAGGCCCCCATGTTCTTTTATGAACACTAGGCTCAGCACAACTTCTGTATTCAAGACTTGATAATTTGATTTGGTCTGACAAGGTATTCCAGTATAGACATTTGGAGGAAAATATATGTTTATACGTCCTCGGTGCTATGTATATACGAATACATAAACATAAAACTTGACCAACAATGGGACTGCCCACGGCCACTGGCACCAGTCGCAGGTATTGGCAAGTGTTGCGATATATTGAATGCATAATCGCATGATCGAGTATGAGAATGCTTTGAATATTTCATTTAAGTTCAAATTATATAACAAAAAATGTATATAACATACTATGTAAATGTGTATGTACGCGGTGTATCGGGCCCCACACATCAACTCACAGGATCCAAACCAACATCACCTGCTCGTAGTGCACTCTGCTAATCAACAAATGAAGCTCTGTTTCCCACCAACCCGCATTTGGCCAGCGTGATGGGAAACAGCACAAATCGCCCCATATGAACACCCCTACAAATGCTCCTAATACCCGGCGGTACCGGAGGCCATGCTGCTTCAGGATAGATCAATGTGGAATTCTTTGAGGAAGGCCTATGCTCAGCAGTGGACGTCTATCGGTTGATGATGATAATGGTCGAATGTATATCTATATAGTGCTCTCCACACTAATGTTTCTACATTTTTACATATTCATTTTGGTTTTATATTCAAGTGATATCGTAACAAAACTTGTAACATTAACAAATCAATAAGTTTTGATTTAATTTTAACATCCGTTATATTATCTTCAATGATAGCAAGATTACATAAATATCCACAAAACTAGACGAAACTAATAAATCTGCATACAAAGGTGGCGGCGCGCGTCCACCTGCGCCGGAGTCGGGCCAGCAGATGACCCGAGACCGTTGACTCCGCGTATGCTGTTACGAACACGTGAATATTGGCGCTAACCGATGATTAGCCCTCCTTATCTAACGCCAAACAAACGAGAGAGAAAGAGAAAGAGAGAGCGCGAGAGAGAGAGAGGGAGCGCGCGAGGAGCGAGACGGGGCGCGACGTGCACCGCGTGAGTCATCGCGTGACGAGCCCGGTGACGTCTCGCTGGCCTCCTTTTCAAAGTTCCGCCAATATTTGCAAAGTTGGCGCGCCGCCTTTGTTATCCTTTGAATTTTTTTTATTCAACGAAGCGACGAACCAATCAGGACGTTCGCGTGGTGGTAAGTGATACTTCTGTTTATAAGCATTATTTAGAATGATCTACATAGCACCACATTGCGTTCGTCACATCGAGACATAGGATATTAAGTCTCATTACCCCAGTAATTTCACAGTAATGTTTGTACGCTACTGTTTGTCGCCTGCAATAGGAACTGCGGTGGTACTTACCAAGACGGTCTCCAGCAACAGAGAGCTACCATCGGTAATTTTAAAATTGAATCTTAATCGATCACAATTGGAAACGATATGATGAGCTGCGATCTCAAGGAAAGCAATGTTCCAAATAGAGCGAAGTGGAGTGAAAGAAGTAAGAAAGCAGAACCCTGTCATAAGACGAGACCTATGCTAAGAAGAAGAATCGATCACAATTGATATGAAGGCGTGATAGCCCAGTTTATGTACGCTACTATAGTTCTCTAGGAGCGAGTTCTATCCCAATAGTTGAAATTACGGTGAAAGAAATCATCGTGAGATTTATGTGTATCAAAACCGATAATTTGTGAACATATCATTTTAGGATACCACACTTGACGAGCGTGTAAGCAAAAGTAGTCACGACTTACTCCTTCTACGAGAAGGCACCGGAGTCCCAGTAATAGGAATAATAAAGAAGTTTTATATTATTTGTTGAAATCATAAAAAATTAAATACTGTAACGCAATTCTTAGGGTGCAAGGGATCCCATACAACAACTCACGGGATCCAAGCCAACCTCACCTGTGCACCCTGCTAAGCAAAAAACGAGGCTCTGGCTCCCGCCAACCCGCATTGGGCCAGCGTGGAGAGAAATGGCCCAAATCCCCCCATATAAACCCCTACATACGACAGCCCTTAGTGCCCAGCGGTACTAGAGACCGTGGTCACGATTCTTAAGTGAAGACAGTTTTAATGCTACTGGAGACTCGACATCTTATGTCTTAAGGCGACGAACGTAATGTGGGGTTGTGTATACCATCGTAACTAGCACTACGTTATTATGGGCAGGCGCATCTCTTACCATCGGGTGAACGGCCTGCTTGTCGCGTTCAATGAAAAAAAAAAAGAAACCATTTATATCTTTACGAGTGATAAGGCTGCAGTTTTATATAAACAATAATTAAAATTTTCCCACACTAAAATATTTCATCTATCAGTCTTATTAAATGTTGAGAAATAATGCATTATTGTAGAATAGCAAACGTCTTATACACGAAACCCGTAACAAAAACACGGCGATAACTTTAATCCGAGGTCATTGACCCCGGTGAATAATTTTCGCGAAAGCGGTAAGTGACGATAATGAACCCTGACTTGTCACAACATGCAATACGTTATTTATGAGCCGCTAAAGTAAATAATAAAATTAGATATGATGAAATGATTTTATATTCGGAATTTGGAAATAGGTGTAAAAAAAAAGAATTGAATAACTTCACATTATGTTAAATTTCCTATTTGCGATATACATCCATTATCAGCCGATAGACGTGCACTGCTGAACATAGGCCTCCCCTAAAGATCCCCACATCAATGGGTGCTGTGCCGCCGGCATCACCGGGCATCGGGGGCCGACGTGTGTAGTTTTATTTGTGGGGATTTGGACCATCTTGCACCACGCCGGCCCAATGCGGATTGGTGGGAACCAGAGGCTCGTTAGTTAATTAGCAGCGTGCACCACGAGCAAGTGAAATTGGCTAGAGTCCCGTGATTTGTTATGCGGGGCCCGTTACACTCCCTATAACGACTGTACTACCCAGATAAACCCTTTTGTAATTAAATAAATTTCAATAATAAAAAAAAAACTAAATAGATTCACACTGCGTAATGAGTCCGATCGATGTGTAGATCTTTGCGGGAGGCCTAAGTCCAGCAGTGGACGTCTATCGGCTGATGATGGTGATGGATGCGTTAATCTCCTTCTATGGTAATGTAGTCTATTTTTTAATTCCATAGTTAGTTGTATTAACTATCGGAGTTGAAAATAGTGGACTGTTGGCGTAAACTATTTATTACAAGTCTGAATTGAAATGGGACGACGGACTGGAATGTTGGAAACGTTGGCAGCGTTACAAATACATTTCAAAAATTATATGTGACAATTCCTAGAAGGAATTGCGTTGCGATCATAATTAATGAAGCACACCCCCACAGTTTAATTATTTTAACACTTAAATGCAAAGTTTCTACTAGTGAGAAAATCTTTGATATTCCATGGAAGAAAATTTCTTTTCTCAAAGGAATCATATAAGAAAGCATTATGTATATATAATATACATAGTGCTCTTAAGGATAAATTTGAAATCGATTTTTTTTATATCCGTATCCGGTAGAATTCAGATAGGGGTTATGGCGAGTTCAGCCTTAAAATCGAGCTTATAAGTATTATAAATTCAATCCGAAGTATTATAATTAATTAAAACATTATATGTTAAATACTGGTGGTAGGTCTCTGCTGCCGGAGACCGTCTAGGTAGATTATCATCGCAATCTATTACTGATAAATGAGGTGGAGAGTTCCAGTTCCACCCCGAGACGCGGCCCTCATCACGGCTTCTCGCTGTAGGAACCACGGCTGTGTGCGAAAGAGTTCCCGTGGTTTCAGCTAATAACGTTGAAAGGTTCACCGTGGGGCTTGAATCGGCAAACAGAACAGTGCGAACATTACTGTGATCCGGTTTAAAGGGTGTTGTAGCTAGTAAAATAACTAGGGTAACGAGATTTAACATCTTATATTCCTAAGCGACAGGCACAATGTGGTGCTGTGTATATCATTCTAACGAGCGCCAGGATGTCATGGGCAAGCGTATCACATACCATCAGGTGGACTTCCCGCCGGTCTCGCTGCTTCGTAGAATAAAAAAATATCTATGTTAAGTTTAACATACAATGTGGAATCAAGTGTACAGTCGTGGGAACAGAATCCTCCATGCGTACCGCGGGCTTCGACCTCTGGGGCTCTCTTTAATTATATCTCGAGAGGTCAATATTTGTAGCAAGTTTCTTTGCAATTTGACACTAATTTAATAAACGTTATGGGACCGAAGCAGTTGGTCTAACGCCGATCTGATTATTTTAAATAGTAGCTCACATCAAAAATAGTATTCATGATCTCATATTCCGGAAGGCACAAAATTCTTTTGACATTTCTCACAACTCCATCGTATTTATAAATAACAAGTACATAAATAAATTAATGCATAGACTGTTTTTTAATTCAACGAAGCGACGAGACGAGCAGGACAATAACCTGATGGTAAGTGATATACACAGTACCCCAATGCGTTCGTCGCCTTGAGATATAAGATGCTGAATCTCTTTACCCCAGTAATTACACTAGTTATGTGTGGACTAGCGCTTGACTACGACACCACCCGATGGTAATCAGCTATGTAGTCTTTGATGGTAAAGCGCACTAGTCTACAAGTATTTACTTTACTCTTAAATATTTCCACGTCATACCTGGAACGCCACGCCTTAGATCTACCAAGACATTTTCCGGCAACACGGACCTATACCTAGCATCTAAAGTCAAGCTTGCTTTCGGAAATTAATCTACTACATAAATCAACAATGTATACGAAAACTGTAACCGATAGGATATGATTATATATTCTTAAAATCTAGATGACGAAACAATTATTATTTGTGCCAAAAAAAAAATTAAACAATCATAGTTATCATATATAAATAAATAACAATTACTTACCTTTCGTTGCAACCGGTATTGACTGTCGGGTCATGTCCTAAAAAGGAAAACAATCCATTAATAGGACAGGGTCAAACATTATCATCCAAAACAAGATTATTAGGCAAAAAGCTAATTAAAGACAAAAAAAACTGTACAGTAAAAACTAATCTCTTTATACTAATAATAATGTGCAATTTGTCATTATAAAAAAAAAAGTACACAGAAGCCAAAAGTAATCGACAATGAATAGCAAAGAAAATATATTGACGGTACAGAAAGAAAAACGGGCAATACATGAACACCCACCCACCCGCATAGAGGAAATCGTTTCACCTTTTTTTTTTTTTAATTAGTAAACAATTGTTTCGAAAATGCGGGTTCGTTTTATGGTTTTAGTTATTTATGTTTTGTACACTGTAAATGTGTGATGGTGACACATATTTTTAAAATTATTCCTCTTAATTCAACGCCAGTCTCATGGTCATCGGAACTTTAGTATATAAGTAATAAAATTTATTAATTTTAACAATAGTAATTAATTACATCGTTAGATTTAAATTCAGTCATTATACTGGATAATAATTACGTTTTTTTTTTAATATACTTTGAAACAACTATGTATATAAAATCTATATCTATACATTCCGAAATATTTAAAGAAAAAAATTATGTTTCAAATTTCAAGCCATCTCTAGTACATTTGTCATAAGACCTATTAATCTAGACATCATTTGAAATACATTTATAACTTATAAATATAATACCTTAACACAAATCTACATAAAAACTTCATGCAAGACGAAATCACCTTTTCTATCACCAACTATTTACTTGTAGCATCCCCACTGGTTCACACGACACCGGTAATACCATAACCTGATCATAACCACTACATCCATTGTAAACAAGTAGTACAGAGAATATATACACGACGACGTGTGACGCGACAGATTATATACACGGCAGATGCTCAGGGATGGCGTTAATAATCTCAATGAGGAGGTCAGCATATGTAGAGCAATTGATGAAAATCTATTATCATCACTTGATGCTGGTAATTATTGTTAATATCACTGTGCACCCTGCTAATCAACAAACATGGCTCTGGCTCCCACCGACCCGCATTGGGCCAGCGGGTTACGAAGTGGCCCAAATCCCCCCAAATGAATCTCTACCCGATCGTTGTAGGAATCATTGGGGGAGGCCTATGTCCAGCAGTCGACGTCTATCGGCTGATGATGATGATGGTCACTAATATATTGATGTGCTTCAACCGATTCAAAGTAGTGGTAATTGACTATTATTAAGCAAACTTATTATTTTTAACTTTAGACTTTATAAATAATTGTAATACATAACAACCCTGTGAGTAGGGTTGTGTATTCAATTATTACCAAAATATTCTCAAATAAAAAAAAATTTAATACAAATCAATCTGTTTTTATTTTATTAACGAGACAACTGATGGTAACTGATACGTCCAAAACAACGCCAGTTAAGATGAAATACACAGCACTACTGAGCCTTGAGGTGTTATATCTCAATAGCCCAGTAATTTTACTGACTTCAGCAGCGCCTTTCAAACCAGAACACGGCAATGTTTTGACAGAACTTTTTGGCGGCAGAAACAGAAGTTGCCATGGTACCTATCACCAGTTACAACAGCAAACGTTTGGTCGTTGATTCTTCTTCTTCTCGCTAGACTTTGCCCCATCTATACTTGGGGTCGGTCCTCGTGATCATTCTTCTAAATCTATCTCTATTTTGTATCATAGCTTCTATCAATTTGTTATTCTTTAGATCTTTATTGATCATCATCAACCAAGTAGTCGGGGGTCTCCAAGAGCCTCTCTTTCAGTTTCGAGATCGAGCGCTAACCTAACCATGTGTAAACGATTGATCCTCGATTGTGACTGGATATTTACTTGCATTTATATACAGATAAGAAAATAAATAGTATATAGAGCTTGATATATATACAAATATGTATATGTATATATATTTATATATAAATCAAGTCAATATATATAAATAAAGTATTTACGAGTATGAAATAAAAAAAAAATATTACAAGTATGAAAAACGAAAGGTGGGGATAAGGAAAAAGTCATGGTTGAGTAATATCAGGGAATGGACTAGCATATCTGAGGCGTCCGAATTGTTTAGCCGAAGCAGAGACAGAAAGGACTGTGTCACGCTGATCGCCGACCTTCACTAGTTGGAGAGGTACTTTAAGAAGAAGATAATGAAATCAAAATTTCATTGCAGCTAAGTAATAATTCATAAACTTGAAGAAACTATATAACTATTACCATTAAATCAGCCTTTTGTGTAATATCAATAAATAAATAAATATACAAGGAAGGACATAAGATGACCTAAGCTGTCAACTCCTCAAATGAATATAAGATATCAAACCATTCAAGGATTTCTTTATAAAAACTCTGATGTAGCAACCCTAACTTACATTACTACAGGGGTTGGTACGACCAAACAAGGTTTGCAAAGTAGGTCAGCAGGCAAAAGCGATGGTTACGTAATATCCTGAACGTTAAGCTTCACCTCAGTAAAACGGATTAGCACCAGCGGATTCAGCCATTAAAATTCAATTAAAACACTTAACAACCAATCACCTTGGTAATAGATTTGACGAAGAACCCTATTTGTCATCTCGAGGGATTCAAGATTCAGTTATTGGAGAAAGGGAAGGCTTTTTTTATTGAACGAAGCATCGAGACCAACGGAACGTTCGCCTGATATTATACACTGCACCACGTTATGCTCGTCGTCTTGAGACATAAGATGATGAGGCTCGTTACCCCAGTAATTCCACTAACTGCAACATCGGAAAAACAGGAACAAGGTAACGTTTGCACACTACGGTTTTCGGCCTACCTAGAAGGTAACCGAAAACGGAGACCTACCACCAATTAAAGTTTGTTAAAAAATAAAGATTATTTAATTTTTTTAATAGCTATACCACATTCGTTGATACTGCTCACTTTCCCAGCAAAGTGAAATAAGTTCTAAGAGTAAGGCCTATCACAAGTAGCCATAGTTTCTAGTTGAACTGTTACCCTTAATATACGAGTTGATCGATCAGAACTGATCAGAACATCGTCTTGATTAGCTTCATGATAATCATTACTTTGTTTAACAGCAAGAGCATTAACTCGAATACAAAGTCGCTAAACTCGTGCACTAAAAGTAAAAAAAAATTATAACAATATTATATATTTCGTTAATATAGATTTTTTTATTGATCATCCAATGTATAGGAACTCTGAAACTTCATTGGTTTATATAAATTAACTAAATTTATGATACTTTTAAATTCCTAAAGATCGTCTAGGTAGAAATCACCAGCCCTGTAGTCTCGGCCTAGTAAGAATAGGACCAAGGTAAGCCCTGCCTGTCGTAGATGGCGACTAAAAGGGTCTACGAGTTTCGCGGGCCTTGAGGGTGGGGACCCTTATCGCTCAACAAGTGAACCTGCGTGGGACAGGATATGGCTCAGCGATGGTGCCTAAGAGGGTGAGGCTCCTCCTCAGAGACGTTTAACAGAAAATGTAGAGGGACACCGGTGCGTTCCATAAGAGATCCCGGAGTCTCTCCGAATGCACTGATGCAGAGCACCGAGGGGGTTTTAGTGAGTAAGAATCCCATATAATCCTGACTTTTCCCTAGAAGCAGGGTATTTTTCGAAGATTTCCCAGCCGGGAAAAAAAAGTAGAAGTCACTACCGCATCTTATAACTGATACCAAACATTGTGATCAAACTATAACTGTTCGATTCCTGATCCCATTTGCTGGCAGCTTACTTGTATGATTATTGGAGTGAGAGATTGAACATCTTAAAGTAAAGTGACATCACATACTAAAGCGACAATATCGTCATCATCATCAACATTATCAGCCGACAGAGGTCCACTGCTGGACCTAGGCCTCGCGCTGCTCGCATCCAGCTGCTAAGCGCTATATGGTGCTATGTAAAAATTCAAACCAGTGGCTTATTGTATCTAGAGAGCCAATCACACAATCCACCATCAGGATAAACGTTCTGCTCGTTTTGTCGAATAAAACGTCAAATTTGGAGAGTCTCCTCATTCAGACGTCTTCAATTCCACCATTCCATCAAGTTAAGTCCCTACTAAATTACATTAATCATCGGAAGGAGAGCTACGCTAAATGTTTACGAGCTATTTAACACTAATTTGAAAAGCTTATCACAATTTAACCGGTCACAGTGGAAATCGATTGGATAGGTCTGTGTTAAATAAAAGGCAACTATAACTGAAATGATGATGAGGTCAAATCTCAGAACTTTTGATTTCCTAAATGTCTACATAATACAAAATTTTTAGTATTGAAGTATTTTCCCTATTATATTACGAGGAAAAATATATTAACATGTGCAGCAGTGTGCGAAAGAGTGTAAGGGATCCCGCACAAAAACTCACGGGACCCAAGCTAACCTCACCTGCTTGTGATTCAAGCTACTAATCAACAAACGAGGCTCTGGGTCCCGCCAACTCAAATTGGGTCAGCATGAAGGGAAATGGCCCAAATGCTTCCATATGAACTCCTATATACGGCAGTTTCTAGTGCCCAGCGGTACACGGGGCTGTGCTGACTGTATGTAGAGATCTTTGGGGAAGGCCTATGTCCAGCAGTGGACGTCTATCGGCTGATGATGATGATGATCTGCGAAAGGGTTTCCGCAGTTTCGGCCAAAAGCATAGAGAGGAAACGTTGGGGGTTTTAACTAGTAATAAAACTCTTTGGTTAGGCAGCAACGAACGCCTATCCAATGTATGATTTACATATTAAAAAAAATAGGACAAACATATTTAATTGAAATATATATATATAAATGCACATATCTATATGTAATTTAAATGTTTCCCTTACAAAAAAAATATATTTTAAATTCTACAAATGAACCCTATTAATATTTTGCAAATGTACTTTAATAAAAATTACTAAGAAACTATGAATATTTCTTTACAGAAGACGGGGACAGGTTTGATGGGAGTGGAATGATGAACAGGTTAATCCATATAGATGTTATGAATGTGTAGTTATCGCAGCGAATGGTGGATTGACAGGAAATCGGTTGCGAGCGTCAATGTGCGGAAGTAGGCTCGTTACCGATAACAAGAGCCTGTACTGTGGGAGGCTACAATGGCTCCGCGAAATGTCCGTGTGAACTGATGCTAAATGACATGGTGCGGAAGAGAACTACACTATCGTAGACATCAACATATTCATGTAAAATTATATTGTGTATCTATATCATCAGCCGATATACACCAAATGCAAGTCATACATAGACCGACACTAAAAACCTCCACTCCAATCTGTTCTGTATTATCTGCAACCCATCCATTTGCCGCGACCTTCAGCAGATCACTGGACTTTTATACCATACGTTAACTAACAGACTGTAGAATATTTACAAAGTATTCTATAATATCTGCCGCCGGTTACTATATTCATGGTCATAAGTTCATAAATTAAAAACCGTAAGGTATACCGTCGTACTAAAGAATAGGATATTCACACTAGCACCAAATTATGAAACGTAAGACCTTCAAGAGACATTAGCAATGATATACAGAAGATTGAATTATGATTAATAAGGAAACAGTGAAATTTGTTTAACATCGGACCTCGCCACACATTTCCGTTGTAGATATTAACTGTACATACTTTTCCTGGTAAGAACAAATAGATGATTCAACATGTGACTGCATCTTAACACTTAGACATACGTGAATTTCAGCTTAATACAAATATTCTTAATAGAGGACAGATATATATTTGTTTTAAGCATATAACGTAAGTGGCGATCGTTTGAGTAATTTTACAAAATATTTTTCTGTGATTAGTGTTCATGGTCACTTTGTGCTGGAAACACTACAATTACAACATTAGTACTAAATTTACAAACATGAATATAAACAATAAATAATGTTATGAATTCAATTGATAAATGTATTCTTGATAAAGAAAATAACTTCGTCTGTAACAACACTATACTAGTTAAGATATTTTCACTGCCCGATACACGTCGTTGTGTGACAAAAGATGACGCATCTCATCTTATTTACACACACCAGATATTGGACCACAGTGTCTGGGATAGGCGTCATTGAAAACTTAATTACACTAATTTATAAGAATGAAAGGTTATTTTAGAATTAAGTAGATTCTGTTAATTAGTTCTATTGTAGAGGGAGCATTAATTGAAATATTTTTGAAGATGCTTATGAAGTAACCAGAACGACCGATATTATATTTATTACTGTGCTATGTGACTGCAACAGGTATCAGCGTATTGAATACGTATTCAAACAGCCAACGGTCAAACTTGTTTTTTTTTTTCAAAACTGTTATATGCAATATTGGAAGATCCATAACGTGGGAAGTTTTATCACGTTATGAGCGATGGCACTAATGGTTATCAACATATAAATAATATTTTTGCATTAACATAGATAAAATTATGAATTCGTGTAAATGATCCACCACCCTCAGACGTACTCAACACAAAGGTATATCAATTACATTCAGCATTTAATGTCTACTTAACTTATGTTAATGATGGTGATATGAAACGTAAATGCTCATTAATAGTACTACCGTCTCCCTTTCATCACATTATGAAACACTGATAATGCCTATATCCAGTTGAGATAATAAATCATAGTATAACATACACAAACTTTATCATAGCAAATATTTCGACAAACAATTGATGTTACATTAAAAAATAAAACATAAACAAGCTGATAAACAAAGAGAAAATAAAAGTGCTTTACATTGACTATGGCTACGTAACAAAGAGTCTAAGGTTGGTTTGCACTTTTGTTGCGCCACGCTGGTGAAGTGATCGTGGTGTGTTGTATTGTTGACGGTGGCGTGACAAAAACGCAAGCCGACAGACAGACAGACAGACAAACAGCGTAACAAGCCGGTTCGTGTACACAAACACCGTGGAGCAACGTAATGGTAAAGGTGCGTGCTGTAACTGTACAAATACCCATATCGTCGCCGCATATAAAACAACTTTGTGTGTGTGTGCGCGTGTGGTCAGAGTTTACAGGTTCACAAGCCTCGCAAGTCTCACACGGATGAAGAAAATTTAAATCGACATTCTGTAGTGAGATCCATAAGCTTGAATATAATGTAGTCTTCTGTGGTTCTGTTTGTTGTATATGCGGCGGTATGTTGAGTGTGAGCGATGGCTGATGTCTCGTACCGAGCGTGAGTTGCGCACGGGCAGGGTGTGCCCGGCGTCGGCGAGCTCCGCGTCAGCGCCCTCCCGCAGGAAGCCGCCCTCGTCCGACGACGAGCCCGATGGCTCCTTCGCACCGGACAACGTGCATCAAACAACAGT
The DNA here is from genome assembly GCA_029030555.1 of Ornithoptera alexandrae. Lineage (NCBI taxonomy): Eukaryota > Metazoa > Arthropoda > Insecta > Lepidoptera > Papilionidae > Ornithoptera > Ornithoptera alexandrae. The sequence goes on along the minus strand of JARDVY010000288.1, from coordinate 12,632,033 downwards.
GCCACTTACATACTAGTAAGTAATAGCTTCCGCGCTGCGGGCCGATCTAAGTACGAATAGTGAGTGCGACTCGCGTCTAGCGGCCGAGGTGGAAAATCGATGGTGTCCGTGAGGTCACCCATCATGTCCGCAAACCAAGGTCGCACGATCGATGCACGTGGAAGCCTCATATAGGTGTATTTGGTGATGTCTCTACTTACTTGCCTGCAGCGATATATCGAACGCATGGCGTGAGATCCATTGTCATAACACCCGGTGCTGTTTAGAACGCTGCTCGGGCAAGCTTTAATTACTGTTTAATGCATGTGATCACCTGCCAACTGATGATGAGCGGAAACATTTCTACATTTTCTTTCGCGATCGTTAGTAGACAGCCAGATCCGATGACTCGTAGTATGTTAGTACAGACAACGGCAACTGGTTCGCCGTGTACTAGGTGTATATGTTCATTGTTGATAGTACTATAATGTGATGATTTTTAACGGTAGCGAAACTGGGACACCGGGACGGGGTGCACATTCGGCTTTCGCGAATCAGCGGGGACAACTGTGGCGTGGATTAGCAACGCTACTCCCGACCCAAACAAAGCGGGACATCGCGGCGCGGCACGCGGTTCAACCGCCTCCGCGCTAATCGATAGACTATGGCTTCCTTTTAATTCAGCAGCGATGCGAATGTGCGTCGAGTGTCATATAAATATTAACTAAACCTTGCAATGCAATAGTACGGCGGTACATCGATTAGTTAAGTTGTACAGTTTAAGGCAGCGGGCGAGCAGCGCGCGACTGCGGACTTTCGCTTAAATCGCGCCGCTCCGACCTTAACGGCCGCTGCTGGAAAAGTGCACCGCGGGAATTTATTGCATTTCGTTTTCTAATGAAACTAAGCCGACACGGATTGCGATAAACTGAGGCAAGGTTGCACGGAATTAATAGCTATACGGCGGATAGGAAATGTGGGTGAGCCAGCTTAGCTGGACGCTGCGGACGCAGTCCCGACACAGTCATTTATTATATCAGAAAACGCGTCGTCATTACATATTCAAAATTAATTGAATAATATAGAAATAGACATGGTAGCTGGTGACTCAACGATGCATAATTAAGTCGCTGATGTAAGATTCCTACGTTCAACAGTGGACTGCCGCGTGGTGATGGTATAGGATGTTAGATGAAGTGAAGCAAAATGTATGGCCTAGGTGTGTAGAAGCGGCGCCAGTAGGCAACTCTGCTGGTGGTTGTTGTGGACGTGTCGATAACGGTACAAAGCAAGCGCGCACGTGTGCCTGTGTGCCCGGACGTAAATTGGCAAATTGTCTTACTACAAGCACTACCACAAGCGCGGGCGCCGTGTTCATTGACCCTCATTGAAATAGACCAACGGCGTTACACACTCGCGAATGTCAGGCTAAACTTGGACCTTCTCTACGTGCTTATATTAACATATACACGTATAAATATACATACAACATCATATTAATATATAAGCCCTAATAATACATATGAAACGTTTAATTGCTCAAGTATTATGTAAGTGACGTAAAAGTCAAGCCCGTGCCTGCAATGCCCTACACCGCGCTATTATCTGACTCTTGACATTAATGAAATTTATAACCGCCCGGGAGGTTGCGCAACGAGAAATTGCACTTACAGCACTGAATTGTGTAAAACTGTTTAGATAACACAATTTAAATTGAAAACATCTTACATGAATTAAACTACGCAATTTTTTTTAACACTGAAATACGTTAAATGTGTTTTATCTATATCGCTTTGGGCTGGCAACACTAATATAAAACAATAGTGATACGATGATAATTATAATTCACAATAGAAAACGGTAACTTACTTAATACTCTCTAAAGATTAATTATTATATTTGATAATCTAGCATCGATCTAAAGCACTGACTTTAGTACCTTAGTCCCAAATATTTTATCTATCTATGAGAGTGAGGTAACCAGATAACCCTTAACAGCTATTGGCTTTATGATATGTATGAATTAATGTTTATCCGCACCGGAGTGTATGCTGCGATCAACAATAATACTAAATATGTATATGTACAGGACTGAAAGTACTTTGAGCAGGTATTTTGGAGAGTTAATGGACATTATTACGTCCCTGGCACGGAAAGTACAAAATTAATGAAGTACATATTATGGAAATTGCCAATAGTTAACATTTAATTTTTAGTCTTCATTAAAACTTTAATTTTAATATGTTAAGTATTACCTCTCATCGTCTATTAAGCATTATTTCCTTTACCTTCTTTTATTACAACGAATTCGTAATAATAAAAAATAAGTACTTTTCTAGTGAGAAATATTAATTGTTATTAATTAACAGGAACTGCTGCTGTTACGATGATGTATTTCTTCCTTGAGATCCTTGGGTTCCTGGTTGTATTGTTGATCATAACGCCTATTCGAATATTATTCGTATGGTGATATGATGCTCACCCTGGCCAGTTTATTGGGCACGGGCTGCAGGTGCTGGGAGTGGTGCCGCGTGCCGGCCAGCTCCGGGTTGAGCGCGAGGATCGCATCAATCTCCACCTCCTTGCCCTTGGTCTCGCCGCGCTCGTACCATTCCACCGTAACGGAGCGCGTCTCCAGGTTGACCCCCGACACGATCGCCGAGTGGATGCGTCCTGGAAACAAACATTTGGCACTGTCAAACACGTGGTTGTGTAATGGTCGCTCTAGTACAGTTGTAATCCACCTTCGGTCCGCTGGGGTTTCGTCGTTGACCAATCGGTTGTTATTTTTTTTTAACCATACTAAATTGGTCGTCGAATAAATTTATAGTTTTATTAAGAAATATAAAAAAAAAAACTTGAGAAATCATCACCTAGTTTTTTTCGTGGCCCCTATCACCATAACTAACACGCCTTTTTGGTCCACAAGAAAAAAGGTTAGTACCACTAGTCGAATACTACAGCGGGCCTAATACATTTCAGCTGCAACGAGACTTTATTACTTCCGATGGTTGGTAACTACTGTATATATATTATTATTATTATTATATATAGTACCGTACAGTTGGCGCCCGCGTACTGGTAGACGTAGTGGTGGGAGGCCTCCCACAAAGTGGACCGACGATCTGGTAAGTATCGCGAGAACCCACTGGATGCGAGCAACGCGGGATCGATCAATATAGAGATCTTTGGTAGAGGCCTATAATGATGATGATGATTATATATAGTCACCCATACTTTAGAAATAATAATAAATATGCTGCACCACTTAAAAGAGGTTCAGATGCCATTTTCTTCCCTTTTTAAGATTTACCATTCAAATGTTACTTTTTAATGGTCTTTTCAAAACGTCCTAGTTATGCCTTTCTTGAGGTGAAGAATAAACAATATCCTTTAATAATATACTGTAACGACAATAAGATTATCCTCAACTAATTGTCCATATTTATATATATGATGAGCATCATATCTATGTCCAGCAGGGAACGTATGCAGGTTGGGATGATGATGATGAATACTATACTACATTTATTTACAAATAAGCAGAGCTAGGATCGATGAAGGCTGCATTGTGTTATATGAATCGTTGCTCGAATACAAGCCGTGCAACAGTCAGGTCTTTATTTGTCCGTCGATTCTAATATTAGCTGAACGCGAAGCTGAAAATGCATCAACACATCAACTATGCTTTAACTGGGACACAACCTTCGGCACTTCACACGCGTCTAATCCACACTTTTATGTTCTGAAGTACGGACTTGTTAAATAATGGATAATGGATCCGCATAAAAATTTTAAGAAGTTCAGGAGATTTATTCACCAAGTTGTGGGATGACGGATATTACATATATACATAAAAACTGTTGTTCTTAGAGCAAGACGAAACTTGAACCTGTTGCTATAGATCGTCTTAGCTGTATATCACTGCCGCGCCCATTTCTGCCGCCGAAGAGTAGTATGCAAACATTACTATGTTCTGGTTTGGAAGTCGCTGTAATTACTTGGATCGCGAGCGGCGGCACAGAGCGGCGAGAACCAAAGTGGTGCAGTGTATATAACTGTATATATATAACAGTGTATATAACGCCTAGTTCAACTCGTCGGTACGTCGAAAAAAAAAATATGTGTGTAATATTATAATTATGGGGCGTTAGGGGACCTCACATAACAACTTATGGATCTCAAGCCAACCTCACCTGCTTGTGGTGCACCTTGCTAATTAAAAAACGAGGCTCTAGCTCCCACCAATCCATATTGGGCCAGCGTGGTAGAAAATGGCCCAAATCCTCTCATATAAACCCGTACAAACGACAGCGCCTGGTGTCAGGCTGCCGCTGCATGCGGGCAGTGCAGGACCGATCAATCTGAAGATTTTTGGGTGAGGCCTATATCCAGGGGTGGACGTCTATTGGCTGATAATGGTGATCATTATCATACTTCCTGCCCATGTTTCCCTTTACTGAATTGTTCAAGCTTGGTGAGGATGGAATCCTCGATTTGTGTAGCGCGTACGACCGCACTTACAAACTAAGCCATCACCGCTCGAAAAATAAATTCAACAAAATATAGTTTTAGGGATTTAATTAACTATAAATATTTAATTCCGCTGGTAATCTGGACTAGGGTAAATTAACTCAAGTCCCGTAGGATTACAACTTCTAGATGCGAATCCTAATAAGAGATACCTTGCCAACTATAACGCGCTTCAATTTGCATACTAACAAGCTTCACACAAAAGGATAATAAGGACGCGCCTCACCCCCCACATCTTACCCTTTCATTACCCCGTCTAGACACAGTAGACGTAAATTGTAATGGTAGACAAGTCTGCTGTTAAGTTTTACTCATGATGGTAAAATTATTTAAGACAGCGTTTTAAATATTTTTTTTAATATTATAATGGTATTTCTGGTAATGAGAGTTTTATATAAAAAAATTATAGATAATCAAGGTGAAAACTCATTTTGGTATGAGTAATAATAAATACTAATGTACAACAGTAATACCTTCAAGTAACTATTAACAACATTATTAAAACTATTAACAATTTAAAATATATCTTATTTTGTGAATTATTGATAAATTGTATATATATGCTCCATCGCACAGATTCCTCTCAACCTTTGATGAACAACTACCATCAGCAATAATAGAAAAAAAAATCCAGCGCCAGCTACCTAATAGCTTATATGTTTGTTATTTATTAATAATCACAAATATTTTTTTAAGAGTTAAAGACCTTTGTCTTTATGTCGCAGGATGGTGAGGGTGAAGTAGACCTACAGCGTTATCAGTCAACCAAAAATGGTAGGGTTTTGGCTGGAATAGGTTTCTAGCTATAGATAAAAAAGCTGTGCATAAACTTTCTAACTAGCACTACTTTGTTTTCGGAAGACGTTTCGCTTATCTATACGTCGAACATTATTCTATGGGACTACAAGAGCTGCGAGTTGTTCACCTGAGGTGCCTGCACAAAACAACGTGGCGATAGTGGAGTGATATACACTGCACCACATCATACTCGTCGCTTTAAGATAAAAGATCGAAGTCTCGTTGCCCCAGTATTTTCACTAGCTACAACGTCCTACAAATCGGTACATAGTAATATTTGCATAGTACTATTTATCGGCTGCATCAGCGTTGCGGAGGCACCAGCATAGACAATCTCTGACAACAAAAACCTACCATCACTACTACTCTGTTTAAACATACAGTAATCTCCCCTATAACACGGTTGATTGGTTCCGCGTTGTAGGAATATTCTCGTATAGCGCGTGACGTATAAATTCTTCATATTTACCTTTTCTCACTTTAGCGATAACCCCCCTCCCTCCTCACCCCCATTAAGAGGGTTTAAATCGAATAGTATAAAAAAAATTATATTATGAACGAAATATGTACGTTTTATTAAAATCAAACTAAACTAAAAACATTTTAAATGAAAAACTTATGCATATGAACTAAAAAAAAAACAGTTAATTTCAATAAACTACTAATTATGAACTGTATAAATCATTATAACTTTCACAGTAAAGAAATAGAATGTGAGAAATCTCCGCGTTATATGGGGGAATGCCCGTGTTATACGAGGGAATGAAATCGCGTAATATGAAAATGTGTTATAAGAGTACCGCGTTATAGAGAAGATTACTGTAGTCTTATTTTCAAAAGGATACACTAATTAAACCTTCAAAAATGTGAACATTTAAAATTGTTAGAGATTTTAACGCTATAATCAACCTAACGATATGATGTTAGGTCCTCATCAACCAGATGCCGTTAAGTTGTATAACCAATGAAAGCGAGGGTAGACAGGGTGTAAGCGTTACTTTTTTTTAAACACATAAACAATCCCCGCCGTACTAATGAACGGTAACGTAAACAGTTCAATCTAAGAAATCTTTATTAGTTCAAACCACACATCTGGTAAACTTCGAAGGAAACGTAACACGTTAAAATTCATTCCTTCGATTAAAAAAAAAATTACAAATTTTTTATCTAAAGTAAACTTTTATTAATCGTAAGAAATTGTTAAATTAACTAAGCAGCGGAGTTTATGTGATGATCATTTAAAATATATTCACGTAAATAACTTTATTAAGATTGCTGATTTAACAACGTTCCTTCCTTCCTCCTGACCTTTTCCCAGCTATGTGGTGTCGACACAGTACGTACTTCTCTTCCACATCCCTCTATCAGCCGTTATTTCTGAATTCGCACTCTTCTTACACATGTCATCTTTCACACAATCCATCCACACTTGCTTCATCACGTTCATTATATCAACTATACAAATAAATGCGACGCGTTACAAAGAAAACCAATAAAGTTATAGTTAAGTTATAAAGCCGTTTATTTTAACAAATACATCCTGATCTATTTTTGCCTATTCAACATACAATAGACTGAATGACCTCATTCGACTTCTTGTTATTTCGAAGTCGATCAAACCTTATTGCAAAAGCATTGAAAAGTCAATACACTATATTAAGACGATAGACATCAAAGAAATGGATATAAAAAGTCGACAGTCATAAGGCTATTGAGCAAACAATCGTTGTCATAGTTACGTGCGAAAGTGGAACGAAAATGCGAATAGAGCTAGCCGCAGGCACCGTTACCTGTCACGCGAGAGGGGATCAGCAGCCAGTTGGTGAATGTACACGGAGATGAACTGATGCCAGGGATAATCATATACAAAATTATGTGAAGCGACGAGACGAACGAGACGTCATCATCACCTTTGGATCTAAGATATTAAGTCATAACTTCACGAGCAACAACGACTTTCAACTGAAACATAGTAATGTTTGCATATTACTAGTTGGCGGCAGGAAGACGAGCTGTTGTGATGTGTGATCTATTGGCGGAGACCGTCCAGACCACCAAACTAATACCGCAAGGTGGCGTGGAGTTGATATTTTTACACATTATCCGATTGAACTTGTCATCTAGAGATAATGCGTTGATCTCGACAACCCACTAGTTTCACAAGTTAAATTGCCCAGGTACACGATAATGTGGAAGCCCTGCTGCTTCACCATGGAAATTGACGCTGCGATGGACCTCTAACAAGTAGAAAATGACCTTAGCAAAAGTATCACCAGTAAATTTTGATTGTTATGCAATATTAACAAAGATGGACAGATTTAAAGTATTTTAGAAACAGTTTACTATACTTGCCAAATTCATAAACATGGCAAAGTTTAACAATGGGTATTGATGGTATTTATTTTTAAATAAAGTGAAACACCGCAAATTATGTGACATTCATGTCCGTGTGCAAACCGCAAGGTGTAATGAAGCCGATGCAATAGAAACTTGGACATTCGCATAGAAAGTTCAGCGTGAAAAGTTACTTAGATTACATTAATAAAACATATTTATTAATCTATCTATATATAACCATGGAGTGGAGGCCGCGTACAGGACGCCTTTCCTCCAGATGAACCGACGACATCATCAAGGCGGTCGGAAGTGGGTGGATGCGAGACACTAGAAATCGCATTTGGTGGAAGACCTTGGGGCATGCCTATATTCAGCAATGGATACACATCATCATCAGCCGATAGACGTCCACTGCTGGACATAGGTCTCCTCCAAAGATCCCCACATCGATCGGCCCTGTGTTGCTGGCATCACCGAGCACCAGTGGCCGTCGTTTGTTGGGTTTCACACACAAAGGCTGATAATGATGATTAAACTGTTGTTATTAAAATGTTTATATTTAAAAACTTTACTTCAAAAATCTCCGAATATTCATAAAAGATTTTTTATTACTAAGTTTCAAAAATTATCTTAAACATTCCAAACAAGATGCATCTGTTTTTATTGGAGATTTTTGTTTCAAGCGTTTACTTATGTACTCGCGCATGCGCATCAATGATATATAAAAATTATTTATTAGTAAAAAAATATTATTAAATGCGCATATAGTTGAGTTCAAGCAGAAGTATAAACTGACAAATGTTTTTAAATCAGCACATGCCATTTCCATTATAATTAATGTCCTAATTTACATTAACAAAATCATTAATGTCGAAGACGTAATAAATTGTATTATACTTAGTTATAAATAACAAACGGGTCCAACTTAGAATATCATTATTATGTGGAATTAATTGATATCAAACGTTATAACATTAGCATATTTAAAAATAAACTAAATAACGAACAAAATAACTAAAGTAGATTTTTCGATCAAGAAATCAATATGATCCATTAACAGATGGATCTACAATATATATATATATAGTATAGATAAGAGTTAAGACTGTTACGTTAACTGAAGAATTTGGTGATGGTGACGTGTGGCCATTGACCCGCCAACAACGTCACATGGAGCTAATTATAATTGGGCAGTTCCTTGGCACCGCTGTAGTGGAGCGATGCGACGGGAGACGAGTACGAGCCGACCAGTCCATGGATGGATATTTTTGTATTTTTGTACCAATCAAAGTTATTTCCGTTAATGTCAAATAAAATAATTAAACCGGAGAATATTTAATATATTTCTATCGCTAAATAGTATATAAACATTACTAGGTTTGTACGTAGTGAATTATTACGGTAACGAGGCTTAACTTCTTACGTCTCAATGTGACGAGCACAACGTGGTAAAGTATATCATCGTAACTAGTGCCATGTTGTTATGAACAGGCGTAACACTTACTAACAGGTGAACGTATCATCCTAATCGTCTCTTCATCGAATATAGAAAAATTAAAAAATATGTATTTTACGATGAGCATACGAATTTATGAGCTATCCTTTTTAAAAAGGTGTAAGGAGTCCCGCACGACAACTCACGAGATCCAAGCTAACCTCACCTGCTCATGGTGAAGCCTGCTAATCAACATACGAGGCTCTGACTCCCACCAACCCGCATTGGGATGGGAACCCCAGTAGGTGGGAAATGGTCCAAGTACCCCCATATGAATCCCTACCCGATCGTGTGGAAGTTTTTAAAGGAGGCCTATATCCAGGAGAGGACGTCTATCGGCTGATGATGATGATCCTTTTAGTTCTTTAGCAGAAAGTTGTGCTATTTTCGTTATCGCTGATCGTTCATAAAGTACATAATAGGTTTCCTGGTTACAATAAAGAATTATCTGATAAATAAAAATGGAAAGGAAACTGGTCGTATCGCATTCTCACGGTCAAGTTTGTAGTTGGGGAGGATCGCCGGCAGACGGTATCGCATCCCGGTACATATTTAAGATAATAGCTTGGAAGAAACAAGACGTCGGATAATAGATTGTTTACTTTGCGTAACTTGCCATTGTTCTATTTCCCACTTTGGAAGTAGCCGACTGAATTGAAATCAACAATCATAGACAATTCTAAGGACCTCGAAGTACTATAGTTTTATATCATCATAACGTTTGTTAATCATTATTTTATTATAAATATGTAAAATCAAACGTTTGATACTCTTAAAAAATTATAACCCTTTAAAATATATAGAAGACTAAAATATCAAGCCTAAGAGTTTCGATAAAAAATTTATATATATAAAAGCTTTTCATCACGATATCTCTGTAAGTATAACACCTGGATACTTGAAATTTACTAGGAATACTCCTTATGCCGAGTATAGGTCCGGTAAGAACGGATTTTACAAAATTCCTACCCCTTACGGAGATACCGGGGTGTTATAGCGAGCAAAGCGGGCGAACAGTTAGTAATTATGAGTGTAAGATGATGGTGATGATGGTCTTAATTCAAAGAGGTTTTTTTGTATTATTATAATTTTAATTTCATTGATAATTCAGATAACGAAGAAGGTAAAAAAAACACTAAATACTTTTAAATTACTCGGGTACTGAATAATATAACGAACAGTCACCATTACACCGCTTGCGTTTGAAACGATTTCCAACCTCGTTCGCCACAATGGTCAACAAACATTGCTGAACAATCCCCGGGAAGTGTCACAGTGAACATGTTCAAATGAGCTCCGTTTATGGTTTCCAAGCTTACGCGATTTTATAACGAGACCATAATCGGTTGGTGTACCATATTATAATGTGGACTAATTACGGGCTGAACAACGATTTCCTCCAAGTAACATTTCATATTAGGTGTTTAAAAAATAAAGCAACGCCTTTACTCCTACGACACGTCATTATTATTTTTTTTATTCAACGAAGTGACAAAACATGAGGGACGTTCATCTGATGGTAAGTGATACGCCTACCATAACAACGTGGACCTAGTAAGTTTGGTAGACGCCACGCATGGCACCACATTGTGCTCGTCGCATACACGAGATGTAAGTCTCATTACTCAAATTTTTATTTACTAGCTATAGCTCCCTTTAAACCGGAATACAGTAATGTTTGCACATAACTGTTTAGCAGCGGCAATAGACACTGCGGTGGTATCTACCTAGACGGTATCCCACAACATAGGCCTACCTATCAGCAGTAGGATGCAAATAAATTAAATGAACATTCATGATAAATTGTATATAAAGAAAATTGTAAACATGGTCTCCGAATAACTACAATACCTGAGAAAAAAGTACCTACAAAAAAAAAAAAAACAGAGACCAGTTATCTGTATATCTTGAGTGTCGGTCTGAAGCTCCCAAACAGTTAAACCAATCTTTAATACTTCTTTGTTTAAAAATATTTTTCAGTCGTTTAAAATTATCAGGTCATTTTAACCAGATGAATCGCTCTACAAAGCGGAACGGAGTAATGTTTGTGCACTTTAAAAAAAAAAACAGTTAATTAGTTTACTTTTACTCGATGTTTCAGTGTGAACCGGCGAGCCGAAACTGAAACGTATCATTTTGCAAGCCGCGGCGGCCGTGGCACACATCCTGACGTTTCCGACACAACCGCGAAAGATACAGTAAACCTCTCTTTTTTAAAACAGGCAGTTTTTAACCGGTGGTTATCCTCCGCTTACAGAGGATAATTAATCAAGCAATACTTTACCAACTACAACCGCTCTTCAAACCGGAGCACAGTAATGTTTATAAGATACTGTTTTACGGCAGAAATAAGAGCGGCGGAATTACGTACTTAGTTTCCGGCAGCAGACACCTACCACTTATGTGACGATGATGATTTTACTCTTGTCATAAGAAAGAGAAACCCTAAACACTAGAACACAGTAATTGTTAAACATTTTTACTGGGAGCATAAATAGGGTGTGCGGTGATAAAATCCTACAATATCTAGAGACCTTTTTTTTGTTTCGTGGAGTGAAAATCTTCGTAAGATACCCTGTTTCTGGAGGAAATTCATGATTATGTGAGATTCTGTGAGGCTCTGGGATCTCTTACAGAACGCACCGGTGCATCTCTACACTTTGTGTTAACACGTCGCTGAGAAGCCTAACTCTTCTAAGCATCATCGCTGAGCCATACGCTGTCCCCCATACAGGTTCGCTTGTTGAGCGATAAGGGCCCCCACTCTCAAGGCCCGCGAAACTCTTAGACCCTTTTAGTCGCCTTCTATGACAGGCAGAGCTAACCTTAGTGTTATTATTACTAGCCCGAGACTACAGGGCTGACAATATCTAGAGACCTACGCCAGAAATTCATTACATTATTGATTCATGCCTACTAAATCTTCTATAAATATATATATATATATATACGTATTTAACAGATTTCCACCTATGTTGGGACTCATCAGTATATAAAGTCTGGCCATAAATACTGTTACATAAAAACTTTTCTTTTTTTCAACTTTTTAATTATTTTGAATTTGGAACACGTATATTATTTTAAAAACTTGCTTCGATTTTGCGCCATTTGACATATTTTTTCGTGTTCATTATCAAATTACAATATAAAATGAGGGGGTATTAAAAAAAATAGGATTGCAGTGATCGCCTTGCACAAAGTGGTTATGGAGCCGGTCCGGTCGGTCATATTCCTGACACTTCAAACGCTTGGTATCAGCCAGAAGGTATGTTCGTATATCATACTATCAACAAATATAACAACACTTCCTGACCCGAAGAAGACCCTAAAAGATCGGGGCGGCTGCGTGCTGATCGAACCACAAAGATTGTTGTCACTAGCTACGGCGCCTTTCAAATCGGAACAGAGTAATGTTTGCACACTACTATTTGGCGGCAGAAAGGCACTGCGATGGTCCACCAGTGAGATGAAATGAGTCCATCTCAAATTGGTATTGAAGCCTCAGTAATATAGGGTAGTGTTTGTGCAACAAACAGTATGTATCGATGCGACTTGTTCTCTACATTCGCGCGCCGTGACTCACAGAACCGGTGGCAACCGGCTAGACACGCTGCGCCCGCGCACCCATTCCTCCTAATCAGATTTAAGTAACAAGCTGAAGCGATAGCGGTTATTCTTAGTCTAATAATATTGAATATATCAATTATATTTATTATAAATAGTTTAATATGTGTAGGGCTACGGAAATATATGACAATGCTGTGCATATCCACTGCGGTGGCGACTAAATGAACAATGCCTTCTTCTGTCCTGTGATTAATGTTAGTTTGTATCACCGCTGATATGTGATTTATATAAGTTTTTTTTTTAATATAGCTATCATACAAATAACAGCAAAAAATAAATGACAAATTATAGAGAACACTAACCAACAGTATAACATTTGAATTTAACTCTTAGCAACAACCAAATAAGTAACTAATTTTATTGTTAAATTAAGTTTATCAAATAACTATAAGCTAGTGAATAAGTTAAAATATTGAAGAAACATTATGTGTGTGAATATCACCATGTACTGATGGAAGCCCACTGTTGGACATAGGTCTTTAGAAAAAAGATCTCCACTACAATCAGATACATAGATCGTATTAAATAGCATTACAAATAATCTAAATAACTAACGTAAACTGCTTACATCGGCAACACTAAATAAATGTAAACACTCTTTTACGAGTGTTGTTAAAGTTACTTTAGAATAAAAATCGGAGCAAAATTTTAAGTTAATACAAAGGAGTTATATTAGGTAGTAACTGGGTATCAGTCAACATGAACATCCCTCAACGCGGATCCATATGTTCCCACAGCTGGGACTCGAAGCTTTCTCTCACAAAGGTGATATAATAATGATTAAGGACAACTGATATCACACAAAGCATGCACTCGTTTTGTTTCTAAAAGTGTTATCTCGAACGTAATAAATAATTCTAACTCGCCTTTTATTGGGCTAACAGGTTAATGGGACAAGTGCAAACGGGTGATAAAAGTAATTATACTACCACACAGTTATCAAGTAAAGATGCGTAAAAATATGTTATAAATGAATATTCTTATTCCAAATTATAATTAATGATTACAATCAAGTGTTGTATGAGTACTTCTCGCTTTATACGTAATCGACATGCTTAGAGATTGATGTAACGATGTTTTGTGTGATATGGATATATGTTAGATATATATTATTAATTGTAATTGTAATTAATATAGCAACATTTCCTTTGTGATTTGTTATACTGAATGCGGATCAACAGCGGCCCATCGGCTCAACCGTGAGCCACTCACGCGACATACTAATGAACTCATTATGCCGAAATAATGACAGGTATTACTTTTACTAATTTTAGTTTTCTTTACAGAAAAAAAGCTTTTATTAAACTTTATTTATATAAAAACATTTTTTGCGTACACCAAAAATACAGCATACTAAAGATGGACTTAATGAGAAAGTAAAGATGCAGAATGTTGAAGTATGTACGATACTACCTGTTCCCCGCTTGCTTTGTTGGCCGTAACACCCCCGCAACCCCTTTTAGGGGTAATACATCGTAAAATCCTTTCTTAGCTCACCAACACTTGGCGTTAGAAATTTTTTTGCCATATTTCAAGTCTCCAGGCCTTACGGTTCGAGAGATATTGTGATGAATTTTTACATAAGTGGAAATGTCTTATATATATATATAAAAGTGGTTAATATAATATATATTAACATAGTATTAGTTTACGGTTATACCGTTTCACTTTAATTTCCGTCTATTGATATCTAATGCTGAACGTAGATCTTCCCAATCCAGGATGATCCCTCTCGCCACTCTAAGCATACGGATTGGCGAAAGAGGTACGGTGGTAAAAATACATTTGCCAATTGAACTCCTATTTAGGTTATTTACATAGCACGAAATTCAGACAAATCCTAGTTTGCATGTCATAGTGTTTATAAACAAAACATAACTGTATCTTAATTAAGATTATAGTCTCTAATAATTATATATAAACCTTTGTTACTTAAATATTTTAGTTACTTAATTTAAATAACATTTGCATAAGCTTCCCGATCAGTGTGCGCATTTTGTGTAAGGACAAATAGAGCAGCGACAAACAGAGCCTTATTGTAATGGGACATGGTCAGCTAAGGTCCTGATCATTTATAGATAAGCAGTAGACCATAAGGGGCAGTCTTTTAACAGGTACAGAGAGCTATATATAACATTATAGGTTTATCATGCAGCCAAGTTATTCTATGACTATACACACAGTACGAGACGCGGGAGCGATCGATGCGGAGATCTTTGGGGAAAGCCTATGTCCAGCAGTGGACGTCTATCGGCTGATGATGATGTAACACACATAAGTGAGATAAATAGGAATATTTGCAGAAATCGCCTTATTTTGCATTGAGGTTAGCTAACTCAATATATTAATAACGGTCACAGAGAAAGCAGCCCTTTCCCTTTCGCTGAGACTGTTTCATACTTAGTCGCCTTTTACGGCACGGTGAGGTGATAGAAATATTGCGATTATAGGATTTTCATACCACATTGCGGTAGTAAACTTACAATTTTAATTATGTTTTATTAGCGCGATAGTTTAATGCGTGATCAGGACATTAAGGCTTGTCAATTCATTTCTAAGTTCAAGTCTATCGATGGTATCTATTACCGGGACTACTCCTTGTCACTCCCTACCGTCAACCTGAATTAGGCCAGTGTGGTGGAAAATGACCTAAATCCTCCCATATGAACCCCTTCATACGACAGCCCCTAGTGCCCAGCGGTACCGAAAGCCATGCTGACTGTATGGGGAAATCTTTGTGGGAGGCCTATGTCCAGCAGTGGACGTCTAACGGCTGACGATGACTTCTCATCAGTTGGCGAATACATCTTACCGATCCTTATCAATTATACAAGTTTAGATATCTAAGTTTTCAAATATTTTACAAGCAACGAACATTATGCGGATTCAGCAGTAGTTTAAATAAATTCTTAGAGAATGATTCATCAAGAGTCGTCCGACAAAAACAGACAACAAACAAATTATATCATAACGCGAACAGTGATAACAAATGTTTTTATAACTTATGGTATAACATAAACAACAAATGTATCTGTTAGTAGTAATAAATAATTAAAAAAAAGAGCAATATTTTACATTGTTAGCAGGGGACAAAATATAAGGAATGAAGGAAGACTGTTATCGATTGTAGGAGTAAAAAAGAGTGATAATAAAGTAAACATATACAGAGACTAAGTAGACTGTATCATTGTTACAAATCAATTTCCTGTCTAGATGATAAGGAGATGGAGTATTTAATATCATAGCTATTATAATTGAGTAATGCTGTGGTAACCTGACTTTATAGAAAAAGTGTCCGTCGAAGCTAAAACTGCTGCATGGTTATACTTTGGTATAAGACCGCGGCGGAGGCGATGACATCAGTAGACGGAACCGCTCCTCCGCCCACGGCCCTCCTACAGACACTAGAGCCTTGCGAAACCCTCCACACTTGAAGCGCACATTGTGTAAGAGGAACGGCGTTTTTATATTTACAATACACATTTTAATGTTATTAATAATAAATCAGTAAAAAACTTCCGAGAGGTTAATTTGCTAATTTTTCCTTGGCAAAGAATCTCAGGTTTAATAAAAGTTTACTGGTGGTAGGATTCCGTTGCCGGCGACTGTCTAAGTAGGTGTCACCATCATTCCATATTTCTGCAGCCAAACAGTTGTGAGCAAACATTACTGTGTTCCGCATTGAAAGGAGTTGAAGCTAGTGTAATTACTGAGGTATCGAGACTTAACGTTTTAGGTCTTAAGGCGACGAGAACAAGCTGGTGCTGTGTATACTAACCTAACCCCCTCGTCTCGTAGGTAGGCGTTATTAGGCAAAACTAACCTTATCTCTAAATTTGCATCCGTATTAATATGTTATATACATTGTGGAAGTAAACATATTATATAAGATTTAAAACAGTTGTATATATGCACGAAAACTGAATTGAACTGCGAAATCTAACAAAGATTCGAACTCGTAACACTTTGTAAGCATATCGTGAAATACACGGAAACTCATGAATATGACATTGTATCACGTAATGTTTTGTAATACGCTCCAGATAGAAAACATATTATTTTTACTGCTGCAGGTGTTACTAGTTGTAGAACTTTTAAACTGTGAGATGACTTAATAAATATTTCAAGTTATTTTATTAGATTTTAAAAAACTCAACAGTGTATAGGTTTTCTCGATCTCTCGTCACAGTACGGCGCGGTTTAGTACTTAAAATGATGTATTAGTTAAACACTGACATTTCCTTAGCATGCTAGGTATTACGTGTGATCTATGGAGCTAGTGGGCAGCTAGGGCTGAATAGCACCGCATGCCCTTGTTAAGCTTGCTATCGCTGGTTATAGATATGTAGATTCCTTAAAGAGGTTCTTCGGCATGAGCGACCTACTAAGCAGTGACCGCACTAGTAGGTAGCTCAACACTGCTCCGCATTGAAGATCACTTTTAATGAAATCACTAGCGTTAACAAGACCATCTATCTTCTTACCCTGTACGTCCCTTCGTCCAGTAACAATTATTGGAGACAGTGGCTATACAACAATACTAGCAGTAGGACTCTGTAGTCAGAAACCATCTCCAAATAGGTTACCACCGCATCTATTTTTGCCGTGATACAGTAGTCTGAAAATATTACCGACTTCCGGTTGGAAGGACGTTGTAGCTAGTAAAATTACTAAAGTAACGAGACTACATCTTATGTCTGAAAGCGACTAGCAGAACGTGGTGCTGTGCGTATCATTCTAATTAACGCCACGTTATGACCATCTGAAGATCCTGCTGTCGAATTAATAAAACAAACCTTGATACATAGATAAGTGGTACAATCGACTCTCTCTCTCTCTACCTGCTAATCAAAATGATAAGATCGACTCCCGGTTCCCGATACGAAGCCCGACTCAATTTATCACTCTTGACATTCAATTAAGGTATCGAGCCCGACTTTCCCATCACGGTTGTAAAGCGTGGTTTTTTCACGATAACGAGCATGTCGGTAACAAATAACTGTTTACTGGTAATTCCGACGTTGGTGTACTATAAGGTTGGTATATTAACAAGTACAATATAGGTTTAATCAATATACATCAGTGTATCTCTTTCTAGCGGATGTGTATAAGGATTATTAAAACACGTTACTGATGACTTCCTGTCAACAATGTTAGGCAACAATTGTAAAGTTGATAAACTAAAAAATATTTCTCAATTCAATGAATTTAAATAAGATAATCATTGTAAAATAAGATAAGATACCTTTACTAATGGAAAATTCAAGATGGATCAATTCTGTCCTATCGTCAAACCAGAACTTCCGTTATCAACCGAGAGCACTATTTCCGCGATTTTGTCTTCCAATATATATTAAAATGTGTAATACACTTAAGCATATAAATGCCACATATTTCTACTTAACCATAAAGTTATACGTAAGTGTGTGTTTGTGTTATGTTCTATTTGTATAAAACATCATCATCAGTCGATAATCGTCCACTGCTGGACAGAGATCTACCCGAAAGATCGCATCCAGCTTCCCGTGACCTTCGACTGTAGAGGTTTATATGGGGGATTTAAGCCACTTCTCACCACGCCGGCGCAATGCGGGTTGGTGGGAGCCACAGCCGCGTTTGTTGATTAACAGAGTGCACCACGAGCAGGTGAGGTTGACTTAGGTCCCGTGAGTTGTTGTGCGTGACCCCTTACACCTATTTATATAGAATATCAGGTAATAGACATGCTAAAGTCCCCTGACAGAAAACTTCGTTTATCTCAGAGGAGACAGACCATCATTGATATGTTAATAAAGATATTTCAATGCAATCAAACCCTCGTTGGTATGGAAGGAGTTTTTTTTAGCTTTGCTGTCGTATTCGACAAGCGTGAGTCACGAACAAGTGTTATTGTGATCGCTTAATCATTACTAATGCTTGTGTAACTTTATTCTCTTAATAGAATGAAACTTTTGAAGAACATAAACATTTTCTTTCTCTGTTTATTGAAAAAAAAAATATGTTCAATAGTAAGTTGATTGTATACTACCATGAATTCTGATTACGTTGAATCATTTAATAAAAAAACTCACATTACTACTAGTGCTTGGCCGGTAACCTCATGATATTTTGAAATAATCAATTAAGCCTAAAGCTTACCAGCCTAACCGGACCTCAACCTCATTGCAACTCAGTTGTATTCCGGTAGTCATACTCATAAAGCCTGAATAGTCTGAGCGAGCACCATTCAAATCTTCACAAGTCAACAAGAACAAGTTATTACCAAAACGCATTCGTACGCGTGCGGTGGGAAAGCAACAGTTGACCGAAGCTTTCTTACAGCACAAACCTAATACTACTATTTAAACGATTAAAGATAACAGCAAGAAATTACACAAAGCAGTTAATTGATTTCGTTCAGTACACAGTTAGGCGACTCCCACTCGCTCCTCGATGACATCAGATGTACAAAATCGAAAGTCTCCGCTTGCCTATTTCTGTACCAAACGTATCATATTCGGCACAAACACAACCGCACATTACTTCCACTTATATATGGTCTAATGGTCTATAGGCTATTTGAGTGGTGTTAGCCAACTTTCCGAAAGTTAGTGATGCGATTACGACTATTAAATATTGTTCAAAACAAAATATTATCAAAAAAATAGGCACCTGCAGCTACTGCGTTAATATTTAGTCATTATCTAAATAGTAAGGTTCTGTGTCTATTCCCCGCCTGCCTTCTTGCCCGCAACCCCTTTTGGGGTGGTAACATTTCGTAAAATCCGTTCTTGGCTGACCTCTAAACAGCGAAAATAATATTCCTACCAAATTTCAAATCTCTAGGCCTTATGAATCCGGAGATAACGTAATAAGTCTCTTGCGTAGGTGAAATTATTACATATATAAAAAAATATATAGATAAGTACGTAACAAAAACTTAAAAATAAAAATTCGACTACAATACTTATCTGAGTCCACGTGTCATGTTTGCTCCAACTGAATAGCTAAACCACCAATCAAAATTGCAATATCCTTGAGAAGTATAGTTATACCAAAGGCATGCTTTTATCTCAGCACATTGATAAATAATGTCAATAAAAGCGTAACTGTATTGAAAATATAATCAATGATAAGTATCCTTATCAGGACGTAATGTGAACATGCTACATGAATCAGATCCTTCCTACGGCATTAAACAGGAAGCCTTAATGCGGCGATTTCTTTGAAGCGTACACACATACGAGACTATTACTGAGCTACCCATAAATTTTGATTTAAACAGATCCATTTACTAAATTATTAACAATTTGTTTATAAAGTAAGATATACTACACAAACATATTGTCAGGGATGCTGGATTGCGAGACAGAAAAGGCTAGAAGAAACTTTTAAATCAAATTAATTTGCAAAGAAATTTACAAATAGAGAGTAAGTTTGTTATGCCTGGGTCTTATTCCTGGAGACCTCTTGCCTGCTCCTGACGATGGCTTTCTTTGTTCTTGTTTCTTCTTTGATGGAACCAGACGATTGCCTGCCTGTGCCCCCGAACGCCGCGATTTTATTCTGATTGATTGGCCTGTTTGGGTGGCACTGACTGTTAGCTCACGACCGCTACAGTAAACTGTAAACCTAACTCTTAAAACTATGCAATATAATTATTCCATAAACTATCACTATTGTTCTGAGCACGTTTCCTTCTGGTCAAAAAGACAGTGTAAAAAATATTATGATTTTAATATAAGTGTACAAAACCGAAATTAACTTCGGCATAATATGTTTACAGTAGTAATATATTGTGTTATATCAATAATAATATACCCCTTATATCGTCTTATTAATTGTATTTTTTAGTGTAATCACTAAAGAACAGAACACTGTATACTTATAAACAATATCGTTCGACAAATAATTAGCTCTATTCAATAGAAGTTCGTATTTCTTCAGAAAATAATATATATATAAAATGTGATTGTACATGACCTTATTCAAACAAGGGAGATCATTATTTTCCTGTAATCATTATAATGAAGTGTCTTTTTCAAGCAGAACTCGGATCGGGGAAACTATTCAGATTTTCAGCTACTATTTTCAACTGATTCTATTTAAATAAAAGTCCACTCTTTTATATCGTCAAAGTATTTGTACCCATAACCACCAGGAATAGATTTTTCAGAAATTTTGCACTCAAGACGATCCTTGGGAACCATAAAATATATCCACTTTGCATATGTATCAAAAATGTAACCTGTCTTAGTATCACGGTTGTCATTAAACAGTAGGTTAAGCTCATTGATTATTATTAGGTCTTCTAATTTCTGACAGAAAAGTTTGATTTAATATTATATTTATATAGTCATGAGCAGAGGGTTTGGACTTGAAAAATTCTTTATAACAAGTATCCCATATCAAATATCATCATTGCCAGCTTCTCCTGCTGTTTAAGTGAACAGTCAGACGGTGCATCACGCTGTGACGTGTTACAATTTATTGCAAAGGAAACGAGATGCAATCACACGAGGTCACCATGTCTCATGTAAACAGATCATTTTCTTGATTCATTATTAAGTGACTTCATAAGGTACAGGGTACAATATAGGGTAGAAAAAATTATTAATTTATATATAATTTGCGCTAGTTACATAAAAGATGAATTAACCGCTTAAATGAACTGAATGGAATTGGTTTTTGTTATTCTACGAAACAGTCAAAAACGGGATGTTCATCTGATGGTAAGTGATACGCCTGCCTAAAACAACGTGACGCTAGTTATGGCCTACATTGCACCAAACTATACTTGTCTGCTGAGGAGATCGTCTAAGCAGATACCACCGAAGCGCCTATTTCTGCCATAAAACAGTCGTGTGCAAATGGTACTGTGTTCCGGTTTGAAAGATTTTGTAGCGAGTCAAATTACTGGAGCGACGAGACTTGCCATCTTATGTCTTAAGACGACGATCACAAAGTGGCTCTGTGTGTAACATCTTAACCAGCGCCACGTTGTTATATGAAGGCGACCTACCAACAGGTTATAACGTCTCGCTAGTCTCGTCATAAAAAAAAACACTTCGTTATCGATGTTTTAGACTATCGTAGAGGAATCTGAACAATGATGCAACTGGAAAGTTTCTCACTGCAATACTGATGCAATCAAACTGAGAGGCGGCGCGGTGTTATCGCCTGCGTCTAACGCGACACAAACCGGTCGATCTGGTGCTGGTGATGTCACAAATATGTAGGCGACGGTGTCCTAAGTCAACGAGATATAGACAACGTATTAGTGTGCAAAGCGATTGATGCCTTTTGATATGGACTGCAGGCTCACAATCAACGGTTCCAATCCTAGCTCTTCTATAATAAGATGAAAGATTAACTACCAATATATGAAACATTTTTCATTTTAATATGTTCTTTTAAAGCACAAAAATAACACCTAAAGAAACGAGTTCATCACCATCATCATCAGCCGGTAGACGTCCCTGAACATAGGCCTCCCTCAACGATCCCTCCATGCACAGCACAGCCTTCGGTACCTTCGGGCACTAGGAATCGTACATAATACAAATTAATGTTTTAACAAATATTTCGGACCCTTAGAACACTATATATTAAAGCAGCTGTTCCTCGCCCGCTTTGCTCGCCATAACACCCCAGCAACTCCGTATGGGGTAGGAATTTTGTAAAATCCGTTCTTAGCCAACCTATACTCGGCAAAAGGAATATACCTAAAAATTTTTAAGTCACGAGGCCTTGTGGAGTCTACAGATATCATGATGAGTCTCTACATATCATGGAAATCTTATATATATATATAAATGAAACAACTTCACACTAAATAGAATAATATTGGTGATATTATTAACACGTTATAATATGGGTGAAATAATGTATTTAACAAACAAACATAAAAAAAAAAGCGAAAGTACCAAGACAAGGAAAATCTGTTTCAATATCGCGGAGACCAAGGTCACAAATGAAACCAACGTAACCTACCTAACTTCCAACGCATAAAACAGCTGAACCCATTTTGATCTTATTTTTTATTCCATAGGGACAAACAAGCTTACGGCCTACCTGATGGTAAGCAGTTACCGCAGCTTATAGATTCCTGTAGTACTAGGAGTACTATCAGCACGTTGCCAATCCTTGAGAAACTTTGTCACAACTTTCCTAAAAAATCCCAATTTAAAAGCTCCTTAACAAAAGCTTTTCAGGTCTTTCAATCAATAGCTTGATGGTACTTGAGAGAAGTTGTAGTAAGTACATTAACTCGTGGGAGGTCTCTGGTCAGGTTACCGAAGAAGTAGTGTGGAAAATTACTGTGTTCCGTTTGAAGGGCGTCATAGATAAACTTAACATCTTATGTCTCAGGCGACGAGCTCAATGTAGGGCTGTGTATATCATCTTGAAATCGAGAGGCTGGTTGGCGAACGAAACATTATAGCGGAAGCCAAAGCCCACAGACTTCGCTCTGTGATCTACTTGGTAAGGATGGGAGACAATCGTACAGTCAAAAAACCGTTCCTCGAAACCCCAATTGGCCGTCGTCCAGAGGAGTATATCACCTTATCTAGCGCCAAGTTCTTATTGACAGGCATGTCAGTTACTTCGTGGAATAATAAAAAAAAGTACTTTAAAGATATTACATATTAATGTCTTTTAAATAGAATTATTAGGAATCGCATTGAGGATATTTATGTCTGTTCATCCATATGTGTAATATCACCTCTTTGCTTGTTGTAACTTAGTTTTTTTTAACTCATACAAAACCGCATGTTTCTTTAATGGTTCTTTACTAAAGTTTAAAGTTAATTCGTCTCGCTTGGAAAGTGCGAGTTGGTGCAGGGTGGTGACGCCGCGAGGGAACCCGCTCACCGATGACTCACACCTAAAGTTGCTCTACGGGTTTCCTTAAGACGGTCCACACTTTAATACTTTGATTCAATTATTTTAAATTAAATATTTCCTTACGTCATATATAGACATAAATATCAATTGGCGTCTCTCACTCGATTCCTGAATCACATTCCATCCCTAACATCACATGTTGTGATGTTTGAGAAGTTTTTTTTATTTTACGAAGGGACGAGACGAATAGGTCATTCACCTGCTGGTAAGTGACATGCCCGTCCATAACAATGTGGTCCTAGTTAGGGTGCACTGCATCACATTGCGCTCGTTGCCTTGGGGCATATTCGTAGGATGTTAAATAGCGATACTCCAATAATTTCATAAGCTAAAGCGCCTTTCGAACCGGAACACATAATCGTTTGCACAGTACTGTTCGTCTGCAGAAATAAGCACTGCGGTGGTAACTACCCATACGATCACCGGCAACGGCGACCTACCACCAATAAGTTGTAGCTTTTTCAAATCTACCCGGTCAGCTACCACTCTCACATTCCAAATATACCCAATAGCAGCATCATTATCTTCCGGCTGTCGTGATATGAGAACTAGAGTATCCTAAGCGAGTACGCTTCACCATCAACACCCTCGTTGTTACTTAACAACGTGAAATTATTAATCCAATATAGAATAAGAACGTTATGAGACTTCTATATTCTTCTACTTCTTTTGTCTACTCTTCTTCTTTTTCTACATAATTTAATATTTTAGGTATATATTAGCACATACGGACATATATATATGGTCGCAACAAACTCTGTTCAGTGATAACGTTACTCAGCGCCGTTGCACTTTCTCCTTTGTCTCCGGCTGTTATGATCACGACATTACGACACACTGAGTTTCCTCCAGATTCATGTAACTAGATTGAATCTACTTAAACATACTTTAAACTTATTATAGTCTCTAGCTTTAAATTCCACAGTATATCATTTAATTCACTACTGTCATCTTCAAAAATTGAGCGATTAAATGGAGATCACTGGAGATAAGCCTCTGTTGCCAGAGACCGTCTAAGTAAAACAGCAGTGTACGAACACATTAGTGTTCCGAATTGAAGGTCGCTGTAGCTGATGTAATTACTGGAGTAACGTGATTCGATGAATATAAAAAGAAATTGTCGATCCTGTGCCATCGAACCACTTCATTTTCTAACAGTAAATTTTCCGTGGATCTTGCTTTCAGGAATGAACTTTTCGAATTGGAAAAGAGATTACTTCTACATGTAATCGAAATAAAATATATTCCTCTCCATGACGGTTGCCATCAGCATCACTGTGTAATTAATATTACCACTAGCGAGACTTTGTGTAACAAGGTGAGCACTTATCCACAGCATCACGGAGACGAGATACAACTTTACATATTAAGAATAGATATTTATTATTTCGTAACACAGCCGGTCCATTAAGGTCCTAAGGTCAGGGGTAAAAGACTCATAAATCAGAACATTGACCATTAGGACAACATGAATGATTTTATAGCCATCGCCAGGTGGCCTCATTGCGTCAAAGAAACATGTTAATTGCATAGTAAAACTTTACTATCTCTTAACAATAGTCTATAGCATCTTTATATAGGGAATTCTCTGTAGAGTCACAGAGAATTACTCCTTTATTACTTGTAACACACAAAGCTTGGAATTTCTGCTATTTAGGTTTTCTCATCAGAGATTTAGAAATTGATTCCTAAATCTAAGACTTAAATATTTGAATTGAATAAAAAAAATGTGGTCTTTAAAAACTATAAAACACTCGTTTCTTCTATTTCACGTGAAAGTGGGTAATAAATCTGGCTATAACTATATCACACACACTAATTAGGATGATATAAAGCACCATAATGTGCTCGTTAATTCGAGACATTGGATAGAATCATTACTTGCATTTAGATACCCAAGTAATTTCACTAGCTATACTGCCTTTCAAACCGGAACACGGTAATGTTTAGACATTACTGTCCGGTGGCAGATATAGATGCTGCTATGGTACCAAACAGGAGCATATATATATATATATATAGATGTTTTACTATTGTATATTATAAAATAGCTCATCAAATCAAGACAGACTATTGTACGTGTGGGCAGCATCTTTCTCTTACGATGGCAGCGTACGGATATACTTTGTTAGACTTCTTGTGAAATAAGATCGTCAATAATCCAACTTATGATCACCGTTATATACTGTTCAACTTTTCACACACAACAATGAAGCAGATGAATAATAAAAAATGGACGATAATCTCTCTTATTACCGCCGTAAAGTATCTTGCTACTCCAGCTAGAAGTCCTCTGTATCATGTCAACTTTAGTTGATAAACTGTATGGAATGATAATAAATGGCATCGTCCTGTTTGGGGTAACCGCTTCACTCAACACCCAGTGATCACAGTTGCTCATTTTGTTCATATATAAACTTTAAAATTTCTTATTAATAATATGAACTATTAAACGAACGAGACGTTAATCTGTTTGTGAACTATATAATGTCCTACCTGAAATTTTCAATAGATTGCACGAGACGGTAAGATTTAAAAAAAATTACCTACTTTATATTCATACCGCATCACAGTAAGGTTTGTACACTAGTTAACGGATTCTGTAATCGTCCTGGATTTTTTTTTCATAATTTCACGTTAATAAAGCAGAAGGCCGTATGATAACCTTAGATAAGAGTATAGTGCAACTCGTGCACAATACATTAACTAAATTGTTAAAATGAAACTTACTAACATCATCGTCATTATTATCGGCAGACAGGCGTCCACTGCTGGACCTAGGCCTCCCCCAAAGATCTACACATCGATCGGTCATGGTCACGCATCCAGCGGTGTTTTGGTCCTAATCGCATGAATACTTCCTACACAAAACTACTTCCGTTATGATTATCATTATCAGCCTTCGTCTATCCACTGCTGGATATAGACCTTCCACCAAATGCGATTCTCAGCTTCCGCTGTGATACCATCACGTAACTGTAAGCTACAATCACAATTCAAAACTATAAAGATTTCACATCGTTAAGAAAATTCATCAAGCGAGTTTTAACATATGTACGAGAACACCTCAGCGATACGAGTTCTTGGCGCATTGAAGTATTGAAGTGGACAGCACTTGACCCAGTTGACCACACTTGACCACAAATCCGTACTAGAAATATTAAATAATATACCCAGTGTAGAATCTTAAAAGCATCTTAAAAGTAAGATGATGCAAATTTCAGTTATACAAAATATATATCATCATCATCAGCCGACAGACGTCTACTGCTGGACATAGGCCTCTCCCAAAGATCTCCTAATCGATCGGTCCCCTCAAAATATTTACATAATGATCCCCAAATATACACCACTATTACAATCTTATGAAAACCAATAAAAAAAATTACAATTTCAAGTTCATTCATACAAATAAATTCAATATATAATTTATTTTTTTTTAATCAGACGACGAGACGAGAGGAACAATAACTTGATGGTAAGTCGCCTTGAGATGTTAAGTCACGTTACCGCAGTAATTTTACCAGCTCCAACTCCTTTCAGTCCGGTTGCAATAGGAGCTGCAGTGATATCTGCCTAAACGGTCTCCGAAAGCAGAGACCTACCACCAGTGAATATGAAATAGCTGAATGAATGAAAGGTGTCACGAAAAATTAATGGTATAGCATAGATCCCGCGTGGTCACATGGTACCACCATAACCTTGCAATGTGATCGGCATGCGCGGGACTTTATTGATGTCGTCCTGCACCATCAGCTGACGCATGATGCACTTCATAATGTACGCTCGCGGTGAATGAAATCTATTAATGTAAATGTATTTAAAATCTACCACACTATATAAATCTGATCCTTTTTCTTTCGGTGGTTGATCTCTGTTGATGGTGACCTTCTAGGTACTATCGCAGCTCCTATTTCTTCCACCAAACAAACTTGTGCTAACATTACTGTGCTCCAGTTTAAAGGGCGCTGCAACAAGTGAAATTACTGGGGTAGCTATACTTAACTAGCGCCTGGTTATCGGCAGGCGTATGTATCACTTACTATGAGGTGAAAGTCTCGTTCGTGTCTTCGCTTTGTTGAATAAATAAAATGTTTTTTTTCTAGTTTTCAAAGATTAAAATAAACTCCGCCAGCTGAAATGACCTACTGACTGAACTGAAAATAACAGTCGTACCAATAAAGACCGATGGGGGAGTAATCTTGCAGTGAAGCCCTGAATTTGAAGACTGCAGTGGGTGAAAGACTTTGGGAAAGGTATAGGCTTGGATATAGATCGAGTAGTGAAACATTAAAGGCTGGTGATGATTAATCTTTAATAACGTTTTAATTGTTCTATAACAGATCTCCTTCCGACATAAACAAAAGTGAATATTTGAAAGATATAATTTTTATGATATATGGAAAGGTTGGTTACGTATTTCGCTGGTGGGGTCAGTTGGTCCGCATTTAGTAAATTTAAACACAAGATCGCTCGGTCGCATTGGACCAGGTCCCCTATATGGGCGCGTGCGGCGCAAGGCCGCGACGCGTCCTCGCCGCGACAGAACCTGCCGCCGCCACCGTCGCCAAACCTTTCAGCATTTACCCATACAAGAAACATTAACACACATACTAACCACATACATTTCATCATTACTCACAAATAAAAAATATCTGTTGAAAATAACTACCTTATTACAATTTAAGATTTTTTTTGTTTTCATACTGTCTAATCAAACAAAATCTTTCCTTTTTTTTAAAGAAGAGAATGCAAAACCAGTAAAATTTACTCTCCACTCATTATATCTGTATGTAGATAATTATATAAATGAAATATTTGAATATCCTTCCCTTCAGAGTGTTTAGACAGTTAAACCTAACTCCTTACAGCATATAAATAACCTAACAAACTAAATGCACACTATAAGTTAAGACTTACGGAATCATATATAACTTATCAATTTTTAAACAAACTAGGATTCTCCATTTCAATAAAAGCAACTTAACAAACAACAAAATTAAAAATATTCTATTAACTTTTAGCAATATAATTAATTGATATATTAGGATTCTATATTATTAAAAGATATTACTCAAAATAAGAGAGGAATAAAAAATTATTTCAGCTTCAACTAATATTGTCATTACTGTGTATAAATGTTAAAAAATACTTCAATAGATCCTAAGTTACATTTTTTTAACATTTACACTCTAAATTATGAAAGCAGTAAGAAAAACATAGTTGGAATGGTACCAAGAAACAGGGAATTTGTTCTTAAAACCACTTTTCACAAAATTATTACAGGAGTCTTTGTAATATAAAAACCTTAAAACTATTGTTACATAAATTTAATTTTAAGAAAATGGCCAATTATTTTTTATGATTTTTCGTGTGACCGAATAGATGAAAAGATCTTGCAAGATTTTGTAATTTGATAGCAAGATATATTATTAAAAATAAATTTATGAAAAATAGTAACTGCAAGTAAGTAATGAGGTAAATAGAGAAATGTTGAATGATCAGAAAGGTTCTTTTAAGTCTTGTCTGTGATAATATAAAATTATTTAAGATCAGCATTTACTGAAGACCTTGTCAAGCCTACATGTAAAAACTTTTAACTGGAAAGTTAATTATGTTAATATTGAGCCCCTGACACATTTAAATTCTTTATCTGTAATATACACGAAAAACGAGAAAAAAAGGGACTGCCGTTAAAAACTGATGTCTAATAAAGAAAATTTATGAAATCCTGTGCCAAGTTCAATGCCCATTAAATAGTTGATAGCGAT
This sequence comes from Ornithoptera alexandrae, assembly GCA_029030555.1. Lineage (NCBI taxonomy): Eukaryota > Metazoa > Arthropoda > Insecta > Lepidoptera > Papilionidae > Ornithoptera > Ornithoptera alexandrae. The sequence continues at coordinate 12,602,606 of JARDVY010000288.1, read as the reverse complement.
CCTGTTTGAAAAAGATGACAAATTATTTTGTGTGCGATCTCTATAATAACTAAAATTAATCAGTAACAACTTTACTGCAATATAAAGCTTAACGTGTACATTTAATTTAAAATGCTTTTATACTTACCATCTGTTCTCTTGATGTTGATGTTAATTCCGGACTGAATATTTACTGAACCGTCATCCATTTTCGCACCGTTTTATGCACCACATACACTATATAACATTATTTTGCGAGGAACAACAGTCGAAATCGGTTTTAACACATTAGGATATCACACATGAGAACCGGTGAAAATTACAAATAAATTTCTTCACCCAGATTGACAGTTATATCGAGCTAGCTACACACTTCACACTGGAACGTTTGAAATTTATTTTATTAGCGAAAGACAATAGTCAAATCAATTACATTCAAATCTGTTTTGAAACTATAATTTATTTGAAAATTGTTTCATGTGTGTTAAACTTGAACAATAAAAAACTAAGAACGTTTTAAAATATTTCGGTTAAAGTACGAAAATCTAAAATTATCAGTCTGAACACCAATGCGTCGAAAATTAACGTTGTATTGCCATATACACGTCGTTCCGTTTTCTCCTCACACCGTCACAAACACATAAAAATTTTTTTAATAAAAAATATTTTATTAATAGACTTTTTAAACATTTAAAAAAACAATTTAATCGTCATTATTGTAAATCTCTGTAAATGTATTGCTTTCATAGAATTTTAAAAACGTTACTAGAAACCATAGACAAAAACTGCCGTTTTAAATTTATTATTTTAACTAATTTTAATTAAAAAAAATATTTTATATGATTCTTAAATAATTACAAAATTACAATATTTTATATGCATTCGATAATCAATTTTTTTAATATTATTTCTCATTTATTCAATAATTAAGGATTTCGAGAAATGGAATTAGATCAGCTTGTATCGCATTCGCATATGACAATTGATAGTCAATCAAATTATAGCGTTTAGGTCGCGTTTAGATAAAATTTAAAACGGTAATAGCGAAATGAATAGTGAATTGAAACTGTCACATAAAGCGAAGAAACGTATCAAAGAAGTTAAAAGAAAAGCCAGGCCTGGTAAGAAATACTTTCTAAATAAAAACGTTTTAATAATAACGGTATGGAAAGTCTGCTATTGTTTTACGGTTTCGAATGATTTATTTCTATGTAAGCATTATAAACTATTGTTTGATTTGTTTTTCAATGTATATTTAAATAATGAATATAACAAAAAACGTACTTATAACCGAAGCCTTCTAGAACTATCTCTGAATGTCATGCATTTTCAACGACCTCGAGATTCCCCTCCCTATTAAAACAACCATTAGCGGCATAATTTACATGGTTGTATTTGACCAATTTATCATATTCTGTATCTTGTAGTCAAGTTATATTTATCGCAATGATAAGGATATGTATTCGATTATGTCCTGTTTCAGAGCTCATTGACAAACATCAATGGACAGCTTTAAAATATGCAGGAAATTTTGAAGAATTCCTAAAGTGTAATGACAATGTGGACCGAATTAATATTAATGAAGTCCCTCAGAATGAATTTATAGATAAATATGAAAAGATTTATAAACCAGTAGTAATAACCAATGTACAGACAAATTGGAGGGCCAATCATAAGTGGACCCTTGACAGACTTGCCAAAAAGTACCGTAACCAAAAATTTAAATGTGGCGAGGATAATGAAGGTTATAGTGTTAAGATGAAAATGAAATATTACATAGAATACATGAGGACCACTACTGATGACAGTCCCCTATATATTTTTGATAGTAGTTTTGGTGAACACCCTAGAAGAAAAAAGCTTTTAGAAGACTATGAGGTTCCCCAGTATTTCAGAGATGACTTATTTAAATATTGTGGGGAAGAAAGAAGGCCACCATACCGCTGGTTTGTTATGGGACCCCAAAGATCAGGCACTGGGATACATATAGATCCACTGGGCACTAGTGCTTGGAATGCTCTAGTCTTTGGCCATAAACGATGGTGTTTGTTTCCCACACAAACACCCAGAGAGCTAATTAAAGTAACTGGGGCAATGGGTGGCAAACAAAGGGATGAAGCTATCACTTGGTTTAAGCTGATTTATCCAAAAACTCAGATGGACTCATGGCCTAAGGAGTATAAACCTGTATGAAAATTATTTTTGTAGTACTATATTGGAAAACAATTATATGTCATCCTAAATGATAAGTGTTCAAGGATGAAGGATTTCTTTAGCACTTAGAATTGAAAATTTTATTTGATCGCAAAGGCAATGGCATTCATTCACCAATCTAACTGTTTTTTGTTGCTTCTAATGTTCATATACTTAATTCAAATGAAATAATTTTATTTATGTTAGTAACATAATTTTATGTTACTAACTAATATTTTAAGATTTATTATATATATATATATTTATTTATATATATAAGATTTATTAGATAACTAATTATTTTAAGATTTGGATTTTAAAGTTTTATTGAATATCTTTTTTACAGGTTGAGATACTTCAGAAGCCTGGTGAAACAGTATTTGTCCCAGGTGGCTGGTGGCACGTTGTTCTAAATTTAGATGATACAGTGGCAGTGACACAAAACTTTTGCAGTCGCACCAACTTTCCTGTTGTCTGGCACAAAACAGTCCGTGGACGTCCTAAGCTGTCTAAAAAGTGGATTAAAACTCTTGAAAGTAAAGAACATGAACTTTATAAAATTGCAAGCAGCATGGACTTGAACCAGAGCACTGGAGTGGCATCAGATAGTTCATCAAATAGTAGCTCTTCTAGTAGTGATAGTGACAGCAGTTCATCAAATAGCTCTAGTGAAGAAGACAGTGGACAAGAGAGCATCACTGCACACAAAAAGAAAAGAAAAAGGAAAGTTTAAAAAAGATAATAACAAAAATAAAAGCAATATCAAAGTGCACCAAATGTTTAAAATGTATTGAGTTATGGTCACATATATTTAATAAGCCTTTTTTGTATTACTAGTATAAAATTTAAGTTTTAAACATTGTTGTTTCCTGAATAGTAAACAATATATTTTTTGTTAACAAACATTTTAATAAATATCAGTATTGTCGTAAATCTTTATTTTAGTTTGTCAATCTCCACTTGTGTATTAGAGACGAATTAGTTTTTTTTTTTTTTGTTTTACGTAGGGGAAATGTCTACGCATACCCGTCCTTGCGGGGGCGAAGACGGGTTATGTCGGAATTGCACCGACTAAAACCCCCACGATGTTCCGCCTCGTCGCCATGATGGCAGGGTCACGGGAATGCATGCACTCAACCGTGACCCTGCCGGCGCTGACCGCTTGCGCAGCCCCACCTCGGGAAGGAGGGATGAACCCCCCCTTTCCAGGGCGCGCCGGAACATACAGCGCGCCCCCTCCTCGACCTCATGCGTGTGCGGGCGACCGGTTCCCCCGAACCTGTCGCCCAGAAGCCATGGGAGCCACTGGAGAAAGCCTCTCCCGGCTCCCCGCGGCGGAGAGATGTTAGGCCCGCCGCTACCTGTCAACGGCCGCGGAGGATAGGGAGAGCGGCGCATCTCAATACGGGCACTCCTCTACCCCCGCGGCCCCACCGCCGCCGCATCGCCAGTGCGACACCGGTTGGCCGCAGAGGGTACTCCCTCCGCGACCCCACCTCGGCTGCGAGGGGCGGCATGAAATGGCCCCTGCAGCCGGCCGCTAGGGCAGCACACAGCCGCTTCTGCGGCCCCCGGCCGCTCCGGTGAGCTCCAGTTACCCCAACTGGTGCTCGAACCTGGAGCGGCCGCTTCGGCCAGCCCTTCGCCGCGGGCCGGCCGGGTGGGTTCCACTTGGCTTCATCGTGTACCGGACCACGGTTACTAAGCCCCTCCGCCACGACAAGGCGAGAACCCGTTGGAGGGGAGAGACGAATTAGTGAAGTAATGCTGTAGGATCATCCAACTGGTTTGTATAGGAAAAACTAAAAATTATAGTGTCTGAAAATAAATTGAAATATTACATTTTTCTTTTCAAAACTAGTAGGTTTAATTTAAACATCCTTATTCGACCACTCAGTCTGCAGTCATAAATTACTTCAGTATATGGCATGTGATGACATTGCATTTATTAATTAAATAGTAATCAATCAAGCAATATAATCTAAATATTATTAGGATATAATAAAAACGGTGAGTTTCATAAATTTTTTTTAATATATTAATTATAATTTAATTCCTATAATATTTTTTGAACGAAATTTATCTTTTATTTGCTTGTAGCAACATTTGCTAGTACTTACATTAGAGTTGGCAATTAGCTTAAATTTTAGAAGTCTGTGGTCTTCGGTAGCCATTTGTTATCTAAAAAGTCTCAGTCACACAACCGAAAATGCTGAAATCGGCCTCTGGAGCTTTAGCCAATGTCCTTAGAAGGTCCTTAATACCAGCAGTAAGGACTAGCGCTGCAGTTCAGGTTAGAAGATCCCATGGTGGTCCCGTAGAATCCGATGAAGAATTTGATCTCAGGTTAGATGAAGTTTTGACGTTATGTAATTGAATTTTCTGTACTGCTTTTATTATTGTTTATTCGCAGATTTATTTAAATAATAATTAAGAGACGGCTTCGCATTATTTAATGTGTAATCTTGCATTAAATAATTGTGATTAAACATGAGCGTCTCTTACACTTTGCTGATAATAATCAATAATGTTTTGCTCTTTACCTGTACTAGGTTTTTAACTATTAGCTAGTGTTATAATTAGTCTTTGCAAATCATTTAAATTTTTTTACGAGATGATTATAGACTAGGATACAAACGTAACTTTTTATATGCACTATATTTTATATATAGATATATAAAATATTTGTATCGATACGTAACAGAGGGTGTGCGTTATCAGAAGTTATTATAATTTCTCAAACTAGTAAGATAATGTTCCATAAAGAGGTTTGATTGACCTATTTTAAGTAACATGGTATTTGGTTAAAGTTGTTTCATGAGTTATGGCTTGGTATATAAAACATGCTATGGTAGAGGCCTCTTATATCTAAATTAAAGTATGTGCAAGTTTTTATAAACTACTGTAATATTTCATATTTTTTACCAGCAAATATAGCTGGTAATATTCCACATGACAAATAACAACCACCACATTTAGTCAAGAATCAAAGATAACATATTAAAAATTTATTTCTGAAAACTAATTAAATTGTTTATTGGTTTATTATTTAATGCCCAATAAATCTAATCCTCTACCAAATATTAAACAAATCATTATAATTTCAATTGATAGAGAGTCACTGCTGGACACAAGCTCTTGTAAGGTAATTAAAAAAACCATTCTTGTGCTGTTTGAATCCAGTTCAACCTGGCATACTGAAAGAAAATTGTTTTTTTAACGTTGATTTTGTTCATGTAGTTCAAGAAAGTAATTTCTTGTTTCTTTGATTTATTTAATAAATAAATCAATATAAAATAATATATAAAACAATTGAAATTCACAAGACGAAATATTGTTATAAGTGAATCCTAACTGATATTAAAAAAAAAACTATATCATTGCATTGTTAAAGCTAATATATCAAAATTTATGTTTTCAGGTATGAGAACTTTTTCAACAGAAAAGATATTGACGGCTGGGAAATTCGTCAGGGTATGAATGACCTGTGTGGTATGGATCTTGTGCCAGACCCCAAGATCATTAAGGCTGCTCTCCATGCTTGCAGAAGAGTGAATGACTATGCTCTAGCCGTCAGGTTCATTGAGGCTTGCAAGAACAAATGCGGGTCCAAAGTTGACGAGATCTACCCATATATAATCCAGGAAATTAAACCCACACTTACAGAGCTCGGCATCGAGACTCCAGAGGAACTCGGCTATGACAAACCCGAGTTAGCACTGGAGAGTGTTTATGATATATAAGGCTACCAGAATTAATCATGTTAAGCTGTAGAGGAATGTGTATTATAGTTTTGTTGTCGACTTTATTTTATTGATTTGTGCAAAGCGCATACCCCTTAGCAAACTTTTTTAGGTTCACCATTTAAAAATCGAACAGCTTTTATCTAATATATTAAAACATTAGGAGAATATTTGTATTGTTTCATTTCATTAACCACCTGTAGTTGTAGTCTTGATAACTCTTTTCTGTGTCAGACATCTTCAGGAACATGATTGGTTTTAGTTGTGTGGGACCTCTACCACAATATCACTACATAGTATAAAACAAAGTTGCTTCCCGCTGGCTGTCCGTTACTATGTATGCTTAGATCTTTAAAACTACACAACACATTTTTAAGCAGTTTTTTTTTAATAGTGGTTCAAGAGGAAGATTTATATGTATCATACATCTATAATATAGTAGAGAAATACTGATAATTTTAGAGGTTTCTAATATGAAGTCGTAAATAAACACATTAACAAACGCTGGTTTACCTTGTGAGCCCTACGAGATGGATCAAACTAATGTACTACAGTATTATACATCTCAAGGAGGAAAATCACTGAAAACTTGCTTAATACAGTGCGCAGTACTTACCGGATGTGGTACCGGAGATGTATTGCTACTCGAATTCCTCTGATACTATCGGATTCACTGTTCCAATTTAAACGCCCACAATTTCCGGTAAAGATATCTGTAGCAATGTCCATTAATAAATCGCAGGCTCAAACTTCCAACGTTGCAGGTGTAGATTTGAGGGTTGAGAGTTTTTCAAATGGCCAATTATATGTCGCTCATTCAAGAGTTACCTCTATAGATAACATGTTTGTAATGTCTAATAGCGAAAAAAGCTGTGAACGTAGTATATAAAGGCATTCTGTAGTATATTTATTATCGGCATTGGACCCGCGCGAAGCCGGGGCGGGTCACTAGTGTATATATATATATATATATACATATTACCTAATATTACGACCTGGTGACGTACCAAACAAAAGAAGTTACATAGGAGATTGTATCGCAATAAATCAACCGTGTATGTAAATAGTTTAATGATCGCAATATTCACACATTCATACAATTTATATTTACAATCACAAACAAATTGGTACTTAACAACAAAATTGTGCTTTACTCCGTCTACGCGTTAGATACAGAACACAATGAACTCTTCGGTGGTGGTAATAATAAATTATTAAACAAAATACGAACTGAACACAGCGTTCAAAACAAAAACAACGGACGCATGCGCGTGCGCACGGCGGTCGGCACTATGCACCCTCTCACTTTGTACTAGGTGTCTATACGTTAATGACTAGCCACGATTGTGAATATCAATTTTATTTGCAGTGAAACTTCGGAAATTATTTCCTAACAAGCTCCTTATAGGGAATATACATGTGCCTTAAATAAGTTTTTTTTTCATTCAATTAAGCTAAGCAATTAAGTGATACGCCCGTCCATGTGGCGCTTGTTACGATGGTATATATAGAGCACCACATTGCGCTCGTCGCTGGAGTCATAAGATGTTGTCTCGTTACCCCAGTAATAGCGCCAGCGCCCTTCAAACCGCAACACAGTATTGTTTGTCGGCTATAAGCGCTGCATCTTTAGACAGACCCAGCAACAGAGATCTATCGTGTTAATATTACATCAGTGTTGCTAGCTTTAATATTCGCCGAACTTTAAAATAAAATGGCGTTTTAAGATGAATAACTACAGCGTTATGCATCAATAAATTTTATCATTTGTTTTCTGTTTTTTTTTTTGAAGAAATTGAATTTACGTAGGCTGGCAAATAAGTGAAAATGTCTATATCAATAGAGGCGGTTGCTTGTTTTAGTAAAAGGACTAAAGCATTATCAAATTATGGATCTCATAATTAATAAATTTTTAAATTTGATTAATAAGTGTCTATGAAATGTCACACGCCAAAATGGCGGATATTGAAAATTCCCGCGTTTTTTGTAATGTTTTAGCTATTTTATAGCTATGTAAATAAATACAAGTACATGTATATTCCCTATTGCGCCGCTTGTTAGGAGCTATAAGCTTTTGTACAGCTGTGTTGTAACTAAATGCTGTGATCATCTGTCTCCAGATCACTTTTGGGCTGTTTAAGTGACAACTACGTTTTATACTAACAGAAATATATTTAGCACCGCTAAGGCTTGTGAAGCAGGCAGAGGTGGGGCAGCTATTGGGGGAACGGTTTAGGGTACCAGGCCAGGAGGAAGAACGCCTATGAGATGGACTGACCAGATAAAGGCGGCAATAAATGGCTCATCATCGTTACCACTCTACGAATGCAGTAGGAAGGCGGCCACCAGAGAGGAATGGCGACGTGTTGTTAAGCTTGCGACCAACACCTGTCGTGATGACCACGACCACTCTGTTAAGAGTGATACCGACGAAGAAGGCTTGGAAGTGATTTTGTAATAATAATAACTTAAAACGTTAAAAATACATTATGTTTAAACCTATATCTGTTATTAAGCCATTTTATACCTGATACCGCTCTCATATTGAGAGTAGGCATGTGCCCCAGCAGTAGGGACGGAAATTGACTGTTTAAAAAAAAAAATATACCTGAAAGCGTGTAGAGTATCCAGGATACGAAAAACAATAGTGATGTCACTTAAATTGCCCAATGTCCATCACGACAGAGACCGTGAACCATATTCACTAAGAGGCAACCCTGCGCGGATATATAATTCCTACACTAAAATAATTTACATTAGATTTAATTACAATATAATTTATCTATCTGCGATGACAATATATACAAAGGTATAATTTTAATTTATGAATAAATAGATCTATGATTTAATCACACCTCGCGTTACGTTCCCACGGGTTTATACAAATTGAGGACTAGATATATTCGCTATGACTCGAGTAGACTAGAATACGGTCGGCGCAACTAATTAATTATCGACATAAATTAAAAAAAAAGAAGTAAACAACAAATGTCCAACAAACACACTTACAATTAGGTTTTTATAATTTAAAGGAATGTAAATCATAATTAATTATAAATAATTGCCTCGTTACAAAATAAACAGAAGCCAAGTTCGGGCACTCGTGTAGATAAATACTTGATTAAAAAAAAATATTGCACAAATAAAGAGCCTCCCCCTCCCTCTCAATATTGCATTTGTTTCGTTTAGCCCCCACTTATGTGGAATTCGTCTCCGTGTAAGGGGTCCCGCAGAACAACTCCTGGGACCCAACCTAACCTCACCTGCTTGTGATGCACCCTGCTAATCAGCAAACGAGGCTCTGGCTCCCACCAACCGGCATTGAGCCAGTATGGCCTGGTCCCTGCGATATGCGGCACAGGGCCGATCGATGTGGCGATCTTTTGGAGAGGCCTTTGTTCAGCAGCGGACGTCTACCGGATGATGGTGGATGCACATTTACATTCAGAGAATATGCACCAGACGAATTCAACACATGGATGGATCTACGGTACCATATCAAAGAACCCGATTTGTTATCAAATAAATAGTGAAAAAAAAAAGAAAAACCTAATTGATATTCAATAAATAATAACATTACTATATAATTACTATTCCACATATAAACGAGCACTATATAGAAATAGTTTGCATTATTTACATATAACAATAATCTGGAATCAGCTCATTATTTTACTATCGTGTGACACTCTAGCAACAGATCAACAGATCTCGCGAGCGGGGCGCCTGCGTCCCGCGGCCCTCTGATCCGGATATATAATTACAATAAAATATAACATTAGGTGCTCAACGATCTGACGATTTGTGAGAGTTTAATTTAACGTCTATTAGGTCGAGTGAAAGAAGTCCAGGGGGTGAAACTGCGCGCGTGTAGCGAAGCGTAGCGCGACTGCACGGCGCACTAGCACACCAACGCACCAGCGCACCAGCGCGCCGCAGCCACCGTAGCAAGGCGCGCTACGTGCATCCAGTACACGTAGCCGGTGGGCAAGGCGCCGCTGCCACCGTAGCACGCCGACGCTACGCGGGCGGGGGCTACACGCGCTCCTGCAGCAGTTCGCCCGGCGACGACACTATCGACATCAGCTAGGAGTCCGTCACCACCACCTCGCGCTCCGACTTCACTTGCTGCGGACAAACGACCTTACTGCTGGTAGATATCTATTACCGAAGACCATCTACGTAAGTACCACATTACAGCCGACGAACATCACTGTGTTCAGGTTCGAAGGGCGCTGTAACTAGAAATTAATGGAGTAACGAGACCCGACATTTTGTCTTAAAGCGACAAACCTCGTTGTTACAGCGCCACGTTTATATGGGCAGGCATAGCACTATCAGGTGTCCATCAGGCTCGTCTCGTCATCTGGTTGAGAAAAAAAAAACAAAATCAGGATAAAATCGCATCAGATGTCTTTTCTTCAACAGAGCGACGAGACGAGCGAGACACCTGGCCATCACAATGTGGTGCTAACTGGAATGATACACACTTTATATTCGACTCCTTAATATATAAGATGTTACTCCAGTCATTTTACATGCTATAGCGCCTTCAAACCGGAACACAGTATTTTTTGCACATTACTAATCGACGACAATAATAGAAGCTGCTACAGTCCCCACCTGCACGTTATCTGACAACAGAGACCTACCACCGAGATCCTTCAGTTCCTTCCGTCGACGACGCTCAACTATGCATCATCATCACCATTTCCATATGTTGTCCGTCCACTACTGAACATAGGCCTCCCTGGATAATGTTATACAAAAGCACATAAGTGTTACCATCGCCTTGGTGAGTACGGTCGCGTCCTTGAGGCTGAGCACCTGCAGCACCTGCGTCTCGCCGCTGCCCTGCAGCATCACCTGCGCGACACCGCCGCCCATCGATATCGCCTCTATCGTCTCGCCGTTCTGCTCCACCTGCGGGCGCACACAGATTATACATTCCTTACACTTCTAGAAATATGTTAAGGAGAGGAAGCTGGAATGCGATCGAGTGGATGAGATATACAGATGCTGTCTACCCTTGGTCAAGTGTCAAGGTACATCAGAAATTTAAGATAAATTTAGTCGACTGTTTTTGTAAATTTGTAGCAAGAACTAAACCTGCAACAATGGTAGTATATAGTCGGTGTTTAACATCGCATTTTCCACATTACCCTCATCATCGTCATCAGCCGATAGACGTCCACTGTTGGACATAGGCCTCACCCAAAGATTTCCATATCAAACGGTCCTGCGCTGCCCGCATCCAGTGTCTTCCCGCGACCTTTACAACAGTCACCATGGCCTCCGATATAGCTAGGCATTTAGGGCCGACCTTTATAGGGGTTCATATGGGGGATGTGGGCCATTTCCTACCACGCTGGCTGGGAGTCAGAGCTTTGTTTGATCAGCAGGATGCACTACGAGCAGGTGAGGTTGACCTGAATCGCCAAGGGAGTGAACCGGTGTCACTAGTGTTGGGCAACTGTTCCCTAATACTCAAGACAGGCAGAAATTCGAATATCTGATGGCCAACCTCGAGAAATGGAGAAGTACTTAAACGAGACAACATTTCTAACTGTTCAGTAACTGGTTTACGGTTACGTGTTACTGTAGTAATTTAATTATCAAACTAATTGAGAGCAACGCGGGACCGATCGTCGTGGAGATCTGTGGTTGAGGCCTATGTCCAGCAGTGGACGTCTATCAGCTGAGGATGATGATGTTTGCGTAATATGTTATAGAGGCAGAATTTGACGCTGCGTTGGTATCAAGGGCATGAACATTAAATAAATAATTTTCTGTATTCTAGTAATTTGTCTAGGATTTGTGCTAACACCTACGATTAAGATGGAACTAGATTATTTTTTTTCCAACTGCCAATTTACGTCCCCACTGTTGAGCACAGGCCTACCCTCAATATGAGGGCGATGGGCCATAGTCACCGCGCGGGCCCAATGCGGATTGGTGACCTCGCACACACCTTAGAATAAAGTCTAATTCATGTGCAGGTTCCCTCGCGATGGTTTCCTTCGCCGTTTGTATTTCGCTGTTGTTACTAACGTTCACAAATGTACATAACTTAAGTATTTAAGTCATTGGCACATGCCGAGATTAGAACCCGCGACCTTCGGAATGAATGCCGCACGCTCTAACCATTAGGGCAGCGAGCTACTGTAATTATTTAACTTTTAACGAATCGGTGCAAAAGCGACAAACAATGGAGATTTCTGATAGCATTTACACACTAAAAACAAAAAAAAATTGAACAAATAAAACAAAGGGACAACAATAACGCGTTTATTTGGCCAGCTCGCTAAAAGCTTCAGAACGCGCTCTTGGGACTATTGTGTCTTTAGGAAAGTTCCATAAATACTTGAAACAGAAATCTATTCAATCTACTTCGCGTGAATATATTTATGTAATTAACAATTCGTTACAGTCTATCCATTAATCACGAATAATACCAGCAGCGCGTCGTGAATGTCACAAAATGGAACAATCAGGTGCCGATACACTACGACGGTGCAAATAAAATTAAAAAAAAAGCGTTTTCTTTCATTAGACTATTACATTAGTTAATGAACCGATTCTTCCGCAGCACGGGGTGGAAGTGAGGGAGGATGTACGAAGTGATAACAGAACTGCTCCATAAATATTAAGACGTATACAGCTAGCAACTATACTACATATTGATTAACAAACAGACGGATCAGTGTCTTTGGACGTTTCCAATGAGGAGTTAACGTTGAGTTATATACACAGCGCGGCCCGCGCGAACCACTTTCGGTCGTGGACAGTCTAAGCGCCTGCACCACCAGCGACGGACGGTGATGAGGAACTAGAGGGACATTAGATATACGAGGCGGTGTCAAACACATCAAAGTCGAACAAAGTCTATAAGTATCAAAGACACGTGGAGCTGTGTCCTCCACCATCGGCCGATAGACGTCCTTAGCTGGACATAGGCCTCTCCCAAAGATGCGCACATCGATCGGTCCTGTGCCGCTCGCAACACTGGATACCAAGAGGCGTCGTTTGTAGGGTTTCATATGAAGGGATTTGGGTCATTTCCCACCACGTTGACCGAATTGGGTTGATGGGAGCCAGAGCCTCATTTGCTGATTAGCAGGGTGCACCGCGAGCAGGTGAGGTTGACTTGGGTCCCGTGAGTTGTTGTGCGGGAGCTCACAGACCAGAAACTTATGTGTGGAGATTAACGTGTGTTTAAAGAGGGTATGTTATGAGAATGTGGAATATATATATATGCGTGACCGCACGGCATCGCTTAGAAGACCACATTCGTAAGGATTTGCGCGAACCGCGTCCATAACAAACATACAAACAAACCGACGCACAAAGCGGTGGTGCTCCTTACCTTAATATTTACACAACAAAAGCATAACACACAAAAGTTTTAGCAAATTGTCATTGTACAAAACTTACAGAGGATTTTTATTATAAAGAGATGAGTAGCTACCGATCCATGTCGTGATCTTTGGGGGAGGCCTATTTCCAGTAGTGGACGTCTATAGGCTGATGATGATGATGAGTAGGATAGACGTCGATATGGCTAAGTAGTTTACACAACACTAAATCACGATATGGGGATCTAACTCCCCATATTGAAACTAATATATATACATTACCTACGCGAATTTACATTTCCCAATAACAATAAAATATTCTATGTAAGTATACTACACAATGACAAATTGCAGTGTAAACAATTCAAATAAACAATTCTACAAAAAAAATAATTACAAGTAACACTCAACAAGCGCTCACAATCAAAACAATGGCATTAAAACATTTTTGGCAACATATAATAATTTTTAAACTTATCATAAATATGTGAAAAACAATAACCATCCATATCACACGTAAAGAGATTTTCTTAAAATTAAATACAACTCTTTAAATAAATAAACAAACAAAATAAATGTGCAAACTAAAACAGTCGAGTCTTTAGTTTCTTTACAAAAAAAAATTAAATAAACTCTACTATAAAAAAAACAAAGCAAACACACAAACAAAAACCATGCCACAAACTATCACAACACAAATGGCTTCTCGGTCAATGGCACAAACTACAATTTCCTTTGATATGTGAATACGACTTTTTTTTAAATTAACTAACGAACATTATGATTACTTGTATAATTGTCAACGTTGTCTTCTGCTTTGTAATAAAGGAGAGAGAGAGCATTTAATTTCTTTTTCATCGACCCCTTACAAAAGTTCGAAAATGAGCAATTTGAACTTATCATCCCTATGTACAGTCCATAAATATAAATATAGGTCAGGGACCTAATTGGTAACAGCCTGTTACCAGTAATAGACACTTCATGTAAAATCAAATAGTAACAATACTTTGTTGAATCTCGGACAATTCTGAAAATTATCTAGATATAGTAATACTATTACTATTAATTTGATCACTAACCACGTCTTGCAACTTGAACTTGCACAAAATATATATATATATCAATATAATAATACTGTTATTTAATACAATATATTATCATCATTGGTAATTATTAAATGTGACGCCATTTTGAAAATTATTTTACCGTATCTCCTCACAAATATCAGACGACACATTAATTGTACAACACTTCCTATTTAATTTAATCAACAGGTATACAATTAGACTATAGTTAAGTAAGTTTTGACAGCTTACCTAGCATCTACATTAACTTTATTGTACTTGTTGAATTTTACTTAGTTTATAAAGTTAAACCGGTAATTAATACTTTCTTTGGTATATTAAGTAATACTCCCGATATATATGTATGTGTTATGTATGTGTTAACGTATGTGTTAACGCGATGAATCCGAAGTAATTTGCTTAGTTAATCGCATTAATATACAAAAATACGATTATACTTTAAAAATCATATATGTAGTGAAAACATATCACATATAGCAGTAAAGTATTTTGATATGCTATTAGTGTTATATAGTAGAAATATTTTAGGAACCCCAAAAACCCGATCAGGTTTTTACCGACCTGTTTATATGGCAAAATATATAACCAAAGGCTCTACTAATATAATAAAGAAAAACTGTTTACGACCCCTGCACTAGTGGCGATTACACAATGTGTTTGGTGATATGATTTAACATCACAAATGTGCACTCACACAACATCAACGCAATATATCTATATGTGAACGCATTTATTTGTGTAACGGTCTAATATACGTTTGTGTGCACTATGATACAGTACGCACACATGCACACGCACGCTGCTATTCCTACAGCTAATGACGAGTGTCTATCCATATGTACATAACGTGCGCGTGGCATGCATCGTGTGCGCATGCGTGGGTGCGCGTGTGAGCGGTCATCCGATGCGTATAAGTGTGCACGAGCGCCGCCGCGTAGCGAGGGCGCTGCGCGAGTCGCGAGCCGCGACCTGCACTAGCGGCGCGACGCACACGCTGCCGTCCTGCTGCTGCATGGAGGCCACCATCGACTGGTACACCGACGCGGACACCGGCACCGTGATCACGCCGGACACCGACACCGGGTAACCTGCGCGATTGTCAACTCATAAACAAACGCTTCACAAGATAATAGTAAAACAATTATAATATAATGATGGATTTCATGGGTCACCATCACTAACATCCGGAAGATGTAACATATATATATATATTAGTTAAAATAATGATCAAGTACTTATAGATATTTTAGCTCTTATTTAATAATTAATGGAGTAGAAGTAGTGTGAATAAATTTTTTGATAACTGATCGAGCTATAAATATCACTTGTAAGATTTTGGCATTGGAAAGGAATTCTTCAAAGTCCTTCTTCCTTCAGAAGAAAGTTACTTCTGAAGTAAGGACATGAATTATATGGGATTTTATACCCATTTAACCACTAATGATTCTGCATGCAATTGTAATATAACATTCTCTGGACTTCCATAAAGATGTACGAATGCAAAGAATGTCTCACCATGTCCATCCTCCCCAGTGAGTATGATTTGTCCGTCGTGATTGAGCGTCGCTTCCGCGACCGCGTTCAGGTCAACCGCCACAGTGCCTTCGCCTTCCAGCGCTTGCACCACGCTGGCACCCTCGCCGCTGTGAATCTGTATCGGAAGTACCATATCACACACACAACCATAACCAGAATGTAAAATTTATTTAAATAGTATGTTGTGTTCATGTTTAATATTGTGTAAATATGATTTATCTGCCACTAACCACTTGCGCGGTGGTGCCGTCGGGTAGCGTTATGATGGAGTTGCCGGGGTCAACCTGGATCAGCGACACCGTGCCGTCTGGATTCGTGATCGTCTGTAGCACGGCCGGTGCGTACTGCGACATCTGCGCATGCGTATAAGCATACAAATTCAGTTATAAATATTAAAATTTTATCCACTTGGTCGGACTTGCATTTTGTGTTTATTACATAAGTTAATGTGTGCTTTACATTTAATGAATCGGTCTACAATATGAAATCCTGTGTGAAGGTCGCATCTGGATAGAGAGTGTGGAACGGGCACAATTTGTCTTGGTTGGCAACTCCCAAAATTCACAGAACTGGAGTACTGTACATTCATAATGTAAAAAGACAGCACAATGTTCCTGTTTAGTAGTATTACAGTAACAGCCGACTAACAGGATCTTCATCTGGTGATAATGACTTAATGAGATGTCAATTTATATCCATCAAGTTGCTCATCCGCCTACAAATTTAAAGATGTTATCAAATAATCGTGTGTTGAAGCTTCAATAATTTGCATCATTTCCTATATCTGTATGAGCCCACTGTCCAGTTACTAGAAAAAAGGTAGATAGTGGACAAGGTGGCCGAAGACGTTGAAGCGTGCTCGACCGAAACACTTATATGTTAACAGCCGGAACACAATGATGACGTTGTGATAATAATAATAATAGATTAATAATATGTGAGTAGAGTAAAAAATCCTGACACTATCTAAACTGACTCAGACAGAGAGGAATGATGAGATGAATATGATTCGTACATCGACGTCGGCCAGGGTCATCTGGTCTATGCAAACTTGCGAGGCGGACAACACGGCTGCCGTCTGGTGAGAGGAGCCGCGCGCACCGCCACCGGACGAGCCACCCGATGAATTGGACCCCGCGCCTGGCATACACGCAGAGATCTACGCGCATGTGCGTGTAGATGCGCGTGCGACGCGGTCCAGGCGTACGTATGTATGTGTGAATGTGTGTATGTGCGTGTGTATGTATGTATGTGTGCGTGTGTATGTATGTATGTGTGCGTGTGTATGCATGTGTGTGTGTGTGTGCGTGCGTGTGTATGCATGTGTGTGTGTGTGTGCGTGTGTATGTGTGTGTGTATGTGTGTGTGTGCGTGTGTGTTCATGCGTGTGTGTATGTGTGTGTGTGTTCATGGTGTGTGTGTTCATGTGTGTGTGTGTTCATGTGTGTGTGTGTTCATGTGTGTGTGTGTTCATGTGTGTGTGTGTGTGTGTTCATGTGTGTGTGTGTGTGTTCATGTGTGTGTGTGTGTGTGTGTGTGTGTGTGTATGTGTGTGTTCATGTGTGTATGTGTATGTGTGTGTATGTATGTGTGTGTGTGTGTTCATATGTATGTGTGTGTTCATGTGTGTGTGTATGTGTATGTGTGTATGTGTTCATGTGTGTGTGTATGTGTGTGTTCATGTGTGTGTGTGTGTATGTGTGTGTGTGTGTGTGTATGTATGTGTGTGTGTGTTCATATATATGTGTGTGTTCATGTGTGTGTGTATGTGTATGTGTGTATGTGTGTGTGTGTTCATGTGTGTGTGTATGTGTGTGGTGCGTAAACATTACCAGATCCAATAGTAGCATTCCGAATGAGGCGTGTACAAAACGAATACAATGTAAAAGAGAAAACAACAACGTTTCAACCACTCAAAATATTAATGGAAATTAATTAAAGAAGGTGAGTCACGAAGGTGTAGTGATATCCATGAGATGGTACTTCTAATTACTCCAATAATTTTACTATGGCGCCGTTCATACTAATGACAAGCTACCTACATCTCTGGTCACTATGACCTGACACCAGTAAGTTTTAATTATCCTAATAAACAGATTTTGCTTCGCGTTTCGTACCGGCTGCGTCTGCGGCTTGTCGTCGTCCTCCGTGAAGGCAGGCAGCAGGTCCTCCCGGCCGTGGTATTTGTAGCAGTTGATCACGATCTGTCGAAGCGCGTGCGTCCACGACATCTGCACAGTCAACGCAGTGTTATCCATGTATAAAAAAGTAATAAATATTAAAACTGACTAACATAGGTGTTGATAATTAATAGGGTGGGTTCCAAACTTGATCCAAATTTTAATTGACAAAAAGTTTAGAATACTTTATCATCATCATCATGAGGTGCCCTCTTTAAACTGATGTTTGGCGATCAGATTGAGAAAACCAATTCGATCCTCAGCTATACTTTCAACATACTCATTACGTATAAACAAATGTAATGGAACATTACCTTCTGCTTTTCGTCCTCTGTGCGAGCGTCCATGCGCACATTGGCCCAGGGTAGGTCCTTGGGCCACCAGGGCGGCCGGGTTGATTCACGCCCCCAGCCAGGCTTGCCGCGGACTGTTCAGCCGAATGAGCAAAATATTAGTAAATATCTCATCATCATCATTATCAGCCGATAGACATCCACCTGTTGGACATAAACCTCTCTCAAAGATTCCCTCATCGATCGAGTAAGGATTCATATGGGGGGGATTATATCTTATAATATTAATTATCTCTTATATATAAAAGCAGAGTGGTGGTCAAATACTTGATTGTAATTTTTTTGTAAATCTATTGCAAGTATGAGCCGCATCCAGCAGAAGACTTCCTTGAAACATTTTTATTCAATGGAACGAAGAGTCGAGCAGGTCGTCATTTTGGCCGTAGATGATACGCTGCTAACAATGTAGTGATAGGACGATGGATATTCCACCACATTGTCATCATTTTGACCTTGATATGTAAGACGGTAAGTCTCGTTACCCTAGCAATTTCACTAGTTACAAAGTTCTTCAAATCGGAAAGCAGTAATGATTACCATATTACTGTTTGGCGGCATAAACTCACCCATGGAGTATTTGAGCATGAGGGGTATGAACGCGCGTAGCTGCGCCTGTGTCATCTTTTCGACGGGCGTAGGGATGCCGTCGATGATCAGCGGCGGGAGCTCGAACAGCGACGGGTCCTCTTGCGGTGGCGGCGGCGCCTGCGGGCAGCCGCCCAGTCCGAACTGGGGCTCGTTATCCCACTCGCATTAAGACAACTCAATAAACGTATTATAATATCACTTAGGATTTAATTTATCACTATTTCAATCACCATCATTTGAATGTTGTCATCATCATCATAATCAGCTGATAGACGTCCACAGCTGGACATAGGCCTGCTCCAAAGAACTCAACATACAGTCAGCATGACCTCTGGAACCCTGGGCATTAAGGGCCATTGTATGTAGAGGTTCATATGGGAGGCTTTAGGCCATTTCCCATCACTCTAGCCCAATGTGGATTGGTAGGAGTCAGAGCTTCATCTGTTGATTAACAGGGTGCACCACGAGCAGGTGAGGTTGGCTTGGGTCCCGTGAGTTGTTGTGCGTGACTCCTTACACCCCTTCTGTACAGATTGTCAAACTTATATTCACATGCACATAAAGGTGGCTTGGTAGTGTTTCCGCAGTAAACATCAAGTTCTACTAAACCCCAACCATTTTTTTATTGTAAAACTAAAAACATTATTAGAATTTATACAATGATCAGATCATGCATAAATATTATACTTAATCTCAATTGATGTTATTACTGAAGAGTGTGAAGCATGCTTGATAAGAAGATTTTGTGTCTTGGAATATAATAATGTTATCTTAGCTGATTAAAAAAAGGAAACTTGGAACTAGGCAGGCAAGTTCAGAAGAATTGCACAACATTCGAAACTACACCACATATAGATCGTTCATGATATAAAGCAAGCCGTTAGTTGATGTGCAACAAATATGGTAAGGTTGGAGAGGTTTGTTATATCTATATGTAATGTATTTCTAACGCAAATTCGTTAATGAGAGCCTACCTGTTGTGCAAGCGCGTTCTCCAGTTCCTCCATGATCATGCAGCGTAGGTTGCGCACCACGTCTTCCAGTGGCTTCGCGCCAAAGACTCGATACGAGGTGTTGGGTTTGCCCGGCGTCGCAACCAGTACGACTGCCTGCTGCCCCACACGTGTCGCGAACTCTTCAATTGTTTGCTGTACAATTACACAATATGTTGCCATCTTTTATATAGTCTCTCTGTCTTCATCAATAATTAAGTCCCTGATTCAGAAATTCTGGTATTAATTCAGAATTATTACTTTTTAATATCACAGAACAATGAAGGGGTTGTTCCAGCTTGTGGTAACTGATGCGCTTGGCTCACAATAAGATGGTGAAATGTTCACACAGTAACACATTGAATTGATCACTTTATAATGAAGCAAGTCAAATGTTAAAGTGACGTGATTGAACATTACCACTTGGAGCCAGGAATAGACCTAGCAGTGGCATCTAACATAACGGTTATTGACACTTCCAGTAAAGCTGCTTAGGTCTTTATAACAGACTGATAGTCAAAGCAACGGTACCGTTGGTTACTATTTAGGAAACTGGTGTCAATCACCATATACTTACCCTAAGTTTTCTGAGTAATCGGTTCTGATGCCTCTTCCTAACCGACGGGTTTGTCTCAAAGGAGTGCGGCCTCTTGCGTTTCTTTGACGACGCTATGGCAGCTGCCGCGGCCATACCTATAGGACCTGGGAACAATAAAGTTGGTTATTAATGAGAATTTAAAACGTTACAGCAAAGTGTGTTATCACTGCATCTAGGATATTCGTGCAATGTTAAGGTTAGAAATATGACGATTATATATTTTCTTATATGGTTTAACTTGGGAACTTGGTTAAAACACAAATTTTGTACTACTAAATATTCATATTATCCAGGGTAAGGCGTCACCACTCTCTCTCTTTCCACCCCCTTGTTGTGCACTTACCGGCTGCGGCCAGTTGCTTAGTGACCTCGTCAGTCATCGCGTTCTTGATGGCATCCGCGCCGTCCTCGTACGGCGAGCCGGCCGGCGACGACACGCACTCGTCCTCGTCCTCCGAAGCCCCGCTCACCGCGCAACCTTCCACTTGCGCCATCTCCTGATAATCAGATTTACGATTACATTCTTTCAAAGCCATATAATGAAAAGGATTTGCACAGCGGGACATGATATCGCACCTCCTCCGTCATGTCCATAGACTCTGTGCTCACGGCCGTATTCATAGCGCCGTAGTCGGTGTCGCCCTCTTCCTGTCGGGACTTCGCCTCTTGTACCATTGGGTTACAAAAGACCTCGTCTTCACGCTTACTTCTATCCTCGCCACCCACTTTAATGGCTATTATGGAATTATGATCTGCGGAATATTTAAGTTGTTTATAACATCATTGTTCTTCATTTGCAGCTTAAAGTATTTGTCTGGTTTTATTTATATTTCTAAACTTGGTTATCACTTAACATCAATATTAAATGATATTAAAGACAAGGAGATGGTAAAGCATGCTCGCTCAGAATTATGTGGCTCTCATATGTTAACAGCAGATACACAGCGATACTGTAATGGTTGCCGATGTACAACATGAAGGTGGTAGCTAGCTAGGTACAAACAAAGAAATCTTACTACCAACCTAATTCCAGCCAGCCATATGACCACATCACTTCAGAGTTGCACATTTTTGATGCTCAGTCATATTTATAATGTTTAACAGTTTAAAAATCAATTGTTGAAATCAAAATAGGAATCTGTGTCAGATTTAACTACCATCTTAGTGCAGCAACTAAGTACACATCATACAACATAGCAGAGGCCTCTGGTTCATTTCTGATGATACATATAATAATACTTGAACACAATTTGATAACTAATTTATAACATCCCTATTACGAAATGGACATCATGTGCCCAAATTAAGGTTATGGTTATGGTTTTGGTTAAGGTTATGGTTTCCTTTTATTTTATCAATGTATAATCATATTTTAAATTCATCAACAACAACCATACTTATTTACTAAATAATAAGAGTATAGTAACTTACTAGTGAAATTTATTCAGGTCTATAAGTGTATCAAAATCATTATGTAAGTAACCATTTAATTAATTCCCAATATTTCTATTTCTAGTCCTAAAGATCCCATGTTGTGTTCTAAAGTCTATGTGACCTAGTGAATTTAACCTTAATGAAGTTATAGGAGCAAAAAAAAAAGTATTTTTTTATTGTAGAGTCATAATGTTAAATATTTTTTTTGTGTGTGTACCTTAAGTGAATAATAATAGCTTTGTGATCATTATAGTCAGCTTATCACCAGATGATATTAATTATGCAATAGTGTTATAATATGAGTATAGAAATATGCATCTGTATATTGATACACTATATCTATCACATTAATCCTTGACAGGAACAATAAATGTAACTTCACAATGATTAATTATTTTATAACTTTTATAAGTTACCTGACTTCATAACTTCATTAACCTGACTTCATAACGTAAATCAAGTAACTATTAATTACCTTCTAAAAACTTTGTAAGACAAGTGACTAATTATGGACAAGACAAGAGTTGTTTGTTTTGTTAACAAAAATTAATCAAATATATTTTAAAATTATATTCAACTTTTCAATAATATCTACATCACTAATAAACTAATCAGTCTTCATATCTTATTTCATTATTATAATCCCAGTTCAATAAATATATTTTTAATCTATTCACTTGTCTATCCATTAGAAAACTACACATTCATAAGAATTGCATTTTTAAATATTTTTTATACTGCTTTAGAATACTTTTCTAAATGGTTTTAAATGTTATATTATATAATGACCTTTGTTTATACAAGTAGAGTATTTATTATAACAGTTTCAAATACAATCTTTGATAAAAAGTTAAAACACTATTAAACTGTCAAAAGCTGTAAATATCAGAGCCAGAGATTATACTTGTGTTGATTTCAACTCTTTTAATTGCTAATATGTATTATTACAAAAGTTCTATAAAGAGTTAAAATGTTTGCTTTTAGTTAAGTAATATCTATTATATAAAACTTATTGAAATCCCCTTAACTGACCTCTGACCTTTCACATTTAAGTTTGAATAATTAGCAAAGAGGTATTGTCTGGATTCAATAAAACATGTTTCAATGTTAAGTAACAAATTTTAAAATATTTAGATTAAATGTTGTATATATTTGAGAAAATAGTCAACAAATTTGAAAGATCAACTAAATCATAAAAATGTTATTTCAAAGTATTTATTTCGTAGCAGTGTTGTGCGATGGGATAGTCTTATAAGAAAAATCAATACTCGTTTCTAATGTATCCAACGAAATAGTATATCCTAGAACCTAGAAACAGACCACTTTTTCCTATATTATAGTTTTGATATCATAACCATTGGGTCATAATGAAAATACGTTTAGTACCAAAATATTGGCTTAGAATGGCACTAAAATCAGAAATATGAATTGCAATATGACGCATATTGTTTCCTGTTTTTGTTTAGATGCAACTTAAAGCGGTTTAGCGCAGCGTAACAATTTCGAAGACGAATGACACAAACTCTTTTGCGGCGGCGTAAAGGATAAGCCTAAATGAATGGCCATCATGAAGGGGTCGCGCGTTCGAGCAGGCCCAGACAGCATAGGAAGACTACGACTGCGTACGCACCTGCGTGATTTGAAACACATTTTGCAATCCTATTAAAAGCTCCGCGAAATTGTTGTGATGTAACCGATTCGAAACTACACTTTTTAGAACTTTTTCACATAGCCGGACACTGTTTTCACAAATTTCACGTAGTGCACGGGGTACCACGAAAAACGCGAATCCTCCATTGATATCGATCGGTAAACGCGACATGTGAGCATTGTACACTCCATATCTACGGGCCGCCATTTTGTTCGAGTCTGCGCGATGTGGTTTTCTTTTCGTATGGAAAGGGAAACTGCCCCTCGGCCCGAGGGGGGATCACACTTGTATTTTCGTTTGTACTAAGTTTATAATGGATGTTAGCTGTTAAAACTCACCCAAATTCGTTGAAAAATGTTAATAAATGTTTATTAGAATTAAAACTCTCTGTTGGAGTAGTGTTGAAGAAAAATTTCAAGTTTATTTTCGAAAACATTGATCATGTCACCAGTGGCGCTAACTATAAAATTTTTCAGAAACTAATTTTGACAAGTGAAATTGTAAATAACTCGGTAGTGAAAATTCATGTTTACATTTTCGATCCATCAGAAGAGCTAGTGTTTTTATGACATAATAAACGACATATTTAAGTTCACAAGAGATAACTTGCAAGTAATAAGTAATCGTAAGTCTCAATTTTATATTAGTACACTTTAAAGTAAATATAACCTTTTCTCCGATATACAAATGTGTAAATTTATTTAATGTTTGTAGGTTAACTTAATTTTAAACAATACTATTGCTTATTGAATTTGAAAACTGCACGCATACTTACATAAATAAACATAGATTTCGAAGATTTATTTCTTTACCCGAGCTTTTAATTTTTTTTTTATGTATAACTAGTATTTTAAAAATTTTGCGATTTTTTTAAAGATATTTCAAATATATTTAATAATATATTAAACGGCACACCAATAAAAATAATTAGTTTCTTGTTATCTTAATAGTTTGATATGATAAATGAAGAGAATTTTTTTATTTGTAATTAACAAATATTGCAGTGTACCAAACAAAATTTCCTGTGAATGATTTTGACTTTTTAGATAATACTTTAATAAAGCTGACGAAAATGGTATCCAACTCAGTTGATGCATCCTTTTTTATTTATTTCATTTACAAAGTTACAATACACAGTGTTAACTCAGTCTGTAAACTCTGCCTTGGGTGTTGAACAACCTACAACAGACTACAAGTAGTTACTAAGCAAATATCAGCTTTCAGTTAGCTCTGCTGATTTCTTATCACAAAAAAGCCATTTTTTATTCAACTTATCATACCAGTGATCACTTATCATTAAGAGTGGTGTAGTAGTGTTATCTTAGTCTGACATTTATTTTTGTATTGTAGTTAGTTGGTTTTGTTTATATGCCGTGCTGGATAATTATGAAATACATAATATTATATGGCTACAATAAAAGTAAATGAAAATAAAGGTTGGGAATTGAGAGGATTTAGGGAATTTAAACAATATAGCATTTTTGGACAATGTAATACCACACCAAGGGTTTTGATATAGTGTGTTTAAATTTTTCTATTGCAGTGATGAAAAATATCAAATAAATATCGTGTACATTGTCCTTTATTGTGTAAGATCCTGTTTTTGAGAATAGCAAATTAGGAAATGAGTTTAAACACATAGATAATAGAATAACTTTATTGTGTCATATTGTATAATTATATCTTAAACTTATATCCTAAATGACTAATTTTAACAACATTACATCATCTGTGTATAATAATGTTGTGATAAATGTAATAACCACTTGACAAATAGTTAAGTATTTCTTTTTACAATGTTTTTTTTTTTAATCTTCCTTCAAATTGCATCAACGACAATGTACAACTGATCTGCATTGTATCACTTTACCGCGGTCTCTTAAATTCACCAGATTCTTCTGAAGAACCTGCAAGTAGATCTCTGGTTACTTAATTTTAATAATTACACTCTGACCACGTTTTACAATTACTGAAGAATATTTATATAACACATATTTAATAATTTAGACACTATTAATTAAAGTAGAGGAGAAAACAATCATTCCATGCTAGAAATTAGTAAAAGTCTATTTGTGCCCAATATCTTACGGAGCCCAAGTCAACCTGACCTGCATGTGGTGCAACAAATGAGGCTCTGGCTCCTACCGATGTGGAAATGTTTGGGGGTGGCCTCTGTGAAGCAGTGGACGTCTGTCGGCTGATAATGATGATGTATTGCCCGTAACAAGTTCCGCAGAATGATAATGTTGTTAGTTACAATTAATAAGATATCATCTTGTCATTATAATGTAGCACTAATAAAGATGGTAATACAACTTGGTTATAGTTGGTAAGGCTTCAAGTTTCTTAACTTCAAGCTGAAGCAGAATGCTGATACCTAATAAAAATTGTCTCGTGCATGATAGATGTATCATTAGTGAAGTAGTATGTTATACGATCGGGGTTAAAGTAAAACAGTATGCGGTTACCCTGTGTACGGTGACAGAAGCGCCCGCGCCAGCCGGGCTCGCAGACGCAGACGCCCCCGCGGCAGGTGCCGTGGCGGCAAGGGCGTGCGCACTCCCCGCCGCGTCGCCCTACCTCGCAATGGTTGCCGCCTAGCCCCGCCGGGCACCGACACTTGTTCACACCCTTGCACCTACCCCCATTCAAGCACGGTATCACGCACTTTGCTGCATCAAACAGATGTGTATATAAACCAAACATGTCTATGGAAATTATGTGGTTATAATAATACATATTGTTGATATATTAAATATTGTTATTAATTTATAATATATAATACATATATATATATTTAACTTACAAAATTCGCATCGGAGTCCGTAGTATCCCTTCGGGCACTCGCACGTGTCTTTCTGTATACATTTACCACCGTTAAGACACTTCTGCGAACATATACCTATAACAAATAAATGGAGTAATCAGTCCAATTGGTATAAGACCATGTAAAGATACGCATACGGTCACCAGTGTCTGACCCGTCGACATTAATGCAAATTTGTCTATTTCAGGAGTGAACATGCTGCGACCACAGCACGCACTGCGCCATGCGCGAAACACACACACGGCCGCCTGGAAGAAGAACCCGCAAGTGAGTTGCTGCAGACCTCATAAGAGTATTGAAAGAGGAATTCTTTTCTTTTATTCAACGTAGCGACGAGCCGTGTGGAACATTCACCTGAAGGTACGTGATACGCCTGCCCATGACGTGGCGCTAGTTAGGATGGTATACAGTGCACCTCATGGATAGAATAGGATGGGCAGTTTACCTCCTATTATTGTATCTTGTTATTATGAGGTATCATTGATTACCAAGTGACAGTTTCAACTTTTCCGGGTCCTGTTTTGACGTACAAAAATTTACTCAAACAATTGTGGCTCAAAAGATTTAATCAGAAAAGAAGACATTATTTTTTTACACCTCATCGACTTGGGAAATCTGGTGGGATTGTGGTATTCAAAACTAACACAAATCTCCTATATTATAGCTGGATAAGATAATTCGCGTGGACCACGCGGGCGAGCTGGGCGCGGATCGCATCTACGCGGGGCAGATGGCGGTACTGGGTAACACGCCTGAAGGGCCGCTGATACAGCACATGTGGGACCAGGAGAAGAAACACCGCGCGAAGTTCGAGGAATTGATCTGCAAGTACCGTGTCAGGCCCACCGTCATGACGCCCCTGTGGAATGTTGCCGGGTTCGCACTAGGAGCCGGTGAGTAGCTCTGAGCTGGTATCAACGTAAAGAAAACTGATCGGACATATTACATTGATGAGGGCCTCATGAAGATTGCAGGGAATCATTCAGTACAGGTAGTATCGGACCGGTCGCACTGGAAATCAATTAGGAAGCCTATGTGATAATGATAATGAAAACAGAAATTTAATTGGAACAATGCCGTAATGTTTAATGAATAGATATTAAAAGAATATTTTTATTTAAAAAAAAAACAGTAAATCAAGCGAACGAGTAACAAAGTTTTAATGTTATAAGTAGAAAAATATTGTCTATAGTTGCATTTATCAAATGAATAATTGAATCGTTTTTAATTAATAAAGAATTTTAAATTAAAACATATTCTTCAATTCATTTCAGGCACAGCACTACTCGGCAAGGAGGCTGCGATGGCGTGCACGGTGGCGGTGGAGACAGTCATAGTGGACCACTACAACGACCAGCTGCGCACCCTGATGGATGACCCCAATGTGGACAAGGAGATCCTTGAGACAATAACCAAGTTCCGCGACGAGGAGCAGGAGCACCACGACACGGGCATCGACCACGGTGCCGAACAGGCTCCATTCTACAAGGCTCTTACCGAAGTCATCAAGACCGGATGTAAAGTGGCCATCGCTATATCTAAAACGGTGTAAATGAAGGACACTACTGTTCATACCAAGGATGCTACTGGGGTATTCTATATGGTACGGAAGAAAGGAGTACCATGTAGAAAATATCCATAAGTGTGCACAGTGCTAGACTATTGGAATATTTATAAAAGCTTATTATATTAAAAAAAATTATAATTAAAAACTGTTGCTAACATTCAATGCCCAGTACATTCTATTCTCCGTTGTACGTACGTACCTCCCTCACAGTGCCGGCCCTGGTACCCTGGCGGGCAGGAGCACAGCCCCGGCGCCGTGCAGTTCCCGCCGTTCATGCACTGCGGGTAGCAGAGCGCCGTGCGACAGTGCTGCCCCATGTAGCCCTCAGGGCACTGGCAGATCTTCTCGTGGTTGCACCAGCCCTGGTTGGCGCACTTCTTGTCGCACTCCGGGTCCGGCCCTGCGACATCACGAACTCTTCTATTCATATATTACTTTCTTAATGTTCACGTCACATAAGCTAAGAGTTGGCCGAAGAAGAAGAGTTTATCAGCAAGTATAATGAAGAAATGATGAAAAATGTTAAAATAAAATAAACAACTGTATAATAATCTAATAAAAAAAGTTATCAAATAAGATATTTTTTTATAATAATATGTATCTACTTAAAAATTAGAGGGGTGTAAGGGGTCCCCCTGAAACAACTCACGGGATTCAAGCCAACCTGACCTGCTCGTGGTGCACCCTGTTTATGAACAAACGAGGCTATGGCTGCCACCAACCCGCGTTGAGCCAGTGTGATAGGAAATGGTCCAAATCCCCTATAAAAACCCCCTACACGTGGAGATCTTTGGGGGAGGCCTATGTCCAGCAGTGGACTTCTATCGACTAATGATGATGATGATGACATGATGATATTAACGTACATTGTCTTCAATAAACAATTTTTTATATATATATATATAAATAATATAGTGTTAATAAGAAGCGAGCGTGTACAAACCTAAAAACGGTAAATTCTGTGAGCGGAGGCACCGCAACTTGGGCCGACCAGCGTACTCGGTGGAAAGGCATCCGGAAAATAATGCATTCAGGTTAATATAACACCATCTCGCGACGTCTACTGTATGGCGTATTAGTGCATCGCGAACAAACGACATTTGACATTTATTGACTGCATTAACTGCACAGTGTCATCGCCATTATATATTTCGCATGCACTTGCTAAAACAAAATAACCGGATACGCATACGATAACCGGTTGTTATATATTTGGTGAAATAAAAATAAATCAACAGCTTTCTTAATATCCACATTCGACGAAGTGATCGGACGGATAAGGACCTGATGGTAAATGATACGCCTGCCAATACCACGCTTGGCCCTCATTAGAATGATTACACTACGCCCCATTGTGCTCGTCGGATTGAGACGAGATGTCAAATGTTGTTTCTCAAGTAAACTAGCTACAACCTTCAGACCGGAATACAGTAACGTTTGCCGACAGAAATAGGCGCTGCGGTGATTAAAACCAACAGATGCACTTCCGCTTAATCATATCGGTCTTCTTGGATCAGGTTGGTTTCCTCACGATATGCTACTGCACTGGTAGATCGAGCTCGATGGGGATCGAACAAGCGTCTCTTGTAGACATATAGTAACATAAGGCCCCCTCATAAGTTAAACTATCACAACTTCCTGTAACATTATGGTTTCATGAATTTTAAGCTATTTTCTTTATTTTTCAAATAAGCGATAAGACGAGCAGAACGTTCACTTGATGGTAAGTGATACGCCTGCCCACAACAATACGCGCTGGTTATTACGATATGTACTGTACCACATTACGCTCGTCGCTTACAATATAAGATATTGAGTATCATTAGCTCAGTAATTTCACTAGCTACAGCGCCTTTCAAACTGGAATACAGTAATGTTTGCATACTACTGTTAGCCAGCAGCAAAACTCGCTGCGGTGGAACCTACCTACCAGCGGTGAAAGCTGTTAGTTTTATTGAGATGTTTATACTATTACGTATTTGATATTTGCGAAGTGAAAATATTCGAGGTTAGAATTATCGATCGGTTTGCAACAATGGTCACTACATTACACGCGCGCCAACGGCTCCGCACGTTCAAGTTAAATAATATCCTATTTCTTCGAAACGATCACATCGAACTTTTATTGTTATGTCTGCGCCGCGAAGTGTAATGGCGTATAGTGTAAAACATTTATTCATTAAAATCGTAAACAATAGGGTCGTAAATGTCAATCGGCGTATTGTTCGCGTGGGACGCGTACACCGGCACACATGTAGTGGTACAGCGGCTGGTGGCTGGTGGTAGCCGCCTCTGCAAATGTATTATTAGTAGCGCAAGCGACGTTCGCGGCAGTTCGCAATGGATGTGATGCGATGGTTTAGTGCTTAGGGCTGCGCCGCGCCGCCCGCGCGTCCATCCACGGACAAAGCATGAGAGGTTCCATTAATAAGCTTTGAGATTTTTTTTTTATAAAATCCTTAATCGAATGTCGGAAGTAAATAGAGAAAATGTTATTAGATAAACCAGCAAAGAAAATTAAAAGCGTTACGCCCGCCCTTCTGTTACTTGTGATGAATTTATTATAAACGGTGTAATCTTTTCTTCTTATTTTGTTGTTACGATCAAAATAACAGAAAGTCAAGTGTTGAAGTGTTAAAAATGCGTGGGCGATACAATACCTGTCCTTTCTAAATACACACCTCTCTGTGCGCATTCCTTCTTTAGATTTAATCTTAGTGGGGTGCCTTTTAAAGGGATGTTGCGGCCGTTTTTGAGGACAAGCCCAATCTCAAAGGTCGCCACACCGCTGTTGTTGCCCAGGCATATCAAGAATATACTGAACTCTGTGAACAACAAACAATTCGTTAACAACAAAGTTACTTTATAAACTGTCTCCGTACTTATGAAGTTGAGAACTGGAAGTCATCATCATCATCATTTCAACTACTGGAAATATATCTCTTGTAATGTGTTACATGAAGCACGGCCTTGCGCTGTTTGAATCCAGTGGCTTCCAGCGATTCTTTTGATGTCCTCTGTCAACCTAGTTGGGGATCTGTCAACGCTGCGCCTTCAGGTGCGGGTTCGCCATACCAGCACTTTAAGTTACCAAACTCCATCGGTTATACGAACTATGTGCACCGTCCTATGCCACTTAAGTCTCGCAACTCGTAGGGCTATGTCAGTGACCTTATTTCTTCTGTGGATTTCCTTATTTCCGATTTGATCACGCAGCACTCCAAGCATCGCTCTTTCCACACCAGCTCAGTTATACTGAACTTTCTTATGAGGCCCATAGCTTGCGACCAAGTTTTGAAGCCGTAGGTCATCACTGACAACACGCACTGTTGGAAGACATTGGGCTTGAGGCACTGAGGTATTTTAGACGAAAAGACCTTGCGAAGTCTCCGAGGGAGCCAGTACTGCTCTTTAAATACAACGTGGGTGTCTTCAAAGTAATAATAAGTTAGTGCGCTTCGCTACTGCAGAGCAC
Organism: Ornithoptera alexandrae; assembly: GCA_029030555.1. Classification (NCBI taxonomy): domain Eukaryota; kingdom Metazoa; phylum Arthropoda; class Insecta; order Lepidoptera; family Papilionidae; genus Ornithoptera; species Ornithoptera alexandrae. The sequence continues at coordinate 12,571,050 of JARDVY010000288.1, read as the reverse complement.
ATCACTACCCAGGAGTACTGTCAAGCACAAACAGTTTTAATTCAAAAAATATTATTTGAAATAAATAGATAATTAACAAATTCAATATAAATCATCGTCATTTTAAACTATCGCTGCCCAATGCTGAACGTAGCCATTTTATGTCAGAGATTCCCCCCCACAGGTTCCCGCCTTGTCGTGGCGGAGGGGCTCAGTAGCTGTAACGCGATACACGGTGAAGCGAAGAGGAACCTACTCGGCCGGCCCGAGGCGGCCGCTCCGGGTTAGAGCTCCTGAGGCCCACCGAGAGCTCACAAGACACGCGCCGGGAGCTGCAGGGGCGGTTTCATACTGCCCCTTGCAGCCGAGGTGGAGTCGCGGAGGGGGTACCCTCTGCGACTAAGCGGTGCCGCACCGTTAATGCGGCGGCAGTGGGGCCGCGGGGAAAGAAGAGTGTATAACGATGCGCCGTTCTCCCTAACCTCCGCGGCCGTATAATGGGTGGCGGCGGGCCAAACATCAGATCCGCCGCAGGAAGTCAAGAGAGTTTTCTCTTTTGGATCCCATGGCCTCTGGGCGATGGGTTCGGGGGTATCCATTGCCCACGCGACTGCAAGAGGTCGAGGAGGGGGCGCGCTGTGTGTTCAGGCATGCCCCCACAAAGGTGGAAAGGGAGGTTTCTTCCCTCCGTCCCGAGATGGGGCTGCGTCATGCAGCCAACGCCGGCGGGGCCGTGGATGTGTGCGAGACCCAGCCTTAAAGCCACGAGGAGGAACATCGTGGGGGTTTTAGTCGGTGCAAGTCTGATATAACCTGTCCTTGCCCCCGCGAGGACGGGCATGCGCAGGCATTTCCCCCACGTTAAACAAAAAAAAATGTTAGAGATTAATAAATCTAACAAAGCCTTTTTTCAGTGTCTCGTCTTCTTGGTATTTAAAGGAGATAAAGGCATTGATTTTATGTTTAACTTTAATTTTATTCTGATTTATGTATATATAAACTGATAGATAAATATGTTTATATAATTGTTATGGACATCATGACCCTTTTAAAGACCCAAAAAACACTTTGTAGTTAAGTCTTGTTATTGATACTATTTTACTATAATTAAAAGCGGTTGTATTCAATACGGATTATTGAGATTGGTAAACGAATTGTAAAGTTGTACCTTTCGGAGCTTTAGGCACCCGCCCCTGTGTCTTAATGGAGAGAACTGGCGGCCTCAGCAGCTTAGGGTCTGAGGATGTAAGTGTGTCGAAGTGGTAGTGGTATCGCTTCTTGGAACGCCACGTGAAGTTCACGTAGCCCACCTCGGACGGTATGGTCGGCAGCTTGTGCGAGAAATTGGGGTCCAGGATGTAAGGGGATATGTGCCCGTTCAGTATCGCGAACACCTGCATTGAGATACCTGAAACGGAAGTTTGGTGAAAATTTTCCACGTTAGTTCGTTTAGGGTTTGTTCAACGTTAGTCTGTTGCTGGAGACAGTCTAGGTAGGAATCCCTGCAGCGCCTATTGCAGCCTACAAACAGTACCGTATTCCGAATTGAAGGGCGCTGTAGCTAGTGTAATTACTGGGGTAACGAGACTTAACATCATATCTCTCAAAGCGACGAGCACAATGTGGTGCTGTGTATATTAACTTAACTAGCGTAACGTTCTTTTGGGTAGCAGTATCACTTACCACTTTACTCGTCTCGACGCTTCGTAGAATAAAAAAAATTAACAATTAAAATCTTGTTAATTTTATCAGTAACTTATTTCAACAATAACTTAATAGTTTTCTATTTATTGTTGTGTGAAAAATCTTTTATTTTAATATTTTCTAATGTAAGCCGTGTTTTTTATAAACGCCGTGCCTTGTGTTGTCTTCGTGGTTCAGCAGCTGACTGCTTGCCGTGTATCGTGGTGAGCTCTGTTTCTATTCTGGAGTAACATGTACAGGAGATTGAATGAGACCACCCTAATATCACCTGCATACTAGAAATCTGTTGTTATAACAGCATTGCTGTATTCCGGCTGACAACATAAGAGAACCAGAATATTTTTGGCGCATTTAAGATAGCGTTAAGTTGAATAGTCGTATTACCGAGAATATAAGGTAGTGCCACAGGAAGCCCCTGGGCATTCCCTTAAAATGTATGAAGGGTTACTAACCACTGAACATCCGGACTTGCCGCTCGTCGATCCACAGCGATATGTCGGAGGCCTGCTTGGCGTCGAACTCCTTGTAGTCGCGGCGGCCGGCGGTCATGCTGAGCGACATGGTGATCGCCACGCCCGCGCACAGCCGCGCCCCAGCCCACGCGGACGGCCACCTCATGCTGCACCAGAAACACTGCAGGCATCAACGGCATGTGATTCATACAGACAAATAAGCTCTACATACCCTAGGTGCTTAAACGTAATAAATAATATTAAAAAAAACTTTCTTAAAAAGAAAGTTGCATACAAGTATAGGCCAGGTCCATCAGCTGATGATGATAGTTTCAAGGGCTTGAAAATTTGGCGGAGGCTGTCTCCTGGCAAACTAGTTGAATTATTGTTATTACAACGTGCACAATGTGCACGAGTCAGTGTTATGGAATTGTGTGTACGGTGTGTGAGAGTATGCAAATATGGAGACAAGAAATGATTTATTGTGCGCGTGATAAAGTATTTACAGAAGGTAGGTCAAGAAGGTATGCGATAACGTGAATTAAAATGACTAAGTTTATTTGTTATCTATATATAATCACAGAGATTTTGAGTGTGCATACCCTTACGCGAAATATCTGTGCACGCTTCTGCTCACACGGCGCCGTGTAGTCGGCCACACACAGAGGCGTGCTCTTCGTAAAAGCAGATAACCACTACGAACTCTATTTTATTAATACATTAACATCGTGATTTTATATAAATACTGGAAATGTCAATAGTTTTTCGCATATGTATATAACATTATTTTCCTGTCCATGACGCTTCATGTGCTATTGCTATTTATAGCCTTTTATTGCTTCCATAGTACAGTGGTTAAACGCTTACCTTTTAACACGGAAAACACTGGTTCAATTACGGGACCAAACCTATGGATATTTCATTGATGGCATGGGATATTATCGAATCTCTTTAGCTGCCACCATCATTGCTAAAAAGCAGTTCTCTACGAGCTTTTTTCTCCTTATTCTAACACAAATAGTCGTGGGCACAATATAATAATTAAATCACAATAATATACAGGTCCAATTTTAATATACCTTTAACTAATAAGGTTGTGCTGGTGAGGATGCTCGTCAGCTAATATTCAAATGAAATGGTAAACTGGTATTCCATTGTTGTATTACACGTGGAAAGAAATACGATACTTTCATAACAACCGGAGGTAAACAAACATACACTAAGTAAACACATTCTTTATTTATTCTTGTTATACAGTAGAAACGTCTTCTTGATGGTGACTGATGGTGCTCATACGACGTGGCGCTGGTTAGGATGATATACACTGCACTATGTGCTCCTCGGTTTAAGCCATAATATTTCACATCTTGTTAGTCCAGTTAATTAATTTGCTCCTAGTTTAGTACATGCCCGATATTAAATCCTAATCTTCCTCTACATCTACCACAACATCTCTCCACTCTATAGCAAGATGCGTTCTGATGAACTGTTTGGCGTGATGCCCACGGCTACATTTCATCATCACCTTGCTCGCCATCAGCAGAGAATTCATCCTCATACTCTTGAATCGCAGTGGTCACGCACGGTCCGGTTCCAGAGATGTTTTCTCCCGAGAACACTCAAATTGTAGAACGTATTGCCTGTCAAGGTTTTCCCTAGGAGCTACAATATTAAGTTCTTCAAAAAGAGCGTGAAAAGGTTTTTGCAGGGTCGGCAGCACATCCAGTAGTACCTCTGGCGTTATTGGCGGTATAAGCTGCGGTTACCGCTCAACATCAGGCGAGAACATCGTGGTAGAGAATGCCTATTAATGTCCATATCTGATACAATCAGACGGAACACATCATAAAAATGAGATAAGAAGAAACAGACTGTTATATAGAAGAAAAGATAGAAAACGGTGATATAGAGTATTAGTAATAAGAAATGTAAAACTTAAACAAGGAAGAACAATTTAAGTGAAATTTTTTATGTATTTCAGATCTTCACTCAGGCGATGCTGTAGAAATGAAAGTAGAGCAGTATGAGAGCGAGAAATACACTGGTTAAAATAGATCGTACTCACTTACACCAAGGTCCGATTTAAAAAAAAAATATTATTTTAGGTGTCGCGTATAAAGATTTTACATAAATACATAATTCAAGTGTAAATATCTTGCTTGAAGAATATAGAAGTTTTCAGATTATTCTTCACCTTGTCTTTTGGTGAGAGACATTTAATTTATCAGTTACTATATATAATATTTATCATCATCCGCCGGTATATGTCCACTGCTGGAAATAGGATTCCCTCAAAGATCTCCACAGAGTTCATTGAGGGGAATTGGGCTTTAATCCACCACGCTGGTCTAGGTTGGTAAGCCGTTAGAGCCTCGTCTATTATTCAGCATAGTGCACCTTATTCCCACGTATTGTTTATAAATTATATATATAGGGTGGCGCAAAAGTAATCCTCCTATCAGAAAATGCTATAAATTTTGCCTTGATGTAAAAAAATTAAAAGACCAAATAAAAATAATCCACAAGAAGAATCAAAGTTTTTCATATTTTTTTTAAATTACATCCAAAAAACATCGGAAGGTTATTTTTGCGCCACCTTGTATACCAGGTATACTTTGATTCTTCTTGTGGATTATTTTTATTTGGTCTTTTAATTTTTTTACATCAACGCAAAATTTATAGCATTTTCTGATAGGAGGATTACTTTTGCGCCACCCTATATATATTTACTGTAGTTGACAAAGTTATAAGCTAGAGTCATAAAGTTGGTAACCCTAAAAGTAACGCGAAACCTAGACTTCATGCTGTATTGGAGAGTAACTGATACTTCGTTGCACAGTGTTAGTTTACACGGTTCTCGCAAAATTAGTTTCACGTGAATACGAATCCGGATATCGGATGCTTTAATTTGTTCTACTTAAGTTTTAGTTATATTTTTGTAGGTTATAATTTAATATTACCACAGTAATTTAAAATAAATATAGCATAACAACCCCAATTTCTTATCCCACTTTTAAGACTTGAATCACTTGCTCACGTAGAGATTTTTTTTATTCAGTTAAGCGACGAGACGAACGGGATGTTCACCTGAGGTCACCGGATGTTATACACTGTGCCACGTTGTGCACGTCCCCTTGAGGCATAAGACGTTAACGCTCGTTACTCTAGTAATTACATTAGCTATTACTACCTCCAAACTGGAGCCAAGTACACTTTGTCGGCTGCAATAGGCGCTGCGCTGGTACCCACCTGGACGGTCCCCAGCAACAGAGACCTAACACCACCATATTTATCAATTATATCATAATCCATCACGCTGGTTGGGTGCGAGTAGGCGGAAGTCATATATCCTCGCAAACTTACCTTATTTAAGTTCATCGGGGATCGAACTTACCGTCTTCAGTTCCGTATGACACATTGCCCCCGTATTAATTACTTAGAATTCAAGTTCTCATAGTTTTATTGTTGTTAGAAAGTATATGAAAATCATACAGTTAAATAAGTTTGGATATTTACTTACTACCTTTATATATATGTATATAATGTAAATGGGTTTGTTTGTTCGCGAATCACGTGAAAACTAGTGAACGTATCGACATGGGAACACGAGCAATCGACGCGAATTGATTTGTACGTGGTATAGTCTATTTATTTATTGAATTTCATAGATCACTACATCATTTAATTTCCGATTAACTTAGATATATATATATATATTTATAAACATGTTCATGTGGTAATATTTATGCGGTTGCTATAGTAACGGTTGGTTATAAAAAGTCATTGCGGTTGCGGTTGCTCCCAAGGAATATTTCAGACAAGTTTCGAGTCTAATTTTATAATACGGCCAGCAAAGCGGATGGGGACTAGCTAGTGTGTATATAGAATAAAATATCTTTCCTCATTTCACATAAATATTGTCTAAATTAACAATGTTCAGTTTGAGGGAGGTGACAGGTAAGGGTGTATACATAACACTATAGTAAGTAATGTTCTGTGTGTAATATTTGATTGCGCTATCAGGTGCTGTTTGCTTTGATGATAATGGAAGAAGTAATCTGACTAGTTTCATTATTTACATAAACAATATCTTGAAATTAGTTCCTACTTTCTTTGTAATCATTTTTAGGAAAAACTCTATTCTCGTAATTCCATAGCTACTACACTCTCCAAACTTACACACAGTAAAGTTTGCAGAATACATTTCGATGGTTCTCGTTAATGTTTTAATATTTTTTTATTAAGTTAGTCGGCAATTAAGCTTATCATCATCAGCTTACACCACTCCGATTCCTTTTTTTAGTGTTCAATTTTTTTTTTATTTGAGACATTAAAACCGTTTGTATTATTTCTATAAAGAATCTTCTGACTGACGTATGGATTTTTGTCCCAGTTCAATCCACGTCTATAATGACCTTGTAAGTGGCGTACAATGGTCTTATTAACCGTAAGAAATCGCCCCGGGACAGGGTAGGGATGTAAAAGGTATATATATATATAAAAAAAAAATTCAAATTTTCACAGTTAACATAATTGATTGGTGCGTGGGGACGGGCTCCCACAATGGTGTTATCGTGAGAAACGCCCGCGCTTGAAAACCCGACGACTTCATCAAATATCCCCTGTCAAGAACTAATGTGTACAGCGTTTTTTTTTTTTTCTATCTTCCGCTCCCGATGTCGAATTATACTAACAAAAGGTGTAAACAAAAAAGAGGACACGTAGATCTATCGGCCGGGGCGCGCAACATTTTTGTCTAGACCTTGAGAAAATATTTGAGATTTCGTCGAACATTTTTCGTTTTCATTAAGTACATATAAATATTTATTCAGCGATTGAACCAATCGGCGTGAAGATCCTTGAAGGAGGAGTATGATCTCTTCCGACTACCTGTGTGTAAAAGATACAAATATTCAATTTTGTAATTGTTGTCTTTGTAACAAATATTGTATACGTGAATAACGAATAAATAAATCATATATTTTCTTACTACAATGACCTCGATAACACATAGTGGTAAATGTCTATGAATCCGTGTGGTGAAGAATCATCAGATCACTGCTCATATATTGAGAGCATTTTTGGTATCATCATTACCAGTCGACAGACGTCCACTGCTGGACATGCGCCTTCCCCAAAGATCTCAAGGGTGTAAGGGATCCTGCACAACTCACGGGACCCAAACCAACTTCACCTGCTTGTGGCGCACCCTACTAAATAACAAACGAGGCTCTGGTCAAGCCTCATTGGTGTGGTGGGAAATGACCCAAAACCCCCATATGAACCCTTACATACGACAGCCTCTAGTGCCAGCGATACCGGGGGCGATGCTGACTGTATGTGGAGATCTTTGGGTGAAGCCTATATCCAGCAGTGGACCTCTATCGGCTGAGGATGACGATGATGAAAGATCTCCACATCAATCGATCCTGCGCTGCCCGCATCCAGCTGCTTCCCACAACCTTCACCAGATTGTAGGGCCACCTGGTGGGGGGCGTGCCAACACTACGTCTTGCGGTACGCGGCCGTCATTGGGGGACCTTGGGCCCAATCGGATGTTAATCCTTCGAGCGACGTGTCCTGCCCATTGCTATTTGAAGTTAGCAATCTTTTGGACTGTCGGTGACCTTAGTTCTCGTGCGGACCTCCTCATTTCTAATTTAATTAGGCAGGGAAACACACACACCCCCCGGGAAATAATATAGAAAATTACTATTTTGTCTATGGCGTCATTACTTCACTACTACTTCAATACTGAAAAGAGTGATGATCACATACAAAACGACATTAAACGCGTACAGTAAATATGATCAAATGTTTTATTTATCTAAACGTTAAGTTATTTTAGTACTTTATCAATTGTAGCTTAAAAAAGATCGCGGCGCACTTATCGCACTACAAGTAAACATAGCTTACCACAAGCGACCCGCGCTCGTTCACAGATAACCTATAATTAGTGTTAAACTACAGTTTTTATTATCGTCATTATAAACTACGCAACTGATTAAACAGAAGAATACTTATATCTATGTCTGTGAAATGTATGTCTTAAGAGTCCAGAGGATTCTGGGAAAGCTCGCTTCACCTTCAGCGTCATTCACTTGACAACATTGGATTCACATTTCTCGATTTTGCACATGTGAAATGAAGTGTTAGCTAAAATTCTATTAAAAATGAAGGATTTCTTTTCGTTCTAATTATTTAGAGCGTTTGATCTTAAATTGATCATAACACCCTCGTAGTAATTATAACAATGATCTCCTTAACTATATATAATAACACTAAATACGGTTGTTTAATATAATTAGAAAGTCAGGTTTTTTGAAGCAACTTATAATTTCTTGGACAGTTATGTTTGTATACTATTGATCTGTTGTCTACTTAGACGTCTTCCAGCGACGGAAACCATCACTAAAAATAAAAATCATGTTGCCGGATGTATCAGGTACCACCGCAGCGCCTAATGCAGCTGACAAACAGCAGTGTGCAGACATTACTGTGTTCCGGTTTGACGGGTGCTGTAGCTAAAGAAATTACTGGGGTAACGCGACTCAACATCTTATGACTCAAGTCTACGAGCGCAATGTAGTGCAGTGTATACCATCCTAACTAGCGCCACGTTGTTATGGGAAGGTAATTATTTACCATCAGGTAATTGTCCCACTCGTTTCGTCGCTTTGTAGTATAAAAAAAAAACTAGTTATATTAACAGATCGTTAACAATCAATGTCCAGCAGCAGTTGGCATCTATCGGCTGATGATGATGATTAATAATCAATGTTGCAATAGTTATTGTTATGATTAACTTTAACATGACTTCAGCCTTAGTCAAGTTGGTATGTAAATGGAATTCAATTTACTTAACGGTTATCTTTAAATCTTGTTAATTTGTTCTGCGTAGTGACCTTAGCTGGTGAAACATTGCTGTATCTTGAAACTAGGTGCAGTATGAATGAGTTGGCCTTACCGTGGGTTATCTGGCAGCGTAGAAGATATGAACAGTATATAAATAGATATAGATTATATCAAGAACTTATGTACGAGAAGAAAGGAGTGCTCCAACTAATCGATTTTAGGAACATTTATTAACCATAAAGACAAGTTTTTATTATTGAAATATACTGAAAACGAAAACAGATGATAGTACTAATGACACATTTGATGATGAGACGGAAAAAAAATCGATCCTGTTTAAAAAAAATCATTTTTTTAAAACGTTTTATTAGCATTATTTACGTGGGGCGATCACCTGATGGTATGTGATACGCCTGCACATAACGATATGGCGCTAATTAGGATGGTATACACTGCACCACATTGCGCTCGTCGCCTTGAGACATGGGATGTTAAATCTCGTTACCCCAGTAACTTCAGTAGTTATAACTTATTTCAAACCAGAACACAGTAATGTATGGACACTGCTGTTTGTCGGTTGCAATAGGAACCACTTTAGGGACCTACCTAGACGATCGGATGGAAAACAGCAATGCTGTTATAGCGGCAGAGTATCTATATGGAGATGGCGGGTAGCTATTGCGGTTTGGAAAAACCCTTACCACCACTAAACCCCACCACCACTTCTGTGAACAAAATTGAACCAAGAAAGAAAACATATTAGCCGTTGCTATGGTGAAGGTGAATATATTCCTTTTAGACTGCATCATTGGTTATAGCGGGAAATAAACTTAATATTGACAGTACTATTTAGATCTTGGTGATATGATGGAAAAATTCCAAGTGAAAACATTCGGAAATCCCAAAATCCGCTCTAACAATTACCGATACCTTAATACATGGTACACGAGGTGAATTGTACACGATCTGAACAACGAGATAATAACAAGACTACAAGTCTACTTCTATTCTTCAGTATATATCCATATCCTTCTTCAGAGCATAAGTTATATAGCTTCAGCGTTAGAATTAATAAATAATGTGTTAAAAATACCATTGAAGATATGAAATGAAGAAGGACTACATATAAATATTATACTCCTGATTGTAAAGCACATTTTAAAGATGCTAGGGGAGGAGTGGTGGGAAAAAAATATCTCAATATTCCTATGATTCCCGTTGTCATATTTAGGTGGTTAAAAATTATAATTAAATGTTCCAAATGTGTCCTTCGCCGGTAACGACAGACGCATCCTGTGATAAAGTGCGCTGCGAAATGGGAATGACCCCGCGACTTTGCGCCTACGATGCAAAATATTTAAAAAAAAATCACTTAACATGTACCTAATCATACTAAACTGTACTACAGCCACTCTTAAAGAAACGCCGTTGCATATTTCGGGACCTCGACCATAGACTACGAATATATGGTAGAAGATATAAGTAGACTATTCAGACATAGGAATTGTGACTACATCCTAGTTGAGGAATGAGGTATACACCAATTAATATCCATAATAATGTACAGCATATGCAGGCCTGTTTCTCATGAGACCGATGTGCGGCTGGTATCGTATATTTAGTAACTAGTTCCTCGCCCGCTTTGCTGACCCTAATATAGAATTAGATTTGAAATATCGACTTGAAATTTGTCAGAAATATTCTCGCCCGGCGTTAATCTGCCACCCCCGAACCCCATCCCATTATTATTATTATCATTTCATTAAGCGACTAGACGAGCGGGTTCCCCTGATGGTAAACGATAAGTCTGCCCATAACGTGACGCTAGTTAGAATGGTATTCACATCACCACATTGAGCTCGTCGCCTGAGTCTCGTTACCCCAGTAATTAATGTTTGCATACCACTGCTTGGCGGTACAAATAGGCGCTGCGGTGGTACCCACCTAGACGGTCTCCGGCAGCAGAGACCTACCACCACTAATTAACCTTTTAACGCCCCCACAATTCTTTATGGGGAAGGAATTGTATAAAATCCATTCCTAGCTGACCTCTTAATGCCAGAAGCAATATTTCTACAAAATACTGAGTTTATGTCTAATAGTTTTGGAAAGCTCGTGATGAGTTGACGAATCTCTTGATTTCTCCTATATGCAGCATTTTGTGAAATCGCTCTTTAATAACAGCGTGCGTTTTAACAGTTATTCTGTGGATTGAATAACTTAACTACGGCTTCATAGATATAACATTGAAACAGCCCCCTTAATGATCCCATTACTCATACTTGTCCGACTCACACAAACAGAAAAACAACGACGTCATCATCATCATCATCGGCCGACAGACGTCCTCTGCCGGACATAGCCCTCCCTCAAGGATCCCCATATCGACCGGTCCTGCGCTGCCCGTAACCAGTGGCTTCCCGCGACCTTCAGTTGTTAAGTGGTGTTCATGTGGGGGATTCAGACCACTTCCCACCACGCTAGCCCAATGCGTGTAGATGGATAAAACGAACAAAAACGACACTGGTAGATAATTGTAACTGTCTTCTCTTCATGGGTGTCATGGAAGAACCCGTAGTCCGTCATTTCGACCGATATTGTACAATTCAAGCAGCTGTGGTGCAAAATTGAAACCATTATCAGTTGAACAAAAGGGTATATGAGAAAAGGTGCGGCACCCCTGCGCCGCACTTGTTAGGCTAACCAGCTAGCGGTCGGTACCCGTTCGGGAACAGGTAACAAAGTAAAAGGAAAAAAGCCACAGTCCGGCGGACGCTCCCGTCCGCGCCCGGCCGCTGTGGCCCCCGCTTCACCACACCGCTTAATTCGTCCATTTTTAATGCCTTCACAACTATTTATAGATTTACAGGAACTTTGGACACATTTATTTATTAGGGTTCTGTATATAAAATGTGACATTTCTTATAATTTTAATGTTTTTTAAAGATTTACTTCAAAACGCGACTGAAGACGTTTTACATTAGATCAACTGCGAGTTGGAATTTTTTTTTTTAATTTAAAACATTAAATAATTTTATTATTTATAAACACGCATGTTAAGTTTAAATAACTACAAATTAGTTCTTATTTAATAAAAAATATATATACGAAAACCGTGTCCTTTCTAAATCTATTGTCTAGTAGTTTTTGGGCAATGATATCCTTTCAATACTTTTTTTTTACATCAGCCGGCGGGTTTCGGTTTTAAAACCGGTTAACGATGCAATTAACGGTTAAAGAAACAGATAATTAATTAACAGTGAGCTTCGGTCCCGGACGCGGACGTGGTGCGGAGCGAGCCGGCAGTACGCATTGGGACACTATTAATAACACGATGTTTACATCTGCCACATAGAATTGTTTACGTTTTTTTCTCTCTTTAAATTTATCTACACGCTCTCTATGAATCTGTTTGTGTAAACGAATAAATAACAAGGCAAGTTCCTCAATACATTTATGTTATTTAAGTATTTTATTAGACAAATATACGATAAGTAATAATTGAACGTAGATCAGCAGCACATTGTACAGTAGAAATAAACTAAGTAACTTATAAAGGTATACGTTCACACTGTTTAAATGTGTTAAGTGCTGTTGAGTTTGATATTTGCACACGGACGGACGGCTTCAAGAACGAGGAGCGTTCAGAACGCACTCGATGTGTATCGTTAAACAATTAAACATAAGTGGGATCAACGATCTCACCTCATCCCGATCAAATTTCGCGAAGTCAAATTATTATGCGGCAAAAAAGATGTGTCTACCTGCTGTGTGTCCTTCGGAAAAACTTCAATGTAAATCCACTAAGCACTGTCTCATAATTTAAAAGGAATCTAATACACGGACCGCGATCGAAATAATTTTTTTTTTACGAATTAAATCCGTCACTGCGACACATGCACCACAAGACGCGTTCAAATGTACACTGCCAATATTTTGTGACTCCACTACATGGGATAACTTTGTCGCGCCTTATCTTAAGTTCACACGAATCTGAGCTCTACGCCGTTGCCATAGCAGCGGAATGTTTGAACATAGCAGGCTAACAGGACATCGTTTAAGTCGACTGAAAAACTTGCACGAAACTTCAAGTTCAACATCGCGTTAACATTAATACGTAAGTCTGGTAGAAAACAATTGAAAAATATTTTATCTATATTTCGTTAAAGATATTATTTCACAATTTTTTTTTTAAATAGCTGCTCACTTCTTAACATTATTAATGCGTAAATGTATCTCATTCTGTCACATTGAAGAATTAACACTCTCAACAAGACAGCAATATAAGTGTTACATTGATAAAAATACTTTTAAAACCATTAGTTACTGACGATATATCAGTTTTAGTTTTTATTTTATACTAAAATAACTGAGCAATCATCTGACAGACTAACGGTATAGAGATAGATGGTTAATACTATTAATTGTCAAGTCATCTGTTAGCATAGGTATTACTAGACGTTCCTTACCCGCTGGACGTGATACAGAATTAGATTTAAAATTTAGACTAGAAATTTGTCAGAAATATTCCTTGAGAGCAACTGCAATCGCCCCTTTGGAGGAGAGTAGAGTATCGCAAATCCCTTTGGGGAGAGTAGAGTATTGCAACTCCCTTTGGGGGAGAGTAGTTTCGCAATTCCCTTTGAAGAAGGAATTTTGTAAAATCTATTTTAAACAGACCTCTAAACGGCAGAAGCAATATCTCTTGCAAATTTTGAACATTTACTTCTAATAATTCCGAAGATATGGTGATAAATCAATACTTCTTTCTTCAGTCTTCTTTAATATACTAACTTTGCTATATTCTTGTTTAAATATAAGCCGATATTTGAAAATCTCACCTGTACTATGCGGAGTAAACGTTTTAATAAAAAATTAAGTAGGGTAGATGTGCAAAATTTGCTTGTTACTGATGGTAGGTCTCTGTTGGCGAAGGCCGTCTAGGTAGGAGTCACAGTAACTCCTATTTCTACCGCCCAACAGCGATGTTCAAATATTAAACTTCCAGTTTGAAGGGCGCTGTAGCTAATGAAATTACTGAAGTAACGGGATTTAAAGTCTCATGCCTCAGGCGAAGTGCAAAATATGGTGTTGTGTATACTATCATAGCAATACATTAAAATGGGCAGACCTCTTACTTATCATCAGATGATGATCTCGTCGAGAAAAATAGATTCAGTTGATACGAATACTTTAAATATAAAAAATATTTGTTACACATTGTTTTTATATGGAAAGTACTCCTGTAAGGTATAACCCAGTATTGTCTAATATAAAAAAATGTTACATCCAATATGTTTGGGGGTAGGTGAATAAGCGGTTTCAATTCATTCTAATGACAATTGGTAACTATAATTTAATGAATTAGATTTAATACCTCAATGTTCGTGACTACCTCTCCCCAAAACGGTTCTTGTTGCACTTACCAGCTACAGGGGTGCAATAGTCGTGGCCTCGTCGCTCACGCGGAACCCACAAGATTGGACTAAAGAGTTAGGTCTGACCCAAAATGTATGCCAGCTGAACCGTAATACATTTCACTACTGTATTTTTCGCAGCCGGATAAAGGTCAACGGCGTACAAAAATATTCAGACAATTTTGATTATCCACCACCCTCATATTGTCAATTTACTGCCATATGTCCACAAGGCACCGGATGACAAATTTTTCCAGTCACAGCGTCCTATGACATTAGTCAAGGCAGTAATTTCTACGCCAGCGGTCTCCTTCACTTACGAATAAGTACTTGTACTGTGTGTACTTTTTTCAGTCAAATTAATTAGTTATGTGATTCGTCTTTCGCTGAAAACAGGGACGTACGTATGGACAGGAAAGGAAAATGAAAGAGCCGACTCTAATTTCTTAAAATTTATTTTCTATGCAACATAAAAAAATATCCATCGTAGTTACACAATAAATTACCGTCACTTAATCAAAATTAAAACGTTATTCAATAATTCCTGCACCCCTACGCCATGGAGGAGCTTACAGCTTGTCATGTACCAACTTGTTTAAATGCAAAGTATCATATAAAACAACAAAACATCTCCACATTAAAAAGCTCGCTGGGTTAAAACAATTCAGGCCACGGACGCTTCCTGTCGCTTCCCTTAAGAAATCATTAGTCTATGGTCGAATTAGCGCTAAAAATAATTGTTTTTTTTTTTTTTTAACAAATAATACAATATCAACTTGCACGAAATTACGTCTATTTTTAAATCGAATAATTGTTAAGAGATGCGACATGGAAGCGTCCGTGTAATATCGATTTTGTATCGACGTCAACATCGATTGCATTGAACGGGCACAACAATTCCGAGCGATTTACATTCAACTATATAAGAAGAAGAGGGCACAAATGAATTAGTTAACAACATTAACTATGTGGAAAAACTTTTAGACTATTACATACACACTATCGTCACAATATTAACGAAGCTGCCGTTAAAATCGATTTGAAGTGATTATTAACATTCCATGCGAATAAATGCAGCAGGCTTGTGCTCGCGAATACAACCGTCGCCGTGTGACGTTCCATTACTTTGTGACAATGACAAGTTCCGGTTTCAGTTCACGATGTGGGTGACGAATAAAGTAAAAACATTTTGAAATCTACACAGACGCCGATCGGTACAATGAACACACGTTTAATTCTAAGAATTTAGACGAGAAGGCAGTGATATCACCGTAATCAACAATCATCTTTCATTTCCAATGCTAACAAACAGGTTAAAGAGAAACATTTTCTCAACGAACGTACAACAGCTCAGTGTATAAGTGGCGACGATACGGACGCGCATCGAAATCGGCTCAACCCTCCTCTCTCTCTCCCTCTTCGCCGAGTTTTATATTAATATACATATATTTATGAATAATTCTTACTAGAAAATAGACATGATAAAGACTCCTTAACAAATAACTTAAATGGGCTACGACAATAACAGTGCCATCAAATGTAAATATAATGCGATGTATAAAGTACAAACGGTTACATAGTAAGCTCTGAACGAACGAGCGCGGCCCTAGCATCGAGAACACAACGTGTTTGAGGGGGTAGAACGAAATAAATATACAATTGTAAATAATAAAACTCCATTAGTTACCATCATAGAAGCAGCCATTTGAGTTTTAAAAACATTAGTCACAGACTACATCCGGCCCGACGCACAAACGGAAAACATAAATAAACAGATATTTATAAAAATCAACATGGTTTGACCGCGTGGAATGTATATTACTTAGGACCCGACACCTTTCAGGCGAAAAAAAGGTTTATAAGTTAATATATAAGGGAGAAACGAGGCAGTGGCGGGCGGGGAACCCCCGTCCATAAACTCGCCCGCCAATACAATATTAAAAAGCAAAAGTATAGATAATAGATTTATAGATGCGACAAGCGAGCGTTAACTGTCTAAAGATTAGTTAACACTAGAATCTAGCCTTAACACTAATAAGAGATACAAATAGAGATTTCGTCTGCACGGGACTCGGTCCGCCGCTAAAGGAATAGAGGGTACAACGAACGGCTCTTTGCATTGAACATCGAACTGTGCTAGCTGCTTTCGATTATATACTTTCACGTCCATTTAACACGAAACGAGTGCTAAACGGCACTTGTTCACTTGCTTAAACTTTATAAGTTAGCAGATCAAATTTTATTAAACATCGATTAATTATCAATGTGCACAATAGACATATATAACACAAATTAATGACAAAAAGCCTTATTTACTTATTAAATACAAAAATTTTAAGACATAATTATAGTTTACTTTTATATATATATATATATATATATACATATATATATAATGTCAAATGGGAAAGCTATACACGACTGGTGCTATATACTTTTAGGAGATTCCGAATAAGATCTTTCACTAAACATTTACCTAAATAGCAAACAGTTTTAATTTGTCATTTTAAGGGTATTCCGACATAATCATTTTACGAGTAATAAAAAAAAAGCTTTGATAGTAAATCGATTCATTCCAGACCGTATCACCGTCTGATATAAATAGACTATAGTTCTGATCTTTTGACACATGTCAAGGGAATTTAATAGATGCAGGCTCGGAAACAGCGTATTAGCCGTATTCATATTTATGTCAGAAGTGATACGAGGCCAGCTCGACATCATATTTATGTCAGGAGTGATACGACACCAGCTCTTCCGTACGCTTACATTAACCTTAGCAATCACAACATCGAATACATTACTTTCCCCCGTCAGCCATCGCAAAGCACCAACGTCGCCCGGTGGTCAAACTGCCCGGTGTACAAAAATATTTTAGGCTCTACAGATAGTAAAATATAACAATTTTTTTTTATGAACATTCAAGTCTATTTTCATCGTTTTAAAAATTCATTGATCACATGTAACGACACATCAATTTCAAAATAGAAGAAATAGCTGTAACCATTCCCCAAAACTAGCAATGAAAATGACCTGACGCCGTGAATTATTTCTGTAAATATATAAAATATTGATATTTATACTTCATCCCCCAAAACTAGTATGCCTTTAGTGAAATTATGTGCGAGGCTAAACTCTTAAAAAATAACGCTTATTTATGGTCCATAGCGCGTTTTAGTAAATCGAGATATGCATGCGATATAAAAATATTGTCTGACTTGTCAAAACAAATATAAATGAGAATGATTAGCATGTACAAATTGAGTATTTCTTTAATTATCATATTTATTTATTGATTTTTAATCTTTTAATGATATAACAAGATAAATGTATAAAAAAGCGACGTCTGACCACCGGTGCACAGAGCTAACATTTTTCAATTTAATTCAATACCTCCCGTGACAAAAATACCTTCTCTTAAATTCAAACCCCTACCGGATATAGCATTAGTTTACAAATAACTGATACTCATAAGTATATCTACGGGTGTAGTGGGATTTATGAGTGTAGGTATTCTGAAACTATCATACGACGAATACGACCATGTGCCAGATTACGGCGACTATTTTATTACTTAAAATCAGTCTCATAAACAAACAAATCTATTTCGTACAGATCCAGCGGTAAATTAATATTACTAATAAGCGAATAGAGATTCTTCATAGTGAGCCGTTGTCAATCAAACATAATGCGCATGCGCGGATATCGTATCCAATAAAAATAACCTAATTGTGTCGAATCAATAGTCTCCACTACTGACACTAGGTTCCTAGGACCAATCGTATAATTCCCACTTAATATCTCCAACCTGCGTTATGGAACTAATAAATTTTAACTAAAAAAAAAATGCGAATTATACAAGTGCTATGAGCACAGAGTAGATAAATAAATATATTTTTTTTTATAGTTCTGACTCGATGATAGTACACAATGTACGGTCTTTGATAACTTGTCGCACGAATCGATTATCGTTCGCAAAGTGTTGTAAACGATTATGATTACAAGACGAAGCTTCCAATGATTAAGAACTTAAGATATGCCAGGAGACGTTAAAAAGACCGGGGCAGATAATGAACCAAATAGTCAGTACATATCTTTACATAAATTAGACCCGGTGGACTGTGAGCTGATGATGGTGTTAGGGTATTAAATGGATATGCCCTAGACGAGAATATAAATTAACACTGCCGTCTTTACTTCTCTTGAATAGATTTTATATGTGTAGCTAGAGTATGGAGTAACACTCTGGTCCCAAGTGGTCTTGGTGGATATTAATATAATTGGCAGATTTCTCAATCTTGTCTCCTCATATTTTTTTATAGCAACATCAACATCGCGCGACCAGAAGGCGTAGCGTTAATAATAATTGTTAGATAAATTAATAACTGAATTTATATTCCGTCTCGAGTTAATTCCCTTTACCTACAAAACGGAGTCCCACATGTGGGTGGATATAACATTGAATTTAGCTCACAGGTAGTTAGATTGAGCAAAAAAACTAGATACTGAATATTTGTTAACACGTTCCGTGCCACTCCATTAGTGCCTGACTTGTTCAGGTTATTTGATATTTTGACTAAAGATCGATATATTATCATACAATATTTCATTAATACATAAGTAGTTTTTTGTTTAGAGCAGTTATCACATCGTGTACCACCGGCGGTACACGTGGCAGGGTACGTGTTAAATAAACTTAGGTGTTTTATTTTATGCTGCATCTTGTATAATGTTTAATTTTTTAGATGGAAATATAATTTATGAAAATGTATGCGTTCAGCGCGTTGAATGTGACTGCGTGTACCATAGGTGGTACACGTGGCACGGAACGTGTTAAGCAATGAAACTTCTGTAATTACTTAAGCTTTGCGTGTCAAATACAAACAATCAGCGATAAAATAGAATGGCTCTATTTGCGATTGAATTAAGTTTTCTGGTTTGCTTAGAGATCGTGTATATCAAATGGCAGGTTAAAGGATTACTAACATTGGGTAATAGATAATACCTAATATTCTCATAACGTGGGTATTACAATGCAAACTGCCTGTTAGTCTTCCGCGGGTTCTTCGATTTAGACGTATGTGGGCGGTTGTGGGCCGGGCGCGGCGGGGGAGGCGGCAGCGGCTGCTGGGGGCGCGGGTGGAGGCGGCAGCACCCGTGCGCCAGGCACGTACTGCCCGATGAACGAGCCGTCCTCGGTGAAACGACCTGGTGATATTATAAATAGTTAAATAACATAACAAAGGCCCTTCACAAATCCCTAAAGAACATTACCGATTACCTAATCTAAAGTAAGGCAAAGACATTGTGTGGTGAATGACACAAAAAAATAAACGACTTTATAGAAGACCAGAGACAAAGGCATACAACCAGAAACAACTGGTAGTCAAGTTGTCTTTGGTACAAACTTCCTCAAAGTCATCTTTACAAACAAATCATATTTATCCTTTCAGTCTCATACTAATAGAAATAAACATTGAAAATAAATAAATAAAACCAAGAACATTGACATCAAAACGGCAAAAATAAAACTTAAAAAAAAAACAAAACATACCTCATAAAAAAAAACAAAACTGGCTGCTCGTGCATATACAAAAATCAATGGAGGAATAGACAGGACGGAAATAGGTACGTCTAATCTACTCTCAATATATTAAATGCAAACCAATAACATAACGCAAAAAGCTCGTGCGTATAAAATCTACAAGTAGAAAAACTTTCACTCTAGAAAATATCAAATATTTTTACAACCTAATTAGGCTTAGATTAATGTGTACTTAAAGCCTAACCTACAAGAGATTCGTGCAACACTTGCGTTATATATAATGTGTGGACGTGTGAGCCTTTATGAGAACTATTTTTGAAATAGTACTACAAAGACCCTTGGCGCCGTGTTTACTTAAACTTAGAGTACATTTAACAACCAATACAAATTTCTTCCCTGCTCTCTCTATGGAGATTTATTTATATATATATTAAGATGTGATATTTATGAAACAAACAAATCAACATAGCTATGACATAATGGAACTATGACACAGCCAC
The DNA here is from genome assembly GCA_029030555.1 of Ornithoptera alexandrae. NCBI lineage: Eukaryota > Metazoa > Arthropoda > Insecta > Lepidoptera > Papilionidae > Ornithoptera > Ornithoptera alexandrae. The sequence goes on along the minus strand of JARDVY010000288.1, from coordinate 12,550,598 downwards.
GTATGATGTCGCATAAATAATGTTATTTGTTTTAGTTCACAGACAAAGGTATGAAGGTGTGCGGCCTATTATAGGCAAAGGTTAAGGTTAAGTCCAGGGAGGTTTTATAGGGTGTAGGAATTAAACGAGCGTGGCGAAGGCCTGCGAGGCGGAGTCCGGCTGCGTGGAAGCGGGTGGGCGGCGCTTGCGCCCGTACTGGCCGATGAACGAGCCGTCTTCGTTCATACCCGCTGCAAAGGAACCATGCGCACAGTACAGCCACGCGCAAAACAACACAAACAAAACGCATGCACTGGAGATCGAGCATTTGCTACTGTTTATGTTATGTCACTTAAAAAAAAACTGGACAGAATAAATAAAGAAAATGTCATAATTTTCTTCTTGATTGTTATTAAAAAAAAATGTCATTTATTGAAGGTTTATTCATATCATGCACAAAACATGTAAAATTGCATTATCTCCAGTAAAGGCACAATAACGGTAGCTTATACGACAGTGGACAAACATTCAAAGTAACTCACCTGTTTCACCTTCACCATACTCCGCCATAGAGTCGGTGTCGCTTTCCGGGCCGGGTTTGGTGCCGCTACTCATGGAGTGCCTTGACTTGTTGTCCAGTCTGGAATACATATTTGGTGTGTCTATTTTGGAGACTGTCTATTGTAATTTGTACCAATAAGCATACCGATAGTAATTACAAACAAAATTCTTAAATTACGTACATCATTTAACAATATGGCTGTGGATCGTTGGTGCCTGTGATAGGTAACAAACTCGTGTTACATGTCACCAGGCCTCCAGCTCTCGTACAGTTAACATTACAGCATAATTAAGTAAAGATCAAAAGAGAACATCTCTAGTGAGTGTGTATTATGAGCGCACGTGCATGTGTGTGCCTGTGGCGGAATAAAATTTTATAAATAAAAAGGAATGTAACAAGTACTTTATAATCATATGGTTACCTAATAATCTCTAAGAGTTTTCTGTCTCCATGCATGATTGAATAAGAAGCCATTTTTGAACTGTATTTTTTAAATTTGAAATTATTTAGGTAATATATATTTACCATATATATATATACCAATGATACATCTCTGGCCGGTATGTAATGTCCAAACTGCCGTATTTTAATTTGAGTAGTGTTGTAGTTCATTTCTCATGAACATAATGACTACTATACAATGCATAGTAAAGATCGGTAACCAGTCATTTATTTTAGATGCAAAAAGGAAGTGTAATTTGTATGAATAAATCATAATGAAAATTGATCTTACCCAAACATTTCTGATACGTCTATAACGTCGAGTTAACATTTTGTTTGTCTCACTTGACATAGACTTGTATGGAGAAGTGTGTGTGTCGTTTGGAAGACGGTATTTGTGTGCGCAGAGGCAGGTGTACTTACGGGTGCGTGTACTCGTGGAAACCGCCGTCCGGATAGTCTCTGCGGCCGTGCGCCAGCTCGCGGTCATGCACGTCGTACTTGCCGCCACGGTTGCGCCGCACCACACACACCAGCACGAGCACCAGCAGTAGGAACGCGAGCGCGAGCATCACGCCGATGAACCAGCCCGCTGTCGCCATCTTATCGTCGCGCATAATCATGGGCCCGTCTGAAACGCACTCGTGCTGTACTATCGTAACAAAGCTTATCAGCACATTTAAGAAAAATCTAATTCTAATATAACTTCTAGTAAAATTGGAGATTGTATTACCGGTAACGATATTTATAGATTTGTTTAGCATAGTTGATATTAGTATTATATCTCTGATAATAAGACGAACGAGCAAGGACGTTCACATGATGATAAATGGCTGTCCATGATAATGTGGCGCTAGTTAAGATAAACACTGCACCACACATATACACACGCCATAAATAAGCTCTATGGTGGTAATTACTGAAATATTCTTTATATCTATCATGCCTCATTTTCCACCAAAAAGTACTCACCAATAGTGGTGTCAACGTCCTTAATCTCACTGGCACTGAAGTACTCGCCGTCGTGCGCGGTCACCTTAACTTCGTAAACCTGACCCGGCTCCAGTCCAGTTATGATGACGTAATCGTCTTCCGTAATCTCATTAGTCTTCAACCAGTCTGGGTGCCCTTTCAGCTTGTACCATGCGACAAAGTGCGTACCTGGGTGGCCGTCTAGCGATGGTATCCAACGCACTAGGATATGGGCAGTGCCCTCCTTAGCCGGTACTGTCATGGTCTCGAACACAGGTATATCCGGTTTCGCGTTCACCATAGCCTTGGTGGTCTGCTCAACATAATACTTGTCCCCTTCGCCAGCTTTCGTCTTGGCTCTGATTTCGATTCTGTACTTAGTGTTGGGCTCGAGGCCAGCCAGCTTGGCTCGGTCAAACTTCGGATCGATCTCCTTTTTCCTCTCCTGCAGAGGACCAAGAGCTGTGCCAGTTACTTTTTGGTAGTATATTTTGTATCCGGTTAAGACTCCATTTTCTTCAATCGGTTTGTCCCATTTGAGAAGCATGGCTGATGAACCAATAGGATAGACTTCGAACGATTTCACGGTACCTGGTTTACCTTCGGGCGTAAGGAAGCTCAGTACTTCACTGGGAGGTCCATTAAAGCGGCCGTTATAAACTAGGATTCGAGCGTTATTCTTTTTGAAAGGCCTGAACTTTGAAACGAGGGCACTCGATGCGTCAGCTTTCACTAAAATTTCCTTGATTCTGTCCTCCTCTCCATCAGTCCATGTCTGAATCTTGTAGCCTTTGAAGTGCCCGCGCACTGACTCAGGCTGTACAGGATTCCAGCTAAGCAGCGCTGTGGTGCCGGTAGTGACTTGTACCAGAGTAAAATTGGTAGGTGCCTGCAGTGGGGTATCCTCTCCCGACCAGCCGATAACCTCAACGGGTGCTACGTTTGAAGTACCCTTTGAGTTAACAGCGATAACCTATGCAAAGAATACAAAAAAAAAGTTATTCCTTATTCACTATACATACTATAATAGTTTAAACAGCATTTCAACTAAAGTAGAGAAATATCATTATTTATTATACATGTATATAAAAAAGTGTAGTTTGTTTGGGATATATACCTTGATCCTGTAGGGCTGGAAGATGGGCGTGTTGGGTACAATGAGTTCTGTGTCCTGCCAGTCGGTGACCTGCTGGTCGTTCCACGGCTGTCCGGTGATGTTTCGCCGCCACGACACCAGGTAGTAGAAGCCTGGTCCGTTGTGTTCAATTTGGGGCATTTTCTGTCAAATTAATAGCACATTTATATTTTGCGAGCTGATTATCGCCTTTATTGTGTCGGTGTTTAAGCGAACCTGTAAATAAATAAGCGACTCACCGTCCACGAGATAACCATGTTGGTGGGTTCGCGACCTTTGGCCTCGACGTTGTCCGGGTTCTTGAAAGGGACATCAGGCTGCGTGGTGCACACGTCGGAGTGCAGCGACGGCGTCGACGGCCCGATCTTATTCCAAGCAATCACCCGGAAGGTGTAGTTCGCCCACGGGCTGAGCTCCACCGTCCACGAGGTGTCGATCGCAGGCACGTTGTCGCTTGCGACATCCCACGTGTCAGGCGTGAACGTCGTATTGTATTGTATGGAGAAGCGGAGAATGGGTGCTCGGTTGTCACCCATCGAGTGCCAGCGCAACGTCGCTATTTTCTCGTGGCATTCGACGCCGTCCAACGCCGGCGGGTTTGGTTTATCTGTTAATGATTTAAATAAGATTTATTCATAAGAAAATAAGAAAAAGGATGAAGATAGTGATGATTAAAAATTTTCACTGTTTATTGTAAGTAATATCGGTCATTATTCTAAAAACTAAAAGATCTCATATTAAATTATTTAGAACAACCATATTTAATCACATCTTGGTACGCTAAACTATATTTCAAAGGTTATGTTTTTTACAATTGAAGTATGTCAAATTATTATAATTAAATAAGAAAATGGTCTTAATGCTATAAATAATAATTAGTCATGTAACATCAAAACTAGAATAAAATAATTACACAAGTCAAAGTATGTTAAAGGTAAAAACTATGTCAAATCAAGTGTTAAGGCAGATTATAAGTTATTTTGGTTAATTTCTTACTTATTATAAATGTTGATCCATTAAAAACTCTGTTACAGTGTAATATACATTTTCAATTTCTTTTTAAATCTTGAAATATTAGTTTTAGGATTATGCACAAGTCACTTTAGGTTCTAACGTTGTTAACGTCTGCCTGCGTTTAATCTAGGCAAGTCTGTATGACGTGTATGGTCTGTATGTATCGAAGCAAAATTCAAAATGTACAATGTTTCGATTTATTTTTTTGTATTAATGTAAGTAAAAGTAGGGGTAAGGAAGAGAAGTAACAAAGAAATATAAAATAAAAAGTTTATTACGTACCCTGAACGGTGAGCGTGGCCTGCGCGCGGGCCTCGTCGATGCTGGTACGCGCAATGCACGTGTACTCGCCGGAATCGAGCTCGCTGGTGTCGGAGATGAGCAGCGAGTAATCGTTGGTGACGCGGAAGCGCGGCTGCGCATCAAAGTCTATCGGCTGCCCGTCGTTCAGCCAAATGATGTCGAGGTGCAGGGAGTCGTCAGCGTGCGCGTTGCAGCGGAAAGTCGCCGAGGAGCCGGCCGCCACCTCATAATGCTCCGGTTTGTCGGTTATGACCGTACGCTCTGCGATTTCATTGCGTTTACTTAAATGTAATTTATGATTAGAAAGAAAATACTAATTATAGATCTCGGATAGAAAATAAATAATAAAATCTTTTATTACTATCACTGGTTGTCGAAGACAGTCTCGGTAGGCAATGTTGAGATGAGATGTTTAAACGGCACCCGTTTAAACATCTCAACTGGTTGTTATAGCAAGGCGTATCAATTACTATTATATGAACCGTTTTCTTGCTCGTCTTCTCCCTTCATTGTAAATAAAATAACTAAGTTTTCTTACTCGTGTCCATAATACATCTAATCAATCAAATACCCATGGAATGGATTACAGTGATAAATAAATGTTTTACTTTTAACTGTGAGCGATCCGAAAGCGGACTTCTCGCCAAACTTGTTCTTCGCGTAACACTCATATGTTCCCACATCTGTGTAGGACACGTCGCGGATCACCAGGTCGCCGTCCGGGGTGATGTTGTATCTGGAAAATGGGAAGACGTCAAAAAAGATACTTTCCTTATTGATCAATGACTTATCTATACTAGAAGCAGGTATCTCTTGCCGAAGCCTGTGTAAACCATTGCATACTTAAGGTAATGACTCGATGAATGATAGTGATCTGTATATATCTTTACCAAACCCATGACAGAGAAAGGAAGGTAACATTGCTGACTTCCTTCAGAACTCACCGATATTAGTGTAATAAAGGTAGCTTTTAAGTTTATGCGCTTTAAGTACCTAAAAGCTATTCGTATATAGAGTTAGAGTGTAGAGGTGTGCAAGTTGGTTTAGAAAATATATATTACCTCAGCGTGATATAAAAGGCGACTAAAGAGGGAGCCATTTATATCTCCCTCCTGCCGCCACTAGAAAGATTAATGTTCAACGGTTAAAAAAAAATAACTCACTTGCCACCGGTGACATCAACATCGTCACGCATCCACTTTACGATGGGTTTCGGCGCTCCGAACACTCTACACTTGAGCACCGCCTCCGATCCGTCTACTTTGGTCAGGTTCTCAGGACCCTCCTTGATTTCTGGCGGGATCGCTGTAAATAACACACAAATCTATATATATTTATATTTCGCCCAAAAGAGTTGGGTGTGTATCTAAGCACTGTAGGTAGTCAAATTACTGGAGTTAGAAAGCTTAACAATTTACGTACACATATAAAGGGTGTAAGGGGTCCCGTACAATAATTTACGGGACTCAAGCCAACCTCACCTGCTGGTAGTGCACCCTGCAACAACGAACGAAGCTACCACCAACCCGCATTGGGCCAGCGTGGGGGGAACTGGCCTAAGTCCCTCATATGAAAACCCCTATAAACGACGGACCCTGATGCCCGGCGATGCATCGCAGGGCCGATCTATATGGGAACCTTTGGGCGAGGCCTATGTCCAGCAGTGAACGTCTAACAGCCGATGACGATGATGATGATGATGATGTACACATCTTTTATATTTATATTATTCATAGCACAAGCAGAAGTATTACGTATCATCGGGTGATCGTCCTACTCTTCTTGTAAGTTGAATAAACACTCATCTGTTTGAAAAGAGACATATGTTCATTATCAGTCTACAGACGTCCACTGCTGGACATAGGCCTCCCCCAAATATCTCCACATCGATCGATCCCGCGCTGCCCTGAAATATATGTTATACAACTAAAATACTTCCTAAATCGGTTAAGTCTACTATATACGGCAGAGTGGGCTGGACACAACATCCGTACCATTTGTTTCATATTGAGATGTGGGCGAGAGCGGCTGAGTACACATCATAAGGATGTGCCCGATACAATTGACGTATCCTACCGACCGCAACGGTTACGTACTGAGACGTTACATGTAACAGGAGGTGTGGTTAAGTAACCGGTGTCCGATGAGTTGAGCTTCCCGGGATGTGATGACGGCGGTGATTTAGTGAACTGATAGGAGTTTATCATATATACATCTATTAGATATCGGGATCGTTCGGTGGGGAGACTTATGTCGGGCAGTAGATATTTCTTTTTAATCAAGGAAGCGACAAGTCGAGCTGGACGTTCACCTGATGGTAAGTGATACGCCTAACCAAACCAACGTAGTGCCTGTTAGAATGGTATACATTGCACTCGTCGCCTTGAGATATAAGATACTACTGCGGGTACTGTTGCCAAACGGTAGTATGCAAACATTACTGTGTTTCGAGTGGAAGGATGCTGCAGTTAGGGTAACGAACTCAAGATCTTACGTTTCAGGCGACGAGCGCAATATAGTACAGTATATACCATCCTAACTAGCGTCTCCTTGATGTGGGGCGTATCGCTTACCATTAGGTAAACGTTTCGCTCGTCTCGTCGCTTAATTCTATAAAAAAAAACGTTAAGTCCCATAACCCGATTAATTTCGCTATCTACAGCTCGCTTTAAACCGAAACACAGTAATGTCTGTACACTATTGTTTGGCGGCAGAAACAAGAGCTATGGTACCCATCTAGACGGTCTATGGCAATAGTGACCTACCCACCAGTAAATGTTATCAGCTGATGATGATGATAACGGTAAATAAAACTTTGTGTTAAAAATAAAATTAGTATAAACTTTTTATAATAGTGCCCTTGACACCTTCGGCATGTATATATAATATTTAAAAATTATTACTTGTATGAGATTATAAATTGGTTATCTGAATAAATTCAACCCTTAGTTGTCAAAAGTGCATTGAATAAATTCTTGTTATAAATTATGCAATATAAAGGATATAACAATATTAACGGTAACAATAACATGTCGCATTTAAATGTGTAAAAAAAATTAATAAACAAAGTATCAATGTGTGTGTTTGGGACGTTAGTACGAAGGGATCGAGCCCGGGACTAATCCACACCCCGGCGACATCACGCACAATGCATCGATCTCAGGTAAAGGTTACTAGGTACAGTCACGCGAACAATTCATTATAATTAATCCCCTCCGTTTATATTATAAAGGTTGTTATATAAACAAGGACAAACATCATCACCGATCTACTCCAGGACATCGATCTCTACAAATGCAATCCACTAACCAACGTATTTAGCTGATTATTAATAAGTTCACCCAAATTGCTCTGACTCTCTCTTGCACAAACGACTTGCTAACCAGATGGTTTAGCAAAAACTTTACCACCGTCTAAACTTCACCAGTTATGCATACCCGGAACTGAACCAGGGATTTAGTTTATAATATTAAGTAACTAAAAGATGTATTTGTATGGGGGTATGAGTGTGTGATGGCTAGGATGTAAGGAGTTTCGCCTAACATCTTATGGAGCCCAAGCCAATCTCACCTGCACGCGGTGCACCTTGCTGAAGAATAACAGACGAGGTTCTGACCACCCACCAACCCGCACTGGGCCAGAGCGGTGGGCTAAGGTCCAATTCCCCTCAATGAACTCTTGAATATGGAGATCTTTGAAGCACACGATATGGAATCTCGTTTCCCCAGTAGTCTCTCTAGATGCATAGTAATGTTATGACCAGAAATAGTAGCTGCAAGGAACCTTTTTTTTCTTGCTTTACGTGGGGGAAATGCCTTGGCATACTTGCCCTCGAGGGGACAAAGACATTATGTCGGACTTGTACCGACTAAAACCCTCACAATGTTCCACCGTCGTCGCTTTACGAAGGAGCCACGAGAACGCTTTCGCACATCTCTCCGACCCCGGCTGCAACGCGCAGTTTCATCTCGGGTGGAGATACCTCTTCCCTTTCAACCTCTGTAAGGGCGCGCCGGAATATACAGTGCACCCTACTCTCGATCTCTTATCGTCACATTAATTACCCAGAAGCGATGGGAACCACGAGAGAAAAACTCTCTCAGCTCCTTGCGGCGGACCTGGACTTGAGCTAGGAGAACCTAGACGATCTCCGGAATTGGAGACTTACTGTCAATAAAGCCGAATGTTATACTCCGTGTTGTAATATATATTTTTTTTAAAAAAAAACCTCAAATGCTGCTTTTGTGCTCATGATCTAGTGTCAGGATCAACCAGCACATTATACGCTGAAATACATTAGACGTTTGAATACCTACCGCTTTATAATATAACCATGCGGCTATGGTCATTACCAAAAACAACTCCCACTCCAAAGGGGACCACCATTTAATTGCTTCATCAGTTTAACTATTTCATATGCCGTAATTTCCGATTATAATAAGGGAGCCCGTAACTCCTCGATTATAATCTGATGCCTAACCTGTTAAAGAACCATGAGGTAATGTAATCCAATATGAAAACTTTCATGTAATAAAACCTCCTTTCGCATTTACTGCGGCGACCCTAAAGATAGCCGACCCCTACGCAAGAATGTTATCGTCTCGTATACCCTCGTCAAGGGGGAAATATCCAAGGTTGCTGACCGCCGGAGAACACGGGTCATTTCACTTCATAATAGCAATTTTCATGGAAATTGTGTTGCGAGCTATTTCTGTAGATGATATTTTATTTACAGCACAAGTATATATACGAAACTTTTTAGAAGCGATCGGTTCTATTTGAGTTATCATCACATCATCATTCAACCGATGCACGTCCACTGTTGGACATAGGTTTCTTGTAGGTTATTTAGGTACAGTTTAGTAATACAGGGTCGCCCGCACGACGACTCATAGGAGCCAAGCGAACTTCACTCGCTCGTAGTGCACCCTACTAATCAACAAGCAAGGCTCTGGCACCTGCCAAGGTGGTGAGAAATGGCCCAAATACCCTCTTATGAACCTCTACATACGACAACCCCTAATGCCCAGCTGTACCGAAGTCCATGTTGACTGTATTTGTAAATCTTTGGGGGAGACCTATGTCCAGCAGTGTACGTCTATCGGCTGATGATGATTAGTAATCCTATATGCAATGGGATTAAAGCTATCGAGATCATATTGTTAAATTGAAACAGTATTCTCAATAAACAAAAATAAATATTTTTTTTACATATAATTTCTATATCATCATTATCAGCTGATAGATGTCCACTGCAGGACATAGGCCTCCCCCAACAATCTTCGCGTTTATATGGATTCATATGGAGGGATATTAGCAATTACCCATCACGCTGGTACAGTGCAGGTTAGTGGGAGCCACAGCCTCGTTTGTTGATTAGCCAAATTGGTAGATAGATAGAAATGGAGATACTGATATTCACAATAGAACGTATGTACGTACGTTGAATAAAAAAAATTGTATTCAGTAAATAAAATGTTCATATACATAGCAAATAAACTCTGTATGTGTAGTTTTTATAGATTTTTATTTGTATTTCTTTTAATAGCGAATCTCTTTTTATAAAGTAAAAAAAAAATAACTTAACAAAAGTACTTTAGCTACGCAACAATTTCTAAAAGATCAATGAACCGCTTTAATGCTATTGTGAACGTGAGCTTTTTGAAAAGTGGGAAAGCAGATGGTAGAGCACTGCTGCAGCACAGTAAACTATATGCTGTATGATATAGAGTTGTATTCGGATTGCTAACTGCGCGCTAGTATGATTAATAGTAACTGACAGTTGTTGTAGTTTGCGGTGCTGCTGCTGGCTCCACGAATGAAGTAGCCGCCTTTGCTGGTTACGGGAGTAATTATTTCTGTTTGTCCAGCGTGTAGGATGTGCCCAATTAATTTTTATTTAGTTTATCACGTGGCCACTGGATGTATATTCGGCGTGTGACACTCAGGGCTTGCAAGCTATTTCTACCTTTTTTTTTCTAATGGTCAAAATGAATAAACGTATCAGGATGTTCATCTGATGGTGAGACCATACGCCCGCCTTAAATGATGTAGTGAAAGTTATGATTCCACACACTACACCCTGTTGTACCCGATGCCTTGAGATATGAGCGTCATTAGTGCAATAATTTCAGCAAGTACAACGCCCTTCAAACCGGAACACTGTAATGTTCGGCAGAAAAAGGAATTGCTGCAATACCTAGACGGTCTCCGGTAATACAAATCTACCGCCAAAACGCCACACATTCCTTGTATGTTGACGTTTATTTTCATATCATAGAATTCACAGACGCTACTTTATCAGAATCTAAGGTCTCAATAAGGATCATCATCAGTCGATAGACGTCCACTGCTGGACATAGACCTCTCAAAAATCTCCGCATAGATCGATATGTACTCCTTACTTTAAACTATAACTATAGATATGTGTGGTCAGTGGGTGTAAGGCATCCTGCTAATCAACGAACGGGACTCTGGCTCCCACTAACCCGCAATGGGGCAGCGTGGTAAAAAATGGCCCAGATCTCTCATACGAGAACCCCTACAGACAACGAGCCCTTATGCCCTGCAGTTCCGGAGTCCGTGCTGACTGCAGCGCAGGACCGATCGATAGAGATTTTTGGGTGAGTCCTATGTCCAGCAGTTGAAGGCTTTCGGCTGATGATGATGATGATAGTTCTTCCAGCAGTTGATGAAACGTTTACTAATACAACCAGTATTACCACAACAAATTAGCTGGTGTTGTGTAAAAATGCAACATGTGAGACTATTTAATCGGAGAGTAGTTCAGGAACAGGAGTACAGGAGCACGGCTTTTCATGTCGGCTCATTGTTAACTGCGTGCCAAGTGCTTCCGGTGACACTACAAAAGCGCGCGTTAATTGTGGAGGAAGTAAGGCGCACGGCGCCAACTTTGTTCACGTAATTGGATCAGGACGCTGTTACGTAAACTCACTTGATGCTGCGAGGTGGTTGACACGCGTTGGTGTCAACATATCCTCCTCTCTTTATTTTGTTTTTCATACAGCACTTTAGTTTGTTAAAATTGTATGTAATTCGCAGTAACCCACTGGATGCGAACAACGCGGGACCGATCGACGTGGCGATCTTTGGGGGAGGCCTATGTTCAACAGTGGACGTCTATCGGCTGATGATGAGATACAACTTACATGCGTATATATAAATGTCCAGAGATTCATCGACTCATGACGAGATCTCCGAAGTTATTATACGTGAACACTTTTACAAACCTTCTTCCGCAGAGGGCGTTGGGGGGTTACGGTCAACAAAGCGGGCGGGGATCAGCTAGTAAAATATACTTCGAAACCAATAAATATGCTGGATCTGATGTAAATCAATAAATACTAGATAATTAATTTAGATTTTTTAAATTCTCACTTATCACGTATCCATAAATATAATATACATGAAATGTTCCACGACTACTCTGTCAAGGATGATACCGAAGAAGAAGGAGAATAGATTGAATCTTTAATAGCGTTTTGATGAAAAGGTTTTCTTCAGGATCTGACATTTAAAACTTAAAAGAAAGGTACTCACATTGTACATTGATGTAGACGTCTTTGTAAACGTATCCGTTGGAGTTGGTCGCGTTACACCCGTAGTTGCCGGTGTCCTTCTTCACCAGGTCGCTGATGATGATGGAGTTAGCCGTGACCTGGCGGCGAGAGTTGGGTTCCGCTTGCTCTATCGGCTTCCCGTTATGAACCCAAGAGATTTGAGGTTCAGGTGTACCGCCCGCACGGCAGTTGATCACGGCGGTCTCGCCCTCAGCTAGGTTCTGGAACTGGGGCTCCTCGGTGAAGAATGGCGCGGCTGTTGAAGAATGAGGTTATTAGTTTTATGTTTGTTTTTTATAACACTAACTTCTTCTGTATTCTGATTTTGTTTGTGTAGCGGAAAGCACTGGGTAATGTCAGCATCCAGCAGTGGACTAAAAAAGCTAATGATGAATAAAAAAAAAAGAAAATAAAATTTGTTTAAATTTTAAACTTAATTAATTTAATTCCAATAAAAGAGAACTAATTATAGAAAATTTTGCAATAAGATTGAAGACACCTTGTTCTTTTGATTTCGGTGCAAACTCTTCGAAAACATACTCTGTCCCTTCTGGGGGAAATCAGAGATATGTGGAGTTTTGGACCCATTAAAACCCCTTCAGTAGTCAACTTTGGCGTTTGGTGAAGTCACGGGATCTCCATTCGAAACACAACCGCAGTAAGATTAAAGAAACCGTTTTTTTTTTTGAAGTGGGTAGGACATGTTCGAAAAGATATCCTGTCTTCTGGGAGGAGGTCAGAGCTATATGTAGATTTTTACTCACTAAAACCCCCTCGGTGGTCAAGTTCTGCGTTTACAGAGGTAACTCGATTCCGTACGGAACACAACCGCGGTCTCACTAACGCGATGCTGGGATAGCCCGCCCCAGGGTCTGTCTCATGCAGACCCTACCAGCCTCGTGAGTAATTCAATGATCAGAGACCATGTCCAGCCATCGTCCTCCTCAGAGTCGTTTAGAAGGCGATGAGAACCTCCATTCTGACCACCAACGACCCCAAGATTAAACAAATCTAACACACCCCGACCCCGCGAAGGTTGATGATAACCTAGTTATCTAGACACTATTAAATAAAATGTAATTCATCAAGATAACGAATAGATTCAAAAACAATTTTTTTTCTTTAAATGCATCCTTTTATTTTTCATTTAGTCGTTTCACTGTTGACTGGATCAAATGCTGTACTTCTTTCCTACCTAGTCGCTACATCGACAGCGATGGAGAGTAGTGGTGGAGATATCTTAAACAGTCTCTACCACTGCCTAAAGTTATTCTCTACTACGACACAATTACGTAAAACTGTCTTTGGTAATTCCAAAGTTTATTTAAGTTTAACCACTCTTCGTTTAATAGTTTCTTATTACATAGAATTACCAACATGCATTGGGCCAGCGTGGTGGGAAATGGCCACGTCTCCCATATCAATCCCTTAAAACAACGGCTCCTTGTGCCCGGCGGTACCGTACGCCATGCTGATTGTTGAAGACCATGGGAAGCTGCTGCATCGATATGAAGATCTTTGGGGGAAGCCTATGTCTAGCAGTGGACGTCTGTCTGTCGGATCATTAACTTTGAATTGCAAATAGCTATTAAAAATGATGCTGCAAATAATTGCTAATGAATTAAGCTTTAATCTTAAATTCAGTAACTGGATGAAAACCAAAAAAAACCGGAAGTGCACTTCATAAATTATAGTCGTAGACAATTCGGAAACGAGCGGTGGAACCTATCCAACAATTCCCACCAATTAATTCAGCGCGCCACTGCATAGGTCCTCGGCCCCTCCCAGGCATCCTTTTAACCCAGTAACCGGACTCTTGTCCCGTTTTTCTTTATAATGTCAGCCCGCTTCGTTTGCAATTTATTGCAATTTTTTAAGTACCTTCTTGAAATTTACATCCATCATCATCAGCCGATAGACGTTCACAGCTGGACATAGGCCCTCCCCCAAAGATCTCATTGTTGTGACAGGCTGAGCTGGAGAGATCAGTTTTGTTTCAATTCCACCAAAAATAGCCTTAACTTTTTTTTCTTTTAATTAAAATGGCATTTTAAAATATGTAATCTGGGACATATTCCACAATTACGTTCCCCTCAACGAACTCCAACAACAATGTGGAGATTTTGGGGGAAGCCACTGATAATGATGATGATGATGATGATGGGACGTATTTGTGTATATGAAAAATTAATAATACTACATATACGATATTAACAAGTACAATAAATACACAACTTCATCGATTCCTGTTACATTATTGTACAATTTTGATATCAAAAGCTGATAGTAACAATTAAGCAAACATTCGTGTACAGCATTCAACATAATTTTGAAACAAAATTTGTGTGCGTATTGTAAATGAGGATGTACCACGCATCCGTCGTCACACCGCGCGGGCATAAACAGCGAGCACCTACACGGTGTGACACACGGCCGCCGGCTGCGTGAATACATTGAAGTATGAATATTCGACTATAGGTGACAACATATTGTTTGATTGAGTCTTCGAAGTTAGGACATTATTCATTGCAGGCTCACCAGGATCGTTCAGTGTAGAGATCTTTGGTGGAGCTTAAATCCAGCAGTGGACGACTACGTCGACTAATGACTGAACAGATTAATTTACTACAAATAAAACAATTAGCCAGTAGGCGGTTTAATTACAGCAAAATTAAATAGTAAAGGATCCCCGCACAACATTTCGACCGCGTGGTGGGAAATACCCCAAATTCCTTTATATAAATCCCTATCCGATCTAGGTAGGAATCTTTGGGGGATGCCTATGTCCAGCGGTGGACGTCTATCAGCTGATGATGATAAAATATTCATTATTATATTTAAAAAATATTATTGTATTCATTAGTCTATACAAATTAACGAGTTCTGATCTTGTTGGTGTTCCCGTCCTCATACTTCAGCACATTGTCTTTTCTAGTAGGATTTTAACTCTTACTTTCTCTTCCATATATAATTCATTAAAATATAATCCTTGGTGTTCTTATCTTGCGCTGTTTTATGAAGTTGTTTTATGGATTAAAATAGATACTTTATAATATACTTCTTTTCTCAACAACCATCTAAAGAACCCTTGGAACTTGTTTCCTGTTGATACTTTCTTTCTTTATCCATCAACCATTTCTCGAAAGCTTCATCAATTCAGTTTTGAACATTATTATAGTACGTATCTGTATCTAAATTAAGGAAACTTTTTAATTTGTCCACACCTCATCCATGAGCGGTGGCAACTGCACCAAGTGTACTGTGCTGCACTAGTTACATATGTCGTGCGTCACATCGGCCGAAATGGTTTTGTGTGTGGCGTGGCACCGGGCGCACTTCCGCCGCTACTGGATTACAATCGCATACCGCAGTGCGCCCGAGACCCTGCTGCCTGTCGCGTAACCCTGCACCGCCAGCTACCTCGGTCATAACGCCAATACGGTTGCCAATCGATTCGGGAAGACGTACTACTAGTTGAGGATCGAATTACATGTGCATTTTATTGATAGGCATTATTTGCAAGTAACAGAGCCCTTCGCAGGCCTCGACACCCCTCGAAAAAAGGATCCTTTTTTTATTCAACCGACGAGTGGGACGTTCACCTGCTGGTGATACGCCTAACCATAACAACGTGGGGATGGTTAAGAGGATATATACTGTACTACATTGCGCTCATCACCTGACACTTAAGATGTCGATTCTCGTTACCCCATATAATTACACCAGCTATAGTGCCCTTCAAACCGGAACACAGTAATGTTTTCACACTACTGTTTGTCGGCATATATAGGCGCTGTGATGGTACCTTTCTAGGGCGGTCTCCGGCAATTTAAAACAATTGTTAGACGAGAGACGTTCACTTGTTAATAAGTGATACGCTTGCCAAGGGCGTGTCCTCCATACAAGCAAATAAACACTGCGTACCCTAGAGTCCTAAACCTATCTAAATAATAATCTCACAAGTTAACAACTATGAGGAGTTTAAATTAGCAAGTTTATTTTTATGTTTAGATCATGATCATCAGCTGATAGACGTCCACTGCTGGACATAGGCCTCCCTCAAAGATCTCCACGTTTGTAGGGGTTCACATGGTGGATTTGGGGCCATTTTCCACCACGCTGGCCCAATAGTCGTTAGTGGAAGCCAGAACCTCGTTTATTGATTAAGCAGGGTGCACCACGAGCAGGTGAGGTTAGCTTGGGTCCCGTGAGTTGTGGTGAGAGACCCCTTATACCCAAAGGTTAAGTTTAGCAAAGATATTTCGGATGCTTATCCTAAATGAAAATTGTGCTCATATGAGCCGGACGCCTCCCCATAGCAAAGTGGTGCTAATGAGAATGGTATACACTGCACCACATTGTTTACATAACCTTGAGACAAAGTTTTAAGTCTTGTTACCGCAGTAATTTCAATGGCTACAGCGACCATCAAACCTTAACCTTAATGTTTGCACACTACTATTTGTTCATAGAAATAAGAATTGCGTGGAACCTACCACGAGTATCTCCGGGAACTGAGATCTCTACCACCAACAATTAAATCAGATGGTCAAAAAGCTACATAGGCCACTTGGACGAGAATAAAAATTACACTACATTGTAATTTTTAGATAATATCTATAAAGATAGAGAGATTTTTACTAGTAACAACACTGGGTATCCCCTATCAAACATCCTCCTCCTGTTTTGAGATGATATAATTTTAACTTTAAGATATTTAATGAGTTACGGAGTTTTCTCCTTTATAATGTTTCATATAATAATAGTTATTTTGTGTCTGTGATAAAAGAAAAAAAAACGAAATGTCAATTTCTGGAATATAGTGCGGGAGGGTTCGGGTTACGCTTTTGTATGATAATGGATGTTTGTCTCCTCCGCTTTTGTGCCGCCGCCACTCTCTTTAATGGTGTCTCCGGGATTTTTACATTTAAGAGGCTATCGCGTGTTAGACTTAAGTACGTTGAGCGGTAGAAGTAGGTAGGCAAAAAAGTCAAGTGGCTGCCAATCCGTCTTCGCAGGAATACTCATATTCTTTCTATTTTATACAAGACATTGTTCAATCCGCTAACACCTTACTATCTAAATAATCAATTCACATTGATTTCCGATTGCCACAGTCGTACTCTTCGCTCTTCAATAAACCGTTCCTCTCACGTCCCCGTGCATTCCTCTTCATTCTACCAAAACTCCTCCGTTACGGCGGTTCGCTTATGGAACTCTGTACCGAACCATATTCGTATCGTCAAAACCCTATCTTCTTCCAAAAGGCACTTAAGTATCACAAAGTTTAAATTATAAATTCTGTCTAATTATGCTATTGCTTGCCTCTTTCATCAAGTGTTGTATTTTTAATTTATTTAGTGCACCACTATCTTTTTTTTTGCTTTTAGTTCACGTCTTCCTTTCCAATGGGTTGTCTGGAAGAAATTGCTTTCTGAGCAATAAGACCGCCCATTGTACATTTATGTAGTATTCCATATTTTGTAACTGGTGTAAAATAAAGGATAAATAAATAGAGTTCGGTTTTCCTTGCGCACGCACACGCACTCCTTACTCTGTTCTCATCGTATCAACAATTATAACCAAAATCAATTCATACTTTATATTAACATGACATCGCTGACATTGTGTGTGTATTACGGTTGTGTTCGGCTGGATATTGGGCAGGACACTATAGTTTAAGGACCGACTGCTAAAGGGACAATAAGTTCCTTTTTTGCTTGGAGAGGGGAGAGGGGGGGGGGGTTGTAAATCTTCGAAAAATAGCCTACTTCTGAGGTAAGTCAGGATAATGTGAGATTCTTACTCACTAAAATCCCCTCGGTGGTCTGCATCAGTGCATTCGGAGAAGCTTCGGGATATCTTATAAGAACGCACCGGTGCCCCTCTACACTTTGTGTCAGTCAACACGTCTCTAAGGAGCCTAACTCTCTTTTTTTTGTTTCGGCCGTGAAATCTTTGAAAGATACCCTGCTTCTAGGGGGAAATCAGGGTTATGTGAGATTTTTACTCACTAAAACCCCCTCGATGGACTTCATCATTGTAGTCGGCTCCGGGATCTCTTATAGAACGCACTGGTGCCTCTGTACACTTTCTTTGAACACGTCTGAGGAGGGGCTTAACACTCCTAGGCTGTCCCACACAGATTCTCTTGTTAAGCGATAAGGGCTTCATCCTCAAAGCCCGCGAAACTCCCACACCCTTTTAGTCGCCTTCTACGACAGGCAGGGTTTACCTTAGTCCTACTCTTAACAGCCCGAGACTACAGGACTAAATCGATAAGGTCCTAGAGTATCGGACAAGTATTGGCGGTAGTGTACGAAGGCCCTCCACAAGGTAAACCGACGTTATGGTGAAGGTAGGATAACCGCAGATTGCGGGCAACGCTGGACTGATTGGAGTCATCTTTGGCTATGGACTACGCCCATATGAAGTATTCTCATAAGCAACTAAAGAAGTTTCGATTATTTTATTTTTAATTCGCTCGTACTCACCTTCAACGTTGAGCTGTATAGAGTACGTCTGCGCAGTTCCAACGCCGTTGCTGACCTCGCAGGTGTATGAGCCCTGATCCTCGTAGCCAGCGCGCTTAATAACCAGTGTCTTGCCGTAATTGTCCTGGGTGATGCGCTGAGAGGACATGATGCGGGTGCCGTTCTTCTTCCATACTATCTGCGGCAGCGGTCTGCAAGTGTTTGAAACTTTGAGTATCACAAGAATTCGAACTAACAAGCTCATGTCAAAGTTGGATCTGCGATAAATGTTATAAAGATTGTTTTGAGGTCTACAATGATGATGATTATTTTTGATGAGGCCTTTACAAAAAAAAACTGTAAAATTTACAGTTCATACAATAATTAGTAAAACCAATTTTATGTCTGCCTATTATCTATTAGTAATCACAATTTAAAAATTATCTTTCTCGTTGCCTCTCTTTCTTCATCTGTTTCTCCCTCTCTAATAATGCTATTGTAAAGCACTTGTGCTCCCTAGAAGGTGGTATCCCCTCTTTAGGGCCTACCCTATAATAGTAGTAATATTTGATATAAATTTTATATAGTTTAAAGGAAGCTCTAGTACATACATATGTGAGTTAGAATGCTGTTAAGGTCAATTAATATTAAGTAGGGGAGTGTGGTCCGTGTTTAGTAGTAGTCTCGTCTCATCAAGGTCTATATTTAACTGTACTAAGAATTACAAATGTAACGACTTTATTGTTATTTATACTTTATAGATAGTAATTATCTAGTTTTTCACAGGATAATTAGGTCATATAGGTCAAACGGAACAGCTTAGCGGACGGAAGCGTTTAACGGGAGTTAGAACGAACAAAGCGCCCTTATCGCTTGGGGTTACATGCAGCCATGACGAATATCATTCGCTGATTCATGTAACTAATTTCTGATACATGACCGATGCGATTAGGAAACAAGTTTACTACCTAAGCGCTTTAGACGTTAGCGGGTTAAATGAAATGGTGCGTTTCATGCTCGCTTTACATAAAGTACACAAAACACTCCTCATCATCATCATCATCATCAGCCGATAGACGTACTCTGCTGGACATAGGCCTCCTCCAAAGATCTTCACGTTTGTAGGGATTCGGGCTATTTCCCACCACGCTGGCCCAATGCGGGTTAGTGGGAGCTAAAGCTCCGTATATTGATGAGCAGTGTGCACCACCAGCAGGTGAGGTTGGCTTGGGTCCTATGAGTTGTTCTGCGGAACCCCTAAAACACTACAGTGCTATAATAAAAGAATAGTGAATTATAATTTTAACAACATTTAATTAAGTTGGACCTTTCAAAAAATATTTAAAGAAGTGTTCGATGAACGCATGCGCATTTGAGTCATCTCGTCCGTCTATTTATAACAGTGACAGGAATTACGTAATCACTTCCAATTACGTGTACTACGCTACCCTAGTGACCCGGGGTCGAGTGTGATAGTGTGGGCCAGCTTCGTGTCGAAAAATCAATACGTTAATGCACGGGGCGATCAAATGTGACTTCGTTGTGACGTCACACCACCCCGCGATAGACCGCAAAGGTTTTAGATTAGACCTCACTGGACGGAAATTAGAAAAAAAAAACGCTATTAAAGCACTATGCAGTAACTTTGCAGTATAAACTTATTGATGACTTCACGGACAAATAATATTAAATCGGTGATTTCATGAGTTACAGCAATGTGATATATATAATATGCAATAATTATTTTGTGTTGTCAGTGCATATAGTTCCTCACAAGAACCCGCAATGGCTCAAAACCCCCCTCCCTATACAAACTTTCAAACTATGACCCCTAGTGGCCGGCGGTTTTGCGAGCAGCACGGGATCAATCGATGTGGAGATCATTGAGTGAGGCCTATGCCCAGCAGTGGACATCTATCGGCTGATGATGTGGCTATAGTTTATTTACTATGGCTATGGAAATTGGTTATATGGTATAAATATTTAAATGATGTTATAGCACTATATAAAGCAAGTAACTTCAAAGTTTGTAACAAAAAAAAAATCTATTTGACAAAGCGACGAGCAAGACGTGATATGCCATTCCATACGCTAGTGACGTTAGGATGTTATATACTTGCACCACGTTACGTTCGTCAGCTTGAGAGATAATTTATCGTCACCCCTATCAATTTCACTAGCTACAACTCCCTTCAAAGCGAAACACAGTAGTGCTTGAACACTACTGTTGGGCGACTGAAGTAGGAGCTACGGTAGTACCTAAACAATCTCAGTCAACAGAAACATTGCGGAGGAAATCTTCTTGAAAGATACCCTGCTCCTAAGGTATGCGGGTATGCGGCCTGCTACAAGGTTATGTGGAGCTTCTATCTCTTAAAACCCCCCGGTGGTCTCCCTCAGTGCATTAGGTGGGGCTCCGGGATCTCCTACGAAACGCACCGGTGCCACACTGCACTCTAGCTAAAACATCCCACGGAAGAGCAAAGCCCTCCTTAGCATCCACGCTCTGCTACGGCAAATACCAGACCACCGTGCATTTGCCATCCTCCTAAGGCTCGCTTATCGGGTTCTGAAGGCCCTCACCCTCAACGGTCAAGAACCTGAGGACCCTTTTAGTCGCCCTGTACGACAGACGGAATAACTTAATTCTATTCCTGATAGCCCGATACTACAGGGCTAGTCAACAGAGACAAGACCTAATGAAAATTTCTATATATTCCCGACACAAAGGTTTTGAGGGCAAAGTTGTCTTCTGCTCTTACAAGTCAGGCCAAGGACTATGCTGATATCCCGACACTTGAAATATTGATTATATTTTCCAAGGCAGAATTGGGTCGTAGCGCTTTCCCGTTGCAAGTGGTACAAGGTTCAGCGAAACTAGGACACGCGTAAAATTCGCTGGATGCTCGCTAAAATCTGATACTAGCTGGAATTTAAAGCGGCTTAAAGGTTTAACTTAAGTTAAGCTTTTCACAATATGACTGAAAAGTAAACCCCGCAGTAATAGAGTATGTATTAGAGAATGGGTTGAGAATGGGCGAGGAAGATATGACCTTATTGTTTACTGATGGTAGGTCTCTGTTACCGGAGACCGTCTAAGTAGGTACCACTGCAGGGCCTATTGCAGCCGACAAACAGTACTATGCAAATATTACTGTGTTCCGGTATGAAGGGCGCTGTATCTAGTGAAATTACGGGGTAACGACACTACGTCTCAAGGCGACGAGCACAATGTGGTGCAGTGTGTAACATCTTAACTAGCGCCACATTATCATGGGCGGGCGTATCACTTACCATCAGGTGAACGTCCTGGTTGTCCCGTCGCTTCGTAACATAAAAAAAATAGTATTATTGTAACGTTATTCTTTACCTCTAGAATATAATATTTTCTCTCATGTATCTTTGATACTAATTTTTGAATGAGAATATCTTCCAAAAAGAGCGTGTCGGCAAACAAAATTAAAAAGTTATTATTAACGAACAAAAATCTATCAACCGGAACAACAAAATCTATCAAACAAGGATGAAGCCTTTGTCAGATCGTTGGTAGTTAATATGGTTAAAAACCAAATACAATGACATAGATCTTAATGTACTTACGTTCCACCATAAATGCAGTAGAGTTCGACCTTTTTCCCACGCCAAGCCTTTTCAACCCTTCTAGAGGTGTATTGGCGGACGGGCTCGTGCTTGTTCAGCGCCGGAGACAGCCCCGTCTGCTGCACCTCGAGGTACACCTTATTACCAAGTTTGTACTCGTTGCGGAATACCGACTTGGCGGCACAGGTGTACGCGTAGTCGTTGCTTGCGTCGAATCGAGTTACGTTCGAAAACCAGAGGTTGCCTTCGGGGTCGAGCGTCATTCGAGAGTTGTTGATAGTTTTGAGCTGACCCTGGTCGCCTTGCAACATCCAGTATACATTCGGGCTCGGGTGGCCGTCGGGCGGCTCGCACGTGAGTTTGAACGGGAAGCCCTCTTGTGCAGTGATGGTTTGCTGAGGGCCGTCCGCCTCTTTGAACGAGTTGAGTTCGGCTTTACGGACGAAGACGGAATTGGAGGTGGCGGTGCCCCATTCGTTGTAGGCGAAGCACTGATACTGCCCGAGGTCCTCATCGCGCGGCTTGCTGACCACGAGCGTACCACGGCCCGGCTGCTGCGAGATTCGGTTGTCGTAGCTCGAGTATTCGAACGGCTTGCCGTTCTTAATCCATCTGTACCTGTTAACAAAAATTATGTTACATTAATAACTATTATGTACTAGACTATATATATGTACTCTTTGACACTACCATTAATATATATATATATATATATATATATATATATATATATATATATATATATATATATTTTGCCCTGCCACTTCAGTTTGCAAATTTTGACAGTTTAATCGATACCGTAAGTTCTCCATCGAATTCCTTCGTTCTGGATTTTGTCCTTTAGGGAAATGCCAAGCACAGCTCTCTATCGCTTGCTGTTATAGAATATAGAAAAAACTATATAACAAACACTTGATGAAATCATATTCAATGTATATACTCTCAGAATATTGAATTGGTTGCTCAAGGCCACACAAGTTTGAATGCATCATTTGAATATTTTCTGCAATGTTAATACTACTACTGCCTTTCGTTATAGTATAATAAAGTATATATTAAAAACATAAAAAAAAATGTAAAGATTATAGTTGAGAAAATTATAATGGTTTTGTTGGTCAAGCAATAAGTTAAGGAGCCGGTAATCGGAAGTGATTCGCGGAATGGGCGAGACGTTTATTAAAAGAGATTACGTCAGCTTCGCGAGCGCCCGTTGGGACTTGTTCCCAAGCCGAAGCCGGTTCTGGTCACACCGAAGCTCATACCGTCATACCTCTTCGTACTTCTGCTATATTTAAATGTTATACTGATAACGAGTAACGGTTTTATATGACTTAGCCAGCGATATGTTACGTCTGCGGAAATAAGCGGTCATTGGTCAAGGGAAGCCTTTTGGTACTAACAACAAATTTGTTTTTATTCAACGAAGCGAACAGATGAACTCTACATTCACCTGATGATAAGTGATACGATATACACTGCACCATATTGCGTACGTCGCTTTGAAACATAGCGTGTTAAAATTCGTTACTCCATTAATTTCACTAGCTACAACGCCCTTAAAATCGGAACACAATAATGTTTGTACACTACTGCTTGGCGGTAGAAAGAGGCGATGCGGTGGTGTTTACCTATCTCCGGCGATGGAGAACTACCACCAGTAACTCATATTAGCCGGCGTTTTTACACTAAGTGTACTACTATGCGCCTGCGCACTTTACAATGTACCTTAAAAATAGTAGCATGGATAAAATAAGCTGTTATACGCATAATCTTTATGGGCTAAGTAGCGTTCCTTGGGAGAGGCCTATGCTCAGCAATAGAGTGCCGCGGGCTGTTGATGATGATGGCCAAGGGATTCTATTTGCAGAGGGAACAACAAGAGGGTTAAGTATACGTTTATCAATGATAAATAAAACTTTAAAATAAATCGCCACTTCAATATTACCAATGTCTTGTACGCCACAAAACTTGTATTCTGTATTTCTTATACACCACCCTAAAAGTAGGTCGGTCAGCTAGTTGGTTGGAAAGTGGGGACGAGTGACCACTTCCACGTCGTCGCCTACTTTTACACCGTTCAGTTGCCGCGAGAACACCGACACATATTTACCTTACGCAGACCAGTCTTAAACACTGTCGGATGCTGTGCTGCACACAAGTTGACAAATCGTAAGATAAAATTTGAATTGATTATAGTATGTTAATTCCTTTTATTTTTATTTTGTTACACTAATATGGTATAACATATTTTATACAGAATGAATGAAACGTTAACCGGGTTAAAAACACTCTATTTGTGCACCCCATGGTGGTCATACTACACTCTTTAAACAGGATCACAGTAACATTTGTACACAGCTGCTTAGCGGGGGAAATAGGACTGACTGACAACAGAGACCTAACCACGTGATTGTTACAGACACTAACTTCACAAGTATTATCTTTACTGGTGATAGGTCTCTGTTGCCACCAAACAGTAGTGTGCAAACACTACATGTTCCGATTTGAAGGGCGCTGTAGCTAGTGTAATTACTGCAGAAACCAGACTCAATGTTATACTTTTCAAAGCTGCGAGAACAATTTGGTGCGATGTATCGTAATCAGAGTCTTGTTATGGGCAGGTGTATCACTTATCATCAGGTAACATACCCGTAATCTTGTCGCTTCGTAGAATAAAAAAAAATTAAATAGTTTGTTAAGTCCGTATCCGTTAGAAATCCATAGATTGTACCCGCATAAGAGAACATATGTAAAGTGAATAATATCATAACGTTTCCGCGTTAAACGGCGCTTGCCTCGGAGCCGTTGACTCACTGGATGCTGACTCATCAGTTGAACCAACACACCACTAAGGCGACCGGTTGATTCCCAACTCGGAATAAAATTACGCATCCGAAATTGCAACTGTAAACATAAGCATAACCAATTTCTCTCCACAACATACGAGTATAAACTATTCATGTCATTAGAAGTTAGTGAATGTATGTTTATCTGAATGAGATCTTTTTAGACAATAAACGAGTTTCTTTGAATACAGGTGATTACTACATAATCTTTTATTTTTTATATATATCTCGGATCCATATGTCAACACTGGTAACACACGCACGAGTTGAAGACTTTTGTCTTCAGACACTGCGGTATCTGAGACGAAAAGATGTTGCGTTGCTTCCCGAACGCGATTCGTCGATCAAGCTCAAAGTCACGCAAAGGGTAATGGAGAGGCCTGTGTTAAGAGTTTCTCTACGCGATCGAATCAGAAAAGTGAAGATCTGTAAACGAACTAAAGTCACCGACATAGTTCAAAAGATTGGTAGACCTAAGTGGGTGGGGCACATTGCTCGAAGGACCGACGGCTGATGGGGCCAGTTAGGTCCTCGAGTGGCGCCCGCGTACCGGTAGACGTAGTGATGGGAGGCCTCCCACAAGGCGGACCGACGACCTGGTGAGAATCGCAGAAACCTACTGGATGCAAGCAACGCGGAACCGATCGATATGGAAATCTTTGATGGAGTCCTATGCCCCAGCAATAGAAGTCTATCGACCGATGATAATGATATTACATATCTAGTGTAATATAAAACAGATAGAATTATAATTTACGGTGTAGACAAGACCGTGAGTTTCTAACAAGCAAATAAACACTACGTACCGTAGATTCCTAAACCTATCTAAATAATTATCTCGTAACTCGTTCAAAAGGTACACAACGCAATTGTGCTAAATTGAACTTTAATATGTTAACTATATACAAGCACAGAGAATTCAGACATGGTATGCGTCATACCTTAACCGAAATTTGTGCACAAGCCCCCGCCTACACGGCGCCGTGTAATAGGCCACTCACATCGCGCAGAGACTAGACTCAAAACTCTGAAAATACATTAGTGAGATGACCACTTTACGACAACTATATCACCGTAACGACTATTTTCCCCGCCAAACAGTACCGTATTCCGGTTCGAAGTGCGCTGTATCTAGTGATATAAGAGTAACTTAACATCTTATATCTATGTGCTATGAATGTTATCTTAACTAGCGCTACGTTGTTATGGGCAAGCGTATGGCTTCTTATCATCAGCTGAACATCCCGCTTGTCTCATCGCTTCGTTGAATAATAATAAAAGAAAAATCTGTAGTAAGCTGTTAATATAATAGTTAATGTTAGGGGAACACTTGAGGCTGCGTGGTGTGCTCCAGTCAGGAATAATCGCAGCTAACGATTGGCGTTTTTCGCCAAATATTACAGCAGCAAAAGTGCTTTTAAAATATTAAATAGGGTAGTAAAAAGAGTAAGAGATAGCCCAGGCGGTCTAATAATAAGTGGGGTCAACACAATCGGTCGTAAAGTGGTACTGTGCTCCTATTAATGTTTCCTTTCATTGGTGACGAATAAAACGGTCGCGGTGGTGAATGTAGATTTGCTCGAGAGTGCTTTAATTTGAAGGGTGATTTAATTGGTGACAAAAGTAATGGAGTATTTGAGTCATTATGTTTTGATTTCCGATTAACAATGACAATTCAAAAGGCATATTTCAATCAGAAATAAAAAAAAAATATCTTTAGACTTTTAGACTCTAGACGTTACATTTTGCTTCGTCCTTCTTATTGCGAGCAGGGAAGCATTGAAACAGATATTTTTCTTCCAGGTATGACGTGAGTGTCTTTAAGAGAATAGGCTGATAAACTAGTGCGCTCTCAGCCCTGCAGTCTCGGACTAGTAAGAATAGGACTAAGGTAAGCCCTGCCCGTCGTTGAAGGCGACTAAATGGGTCTAAGAATTTCGCGAGCCTTGAAGGTAGGGACCCTTATCGCTCAATAAGCGAACCTGCGTGGGACAGCTATGGTGCATAGGTATGTATGGCTCAGTGATGGTGCATAGGTAGGTTCCATTCTCCTCAGAGACATGTAACACAAAGCGTGGAGGGGCACCGGTCCGGAGCCTCTCCGAATGCACTGATGCAGCCTACCGAGGGGGTATTAATAAGAATCTCACATAACTTCGACTTCAACTCAAAAGTAGGGTATCATTCGAAAACCCCCCCACCCAAACCAAAAACTAGTGAGCTTTACCACCAAAGACTACTTACTATCCGGTGAGATCGTAGTCAAGCGTATATGCAATAAAAAAATGTAATGTTTTTTATAAATCTCGTTCTTAAATATTCCCAGAAAATAATATTTTCTGCAAACTAAATAATTATGGAAGTAAATGAACACTTCAATTTGCAGGTTCAGTTGACCTGGTGGGAGATTTTCATGAAAATATTACTCTTGCCAGTGTAACGGATACGTACGAGGTCAATGGGGGTACGAGTTGGACGGAGGCGAGGGTACTTGAAAATTCAAAATTTTACTGCAAACTTTTTTTTATTCCTCCTTGTTTACCGTGCTTGTAATATTGATGGTGCTCAGTAGTCGCCAACGTTCCTTAATTATAGTGTGCTATTCATTCAGGCGTTGTTTTATTAAATACAAAATGTATTGAAGTATATTCAGTAATAAATATTTACTACTATTTATCATATATACATACATAGTATTCTAAGGGATGAGACAAGCGAAAAGTTCACCTGATGGTAAGTGATACGCCTGCCCATAACAACGTGGCGGTAGTTACACATGATATACGCGGCACCACATTGTATTCGTCACTTTAAGACATAGGATATTAGGTCTTGTTACCCCAGTAATATCACTAGTTATAAACTCCTTCATATTATATATGTTACATTAAACATGTTTGCGCACTAATTTTTAAGGGTAGAAATAGATGTGATAGAGATTTCCGGCAACAGAAATCTACCACTAATAAACTAATTAAGCCCCGAGTCCGATGAGATTGTAACAGCCGCCAAGAAGACTATCAGCATAAGCATCGTTATGACACAGATAAAAAAAGTTTTAAATAAATTTGCTTTTTTACATACCGCAGCAAAATTATATATCAACATATTTTTAAACTCCGTTACAATCGGAGATGAGAATAAGATCAATGTGGTCCAATATGACAGAGGACCTAACATCTATTTCAGATCGGTTACGATATCTGTGTGGTATCAATGCCTAGTGTTGTAAATTTATTTATTTAATGTATACAAAAATTTATTAAATATAAGTTACTTTTTGATTTGTCGATCGACCAATCGGAATACGAGCTTGGGTTTAGGAGGGGGAAATAGAATGGTGGGGGAAATACTGACTGGTAGAACGATCGCTCCGTTGCCGACAGTCTGTTGGCAGCGATTGAAGTGGAAAGTTTTTTTTGTGAAATGATGAAAGTCATTTTGTGTAGTAATTATTATGTTAGACACCCTCACGTATACTTCAGTCTAAAAATATTAAGATTTGTTCCATATGGTGTGTGTTAGTTAATAGTTGTTGTAGATAGTGTAATTACTGCGGTAAAGAGAATCGACATCTTACGTCTCGGGCGACGAGCGCAATGTGATACAGGGCACACCATATGGGCGGGCGTATCTCTTATCATCAGGTGATAGTGCCGCACGTTTCGTCGTTTAATTGGATAAAAAAAAAAGCTAGCGTACGTAAGGAAGCGTTTCAACTTTTCAAATATGATAACGCAATTAAACTCGGATCGCCATTAAACTTTCCAAACACCGTTCTCCGCTCAATCATCGTGTTTATATCGATAAAGTTTATAAATAAATGATCGTTCACCCCCTCGGGCGAGCTTCGGCAGTAAAATAGATAAAGCTAATAGCACTGCTCGGCAGTATATATAAATCTAAAATGGAAACATCTGCAACATTCATAGAGTAATTAGAAAAAATGAACATAAAAATATTAATTCAAATTTTTATTGAAAAAGGTACCCTCACCCTATTGTGAGGTAGGTGTGTAACAAAAGTGAAGACCTGCGTCGTACACTACAGGAGTGTCCGGGACGGGAGCAGTAGGAAAACACTTATGAACAACCTTAAGATAAATCAATTGGACATCGTCCATTTCACAGGGTTCTGACTTCTTCGTGCTGTGAGGAGGCTAGAGCACTGTACAATTTTGTACAAAAATCTTAAGTCTTGGGGACAATAACATTTTGGAATCGAATTTCCTTTTGGTGCGATGGGAGTGTCCTGATTGTTAATTAAGTCTCAAAATTAAAAAAATAAAAAATCATGACATGACAGATTTGTCCAATACTGTTTTATGATAAAAATGCACTAATTTCATAGTAACTTGCGTTACATAATTATATAAATAGACAAGCTGTTCCTGACTAGCTTTGCTGGTCGTAACACTCCCCTCAGGTCCCCTTGGGGGGGGGGGGGAATTAGTAAAATCCATTTATAGCTGACCTATACTAGGCAAAAGGAATATTCCAACCAAATTTCAAGTCTTCAGGCCTTACGGTTCCGGAGATATCATGATGACTCTTCACATTGGTGGAAATTGCTTGTCGACATAAAAAAAAAAAAATTCCTTTTCAAAATGTATTAGATATAAGGAAATTTTACTTTAATAGCAATTTATCGTAAGGGTATACGTTACAGAAGACCTGTGACCAGCAATGGACGTCCATCGGTTGAGATGATGAATCGAAGTTTTTTTTACATACAGATGTTAAGTGACAACGAGACCTCGCGTGATGAATGTTTGCAGACCTCACCAATGGGTGACAGTTTTATGATATAGTGGATACAGTACAGAAGACCATGTAGTACTTATTTGCTTAAATGAGATACGTTCCTGGTGGTAAGCAGTTGTAAATTGAAATATAGTTCCATTTTTTTTTTTTCATGAAACTACACAGCGTGGAGGACTTTTAGCTTATCTTAAGCGATACGTCTATCGATAACAACTTGACGGTAATTAGGATGACGATGAGGCGACGAGCACAATGTGGTGCAGTGTATAACTGCTCATAGTGCTGGTTCTTCCAGATATAAGATGTAATGTCTCGTTACCTCAGTAATTGCACACTACTGTTTGGCGGTAGAAAAAGGCGCTGCGGTGGTACCTATATTGTCTCCGGCGACAGAGAGACCTGCCACCAGTAAAACTAATTAGAGGATGGACGTTTAATGGACAGGTTAAATGATTAAGGTTACGTCACCATTCAAGTATAGCTGAGAATGCGATCTGAACTAGTATTAATATTATAACGTTTCAGTAGTATTTGCGGATTTAACATCGGACAAAAGGGATCGCAGAGCAATTGCTTCTCATTGTTCAAGAGTACTTTTGTTCGCAGATCGTCGATGCAGTGTGGAAGCTGCGGCCGTTTTCACACTGCACCCATTGTTCCCGGTGAATAGTGGTTATATTAGGGGAGACCAGGACTACGTACAAAAGCAATCGCTTACTGGTAACATATGAAATAAATTTACCAGCTTCGTTATGTGGCTTTTTTTTAATGACGGTTTCCTGAGGCCCATACAACAAAGTAGTTTAATATCTCTGTTCTTATGATTATCTTTATCTATAAGAGATTTCTACCTATGTAGAGACTCGTCACGATATCTCTGAAACCATTAGGCCCGGAGATTTGAAATTTGGTAGGAATATTCCTTTTGCCTAGTTATAGGTCAATTAAGAACGGATTTTACGAAATTCCTTCGTCTCCAAGTAGTCACGGGGGTGTTAATAACGGGAAGGTGCCCAAGGCGGCGGCGGGTTACCGCTGGGTGTATTTCTGACAAATTTCAAGCGTAATTTCAAATCGAATTTCCAACCAGCAAAGCAGCCGAGAAAGAACTAGTTCTATAATAAATTTACATATATTATTACGATTTACATTAAATTTAGATGTACTCTTAAATCATGTGTTTTTCTCTTGTAAATGAAGTATTTTGTAATCGGGTGTATTACGTATTTTGATTTTTCAAGCAGACGTTGGTATCGTTTCTACTAAAATTGATGGAAATATTTCAAGAATCCGCAGAGTCCCTTACATCATATGTACATCTTTTGGGTGTAATTTTAATATCCTTAAAATTATATTTTATATAATAATATTAAAAAATTTCTTTCTAATTATTCGGTAAATAATATGAATATTATATATTTAACAATATGTACTTGCCAAATGTAATACAAATTTTATTCGAGCCTTATTAATATTAATAGGATTATGTTTCTAAAGGGACCACTTTGATCAAGAATGCTGGAAACCTTTGCGAAAGTTTACACATTTCTTTTGCCCTCTTCATATTTGGAAAATATTGAATAATACCTATCTATTCATGAACCAGGACAAAGATACGAGCGTAGACGACCTTCTACAATATGAGAAAAAAAATTGTCGGGGAAGAGGTGAGGCGCCTGGTTGATGACCACGACCAGTCTGGCAAGACTGTTACAATTGGCGAGTAGAATACATTAGAGCTGGTGCTAAACAGAATTTGCATATTTTCACCTACAGTATACACCATTACACCTATAGGTTAACCAAAATCTACGACTTTACATACGTTACAGTTGAATTTGATCGCATGAAAGGTGTACATATAATTAGCATAAGTAATTAGCTTACTAATTATGCATGTGTTCTTCCATTAAAGAAACTTACTTTTACATTATTTTGTATAAAAATTCATTAATGATATATTAGTGCCCCATTTTCCATGGTATAATTTACATGAGGGCAGTTCGGGATCGATCGATGTAGAGTTCTTTGGGGGAGGCGTATGTCCGTCCAGCAGTGGACGTCTGTCGACTGATGATGAATTTAAATAATCATGCTATGAAAATAAAAATTCTAAAGACCTGTGCATTGTAAATGGAGAGCTCTTATACTCCGAGGGCTAATTCATTTAAAAAATCTTGTCATGTATTTATTACACGGAGGTTTTTAAAGCTCCAATTGTAAAAAGTGTTTGAAGATATTTTCTTCATCAAATGAATCACATTGCCTTTACTCATTAAATGTATGCAATTATAATGTACATGCGGGATGTGCAGGTATATATGTATTATGCCCTTGAAGGAGTTCAAAGTCCAGCAACAAATGTGGTGATGTTAAATGTTGGTATATAAACGCTATACTTTAATATTGATATATCTAAATGAGACGTACTAAAAATTATATTCAGACCGTAATGACGTGTGGGATTTTTAGATTATACACATAAGCATATTTGTATCCATAGTTATAGGCAAGTCTAGGAACTGATTTAACGAGCACGTCTAAGAGGCTTAGTATCAGTTTACGTCTAGTGCCCTCGAGTGTCGTCGAGGGGGTTCGTGCCTGCCTTTTTTCTACCACATTTAATCGCCAACGAGCTCCCGAGCGTCCCACCACCCGCGGTTACCCTTCATACGGCGTCTGCTTTACACACAGCAGTACAAGTCCTCACAAATATAAAAATTTAATGACTCAACCGAGTACTTTTGCATTCACATACGTTCGAATTAAAAGTATGCATAAATGCACTTGATTTATCCGAAGTTAAGTCGACAGTTAACTTTGAAAGATCGAGTGTGTCGAGTCAGCATATAGAGGTCCACTGTTGGACACAGGCCCCCCACCCTAAAGAAGTCCACATGAGATCGGTCCCGCGTGGTTCGCATCCAGTGGGTTCTCGCGATTCTTATCAGATCGTCGGTCCACCTTGTAGGAGGCCTCCCAACGCTACGTCTACCGGTACGCGGGCGCCACCACTTGTCACTTTGACTTTAGTTATTATACTGTAGTGTGTTAAGATAGCTCGCCTAATTTAATATCTAAATGAACGTTAATACAATGAACCTTCGCTGAGGGTAGGTTTCAGTTGCTGGAAACCACTGCTGCTTCTAATGTAGCAGCCAAAGTACTGTGCAAATATTATTGTATTCTAGTACATCCTAACTAGCGCCGCGTTATGGGCACGTGTATCACTTACCATCGGGTGAACGTCCCGATCGTTAAGTCGCTTTGTTAAAAAAAAATGTAAGATTATTTGCTGTAAGAATTGTACATGGGGCAATAAATGAACCTTTCAATATCTTGCCACAACCAGTACACAGTAATTCTGCCGATGTTTAGTGTCCTTTAAATAAAGACCTATTGAGCACTATGACATCATTGTCCTCGTTGATCGGTTATATTGCAGGTCCGTACCACATCGACGGTGTCCATACAAAGTGAAATATTTATCGACCTCTTTATGTAGGTGTGGTACTAGTGACGAGCTAAGCAATAACAAGACCAAGACTTGGACAATCTTAGTCTTGTCTATCCGGTCTTGCCTACTTAGCCTTGGTCTTACGGTATTCAGTCTTGTACCTTTGGTCTTGCATAATAGGACTCGGTCTTGGTCATTACTCGTCACTATGTGGCAGCAAAGGAAACGCATGGCCAAACCGGTGTGGCACCTTACGACTTCCGGTTCTCAATTCGGAATGTATGTTTACATTGTGCGACATAGTAAGTGTCGACGTGACGTCATCACTGCATATTTACTATTGAGAATATTTACCGCTGTTTTTTTATGCCTATTATACTCTTTAATAAATTTTCTTAATTTCTGCATAAAATCTTCACGAGGCGAACTAGGTCATAGGCCTTGATCAAGGATTTCCGCATTGACTAATCCTACGCTGCCTATATTGAGCGGTTTCCTGCAACTCTTATCAGACCGCCGGTTAATCTTGCGGTAAGTATTACCATAAATAATAGCATAGGAATGCCACTTGTTGACCATATCGCCTTAATGGCTGTCAGTTTTTAATGTATATCAAACCCATTGCCTCTTAAGATTAGCAATATTTCTAATTAGATACATGTACCAAACGACGCTGTTGAATGTATCTCAATGAATATTGGATGGATCACTCGAACGATAACGCGTAAGAGGTAGTAAAGACTTGAGCCAAATTACATCGCGGCTACGACTTTGATGCATGAGATGTCGAGTCTCATTACCAATAGTTTGACGGTAGAAATGGGAGCTGCGGTTGGTACCTACCTAGATAGCCTTAATTTAGATTCGCTACCAGTATTTATCTTTAGTCTGTGTACCTAAGATTATACGTTAAGAAGTCTAGTGCTTTTAAAAAAGTAACATGAATAATGTACGACATATTAAGGTACCAAATGCTTGTATTCATAAATGCAACGAGATTCGGAGAAATTTTTAATGTCCCTCGTGACAAAACGGAACAATGAATTCTCCGAGTCCCGGAGACACGGAGGTAGGAGGGGTGCATAACGAATGGGAACGTACCTCGCGAAAGTTTTCAAGAGGGCTTGTGAGGAGAACTGCTACAGAGCTTGAGGGTACATACAACATCCCAAGTATTGTCCATTACTATTTCATATGGCGAAAAATTGCATATTTGCAATTTAAAGTCTCATTCTGAGTTGTGTTATATATTATGACGAACTTCTTTTTCCTTTTCTACGAAGCGAGGAGATGAGTGTGACGTTACCCCAGTAATTACATTAGTCACACTGCCCTTCAAATTGAAATGTAGTAATTATTGCACACTGCTGTTCGTCGGCTGCAATGGGCGTTGCGGTGGTACCTCCACGGTGTCCGGCAATAGAGACATACCACCAGTAGCTCAGTTCATCATCAGATGTATATAGGTAAGGTTTGATGTGATCGTAAGAGAGATGGATTAGAATATGCGCCACTTTGTCATCGACGTGTCGCAAGAGGGAAGTACTTCAGGAAAAGTACGATTGCTTTACCTGTGACCTTTATTCGTGTATACCAACAAAATTGATGATGTCTGTATTCAGCATTGATCATCAATAGCCTGTAACGATGATGACGGTCTCGAGTGAGTTTATAGCTGTCTTTCGTACATTAATCAAGTATATAACATCACGAGTTTAAGATTGTGCTCTAATATACAAGTAAGTTATAATATTTGTTATTGTGTATAAAAAATAAGACGACGAAGTAAATTATTTAAAATAATTAAAAATATCTCGTATTTAAAGTAATATATAAACAGTATAATTTAATTTTAAAAGACAGTAAGGAGTTTAATAGGTGGTAGGTCTCGGTTGACAGCTACTATTTTTACAGTAGTTCTGCAGCTCTATCTCTGCCGCTATACACTAGTGTTAGTGTGCAAATGTTAGTGTACCGGTTTGAAAGGTGCTGTAACAGGTGAAATTACTACAGCGACCGGACTGAACATTTCGTCATCAGAATACGGCGCTGTATATATCGGCCTAAGTTACGACACATTATGGGCAGAAATTTATCATCTGGTGATCGTCGTACTTGTCCGATTATAGAAAAAAAAAATTTGTACAGTCGCCTCCATTAACTAGTATAAAATTTCCAAATGCCGAATGTTGATACCATCGGGCACGACTGTACTTAAGACACAAACGTAAACAACGCCGTTATCCGGCGGCGTCGTATGAAATGTATACAATGTAAACACATTAGGCGACCTCGTCCGGCGCTTCGGAGCCCTTCACATTCATGCCAGGATGACATCAGCGCACAAGGTTCGATTCTATATCTGGACACGTTTAGGCACATCGCTATTGCATACACGCGTCAGCATCCGAGGAAACGAACCGGCGACGCCACTGATCCCGTAGCTGTTGAATCTACTCGTAACTCGCATGTACGAGCTGGCTACGTGTTTTGAGCAAAAACAATACCACTCGAATGTTTTCGTTTCTTGAGTAACAGGAAGTACAAAGAAATGTTTGTCATGTGTGATCCTGTAATTACTGCTGTAATATATTCTAGGTTCTGCTGCTAGTGGAATGCAATTATCTTATTATTGATGATGACTATACAAAAAAAATTGTTTCATCACCTGACAATGGGGCAACAAGTGCAACTATAAGCTGGCGTAAGTTAAACAGAAATCAAAGTGAAAACCGTCCGTCCATTTGCATTAACCAGTGTTTACTTGAGCTCATAAAAATTTTAAGAACTGCCTACTTGAAGAAGGGTGGCTTCAGTAGATTCCTTTACAATTAGGACAACCCTTACCCCATTGTTGCAGGAGGTATACAGCAGTCATTTGCATAAATATTATTAAAATTTCGTAAGACGAAATTTGTCAGCTACATTATATAGGTCAAAATAAGACTTGGTTGATAAACCTAAGGATTTTTAGGCGCGTTCAGTCTAATGTTCGAATCCTATGTTATAAAATCACTTAAAATCAAGTTTTAGATTGTTACTGAAGAAAATTTAGTACCATTACTAACGCCAGACGATAGACGTTCACTACTGTATATAGACCTGCCCAAAGATCTCCACAACAGTGTATTCTGTGTTGCCAGAATACAACGGCTTCTGACGACCTTCGACAGATCGTCATTCCGCTTTGTGAGGGTCCAGTGTAATCTTAATAAGAACAAAGCGACCATTCAAAGGGACCTTTACTATTTATTCGGAAGTCAGTACTTCCACTAATGTCTTGTCCATTTTTAACAGCTATCTATAATATTAATATCATTAAAAGTATTTTTTGGATTCTTTTATATTTGCACTGCCATTATTTGTTATATTGATATTCTGACACAAAAGACCACCAGCATTTTTATGAACACAGCTCCCACAATTCCAGTTCGTATTGTATACACGAACAGCAATCCCCGACTACGCTATTCAAAATAAATTTTTATATACAAAAGAAAAAGTGATAACTAGATATTTCTCTTAGCGTTTACATTTACGTAAAAATGTTACGAAAAAAAAAATTCATTTGTTTCAAAACTCGTTAACGTACTAAATGTTCCACTTTAAAAGCCCAAGCGGAAATGAACCTGCGGGATGTTTCCAACTTTTTCTATGAGTTTCGAGCGCGCTTAAAATAGAGAAAAAATGAAGGTTTCAACTGTGGTGGTAAATAGATATTTCCATGTATTAGGACATACAGATAAACTTTTTTTAAAAAAAAATCTCCATTTTTTTCTCTATATTGTAAAAGCTATTGTACATAAAAGGTGGGGCTTAATACCTGTTGGCATTCTCTACTAGCCAACCTTCGCTGAGGTGAGATGTTGTAGTAGGTGGTAACTACTGACTTAAACTATATTGGTAATAGTAACAAGATATATATTTATATATATAACACTATCTGTATCTGCTTAAGGTTGTTCCCGGACCCTTTTTTAAAGAGACATTTTGTGGAAACATTCCGAATCTCTTCGGATAAGGAAGTCTAGAGTAGTGCAGCCTGAATTGCATGTCGATACAATATTAAGCTCAAATCGACGAGAAACGAGACAGAAACATGAGACGAGCAAGATGTTCCTCTGATGGTAAATGATACGTGTTACCCATAACAACGTGGCGATAGTTAGAATTATAGACACATTGCGCTCGTCGCTTTGAGACATAGTTATTAAGCCTCATTACCCTATTCATTTCGCTAGTCACAACTCCTTTCAAACTGGAACACAGTAATGTTTGCATACTACTGATTGACAACAGAAATAGGCGCTGCCATGGTACCAAGAGGGTCTCCGGCAGCAGATACCCACCACCAGAATGTTGTATGAGTTAGGACGCGCAGGTCACGGCTAGAATTTATTAAACCTAAGCAAAAGATTACACATTCAATGCCGTACGTCCTCCGCCCATCTCCAACACAATGGGATAGGAATAGACGGCATTGCGGCGCGGTCCACTTGGCTAGACCCTCAATGAAGGTTGCCAACTAGTCCACAACATTTTATTTTAAACGTAAATTTTTTTAACAGCTATCAATAGAGTAATGGACCATATCAGCCCTATTGGTAGTTCCTAAGATATTTATATAACACCACGCATTGTGCTCATCTCCATTAATGTAACATTAAGTTTCGTTATTGTAATCCACCAACCCGCACTGGGCCAGCGTGGTGGAGTTAAAGCCCAATGAGCATCCTTGAGAAAGGCCTTGTGTACAACAGTGGGCGTTATACGGCGGATAAGAAGATTGTAATTTCACTAGCGAGTGCCTTTCGAATCGAAAGCTACTCTTTGACGGAGGAAATGGACGATGCATTTGTACCTATGTAGACGGTCTCCGGGAATAGAGATCTATTTACCGAAAGCCACCACCAGTAGAAGATTGACAATAAAAAGAGATGGGTTACACCATTATTGTAATAAGTGAATTGTTAAAGTCTTACAACACTATTTTTTTCCTACTGTTCTGTTTTAGTGTTTGTTATATACTACACTTGTGATTATATAATTCACGGACGACACCTTACCTGGCCAGGTCTCGAAATCTTGGCGAAGATACTAAATTTCAACTAACTATAAACGGACAACAGGCCAGCCGTTGGTAAAGGTTAGGAATTTAAATATCTTTACGATGTACTTGAAGGCTGAGTGGCTTTATACATTTAACACGAGATGATGTCATATTGATAGAATAAGAGATCATTGCAAATGAGCAGCTTGGTAAAAAATTTTAAGGTCGAGTTAATTTAAGGGTATGTCTAAAAAATTTATGAAACATGGGTGATATTAATATTAACTTATTTAACACTTTATGATATTATAAGATATGTAAGGGGTTCCGCCCAACAGCTTACGGAGCCCAGGTCAACCGCACGCGGTGCACCTTGCTGAATAACAGATGAGGCTCTGACCACCCTCCAACCCGCACTGGGCCAGCGCGGTGGGCTAAGGCCCAATTCCGCTCAATGAAACCTGTGGAAATCTCTTGGTGAGGTCTATGTCCAGCAATGGACGTCTGTCGACTGATGATGATAACACTTTATTGCAGGCTTAGCTAAAATTACAGTTTTTAGATCAGTTCCAATAAAGAAATTACATATATTTGTTTTATTCTAAAATAGAATAGTCAAATAGTCGACAGAGATGATCAACTAATTCTTAGGTGAATTAATAACTACAGCTTATGAAAGAAAAGTCTTGGAGTGGAAGCCGCGTACAGGTCGCAGAGATGTAGGACGTTCTCCCTCAGATGGACCGACGAAATCATCAGAGAGGTCCGAAGTGGGTGGATGCGAGAAGAAGAAAAGCATTTGGTGGAAGACATTGGGGAAGGCCTATATCTAGCAGTGGATAAATAAAGGCTGATAATGATGACAGCTGATGATTGTAGTGGATAAAGCATTTAAATATTATTATCTATTCCACTATCCACTATCCATTTCCACCTATGTAGGGAATTATTCTATCTTCGGAACCATTTCTACAAATGTGAAATTTGGTAGGAATGTTCCTTTTGCCGAGTATAGCAAAGCATGGATTTAACAAAACCCGACCCCCAAAGAGATTTGTGGGAAACTGGTAGTTATAAATACTGGACTTAAACAGGGCAGGACGGTGTTACGTACAATATTATGTGAGATTCTTATTCACTAAAACCCCCTCGGTTCTCTGCATCAGTGCATTCTGAGAGGCCCCAGGATCTCTTATAGAACGTACCGGTTCCCCTCTACACTTTGTGTTACATGTCTCTGAGGAGGGGCTTAACCCTCCTAGGCACCATCGCTGAGTCATACGCTGTGCCACGCAAGTAGCTTGTTGAGCGATAAGGCCCCCATCCTTACAGCTCGCGAAACTCCTAGACCCTTCTAGTCGGCTTCTATGACAGGCTTACCTTAGTCCTATTCTTACTATCCCGAGACTACATGGCTGACCATATAAGAGACCTACGTTTACTAGTGAACTGTGCAACGGTTAAGGTGATGATGGCGATATTAACGACTGAAATAATATTTTTCTTCGCACAACATATTGTAAAAGTAATTTGATCATTGCCCTCGCATATTATGGTAAAACAAAACCAGTTATTTTCACAATTATAGCCGTGACACAAATTAACTGTCGATATAAAACTGTATACTTCACAATGTCAATTTTTTTACTACGAGAGAAACTTTTCGCTTAATAAATAAATAACTTAGTAAAACAAATCTATATATAGCACAGGCCGCATCCCGCCCGCTTAGCTGCCTATAATACCCCCACAACCTCTTTTTGGGGTAACATTTCGCAAGATCCTTTTTAGCTGACCTATACTAAGGCAAAAGAAAAGTTTCTACCAAATTTCAAGTCTCTAGGACTTATCGATTCCCAAATAAAAATAAATACATATATAATCATAATATATGTATATATATGTGTGGGTATATATATAGATTCGTGAATAGGAATTTGCGATTTGGCGAAAAAATAATAATTTGGAGACACATTGTTCTTCCTGTCAATCGTAACAGTAAGACTGGTCGTGATTATAGAGTGAAGTAGATTTAAGGAAGAATAATACCTACCAATCCAAATGCCAACCTCGCTGTAGTCATACTGGTCGTCGTGGTACTACCAGCTAGACAAACGATGAGGCTCTGACGACTAAACCATGGCGCAATACAAGCCTAGGCGGGTCAACTGGCTAAAGGAAACTACATCGAACGTTAGGACTTCAATGATTTCAAAAATATAGCTTGCGAAACTTCTGCGACTATTTTCTCTATGTAGTCATCATTTACATCGCGAAAAATAAATGTGGTCAAAAACTACTGTATAATTCAAAATTACATAAACTACTAAATTAAGTTAGTATTTTATATTACCTCTATCATATATATATAAGTACGAATGAACGTATATACGTGTATTTTATCCAAGCGATGCACTCTGAAATACGTCAATTTCTCCTCGGGGAGTAATTGAGTTTCGTTCACGCAGGTTCCCTTTTTCAGGGGGATTGGAAAACGGTGAGGGCTCGAAGGATCAGAACACCGGAAATGAACGTAGTTGGGTGGCTCTTCTATACGTTGGAAAGTAACCCGGCGGATCGATAGTACTTCCTCGTCCAACGGCAACGTCAGCAAATAGTTCCCTCGGCTGAAGTGAATGTCAATAATTTAAGAGATATTGCGTTGCATACTCTCCTCCGCCACCCTTACCTAGTACTAAGCTTTATATTTGTTATTAACTAGAAAAAGGTCTTATTATGTTTATTATATTGAATGGCAGAAAAAATCCATGAACGTCGACTTTTAAACCATTTATGGTATTCATAAAAAATCGCTTTTTTTATACTTAACGGAAGACCACAATATATGCTATACTAATAATAATATTCTTAAGCAAGTTAAACCTCTGGTAAAATGTACACACGACTATCTTGATTCCATGGTCAAATCCATAGTTGGATAGAAACCAAAGTTGTGTTTTCGCCATGTTGGAGAAACTCCGTTTGCATCGCCTAACCATTAAGTAA
This sequence comes from Ornithoptera alexandrae, assembly GCA_029030555.1. Taxonomy (NCBI): domain Eukaryota; kingdom Metazoa; phylum Arthropoda; class Insecta; order Lepidoptera; family Papilionidae; genus Ornithoptera; species Ornithoptera alexandrae. Next base: position 12,509,417 of record JARDVY010000288.1, on the reverse strand, counting down.
GTGATCTCTCTATTAGATACAAAATAACAACTGAAGCCACATTAAAAAACCCTGGTCCACATCACGGACAGTTGTTCTTAAGCTTTTCATTATACCAAGCGGTATAGTTACGAAAGGCAGACCAGAAAATTGGAAATTGGGCAATACAGTGATTGTCAAGCGAAAGGCGATAAGTTCATTGACCGTTTCTTGAGGCGCGACATAATCGCAAAAAAAAATCAAATTAGACTTAGATTATTTCAAATTCTAGACAATTCAGGTTTATAGTTCACCATTAAATAGTCTATGTTAATAATTATTTTGGGTTATTTAAATAATTACTAAAGACAAGAAATGAATGATTTCATTCTGGCAAGGGATTGCTTAAAGTAACAATTTTCCTCTTATATAGAGAGAGACATCACGATATCATTGGAAACGTCAGACTTACTGACTTGAAATTTGATAGGAATATTCTTCTTACTGAGTATAGATCGGATAAGAACATAATTTAAAAAAAAAAATACCTCAAAAGGAGTTGCCCAGGTGTTACGGCCGGCGAAGTAAGCGAGGAACAGCTAGTATATATATCATCTGATTACAAGATAGCTATAACAACTTATTTACCAATTTCTTAAAAAAATCGCTTAAGTTATCGCACCTATTGCATTATCCACTGAACTGTACCCGCGTACTCGTACCACAAAGCCGCACGACGGCCAACTCCTAAACTACGAGAGAAGCCGCGTAATCGAGAACGATACGAGATACTTCTCGATGAACTTTCTATAATACCTAAGCAATATCTGAACAGTTTACGGAAAATAAGTTTCCAATTCCTCCAGTGAATCGTCGTCGTCATCAGCCGATAGACGTCCACTGCTGGACATAGGCCTCCTATAAAGACCTCCACATACAGTCGGCATGGTCTCCGGTACCGTTGCGCACTAGTGGCTATCGTATCTACAGGTTCATATGGGCGATTTGGGGCATTTTCCACCTCGCTGGTTTAATGCGGGTTGACGGGAGCCAGTCTCGTCTGTTGATTAACAAGGTGCACCGTTTTTAGGTGGAGGAAATGCTTTCACATACCGGTCCTCGCGGGTGCAAAGACAAGTTATGTCGGACTTGCCCCGACTAAAACCCCCACGATGTTCCACCTTCGTCATTTTATGGCAGGGCCACGGGAATGCTTCGCATACTAACTTTACTTCTTTAAGGACACGCCGAATCATACAGCGCGCTTTCCTCTCGGCCTCTTATAGTCACCTGGGCAACGGATACGAGCAGGTGAAGTTGGCTTGGGTCCCGTCAGCTGTTGTGCGGGGACCCTTTACTCCTCAGTGAATCATTACAGTCAATCAATCAGTTCTGTGAATAAGTTATTTTATTATCTATTCGACGAAGCGATGATATGAGCGAGACGTTCGCCTGACGATGAATACGCTCTTTCTCCCACAACAACATGGCCATGGATGATAACATCCACATTTAACTGTGCTCGTCACTTTGAGTCATAAGATGTTGTCCTTTTACCCCAATAATCACACTATCTACAACGCCTTTCAAACCAGAACACAGTATTGTATGCACAATACTCATTGTCAGGAGAAGAACTGTGGTTGCACTTTTTTTTTTTCGTGGGAATATCCTACATTGGATATTCTTCTGCTATGGGGGAAACGGAGGGGTTATGCCGGACTCTTACCAGCTAAAACCCCACGGTGTACCTCTTAACGCTATTAGCTGAAACCACGGGAACTCTTTCGCACACAGTCGTGGTCCCGACAGCGAGAGGCCTTGATGAGGCCGCATCTCGAAGTGGTACCGGAACTCTCCACCCCATTTCTCAGTAATAAACGAAAGTGCCATGCGAGGTCTAATATACTTGGTAACGGATTACCCCAGAACCCGCTCGAATACCTTGAGAATAAAAAGCTGTGGTTGTGCCTACCCAAACGATGTTCGACAACAAAGATTTACCACCAGTCAATAAAAGATAATCATTCTCTCTTAAAAGATAATGATATATATATATAATGAATTTCTTTTAAAAAACATCTTAAAACCTCAAATAGAAGTACCATCTAAAAGTGCTGACCGACATACCCTACCAGCTTTTAAGCGTATACGTCTTAAGGACGGGTTACTTAATGAATAACTTAACCGAGGCCCCGCAGTCCTCCCTTTCATCGTATCCTACTGAGGAGCCTTAAGAACACTGCATTCACAGAGATTCCTTCCGCTGAACCTTTAAAGCTGCAAAATGAAACTATTTATAGAAGCAGTATGAAGAACTAAAAAGTAGATTAGCCGAGTTTAAAATATACTGTAGTACAGTAATGCGTTGAAGACATTCTAGTGATCATGTATAGTTTTTATTATACGATGAAGCGATGAGAGAAACGGGATATTTTGATGGTGGGTGATACAACTATAAATAACATAACACCAGTTATTCCTATAGAATTCAATATTAATAATATTAATCCATCAGTAAGGATGTTAAGATATTTTGAAATATATTTTTTTTATGATGATTTTTTATGATGTATTAATACATCATGATTTCAGAGTAGTCACAAGAATTAAATAAAAAATCGACCCTCAAAGTCCAATGCGAAACGAATACTTAAAATCGATAGGTCATATAATTAATACTCATCAATTTATTGTATGTAATTGTCTTTCAATTGTAAATTGATGCAAATATAATGACAATGCATTACGCGATGCACGGGTCGCATAGTGATTGACGTATCTGCATATCACAGCGAGTGTGTAGTAGCGCCGGCGCCCTGGAAGATCTGTGATGCATAACAGGCAACCTTTTTTTTGTCTTCGTTGGGAAATCCTACATTGGATACACTTCTGCTGTGAAGGAAACAAGAGGGTTAAGCCTGACTCTTACCGGCTAAAACCCCACGATGTACATCTCAACGCTATTAGCCGGAACCACGGCAACGCTTTCGCGAAATAATTAAAAAAAAAACACACGACTCTCGTTTTGGACTGTACTCGAACTACACGATTTCTCCTTCACACGATTTTTAAACAGCAGGTTAAAACTATATATTTACATATACTTAGACTAGAGATTAGTCTAGAAATTTGTCAGAAATATTCCCGTCCGGTAGCCATCTGCTCTCCGGAACCCTTACCGTTGTTAACACCCCCGCGATTTCCTTTGGAGAAATAATTTTGTAACCTCTAAAATGAGGAGTGTACAAATATCGAGTGTTTTCGTGTAATAGTTCCGGAGATCTAATGATGAATGTATCAAGCTCTGGAAATCTGGTATATATATATAGAGAGAGAGAAATAAATAATTTTATCCCTTTCCGTAATGTATTTCGCCTATTGTCCAAAGTTTTGAAGATTTGATTCTAGAACTTAGGGTTGTTAGTTCTATTCTGCTACACGACTAACAACGGAAGCCATCTCTTAAATCGCTCTAACCGCGAAAATGTCTTCCGTGTCGGAATTACCAACATAAATAAATTTTCATGACATTCCAATGAACGGTACAGAAATTGACATTGGCGGTTTTCTGTTACGAACATAGTATTATGCTGTACTCCTACCAGCAAACCCCTATACTCCTTACCGCTATTCGTCAGAATACCAAAACTATACATCGTGAACTACCGTAAAATGACTGCATCGGCTTACAAAGACAATAATATATATACATATATATATATATATATAAACCATCTCCGATAAAAACATTACAATTTTCATTGTGAGATTGGCATTCTCATAAATAATTCATTGCTTCCATATTTATACATAACTGCATTGTACTCACTTAGGTGCCGGTTCTCCTTCCGCTTCGCATTCGATGATGAACGGTTTATCCACTTCCCCGGGTTGTGCAACTTGGAACAGTAGCTCCTCCACCGTAGGCTGCTTTACGATCCGCGGCGGTGACGTCACTGTATGAACAAGTAAAAAACATTAATAATTTAATACATGGATATATATCTACTACATGATTAAACGAATATAATATTCTGATGAATTAAAAACAATTTCAATGTTTACTGATAATGAAATAATAATAATCATCATCGGCCGATAAAAGTTCACTGTTGGACATAGGCCTGTCCCAAAGATCTCCACATCGATCAGTCCCGCGTTGCTCGCATCCAGTGGGTTCCTACGATCCTAACCAGGTCGTCAGAGTTTCTGTGCGCGATTGAATCAGAAATGTGGAGATCCGCAGAAGAACTAAGGTCACAGACAGCAAAATATTAATGGTCTCGTATTTATTGTTAGATATAAGTACAGTAGATATAGTATAGCTGGAACATTATTCACAGCACCACATGGCGATTGTCGCCTGGAGACATAAGACGTTAACTCTCGTTACTTCAGTGATTACACTACAATACTATTAGCACACTATTATGTGACAGCAGAACAAGAAGCTGCAGTGGTATCTACCAGGGTGGTCTCCGCAATGGAGACCTTCTACCAGCTTATAATAAATTGTGACATTGATATAAAAATTAATTAATACATCATATATGTTAATATCATATTAATTAGGAATAAAATATATAAAATAAATTTTTATATTCCTGTGCTGAGAAAAATTGTTCAAGCCACATTCTCCAAATGAAGAGTTTATTATATCAAAACAAAAACTTTATACTTGAGACATGAATGATTTAGTTCCCTAAAAAGTATGGAACTACACAATTTTAAAATATTTGAAATAATGTCTGAATTTTCTTTTATTAAAAAGTAACATGATTTCTTAAGCATATATATACATATATGTGTGTATATATATATTTAAATATATATGTATATATATAAATTTTTATTCAGTCATCTCAACCTATAGATGTCCACTGTCCTGCAGCTCCTAAAGATTATTTTGAAGTTGTCTGTCCACCTAGAAGTTATGCCCACACTGCCCTTACAAATGTGAGGTCCGCAATACTGTTTAATAGTCATAGATTAATTTTATGAGCTAGTAATTAAATTTGTGAAAAATACCTGCTTTCTTTTTATACCAAAAATATAAATAAAATGTATGTTTAGTACAATGTCTCGAGAGTTCAAGTTTATTAATAAATATTGACTGACTCTGTTCAAAGCTACAAGAAATTGGATGACAAACATGAAATCATAGCTAGACAAGGCCAAAACAATTTAGCAATTACTAATCTAGATCATTGTGTAATGGGTTTTTTATTGAATTACTTTTCTCATTCATTATTGCGTTCATCCCATTCATTCCTACTAGTGAATAATAATTCTTTACTACAAACATATAAGGCAAGCATTCAAGTGGTTATGTCATACCTAATCGGAACTACAAAACATTTCAAAAAGATTCGAACCAAACCTATATAGTACCTGTTGCCTTGAGATTTATGTTAAGCCTCATTTACCATTGTAATTTCACAAGTTATAATACCTTTCACACCATTTGGCTGTAGAAATAATCACTGTAATAGTGCTTGCCTTGAAGATCTATGCCATCAAACCAAAAGTGTAAAAATATTATGAGTCTCTTTTCAAATTGAAAATTCTTAAATATATTTCGAGTTTATAAACATTTAACCACAAACAACCAAAAAACCTTTCATTCAACAAATACAGCATGATATATTTTTGGATAACAATGTAAAAGAACAGAACAATAAATATATTTATTTTTTTCCAATATAGAATTCCTAAAAAAAATTTATTACAGAAATACATATAATATCAAATATCATATTATATTCATAATCATTTTTATTAATGATTTCTTCTAATTTTTAGCAAGTTAATGTTTAAAAACATTAACATTTCATAGATTTCTACAAGCATTCTTACAACGGAACAGAAAGATTCATACATTATGTTAAAAAAGGTCAAATAAAAATGGTTTAAAATATTTTATATATACTTTATATATATTTATGCAAACTAAAGAAATGAATAGGTAGTATTTAGTATAGCAAAATACATTTGAAAAAGACATGCACTACAATAATCGTTTGTAAAAAAAAGTACATAATTTTGGCTTTACATACAATATATAATAAGGTTTTAGAATGCAGATGACAGTAAAGCGACACAATAAAATACTTACGCAGTGCAGCCGCTTGAGACACAATCACGAACAAACACATCAACTTATAAGTCTCCATGGTTGCAATAATCCGGAGCCTCGTCAATCTAGTAAGAAATGAAAGAAGCTAGTTTAGAGACGCTAAAACACACTTCTCCGGCACACATGTCTACACTCGATGACCTAATCCGAATAAAGCTCTTACAATGACAACACCCACTAAAAATAGTAGCATCAAAATACACACAATTTATGAATACACAAAATATTTGGAGACAATCAATAGAAGAATTAAACTAATCAATAACTACTAAATAATATTTAACAATACTCAAAATACATCGCACATTTCCAATTGAAGTTATCCACAATAGATCGATATAATATTTTTTTGTTAAACTACAAAGATAAACTGTACATAAACGATTATAATTTTTATGTTAAATAATATTACCTAAATTCTGTTTTATAAAAATATCATCGCGATCAGACTGAGTGAACTGTTTTTACAAATTTAAAGGCGGGGCCTTTGAGATTCCCGTTTCGACAGTGATCAATTCAATCATACGCATAGACAAGTAATGTTTGACCAAAGAGTATAATGGACTGCTACGTTATTTAACTTGCCAGAAAGTTTATTTCATTTCGCTTATTTATCTGTGAACAGCTAAAGTGTTTTACATTAACCGTTTAAGTAATTACTGTTTTATTACTAAAATTTCAAGTAATTATTTGCACCATGGTTTTGATAAAATTAGAAATGAATAAAAATTGATGATGTAACCTATCGATAATCGTTTGATTGATTGACAGCGGTTTATCTTATCACGTAGAAAATAAATTTTTAATATTAAAAAGTAGCAATTTCTTTAATAACCCACATACACACGTATATATCACGCCTCGTTCCCAATGGGGTAGGCAGTGACCACCTCTCTCCACTTGCTACGATCCTGGCACACCTCTATCGCTTCCTCCACTTTCATAAGCGTCTTCATGCATGCTCGTCGGTTGCGTTTAACCTACCCATCTTAAACGATGAAAAATTAAAAAGCGATCGTAATTTTTAGTAGTAGTTTAATACATATTTTAGAGATGACAACATTGTAAAGCCATCCTTGAATTAAAACTATTTCTTGTCACGTGATATAAACTTCACTGTTCTTGCATCTCTGTTATATATTTTGAAAAGTGGGAAACAGCGTTACAGATATTTATTTGATATCTTATGTATCTTTCTCTTTTAAATTATTATCACTGATTTCGAATAATCACGCTAATTTTATATTTGCTCAGGAAACCATTGAAGTTTGGATAAAATCCATAAGTTATCGGTGCAATTAATAATGTTGGATTAATAAATAATAATAGCTCCCCCCAGGCACCCCACTAGGTGGTTCGACGATCTGAAGGTTGCGCAAAGCAGCTGGATGCGGGCAGCGTAGAATCCATCGATGTGGAGATCTTTGGGAGAGAAATATGTCCAGCAGTGGATGTCTATAAACTGATGATCAAAATTTTTAGATCTAATTCATTTACGTACAATATGTAACATAAATATGTTTTAAAGCCTGGTAATCGGGCGGTAAGACTATTCAGTAACAAAATCTAGTCCTAAAGTTTTAGTGGATCGGATACTTAAAATTAAATACTTTTTGATACCGATATTTTTATTATATATTAATTTTTTTAGAGGCGTTTTGATATATAAGCGCACTAGTTCTTTGTCTATACAAACAGCACTGATCTTATTCTCTAGGAGCAACGAATGATGGAGATTTGTCCTAAAAACACCATTGGCTATGAAAGAAGGAAGTCTGTCAGCAGACTCGGTGGACACAGTAATTTGAAAGACTTAATAATATTCGTGAAGAAGAACAAAGTTTTTTTTTCAGTGTATTTATATCAAAGATTTATTAATGAAATGTTTATATTTTCGTGTCGTTTTTCAATCGCTCTGACCGTATTCAATTTATTTCGTGTCCGCTGACGTAGCTGTCAGGTAAAGTAGCAGGTTATTAACCTGTTATCAGTTAATCTAAAGACTGACTTACATAATTTTTCTCATCGTTATCATCATAATTTATGATTATTTTCAAAACATGTGAAGCAGATTATTACAATTGCATAATGATTTGAACATAATCTAAAGTATGTTTAGTAAAATCTGGGTCTAGACGAGAATGCCTAGTATTATTAAGTAACTTTTGTTTATCTAATTCTATTGTTTTTTTCCTTGTCTTTTCGATTGGAGCTTATTACATACAAAACTCGATATCATAATATAATATATTATCGGTGCAAAATATATGACAATTTGATTTTATTTTAATAAATGTTTTTAGTGAAAATGTTATATATCGTTAAAACTAATTAATATTTAATATTTAATGACGGTATGTTAACCTTCTTTATATATTGAAAAATCTTTACGTCATTAAGAAATAATTACTCTTCATAAATTTGTGAGAGACAACGCAGCACAAAATGTCATCTAGTTTTTGAGAAGCAAAATTTTTTATGTATCTTTATTTGTAAGTTAATTTTAATATTAGTAATCTTAACTTGAATTTAAGCACTAACCATCCTTCATAGTAATCAAACAATCATTGTATTTATATCCTAATCTTTTATATCAGTTTGTAATGTTATATTAATGTTGTCTCTCGTTGCTAATATTTGCATACTACGTGTTGGGTGATATATATGCGCGCATATAACTGTTTGAGTACATAATACTAGGTACTATTTAGATAAATCTTTGGGGAAGGGGAGGATTATGACCAGCAGTGGACGTGTATTGGCTGATGATGATGATGACCATTTAGGTAAATAATACCTAATTGTATTTACTTAAACAGTATTACTCAAATAGTCTTCAATGAGAGAGACCTATCATCAATAAGTTTTATATGAACTATATCTTGGATTTTTTACTGTTATTCTGGTAAGTTATGTAACAATGTGGCTCTTGATGGTGAAACATGTACTTCTAGGAAACTCTGGGTCCTATATGTTGACAGAAGACAAATATTGTTATGCTGGCAGCTCAATTTTGGATGTTACCTAACCAAACGGATTGGCACATCTATGACCACCCATACTCTATATCTTAAGAGACTGGTATTAAACCAGGTACCTACGTGTTAGGGTAACCTACAAAGTTCAAATATTAAGTTTGCTTTAATGACCTGTTTAGGTAACGATAAGTTTTTTTTACAGATTTACTTGTATAATAACATCATTCAAGAATGTGTTAATAGAAAACTAAATACAACCCTTGGATATATATATTGGAGATCAAATTTATTATTTTGTTTTATTAAGAGACAAATATAATTAAATATGCATCGCCACCATTCTTCAACTGTTCAATCGCAAAAAGAAACCGCTTTAACAGCACACGAAAAAGACGGTCACTGGAAGTCGGACATGTGCGTGAACCTTCACAAGCATAGACGGAAGAAAAGCAATGACACCGATGGCTTACACAAACGTTCTGAAGAGTATTATAAAAATTACGATCATGACGATTTGCCCGTAAAAGACGATAATTCTAGCTACTATAATTTCAAGTACAAAGTATCTGAGCAAGGAGATCTCGAAGTGAACCCCGCCTCAACCCTCGATCTCGATCAACTTGAAAATAAAATATACAGTAACATGTCACAAAAACTGCAGACCGACAGCAGCTGCGCGGTCAGCCTCGAATCCAACATAAAGCTGTTCCGGAGGACCGTCGAGGAGATATTCGAGACCTTCCACCACGCCATGACCGACTTCGAACTTTACAAGAAGCGTTTTGAGGAGATCCTTTCCAAAAACAAGGAGCAGTCGATAGTGGAGATGGAAGATTTTATAAGGGACATGTTTCAACACATCGCGTCGTCGGAATCCACGCTGTCGCAGTACTCGTCGAAATCGACTCGGCAGTCCTCGGACAAGGATTCGAAAATGGCTGTCATAGACAGCAGCACGGAGTCCGAGCAATCTGTAGACGACCGGTCGTTCGATATGCCCAAGATCACAGTTGAGGCTTACAAGAACGATAACTACAAGGTAGACTCCTGCACAGGAGACGAAAGCTCCAACGAAAAATCCAAGACAGACGCGTTCTGCATAAACTTCTTGAATAAAAATCGTTGCGTTCAGATCAGATTGAACAATCGCGATATGGTGTCGGAGATCAACATCAGAGAGAAGGAACGGGAAGTAGTGGAAGCCGCCTCAGCGGAAAACATCAAGAGACTGAATGCGAAGAAAATGGAAGTGGACAACATAAGGCAGCGTGATGAGGAGCAGGCAACGGAGAAAGACATCCCAGTGAAGATGTCCAGTCCTAAGAAAAATATACATTTGGACCAGGATTTTACATACGAAGTTGAGAAAGCGGAAACGAGTCGTTCGTTTTTTTATAAAATCTGTGACTTCCTGTGTAGGAGGCTGCGTAAAAAGATATAGCCGCGTTTATCCCGTTGTTGTAATAAAGAGGTTCTGGTTACGGAATAAATTTATTTATGGACTAGAAATAAGTAAGTTCACGCCGGACGCGTCAGGGCCCGCCGCCCTCCTCGAAGTTGTCTATGTAGTACCAGCGGATCATGGCAATGTGCTTGCACAGCTGCAGCGCGAACTCCTTTTTCATATGGAGAAAGTCCCTGATGATGTGCAGGTCGAGCATTATGAAAGCCTGCCCGTCGATCTCCTCCTGCTTCATCTTGTCAGCTATAAGCTTGCAGTCGTCGGTGCTGCTCAGGTAAGTATAGACGTCGTCGACGCTCCAGTCGAGGGGATTGGGAGCGAGTTTTATCTTGCCCTTAATCCAGGACATGGCGGTGTCCTTTTCGAAGCTCTTGTTATCGGATGGCAGAGGGTCGTATGTGTTGAACTTGAGCTTCTTCAACTCGGGCTCCTCGGAGTCGGATACGTCTGAGATGTTCTTAGCGTCCCTGGAGTTGCAGCTACTGCCGTTGGTGTCGTTCTCAGTGTCGCTATCGTGCGAAGGGTGCTTCCTGGCGGCGCACGTGTTGCTGTAGATGGTCTCCACGTCCTTCTTATTCCAGTGAGCCTCCTTCATCTGTAGAGCGAAGTTGGGTAGTTTTGCACCCCGTGTTTTCATCTCCATCTTTGGGTAACCGCTTTTGACTTCGCGTCGCCTTCTGCTGGCCCTCTTGTAATCTGACACGCTGTCCGGGGAGTTGGGCCTGGTGCCAGACTCGGATGGCGGCGTGGAGCCGGCGCTATGCTCGCTCTCTACTGACTCGCCGTCCCTGTTGCTCTCGCTTTCTTGCGACGGCTGTATCTCCTTCTCACGTTTTTCCGGTACAATCCTCTTCTTTTTCCTCTTTCCGTTCAAGCTGCCTTTTGGTCGCCCTCTACGTTCTGTGCCGTTGTCTGCAATTATTTAAAGTTCAATTTTAGCATTAGGCTATATGTTTACATACCATACCATAATACCATAGGAGTCCAAGAAAACCAACTATGGTTCCCCTTACTTTCTCCCAGAAATAAGGTACTTTTCAAAATTCCCCCTCCCCCCGGTAACAAAATAAAAAAGAGCCACGAGTTTGGAACGATTGTCTCGAAGGTCACTTCTAAGAGAGATCCACTACCCTGACAGGCTTTAGAGACTTGTAATATATACTCACGGAACGTAGACTTGTCGACCAGCTGACAGCTGTTGGGACAGACGAGCGGGTACTCGGCAGGTCCGAACAGACTGGGGCAAGCCTGCAGGCGACTGCACATGCTGCGGCAATAATCAGCCACGCGATCCCGCTCCGTCGTCACCGCCACGTATGCGTGGTATGTGCTCGACTTCAGCCTGGCAAGTGAGTTTTTTTTTTATATATAAAGCCATATCAATGTAGGTTAAGTTAGATTGTTTACAATGCCCCCGGAACAGGTTTCCGCCTTGTCGCAGCGGTGGAGCTCAGCAACCGTGGCTTGGTCACCCACCTTGACGCTAAGAGGAACCTACCCGGCCGGCCCTGCCTTTGCCCCCGCGAGAGCAGGTATGTGAATGCATTTTCTCCACGTAAGCAAAAAAAAGATTGTTTACACAGCACCACATTGTGGCTCAGCACATGACTTGATAAGCCATGTTACCCTGGTAATTACACTGGCTACAGGACCTTTTAAACTGGATAAATATAAAGTTTTCACACTATAGCTTGGTAGCAGAAATAGGCTATGCGGTGATGGTACCTGCTTGGACGATTTCGGCAACCAGAAACCTACCACCAGTGTAAGGTTTGTAAACATGATGTATATGTTACTGTTTGCATGATCTTCATGAAAATGAGAATATAAGGAAATTCACTCACTTAGCCCGTAGAATCTCCAACCTCATCCCCTCTTCAGGAGGCCCTTCAGTTTCCCAATCCTTTAACAGCTTGGCCGGCTTGTACGACGCTGAGATGATCTTGTTGAGGACCTCCTTGAGTACGAGCGACAGTGGCCCGGGACCGACGTGCTTCGGCAGCTGGGACAACTTGTTCCTGCTGATGGACGGACCCGCGTAACATTTGTAGTTGAAGTAGATCCTGTCGCACCATTCGTTCGAGTTCTTCACGTCATCCTTAACCGTTTTCGGTTCCTCCACCTTCAGAAGTTCCTTGCTTGTCGTGTCCGGTATGTGTAGCTCGTAGTTGTTGCTGTCGCACCACCCTACGGGAAACAGGAGGTCGCTGTCCTGCGAGTACCAGAATTTGTCTCCGATCGGTGTCAGCTCCACGCACACCATGTGCTCTACGATAGATGTTATGCTCGCCACATGGATTTCTTCGTGTTTCAAAGGATTCACGGCTTCTAGCTTCATGTCGATTTCGATGCCCTTCATCGGCTCCTTATTCCCGAAGCAGTACTCGGGCGCAGGCACTGATGACGTCATGGATAAGTATTCATCCCAGACGAAGGCGGTCTCCTTGCACGCTTTGGGCGGTTTGAAAGTGAAGTTGTGTTTTTGCGCCCAGCCGATGGGGAAGATGTAGGGGTGCATGTTGTCGCAGAGCCAAGCGGCCTTCGTGTCCTCGTAGTCGTCGAGGTTATCGTCAGGCACCACGAGGAAGTGGAGATTGTTGAAGATGGTGGCCACTGTGGCAGGCCGAATCGTTTTCATGTCGGTTGGGCTCAGTGTCTCCAGCTTCATGCCCGCGACGAAGCTGTGGGCCTCTTGCGTTGGGGCAGGCTAAAAATTAGTAAGAGATGGATTTTAATTTGTAAAAATGCTATGGCTTGGCTAACGTTAATGGTCACATACCGTTGGAACTGGAGGCTCACCTGGAAGAGATCGGCTGGCGTCGGCTCCTTGATGGACTCCTCTGCGCTCTGCCGCAGCTGCGCGCTTAGTTTGTTCTTGCAGGAGAACTTGTTCACCTTACCGGGATACTTGAACTGCCACGGGGAGCCCTGCAAAACCATTTTTAACCATCCGATTATCCATGTTTCAATTAAGACTAGTCTGGTATTATAATGGTTTAATGGTCACCTTCGCATCACTGTTTAAATTCCATTCTGATCTAATGCCATGATTATAATTAGCGACTAGCCGAGAGCTAAGCATTCACTTGATATTAAGTGTTACGCCCATCCATAACATCGTCCGGCTAGTTAAGACGATACAGAAAGCACCACATTGTGCTTGTTATACATGAGATCCGACGGAATCCGACAGCAGATACTTACCAGCGTTACATTCATCACACCGCTCTTTTTTGTTGTAGGTTAATAAATGATAAAAACCGACACGAGGCGAGGTTACAAGCTCATTAGTACGTGACGCTGAATTGATAAGGCGAATTAAAAGCCAGGAGACGCTGCGCGACGCCGCGCCGAGCGATCGTGTAAACGTGCGAATATTGATCAATTTTATTTATGTAATTAAGCAACGAAACCAGCGGGACGTTCACTTGATAGTAAGTGATACGTCTGGCCACAACAACGTCGCGCTAGTTAAGATGGTATGCATTGCACACATCGCACACATCGTCGCCTGACACACAAATTGTTGAGTCTCGTTACCCCAGTGATTACACTAGCTATAGCGCCCTTCAAACCGGAACACAGTAACGTTTGCACACTACTGTTAGGCGCTGCGGTGGTACCTACCTAGACGGTCTCCGGGAACAGAGACCAAGCACCGGAGAACCGAAATAGCGAACGTGCGCGTTTAGTAATAGTTATAACGTACAAGGAAATAATTAATTAGAAACTTCGTTATAATTAACCTAGCCACAGTGGCGCTGTAGCTAAGCGGCTGCTTTGTAAGCTCATGGTTCGATTCCAGGGCTACACTATGCAGTTTGAATTTGAGTGTTACGAGCGGGGCGTTCACTTGAAGGTAGGCTTCAGGTAGGATGGTGTACATACATAAGATATAAAATTTTGTCACCCCAGTAATTTAATTAGCCACAGCCCCCTCCAAACCGGAACGGAGTAACCTTAGCACAGTACTGTTTGTCGGTTTGTCGGTCTGCAGTAGGCGCTGCGGTGGTATCTACCTGGCCGGTCTCCGGCAACAGAGACCCACAAGCAGTGATTATCCAGCTAACACCTAGACATTGTAAAACTGTCGCTATAACTGCACAACTGTATACGCCTGTTAACTAATCATCATCATCAGCCGATAGACGTCCACAGCTGGACATAGGCCTCCCCCAAAGATATCCACATCGATCGGGTAGATTTGGGCCATTTCACGTCACACTGGCTCAATGCTGGTTGGTTGGAGCCAGAGCCTCATTTCTTAATTAGCAGAGTACATCACGAACAGGTGAGGTTGGCAAGGATGCCGTGACTTATTGTACGGGCAACCCCACCAACCCTTTTAACTAGGAAGATCAAAAATATTCTTTGAGAAGTGTTCGCTAATTTAAAAAAAAATCAACCCTTCAAATTATTCATAGATAGATTAATCCTATTCATAGTAATTTAAATATCTATACACAGCTTCTAAATAGCTTACTGTCTTGATAGAGATGTTGAATCTCATTACCTCAGTAATTTACTGGTAGTACGTTACTATTGCTGGTAATCGTCTACCGCCAAACAGTAGTATACAAACATTACTGTATTTATTTTGAAGGGCGTTGTAGCTACTAAAATTACTGGGGTAATGAAACAACACTGTATGTCTCAAGATGACGAGCACAATGTTGATGTTGTGTATATCATATAATATAAAATGAATCTATCATTAGTCTCGCCCACAGCGCGTCCTTCAAACCGGAGCAAAAATAACGATTGCGTGATACTGAATCGTTTCAAAGTAATATTGTTGTGTTGCTGCTCACTTTGTTGGTGACGTAACCGAAACTGCTGAGCCTAGGGTTGGAGAAGAATATCCAGAACTGCTGCAGGTCCTCATCGGCGCCGTCGTAGCGCAGCAGCAGCCTCCCACCTACATTCTCGCACACCTGCAAAGTAATGCCTGTGATGATCACAAACGTCCACTGCTGGACATAGGCCTCCCCAAAGGTCTACACATCGAACAGTCCAGCGATGTCCTGGTTCAAGCACCTTGCCAGCGTTGTCACAGTGAGCATGGCCTCCGGTACCGCCGGGCACTAGAAGCCGTCGTTTGTAGGGGTTCATATGGGGGAGCTCGTTGACTGTTTTCAGCATGATCATCATCATCATCAGCACATTTCAGATGAAATCAGAACAATCAAGTTTCCAGAAAAACAACTAATTATATTTGACTCACCGTTGCGATCCAATATCTATACGGGTCCATGAAGTTCTGTATTTCGACCTTCATGCCGACCTGGATCCTGTCGATGGGCGACATGCCCTTATTGTTCAAAGCCTCGATGGACACCGACTGGCCCACCAGCAGCGCCTTCTTCATGATGTCTATGATCGTGTCGCCGCATTTCTCGTTGATCTCATCTGGCGGCTCCACTAGCTCGTCGTACTTCCCGCACCAGCCTAACGGATGAACCTTTGTGTTGGATATGTCGCACCAGAAATCGGTGTTGGCGCCGATGAACTTGATGCGGAGGAGGTGGCCGCACACCATGGTGATATCCGCTATCCAGTAGATGTCGGGGTTGGTCTTGTGGCAGACCTCGAGCAGCATCCCCTGTTTGATCCCATTGTTGAGGCTGGCTTCGACCTGGGATAAAGTGTAAAGGCTAAATTAATTGAACAGTTCACAGATTTTTTTTTTTAAAAGCGATGGCTTAATCGTTCAAGTGATGGTAAGTGATATACATACCTATAACAACGTGACGCTAGTTAGGATGATGTACACTGCACCATATTGTGCCCGTAGCGCTTGAGATATATGATGTTGAGTCTCGTTACCCCAGTAATTTCACTAGTCGCACAGCGCCCTTCAAACCGGAACATAGTAATGTTTGTCAGCAGAAATAGGAGCTGAGGTGGTAGCTACATCCGCGTTCCGGTTTGAAGGGCGCTGATAACGAAACAAGGCGACGGGCACAATGTGGTGCAGTGTACACCATCCTAACTAGCGTCACGTTAGAGGCATTTGCATCACTTACAATCAGGTGAACGTCAGGTTTGCCTCGTCGATTAGATGAATAAAAAAAACTAGTGTGTAGTCTGGCTGGGAAAGTTATGGCATCTTATATGACGTGCTTGGCGCATGTTGCACCGTATTGATTCAAGTTAGAACTAAGTTATGTAAGTGTTTATCTAATATATCTTAAAGTGAACTTATAAATACCTTGAAGGATCATTATTAAATTAAAATAAAACACTTTAGAAGATTATTAGATAAATTTTTTAAATAACTTGCTCTTTATAAGGTCCAAAGGATAAAGAGGAGTAAAACTGTAAAATGATAAACCCGACTAAGGGTGACTTCTGTCGGAGGAGAGCGGATTGAGAACTTGACTCCAGTAATAAACGATTGATGCTTAACTGGGATTCATGTCCAGCAGTGGACGTGTATCAATTGAGATGATGACTTAAAAAGGATGAATTGGGCTTGAATTTTATTCCGCAATGTTCTTGCAACGAACAAAGCTTCCTTATACCGATTAATCTAGGAGCTTTTATCCCACAAGGATATCTCAGGACTAATAAAGGATAACATGACATCATCATCGAGCATGAACAGTTCTTATGACACCATTATACTTATAGGTCACTTAACATGTTCATAAACGATAATGTTGAATGATTACGGGAGTATATTTACAAGTATTGATTGTTCACAACATTGTATATAACTCTTATGTTTTTTTTTTCAACGAAGCGACGTGAAGGATGAGACGATCACTTAATAATAAGTGACTCGAGTATATCCGCCTATTAAAACGTGGCGCCAGTTAGGATGTTATACACTGCACCACGTGATGCTAGCCGCCTTCAGCCAAAAGATATTGAAATCATTACCTCAGTAATTTCACTAGCTACAATGCCCTTCAAACCGGAACACAGTACTGTTTGTAACCTACTGTTCTGCAGCAATACAGACCAACCACAAGTATAATTATTTTTTTTATTTATTTTGTTATAATTTATTACTTTATTAAGGTGGGGAGAAGGAAAATGTCATGGTTGAGGAATATGAGGGAATGGACTGGCATATCTGGGGCGTCGGAATTGTTCCGCCGAACCAGAGACAGAAAGGATTGTGCCACGCTGATCTGACCTTCACTAGTTGGAGAGGCACTTAATACTATTATTATTATTCTTTCATCATCAGCCGATAGAAGTCCACTGCAAGACATTGGCTTTCCCCAAAGATCTCCGTGTGTGAGGGTTTGTATGGGGGGATTTGGGTCATTTCCCACCACGCAGGCCTAATGCGGGTTGGTGGGAGCCAGAGCTTCGTATGTTGTTCAGCAGGGTGCATCACCAGCAGGTGAGTTCGCTTGGGTCCCGTGACTTCTTGTGCGGGACCCTTACGTCCCCGTTTAGGCTGTTAGACAGACTGAAGTTAAGCTCCATACAATTTTTATAAAGACTTGTGCTATTTGTACATTATTAAAAAAAAAAAACAAGCAAAATAGTAAACAAAGTTTAATTAGTTGAAAATGTTCTCGCTGACCTTTCATTAATGTCAAAGGTTGTTTGAAATGAGAAAGCTTTGGAAAAAGAAAATTTATGAAAGGTACAAATAATGAAAACATGGAAGAGGGATAACAAAGGAGGAGTACTATAGAAGAATAAGCAAAAATAACTTTAGTTACGCCCCAATAACTTTTTATAAAGGGAATGAAAGAGGCTTCTTATCGCGGTAAGTAACACAAACTTAAAAGTTAGCAAATAAAAAAAAATGAAAAATTTAAAAAATTTTCTTCAACTTTGTCTTAATCACTTACTTCTAAACTAATATATATTTATAGTCTAGTCTAGTTTAAAGTCTTAAATATAAATATTTCTAGAAAAAAAATACCTAGTTATAAAACTTATCATTAAGTACACCCCTCTCATAACTTAATTATAATTTAGACCAATAAAAGTCCACGGCTGGACAAAGGTCTCTGGTAATGGTCTGTACAGAACAAAATGAGGTGTAAGGGTTCCCGCAGAACAACTCGCGGGACCCAAGCCAACCTCACCTGGTCGTGGTGCACCCTGTTAATCAATGAACTCGGCACTGGCCTCCCACCTACCCGCATGGTAACAAATGTGGAGATCTTTGGGGAGGCCTATGTCCAACAGTGGACGTCGATCGGCTGACGATGATGGTAAGAGAACAAAAGACTAACTAATATACCGTAAACCTGCATAAAATTTGTTTCAACCAAATTCTGCTTGAGAACTTAAGACCGAGAAGGAGAAGAAGAAGAGCGAGACCATCTGAGATCACCTGATGGTGACACTCTTGCCCCTAATACAATATGGCGCTTGTTGGGATAATATACACAATACTATATATTCATTGCGTGAAGACATTAAGTCTATGACAATAATTTCACCAGCTATA
The DNA here is from genome assembly GCA_029030555.1 of Ornithoptera alexandrae. NCBI lineage: Eukaryota > Metazoa > Arthropoda > Insecta > Lepidoptera > Papilionidae > Ornithoptera > Ornithoptera alexandrae. Next base: position 12,490,455 of record JARDVY010000288.1, on the reverse strand, counting down.
GTGCCCTATAAACCTGTACCGGAAGTAGATATACGGCATAGTAGATTTGAATGTGGGAGAGGCGACGCTGAAAATGTAAGCATGGAAAAAAGTGGACAAGAAAAAAGATATATATATACTAAAGAACTGGTGGTAGGTTTCCGTTGGCGGAGACCGTCTAGCTAAGTACCAAAGCAGCTTCTATTGCAGTCGAGAAACAAAAGTAACCATTTGTTCCGGTTTTAAATGCGTTCTAGCTAATCACTAGGGTGATGGGACTTAATATTTTATCTCGCCAGGCGACGCGCAGCACGTTGCTACGGGCAAGCGTTTCACTTACCATCAGGTGAACGTGCAACTCATCACCCAATATGGCGTCCACTGCTGGACATAGGCCTCCACCATAGATCTCCACATCGATCGGTCCTGCGCTGCCTACTTCCAGCGGATTCCCGCGACCTTACCGTCAACATAGCCTCTGGTGCGGTCAGGCACAAGGAATCGTCATTTGAATGGATTCATATGGGAGGATCTGGGCCATTTGTCACTACGCTGGCCCAATGCGGGTTGGCGGGAGCCAGAGCCTCATTCGTTGATTAACAGGGTGCACCACGAACAGGTGAGCTTGGCTTGGGTCCCGTGAGTTGTTGTGCGGGACTCACCGGTCACATCGCTTAGTATAAAAAAAAAACAAGGTACGTATTGAGAGAGTTGTTTCAATTACACAAATAAAAATATTTCTCATGATATCTACTCCGCAGATCGGATCGCGCTGTGCCCGCGGAACGCAGGTTTCTAGGAATAAGGGACGAGTCAATATGCGCTTAATGCTTACTCTGGAACTTACTGCTCCCCCTCACTTACCCCTGCCCCATCCCGCTCACGTCCTACGACCGTCCCCACAACCCACCACCCGCCGGAGTCGGATTTAGTCGATGCGGTATAAAATGAATCCAGGCAAGAACGTTATGAGCATGTGAATAATTATTGTTTATAATATTTAATAGCGCTGTTGGATGAATCATGACGTTCTTTACCACACACACACGCACACGCACACACATATATAAATATATATACGCGTACGTGTGTGCATGAAAGAACTGTTGCCGGAGACCGTCTAGGTAGGTACCACCATCAGCCCTCTGGTCTCGGGCTAGTAAAAACAGGACTAAGGTAAGCCCTGCCTGACGTACAACGCGAATAAAAGGGTCCTCGGGTTCGTGGGCCTTGAGGGTGGTGGCCCTCAGAGTTCAATAAGCAAGGCTTAGGAGGATGGCAAATGCATGGTGGTCTTGTATTTGTCGTAGTACAGCGTGGGTGCTAAGGAGAGTTTGGTCTTCCGTGGGATATTTTGGCAAGAAGGCAGGAGGGCATCGGTGCCTTCCGTAGGAGATCCCGGAGCCCCTCCGAATGCACGGAGGGAGAATACCGAGAGGTTGTAATGGGTAGAAACCACACATAGCTTTGTCTTCCCCCCAAAAGCAAGGCATCCTATAAGAAGATTTTCCCCGCTAAAAAAAAGGTGGGTTAGGCCCTCCTCAGAGACGTGTTAACATAAAGTGTAAAGAGGCACCAATGAGCATTCTATAAGAGATCCCGGAGCCTCTCCGAATGCGCTGATGCGGATCACCGAAGGGGGTTTTTAGTGAGTAAGAATCTCACATAACCCTGATTTCCCCCCAGAAGCTGGATATATTCCGAAGATTTTCCTCCCGAAACCAAGAAAAAGGTAGGTACTACCGCAACGCCTATTTCTACCGACAAACAGGACTGTGCAAACATTATTGTGTTCCGGTTTGAAGGGCGCTGTAACTAGTATAATTACTGGAGTAACGAGACTCAACATTTTGTTTCAGGCGACGAGCGCAATATGATACGTAATATCATTCTAACTAGCGTCACGTTGTCATGGGCAGGCTTATCACTTATCATCAGGTGATCAGGCCGTCTTGTCGTTTAATGAATTAAATAGGAGTTGCCGTTAGACATAGGCAATTTGTTCACCAGTTGCTGTGTATTTACACAAACACCAGTAGAGGTTATATTGGTGGTTGGTCAATGCTGATATTCAAAGCCAGTGATCACCATGATAGTTGACATACACATATACAAGGTTTGATAAAATTTCGGATGTTTACACATCTTATTACTTCAATGACTATTGACCGGTAGATCATCTTTGATGAAGGTCGCCGAAAGCCGCTGGATGCCGACAGCGCACGGCCGTGTGGAAATCCTAGAGGGATACGTATGCCTAGCAATGGACGTTATCTGACTGATAAGTAGTAGTGGACCATCTCTAAATGGCAACAGCGGAAGTGGTACTTAACTAGATTGTCGTAGCGTCTTAAAATGCAAAATGGGGTTATGAAAACACCCTTATTTGGTCTACATTGTGATGGTCAGATCATCATCATCATCAGTCAATAGAAGTCCACTGCTGGATATAGGCCTCCCCCGAAGGTCCTCCTCATCGATCAGTCCTGCACTGCCCGCATCCAGCTGCTTTCCGCAACCTCCACCAGATCGTCGGACCACCTGGTGTGGGACCTGCCAACACTACGTCTTCCAAAACGCGGTCGCCATATGAGGAGCTTGATGCACCTATCGGCTGTCAGTCCTTCGAGCGATGTGCTCTGCCCATTGCCGCTGGAGGCTAGCAATTTTTTGGACTATGGCGGTGACCTTTTCTGTTCTACCCAACCCTCAATATACAAACATATTTTCTTTTATTTATTGTGATACTAAATTTATTATATGAAATGCACGAAAGAGATAGATGATTACGGTAGGGGGAATAAGGTCAAATGTATTTGGTACGTGACTCCATTATACTCAGGCCGCGGCTCGAATAAATACACAACGTATTACTTGTAACAGCGGAGCGGAATGGTAATAATGGGACCGAGATCCGACGTGAAAACATCTGAACTGATCGAGGTGCGGTTTGCGGGCACACGGTCTAGAGTTCGGCTCCGTCGATTGCTTAAAATCGTGCGCGTTTCTAGCAGTTGCTGGAAACCAAGTAGGTAACAGCTCTTATTTCCGCTACCAAATAGTTTTTTTTTATACCACTTAGGTGGCAAACAGGCTTGCAGCCCGCCTGATGTTGAGCGGTAACCGCAGCCTATATAACCGCCAGTAACACCAGAGGTATCACTGGGCGTGTCGCGACCCTGCGGAAACCAAGTAGTCTGCAAACATTACCGTGTTCCTATTTGAAGGGTTCCGTAGTTACTGAAATTACTCGGGTAACGAGACTAATGTTTTTTTTTCGACGAATCGACAAGATTAGTAAGACGTTCACTTGATCGTGAGTGATACGCCTGCCCATAACAACGTAGCGCATGTCGCCTTGAGATATAAGATATTGAATCTCGTTCCCCCAGAGCGCCCTTCAAACCAGAATACAGTAATGTTTGCACACTACTTTATGGACCTCGGCCGTGTCTGAACACGGAGACATTTCACTAATAAATGTCTCAAGACGTCGAGCGCAATGTGGTGTTGTGAATATCATCCTACCGCCACATTAAGGGCAGGCGTATCACTTACAATTAAGTGAACGTCCCGCTAGTCTCATCACTTATACAAATTTATGGAAATCAACATTTAAAGGAGATTGACTAAAGTTTAACTACTCCTTTAAATATGTAGACATAATAGCTAATCAAACTTATTCACAACTTGAAGTACATCAAAGCTGGAAACTGACATGAGATAGTTTTAATGGATAATAACCTCTAATGTGTTTCACCATTGTTTACCATCATTCACCATCACGTGTAATTATGGGCAATAGTCAATGCATTATGCTACTAGGAGACCGCAGCTTTATAAGTCCCACCTTATAAAACTAATCCATCATCATCACCATTTGTTTATCCGCTGCTGGACATAATCCTTCCCCTAATATCTTCCACCAAATGAATCCTCAGTTTCTCGCATCTACCCACTTCCGACCGCCCTGATGATGTCGTCAGTTCATCTGGAGGGAGGGCGTCCTATATTTCTGCGACCTGTATGCGGCCTCCACTTTAAGACTTTCCTCCCCTATCGGCCGTCACTGACATGTCAGATATGGCCGGCCCGCTGCCACTTCAGCTTGCAGATTTTGAGAGCTGCGTCGACAACTTCAGTTTTCCATCGAATTCCTTCGTTCTGGATTGTGTCTCTTAGGGAAATGTCAAGCATAGCTCTTTCCATCGCTCGCTGTGCTACTATGAATAGGAGGATCAGCCCGGTGGCCGGGTGCCATGTCTCTCCGCCGTAAGAGTGGGCGCACTGATTGAAGACTTTCGTCTTGAGACATTGGGGTATTTGCGAGGTGATGATGTGGCGGAGTTTTCCAAACGCTACCCAGCCGAGCCGAAAACTAATCCCTAAATAAGTAATTATGTCCAGCAATGGACGTCTAACGGCTGATGATGACAATGATGATGAAATAACTAATTAAAACTCCCCGCTGTGTTTTGTGGTTATTTTAAGTGTTTCCACACTCGGCGATTGTTTGACCTAATTTTATTTTTAATACAAAACGCACCCCCATCAAGATTTGTGTCAATTACAAACGTTCTCAATACCTTTGTTCCCCCTTAATGGAATAATGATGTGCCATCTTTTTTTTCTTATTATATAAACGATGAGACCAACGAGACGTTCACTTGTTAATAAGTGACACGCATGCTCATAACAACATAGCGCTAGTTAGGATAATATACACTGCAATAGTTTGTGATCGTCGACTCGGAATAAATCTTAACTTCAGTAACTTCTGTAGTCACAACGCCCTTCAAACCGGAACATGTAATGTTTGCACACTGATGTTTATGGGAATGACAGGGTTATGTGGGATTTGTACCCACTAAAACAGCCTCGGTGGTCATCCTTACTGCTTTGGAAGAGGCCATGACGTCTTTTATGGAATGCGCCAGTACCACCAGACACTACGTCTAAAAGTATGTCCTGAAGAATGCCGTAACCCTCCCAGCACCCTCGTTATTATATGACAAGCACGAGACCACCTCGTGCTTCTTGTGCACTCCAGGTTCAGTGGGCAATGATGGCCCTACCTTCAAAGCCCACGCACCCGAAAACCCTTCTACAACAGGCAAGGCTCCACCTTAGTCTTATTCTTAATAACCCAAACCTACAGGGCAACCGGCCACAGAATCCTACCACCAGTTCAGAGACCAACCACCAGATATAACTCCTGTTTAATGTACAACGATCGCTCCTATTTTTTTTTGTTTGCAGAGCTTGATGGCTCTAGATTTAAAAGAATGATCAGGAGGGCAGACCCCAAGTAAAGATGGGACAAGGTCTAGTAAGAAGAAGAAGAAATAATGCTTGATGTCGTGATGTGTGGATTTCTATCGGCTGATGATGATGATGATGATGAATCTCTAAGTAATCCGTGATAGGTATAAACAATCTCAGTAAAATTTGACCCACTTGTGTAAACGTCTGAACGTGTTTGCGCCGGGCGGGATAATCCGACCCCTACAGTATGAATTATTGATCAACTTTTTTTTCTTCACAGTTTTCAACTTGAGAGCGTAAAGTTATTTAAATTGAACGCCTTAACGAGGTCACGACGAGCACACAGACGGTGGGACATTAAATTGTTTTATTTCACTACGTAAATATATCGAGGAGTACGTCTGTTGCACGTCAACAGAAACAATCGTTAGCGAGCATCGAGACGGGCGGGACGTTCACCTGATGTTAAGTGATACGCCTGCCCATAACAACGAGCGCTATTTAGGATAGTATACAAAGCACCACATTGCGTTTGTCGCCTTGAGACGTTATCTCGTTATCCAATTTCAATAGCTACAGCGCCCTTCATACCGGAACACGATAATATTTGCACAGTACTGTAATACACCTACCACCAGCAGCTATCTATAACCCGGTTCTTCTTTTAATATGTAAAGACATTAAGTACCTCAGTCAGGTTTGATGACCACATAGGATGATGGTGTGATTTATTCGAAGCCATTTACCGTAGCTCATGTACCGTCAGTCATACATTCAAGGGCCATAGTGTTCTGCTCGAGCTGGCTGTACCATCACCCGTCATTTACTATGAAGTTAAATTTAAGCAATCGTGTGCAGAAATAAAATCTTAATATTATATAGTAGCTGTTCCTCGCTTTCCCTGGAAGTAACATCCCCGCAACTCCCTTTGGGGAAGCAATTTTGTAATATCCATTCTTAGCTGACCTCTAAACCGCAGAAGCAATATCTCTATCAAATTTTTGAGTGTTTACGTCTAGTTACGGAAAATTGATGAAAAATTTGATATATCCTATCGGCTGATGATCATGATGATGATATATACATATTCCCGTAGGAAACCATTTAGATATTTTTTCAAGTCACCTTTACACATTTATTAATAATTAATTTACATAGCTACAGCGTCCTTCAAACTTATATACGGTATTGCGCTAAGTTGATCCATTGCTTAAGACTACACTCTAAAAAAATTATGTATATAAATTCAATTCGTAATTATGATCATAATAATTAATCTGAGAATCTATACGTCTGACCATTGCATCGTAACCCCCACAATAACACCAGAACAGCTAAGCTAATCTTGTTTTAAACACAAGTAATTTTTTTTTACAATTGTGAAAAATAATCTTATGAAATTAAATATGTTATCTGGTGATTGGTTCCTATTTTTTTTTTATAAGAGGCATGGGCAAACGATCAAACAGCTCACCTGGTGGAAAGTGGTCACTGACACCTCATGGACAGTTGCAACACCAGAGGGGTCGCGGCTGCGTTGCCGACCTCTAAGCGAATAATACGCTCTTTTCTTGAAGCCCCCATGTCATATTGATTCTGTTACTGGTGATAGGTCTCTTTTACCAAAAAAACGTCTAGACAGGTACCACTCCCGCGTCCTATTCAAGCCGCCAAACAGTAGTGTGAAAACATTACTGTTTCGGTTTGAAGGGCGCTGTAGCTAGTGTAATTGCGGGGGTAACGAGACTCATGTCTCAGGCGACGAGCGCAATGTGGTGGAGTATACATCATCTTAACTAGCGCCACGTTCTTATGGGCGGGACCATACCATCAGATGAAAGTCCCGCTCGTCTCGTAGCTCAATTGTATAAAAAAAAGCCTGAATATTTTTTTAATCAAACTGTCTATTGAAAACCTGACATACATTAACATTCATATATATATTAAAATTTTTCAATTTTGTTATTACAAATGTTAGGTTTAAATATATATTATTAATGAAAAACTATTTGATTGTAAGATGAGCAATAGTTCTTTCATCAAGGTTGTTTTTTAATAACAGTAGAACAGATAAAGTAAATTATGATCTTAGTACACTAATAAAGCAAAGCAAGCTAAGTGTTAATTTATTAACTAATATAAACCTTTCAAAAGTTAGTGTAAGTTGAAGAATTACATAACTGCTGTATATATATAGATATTTAAATGTAGCAAAAATAATGAAGTTATGATTCGGCTACACTTACATAGCAACTAAGTACTCTCAAATGTTTTAAGTAAATTTATATAGAGAATTATAACTCGATGACAAAATGTTGAGAAATCAATATTATTAATAACATACAAAAATAGCACATTGGAAAAACTATCTTTTATGAAAATATTAAGCATACATAAAAAAAATGTAATGTAAAATGTAATGCATGTAAAATGTGATAAGTAAATCTTTTTTAATGAATCTCAAAGAAATATGCTGCAAAATTTCCTCAATACTATAAATATTTTTAATTTCATTTATTAATAGTATTGAAACCTTCACTTGCTTTTTGAAATTTTATGTAATGATATGACATCTTATTATGTTTTTTTAAAATCATATTTTAACAAAATTGATGTTAAAAAAACACAACTTAAACCAGTATCTTGTATACAAACAACAATACTATTAATTAATTTCAATCAATCTAATATATAAATAGAATAAGAAAAAATCATTCATCCCAGCGTTTATAAATAATAAACAAAACTAAATTACTATTAACAAAACCAATAAATACTTTTAAAGTTTCCTACCTGAATTTAAACAGCTTTAACATGAGCAATATTTAAAGAAATTTAAATTATTAGCCTTTTATTAAAAAAAATAATTTTCCCCTTTATCAAACATGTATTCATTAGTATTAAATATAATTGTGAAATAACAATAAAATAATCAATGAAAAGAAAACTTTTGATTTTTGTTTTATTTATTTTTATTAATCAAACTTTTTTTAAGAAAATGTTTGATCCAAAAATATTAAAAAAATATTATAAATATATTTTTTTTAATTTCTCAAAAGACTAATATTGAAATTTAACTAGGCAAAATTAAATAAACTTTGCATTCTTTACAAATAGTTATTTTTTAATATTATTTAGATAAATATGAAATAACTAATTTGCTAAGTAAGCATTGCATACTAATAAAAACGAAATAACATCCCGATAAAGTGACTATGTCGTAAGTGCAACCCAAATTATGAAACCATATGGAGAACAATAAAAAATAATCACCATTAATATTAAGAAGCGCAATCATATTTCAATGACTTAAAACCTTGAAAATTTTGTCGCGATCTAAAAATAGAGCATCCATACATCTTTATGTTACAAATATTTTTTGTTACAAAAGAAATCATTATTATAATAAATCGACATTTTAAATCATCAACAGCTTTTAAACTAACTTAAGTAAACTTATATCAAATATTTCTGATGAAGTTGATCAAATTAAAAACTATTCAATAAACTTATAAAAAATGTTAAACTCGCACTTACATGGGAAAATAGTTCTTCGGGAACAGCGATGCTTTTATTCGTCTCCAAATAATTGTTCCAATCAAAATCCATTTTCATACAAAATTAAATTAATAATCATGACAATAAAAATAATATTATAATAAAAAAGTAAGTAAAGAAAGGCTCAACTTGATTCTTCAAATTTCAGTTCATTGAATGAATTCACCAACCAGCAGTTCCCTATCTCTCTTCTCGCCAAAACGAGAATAACAAATAATATCTATCTGTCTCGCTACATTTCATATTAACTGTATAGTTATTTCGTTCATGTGGTCGTTCGGAAAATGTTCCTCATTTCTATGAAACGCTGTAATAACACGAGACGAATGAAAAAATCTAGAAAAATTATAATAATAATGAACATATTAATGATTATTAAAAATATAAAAATTAAAAGAAACATAAAAAATATTATCATAACAAACTTAATCGTATAATTTAAAATATTATTATATTAAAATTGGTAGTGAGTTGTGTAAAGAGAAAAAATGGTAACTACAATAAATAATTTTGATTTCAAAAATATTTTAGCAATTAGATAAGCGAATGATTAATCTATTTTGTATTCAATTTAAGATAATAAAATTATTAATATCATGTTATTATGCTCTAAACAAAAATAAAATAAAAGTTAGAGAAAATTTTATGTATTGTATATTAAATAAATAAAATTACTAGTTTATAATTTAAATTTATGACCAATACTAAAAAAAAAACTGTGAGAATATTACATACATTAATGTTTATTGCATTAAATGGAAAACATTACTCATTTTTCAATTTTCTAACAATCGATTGAAAACGATATACCTATCAATGTATTTTTAAATCGTCTTAATATCGATATGTTAAATGAATTCCTTGATTTATTTTCAATTAAAAGAATCTATTTTTGTGATTTTGAATAATCGTGTTTGTGTAATTGGAGTTAGAATTTTATTTTCTTAAATTGAATAAATAAGCGTAGTATAACGATCCCAGAAATTAACAATTACAAATAGGAACTAGAGTAACAGATCAAACGAAATAGAAGTTGTCATCTAGATTCTACACGATCTTAAGAGCCGTATGAGCATCAGTTAAGGCTGATTGTCCGCTGAAAATCCAACCCTAATGCTGACTTCGATCTTCAAACATATGGAACTAATCAACTACCACGAAGAGATTATATATATTGTATCAGGTAAAACGAGACATGTTATGTTTATTTTGTTATTTTCACACTATTTTCATTATGAGATCTTGTTTAAGACGTTATTTTCATTATTCAGTTATACTACTTTCGTAATTTCAATTTATATATAATTTCAATTCTCAATAAAATTGCTAAACGAAAACTTTTCTGGCAATTAAAATCGAACAGAATCGAATCGCTTTTTGTAAAAGCATCACTACGACTTTTACGTCAAAGAGTGAGTCATGACGTGATCTGTTGAATGAAAAGAAACGTCACTGTTTATTTTAATCAGTTTCATACGTTTTGACTTTTATCATAGTTGGATAACAATTTAGTCAATTTTAAAAGTATATCTGCTTGCACGAAGAAAGTGTTGAAAAATAAATATATTATTGTGAAGTGCAGTGACAATACTATCTGTCTGAATATTTAAATATGTGAATGCTTTCTCTTTTACCATACGGTCAATTGCAACATCAACAATGAATACTGCTAATGGAATAATTTACACATTTTCTTCAAACATCTCCAATAATACGCCCGATGAAGGCTGTATGTTAGTAAATACGTCACAGAACGTTATAATTACCGGGGCGTATAATGGAATACCACAGACGTTGATACTTAACGTGATATCATGGGCATGTCTTATTGCTTTGTTTACGGTACTGAGACGTACAGCCTGGAATTACGGTCGAATGGCTCTAGTCCAGCGTTCAAGAAGCCGTTGGACAAACTTATTTTATCGTGGCGACGGTGATTCCTTAGTTGAGAGGCGGAGGAGTAACGACGAGACTTCAAGTATTGATGAAGGTTTCTTCACATGGTTGCCAGCAGTGTTTCGCCTAACGCGTGAGCAAGTGCTCGCCAAGTGTGGTCCTGATGCAGTACACTACCTCTCATTTCAGCGCCATGCTATAACCCTTATGTTTATTGTAACAATAGTATCTATTGGAATAATTTTGCCTATAAATTTTCAGGGCACAAACTTACAAGTTGATGCAAATACATTTAGTAGAACAACACTGTCTAATTTGAATGGTAGATCATATTGGTTGTGGGCTCACACATTGATTAGCATTTGTTTCTTACCTATATCAGTCTTGATCATGAGGAGGTGTACAGGTCGAAAACCTGTCCCTACTTCAATGACGGGAACCATCATGATCACTAACATATCTAGAGCTGATCGCAATGAATCAACCATTAGAGCTTACTTTACACATAACTTTCCACATATTCAAATTGTTGACATGTGTCTTGCCTTCAACATAAATAAGCTAAATGAAGTTCAAGAGAAGAAGGAGATGGTGACCGAAGCACTTATTTATACAGATACATATTACAAGAAGACTGGGAAACGTATCTCTGTAAAGCAGAATCTTTGTGGACCTGAAGTAGATGCATTAGAGTATTACACAATTGAAGAGAAACGTCTCAAGGATGAAGCTAAGAGAATTCGTGCAATGGTACTTAATGATCCTCTGGGCATCGCCTTTCTAACTCTACCATCATACCAGCTTGCAGAGCATGTTATAAATAATTTCAATTTGCACCGAGGCTGGGTTCTCACTCATGCCACCAATCCGTCCGACATTGTGTGGGAGAACCTGAGTGTACAGCCTAGTGTCTGGTATGTAAAAGCTATTATTGTTAACTTTGCTCTTTTCATTGTTCTTTTCTTTCTAACAACTCCTGCCATTATTGTCAATCTGTTCAACACAATGATTGTCAAACCGGACACCCTGAACAGAATAAGCAGTATTATTTTTGAGTTCCTCCCGACCCTGTTACTCTGGACAATGGCGGCGGTCATGCCGGCGATAGTCGCATTCTCGGACAAGTTTCTTTCGCATTGGACCAAGTCTCAACAGAATTACTCCATTATGACGAAAACCGTGTCGTTTCTTCTGCTCATGACCTTGATTCTACCATCGTTGGGGTTGGCTAGTGCGGAAGCTTTCGTCGCGTGGACATTACATCACGAGAACGATACGATGCGCTGGGACTGCGTGTTTCTGCCCGACAAGGGCGCCTTCTTCGTCAATTACGTCATCACGTCCGGCTTCATCGGAACCGCGCTTGAATTAATCCGATTCCCGGAGTTGTTCTTGTACGTGTGGTATCTTTTGCAATCGAAGTCGAAGGCCGAGAAGAGTTACGTGAAGAAGGCAATACTTTACGAATTCCCGTTCGGTGTCCATTACGCGTGGAGTTTGGCTATCGTATCTATCACCATGGTTTACAGTCTCGCTTGTCCTCTGATCGCGCCTTTCGGTTTGGTCTACCTGCTGCTGAAGCATATAGGTGACAAGCATAACTTGTATTTCGCCTACGGACCGAGTGACATGAGCGGAGTGGGCGGCGGGCGCATTCACGCCGCGGCCGTGAGAATGATTCGGGTGTCCGTGTTGCTTTTACTAGTGAACATGGCCGCATGGGCAGGCCTGCGTTCTGGCTTCGAATCGCGCACTATTATTCTAATAATGGCATCCATTGTAGCTTTCGGAACGTTCTTGCTGCTCAGTCCTTTCCCGAGCTGCACGCCCCCGGCTCCGCTACAGGTGGAGTCCAACGTGGGGTATCCGGAATACGTGGCGCCAGTTCTATTGAAACCTATCGACTCGACGCCCGTCTCCACACCTTCAACTCCCGACTACGGCGCATCGTCTCCTGTCACTAACCCCTCCTACAACCCCGACCCTATAAATATATAAGGGGTTATTTTAGCGGCGTTTTTACTGACGTGGCCTACCATGCGAACTTAATACCAAATAAACAGTTTTATATGTGATAAGATAAAACTGATCGAAAACGGCCATTTTGATACTGGGCTAATTGAATATGAGTATTATTGAATCGTGTAAATAAAAAAATATTTTTGTATTAGTCATAACCTCTACGCGGGGGAAATATCTTTTTATGGCATCTTTCCCTCAAAATGAACGCAATACCATCATATCGATTTAACTTATACAAGTAATTGTGGGTATTTGTTTAGGAAACGTAAAGATTTATAGTTATGTATTATCTTTAGTATTTTTCGTTCGGAGCTCGTTATGTATAATGTAATGTGCGCCGTTGTATTGAAATTTAACGTATTATCGCAATTTGTGGAACAAATCACTATTACATTACCGCTTTAGCTTTACGATTGCTCCCTAAATGTCCTTGTGATGTTTCGATTATTGCGAAAAAAATATCGCGAGTTTCGTTCAATTTTACTACTCCTCTCTACTTATTTCTATAAATGTTTAATTTATTATCCTTTAAAAAGTATCCGCACCCTTGCCTTTACATTATGTCACCGCAGGTTTTATCTAGTCCTTTGGACTACACTATTCAAAAACAATTAAACTTTACTATTTGTAAATGAATCACGAGATACTATGTAGCACTACCCTGTTGAATAGCCGTCGACTGGGGCGAGTATCCTCCCTTGCGGGACGCCTGCATCTAACAATGGATTGCTGTAGACTGAAGATGATGAAGAAGAATTTCCGTAAAGAACAGGAAAGGGGATTCTCTAAGGATAACTCACTTAAACGTCGGTGTTAGTTATGAAATGATATAGAAATTTATGTAATATTATAGCATGTAAAATCTTAGTATCAAGTTGAACGTATGTATATTATAATATGTATATATGGAGTTAAAATCTTTAGTGTTTTTTGTTATTAGAAAATTACTTAATATATACACGTGACGAGATTGTTGTGGAGTTAATATGAGACTTGTTTCCTTTGTCTTTACATATCTTTTGTCATTCCTGGTGTGGCAATAATTAATACGCTAATATTTATTATGTTTTATACGCTTTAAAAAAAAACTAAAGAATTTGGTAAAATTCATCAATTTTGTTTATGGCTCTTAACATAGACAATGATATTGTTTTTTATTTACTAACAGGCGCTTTTTACATGTAACTGTAACTTAGGGATACGTCCTAAGTACCTTTGCCGATTCGTTGTGATTTACTAATCGTTACATAATATTTATTTTTATATACTAATATATTTAATGAAGTACGTTTTAATGAACTTTTCGTGTATAGTTATTTGTATTGGATTTTGTTTTGTTGTTTCGTTTGTATGTACATAAAGTATATATACATATATTTACCGCCCGATTAGTGGCTTATCGCTGACACGCTGTACCTTTTAATTCTGCGATATTTTTTATCAAAATAAATGACGTACGAACATTTGTACATTGCTTTTATTTTCTATTGTTTGAAACATTCATAATATTGTTAAGCGACCAAAATCTCATATATTCTCTTTCATCGCATAAGTTTTGTATAGGAGAAGAGTAGATTAACTATCGCTATATTCTTATGGGTATACCGCTTACCATCACGCTCATCTCATCGTTGCATCGCATATAAATAAAGACAGGACGATTATAAAATTACCAGAATTTTATAAAAGAACAAATAAATTACAACATTTAACTTCGTTGTAATAGTAAAATAGGATAAATGTCAATCTTGATACATTATTCTACCACTTTGATTCATGCACTAAATAGGATCAACATTCTGGTTGCATATGGATCATCTCAGATCAGATTGTACCTCTCTACTACCATTACTTCTTCATCCCTGTGCTGATTCCCATTGGTATTTTGTTTACTTGCAACATGATCGTCGTCTTTAGACGTAAGTCGCTAGTCTCGTTACGCAAGCTACAGCGCCGTTTAAACCGGAACAACACGTTTATTACTTTTCAAAATACCTACGACAATAGAGAATATTTTTTTTATTTGCAATGGAATAAGTATCTATCTATCTATCAGTTAGACAGGTCTCTGAATAATTAGTATAGTTTTTAGACAACGAAGAATGTAACATTATAATAAAACATGGATATTTTGAAGTTTACAATCCAGAAGTGATTTTGGTAATCATATCCTTCTTCCACATCATGTCTTCATATACGTTTTGCAAATGAATCAATACTTCTCTTGCTGTCTTCACACTGTTCGTATCTACATGCGTGAAACATTTCGCTTCAAGTAATAAACACATTGTCGTTCTTGCTTTCATTCATCATCATCAGCCGACAGACGTCCACTGCTGAACACAGGTCTTCCTCAAAGATCGCCACATCGATCGGGTCTGCGATATTTTTTACTTTTTATTTTGCTTTCATTCCTGATATCTAGAAATTTTGTAGTCACAATCACTACCCGTATCATCAATCAAAAACCACCAATTATTATGTTCTTAATAATTTTTCACTTAAAATTTCCACCTAGCAAAATCTGATGAACCTTAGAGTTTTTTGCTTCCATTTATTTCCCATTTGTAGTTTGCAATTTTACCGAAATGTTCCCAAATATTTTAAATATTTCCTGTTTCTAGGAAACGAGTGTTGTAAATTTTGGAAAAACTGAACTTGGTACAAAAATATCTTTTTATTAGACGGCTACATTAAACAATGCGTCACATACAGACATGTTTTCTCGTGAACAATCACACGACGTCTGTTCTATACATTTTACATGTATCAAATAATAAATATGGTACTAACAAGCATCATACATGCTCTAACAGAAACGTTTTAATATGCAGGAATATATTCAAGTGTTCAGGCTTTGTATTAAGCACCACCAAGTGAAAGTCCTGCTCCTCTCGCCGCTTTGTGGTATAAAGAAAATATTACAAACAACACCACCCGAATAGAGTAACAGCCATGACCTACTAAGCATTGCGCTGATTTCTCAAGTGTCATTTGTTAAGTTTTACTTATATTTTACTTGTATGGCCTACTTATATTAATAACAACTTATACTTCGTTTTTTCCTTTCCAATTGAAGATAAGTTATGATAAGGACATAGAATATTTTGACTTATATGGTAACTACGAAATCTCAACGATGTTGTTGTGAGGTGTTGTAAAAAGGTGGCACGCTAGAAAGGTGTGATCGAAAAAACCGAACTGCCTTTAAAACTATGTAACTACTAAACATGTAACACTGGAATCGAACTAGGGCTTTTCGCACTACTAATTAAGTACTTGACTATTACGCCACTTAAAAAGATAAATTGTAAATAGATTCATATAGAACTTTTTTCTCAGTACGATCATCCATATTCCATCGTATGTGGCCGCGGAAACGAATCGAAGATTTCCGTGTTATAAGCAACCTATTAACAACTGGGCAGGCTATGGAGACAGTTAATACGATAACCATATATATTTCACAATCAGGTTGCTCTTATACCGTAACAGTAATACCACAGGAATTTATCTCTCCGATTGAAAATCTCTCTGAGATTTAGAGGTCGCTTAACGTACAAAACAACACTATTAGGGAAATAGGGATAAAAGGGAAATAGTACATTCAACATTTTCACCGTTAATATGGTCACCGTCATAGACCAGTATTTCCTAAGAAGTTTTAAATTTTTGTTTTATGTTTCAAAACTATTGATTTATTTATATATATTAAATTGTACTAATTTTTCTCGAAATTTCTTTGTGTATTCATGTATTGAAAAGGTCCATGTATTATAGTGACATTTTTGCATGTACCCATTAATTGTTTAGGCGTCGTGTTATGTATACCGTGAAGGAAGCAGTATTCAGGCCGACTGGCTTTGTTATATTGTTCTTATAATAACGTAACGCGGGGTGACGCAATGAAAGAATACACGAGAGGTGTTGCGCCTTTCACTGAAAACATTTTTCCTTATACTCAACGAAAAATTAGTATTTAATTGTGTTTTCACGGATATACATACTTTTTTTATTCAATTAAGCGACTAGACGAACCGGCCGTTCACTTTATGGTAAGTGATACGTTTGCCCATAACGAGGCGTTAGTTAAGATGATATATACTACGTTACCTTGTGCTCGTCGCCTGCGACAAGATGTACAATTTCGTTACCTCAGCAATTACACTAGTTACAGCGCCCTTCAAACCGGAACACAGTATTGTTTGCACACTCCTGTTCTGCGGCTGCAATAGGCGTTGCGGTGGTACCGATCTAGACGGTCTCCGGCAATAGAGACCTCCCACCCGTAAGAACTGCTTTAAAGGTTAAGATGTTTAGACGAGACCACATCACACACAACGTCATGATGACTCCATAACATTTGTATTTAAGTGTGCAAGTTTTGTTATGATAATCTTATCGGCTATAGTATCATTTGTATTGAAACAGTAATATTTATGGACTACTTTCTGCAGAACAAGTGCTGCGAGCTACCTTAACGGCAGTAAGAGACAGTTCCTGTACCAATCTGTTTTTGGCGTACCAATGATTCATTATAGCTTTATAGTGTACTACTACTAGTATTTTTTTTTAATAAAATGTAATTTCAAGCACAGCGAGCGATGGAGAGAGCTATGCTTGGCATTTCTCTAAGGGACAAAATCCGGAACAAAGAAATTCGACGGAGAACTAAATTTGTCGATGTAACTCTCAAAATCTGTAAGTTAAAGTGGCAGTAGGCTGGCCTTGTCTGTCGTGTCAGTGACGGCCGATGGGGGAGAAGAGTCTTGAAATGGAGACCGCGTCCAGATGTACGGACGACATTATCAGAGCGGTCGGAAGTGGGTAGATGCGAGAAGTTGGGGACCGCATTTGGTGGAAGACATTGGGGAAGGCCTATATCCAGCAGTGGACAAAGGTTGATAATGGTGATGACAATGAAAATGTAATTATCTATTTGTTATTCCAAAATAATTATTTGTAACTTAACTCATATAATAAAATCTGTAATAAAATCTATGTACCAAAAAAACTAATTTGAATTTCTAAGTCGTATGTTTTTGTTTCGGATGATATTCTGGACAACTAGATAGACTCTAACGAAAATTTTGCTTGTTGTTTTTATAGAAAAAAACTATATATTTTTAAAAAAAAATAGTACATAGTTTAACTTGTTTGAGATACCAAATACCTGAAACCACTACAACCAGTTCTATAAATTAGTGCGTACGAGTATTTTATCATAGTTTAGTTAGTTTTCATTCTGATGTTATATACTAAACATCCATTTACAGATGTGCAGGAATAAAATAGATGTACTATAGCGTTTGCAGAGTATCAGCTAAAAATAAAACGGTACGAATCGTGTTAATAGGATCTCTCGTGTGTAATCCGAGCGACTTACAAACGATCTTGCGGAGTTATTCACCCTGCAATTGTAATAAATCGTCTCTTAAAGATATATAAAAATAGACAATATTTTTACGCAAGTATTCGCAAAACAGTGGATTATCCGACTTCCTGTTTCGCTTCAAGAAAAACTGTCATACACGTAATAATTTAGTGCCCACTGTTTAGAGAGAGAGTGGAAGTAGAAACAGAAAGAGTTAGATTTTATTGTAGATATAGCCAAATTACATATATCCGTCTCTATTACGTTACTAAGTTTGATATCAATAAGAACTTTTGAAAGGTCACCTTACTTTTTTTTGTTCACACGATCAGTATTAATTTCGTGCGTATAATTTGCAAATTTACTTACGCATGTCTCGGATTAATATATGATTTAGATATATTTAACTAAAGGTGTGTAGTCTAAAGAATATTCACTATACACTGCTGTATATATTGTTAATTTTAGATGATCTCGTGACTATGCTTCAGTAACTATGATGAGTTTGAGAAATACTAGTTAAAATTTAAAACGACTTTCCAATGTTCCAGGTTAGAAAAAATAATAATGATTCTTTACATGTGCACAAATAACTGTATATTATAGAAAAATCTGTGTAAATAATAGCGAGCAAACACTGTCTATAACAATATTTTAATACGTTTCTTTCAAAGTTTGTGTATTCAATTAAATACATTTTATTCAATATAAAATGCAATGTTTAATACCAGGTACATTTCTATTATTTATATCTTATCCATTCATAACTGCAATTATTCTAATGCCGAATTTTTTTGTTCTCTGATGATGTTGAGTGTTTAGTAAGATTGTATCTAACTTGAGATTATTATTTTGAAAAAACTTATAATCGATTGATAAATTAGCGTTTGTTTTAAGTAGAAGCCTTAAATGGAAAAATGAGAGCGGATGCGATGTCTATTAAGGCCTTCGAGAGCAACACGTGACCTTCACTGATCAATATATTTATCTAGCACTAGGTCCTACATTCTCCTTTTTATAATAGGGAAGCCATCTAGTTAACCAGTAATATATTAATATTTATTTACCAATCTTATGACAAAGTTATTTTCAAATTAAACTTTTTAGAAAAATACAAATTCTATCAACTCTTGTTACGGTAAGAACTTTAGATAGGTATACACAAAAAATTTTAATACATATAAATATATATTAACCATGTCCAATATATACAAATACATGCTCCTACATGTACAATACTATTTAAATTATCTTAGTAAATGAAGCCTTAGTTCATCATCATCATCAACATCACTGGATAGACGTTCACAGCTGGACATAGGCTTCTCTCAAACATCTCCATATCGATCGGTTCTGCGCAGTCAGCATGATCTTCGGTATCGCCGGGCACTAGTGGCCGCAATTTTTAGGTGTTCATCTGGAGGGATTTGGACCGATTCCCTCCACGCTGGTCCAATGTGTTTTGGTAGCCAGAGCTTGTTTTGTTGATTAGCAGAGTGCACCACGAACAGGTGAGCTTGGCTTTGGTCCTGTGAGTTGTTATGTTAAGCGGTCCCCCCTTACGCAGCAAGCTTTAGTTACACTTTATAAATATATCAAAACTGTCAGGGACAAATTAGTTATGTTTAAATCAACGCTTACGAGAGCATTTATCATGCATTTGAAACTTATAAAAATAGTAAATATTTTGACCAGCCAATTGAAACGCTTGTTAAAATATTTACACGCCACCACTTTCCGCTCATTGCCTTCAAATATATGGATAATGTTTTACTATCATATAGTAAATATGATAGACAGTCACACATAACCATTTTTGTTGTCAATGTTATCAAAATTGTCGATTTATAGTCACTATATACCTAGTTTAATTTAGAGGTTAACTTAATATAAATATTTCTATTATCTAGTTTAAAACTGCACTGTAGTTTTGTAATTTGTTTTTATATAGTTAGTGTTTATGCATAATTACTTAACGCAAGACATGTTTATCTTTAAATGTAATTACATGTTACAATTTTCAACTTGATTTACTAAGTTAAATTATGAAACCAATTATGTGATTACGTTGATAAGCTTTAATAAATAAATAAACACCTCGTGATTCTACTAATTAATCTTGATATAGCAACTTTTTTTGTATTACTGTTATTTAAGTATTGATATGTTTTTTATTTTTTCTTCTCTTTGAGAAATATACTCAAGGTAAACTTTTAAGGTTAAGTAAAGAGGTAATTGTTTTTTTATACTGTTGGTCGATATTTCGTTGTTATAAGTGTACATTGTAATAAAATTGACGCGACGCATGCGTTTGTTTATAAACAATTTATTCCAGACATAATGCCATGAATTAGACACCATAATGACGTAAATAATCGCTCGTTTATGTCCGAGAATAAATTATCTCCCGCTAGAAGAGCATGTTATATCATGTATACTAATTGCACTCTAACATTATTTTATAACCAAAAGTGGGGAGAAGGAAAAATTCGCGGTTGAGGAATATCAGGGAATAGACTGGCATATCTGGTGCGTCCGAATTGTTCCGCCGAACCAGAGACAGAAAGGACTGTACCACGCTGATCGCCGATCTTCTCTAGTTGGAGGCACTTTAGGAATTGCTTCATAGCAATATTTGAATAATGTAACAAATCAATGTCATGTATGCGTCATTTACATGATACTTTATTAACCACCTCCAGGGTGCAACTGCTTGCCTCATAACACTGAGGTCATTATTTCATAACCAGGGCCTCATGTGGTGGAGTTTAAAGTATGGCAGGGTTATTTCAAACCAGCCTAGCTAACATAATTATATAGTAAATAGGTCATCTAACCAGCATTGTATGTATTCCTAGCTCCTAAAATAAACCATTCACAGATATTTTGGTATTTATATGTATTTGAGGAATAAATAATTTGTATCACTTAATTTATTTATTGTTCATATAAATTATTACATAACAAATATTTTAATAAACTAATGAACTGATGAATTTAATCACTGCTAATATTGTGTATCCAAAATTAAAATTAAAAAAAAAAAACATTTCGGGCTTGCAACAAGAGTATTTAAGAAGATTGCAAAAACTTACTAAAATCATGTTAGACATGGACAATGCATTCATTCACATAAACCACAACATTAGCAATCATTACTTAAACTAATTCTTTTAAGCTAACTAACTAATGTGTCTTCTTAGGTTTGGCGAATTTTTCATATTTGCTTTTAGATGAGTACCAGAGGCCGAAAGGAATGGCAAGGGACGGTAAAGTCATGACAGCAAATGCAGCCCAGTCCAAGATGTGTGAAGAGAATTTGCGGTCATAGTCTTTGAATGCAACAATAGCACCCTCACCAGGAGAACTGCTGATAGAGTATTGAACCTGGGAAAAAAAAAATATAGTTAAATATAAAGAATTTTCTGTATAGTTTACAAAAAATTTGTTTAAAGGCCATGGATAAAAGTTGTTCATGTAAGTTGACAATTTAATTATTTGTTCAAGGAAAGAACTTAATGTCATAATAGTATTCCATCTTACTTTACACCAGCTAAAAAAATATTCTCACATTAAGCTATTAAAATATTGATTTAATATAATTTGTATATGTAACAAGTCCAAAAAAAATTGCTATTGCAGTAAAACTACTACTGTGAAAATATTATGAAGTTATATAGAGTGGATTAAAAATTATGTAAATATGTCAAACTTTAACATATGAATGTAATTTCATAATTAAAGAATAGCAAAACAAACATTTACCTCATCTCAGTTTAGCTCTCCCAAAAAAGGTGAGATCTAATAATAAATTATTTTAACAGTTGTAATGAAGGAGATTTCTTCTAATGTATATAAAACATATAGACTGTATCTTGAAGAATCCATAAATACTCATAAAAAATTAACAAACAGTTGTATATAGGTGTATTGATAAATGTTATTATTAAAATATATAGAATAATCTCTTTCAATACACCTTAAGGTACTATGGTAAAGTAAATAAGAAGAATTAAATTGTTGTTGCTCCAATGTGAAAAGAATGGTTCATACATTTTAAAAGTTGAGTCCTTTAAAAAATTATGGGTATTTAATTTAAGTCAATATTTTACAGAAATTAATATTCAAAACTACTCACATCAGCAGCATCTTCACTGGACTTGTATGTCACTTCTGCAGAGGTGAAGTTGAAATATCCAAATCGGTTTGATCTAACAGTGACTACATGTGAAACATTAGTTTGGGGTGGTATCCTGTCAATTTCCGCATTAAGCTGCCCACCCACTACTGAAAAGACTTCGGGATGGAATCCGTTATCCACAAGCTTAACGTCTACAGCTGGTGCTGTTCCAACGTTGTATAAAGTGTATTTAACAAGAATGTCCATATCTTCAACTAGATATTTATTTAACACCTGTTTAGACACTAGTAATCTTGCGACTGCTGCTTCTTCGTCGGCAGTCACTGTCGCCGCGATTATTAGAATAATAGACAAAACTTTAGCAGCCATTGTATCTGAAATATAGAAACATTTCGGTTGAATCTAAATATGCTACAATGCAATGAATTAATAATGAATGAAAAAGCATTACAAAAAAACATTACATTAATTGTTGTACAAATATACTAATACAGAAACTAAGAATATTTTTTTTAATAAAAGACATACCTTGTACTCACTAATTTACAAGAAGAAATCAAATGAAACTTGATCAAAAGTGAAATGTTACAGTGACAAGTATTCGGACGTGGCTGACGTTTCACTCCACGCGTCAAATAATTCAGCTAAAAAAGTTGTTGAATTAAGGAGGCATTCACATTTTACATTTTTAAATGAATTTAAAAAAGGAAAGTACTGTTTTAAAAGTCATCCAATAAAAATTTTAAAAATATTTTTTAATTTTATTTAAGCAATATTTGCATATTAAGGAATGTTATAGTCGAGTAATATAATTTTCGTATAAAATACTGCTAACTATAAAGTAGCCAACGATGAAAAAAAAATCGGAACGCATTATTTTGACTTCGATCGGCAGACATTTGACATTTATTGGAAGTATGTACGAATTACCATAGCGAAAGTATTTTTTGTTTTAGCAAATGATTGCAAAGATGTTAATATTGTAAATGTAATAGTATTTGTTTTTTAAATATATTATAATAAACCCTGTATTACACAAACTATGACAGATAACGAAGACGCTATCAAAAAGCCTCATACTGAGCCATTAGACGACGAAGCTCTTGAAAAGTACGTGTAATTTTTATCTTTTTATACAAACTCTTAATATTATTGGATAAAACCATTAAATATTAAGAGAACTGTTTGATAAAACTGGGTAAGTAAACTTATTTCTATGCTATATATATAATGTTGCAGTTAACTGTTGTTGATTACTACCCTCCAGTGTCTCTCTAAAATATACTTTATCTTCATATTGAAAGTTAGAAGTACTTCAATGTTATAAATACAATAACTGATTAACTGATTAGTATACCAAAAAAAATATTTATGTTATCTAAAATTGCTTGCTCATGGTGATACACAAATATTAGGAGTTTCCTAGTATCAAAAATGGATAAAAAAAAAATAATTTAACTATTATTTTAGAAGCAACTATTCACTAAAGAAAAGGAATTAAGGAGTGTAGTTATAATAATAAATTTCAGCATTGTTTGATTCTAATGACAATATATCAAAGCAATATAAAATGAAATCTAAGCTGTAGGTGTTTGCCATCTATTTTTTAGGTTAGCGGTAGAAGAATTACTGCGAGAAGCAGTTCAAGGAGCAGCAAGAGCAGAAATAGTTGGCCCTTCAGGTTGGGTTAAGTCAGCACAGCCGAAATCTAACAAGCGTTTTCTAGTCAACACATTGAGACACACTGTAAGCTCTAATAAATATTATTACAGCTCTCATCATAATTACAGAAGCTCATACAGATCTCACAGTAAATCTCCAAAAAGGGAACGTAAATCGGACACCTCTTACAAAAAGGACAGGTACAGAAAAAAATATTAAAATGACTGAATATGACATAGAAGAAATGTTGCATACTCGCATCATTGATGTAAATGAAAGCAAATGGAAACCATCAGACAAGATTCCTCTTATAACCAAAGAAATAGATCAAATAAAAGCTGAAATGAGAACATTTCTACAAACCAGTCATTTAGATCTTGCATCTGTTTTAAGTGAAGGTAAAGAGCTTACAGCAGAAAGTAAATCCCTGTTAGATGAAATGGAAGCATGCAAACTTGAGATAGAAAAGGAAACTATGCCAGAAATACTAAAATCTATGGACAATTATGACATAATTAAAAAGGAATTAGAATCTGTCAACTTTAGTCTAAATATACTTGCCGATGTACTGGAAATAGAGAAGTTTGTTAAAGAATTTGATGTTGGTAGAGAAGTTCAAAGTTTTTTAAAAGCTTATGAAGCTGTATCGGAACTTTTAAATTATATCGAACAACCAGCTGAAGGGTTACAGCAATTGCATTTGTTTAGTAGTACAAAAAACACAGCAAAATTGATCCATGACAATTTAATTTATGATATGGTACAAGAATGGAATCGAATGATTGTTTGTAAAAGCAAACCGGGACAAAACAAGACTATTGTAACTATAACACTAGCATTGGATAATACATTGATTACTTTGGATGTTTTAGATGCAATGTATGCATGCAACAAGTTGGATGAAAAAATTGCAGAATTTTCTCAATATCTTCTAAAAGAAATTTTAATACCTATAATTCATCATGATTGTATTGTATATTCTGATAGAGACAACTTAGTAACGATAACAATTAACTATAAAGAGAACTATGTACCACCATATACAGATGTAATTGCTAACACTCGCCTATTTTTAACATTTTTAAGCAAAAAATTTAATATGAATATCACAAGAAGAGATGATACTCTAATGACAATGATTGGGAAGCAGATAAGTGTAAAGTTCAGTGATATTTTAGTAAGAGATTGCCTGATTGATACAATACCAAATAATATTATGGATTTACAAACATATGGCAGAATTACTGCCGTAATAGGAGATTTTGAACATTTCCTCTTCATAGTTAAATTCTTTTATGATGAAGAGTTTACTATACTTCACTATATCACTGACATAGACGTGTTATTTGCGACAAAATCAAGTCTACACTTCTTAGAGACTGCAAGAAGCATTATGTTGAAAGATTTAAGTATGTCAATGTCAATTGGAGTAGAAACTATTCCACAGAATGCTTATAAAGAAGATACGAAAAGTGGGGACCAGACTGTTGACCAAGCTTTAGAAGTGCTTCACAAAACAATACCAAAAAGTTTGTTCTATTTTCCAAGGTGTATGATATCTAGATCAGCTCAAGAGTTGTTGGATCTTGTGTACATGATGATGGAACAAGCGGTACAATGTTCAGATGTAGCATGCAAAAAGCTTTATACCACTGTAAGATTGATTTTTGAACTTTACGATGCTGTTGTTCCTTATCATCATGAAAATTTCCTCCAGAATATCCCTCAATATGTTGGTAAGTAGTTTAATGTTATAATAATTATCTTGTAACTGAATGAGTGTTATGATCGATCACCTTTTTAGAAGTGTAGTAGGTGCACTATCATTTGATAACTGTTTTACTGGTGGTAGGTCTCTGTTGTTGGAGAAAATCTAG
Organism: Ornithoptera alexandrae; assembly: GCA_029030555.1. Classification (NCBI taxonomy): domain Eukaryota; kingdom Metazoa; phylum Arthropoda; class Insecta; order Lepidoptera; family Papilionidae; genus Ornithoptera; species Ornithoptera alexandrae. The sequence goes on along the minus strand of JARDVY010000288.1, from coordinate 12,464,681 downwards.
GCGGTTACGACTGTAGCGTCTATTTCAACAGCCAAACAGTAATATGCAAATAATACTGTGTTCCGGTTTGAAGGGTGCTGTAGCTAGTTTAATTATTAGGGTGATGAGTCAACATATTATGTCTCAAGGCAACAAGCACAATGTGGTGCAATTTATACCATTCTAACTTGCGCCATGTTGTTATGGGTAGGCATATCACTTACCATCAGGTGAATTTAAAAAACCTGATATACCCTATCAGCATTTACTACAAACCTTTCATGTATGAATTACTAAGAGAGACTTCAATGAGAGAAACTTGCAACCATTAAGTATATATTGGAAGGCGCTGTAGTTATGAAATAACAGGTCGAGTGAGATTTAACATCTAATATCATAAAGTAATAAATACAATTAGATATGTGATCATCATCCTGTTATACTTATCATCAGGTAAAGGTCTTGCTCATTTCGTCGTCATTTAAACACCTGTAATGCGTGAGGTTATTAATAGCTACATTAAGCCTTTTAAAAAATAATTAAAAAAAATAAAAATATGCCCAAGAAAAAATCAACTGAGTATAAATTCTCTGGGTAAACCCCCCACACCAGTAAAATATAAATTAATGTAGTCAATGTATTTGCTTAACTCTAGCTTTGTTCCACAACAACTGCATGTACCTCGCGCACAACCTGCAGACCTTCGGTGACAAATGGCTGAACCTGATGGAAGGTCGAGAGTTGGACTACCCCATTAGCTTTGTAGACCTAGTGCCTAAGATGCGCGAGCTGGGCTACCGGCACCTCACCATACATATGCAGCAACAGAGGAAACAAATCCTCGACAACATACGTTCATCTGGTGAGTTCTTGCAATGAACATGATAGTTATGGTAGCGGAAAAGGCCCTTTCTCATGTTCAGGCTGATAGAGTCATAAAGCAGAGACAAATGGAATGTGTGTATTTGACTTGTTGTGTTATTGACAATTACTATCAACTAAGTGGGTACTTGATAAATATTCACATAATGTTAGAAAACAGCTACACAGCTGGCAACAACACATAGTACCTTATCCTTCTTAAAGTGCCTTTCCAACCAGTGCAGGTTGGTGATCAGAGTGGTACAGTCCCTTCCATCCTCGGTTCGGCGGAACAACTCGGACACCTCAGATATGCCTGTCCAATCCCTGATATTCCTCAACCATGACCTTTTATTCCACATAGTACCTACCCATGTGTTTTATCATATATTCAATACATAGCAGATTGGGAAAGAGATCTCTGTTAAATGAGTGGAATTTGAGTTGACGGATGTTTCAGTTTACTCAGTAAAACTACAAGATGGCTAAAGCATTCATCTGATAGTGATACACCAGCCCTTAATAAATTGGCTCTGGTAGGGATAACCACTATAGACTTGCTTTATAAATCAAAGTCAAGTGCTTAGCCTTTTGCGACCTTAGTCCAACGTTCGATTTCGGGCCCTGATTTTGTGGAGATTGGTGAGCCCTATGTTTATTTTGTAGCTGCCTTTCTCATATCGAAAATCTGTTGCTATGACAGCAATCCAATTAGGACACTAGAACCGGAGATCTCTGTACGAGTATGAATAAATTTGGCTCCATTGTCAATAAACATTGTCAATAAAAAAAAAAAATTTTTTCAACTACTTATCAAGTTTAGAGATTTATATATTTGTTTATATATTTTTAATGTATTGCAGATCTTAATTGCATCGTGGTTAAAGATGTGCTGGGTGATAACGCTGAAGCAGCAATAAGGCAATGCCTGCGACAACTGCATCTACTCAAGAATGTATGGATCGGAGTGTTCCCTAGTAATGTTTTTGTGAGGTATAGTTATTATTCACATGAAAACATGATAAACAGGAAGTACATCTTATGATAAGTAATACTCTAGTCGATGAGTGAGGATTAATTGGGATATCTACACAACACTACTTTTTCTTATTTTATAAAAAAAAAGATGATTAGTTACAATAAAATTAAAAATGATATCTCTATGACACATTACATAATGAAAATTTAATATTTTAATTATGAAATAATAGATAAAGTTAGATTTATGTTGATGATAAAATTTTTAGGTTAATGGCGACATTAATAAATATGTTCATCGAGGAGCTGATACACCGTGTATGTACCGTTGAGGATATCTCCATGGAGATGGCATCGCAGCTAAACGAAATGTATGGTCTTGTTGTGCAGAAAGTTCCTCAACTGTTCCCGGTAATTCATTTGAACTATTTTGAACTAACCTTTTAGTGATCTATTGGTAATTCTAGGTTTTTAATGGTTATATTCTATTTTGTAAATAATACTTAATGCATATAATGTCACACAAACTCAATATTATGTATATATGCGATCACAGAATCTTAAGTAAAAACCAGTTGAGCCGGAGCAATGTGGTCGAAGAATTTTTACGAGAGATCCATTATTAAAATGAATTAAACATTAAAAAAAAAAAACATTTTCTAGTTATTATATTCATAGTCTACATATAAGTTTATTTACCTGCCGTTATCATTGTTTAATTTATTAATTTTCGCCATATATCAGAAGGTTTAGCAAACATAAAGGTCATATAGAATTTTTATTCCTTTTTAGGAAGGAGTCGATGTGAAAGACTTCGTTGCGCCATGGATGAAACTTAAAGAGCTCGTGTTCGTTTTGGGCGGGTCGCTCAAAGACATCGAGTTGCATTGGGATGACGGCGTCGGGCCCCTTGCAAAGTACTTCACCACCGAAGAGCTGAGAAGTCTCATTAAAGCACTGTTTCAGAACACACAATTTCGCGCCAATTTACTTTCGAAAATTAAATAATTGTTTCTTCTTTATTACTTGTGTTTAATGTAAAATACTTAATGATTCCTTTGTGTTTTATTTATCAACTTTATTATTTACTTTTACCTTAATATAAAAGTTATTGCTCTGGCGCAGCGACCCAAAGTGAGTCTTGGGCTCCGACACAAGAGTCTCTAGACAATCTTTAATAATAATATATAAAAGAATGGATCACTATGTAGTTTCTCTTGTTTGTAAAGCAATAGTAGTTGATTTTGAATTTAGTGCTTGAATAATAATGGTATAATACCATTATAATTCGGGCACTACATTGAAATGTTTTATCTATAGTTGGTGTTAGGAGACCGCTTCCGTAAACGAAGACAGACGATAGTACTAATGATACCTTTAATGATGCGATGGAAAAAAAATCGAGTATGATTAAAAAAATTATATATGTTTTTATATCGTTTTATTAGCATTATTTACGCTTCAGCATGTTAGTACAGCTAAATGAAACTATAGTTTCATAAAAAATACATTATTTATTTATCCTTTATTGTACACCATTTATAAGATGTGGAATACATTATATATATATATACATTAATGTACAATGGGCGGTCATACTGCTCAGAGAGCAATTTCTTCCAGACAACCCATTGGAAAGGAAAACGTGAATTAAAATCAAAGAAAAGATAGTGGTGCACTAAATAAGTAAAAAGTACAACGCTTGATGAAAGATGCAAGCAATAGCACAATTAGATAATGTATAATTTAAACTTTATGATAGTAGTTACTTAAGTGTCTTGTAAGAAAATAGGGTTTTGACGATACAAATATAGTTCGATAAAGAGTTTCATAAGCGAATCGCCGTAACGGACGAGTTTTGGTAGAATGAAGAGGAATGCACGGGGACGCGAAGGAAAAGGTTTATTGAAGAGCGAAGAGTACGACTGTGGCAATCGAGAATAAATTTGAATTGATTTTTTTAGGTAGGAAGGTGTTAGCGAATTGAACAGTCTTGTATAAAATAAAAAGAATTTGAGTATTATTGCGAAGATGAATTGGCAGCCACTTGAGTTTTTTGCGAAATTGTCTTCACAGGGATCCGCTTTGTGTTTCGATTTTAAACGATTTTTTTTTAATTCTATCATCCAGCCAAGTCGAAGGGAGATGGTAGACGCGCACTGGACGAGTAGGAGCGTTAAGGTCATATACCTGTATCAGTTTAGAGTTTAACAGAGCTACTTGTTCATCCACGGTAGGCGTGTCCAAAATATCAGACCAGTTAGTTTGTTCTGCATCTTTTGATAGACGTTTAGAAACTAAGCCACTAAAGTTACGCAGAAGTAATATTCTCGATTTAGCCTTGGGAGATTTTATTTTGTAAGACATAAAGAAGGTCGTGATAAGAGAAAGCATCAGCAGCTAGCTGACCTTGTGTTGAAACATGGTCAAGGGAGGACACAAACATTAAACCAAGAAGAGGGGAAGGAGTAGAATTAGAAAAACGATGTGTAGCAGAAGTGGAGAGGAGTTTCAAATTAGTTGCTTCGATAGTGGATATAAGTTTAGATAGAATAATAGTATAGATAGAACATCTGCTATTATGTTTAATAGACAATTATTGAAATCACCCATAATAATTGTATGATAATACGGAGGGGACAAATTTTCTAAACGATTTTCCAAGTCGGAGAAATTGTCTATGGTCAGAGGACTGTAAAAGACTTCAACAAGGAGTTTAGTATGGAAGAGGGTTACTTTTATAAATAAAAATTCAGGTTCACTTCCAGTATGCGGTGAAAAGGCCTGGACGATGGTACAAGATATTTGCTAACGAAAATAGATGACGCCACCTGCGCCTCTATCGGGACGGTTGTTTCTAGTTAATTGGAAATCTAGAAGCGAATAAGATGTAGAGGGAATACATGGTTTGAGCTATGATTCCGAAACCAGTATTGCGTGTATATGTTTGCTATCAAAACTTGTCAGTAAAGGATAATGAGCAGGGATACTTTGAGAATTTATAAGAATATTATTAAAATTTTTGTTTTCTTTCAAAAGGATAGAGTCTAATGTAACATTTATAAGGGAAGTGCTTTCAGTATTATCATCACTGTCTAAATCATCAGATGAACAGACAGGAAGTGGACTATTGCTGTAGTTAAGATCATCAAATGCTAACAGAAAATTTAAAATATATAAAATATTTTAATCAATAAAAACGCTACGAGTAACACAAACACCAGTGATAAAAAATGAAAATTATAGTGAATTGAAAAAAAATAATACGTAACATTGGAAAAAAAAGGATATGTTACATATTTTGACAGATGAAAACGTTAAACAATACAATTGCAACACTAAAAATTAACTGCCAGTGAGATAACGCTGTCAGTAACAAGCGTCGTGTTACCGACAATGTAAACAATAACAGAATACCGTCAGAAAGAACCGTAAAATCAATGAACGCCCGGGCGGAAACACGAGATGTATATGGATTCAATTTGAACCTTATTTCATAAAGCGATTTCATTTCATTTAGATTGCGCGCCCGGGCGTTCGTTGATCCGAGCATCAGCTGTTTTTGATTTTGTGTTTCCATTGCTTGTTTTTTTTTAGTAAAGTAATATATTTTTTATGAAACTATCGTTTCATTTATCTGTACTAACATGATGGAGCGTAAATAATGCTAATAAAACGTTTTAAAAATAAGATTTCTTTTATCAGAATCGATTTTTTTCCGTCCCATTATCAAAGGTGTCATCAGTACTATCGTCTGCCTTCGTTTTCGGAAGCGGTCTCTTAACAACCAGTATGCATATCAATTATCTTTGTGGTACAGTTTTTTTTTTTAACGTGTGTAACGCAATGCTAACGGTCGCACACCTTGGAACCAGAAGGGCCGGTAACGGGGTAGTGTTGGACTCCAACCGACTAAAAAGCTTCACACGGTATTCCATCACTTCCGAAAAGAATGCACGGGGGTCACGGGATAATATCGAACAGTTCTTCCGCAACCCCCGAGCGGCGCCCGGATCGAACGAGCCCGCCTCACGGAGCGATGTGAAGCACCCCTCCCGACAGAAAATGCCTACGTGGCGACGCGGCGAAATACGAGGTGCGCCGCCAGATACACTCCGGGAACCCTCTCCAATAGGGGCGCCGGCCCGATTGCCCATGTCGGTCGTGACGCCAGGTTCCTCTGCCTAAGGTGGCTGTCGGCGGTACCTTTGTGGTACAGTGCTTATATAATTACCATATAACATAGTCTCTGATTTGATACGGGAGACAAATATGATTAATATTATGGTTTTGGTAATTTATATAGAACGGTATACATTCAGTTTAAGATGTTCATTATAATATTTTTCTGCCTTTGTAAAGCCAAATAAAATATAACAGCTGCTATAAAATGTTATTATGAAATGTCACTCTAAAAAAAATACGACCGGTATTTACTTGCAATTAATACAATAATTCTTTCGAGAATATTTTTAAAATTACTGAAAAATATTCAAGATTAGTAATTTAATTTTCTTTACAACACTTTGACATTTATCTTTTAAAAAATAATACGTCAAATTTCTGTTAAAAACATACTGAGCTTTCTTTAAAATTAAACATATTCTAATAAAAATTATTATTTAGTTAATTCAAAATGAAAAGTATTAAGTCTTTTTTAACGCAAATAAGTATCCGGCCGCGGTTAAGTCGTACGGTAACAACAAAAAAGAAAATATCGGATCCAGACGAGGAAGAACAATTGCCAAGTAAATTCATTTTCTATTATATTTGCATTATTAAAACTGTATATTGTTAGTACATTTTATTTAATTCAAGATGCAGTTTTTTCTGTGTAAAAAATCTATTTTCTCAATTTTAGTATTTCAATACCCTGTCAGCAAAAGCTCAGATCGACGTGTTTACGTTTGGGGCTTGGCAGAGACGGGCGCTCTGGGCATACATTTGCCCGACAAAAGTAAAAGAAGCAAGAAGTACAAAAATGATTTCTCTCTTGTATGGCATCCTATGCGCTCCAGCTTTTGTGAGAGATTTGACGTAAGTAGACCCTTTAAACCCTTAAAAATATTTGAACACAAGCAATATTAATAAATGTTTTCTTTATAAAAGTTATAATAATTTGAAGAATGAAAATTATGTTATGAAATGTGTTAATCAAGATATTAGAATTAAATTATCAGTTTGAGTTAATCCTGAATTACTTGAAATAATTTATCTTATTTAGGATTAATAAATTTCATATAATCCTTTTTAGGTAACACAAATAGCTTGCGGTTATGGGTTTACAGTAGCAGCAGTTAAAACTAAAGAGCAGCATAAATTGTTTGGCACTGGAATTAATACAGATTCACAAATAGGTTACCATGCACCTAGGATGGGTCACCCTTTAGAACTGTTGCTCAGTCCTGCTCCTATCTACATACCTTATAAATCACTGGAAAGCAAGGTAAAAGTTGTAACATTTATATCTTTGTGAATTAAAATTTTATGGGTTAAGTGGGAGAGAACAAAATTGTTTAATGTTGTATGAACCATGGATGATTTGTTAATATTCCTAGATACATGGAAATTATTATTAAGATATATTATATGCTGTCACCAATAAATGTAAAACCAGTTATTGTTTTAATGCATAAATATCAAGAAGATTTAATATAAAATCAAAAACATATTTTTATAAAAAAAAGTCAATACAGGTTCCAAATATGGCAATTTATTTATAGATAGTAGGGTTGGCTGCTGGAAGAGCTCATACTGTAGTATTGACAGACCATGAAGGAGTATATACACTGGGGAACAATGCATATGGCCAATGCGGTAGAAAGATTAATCCTAAAGAGGAATATAGAGGAAGCATGGTGTCATACAATATAAAAAAATTGGGACAAGAAAATATTGTTGATATATGTTGCGGGCAGGATCACACGTAAGTGTATTCGTTAAGAAAATTAAAAATTAATTTTCTTTTTCTCCTTTTTGAATATTACTTGATTTGGATTATTTTAATTAAACAGTTAAAAACTTGTCCAATTTGTTGAATTGATTTTCATCATCAATATTAACATCTCAACTGATGGATTTCCATTGTTGGATATAGGTCTCTTATAATGTATTCTACCAAACATGGTCTTGTGCCATTTGGGTACAGTAGCTCCTGGGGATTTGTCAGATATTTTAAAATTTTAGTACAACAGTATTTGTTTTTTATTCCACATAATAATGGTACAAGCTGATGGTTCGCCAAATGATAAATGATATCTGCTAAGAACATGTGGTAATAGTTAGGAACATAAACAGATCATAGGAGTTGCCAGATGATAAGTCCAATTATCAGAGTAATTTCATTGGTTCATTGAAATAGGATCTGTAATACTAACTAGACAGTCTCCAGGAACACAGATATATCACTAGTGAAATCATACTTATTAAAGAATAATGTCATTTGATTGTAACATTGTTTATAGGTTGTTCCTTACTGAATCAGGCAAAGTATATGCTTGCGGGTGGGGTGCAGACGGTCAGACAGGATTGGGTAATTACAAAAACCAAGCCGTCCCTGCTCCAGTGCGGGGTGACATCACTAGTGAGACAATTGTTAAAGTTGCATCAACTGTGGATTGTGTGCTGGCATTAAATGGTAAAAATAATATATAATTGCAGCACATATTTTCTACTTGACTCAAAAGTGCTTTTCCTTTATCAATGAAGTGATGAGACAATAGAAAACAATAACCTGAGGTTAAGCTGCAACAAGCAGCTGGTGTGATAAGAGAGAGTCACTTGATGGTAAGTGAAAAGCCTGCCTACAACATTGTGGCGCTAGTTAGGATGGCACAACATTTTCTCGGCACAACTCTAGTTGTTTGAGACATAAGATGTTGAGTCTTGTTACCCCAATAATTACACTAGTTACAGCGCCCTTAAAGCCGTAACACAGTAATGTTTGCACATTGCTGTGTTCTGGTTTAAATACCATCAATTAAAAAAAATTGCTGAGGATCAAATTGGTGTTCTCAATCTGATCGCCAAACTACACTTTGAAGAGGGCACCTAATTATGATGATGACGATGGTGATTACTGTTTGGCGGCAGAAATAAAGCTGCGTTGGTACCTACCTAGAAGATCTCGGCAATGGAGACCAACCAGCAATGAATTGGAATATGGGAGTAATTTCTATATTAATGTATAATTATTATAAAACTGCTTGAATGCTTCATGATCATATGAAGTGATGATCAACACAAGGTTTTGCAGTAACTGGGGCCAAAGATAGGGCTAAGTTGCATTCCCTGGAAGGCACCTGTGGTTTAACAGAGAAGTTCCATAAGTTGATGACATTCATGTGTACTACTTTTTGCGCTGCAGTTATTTCTTTGTCCAGTCTGATGAACTGGTTAATTGACAGAACGATTCGTTAATTACATTCTTTTATGATTCTCATTCTGTAATAAATATGGTAAAGCAAGCTATGTATAAGCTGATGGTGGGTCTCCGTTGCAGGAGACCGTCTAGGTAGGTACCACCGCAGCGCCTGTTTCTGCCGCCGAACAGTACTGTGTAAACATTACTACGTTCCGGTTAGAAGGGCGCTGTAGCTAGTGTAATTACTGTGGTAGCGAGGGTCAACATCTCGTCTAAACGCGACGAACGCAACGTGGTGCAGTGTACACCATTCTAACTAGCGCCATGTTACGGGGAGGCGTACCATTCATCATCAGGTAAATATCCCGCTCGTCTCGTTGTTTAATGAAATAAAAAAGTTTTGCCTACAGATAAGGGTGAGCTGTTCGGTTGGGGTAATTCTGAGTATGGTCAAGTGCCAATGGCGTCCAGTTGTGACCAAGTGAACACCTCATACGCTTTAGTGAAGTTCACGCGGGGTTTAGGCAAAATTGTTGACATCGCCGCAGGGGGTTCTTTCTGTCTTATTGTTAATGGTGAGATTTCTTTTATTATCCTTTGGAAGTCCTTAATATTAAAAATTGTTATTGCTCTATTAGTTCGAATTAATGAAAATTCTCATAAAATTTTTTTTTTAAATATTTTTAGAAAAGCTATCTGGAGTCTCTTTATTACCTTTTGATCTAAATCCTAAGTTTAGTGTTAAAAGCACGTTGTTTCTTTGTAGAACAAGGCGATGTCTTCGTTTGGGGTTTCGGATTGTTGGGCCTGGGACCCGGTGTTCAACAATCGACAAACCCAAAGCAGATACCCCCACCACTCTTCGGACGTAATGAATTTAACCCTGAAACATTAGTCGATAAAGTTGCATGCGGTATCGGACACTTGGCTGCGATCACTAATCACGGTGATCTGTATATATGGGGCAGGAACAGACATGGATGCTTAGGGCTGGGCCATAGTAGAGATCAGCATTTTCCTTTGAAAGTGTCAATTGGTGCCCATGTACTTCAGGTCAAGTGCAGTGTCGATCACACTGTAGCCATGTGCAAACCTTTTGTTTAAAATTTAGGAAATTTTGTAGTTGTATTTTATATAGTACATAATATAATTTAATTGTTTTTTTTTTTTAATTGGTCAATATTTTACATTCGTACTGCTACTGGTGGTAGGTCTCTGTTGCCAGAGACAGTCTAGGTAGTTACGCCGGCAGCGACTATTACTGCTGCATAAGAGTAGTATGCAAACATTGCTGTGGGACTTAATACATGACGACACGATGAGCCACATTATGGTACAGTGTATAACATTCTATCTAGCGTCCTACTGTTATAGGGTGGGGGGCGAATCACCCTCAGGTGAACGTCCAGGCCGTCTCGCATACATCGCTTAATTGCATAAAAAAAAATATCAGAAAAATCCTCAAGAGTATTATTTTTCAAAGCATTTCTAGTCGCTGCAAATATTCAACTTGGGTGTATCCAGCTTTGCATTATAAGTGTTGCACATTCTGGCTATCATGTGGTGTAGTGCAAGGTTATTTCTGTGCCATAGATGACTAAAAATTTTTGTTATTGGACGACGGGGTAATCGTGGGTACAAAGTTGATACTCCCGAGTATAGAGGGTGTGTTAATTTTTTCGCTTAAAGATTTCGTGGAAGGACATTGTCTAAAATTATCTGACGATTGTGGAGAGTAGTCATTTTAAGAAACTTCAAGCAACTGTCGTAACAGCTTTATATGAAAACCCAGTGGCCTTGTAGACCAAGGATCTGGTGTATGGACGTGAATATCCACCAATCGTTCTTAAGAAGTAGTGTATGCTGGATTCTACACAATCGAAGTATGTTCTAAGTACCTCCGTACTGGAGTGTTGTATAATGTCATTCGAGTTTCTAATGTGACTGTGAAATTTAGGTTCTCCTATATCTTCAATTTCATCAACTTTTGATAAGGCTGTTCCATACAAAGACTAGACCACCTCAATTGCATCCTTTTTCTAGTAAAAGAAATTGAAAAACAGGTACATTAAATAACATTGTTGTTTCGGCCACCACAATTTAATATTATTTAAATCTATCAGCAAAAGTAGCACATCTGATGGGTGATCAATAGTTTTAGATCATCATCATACAAAGAGAAATTGCCATGTTGTATTACGGCACTGGTGTTCTAAACGAATATTGAAAATAGTAGGGGTCCAAGGTGAGAACCTTGTGCGACACCAAATTGTGCATAATAATTCTTAGATTCAAAACCATTTATAGCAATTTTTTGTGACCTATTGGATAAATATGATCCAAAGCATGTCAATTAAGATCTGTGCATCCCCATTATTTCCAGCTTCCCTAACAGTAATTCATGAGTAGCTCCACAGTACCATGACTAGCTTTAGTAATAGACATATTTTTGCAGTCATTAAGGCTCTATTTATTAAAGATGTAATAAAAGGAATATCATCATCTTCATAAGCCAATAGATATCCATTAAAGCATATAAGATCTATCCAATTTTATTTACACTGTTGTATACTTCTGTTTTACTTAGCAAATGTATAATTTTTTTAAACAATCATATGGTCCATTCCTATCCCACTTGGTGTTAATCGATGATTGAACCTTAGGTGGTGAAGCTCATTAACATGGTTCAGTCTACATACGATAATATATAAAATCCTAATTACAGACAAATCTCTTTATCAACTTCTCTGTCAAGTCTAGTGGTTGTAATTATACCCAATGAAGATTACTTGCGAGTAGTCACAATCTTCAGAATAGAGGGAATGACGAAAATGAGACATGTTTTATAAATTTTATTCTTTACAATGAGATATGGTATTTAACTTTTAGTTTTCATTACATAATATATATTAACTTAAACCTATTTAAATTCATTTCATCATCAAAATGGTGATAATCCCTTTAATGTTTTACAAGTTTATACAAAAATTAGTTATTAATGTTCTAAACATATCTATTCTAAAGTATTTACATACTACAATTTATTTACACAATACTCCACAAATACAGTTTGTACTCGTCACATAACCATCACTGTACACACATTAACATTGAATAGGAAAGCAGGAACTTAATAACTGTCAAAGCTCTCCTATTCAATACCACATTAACTATTGTTTGCATTCGTCGTGAAATGGTTCAAGAGTGCGGAAGTCACGCCAAGCTGGGAGGAGCAGAGAGGTGTGATGTAGGTGACAGCCACAACGTTTGCATGGTTCACTGAACAGATTCACATAGCTGTGCAACCACGTCATAAACGACCTAACAGCTAACTCTGGCAATGTTGGTGAGTAGAAATGTAGCATAGCAGCATGGGCATTCTCTGTTACCTTTCTAAAAACATGGTGACGGGATTCCGTCCAAAGATCTAGTGTCTCACCGTAACCTTTAACCATTACCCATTCCATAAGCAATCCTTTGAAAGCAACAACTGCCTTCAAAACATGACTCAAATTGATTGATACAACTGCATTACTAGCAAATGGTCTAGAAATGGTTATCTTCATGTCATTGTAAGATCTGTCTATGTTATTTATAACGTTGTCCACTTGTAACGGCGCGACGTTATGGTTGCTCTGAAGTTTACCCCTTCGTTTCGTGCTCCCGGAATTTATGTAAGAACGTTTCAGAGAGTTCTGGTTCAAAAGTGTGTGAGCAAACGAACTGTATTCATGGATCTTATCAGTCCATTTGTAACTGTTTACTAGCTGTGTGTACAATGCCTGGCGATCTTGTGTGGTCTCTTGGCTCAAGTATGTGGTGTTACCGAGGTTAAACGGTACAGGAATTGGCAAACTGTTTACTGTTTGCTCCAAATCGCGAAGATTTACGTTGGCACTATTGAGAAGTTCCTGCAGTTCAACAAGAAATTTGTCTTTGCCGTCTTCCCCATGATCGGCTCTCAGTCCGTTCGAGAGCGTTTCGAAAACATGGCTTACGCTGGAGCGGAGAGTTCGGAGGGATGTCAGTGCAGAATTCAGTTGTTCGACGTTAATTGATTGATTCATTTTTATTGTTTTTTTCAACTTATATTATTCACATAAAACTATTTGCGGTAATCGAAAAATGAACGACGCGAACGCGACCATCACAAAACCTACGACAATAAAATTGAAAGTTTGGGGTGTAGCCACAAGTAAAATTTATTAAAAATTACTTGACAGAAATATTAGAAAATTAAAAAAAAAAAATTTAGAATTAATAATGAAATAAGATATTACCAGATAAATTAGTTATTTAGTTTTTTTGTAGTAAAGGTGATGCAAATGCAAATTTCCTCATACCCATGTATTCGACCGCTAGAGGACTCTGACAAATGTTGTTTAGTGTTTTGATGAAATGGAAATACGATTTATATTTCTTAATTTTTCTTTAAGCTTTTCTACAAATATTTCATTAAGAGTAGTTTTGTGATCCATTAAGCGTTGAAATAATAACAAATGATCTTCAGCACCTAATCGCTAATCGAGAAAATTAAACCACAGTCTTTCCACAAACATTATGTTAGAGAAATTATATGGAAATTATTTCAGTACATGACATAAAAAATTAGGAACAAATATAAAATTATTGCTTATTGGTGCTAAATACTACATAAATTGAATTACAAACAAAGATACGTGCGAAACACATTACAAGAGACCTATGTCCAGGAGTGGACGTCCATCGGTTGAAATGATGATATATAATGAAAATGGTTTTCCCACCAATCGCGTGAAAACTGGTGAACATATTGACTTGAGAACATGAGCATTCGAAGCGGAATAATTTGTAGATAGTTACAGTTTATATATTTAATGTATTTCATAGATCCTTCATCCATTTAATTTTTAATTAACTGTCGTACTGACTCATTACCTAAAAAGTGTATATTTTTTTAAATTTTAGAAACTTTATGTACATTCTTATACCTTGTCGGATAGGTATTGAAGTCAGGTACTTATTTATGTGTTTGCTACGTATTTTTTATAAATAAAATTTTATTTTAAGATTAAATAAAAATGCATGACGCCTTATTTTTTACTGTCACGACTTTTAAATAACCTAATTTAAAAATTTTAGCCTCTAAGTGATGATTAATTTAATAAAATAATGATTAAACAATCATTATTACATTAGAATTTGTGTAGAAATAAGTAAGAAATAAAATCATCGAACTTTTTCCTACAAAATCGCATTTCTTTGAATATTATTTAAAAAATTAATAACTCCAGAAGCATTGTTTTTGGATGGGGTATTCCATAGAAAGATAGATAGGATACGAGCTATACTTTAGCCCCCCTAGATCTTTTACACCTATTACCTTTTACTCTTTATATTAAAGCCAGCAAAGCGGGAGGAAAACAGTTATATACTGGGTGTTAGGAGACCTTTTCCGAAAACGAAGACAGACGATAGTACTAATGACACCTTTGATAATGAGGCGAAAAAAAAAACTATTGTGATTAAAAAAATCATATTCTAAAACGTTTTATTAGCATTATTTACACTCCATCATGTTAGTACAGTTAAATGAAACAATAGTTTCATAAAAAATACATTACTAAAAAAAACAGTAATGAAACACCAAATGAAAAAAAGCTGATGCTCGGATCAACGAACGCTCGGGTGCGGCGGGAACTCGAGATGTATTTGATTTCAATTTGAACCTTATATCATAGGGCCACGGAGCATTTAGATTGCGCGCCCGTGCATTCGTTGATCCGAGCATCAGCTGATTTTGATTTTGTGTTTCATAGCTGGTTTTTTTTAGTCAAGTGATGTATTTTTTATGAAACTGTCGTTTCATTTAGTTGTACGAACATGATGGAGCGTAAATAATGCTAATAAAACATTTTAAAAACATGATTTTCTTTTTAATCAGGACCGATTTTTTTTTCCGTCCCACAATAAAATGTGTCGTTAGTACTATCATCTGTCTTCGTTTTTGGAGGCGGTCTCCTAATACCCAGTATATGATGTTCAAGGGAGTGTTACATTATACAAAAAAAAATATATATTTTCTATTTTTTATGAATTAATCAAAATTAGTAAATACCAATCAGTGCGAAGATCGTTTCGTTAAGCTTATGTCTCGTACTGGGGAATAACTATCGGCTAATGATGATGATACATGTATATGAGACATTCTTTTAAAGTTTTCGTTATTTATTTATTTATTTATTGATACACCAACAGCATAACATATTATATACTATCTTACGTTCTAGGTATAGTGTACAATATTAAATATGTATGCCTATTATAGACGCACACAGCTTTGGCCATAGTTTGGACTTAAAAATATTAAAGTGAAAAAGAAACTTATAGTCTACAATTAATTAAAATATACAATTCAATTTTGAACAAATATCAGTTTCCAAACAATGAGCAGTTAGGTATAGCATGGTGCCTGCATTCAGCACAGTGACATCTCGCAGAAACCAAATTCAATAAATAAGCATTAAATATCAGCGAGGTGATGTAGCAACTTATCTTTGAAAACATTTCTAGAATCGCCGAAAATGTCTAATTCGGGTATCTTGGCATTAAATGTATTATAGGCATTGCACATTCTGGCTATCGGGTGGTGTATTACAAGATTTGTTCTGTACTGTGGAAGACTAAAAATGTTGGTTATTAGACGACGAGGGTAATTGTGGGGTACTCTAATATTGACACTCCCAAGGATAGGAGGTGATTTAATTTTTCCGTTTAGAACCTTGTGAAGGAACATTAGGTCAGAAATTATCCGACGATTGTGTAGAGTAGTCATTTTAAAGAACTGTAAACGACCGTCGTAAGTGCTTTTGAATGAAAATCCGGTTGTCTTGTAGGCTAAGTATCTGGTGTATGCACGTCTCTATATTTCGAGCTGTTCATTTGGGTAAAGTAAAACAAAGACCAGCGGAAAATGTTACCTGCCCCGCCGATAAGGAAAGTTTATGGCGAAACCAACCAATTCAAAGTTATAAAACCTGTATGGCTATTGACTTCTTGCCAATTTTAAAATGTCATTTAAAATGAGATTCTGAAAACATTTGTACTATTTTCATGTTTTTCTTTCATATTATTCTTGTTATTTTTTTTAATTTATACTCAATGTACAAATAGTACGGTGTAACAAATACGCTTTTCAGGGAAACTTAAACGTAAAAGATAAACTTATTTAAATTTAATGTAAAAGAAAATAAAATTTTTAATGATAGAGAAATTTTATATATATCTATAATATAAGACGTTAGTTTATGAATACTATTTATTTTCAATTATATTTATTCTCAATGTCAACGTGATTAGTTTGCATCTTAGGTAAATATCGTATAACGCATGCATAGAAATAACGTATTTTTTGGTAAAAAAGTTTTTGAGTTGTACAAAAGAATGTAAAAGAAATAAAGTTAGTGTATTCGACGACTTCGTTTTGGTATTTGAAGATTTTTGAAAAAAATTTGGTGTTTCGGTGAGAAGTCTTGTTGTGGTGACTTTTGTGTATTAAAGCCAAAGGTGATCGTTCTCAGCGTTTTGAAAGGTCGAGGGATGTTCGTTCGGAACACAACCGCTCTTGACAACATATATAACACCATTGCATATATAACACTATGTTAGTTTTGTATAAAGGTTAATGGATATTTATTAACAGTATTTCAAAAATTAGTCTCTAGACGAGAAAGTGTAATAAAATTTTGGTATAGGCATTAACAATGGCGCACCAAAGCATTCTGTAGGAAATTCTGGAGCTGCTCCTAAGGCATTGGAGGAGATCATCGAGAGCGTTTTAGTAAGTGAAAACTCACGTAGCTTTTACTTCGCCCCTAAGTAGGATGTTCATTGATGATTTTCCCAACGACACAATAAAGAAATTAATAATTGCACATTTTAGTTTTCTCTGAATGTCGCCACTAACTTCTGTGTTACTTTTGTAAAGCTTCCCTCTCCCAAGTTTCGTATGCAAATGTGTACACAGTGGTGTTGCTCTGGCAAATTCCACTCGTAATCTTTTTACTTTCCTTTGGAAAATCTAAACATTTTATTGGCCGGGTTTCGTAAAGCCTTATTGCGCACTTCATTGCCGGTACAGTGCCTGTGTGGAACTTAAAAACTTCGCACTCGAGAGGAAACTTTTTAATAATCTCCTTTGTGTGCGAAGGTTTTCAAAGAAAACTTCCGCCGCTTAATATTCTTAACAGACTGTTATATACATATTTTTCTTAAACATCTCCACGTGATGAAAATTCAACATCGGCGACGAAATTATTTAACTAGCCATGATTATATATAATAGTAATTTCCTGTTCCGTTCTCTTGTACATATCTTA
The DNA here is from genome assembly GCA_029030555.1 of Ornithoptera alexandrae. Classification (NCBI taxonomy): domain Eukaryota; kingdom Metazoa; phylum Arthropoda; class Insecta; order Lepidoptera; family Papilionidae; genus Ornithoptera; species Ornithoptera alexandrae. The sequence continues at coordinate 12,447,143 of JARDVY010000288.1, read as the reverse complement.
TCGTAGGTAATATACTATTGCGCGGTGATATTTTAGGTCACTGATTAATTATAATAACAATTTATTAAAAGTATAAACATATCAAAATGTTAGTTCCGCACATCTTGGAGCATATTCAACGATGCACATGTTAGAGGCGTTGAATATTTCACACTTCCGGTAACTGAGGGTTTGTAGAGCAGCCGCTTCTGAAAATGTTTTGAAAAATTAGACTATTACGTTGAATTGTGTTTTATAGGTGTATCATATACTTATTATACTTAGACATACTTACATAAAAAAAAACAGAAAACACTTGTACTTACTTTAATTAACTTAGGATAGACATGATTTCTCGTGCATACCACCTACTTTTTTGCACATGAGGGGAAACAGGTCAGAGTGAATGTTTCAGCTTGTGACGAAATTGTCGAAATGAAATAAAAAAAATATTTTAGAATGTTTAACAACAGTTTTATTTTGGTTATAATTATTTTTTTATTTACAGTTCCTTTACTCGCCTCCTTAGGAAATTGCCTCACCAGAAAGTGTTAAGTTGGAACTGCAAAAATATCCTCTTAATAACGATTTTTAATTTCACACTTTGACTTAGTTTGTAAGTTAAAATGACGTAAACACAAGTTTAAAGGACTTTCCTTCATATTCCATTCTTTAACTATAATATTTCTGTTTTCTTAATAAATATTTTCATGTATAAATAACTATAAATTTTTTTTCATTACAACAATTTGCTATTTTACAATACATTAACGCTTTATTAGAGGCAACATTTATGTTGTGTATGTATTACTACATTTTATTAGGTTATTCCTTTAATGAAATTCTTGTACAAGTATCATACAACCGAAATCCTTTGACTGTCCGATTTCTGAAGCTGCACACAAGTCTCAGTATCTACTTTTACATGAGGAGGTATTCATCTTACGAGATAAGTGGCCATTCGTTCCCGTAATTCCGTTAAATAAGTTAAAACTGTAACGCTTAGATGACATCAAAGGTAATATTAAATATTTTGTTATAAAAATAAGTATCATTTAGTAAGATTGTATTAACATGATATAAATTTTAGTGTAGCAAGATATATCTGTTTGTTCGCATCACAAATATAATACTAGTTATGTTGTTATATAACGGACTTTATATGTAAAACTTTGTTTTATCATCAGAACATCTATGTAGTTAATGAAAAAAATTCCAATAAGTGTAAAAGAGATCGTTACCTTTTACGTCATCATAAATCTGTCTCACACTTTGCCGTAACAAAACTGCAATATAGTTGCTTTATTAAATAGAGCCGTTAAAAATTAATGAACGTCTCCTCTGATAGTTCAAATGTATGTGCGGTGAAATTCGGGAATATACAGCTTCTATAATATATCCCACTTAGCTTGAACTTCTACTGATAGATCGTACTTAAACTTTTTGTTGTAGAAGTTAACGTCTACAAGTATATACATAATATATATGAACAAACATTGTAAGCATTAAGTTTTCGTAAAAGTCATATTATACTGACGCAGGCGATATATCATCCTTACTATTGCCATATGTTATAGGCACGTATATTACCTAATATCAGGTGAACGTTTCCCTAGTCTTGCAGCTTCGTCAAAAAAAAAAAATAAAGACGATTTAGTATGTAAAATTATAAATGAACAAACTTTTATTAACAGTTACATTATTTACGATGCAGTGATAAAGTATAGACAAACAAAAAAAAAAAAAAACTGTCTCAAACATAAAGTCATTATTTATGTTAACAAAAGATAAGACCATTAAATCGGAGAAGTTTTCACAAATTTCTGAACGTTGCTTGTAAACCATAGACAACGGACCTAAATGTCTCCGAGCACGCAACGTACAGTTGGCAGCAGAATAAAGGCGGGAAAATGTCGGTAATGTCAGATTTTATCGTTCGGGACAGAGGTGAAATATAAAATTTAACTGCCTCCGTAGCGTGGTGGCTCAGTGCGTAATGTAACACGGAGGTTCCTCCTTCAATTCCAGGGCTACAGTTCTGTTGTGGAGTTTAGTTAGTGGTAAGGTTTATTGTAAAGTAGTGCTGGTAGCCCCCCCCACTAGGCGGTCCGACTATCTGCTTAAGCTCGCGGGAAGCCGCTGGATGCGGTCAGCGCAGGACCGATTATGTTGGAGATCCTTGAGAACGGTCTATGCTCAGCAGTGGGTGTTATCCGGCTGATGATATAATGTAAGGTTTTTTGAACTCGCCTTGCTAACTACCATTCTCATATTATAAATCTGCCGCCAAAACCACGTCGCTGTACTCCGCCTGTGAAAATATGAGTTCCAGACTATGCTGGGTGAACACGATTCAGCTTTGATGGCTTCATTGTCATTTAACATTATGTGATATTGGAGTCCAGTGTTAGTCTAATTGTTGAAACATAAAATGTTGCTTCTTAATAACATAAGTTAGTTTTGTTTATAAAAAAAAACTTCGTATATATGTTAGAAAATAAGGTTTATCAACGGCAAAAATGTTAATATTTTATTAACATTAGGTAAACGATCCTTAATTAATTTTATTTAAACTATCAGCCGATAGACGTCCGCCGCTGGACATAGGCCTCACCCAAAGATCTTCTTAGGGGTTCATATGGGAGGATTTGAAGCATTTCCCGCCACGCTAGGCCAGTGCGTGTTGGTGGGTGGGATTTTCTATGCTTTTTCATTATATTTATACCACGTTTACATAAATATATATTATTTATTTATTTAACTTTATACACCTCGTGTAAAGGCGGACTTAATGCTATGGGCATTATCTTCCAGTCTACTTTGGGTAATGCAGGGAGGATGAAGTAGGTGAATCAAATATAATATATAATACACGAATATTCATATTATAACACATACAAATTTAGACGCACATGCATGATATTAACTAAATATTAAAAATTATTTCAAGGAAGACTCAGCTCTAATGTCATTAAGGACAATTTCCCGTACTTTCTGCTCAAGAGTACAACGATTGGTTACTGTTCTGATATTTAGAGGGAGTGCATTCCAGAGAAGAATAGACTGGATAGAAAAGGAAGAGTGGACAATATCAGAAGTGTGAGATGGATACAAAAGAAGCGGGTTGTTAGAGGAGCGAAGATCTTAGTCGTGGTTGGTACCTAAATACATAAAACAGGAAATAAGATAATGAAGTGGTTTAGGAGAAGTCAAAATAGAAAATAGAGTGTTGAGAGCACGCAAGTTTCGCCGCTGATGGATGGGTGACCACTTTAACTGTGAATGAAACGTAGATTCATGATCATACTTACGAAGGTTGAAAATGAATCGAATGCAGTTATTTAAAAGACGGTCATACTTATTAAGAAGGTCGAAATGACACACATCAGCATAGTCGATGATAGGGAGGATTAAAGTTTGTACAATCACTGCATTAGTTCTTGACGGGAGACTTTTTCAAGTGGTGAACAGCTATATTTTCCGGCTAACAGCCGCCACTTGTTGTTGCCAACTAAGTGTTGCATCGATGTGAAGACGTTCGTGTATATATCATCATTATCATCACCCGATAGATATCCACTGCTGTACATAGGCCTCATCCAAAGATCTCCATGTTTGTAGGGATTCATATCTGGGGATTGAGGCCATTTCGCACAACGCTGCCTCAAATGCGGGTTGGTGGGAGTCAGAGCCTCATGTGTTGATTAGAAGTGTGCACCACGAGCTGGTGAGGTTGACTTGGGTCCCGTGAGTTATTGTGCGGGATCCTTTACACCCCCGCGCGTACATATGAATTCATAATATGATCCTTTAATAAATCATGGTGTACTCTTGAAGAGGGTAATAACAAAAACCAGGCGATAAGTATTCCGCTCCAGGCTTGATGGATCGACCTACCACGTGTGGAGTGGGCATTGATCAATACTGCAGCATTATTCAGAAGGTCAGTACACAAAGAATTGCCTTTGAGAAGGCAAATAGTTCTTGATATATTTTTTAATTTAACGAGGTGACAAAACGAAAATTTGTCCTTATGGTAAGCTATGTATTTATTAATTCAACTTTTTTTTTAACCTGATGGTAACCGATAAAAGTCTGCCCATAACAACGTGGCGCTAGTTAGTATGATATACTGCACCACATTTGCTCTTAGCCTGAGACTTAAGATGTTGACTCCCGTTGTCCCAGTAATTACACTAACTACAACACCCTTCAAACCGGAACACAGTAACGTTTGCACACTATTGTTTGGCGGCGGAAATACGAGCTGCGGTGGTGCCTCCCTAGGCGGTCTCCGACAACGGAGACCTACTACTAGTGAGTATTAACCTAATAATGATATATTATTGAAGGTCGCCATTTTATTATGGACTAGAACGTAGTAAATGACCATACGCTGCCTTCGTGAAAAAACATTGTACCCTCTCAAAATCTTGGAGGATCAAACGCAAATGTCCTTTAAATATTGTATGAAAAAAAAAGTTTAAAAATGAACCCCCGCGTTTTTTAAACTTTATTTTAATATTATATATCATCCTCAGCCGATAAACGTCCACTGTTGGACATAGGCTTCGCCCAAAGATTACCACACGGTCGAGTAGACATTCATGAGGGGGTATTGAGGCCATTTTCCACCACGCTGGCTCAATGCGGGTTGGTGTGAGCCAGAGCCTCGTTTGTTTATTAGCAGGGTGCACTGCGAGCAGGTGAGGTTGGCTTGGGTCCCGTGAGTTGTTGTACGTTGGTAGTTGTAGTGTAGTTGTAGTTGTATATTAGGTCCTTACATATGAAATTGGCGTTTTGTACGGGGGGGAATATAAAGTAATTTTTTTTTGTAAAATATATTCAATTAATCAAAGTATGCACCGTTGTTATCTATGCACTTTTGGCATCTCATAGGTAGTTTTTTTAATCCCTTTTCTAAAAAAACCATGCGGGCGAAAATCAATAAACTTCTTGAAGGCGGTTTGGACTGCCGCGTCGGAGTAGAATTTTTTTTCTTGTAAGAAGTTGTCCAAATTTCGAAAAAACTGGTAATTTCTTGGGGTAAGGTCCAGGGAGTACGATAGATATCGCAGACATTCCAATTGTAACTCATCTAACTTAGTGGTTATTTGTTGTGCAGTGTGTGGTGGTGGTGGTGGTGTTGCGTTGTCGTGAAGCAGCAGTGGCCTAGAGCGATTGACCAATCTCGCTTATTCAGCAGCTAGTTCTTCCTTCATGGTCTGCAGTTGCTGACAACAGATATCTGCCGTAATCGTTTGGCCAGATTTTAGAAAGCTGTAGTGAACGACACCGGCGCTAGTCCATCTAACACTTAGATCCGCTTCCACAATAACCTTTAATTCTTCATTTTCCACTTTAATCTCTGGCCGTCCACGGGATTGGTTCTGAAGGTCGAAATATCCAGAACGAAAACCGTGAAACCAAAAACGTACCGTGCTTTCTTTTGCGACACCAGCGCCGTACACATTATTAATCTTTCGAGCTGTTCCTGCAGCACTGGTACTGGTGCCACGGTAGAGCTCGTAGTTGTAAATATACCGATATTTCATGTTTTCCATTGTACGGTAATAAGCGACGCCAAAGAAAAAAATAATGAAGTAAAAACAAATGAATGACAGTTTCCAAAACTCAAATGTAGCAGCTAAATGAATTTATAAATTTGAATTTGGAATTCTTAACCAAAGAGGAGATCCCCTCCAACGGGTTCTCGCCTTGTCGTGGCGGAGGGCTGGCCGAAGCGGCCGCTCCAGGTTCGAGCACCAGTTGGGGTAACTGGAGCTCACCGGAGCGGCCGGGGGCCGCAGGGGCGGCTGTGTGCCGCCCTAGCGGCCGGCTGCAGGGGCGGTTTCATACCGCCCCTCGCAGCCGAAGTGGGGTCGCGGAGGGAGTACCCTCTGCGGCCAACCGGTGTCGCACCGGCGATGCGGCGGCGGTGGGGCCGCGGGGGAAGAGGAGTGCCGGTATTGAGATGCGCCGCTCTCCCTATCCTCCGCAGCCGTTGACAGATAGCGGCGGGCCTAACATCTCTCCGCCGCGGGGAGCCGGGAGAGGTTTTCTCCAGTGGCTCCCATGGCCTCTGGGCGACAGGTTCGGGGGAACCGGTCGCCCGCACACGCATGAGGTCGAGGAGGGGGCGCGCTGCATGTTCCGGCGCGCCCTGGAAAGGGAGGATTTATCCCTCCCTCCCGAGGTGGGGCTGCGCAAGCGGCCAGCGCCGGCAGGGTCGCGGTTGAGTGTATGCGTTCCCGTGACCCTGCCATCATGGCGATGAGGCGGAACATCGTGGGGGTTTTAGTCGGTGCAAGTCCGACATAACTCGTCCTTGCCCCCGCGAGGACGAGTATGCGTAGGCATTTCTCCCACGTAAAACAAAAAAAAAGAGGAGATATTTCAGATCAAAGTGGTCAGTACGACAAAACGCTAATTTCATATGTAAGGACCTAATATTATATATATAATATTGCAATTATATACTCTGCCTTACCTCTGAAGAATTAAATTAAATAAAATCTGTTAACCTTCACGTAGCCCAGGACACCCACTGACCAGATGGAGTGACGATCTGGACAAGTTGGCTGGCGGCAACTGGGTGTGGTATACCCGAAGATCGAGCTAAGTGGCGTTCCTTGAGTAAGGCGTATGTGCAGCTGTGGACTGTCGCGGGCTGAATATGATGAACCTTCAAATTGCTAAACATAAATGGTTTTTAAATTTATTTCTTTAACTTAACTAAGAAAATTAAATCAAAATCTATGGACTTAGGGCACATGTCAGGACTTTTGACTCGAAAGTGTGATAAATTAAAAATTATTTATATAAAAAAATACACGATTAGTAAATAGATTGTGTTGAACCTCTCATTTAGGGTCTGTGAAAAAAAAAGTTACAGGGTACAAATATAGGAATATAAATAGGGAGAGGCATTCTTCATAAAGAGTGCATTGTGGCGGCTGCGTTACGCTGCCACAGCGCCAGCTTCCAGCATATGCTTTGAAACGCTTTTTTTCTTTCATCCCTCCGACTCGTTTCATCGCCTCGCAGTGAACAATATGACGAAAGATTTAAAAGTTTATTTATTTTATAGTTTACATTATTACAAGTTTATACTTACATTGAAGCCAGTTAACATTTCACGGGGGTGTAAGGAGGAGACCCAGTCCCAGCCAATCTCCTCAATTGTCAACCTCATCTACCCGTGGTGCATCCTGCAGATTGACCAACGAGGCTCTGGCGACCGATTAATGGCGGTATAACCACTCGACTCAAATACTACAGACCGTGATCAGGCAGCAGCGATATCGGTGCGATAAAGTCGGCACTGCGATCACCGACTCGCCTGCCAACTGTGGTGATTATTGGCAAAATCTTTACACGGTACAAATTACAAGAGAACTATATTCAGCAGTGGACGTCCACCGGTTGAAATGATGGTGATGATGATGAACGTTTCACATGGTGGGGATAGGTGGTGGACCGACTCCATGGTTCTAAATCATTTCTCTTTTTATTTATTACTAGCTGTTCCCCACCCGCTAAGTTAGCCGTAATACAAAATTATTACTATAGTAATCGTTACCATAGCAACCCCATAAATAAAACGTAATGAAAATGTTGATGGAAGTTAATTAGACACAAAATGATGATCCATGAAATTAACAAAAAAACTCCTATAACCATCTACAAATCGTTCCGCATCGAATTCTTTTGTATCCATGTCGATACGTTCACTAGTTTTCACGTGATTGGTGAATAAACAAAACCCTTTTTATTATATAGGGTGAACGGAAATAGATGTAAAAGATCTGGAAGGGCTAATGTATAGCTCGTATCCTATCTATCTATTTATGGAATACCTCATCCAAAAACAATGCTTCTGGAGTTATTCATTTTTTTAAATAATTTTCAAAAAATTCTCGATTTTCTAAGAAAAATTCAATGATTTTATTTCTTACTTATTTCTACACAAATTTTAATGTAATAATTATTGTTTAATCATTGTTTTATTCAATTAAATTAATAATCATCACTTAGAGGCTAAAACTTTTAAGTTAGGGTCTTTGAAAGTCGTGACAGTAAAAAAGAAGGCGTCATACCTACATTTTTATTTAACCTTAAAATAAAGTTTTGTTTATAAAAAATACGTATAAAGCACATAAATAAGTACCTGCTTTCAATACTTATCCGGTAAGTAAAGTACATAAAGTTATAAAATTTAGAAAAAAAAATTCTTAATAAAAGCAAGTACCATGAAATATCAAACTGTAGAGACTCCTAACAGTAGACGCCGCGCCGGCCCTTAACTTGACCCTTTTGTTTTTGTTGTAACGCGTGCGAGCTTGTTGTTGTCGTTTTAGATATTGAGTTCATTATAAAACATGTACAATGTCATTTTTAGGCAATGAGTTAGTACGTCAGTTAAAATTTAACTACTTTCGTAGGCAGACGTATATTATCGTTGTCTTCTTAATTTTGAATAGGTTTCCTTTTCCATACCAAATAAATTTAAGTTCACTGGCGGATTAGGGTAATGAAGGATACGGTAACATTTTCTATTGTTATGGACTTAGTGATGGAAATTCTTTACAAGCACCAAGATAATATCAGCTACGTTTTCCAAATCGTCACCTACCAAGTCAGAGTCTGCTGCGGTGTATCAACACGTCAGGGAAACTGGCAGCGATCAACAGAGGCGACATGACGCAGGTAGGCCACGCATCTATGATACTGAAGAGGAAGAAGGAATCATAGACCATTTTGTTATAAACCCGACTACATCAACCAGGGTTATGGCAAGATTGCGGGGTGTAACACAATGGAAAGTGTGGTTTACTGTGCATTCGGCAAGGCTCTACCCCTACTATTATACACCGATCTGGGCCCTGAAAGAAGGAAACCCTGCAACGTGTTTCAACAAAAACAAAAGAGTCAAATTAAGGGCCGGCGCGGCGTCTACTTTTATGAGTCTCCACAGTTTGATATTTAATGGTATTTGGTTTTATTATGTTTTTTTTTCTAAATTTTAGAAACTTTATTTACTTTCGTATACCTTGTCGAATAGTCATTTAAATCAGGTGCTTTATACGTATTTTTTATCAATAAAATTTTATTTTGAGATTAAATAAAAATGTAAGTATGACGCCTTATTTGGTACTGTCACGACTTTCAAAGAACCTAATTTAAAAGCTTTAGCGTCTAAGTGATGATTATTAATTTAATATAATAAAACAATGATTAAACATTTGTTATTACATTAAGATTTTTGAAGAAATAAGTAAAAATAAAATCATCGAATTTTTCCTTGAAAATCGAGAATTTTTTGGAAAATATTTAAGAAATTAATAACTCCAGAACCATAGTTTTTGGATGGGGTATTCTATACATAGATAGATAAGATACGAGCTATAACTTAATCCCTCCAGATCTTTTACACCTATTACCTTTCATCCTGTAAAAAGCCTTATAGCCCAGGAATTTGACTATTAACATTGCGTGATTTAACAACCTTTGGTAAGAGATGGCAATCATTATATTTGCTTAATTTGTATTCGGCTAATCGACATAATATACTAATACATATAATTTTGTTAAAAATATACAAAATGTTTATAAATTTCTTTTAATGATATAGAGAAGCACTATTTATAACTCGTCAAAGGAGTCGACATTATTGTTATTCATCAAAGCGTAAATTTTTCTTTACTTCAAAGACTTTTAAGCTTAGTTGTGCACAAAACAAGAACCTATATATATATATATATATATATATATATATATAAATGTACAGGTATATATATGTAGTATTTAAACCGTAACACTTTGTGTAGATAGTAAAATGTTTAAGCTATTCGGTTAACGCAACGCACAGGTCTGTGAGTCGGGACTGTCCTTGTATAAATCGGTCACCTGGCAACCTCGGCTCGCTCGCGGCCCTGTCAAGGGCGCTACAAGATACAAGCAGCGGCCGCATCCCGGCCGAGGGCTGCATCGACCTTGGTCCCGTTCCACCCCGAGCCTGCCCCCGAGCTCGATAGTACGTTGTCATAGTTAAACAAATAATCCGTGTATAATGCAATGAAGACCGTAAAGTGATCGCAGGATTTTCCAAGGGGCAGGGCTCAGGTCGTCGCCGCGCGCACCTGAAGGCTGCGCAGGGCGGGCGCGGGGTGGCGCGGGTTGGCGCGGGTTGTCGTGGGTGGCGCGGGGTGGCGCGGGGCGGTGCGGGGCGGTGCGGTGTGGCGGGCGGTGTGCGCGGCAAGCCCGGGGGGCCGAGGTGGCGGGCGCGCCCAGTCCCGCGCCGAGCGCCGCTCGGGCCGGCCGCTGTGTTGTGTGAGAACAGGCCGCATGAGCGCGCCGGTGTGCTAGCGCAGCGTGCGCGGGTGTGGTATGCCCGCGCGTCGCCGCCATGGCCCCCGTGCTGGTGGCCTTGGCGCTGCTCGCCCTCCTGCCCGGTGAGTTGTCCCGCCTGGTGTCCGAGCGCAACAGGCGTCCCGTCACGCTATCACCGCGTCTATTTACACCTGATCGAGGGGTGCGATGGTGAGCGCAGGTGTTGTGAGTTGTTCAGGATGTGACGGAGGCGGTGATCAGGTATGACATCCGAATCTGTTAGGTAGCGCGCCGCGCCGGGCGTGAAAGCAGCTGCGACCAGGTAAACAAGCGAAAGGGTTCCATCGAAACGGAAATAAGGCGGAAGAATGTAAGGTGAGAGAATAGTAATTTTGCTATTTTCAGGCATTTTTTCTGTGATTTGACATATCTGCTATATTTTCACCAATTTTTACATTTCAGTAATTTCACATTCTTTATAAAACATCGCCGTGTACTCAACTCATATATAAATTCGTAAAGTAACAGATGTACTGGAGTATAAAATATAAAAAATAACCGCTGCGATCCGATTTCCACCGAAAGAAGCAAATAGGCTGTGTTATATGATATTGTTTCAATTTGACGCCCGTGGTTTTATCCAAAAAATGTTTTATGGTGGTGTTATTCATATCGTCAGGTTTTATTTGTAGAAGTTCTTATCCTTTGTTTATTTGTACCAAATACGTTGTAAAATTTACTAAACCATCGTGTCGAGATAATTTTAAGAGATATTAATAATTAAATAAGGAAAGAAACATGTTAAATAATAAAAAAAGTATATTTTTAAGCTTGTCCAAAACAATTAAAGAAAATTTCTGATTAACCTTAGCGAACCCTAAATTTCCTCATATTATTTTCAACGAATCGATATTATAACAAAAGCTGCAGCATCAAACAATTCCATCATGAACTTTTTACGGGGATAAGCTTGAAACAATGAACAATATTAGAGTTGCTTTGATCGTAACCCTTGACTTTGAGAAGCGTAAAACTCCACCCCATCATGTAAGCAATTGAGGGTTCTGTAGAGCTCGTAAGGCTTTAAAATACCCCGCTAAGCCGGGTCTTTGAAATCAGAAGACAAATAAGTGACGTCGAAAGAAAAACAAAGAACAATAGCACTTTATTCTTTGACGACGATATCTTTTTTTTTTCATCTCAATGAGACATTTCCGGTATCAGAAGTAATCTAGCTTTTATTTTCTGAATTGTTTAATTTTCCAGTGAATCAGATAAGGTCCCGTTTATTAAGTATATATATTAAAAAAAAATAACCTCGTGAAAAGTCGCAAAAGACAATGTATTTCTTCTTCGAGAGGCAAATCAAAATTGTATAGTTAGTAATAAATTTTCTTTGTCTCAGATTGTAAATAACACAGAAATACATGTTGCATCTCTATGTTCTTATAAAACGTCGTTTTCTATTAAGTATATAATTTTTTTGAGGTTTTGTTCTTGAAGTATACATCAGCCCCATCAACACCAAACTACATTTATAAATTATCTATTACTATATAAGTTTAGTGATTTACACAATGAAAACGAATTCTTAAAATTGCCTACGTCTTCATTATTTTGTATAGTAATGATCATTAATAATGTGCAGCTATGTTTCAATTAATTTTAATTTGTTTATAAAACATCTCAATTTAGTAAAGGAATAAACAACAAATTTAACAAATTAAAAAAGTGATGATGTTTCCTAGGAAAGTGTCCGAAAATCATGACTTAAAAGTTCATCTAAGGGAGAGAGTTCAAAGAATAGATTGGCCGCATGTTTTCCGAGGAGGGGTGCCTCGAGCGATAGAGACTCTTACGGCCAAGTGTGATCAAGGCGTCCCGAGACTAGTTGAGAGCCGGGACACGTGTCGAGTATTTGTTCACTCCTGACAAAAGGAAACGGGATTTTTTCTTATTTCAACGCCTGAATTGTATTCAATTAGTAGTATAATTCGAAGTGCAATAAAAAGTCAGTCAGTTGCTGTATCAATCGTAAATTCTCCATTTGCTAATTAGAATTGTAAATCTCTGAAAGACTCTTCCATCTATATAAATAAAAATGTTACGTTCATTTATTCTTAACGGCCAATCTAACTAATGTACTAATAATTTTGTAATATTACATTAGTATCATCTTATTTTTATCTATAGATAATAGGCTAAATATTCAGAATTATGCTATATAAACTTACAATGAAACTATTGTTAGTCATAGATAATTATACGTTGAAAGTTCTGTAAAATATTTTGTCAATATCTATAATTGGTTAGTCAAATATTATTAGCATAGTAAAATTAAACAAAATTTAAATAACATCATTTAGGAATTTAATAGTAAAAAGGAAATGGTTGTTCGTAAGGGTTTTGTGGAATCTGCCTGGATGGTTATCATCCTTGTATTGTACATCTGCCGCCGTATCATCATCAATGGCGGCAGTGATATACGCTGAGATTTTAACTGCTTAGATGGATTCTAGTAAAAAATATTTTACATCGTTAAACGAATAAATTAATGACTGATATATAATTTTGCGAACGTTGCTCTTTAATTCCAGTATACACGATGAGATTAGCTAGACTACGGAATACTTTGTTCATAACTAGACAAGTGAGAGACGGAAATATGAATAAATGAAAACCATAAAGAGAAACTCTGTAATCCGATTATAAAAGCAACGATTCCTGTGCAGCTCCGGACGAATGTTTACACGAAGCGTTGCGGTTCAGTACCGACCTATACAATGATTGTGTATTTTAAAACAATCGAAATTCAAAACTCGATAGTTTGAAGTGCGGGTCACCACACTCGGATGTTGGAACATACGTGAACCACGTCGTTATACCGTAATTAAACGTAAACCATTGACGTATCTACGGGTGAGCGGCTATTTATTTGTTTAATCTATCGATAATCTCTAAAATATATATTATTTATTATGTTATGAAAAAAAACGCTGAAGTTTACCAACTTCATTGGATCAAACTTTATAATAACAATTGGCAAATACCAACCAACCATCCATTTTTTAAAGAAGATAAAATAGATAACAAAGTAGCTGGATGGATACAAGTTAAGATCGGAGTAAGTTGCGTTCCTTGGGAGAAACCTGCATCCAGTAGAGGACGTCCGCAGGTTATTGATGATGACGATGATCGTATAAAACAAATTGTCTTAAAACGCTGATCATCGAGATATTTCGTGTGATCACCACAAAAGTGAACCAGTGTAGACGTTTTAATTAACATGGTTCCTGTATTAAGTTGTTGCTTTCCACCAGACGGTCATCGTTATCAGTGGGTTACTGCTGGTGTATCGTTGTATACCATTTGGATGTTTATGTTAATTGGTATATGCCCACCGTTATCGATTTGAGGTAGAGTTTTTCATATTCGAAGTCAGCACGGGCATTCCGTTCCAATAAACAAGTGGGTAACAAGTTTATTTTTATTAAAGCTGGGAGGGCTCATACGTCTAGAATAACGACCACTTTTTAGTTGTAGGGTGAAGCTGTAGTCGTTAAATGGCGTAGAATGTTCAACATTGATGTGTATGGTGATTGCATCCTGTAACATTTTTAGTGTTATATAAAAAATAGGTCAACCTCGGTTACAGAAATGTTCATATCTATTTAATAATCTCTGAAAATAAAAGGATTTTTAAATTATCGACTATTGGCTAATACTTGATTTTAACAGAGCAAGATATTAATTGACTGCCCGCTGATGGTGAAACCTCGCTCACAATGCTCCGCTCTTATGTGATAAAACCCGAACATTGCAATGATTTTGTGATAATGTTTCTTAGTTTAATCGGTGGCTTAACAAAGAGCATTCTCACCTAAACACTAAAAAAATCTTTACGTCCGTATCCCAGTCGAAAAGTAGAAAACAGGTATTATTAAGAGATATTTAAAGAATATTAAAGGAATATATTACCATATTAGTTCGTTATTAAATAGTAAAATGTACAATTTACACTAAACAATTACACGAAATATAGACCAGATACAACACCTAAATTATTACTATAATATTACTCCAAAGACCTGGTGAAGATCGCACGGAATAGTTGGATAGAAGTGGTATAGGATAATCGCGTTTAAAATAAATTGGAGAGTCCTATGAGGAGAGACTCATCATAGCAGTCGAAAATAATAGGTTTAAAATGATGATGATCCTAAAATATATAACTGCTCATGTTGCCCGTGTAAAGTAAGGCGTGACGTTAACAAAACTGAAGATTGTAAAATTGGTACACTAATATTTATGAACGGCATTCATGGACTAACTAGAAATTTAGAAAGCCGTCATCCATTTTACTTCCACTGAGACGTTATGTCTTTAAAATGGAATGCTCTCCCTCCTGCCACTACCGGCGAGCAATCAATCTTTCTTAATAGTCGTTTTAACTTCTAAAAGAAATTTTAACGCAGCTAACAAGTTGTTTACTTTTTTAAAAATGCACTATAAAATATTAATTTAATGTTCCATAGTCTTAGTTGCAACAGTTACTTTGGATCTATTGTGTCCATTTTTAATAAATTCCTTCCTAGCATTTAACAGATCTACAGATCATATCAGTTCTAAAGTTCTGATAGAAATGTACACCTTTTCTGTTAGATCATATATTTAAATATCACATTCAAAAATTTTTAAGACACCAACTCTGTAGAGTGTTTTTTTTTAAATTGACAAAAATTTAATAATGTCTCCTTTCAGAAATTCTACGACGTACTTTTTTATTCATTGTGTAGAGCAGTTAGAGGTAGTTGGTAGAAAACTGGATGTAAGTTAAGTTTGCCTGTACTTCAACATATCTATTTTATGTTTTAATGAGAAAATATTATATAAACAAAAAAGAAAAATAAACTATCACCCGGTGAACGTTCTGTTTAGTAAGCCGTTAAAAAGAATCCCGTCGATTGTTTGTTTGACTTTGAAAGGGTGAACTTTGCTGGGTCTTTCCTGTGCCCCGGCATTTCCTCTTTGAAGGTTTTCTCCTCGGGAAGAGGAGAGCTCGTTGTTACCAATTTTACATGCTAATTAGTAAAACATGTGTTTCATGCCAGATATGAATTTAAAGCCGTTTTCAAAATTGTTTCGTCTAAAAATCTTTGAATGTTCACTTTTTTGGGCTCTATAATTAAATTTAATTATGAAAAGTTAAAGTTTAAACTTGTTTCCGTTGCGCGGAATTTTAATTATTTAACTTGCCTTCCTTTAATTTTGTTGTTATCTACATTTCAATAGTAGCACGTCTCTGTTGACGGAGACGAGGTAGATGCAATAACAGCGCAAGTTCTAGAAACTTTCCTTTTGCGATTTTACTGTTTTATTAAAAACACGACTAATTTATTTATAAACATTTTATAACTAAATAACTGTTGCAATCCCTTTCGCCCGTCTATAGCAAATATAATGTTATACTGTTTGAAAGCAGAAATAATGCTAGTTAGAAAGTTCACACATCACCACATCGTCTTTATCGACATAAGATGATATTTCTTCTTTTTTAGTCAAAATCGTTAGTGCTTGACCTCGATACCATTTGGTGTCAAATGGTGGTGTGTTCGGTGGTAGGGAAACGAACTGATCTAGTAAAAGCCCCCATTCTTTTCTTTTAATAATCCGCGCACTCTCCCATTGCCCAATCGCTAGTTACAACACCATAAGGTTTGTATTGCTGTTCAGCGGAAAATCGGCGCTGTGGTGGTTATACCTAGATGATCCTTAGCAGCAGAGATATATCATTAATGTAATTATTATAAATAACATAACTCTTGCCAGGAACCTTCCAGATGATAACGATGATGATGGTGACGATAGTAAATATAGTTTTATCTAGTTTGTATTTATTTGTTGATTTTTCGTTCCCGTAATTAAATCTTTAGAAATTTCTAGAGCGAGTGGACGTTACTTCAATTTGTAACACGAGACGGTCCGGCGCTGACCCCAAAGCGCTTGTTTAATTAGATAGCTGTTTCTCTCTTTGATGGCTCGTTTAAGACGTTTACAATGAGCTCGGTGCCTACACCAATTTTTGGAAGTGCCTTCGTGACTTAGCTTTGTAAAATACTCACTTCTTATATATTAGGAGTGTTCCTGTTTTTGCGGACTCGAGGACCTATTAACTTTAAATTTATGATACACAAGGAGTCGTTTCGCAAAAGCAATATAAATATTTCGCGATAATTTACGAATCATTGGTTATAGTTATATACGGTATAAAGTAAACATAATTAATAGTTTCCCTAGAAATAGATATCAAGTAGAACACAGTAATGTTTGCACTCTACTATTCAACAGTAGAAATAGACAGTATGTGGCATTACCTAGACGATTTCCTTGGAAATCATTAGTCATATTTATATGTTCTTCTGACAGTACACTTACTGTTAGAACATGTGAACATAGTTTACTAGTGGTAGGTATCTGTTGCAGGAGGCCGTTTAAGTACTGCAGCTCCTATTGCAGCCGACAAACAGTGCAAAAGTTATTGTGTTCTGGATTGAAGTGAGTTGTAAGTAATGAATTTATTAGGGTAATGAGATTTATTCGTAACATCCTAAGTCGATGAGTGCAATGTGGTGCTGTGTATACCATCCTTACTGGCGCCACGTTGTTATGGACAGACGTATCACTTACCATATGGTGAACGTTCTGTTCGTTTTGTCGCTCTGTTGATGGAAAAAACCTTCTTTTTCCTGGTATTTTGATTCTTCGAAAGAAAAAGGAACTAGAACGAATTGTGTCCTTTTACGTTCTATTCTGTATTCCTCTTGTGTCACTATCACGTTGGACGGTTTCAATTAGCCGGCACACGCTTCTCGATGTGATTTAGTACGAAATGCGAAACCGTATCGCAATTTGTTGCGGAATTAAGAGTTTTAGATCCCAACAGCGGGTCCACCGGGCGACTCCTGTAATTACGGAGGGAGAGGTCACCGCCGCCAGACGGCCGCCTCCTGATTCTCGTCGAGGGAATTTGCGCAATTGAAGCGGAAAATATGCGAATAACATTTACATCGAGTGCCGTATAACTTTGAAATTTACGAGGACAGAAGTTTACGACTCTATATAAAGAAGCAGAGCTATCACGAAGTTATAATTGCTCGGACCGTAGACGGTCATACACGTTAATGTCTGGTGGAGCAGCGGTATTCTAGCTTTTCGGCGAAGACAGATATGGTGAAGAAATCAATTTGTTCTAGGAACTATTGCTTTCGTGGATGCATAACACCGACCAACCCGCACTTGGGCAGTTTGGCGATTCCCTATTTGCAAGAGAAGGCTCAAATCCCTGTATATCAAAAGGGCTGTTTATTATTTAACACTAATTTATATAAAACGATTTTTCAATCAATTATGCTTTTAAGCTGTGAGGTTTATTAACACCTGATAGATCCATTTTTATCAAGTTTTTTCGTATGATTCGTTCCAAAGTTATCTTTGCACATCACAACCATTAAACAATATAATATACCCACAACAATATCTAAGGAAGAGCTTCTTCTTCTTGAGGTGCCTCTCCGACTAGCGAAGGTTGGCGGCCAGTTCACCATATTTCGCCCGGTCTCTTGCGAGGCGGAACAGTTGGGCGGCACTCGCGATCCCAGTCTACTCCCTGATGTTACGCAGCCACGATTTACTCCGACAACCAAGAGCTTAAGATTTTTCATTACTTCCGAAACCATTTGGGATAATACTTTTAGATTTAAATTTATATAAAAATCTGTTTTGTAAATAGCTAAATAAGTACAAACAATACAAAAAATATTCAGAAAGTGAAACTAGTCTACATACATTTTGTTTATGAAGTCTGTTTATTATAAATGAGTAAATAAACTATTAATTTTATGTTCGACTTCATCGAAAACCATTAAACACGGTAAATTAACACCAGTTGCTTTAGGTTCATTTACTTTATTAGCATTAGATTTTATGATCTCATATATATGGCGTATAATATTTAACAAATTCATTAGGAAACAGGATTTTTGGACATTTCTAGTTTTTTAATTAAAACGTATACCTCGCACGCACGGGACCCAAGCCAACCTCACCTGCTCGTGGTGCACCCTGCTAATGAACAAACGAGGCTCTGGCTCTCCCCGGCCAGGAAGCCAGCGTGATGGTAAATGGCACAAATTCTCCGATGTGAAACAGGTTATCGATAAGGAGTCACGACTCTCATAATTGCGGAGCCTCTTCTTAGAGAGAGACTGTCCTATCTAAGAAGAGGCTCCGAACTCAAACATATTTTTTTTATTTAATTAAGCGACGAGACGGGCGGGACGTTCAACCGATGGTAAGTGATTCGCATTACCCTCATGTTGTCATCAACATGGCGCTATATAGGACGAAGCAGCCGCGATCTATCTGTTATTGCAACTGTACATGGGTGTCAGTGATGATTCTCCACCAGGTGAACCGTTTGCCCATTTACTCACGCTTCCTATAAAAAAAAACCTTCAAACCGAACTACAGTATTAATGATTGCACACTACTGTTTGGCAGCTGAAATAGGCGCTGCGGTGGTACCTACCTAGACAGTCTCCGACAAAGGCCCACCACCAATTAATACCAATACTATAGCATTTTTATCATGATATTTGCAATTATAAAATTATTCCATGCAATTACTTCTTCCTCCAGTGTCTTCAAAGTGGCATTTTCGCCAAATAGGAGAAACTCCTTTTGCTTCTCCACATATTTAGTAAACCTATTGTTACTAATATTTACTAGAAGTTACTAAATCGAGTTTCTTTATTGTTTTATAGATAAATAGTGGAGCTGAAGAAGTGAATGTTTAAAAGTATCGAAAGCATATTAGATCTAGTGGAGGTTAGAAATATGTGTATAATGTTGGCATATAAATGAAATTTAGTAGGTCGTTGCAGAGCCTTCGATATCCGTTGATGGAAGCGGGGATTGATATGGTGCGTGAAATATGGGCAACGTTCACTGGAACGGTGTCTCCATCTCCATATCACATTCAGGAGCGTTAATTGCGCATAAAACGTTATCAAAGCTTCAGTTTTCCACATTTGCAATATATATGGAGAAAATCAAGCGCCGTTTTTATAAGATTTTTTTAATGAAATTATTATATTACCTTTAGGCGTAATAAAATAGTTTGCTATAGGTGAAATCTTCTTTCTTCTTCTTAAAGTGCCTCTCCAATTAGAGAAGGTTGGCAATCAGCGTGGCACAGTCCCTTCTGTCTCTGGTTCGGCGGAAATATTTAAAAAAACAAACAAATCTACTTTGGTGTAAAGTAAAGCATTAGCTCAATCCTTTTAATAAATTTCTTTCATTAGATAAGTTTTGTTTGAATAATATTATCATCATTAGCCGATTCCCGTCCATTGCTGGACATAGGCCTCTCCCAAATATCTCAACATTAAACTTTCCCGCGCTGCCCTGGTTCCGGCGCCTTGTCAACGTCTGTTGCAGTTAGCATGGCAATTTTGGGTCCACATGGGGGATTTGGGCCATTTCCCACCACGCTAGTTCAATGCGGGTTTGTGGGATCTAGAACCTCGTTTGTTCATTAGCAGGGTGCACCACGAGCAGGTGCGGTTGGCTCGGGTCCCGTGAGTGTTGCGGGATCCGTTACACTGCTCTGTTACTGATTACAATTATTAATTGTAATAACTTACACATAAATTAAAGTCCGTGTTTAATCGATAGAGAATAATTAAATCATCAGTTTAATATATATATATATATATATATATAATAATCAAACATTTTGTATATAAATTATTCGCATATATTTGCCTGGTTGCGCCCTAGTTGCAGGCAAGTCTTAGCAGTACGATGCTCCGTGAGCGTATGTTTGTTTGTTTTACTCAAGTCTAGAACTTTCCATGTTTAATGAAGACAGCCTGCATATATTACGGCATAAAGCTAGGGTAGCAGGTGCTTTTTTAAATTAGACGTTTCTAAATTATGCAATCAAAATCGGTTATGTTATTGACACATATTTTCGTGTATACAAAACGAAATGGCTTTGGAGTAAGTGACATTTGCTGACAAGAATTACACTTCTGGAGTAGATATGTCCTGGAGTCTCCACGCTAAGACATATCTATACCAGACCGGATATAGGCTAACGGAGGGAGGAACACCATGTTACTACTACAATAATGCATGTGAATACATAGTAAAGAACCCAGAAGACATAGTGAAGAACATACATGTCAGAGGTTCCTTTAAAGTAAAACCGATTTAAGAGAAAATGGTAGAGAGACGCTTGCGCTGGTACGGCCGTGTTATGCGAAGACCAACAACACATGTGGTTAGGGTAGCGCTGGATCTCGAAACTAAAAGGAAAGGCCCTGGATGACGCTCGACTACTTGGTTGACGATGATCAATAAAGATCTAAAAAATACCAAATTGACAGAAGCAGACACAAAATAGAGATAGATTTAGAAGAATGACCAGGAGGGCCGACCCTAAGTAAAAAAGAAAGAAGGAGAATGGATGGGAGTGTAGAAATAGACCAAATAAAAGATCTATAGATTGTACAAAAGAGGATAAGCGTGTTAAAAGTGTGAATATAATTTGATTTATTTTTCGTTTGGACTGTTGTGCACCAGTCATGGTGACGAGTGCATGGAGACGTTGATGTCTTGAACCCAAAGTCATTACGGTTGCAGCAGCTTGTGAATATTATTTATAGTCCGATCAATGTAGATTGAATGTAATGTTTTTAAGTCTCCTAGTGTTATGCTTGGTGCTTGATTAATATTGGGATCGTATGCTGGTGCTGGTAGCCGACCTGAATAAAGTGGGAATAAGGAAGGTAGATGATGTTCTAGATTTTTAATTTCTTCTCATGTTTTCGTTCATGTCTGTTACTATCAAACAAACATCCGTGTAGAATCTGTGCGCCGTATGAATTAGGCCGTGCGATTTAATATGGCTAATTAACAGAATTTTCAGTTAAAAAAAAACGCACCTCTTACGTTTTCTCGCGAAAGTGCCCTGCTGACTTTAATGAAACACGTATTTTAGTATATTTTGTGTGGGATTTCGTTACATGCGCAAGTTTTCATTACCTGTGCGAAGGTCTACAAGATCTCTCAGAGATAATGAAGCAGGCCGAATTTTTTTTACAGTATATAGCTACGAGACGAGTGGTGCATGAATATATATGTAACATAGACCATGTACAACAGTGGCTCTCTTATGAAAATTCTTACGAAACGATTTATTATAAATTTACCGCATCACTAAGTTCTCTTCAGGAACACTGTTATGTTTATCTATTGTCGCTGAACTTTTTATTTTACTGTTTTTTCTTAACTTTATTACTTGTTTACCACAAAAGTTTACTAATTTTGTAATAATTAAGTTTAATAAAACTTTATCGGAAGTTACCAACACAATAAAGTATCCGATTATTGAATAGTTAACCTCAAAGCTTTAACTGTGGGTATGGATTGAGTGAAAAATAAAAAAGCCACCGGTCTAAAGTGATAAGGAATGGTGTTGCCATTATTAGGTAATATAACTTTTTCACTTGTTGTGATAATAACCTAGATAGCCCTCTTAATTAATGTACTCACTGGTAAAACTCAAAGTTTTATCTTCAAAAAAAAAAGGGTAAAAGCCGTGCTGCCAAGTGCGAGCTGGTAGATGTCACATGCCCACAAACGCTGTTGTTCTTGAAACATATCAGTTTCTATGTTGTCCTTAATTGAAACTTCAAACTCGTGGGGATCGAATTCGTTTCTCTCTGAAATGTATGGAGGTATCACGGCTTACTAAACTATAAAGGTGTAGGAGGGAGAAGCTTCTTTTTGGGAATTTATTAATATCTCTAATGTGATAATACCATGAGTTTTTCAACAGAACTTGAGAAGCTACATAACATGGACTAGGACGTCTTTTGCTTTTCATAAAGACTACATTTTCTACATTGTCTATTTCTTATTTCAATATTCATACGGGTCGAGCCTCCTGGGGCGGAAGCCACCTGTGGCATGAAAGTACCAACCCTTGGAAATATCCAGCGAAGTGTATTACGTATACTTGGGAATAGGTGCTCCAATCTTCGTATTGAATGGAAAATCTTATACAGTTGAATTATTTGAACATATGAATCCGTTTACGATATTTTAGATACTGTCTCTACGTTTTTTTTTAGAGAAACTTGATGTGTAAATAATTGAAATAAGTATTAAATAACACCCTTGTTTCAATTATTTCACTAGTAAATTTTCTAGCTATGTCACACCTTTTAGACCTGAACCTAATAAAGTTTTTTATTACCTGACGTCACCAATAGAAGCCTTAATGTTCGAAGCCGTGATATAAACATCTAAGAACGTATATCATTTGAGTTATGTGCTCATTTACCCATAAAAAGTATAAGTCAAGGTTACTTAATTAAGGGTGAGTTCACATGTAAGCCGTGAAATGTTCTATTGAGACCCCAGGCTTTCTGCCACTAAGAGACAGTTATGGTTAGTTACCCAGTGGTCAAATACATGTCCAAATATTCACGAAAATTGTTCTTGGAATATATCGGTTTCCTTGCGATATTTTCCTAAATTGGAAACTAAAGATCAGCAAGAATCGAACCTGTGAATATACCAGACCTAGGTCTGCCTAAAAAATTGTGCTACTGCGGTTTCGAAATGTAATAAGAACAGCAGGGTCCGCGCTCCTGGCGGCGAACTGTAAATCTCTTCTAGCGGGGTCCCTGCGAGTGCGCCAACCCATTCGGATCGCATAGACACTGCGACCACATAAAACACGTGAAATGTATTAAGTTCGGTAATAGAATTACTGTGATACGGCTTGTTTGCTGAACAGGGGCGAGGTTCGCTCGGTGTGTGCGCGGGGCTTACGTCGCCGCTATCTGCTGAAATATTCCCGACTTATTTACATTCGCCGACGCTGTTTGTAATGTATGGACCTGTTTTTGTTATTGATCTGCGCGCCTGAAATGTATGACTCACGGTTATTACTTTAATAGTACATCGTTAGACGTATTATTTGTACAACAAAAAAAAAAACTACTTTTATGATATACACCAGCAACGGTAACGTGCGTTTTAAAATAAACGTATCCCGAGTAATGTCAAAGTGGCGTTAACTTTCAGTAAATCCAGGGTTCGGTATGAAATAGAACGAATATAGTCATCATCATCATCGTCTTAATCGATTGACGTCCACTGCTGGACATAGGTCTTTTGTAAGTATCTAACATATCAGGTAATAATTTTTCCATTTTATCTAGCGACCTACGCAAATTGTAAGGCAAGTTAATAATTCATATTTTTAATAATAAATTTACTATTATACTGTTTTCTCCTATGAATATTTCTAATTCTATACAAGTCGTATTATTGATAAAAATGCTGACATTATTAAGTTTTAAATTCCTTTAATTTATCTTTATATGTATAACAATCAATCCACATTGCCTTCATCATCGTTTCTCACAAATTTAATAATATTAGTGACTGAGGAATTGGATAATACAAATAATGTAAATTGATTACAATTAATTTAATTAAAGTAATTTAAATATAATTTAAGAGAAGGTTTACTAATACTTAATCCTGCAGATTTCTACTCTATAATAAAACGATAACATTGCCAATATAGGGCGTGATACGGCCTTTAACTTAAGCCAA
Organism: Ornithoptera alexandrae; assembly: GCA_029030555.1. NCBI lineage: Eukaryota > Metazoa > Arthropoda > Insecta > Lepidoptera > Papilionidae > Ornithoptera > Ornithoptera alexandrae. Next base: position 12,423,134 of record JARDVY010000288.1, on the reverse strand, counting down.
ATTTGCGGATGATATCAGTAAACAATAACGAATCGGGTAAAGTGATAATAAGTAATCAATCTCCGCTCGAGCCTGATGACGGAAGATTACTTGGTAGTTAACGATGAATTGTTTTCAGTGAACATTGAGGATACAATTTAGTAAACGCCAACCTCGCACGTTATCTGCAACGCAATTACGTTGCAATTTCGTGAAATCGAGGCTTTAAAAGGCAAATGGGTTCGTTACATCTGAAACTGTAATAATAGTGTATAAGTTTAACAAATGGTACTATATATATAAATCATCATCATCATCATCAGCAGATGATAGATGTCCATTGGTGGATATAGGCCAGCCCCAAATATCTCCACATCGGTTCAGCCTTGCCCGAATCCAGTGGCTTCCCGCGATACTTTATTGATTCAATGTCCCGCACAACAACTCACGGTATCCAAGCCAACTTCACCTGCTCGTGGTGTACCCTGCTAATCAATAGACGAGGCTCTGGCGCCCACCAAGCCGCATTGTGCCAGCGTGGTGGAAAATGGCCCAAATCCCCCTAAATGCAGACGTAGCGTGGGGAAGCTTCTCACAAGATGGATCGACGATCTGGTGAGAATTACAGGAATCCACTGGATGCAAGCAACGAGGGACCGATCGATGTGGAGATCTTTGGAGGAGGCCTATGTCCAGCAGTGGACGTCTATCGGCTGATGATGATGAATAATCTGTCTCGTCCTGTCTAAAATGCATGCCGACTGAAGTATGTGGATCATAAAATTGAAGAATAAAATAACTGATATTAGTACGCAAATTCTTGTTAATATGTTGTTTACGATAATGATTCGTCATGATGATGATAACGATTTATAGTTTAAACATAACGCAAATTTCATCTTTATTTTTACTAGAGATCCCACGGAGGAGATCCCGCCAAAACACATGCCGCTTCGTAGGAGATAGTTCGGTATCCCCGAATAACACCAATAGCCATGGCTCTTTGTGGATGTCTCAGGTAAGCTATGGTCCGAGATCTTAGAGCGTCCACCCAGATAGGCGCCCCATAAAGAGCCATGGGTCCCACTACCCCCATATATAAACGACGGATGTTTGTATCAGGCCCCCCCAAGTTAGGAAACAGCCGCTTTAGGGCAGCCGCCGTTCCTATTAATCGTAGGGCCGGACGTTCAAAATGTTCGCGGTAGTTCCAGTGGCTATCAAGGATGAGATCAAGGTACTTCATGTTAGACTCAACCTTAATATATATATATCACTGAATACGATGTGACTATTCTGGGGTGGTGCCTTCCTTAGTCCATGGAAGCACATAGCCTCGGATTTGCCAAGCGCAACCTCTAGTCCCAACATTCGTATTTTGCCGACAACCTGTGCCACTGAAGCAGTGGCAAAACAGGCAGCCTCATAAGTTTTCCCTCGATCTGTAACCAGTGTGTCATCAGCATAGCATATTACTATCACACCCGGGGAGAATTTGTCCCGCAAGACCCAGTCGTACTCAATAATGGTCCTAATAGGGAACCTTGCAGAACACCATACGCCATTTTCCTCTGCACACAGTTTCCTTGCTGTCTGTAGATGATGTAAAGATGTACCGTTTAGTAGCGATAGTCCCCTAGCCAAACTATCTATATAGGCTCCACTGTTAGATCTTCTTCTATCGCCAACAAGTAACAAATATTACAGGTTTGAATGTTCCTATTTGAAGAAATTGGGGTACTCGGACTGAAGTCAAGAGCTTCGCTTTCAGTTACGCTGCAGACATTCTGCGCAGCATCATTTCATGGAGAGGCTTATCACTAACAATTAGTTGAAAATCTTCTTCGTCTCTTTGGTTATATAATTGAAAAAATAATAATTAGAATGATCATCTTAGTAGAAGAACCAACAACCTATGAATTTTTAGACAACCTTTTTGTCTTTTGAAGTCCATGTTTCATCTTCAGACGTTATCTGTTTTATTGCTTTTGTACCATAATATTAGATATTTCGCTTAAGGCTTTTTAAGTTTCAGCGTGATGTGTGCTCGTAATAACATCATTTTTTTTTTCATTAAACAACGTACTCCTGTTTTATTAAATTCATTAAGGTGTAAACAAAAGATTCTACGTTGTACGGCTCCCAACTCTCTTTGGGTGTATCGCCTCAAAATTTTGTCTTTAATTACTGACGAGTTAATGAAGAGCTGAAATTTCCCACTGAGGGAAGGTTATTGGCAGGTAATAAACACGGAGTGTATCTAAGAGGTGTTGCGGGAACTTCACTGGAAGCACAATTAAACCGAGAGTTATGCGAAATGACAAAAGAATTCGGCGGAATGTTTACAACACAAACAAACAGATTTAAGAAAAAAAACCTGGAAATTTATTTTTAATTAACAAACAATCGGAAAGAGACAGTATCTAAATTAAACAGATAATTAATGGAAAACGATCCAGTCCATTAAAATACGGAAAAATTTTGAAACTTTGCAATCGTAATAGTCACTTCTTCCATGTGCCATTATCATTATTATCTAGCGACAGAGGTCCACTGCTGGACATAGGCATCCCCCAATGATCTCGACATCGATCGATCCTGCGCTGCTCTGTTGGTTATATTAGAACTATGAAAATAATTTCTTAGGAGCAAGGTACTTATCTTTGTAGCACAGTAGTTAATAATTTAACATATAAAACGGAAATCTTTGATTTCATTCTAAAACCAAGACATGGAGTAGGACTTCTTATATGTTTTTTTCACAGTCTGGGCTGATTATCATCTTCTTATTGACAGTCTGCTATCATGACAGAACTGAAAAATAGAGTATACTTAAAGAGCGCTTTCACAATGGTTGTGAGTTGATGTTGTGATGAAGGAGGTTATTTCCACTGTAGATGAGAAAAAGAAATGTCTATTCGCCGTTCATAATATATTTTTATATATTAAAGTATGTATTTTAAAAGCACTATTGTACATAGACATAAACAATGTCAATACTAACGTAAAAGTTAATTTGAAAACTAAAAGGCAAAACTAAAGGGTCGCGAAGAACTTTTACAATATACACTCAACCACCGTTCCTCTTTTGACCGCCCTCATGGATCCGTTCCACATTCCGTATACTGCGAATCTGACTGTTTATCAGACCCGTAGTTTAACCACAGGGGATAATCGGAGTAAAACAGTTTCCATTTGGTGGATGATTAGGCGATACGCTGTAATAAATTGTGTAAGTTAATACGTTACTATATAAAGTTTTGACAGAGGTTCAGCGCAGTCTTTACTAACACAAACTGGATATACAATAAATGTTTATTAATAATTGTAACTCCTAATTAGTAAAAGATATTGTTTTAAACATTCATTTATTTATTAGTGAGAAACAGATTTATAGCAATGAAGCATCTTGTGTAGAAGACAATAAAATCTTTAAGGGAAGAGTAAATAGATTTTTACTGGTATAGACGATCCTAAAAACGACAAATCTTAATTTGTTGTCAGTTCCTCTCAGATGGAGCTGACTTCAATATTAAATCATTGATGATTAAATGTGATAACAGAAATTCAATTTAATGATACGCTTTTGTGTTTGAAATTAACTGAGGAACATAATTACGTTATCTCTCATAGTTAAATTGCAGGATAAAGGATTTGTTGTTACTTTCTGAGGATCTGTTAATTCTCAATAGGAAATGGTGATTAGCAGTTTATTAAAATATTTATATATTTATACTCTCATCGACGGAATAGCTATTTTCTATTGACTAATAAAATAGAAAAGATTATAATTAGTTCGACCTGTCAACCTTTTTGGTGGTGGGTTAATAAATTAATTTAAGCGGAAGATAAGAGAGGTTATGGTTTAATAGTGTACTTGCTATGCAGTTAATTGAATTACCAGATTGACTGTAGTCAGTCTTGTGTTCATGTACGGACGGTAAACAACCACCCTGTCCACACTAGATAACGGGAAGGTAAACAGGAGATGCGGGTATGTCGTAAATTGCTTCGTCTCCTCCGATTGAGGTACTGTTGACAAACTAAAATGTGGCAGTAGCTTTATAATATGACCGTGGTAGATTGCCAGGTTCTACTCCAGAATAAATCAGCTACCATACAAAATCATGAATGCAACAGAATCGTTCACCTTTAACTAAAATTTGAATTTGTCTTGATAACCAATAGCTTGTCAACTTTGTCCTAATGTTGTATCTTTCTAACTATTGCTGATCCTTGTTCAGGATCTGATGGAATTATAAAGGTTTGAAATTAATTCTTCATCTATCTTATGATAATAGTATTTGTTCGTTTATTATTTCATTTGTTTTAAAATTGTATATTTTAGATTTTTTAAAAAACATAGTTTATAACAACTCACGGGATCCAAGTCAAGCTAACCTGCTCGTGGTGCACCCTGCTAATGAACAAACGAAGCTCTGACTCCCACCAAACCGCATTGGGCCAGTATGGTGGGAAATGGCCCAATTGCCCCATACGGATCCCTACAAACTAGACGATCTTTGGGGGAGACCTAAGTCAAGCAGTGGACGTTTATCGGCTGATGTAGTAGTAGTAGTTAGTCTCGAAGAGACACGGGTTTGATCACAAATTAGCTTGAGCTTCTGATTGAGGTATTACTACTAAGTGTAGAAATCTCTTTCATCTCGTTTAGCACTTTCGAGTTTTACGCTTTATGTTAAGCGAGAGATGTATCTAGTGTTGTTTCATGTTTCTGCTATTGTTTCTGAACTCTGACAGATGTGGATGTTTGGAAAACATTTGTTCTTCTAGATATTTCCAAGTACACTCAATGGAGTATAATTCAATGTTTAATTAAACCTGGGACACGAGATTTCGCGTTTCTTGCGCCGAATTTTCTTTCGTGGCGCGGTGTTCAGCGCGTCCCCGCGGCGGCCCTCGTTTTGTAGGGCTTGGAAGTAGGTTAACTTATACCGTCAACCCCCTTCTATCTCGCCTGATTAAATTCGTGGCGGCCCCTCCAAGGTATTTATATATACATATAGACGTTAAATGTTTTCACGCCTACCTATATATAATTTTGACTATTGTTGCGAACTTCCGATCGTTTGATGTTATTAAACAAATGACTTCGTTGCGAAGTAACCGCCCATTGTCACTTAACAACAAGTGAAATTGAGGCCATATCAGCTCATTGGTAATAAAAAAAGAATGTCGGATAAGTGTTTTAAAAACAATAATTAATAAGTTATTTAAACGTAAACTTTTTGATACGTCGTCATCCTCATCAATTGATAGACGTTCACTCCAGAAGAAATGTGGAGATCTTTGGAGATCTCCCCATTTGTAGGGATTCATATGAGGGGATTTGGTCCATTTCTCGAAACAATGTGGGTTTGTGGGAGCCAGAGCTCCGATTCTTGATTAGCAGAGTGCACCACGAGCAGGTGAGGTTGACTTGGGTCCCGTGAGTTGTTATGCGGGGCCCCTTACAAATTTTTGGTACAATCAATATGTTACTACAATACCTATAGCCATGATTTTAGTGATGTTCTTTATCCTAAAACATCGAGATCGGAGGTTTAACCTTTGTCAGCAGTAACTACAGATTGCTAAAACCTAGGCAGTAGTCACAGATTCTCTTTAAGCTAGAACAAAATAAATACCTCGTGTTAGCTCTTGCTAATGCAAATATGTCTTCATGTTATCACAGCTAAAGGAAAGTGCATTAAGCCTTTTGACCTGAATGAGCTCCCCTCCAGGCGTTTTTAGTGGCTCCAACGCGGGAAGCTCTTTAAAAGAGATTTGTAAAGGCTCTTGATTTTTTAAAAATCCCTGTGCGACGAACGCCGCTTCTCTTAATGCAACTTGAGTGCTTAATATGTGTATTTTTACTAAAACTTTCAAATATTTCACGTTGTACGTTGTGTTAGATGTTGTACATCATTATCATCAGCCGATAGACGTCCACTGTTGGACATAGGCCTTTGTCAAAGATATCCACATACAGTCAACATGGGCACTAGAGACTATGTCGGGGTTCATATGGGGGGATTTGGGCCATGTCCATTAAAATGTTGTGCAAAATGGAATAATTTATTTCAACTTAAAACTCTGTACTATTATAAAGTTTAATTATCTGTACATTAATTTGAATGAAAGCAAGAAATATTTCTTTAATATCCACATACGAAAATTCAACGTAATGATTATAGGAGATGAAAAGTAAAAGTGTAGGTTGAACATCAGAAAATTTCGTTTTTGACACCGAATTCATAAATATCGAGGGATGTATCTTTGAACTCCAGCAAAAAGGATATCTGATATTAAAAACCTGCATGTACAGTATAACGGAAGTATACTCTGTTCTGTACCAAAACTTTGTTTCAAATGGTTTAGTTTATGATCGCTTGACTCCCATAAAAAATCTAATACCAAGATAATTACACGACTACTATAAGGATAAACTTTATATGGAATATTCTTCGAAGTCTGGTTAGTCTGTTGCTAAATACTAAAACTACGTTAAAGTTTTATATTTCATTATTTGTCCATTTAACTCTGATAAACTCATCGTCCCCTTGTAAAAGTTTAACTCAAATATTTCCTTTATGTAATCCGTGGCTTCTTTGTCTGTCTGAATGGGAAAGTGAGATTCTTTTATCTTTTGTGGCACAACTTCTTATTCACGAAGGAACGCCCGTAAGTTTACTTTCATTTTGTGGAAATTAACGTTAATTTCGTTCTACCCTCTCTTCGACTTGAATGAGGCGAGTTTGCAACGAGTAGATTTTAAGCACACAATTAGACATCCTTACATTCTCGTTACATGAATTTTCACTTTAACTCAGACGTTTTCATAAATTTTCTACGCCAAGCTCTTGCGCCATATCAAGTGGAAAAGACCAAGAAACAAGAAGATGGTCGTCGTTATTTAAGGTAGCTTAAAATTTTCATTACTTGAAAAATTTTTATAATATACTTGTCATATTATTGCTGGATCAAACAGGTTTTCAAATGAGGTGATCAGTGTACACAGTTATCTACAGTTAGTTGCAAAAATAGTGTATAATAATTATTCAAACATATTTTCTAGACTTTCTTCATGAAGTGCCTCTCTAACTAGTGAAGGTTTATTTCTAGACAATGACATAAGTTGTCAGTTTACATAACAAATATGAATTTAATGAATTTTATTAAAATGTAACTATTTTAGTAATCTAATAAATATCATTTCATGTAACCTATATTTGAAAGTTATTTGAAGAGTTTCAAAATTCCGGACGAAATTTGTGAGCTGTAAAAGAGCCATTATTGGAATTGGAAATTAAAGTGTTGCTTCAAACAACTTCAGGGGCTCCATCGTTAACAGCAGAACCCCGTTAGTTAAACAGAAGAAAGGTTTTGTGTGAAATAAACGCTCGTAGCTTTTAGATACGAATTTAAGGTGTTAATTTGGGCAAGTGGTTGAGTGTTTCGATTAATTTAAAGCTTGAAATCCACATAGCAATTCCGAGCTAACCGAGATTAACATGGTTATCAGATGTACTGTTTTGTATGTTTGAAAGATTTATGTAAGTAGTTTCGTTTATGGCTTTAAGAGACGATAGAAGCTTCGTTGTTGCTGTTTTGTCTTATCGCATATTTTTATAAATACTTGAATATATCTTTTGGTTCCGTTAAAGAAGTCGCAGTCGGTGGACTGAAGATTTCGCGATCGTTGCAACCGGTAGGCCAACTGTTGCATTCAATTCGATACGATGGAAAAGCGGAAATGCGTTTACGAGTTTAAATATCAACCTGATACTTAATATGCGTTATGTTTATGATTTACGTAGATTAAAATCTAATCCATAAAAGGAAATATTCCAAAATTACAATATGTAGAGTCGGTGGCTCTCATATAGAGCACCCGTTTTGTAAAATATACTGATACCCGCCGTGAAGTATTGACGGTGATTATGGTGTTTTAGTACATACAAATCCCATATAACCTTGTATTCAGTCAAATTGTGCTTTTCAATAACGAGGTTATATAACATATAGGAAAGAACAGATAGACAGGGGACAAGTGTAAAAATATGTGAATATCTTAACGTTTAGAAATTATATTGTATTTAGACTAGCTCTTGATTAATCAAGTCTCATGTCTGGCGGTTTATACCATATCTTCCTCTAAGGTATCTTCCGAGGATCCCTCATCAAAAATGAGAGTTCCTCAAATAGAAATAATTCAGCTATAATAATGATAATTTATTTCTGTTCCGGGTTAAATTGCTTTTGATATAAGTTCCCAGATACGAAAGAGTTTCGTCGCTATAACGACAAAATACTACTTTAAGAAATTTTTATTGTTTCTTCTTCAAGATTAGATTGTATAGAAAACGTTTATAAATATATTTTAATGATAATGCATAAGTTATCACTATACCAAGCAATAATGATATATAGGGTGGCGCAAAAGTAATCCTCCTATCAGAAAATGCTATAAATTTTGCCTTGATGTAAAAAAATAAAAAGACCAAATAAAAATAATCCACAAGAAGAATCAAAGTTTTTCATATTTTTTTTTAAATTACATCCAAAAAACATCGGAAGGTTATTTTTGCGCCACCTTGTATACCAGGTATACTTTGATTCTTCTTGTGGATTATTTTTATTTGGTCTTTTAATTTTTTTACCTTAAAGCAAAATTTATAGCATTTTCTGATAGGAGGATTACTTTTGCGCCACCCTATAGTAACAGGTTGTTTTACTAACAAATAATAAAAGTATGAAATTAATAAACATAGAGTATCGGACTAGTATAGCGACGTCATTAACGTTTAACTTTTTACTACAAAGACCATATTATAATAAAAAAGTGAATAAACAATAAAATGGAGAAGAATCCCAATAAGGATATGGCTATCATACATCTGCTTTGAATTTATGATCGTAGTAAATTTTGAGATGAGCATCTCGCATAGAAGCGGTTGCTCTCCCGTGGAATTTAAAATCGTCAAGTGTTTTAATAATTCAATCGTATACTTTGTAATATCTTAAGTTGCATACAATCTGTTTCTCATTGGAACTTAACTTAGACTTCTTTAAGATCACGCTTGACAATTCATTACTTATTTATCAACTAACATTATGTAAAATTGAAGTTTATTGTGAATGGAAGAAGTGGCTATTGTTATACTTGTAAAATAATATTCTTTTCTTGTGAATACTGAAGGTTCTCATCCGTCTCCCACCACAATCACAATCCATAGCTGTCAATGGTATCACATTTAGAAATGATTGTTTTAACGTATATAAATCATAACTCATCTCGTCCGTACCGGTTTGTGGCCGTATACAAAATTCAAGGAACGACTACAGCAGGTTTATGGTTATGTTATGGTTAGGTTATGTTTGTTTCGTGAAGTGCCTTAATCTAGCTGAAGATTAATTTAAAATTCACAAAGTTGGGAATGGTCGGGGCGTGATGGCCCCGGTGCGACCGTCTCGAAGGCATTACACTAACAAGTTTCATATTAGACCGCCTTCATTACGCCGTTTCGCCGCCTGATGTAATATTTGTGATGCCATAACTCGCAACTTGAATTTTTTACTTTGTAATTTATCTCCATGTGAAATAGTTTCAACAACTTCATTATATGCTGATAGATGTGATGCTGTGGAAGTTTTTATATAATGTATCTCGTTTCGTTCCTGTCAACGTTCAAGCAGTAGAAACTTAAGCGAAATCGGTTCAGCCTTTCTGCAACTTCTATGTTAATCGGGTTTCCGATTCAGTTATGGGATTTCAAGTAATAAAAATAGGGTCTCAGGGTTATCAGGTAAGGGAGATAAAAATACTATTTACGACCATTTTGTGTGTAAATTGTTGGTTGATCTCTCTTGCTGGAAACGGTCTATATCACATATAGGTAATCGGTATCACAACAGCTCCTATTCTTGCCGTTAAACAGTGCTGTGTAAACGTGAATGTTCCGGCTTTAAAGGTGCTATAACTAGTGAAATTACTGGGGTAATGAAACTTAACTTAGGTCCTAAAGCGGCGAGCATAATGTGATGTATACTATCCCAACTAGTGTCACATTGTAATGGGCAGGCGTTTACCATCAGATGAACGGCTCTTCCGTCTTAAAAACATTGATGCTGGTTTTAAGTGTAGTCCAGCTATTAAATTTACATAATTGCGTTACTGTATCTTTGTAACAACAACACAGAGGTACTGCTCTTTTAAAAAAAAATCATTTTTTTTTTGCGTCATAAAAATTGGTTCGCGTGGGTGCGCGCGCTTGAATAACAATGCTCCGGCGGCGGCCGTAAACAACAAAGAATTACAACGCAGTTTATAAAGAATGGCTTCAATTTGTATCAATGGGGAATCGGGGAAACGCGTGTTTCTGCAAATGTGCCAGTAAATTTGATTAATAGCCTATTTTCCCTCCATTGTACTCCCAAAGTGTACCCCTCATGCTGATGATTGCATATTTGATAGACGGAAAGGAGTTGGTGCTTGTTGGCGGTAGTGACGCTCTCCTTTATAACATTACCTTTTTATTATCTGCCTACTAAATATACAACAATATATGAAGAATAAGCTTGAAGGCGAATTAAAAACGTGACCTAAGAACTTATAGACAGTCAAATCATTTTTTTTTGATAATTGTGTGAAGAATTAAAATATTGATTTGATTGTCTATGAATACTTAGGACATGCATTACAGGGGTGTATCGGGTCTCGTACAACAACTCACGAGCTCGTGGTGCACCAATTCTCATTGGGCCAGCGTAATCGCCCCCATATGAACCCTACAGACGACGAGCCCTAATGTCCGGAGGTGTCGGAGGCCGTGCTGACCGCAGCATAGGACCGATCAATGTGGAGATTTTTGAGAGAGGCCTATGTCCAGCAGTGGACGTCTACCCGCTGATGATGATGACTTAGGACATATTTTTGTTGCGTGTTAGTTCTTTATACCGTTGCGTTCCGTAGGAGACCCTGGAGCCTTTGTAATTCACTGACGGAGACCAACGAGAGGGTTTTAGTGGGTAATAGCCTCCACATAACCTTCTCTTCCGCCTAGAAGCAGGGTATCTTTTAAGATGATTTTCTCCGCGATAATAAAAAAAATATCTTTATATTTGATATGGTATGATGTTTAGTGATAATGATGAAGTGGCTGGTGAGACATCGACAACGGAAATTTGGTATTTGATGAAAAGAACCTTACATGTGGCGGAGACAATCAAACCAGAGACCTTGGAGTTACTAGCAGAACAGAGTTTCGGGAGCTTCATCATAAAATGGCTTTGAATTATAAAAAAAAAATAGTGATTTGTTATTATGATAGTAAGATTTAGGAAATCCATCATACAGTCTACTCTTCAATGTTGGTTCCATTCCTTCCATTATATTTACCTGGAGTCAGGTCGTCGACTCGATCACTAGCGTTTGATTCACAGCTGACTGCTGACGCGAGTTTAGCGTTTCCGGCATTGTCCTAACCGGAAATGATATTGCGCCATTGTTCCCGTGCTTTTTTTTAAGCCAGCGCAGCGCACAATTGTAAAACAATCTCGTTTTTTTTTAAATATACCGCATTTATGGATCCAGTGCACTCTTATGCGGAACAGCTGTTCCGCGGTTGTGTTGGCTGTGTGAAATTCACGCGGAGGAATTGAACTTGAACATGACGTTTAATATTGTCCCTTACAGCAGTAAATAATTTTTTTTATTCTATAAAGTGAGGAGACGAGCTGGACGTTCACCTGATGATAAACGCCTATAACTTTACTGGTGTGGCTCTCTGTTGGCAGATCGTCTTGGTGGGTACCACCGCAGCGTCTATTGCAGCCGAAAAATAGTTCTTTGCAAATATTACTGTGTTCCGGTTTGAAGGGTGCTGTAGCTAGTCATTACTAGGGTAAGGAGACTCAACATCTTATGTCTCAAGCGACGAGTGGAATGAGGTGCAATGCATACCATCCTAACTAGCGCCACGTTATTATGGGCGGGCGTATCACTTACCATCAGGTGAACACCTAGTTGCTTAATTACATAAAAAAAATTAACAACGTGGAGCTAGTTAGGATTGTACTGCAGTACATTGCGCTCCTCGCCTTGATACACGAGTCTCAATACACTAGTAATTACAGTAGCTACAGCATCCTTTGAACCGGAAGACAGTAATGTTTGCACACCACTATTTGGCGGTAGAAATAGACACTTACTATCAGTAGAATGTCAAGCTCGTCTCGTCGCGTCGTAAGATAAAAAAAACAAGATTTCCAGACAGCTCAGTCAGTGAAGACCTGTGATTCTCTATGAAGACTGAGCTAATGCATCTAGATGTGTCAGCTCAGTCTTCCAAAGACCATGGCTATTCTAAAGGGATCCGAATAAAAACCTTATGAATAGTTAGAGACGATCCGGTCATCCAAATGATGAGTTTAGCCATCGCAGTATATTGGCTACAACTACCTTCAAACCGGAACACAGTAATGATTGTCGGCTGCATTAGGAGTTACCTAGACGGTCTCCAGCAACAGTTACCTGATGGAGAACCTGTGCTTTAAAAGTAAGGACTTAAAAAAGCTTATGCTCCATGGATTTTATAAGCGATAATATTTATATAGAAGAGAACAATGGCGCGGCGGCATCATTTTCCGCTAAGACAATACAGCATCGCGCGGCTTCATCTCGAAGTTGCGCTGCCGTGAATGCAGCATCAGAAGGTACGAACAGCATCCTGACAATTCACTTCATCCGTTTTTGTTGTAATAATATTTTAGGTTTATTTACGGTTGGTGTTTTAACAAAATACTTAGCGATAGTACTTTTTTGAAGATATTCAGTTAATAATTTTATAAGGTGTTAAGTGATGAAGATGAAGGAAATTGTTAGTACATTGTCCACCAAGTCTCCAGCTCACAGAACCTAAATGGTGGCAGGTCTCGGAGACCGGCTAGGAAGGTACCACGTCAGCTCCTATTTCCGTTGCCAAATAGTACTGTGCGGTCGTTACTGTGTTCCGGTTTCGAGGGCGTTATAGCTACTGAAATTACTGCATAGGCATACCATAGACAACATGTTATGTTTCAAAGCGACGAGCATTTTTATTCTATGATGAGACGAAACGAGCGAGACGTTCACCTGATGGTGATTAGGATGTTATATGCTGCATCATATTGTGCTCGTCAGCTTGTGATATAATAAATCTTGTTATCTGTAATTTAATTAGCTACAACGCCCTTTAAACCGGGTCACAGTAGTATATTCAGGCTACTGCTTGGCGGCAGAAATAGACGCTGCAGCATTACCAGCTATATTCGTCTCATTTGAAATGCTATTTAGCAGTGCTATTCGGCGAGAGCGCTTATCACTTAACTTATAATTACTTATCAGATACACAAAGCTTTGCTCGTGTCGTAACTTTAAGTTCTATAGATTATTTAACAAAATCGCTTATAGAATTATAGTGTTAAAAATGTTATATATAAGTTCTGTTTAAGTTGTATTAGAAAAATATTAAGTAATACTGCTTTAACCAGAGACAGAAAGGAGTGTGGCACGCTGTTCGCCAACCATTACTAGTTGAAGAGGCACTTTAAGAAGATTGCTTTAACTTATCCTTTGTTATTGTTAAGTTGGATTTATATGTTAAATACTATCCTTTATCATCATTTTATATATCTTACTACAATCCTAGTAATTCTAGCATTGTCGAATTCTAGTATCGTAATCTAGTATTCTAGCTAACTAATGCAATATATTTGTAAAAGGTTATACGGTTAACGTAATTTGAGGTATTAATATTATGTATATCATCATCCCCCAGACCGCCCCGAAAGACCTCATCACATCGATCGGTCCATAGTTAACCAGGTCTCCGGAACTGCTGAGCACTAGGGCCGTTGTTTATAGTTCATATGGGGATTTGTGCAGTTAGAGCTAGAGCCTCGTTTATTGATTATCAGGGCACACCACGAGCTGGTAAGTTTGGAGTGGGTTCCGTGAGTTGTTGTACTGGTTCCCTTACACCCTATTTATATAAAAGTATTAAATTATAATATTATATATACTTTGTTAGTTTACTTCAAATTTAAGTTCTATCTAAGCTCACCATGCATAAGAAAAATATTGGTTTCTAATTTTGTTTGACGGTTTTGACACTGATAACTTAATTCAACTTGTGGTAATCTCATATGAGAAGTGTTAACATTCTACTTACTGTATGTAGTACACTGCACCAAATTTCTGGCTGCTTGCTTAAGTAATAAGATGTTAAATTTACACCGAATTAATTTCAACAGTTGCACAGTGCTGTTCAAGTTGCAACCCAATTTAAGCTATATTTCTTAATCTGCTTAGAACATTAACGTAGTTGTACTTCTACGCTTACAAAGCAATCAATCTTACTCTTGGCAGACACAGTTGAAAGCTTACTGCTTAATGCTCAGACACAAGTTCACAGTAAATTGGTAATCCGGAGCTGAGCAGCGTGAGATGTTGTATAAGTGACTTATTACGAGCCAACTTACTGACAGAATAAGAAAGTAGGTAATGAAACTTAACAGATGAAAGTTTTAGTCTTCATCGAGAAAAGTCAGTTCTCCATACTTATATACTTGTTTAACAAAGTACGAAGAAGTTGTGCCTGGTAATGTTCTGGATGTAGCTGATAGAAACTAATTGGCATTGTTCAGATTCTGCAACAACCGCAGCGAAAAAAATGATGCTATAATTTTATCTCGCGTAACTATCAAATGTATGTACTGTCGAAGAACTGGAACCTGATGAATGGTGTCCACGAGTATACCTGATGGTAAAGCTTGCCTATAATATCGTCACGTTGAGACTTAAGGTATTAAGTCGAACTACAGTCGACGCGTTTTAAACCAAGTCGTCGGGCAATAAATCATTTTTATCTGTCTGTCCCGCTCGCACTTACACGTCTTATGGAGAGGTGTAGTGATGTGCGTAACAATTGTAGAGGCATTGCATATCGATAACCAGATAGCTACGTTCGATATGCGAAATTATGTTAATTATTAATAGGAATAAAAGTTTTCAATTTGTAAGATAAAATGTTTGTTTCGGCGTAATCATAGAGTAACTTTTTTCTCGGGGTGAGATTTCAAGTATTTTAAAAACAGGAACACGTTGTGAGTGTCCCTGGGTGCGCCGGTAGCTAAGTATCGATAACGGGTTGCATTGCGTGCACATTCCTATTGTCAGTGACGTTTATTGCCCTACGACACAGTTTAAAATGCGTCGACTGTAGTTCCATATTTTCATTAGCTGTTGCACCTTTTAAACTGGAAGGAACTCAGTGAGTGAGGAACTGGTGTTAGGTCTTTGTTACCGGAGACTGTTTAGTAGGTACCACCGTAGCTCCTTTTTCTGCCGCGAAACAGTAGTGTGCAAACATTATTGTGTTCCGGATGGAGTTGTAGCTAGTGAAATTATTGAGGTATATGGTGCAGTGTGTAACATCCTAATTAGCGCCACGTTGTTGGCGTGTCACTTCTCATCAAGTGAACGTCCCGCTAGTATTGTTTATACATAGATGGTCTCCGATAAAAGAGACGAAGAGAGACAAGAGAAGAGACCTTCATCTAGTTCATCCTTAGTTCTACTTTTTAATGGTGCTGGAAGGTATGATGAACAAGTAATAGTTTAATTATTACCTTAAGTTTATATATATTTTGTGCTTAAGAGTTAAATTAAATTAACTTGAAATGATATAAAGGACAATTGAAAATAAAATGGCCCCAAGTCACTGTAGGTCTTCATTTAATGGTTCTCTCATACGGAGGTTCTTTTCTACATTGAAAGGTTATTAATTGAGCAAAAGGTCCGTGAGTGGGTACTGGAGCGTATTTGGAGGGTGTCCTAGGGGCAAACCCTCATTTATAAGTATGCAGGTCCGATCTCCGGGACGTGCCCCTTGGTGTGACAGATTTGAATTTAAAAATGAATTTATCTCGAAATCTACGTTGGCACCTCGTTAGAACCGTTAGGAGATCTTACTGGAAACGGAAACGTGAAGTGATCCAATTATACTTAGAAAGTATTTATATAAAAAAAATTAGTAACAATTATTTCTTTTTATCATATATTATAATAAATACGTTGTGATACTATATTAATTAGTGGTACATCACTGTGGCCAAAGACCATTCAGGTAGGTACCATCGGAGCGCCTGTTTCTACTGCCAAATAACATGTGCAACATTATTGTGTTACGGTTCGAAGGTTGTTGTAGCTAGTGCGTTTACTGGAGTAACGAGGTCACATGTTATGTCTCAAAGCGGTGAGCACAATGTGTTGCTGTGTATATCATCCCAATTAGCGTCACTATGTTATAGACAGGCGTAACAGTTACCATCAGGTGTACTTCTCGTCCGTCTCGTCGCTTCGAAAATAAAAAAATATATTATTGTATTAAAACTATCTTTGAAATCGTTTCTCATCACTAAAGTAATGGGATTATTAAAATATGAGATAAACATGAAAAAGGATAAAAGATACACTTCAATTTGATTTCCTCTTATTCAGTAGTTTAAAAAGATAATTGTATATTAAAGAAGTTTTTTTATAAATTTAATAAAATTGTAGTCTTGACTGTATGCAAGAAGTAATCGCCAAAACTATGCGCCTTTTGTGTATAATAAAACCTCGAAAATCTGACCTCTCCAAGGTGTTGATGGTTAACTATATGTCGCTTTATATTATAGAGAAGCTGTAAGTGTGACAACTTAGATCCTAAGTAAGGACGTCAATCCGTCCAAAGCATCCGCCCAAAATTAATTGAATCCGAAACATTACTCCGAACTGTTGGGAGTCGCAGTGTTTACCTAAACGCTACCTGTAAGCGCTGTTTGTTCCCAACTTTAGGGTTGTCGTTTCCTTCCACCATATATATTCTGCTACACGGTTCGTATATGATATTTATTCGGTGCTAATAATATTGATTTTCTTTACACAAAGTCCTTTGTTAAGTTGCTATAGTGACTAATTGTTTCTAACGCCCTTTCAAATAGGTTGAAGCTTCTAAGAGTAGATTCTAGACTGGGTCAGTAGAGAGATGTTTCATAGTATATCAAAGAGGAGCAAGATTACAGATTTTTGTAAGTTTTCTCATTATTTATATATTTATTGTTAAATCATAAATTAACACAAGACAAATTTATTACGTTTTCCAGTATAGTAGATCTATTCAAATCTCTTTACATTACTGTTAAGTACTAATTAAAATTATAGAAAGTTTTAGTACGTAAACTGTGAGAGTAAATTTGTTACAATTATAATACTAGTGTTTTCACTAGCAATTGATCAACAGGTTCAAATAAACCCTCTCACCAAATTTCATGTGACCCGGGAACCGAAGATTCCGAGTAATCTGGTTGGTCAGCTTGTTAGGAAGTAGTTATAATGTTTCAATGTTTTTTCCGTTACTTCTTTCCGGTTACACTTTTTGTAGAACAAATAATCTAAGTTATAACTTGAGATGTGTATGACAACCTTATGCGAAGCCCGTGGTACTTGTTTGATGTGGCGCCTGTCAAACTGTCGCATTCATTATAAATTAGACAGCACAGGACCGGAGCGAGCTCCGCTTACCTTTATCTACACTAATGAACCTCAATATTTATACTAGAGTGAATTTTAAACGAGATGAAACCATTACTGTTAACATTTGCTAAGAAATCAATAGAACAGAAATTCCTCGATTGATTCACTACGTCCATATAAAAAACTAGCTGTTCCCCAGTCGCTTTGATAGCCGTAACACCCCCGCAACTGCCTTTGGGGAAGGAATTTTGTAAAATCCAATTTTAGCTGACCTATAAATGGCAGAAGCAATATCTTTACCAAATTTTGAGTGTTTGCGTCTAATAGTTTCGGAGATCGAGAAATAGAGAGCGGCTCCCTCGGATTAAAACTCATCTGTCAAAACGCGCAGGTTGGCAGAACTTATTTGGGGTTGAGAACATCGAAGGTAACAGATCGTCCGGTCGTTCATCAATAAGATATACCGTTTGAGTAATAGACTGGTCGTTCTTCAAATTTTACACAGTCGTGGGAGGCGTAGAGCTTCCAATCAGCAACCCTGACGCTGGTCACGATGCTCAGCTGACACTGGAGAGAGATTAAAAAAATCAACAGTATAGACTATACATGCATGTAGTGAGATAATCAGCGCTATCCAGATGTGCTGTCTTATTACCTAACACGTGATAAAGCAAAAAAGCTTTTTAATAAAGACTAGTAGACATTTAGTAAGCTTTTTATTAATGCTTCTGTAAAGAGTAAAGGAAATGTGGTATGTTGGATAACGCCATTCATGATTTTTTTAGAGTAATCTCAATGGGTGTGACTAACCTAACCTAACCTAACCTAACCCATAGTTTAAATAATTTATTTGTCAAAATTTTATTATTATTTGTTGTGTGTAGTTTGGAAAAAAAATAACAGTTTTTCTTTTAATATTTCAAGATTCTATATCTATATAGTAAGTAGTAAGTGTATAGTGTGTTGTCAAATCCTTCGTGTACTTCTTTTTTCTGACTTAGAAACGTCTAGGTTATATTTGAATTGAAATAGACTAATCTAGTATCTCAAACCATCGCTTTTTTATCATTTACAAGAATCCAAAAGGTACAGTTAATAATAATCATCATCATCAGCCGATAGACGTCTATTGCTGGACATAGGCCTCTCCTATAGATCTTTACATATAGCCAGCATGTCCTCCGGTACCGTTGGGCACTAGGGGCTGTAGTATGTAAGGGATTGTGGGGGAATTTAGGCCATTTCCTACCATGCTGGCTCAATGCGGGTTGGTTGGAGGCAGCGCTTAGTTTATTGTTTAGCAGGGTGCACCACGAGCAGGTGAGGTTGGCTTTGGTCTCGTGAGTTATTATGCAGGACCCCTTACACCCCCTGTGCGGGACCCAGTTAATACATCATAAAAAGTTTTAACTTAAAATAATTCAGCGCAACTTTTCTAATAAAAAGCTACTTTATTACCAATGGCGACGAAAGTCCGCTTTCTAATACAGCGTTAAAAATCACATTAAACCTCATAACTGAAGACAATTAAAAAAAAAAACAACTTTTTCGATTTAGACTTCACACAATACGTTGTTAATGGCGAGAAATTTGCGAAGTTGAAATATAAAAAAGTAGTTTGTGCGGTTTCAAAGAATGTAATCAGGAGTTATAAAACTTTTCAGCGAATTGAAAGCTTTAGCATTATTTTTTTAATTCGTTTCCGCGTACTTAGGGGTTGGGGAGGACGGTCGAAGGAATCCAAATTGACAAATGCAAATTTGGATTAGTGAGGGCTTGACCGGTTGTGACCTATTGTGAAATCGACTCCAGTCCTTTTGTTGTACAGTTCGATTTGCTTCCTCTATAATCAGTGAGCTCTTAATCGAATTTCCGATTCGGGATCATCTCGATTGAGTTCTGCGATTCGATGATGAGTGGATCTCTTAGGCAGTTGGTTCCATAAATAAGATCCGAGCGTTAGTCAATGAAGGGCTTGAGGATAAACTTTGAGTGTATCAAAGGTCAACAGTTTGATAACTTGCAAATTGAAGATAGTCGGATCAAATCAACCAGTTGACTATTGTGTATTTCCATAGATAATAAAAAAGAGTTTCTACTGATTTCGATAATTTTTTTTTAAACTATTGAAAATTATGAGATCTTTATTAGTATTGTTTTAAGTAAAATTCAACGGTGGTAAGTACCACCGCAGCTTCTATTGCAGCCGTCAAACAGTAATGTGGAAACATTACTGCGTTCCGGTATGAAGGGCGCTGTGGCTAGTGTAATTACTGCGGTAACAAAGCGAACATCTTTTTTATAGCTACAAAGAAAATTTGGTATGTCATCCTAACTAGAGCCACATTGTTATGGGCGGGACGAAAAAACCAGTTTTAAAATTTACCTATTATTTATCTCGTAAAGGTCTAATGCCTTTATTCAGCAGTGGACTTTCATTGACTAATGATGATGATGATAGTCTAATACCAATTCAATTGTTGTCATGTTTATAGCAATAAAACCCACGAACCACCTACTCATTGGATGCGGGCAACGCGGGACTGATCGATGTGTAGATCTTTGGGGCAGGCCTATGTCCAGTAGTGGACGTCAGTCGGCTGATGATGAGAGCAACAAAATTATTTAATAAGAAATTCCGTGTATCTGTTTGTTACTAGTAAACTCTTAAACGGCTGGACAGTTTTGAGGGATCTGACCATCGCAATTTAAACTACTTCTATCGAAGAAAGCTTCACAGTATTTGTAATGAACTGAAAAAGAAGAATCTTGGAAAGAAAACTGAAAGAAGTTAATACAGAAAGTGTTCGTTTATTTCCTTTATTCCCTCCTTTGATTGCGAGGCCACTCAAGCTATCGGAGCAAAAAGGTATGTCTTTTCATTATCAGCTGTTCACTGAATTGGAATATAAATGAATAGATTGCTTTCGTGCTCGACGCAAGATAGATCGACGTTAAGATCGGCTCCGGTTCGGACCACCTCAGCAATTTTGCACCTTATCACCAGAGTGACACTTGCCAATTTCGTCACAATCACCCCGCACCGATCTCTGAATCGAGTAGTCATGACACTCAGACAGTTAAACCGTGACCTCTGTTACTTTAATCTCATATCAAGTCTTGAATCCAGTTTTTTCTACCCACCTCCTAATTTATACTATTAATGAATTTTTGCTGAAGCTCAAGTTTTTATATAATTAAATCATTGTCTTTAATTAAAGTATTGTATGTACCGTTAACTTTGTATCAGGTGTCTAGTTCAAGTCTACTTAGGATACCTAATTTTATTTTGTCTATATACCCTTATAACATCAAGGCTTTATTCTGGCCGTCATAAATATGAGAGTTCGAGTACTCTGGGCGAATACACTTCATCATCTACAGCCTCAGCTTCAGAAGTGTTATTTTGTTTTTACTTATACCGCGAAATTATGTATATGACATATCAGTTATTCCAGCATCAGCGAATGCTAATATAGTATATCTTAATGCAAAATATTAAGTTCTGTTTTTATTCAACGCAGCGGCGAGACCAGCGAGACGATCATCAGATAGTAAGCGATACACCCCCCTTTTGTTTAGTTTTTTTTTTTGGTTTTGCCGGAAAATCTTCGAAAAGATATTCTGTCTTTTGGTGGGAAGTCAGAGTTATGTGGAGATTTTTACCCACTAAAATCCCCTCGGTGGTCACCTTGGTGGCTTGGAGCGGTCACGGGATCTCCGTTCGGAACACAACCGTGGGCTCGTTGCCACACTCATAGATTGTCGCGGGGTCTGTTTTATGCAGACCCTACTAGCCTTGTGAGTACTTTAATGACCGGAGACCACGTCCAGCCATCGTCCTTCTCACGGTCATTTAAAAAGCGATGAGATCCCTATCTTGACCGCTAACGGCCCCAAAGGCCCCATTAAAGCAGGGGAACACCGGTGCGCCGTGACGTCACGCCTTAGCGCCACGACCCCTTCTTTTCCGAAACGATACGCCCCCTTCTAACAACGTAGCGCTAGCTAAGATGGTTAACACTGCATCATATTGTGCTTGTCGCCTTGAGACACAAGATATGCAGTCTCGTTACCCCAGTAAATTCACTGTTATTCGCACACCACTGTTTGTCGACTGCAATAGTATCTACCTAGCCGGTCACCGGCAACAGAGATTACCACCAGTAAAATCTCATAAATAAGTTAGTAACCATATTTTACATAAATAACTTATCACATTATCAATCTTAAGTCCTTCACCATCAAATAGAGCAAACCTATTTATATATTGTCCTATAGAAAGCAAAGAGAATTTCCCTAACTTGACTGTTGCTTTCACAAACTTGCGCTTACAAAGAAACTTATAATATATATTACTAATAATTAATATACATCTTATTTCTCTTAACAAAGTGAACAGCTTCCATAACTTTTAACTGAACGTAAGTCGGAGAGCGTTGCAGTCGCTGGATATATTTCAGTTTCCTGTTTCCCCGACCGACGTCTGACTGGTTTTCAATAACAACGGTTTAGAGTTTTGCAACCGGTTAAGAAGCGGCACCCGCCTCCCCCATTGTTCGCTTTGCAGATTCCGTTTGTGAAAACGTTAAGTGAACTTAATTAAGATGAAACTCACAATCCGTTCTCGTTTATGCTCTCCATCCAGATCGCGTAACGCTCGTAAGTACCAAACTCTAAACCGGGACTCGTCGAGAAGTCTGAGTATTGAGTTGCTTTTGAAATTAAAACATTTTGAAAGTATTGAGATTAAAATTGATATTTTTATTTTTAAATTTATCACCATCATCAGTCGAGAAACGTCCACAGCTGGGCTCCTGGGCAGCTCGCATTGAGCTGCTCGCCACCAATAACAATGTGGCTATGTGATTGCTACCAACCCGCATTGGACTAGCGAGGTGGGAAATGGTTCTTATCCCCCCCATATGAATCCCTACATACAACAGCCCCTAGTGCCCGGACTTACCGGAGATCATGCTGACTATATGTGCAGATCTTTGGTGGAGATCTATGTCCAGTAGTGGACGTCTATCTGCTGATGATGTGATCTTCGTATTATTATTTGAATCGGTTTTAATAATAAAATCTATATATTTAACTGAAATGGAAGTTATCAGCCGGGACTGTTACGAAATTGGTATTGGAAGTGTTTGTCTAACGAGGAGGGTAGAAAAAGTATAATAAAAGGCGGTTTATTAAATTCTCACAGCTGCTCTCAAATATTTAAAGTAGGTGAAAAAAAAGGAGAGTAAAGAAAAAGCAATATTCGAATTTTATTATTCGATGTTGGAACATTTGGAGAAAGTGGTCCAGTATATAATTGGTATCGCTGTGCTGATAAATTTGTATTTACTTACTTTATTCATCTGGGAAAACAAATTTCATTTGGAGATAGAGGCGAGGAGCGCGGAGTTAACCGCCGAATAAACTTGAGTAAGAAAATATCAAGTCCTTTAAAGCAATCCTCGGAAGCGGTTTGCTAGCTCTAACTCAAATACGAAACTTTAAACTAAACAGAACAAAAAACCATAGAAAGGTATACGCTAAATATCATAGAATAATAAAGGAGTAGAATTGATTAAAGATAGATAATATAGAAGCTGCAGAAAAAGCTTCTAGACTAAAACGAAACGAACAGGACAGTCGTGTTCACAACCGAAACCTTTTACTAATATCGAGGGTAAAGATGTCCTAGGCAGGTCCTTTACTAGTAAGTACTAATGCACTGAGGGCGACCACCGATGGGTTTTAGTGGGTCAAAGCCCCACATAATCTTGTCTTCCTCTTAGAACCAAGGTATCTTTTAAAAAGTTTGACCCTACGATAAAAAAGGTCCTTTACCGTGCAGTCTCGGGCTATTAGGAATAATACTAAAGAAACTCCTCTGCCTGTCGTAGAAGGTGATTAAAACGGTCCTCGGGTTCGTGGTCTTTGAAGGTGTGGCGCCATCATAACCCACTAAGCGAGTCTGGGATGAACGATAAGTAGGAGTTGGTCTCCTGCTTGTTGGAATGAGTGGATTCGGGGAGGGTTACGGTACTCCTCGGGACGAGCCTCGAGCGAAAGATTATGTTATTTAATCTTTACTGTATATTAAGGTTATATTCAGTTATTCAATCTGGAGTGAAGAGTTTTAATTAATATGGTAACACTGTCACGTTGTCTCATCTCAGCATACACGAGATTCTCACGCTCCTATTAAATAACAATTGAAATTTTGATGATAGCTTCAAGTGCTAAGTGACATGGAAGTTCGAAGGTAGGCGGGACGTCCACCTGATGGTAAGTAATACGCCTGCCTATAAGAACGTGTCGCTAGTTAGGATCGTCTGGAGACGTAAAATGTAATCTCGTTACCTCAGTAGTTACACTAACTGCAGCGCCTCTTCAAACCGGAACACAGTACTGTTTTTCGGCTGTAATAGGAGCTGCGGTGGTACCTACCGTAACGGTCTCCGGTAGTAAAGACCTACCACCAGTGAAATTCTTTAGCATCTTCAACTAACAATACTTTGTAGCGAATTTATGTGAGAACAGCTATATTCACACATACACATGCATCATTGAGTAATCCTTTATAACCGACACGGACACTGGAACATCTATAACACGTCCAGGCCCATTCACGTCGGTTGGCGCGTGTTACGGTCTTTGTGATGGTATTACATCGCGTCAAACGGAGCGGCCCTTTGTCCGGCCCGGCCCCGCTCGGCAGATATAATTTACGCGCTTCGCCCCTTCACGTTCATAGCAATACTTCATACGGAATTATCTTTACTGTTATCTGCATATATATATATATATATACACACATATATTTACATATATATACACACATATATTTACATATATATACAGCTGCTAGCTGTTCCCTGTACGCTTTGCTGGCCGTAATATAAAATTAGACTTGAAATTTGTCTAAAATATTCCTCGAAAGAAACCGCCACCGCAAATGACTTTCAATACCAGCCGTTACTATAGCAACCGCATAAATAATACCAAATGAAAATGTTTATATCAGTTAATTAAAAATGAAATGATTAAGCTTCTATGAAATTCAAAATATAAATAGCCTATGACCATTTATAAACCATACTGCGTCGAATACTCATATTGCCGTTTCCATACGTTCATTACTTTTCACGTGATTTGTGAACAAAGAAAACCCATCTTCATTATATACATATATATATATATATGTACTCGTGTATATATATATAAACTATTAATACT
This sequence comes from Ornithoptera alexandrae, assembly GCA_029030555.1. Lineage (NCBI taxonomy): Eukaryota > Metazoa > Arthropoda > Insecta > Lepidoptera > Papilionidae > Ornithoptera > Ornithoptera alexandrae. The sequence continues at coordinate 12,398,362 of JARDVY010000288.1, read as the reverse complement.
CGTTACCGGTGAAGTACATACTACTTGCATTTATTTCATATATCATCTTAAATGACGCCTAAGTAGTCCTTTATTTGACTTACTCTTCCATCTCCTTTCTTATTCACCTTCCATGTTCCTTTTTTATTCCATTAAGCGACGAGACGAGCGGGACGTTCACCCGATAGTAAGTGATACGTCTGCCCATAACAACGTGGCGGTAGTTAGAATGGTATGCACTGCAGCATGTTGCGCTCGTTGCCTGATACATAAGATGTTGGGCATCGTTACCCCAGTTACACTAGCGACAGCGCCCTTCCTTACGGAATATAGTAGTGTTTGTCAGATGCAATAGGTCCTGCAGTGGTACATACCTGGACAGTCTCCTACAACAGAGACCTACCACCAGTAATCCTTTTAATTTCTTTTTCTATCTTTAGTATAACTTATAATCTTATTTAATGTCTTCAGTTGCTAAGGAGTTATACTATTACCACCAGAGACAACTTAACAAATGCCAAACACTTTCAGTTTCCAAACAACAATTTTAAAATCAGTCAGTCCAATAAAAAAAAGGATTATATTGTTATCCTAGATTATTTGCTTATACGTCTACCTAGGACAAGTTACAGAACTTGGCGGAAGTTACTTCAACAATGAGATCGATAGATGCATTCGGCTCGGCTGGGCAGCGTTTGGAAACTCCGCCACATCCTCACCTCGCAAATATCGCAATGTCTCAAGATGAAAATCTTCCAGTGCGCCCTCCCCACCCTTACGGCGCAGACACATGGCGCCTGACCATCGGGCTGGTCCAACGATTCAACGTAGCACAGCGAGCGATGGAGAGAGCTGAACGAAGAAATTCGCCGGAGAACTAAAGTTGTCGATGCAACTCTCAAAATCTGCAAGCTAAAGTGGCAGCAGGCTGGCCATGTCTGTCGTGTCAGTGACGGCCGATGGGGAAGGAAAGTCTTGGAGTGGAAGCCGTGTACAGGTCGCAGAAGTGTAGGACGTCTAACCTCCAGATGGACCGACGACATCATCAAAGTGGTCGGAAGTAGGTGCATGCGAGAAGCTGAGGATCGTATTTGGTGGAAGACCTATATCTAGCAGTGGATAAACAAAGGCTGAGAATGATAATGATGATGATGATGATGATGATGATGATGATGATTTGCTTATAAAAAACACAGTTAAAATTCAAGTTCGGTAACTGAAATCGAAAGGGATTTTCCAACACTTTGTTATATTAAATTTTAACTAACTGAACAAAAAATGTTTTCGCTCGTTAACTTCCGCCGCTGAAGTTGTTTAACTATTTCCGCCAGTTAATAAACTGGTTAACGATTAAAGCTTTTCTGCACTGAACATGGGATTGTGTAGTTTCGATGGATTTTCAAATTATCTTGAAATTGATGAATCCATATATTCCAAGTATATATAACCATCAGCATACAATCGAGTGGCAATGGGCAGGACACATCGCTCGAAGGACTGACAGCCGATGGGGCACTAAGTTTCTCGAGTGGCGACCGCGAACAAGGAAGAAGTAGTGTTGGCCGGCCCCCCACCAGGCGGTCCGACAATCTGGTGAAGTTTGCGGAAAGCAGCTGGATGCGAGCAGCGTAGGATCGATCGATAGGAGAGGCCTATGTCCAGCTGTGGACATCTGTCGGCTGATAATGATGATACAGTTAAATGCTACTGGAATCAAGTTTAAAACATACGAAAATAAATAGACAAGTTCATGTTGAACATCATTCCATCATCATCATCATTATTAGCCTTTGTTTATCCACTGTTGAAAATAGGCCTTCCCCAATGTCATCCACCAAATGCGCTCCTCAGCGTCTCGCATCCGCCCATTTCCTAATGCCTCGATCATGTCGTCGGTCCATCACTACACATTTGTGACCTCTACGCAGCCTCCACTCCAAGACACTCCTCCCCCATCGGCCGTCACTGACGCGACAGACATGGCCGGCCCGCTGTCACTTCAGCTTGCAGATTTTGAGAGCCACGTCAACAACTTATTTCTCCGTCGAAATCCTTCGTTCCGGATTCTGTCCTTTAGAGAAGTGCCAATCATAGCTCTCTCCATTGCTCGCTGTGCTACTTTGAATCGGTGGACCAGTACCTACTACCCAATCATTTTCTAACAGAAGAGATGTCATAATCATCATTAGCAGATGGACTACTTGGTAAACTACTGTACAAAGACCTTCAATCTCTACACTGATCGGTCCTGCTCTGCTCGTATCTAGCAGTTTCCTACGACCTTTACCGGGTATTCCGTTGATTGGGCCTTTTTTCACTAAATCTACTGGTAAGCACTAGTGGTCCCCACAAGTGGACCTTAATGTCCCAAATAGTACTTCGAGCATTATGCTCTAGAAGTTAGTCTAGGGGCGTAAGGAGTCCCGCACAACAACTCGTGGGACCCAAGCCAACCTCACCTTGCTAATCAACAAACGAACTTCTGGCTCCGGCCAATCCGCATTTTGCTAGCGTGGTGGGAAATGGCCCAAGTCCCACCATATGAACCCCTACATACGACCGGCCGTAGTGCCCAGCGGTACAGCATGCCATGCTGGCTATATGTGGAGAATTTTGGGGCAGGCTTATGTCCAGCAGTGAACGTCTATCGGCTGATGATGAGTTAATTCTAGCAATCCTTACCTTCTTTAGTTTTACCACCAATAAAAATCATCCATGATATATTCCAGAATAACGGCGAAGAGTAGACGTAACGTATATCTGACACGAGGACGCTCTTGTTCAGTCGCCGCTTCTTTTGAATTATTCCTACACAATGCATCAGTCAACACTAAACTTCCACCACAACCTTACGACGGGACTCGGAGGAGTTCTGGTGAGTTTCGGCACTTGTTTGACGACATTAACTTACGAGGAGTTTGCCTTCCACACATTTTAATGTCCGTAATTGAAAGTAAAAACTTCATCATCATGATCAGGAGCATATATCTTCAACCAGATACTACAACGTGGCTTTAATTGCATACAGAGAACACCACATTGTCATCGTCTTGTGAAGTCTAATTACTGCAGTAAATTTACTAGCTACAGCGCCTTTTAAACTGGAACACAGTAATATTTGCATAGTACCGTTAGGCAGAAATGTATGTCGTGGTAACTACCTGGTCTCTTGCGACAGAGACTTACCATCGGTTAGATTAACGGTTAGTTAACTGCTGAACGGTATTTGAATAATAGATAAAGAACGTATCACCACCAGTACCTTTACAAACGTTTTTCATCCGTTTGAAGATCGTCAACCTTCACATCATATAATATAGTGTTAATAGAAAAATGATCTTTTAACTTTCCTTAAAAAATTTACAAGGATTTGATTACATATGGCAATTATACATTTAATGTAAAAATTAATTTAGTCGACTATAATGAATTATCATCAGAACAGCTCATTGGTAACCGTTGAATATAAAACTTTCTTATGAAAAAATTGCTGTACCGATCACACTTCATGTGAGAAGTTAATGCGGTAAATCGGTACAGATCACAGGAGAACTTGTTTAACTTTGTCTTAAGTTGTTTCCTCTTAGTCGACTTTAACGATAAGTCGAGTGGCAGTAGAAACATTACGACCGGACCCCTACGGAGGTACGGGAATGAATAATGACTTTAAAACAGTTCATAAATTACGTACACCGTTGTCTCCAAACTTTCGAACCTTCTGAGATGAAGTCGCACCGAAAGTTTTCGTCAACAGCCAGAACAACAACTTGACATTGTCCCAACGGTGCCCATGGGACATGATCGCGACCACCTACCATCGTATCTTGGAGTCCCCGACGTCGAACTTAGACCATTATATATTTCCAATTCGTTTCATGTTTTTAGTTACAGCGAATGACTTGAATAGGGTTTTAAAACTTTGAAAATTTAATAAGTTGATAATTATTTGAATTACTGTTATATGACATCGAAAACGAAGCTATATATTTCTATATATATATGCTATTAATAAGTAAAACACTAATGATATAAAGTTATTTATTCCTTTCGAACAGCGACCGAGTCACTTCCGACTTTCGGTCTCCGGCAACACAAGAGCGTCGACTCGTTCGTATCTCTCAGTCTACTGCTTATCTTTCACTTGGAACTTGCTTAGGACATGATCTACGGCATCTTTCTGATAAATATATAGTTTAAAAGATATATATATATTTATACAACAGAGGAGGTGATAATCACAGCTCATCTTTTTAGTGTACCAATGGAAGCTTACGGCGCTTCGATTTCGTTGTAAGTATATAAATAGTAGATGTTTATATTAAGTTAATACGTAAAGAAATAAGTTGTATTTATTAAGCAGTTTTTTTTTAATTTAATGTGTCTTATGTTACACGTTTATATTTAATAGTTTTTAATGTAAAATTTTATAAAGTTTATATTATTCCCCCTGTATTTTTCTCTCCGGCGGCCATGTTGTTTACAAGCTATAAAATGGCGTCGGTTCCGTTCCGAGACCGAGGTAAAGCGATTGTGGAAGTAAAGAAAATGTTATATTTCACACATTTTATGTGTTGCGCGCGAAACTAAATTTTACAAGACTAGCTTTGGTACTATAGAAAAGCTGTATTCATAATAATGTACGTCGAAGATATTTATGCTATACTATGAATAGTAAGGACTAGTTAGGATATTTACACTGTACAATACTGCGTTAAGGAAATGTATTGCACGATTATGGCATTCACTTTAGCTACAGTGTTCTACAAATCCAAATACTACTTCCGGCGGGAAGCAGCTTGCATTAGTATCTAGGCTAACATTAATGATATTTTTACAACGTAACTGTTTACTTAACTCTCACTTGTTGGAAAGTGATGAATGTCAAATTTGATGAGCCGGTCCCAGCAAGAAAGCTCTGACTCGCTCTGGATGCTACTGTGTTGATTGAAGACTGAAAACCTTTTACGTTGGTAGATTAACAATATTAGTGGTAGCTTAGTAAGAAAAAATCCGTCATCGACTTCACCCCTTATATGACTCAGTAAGTAGTTACTGTATACTTATTTGTTTTAATTTTGTTTAAAAGTTACAAAACCTAGTTCGCAGTTTTTTTTTTAATAATGTATACTCTTTATTTACTATCAGTGATCTCTAAACGGCCGAAGTGTACAACAAGTAAAATTGAGCGATAAAGAATTATATCTAGTTTCACAAGAGGGCGGTCCCTCGCGACACTTCACGTGAGTACCTTTTATATCGCCTCTTTGAATGGCTGTCGAGTCAATAACAGCGCCGGGTAAAGCCTGCTCACTCCCAAAACTTGGCGACAGTGTTTCACTGACGATCTTTTAAACTTAATAAGCTTTAAGTTTTCCTCTTTATTTTGATAAAATAAACAAACGTACTCTTGAGAAGTAACAATGAAATTTATCTGATAGTTAATTTAGATGTCCGTTAACGCAGCCGCTACCCCTCTCGTGTAGCCACTGTCCATGGGTATCAGTGATCACATTCCACCTGGTAAACTGTGCGCTCGTTTGCATACCCTTCGTATAAAAAAAAAAATAAAGATCACAGTATACATTTACGAAATGTAAATCCTAAAAACTAACCGCTCGTTTTGTGGGCTGTACCATCCCGGCAACTGCCTGTGGGGAAGGAATTTTATAAAATCCCTTCTCAGCTTACCCCTAAATGGCAGAAGAAATATATATACCAAATTTTGAGTGTTCACAAATGAATCACTGAATATCTCTTATTATGTGTATAAATAATAAACATTGTATATATGCTGTTTTTTATGCTACACATGAAACTAGAGTAGAATTTTATCAGTTCACTTCGATTTAAGGTAAAACGGTGAAAGAGGAAGATCATCAGGTTAAAAAATCAAATTTTGTTAAGTAAACTTTAGTTTAGTTAGATTAATCTATTGTTTAGTCGATTATCCCGTGGTTTTGACTAACACTTTTTGTTTTGAGCTGTTCTGTGTATATACAATAATTTAAATAGCATGCATTGTTGTTTGCCAAGTGTATGACCTTCAGCTGCTCTCTGCTTGTAACGTACCTTCAAATTATTAAAGAGGCGTAAAAGATGAATAGAATCTTCAGTTTAAAAGCTAATTTTAATACTGAATGCTTCATTGAATTGGTAGTTTTAAAGTACTCTGCGGGTAGAACAGAAAATATTCTTTATCGAGCAATCGTTTCGAATTTACTCAAGTCGGTCTTGTCGGCAAGTTATTCAGATTCATCGCATAAAGAGATCTTAATCGATCTCATCCGATGAGTAGGATTTGCAGGCGTAAGACTTCTACTTATTCCTTATTCTTTTAAACGTTTAATATGGATCAGAGTTTTATAAAGTTGCATATCTGGTGAATTTAGAATTAAAAAAAAAACTCTTTTTCCGTTCATTAGTGTCTTCTTTGATTATGTTAATTTGACTAAAGATTTGAAAAAGGGATTTAGTAAAAGGAATTTTAGATAGTATTACAATCGTCTGGGAAGTATAGTATGTCCGTTTATTGCTTTGTAGTTAGTAAGATTACTAAAGCAATCAGCACGAAGAACGTGAGTTGGTAATAGGAGACCGTATAAATACGGCAATATCGTGGCTAGTATATATGTATTTCGTATGTAAATGTATTGTTGTGGAAATATCCTCACCAGCATGGCCACTATGGACAGGAGTATTTTCAAACATACTGAACGTGTACTTGGATTAGACACTTCATTGAAGAAAAGAGAAAATCATATCGCTTCGATGTGAAGTGTCCTCGTCCGAGAGGTAGATTATAGTGTGAATGTAGTTGAAATTTCTCTTGTGTATCAATTCTAGTTTGTTTACGGAGTTTGCCAAAGATTTCTAGATTTCCTCTGGTTTTGCTGAAATGTATTATTTAATTCCGCGGGGCCGTACGTGTAGCGAAGTTCATGCATCTATAATGGATATCGAGCTGCTCGGATATCTGTAGCACAAACGGATTTCCCAGCAATAATCTTCCAATCTATTTCACTCTCTAATTTTCAAAAATAATAGAGAATGAGATATAATAACTTGTACTTGTATTAGTTATGTTCCCTTATTAATAAACTTAATGTTTGTCTTATAAAGCTTTTCTTAGTAGTTTGTGTGTTCAGAGTTACCGAGCATTGCTTGTTGCCTCTAACAGTCATTTCTGAGCTTTGGAATAACTTTCTTTAACTTGGCGATGAAGGTTGTATCAAGTCAATAATGGTAAGAAATTACTACACCATCTTCTCCTATCTTTCCTTCCTCAATTTTCTTATTACAAAACTTTACAGTTTATCAATGATTATATCAAGGCGTTCCTTGACCTAGTATTATTGCTTTCAAGTATATTATCAGTAAAATTATTTTTAGTATACTATCTTATCTGATAATATCTTCGACAGTTTTTGAACACTTAGTATTAATACTTATAGAGACTTCATATCAAATTTGTATACATAAAAACCAATGCTAACCTTATATGACGCTTTTGCGGTGGCAGTGATTTAGTCGGATCTGGATCTGGATGGGTGAGCAGGGGGCGATTTATCGCAGGGACAAGTATTTGGAGCGGGAGGTATCGTATCATGCTTACTTGCGTATTCCCGTCCGCACTGATTTATTAGTCTACTCCGCCAGTGGAGTGCTGACAAACATGGACTACGGAAATATGTTTATCGTTTTGCTATAAATTTATTAGGGGGCTGTATTTGCTTATCACCAGATTTATGTGGATATTATTAGGTCGCCTGGTAGTGTAGTATGTATGTAGTATTGCTGGGTGGTAGGTCTCTATTGCCACAGACTGTCTATGTAGTTACTGTTGGAGCGCCAATTTGCTAGTCTGCAGTCGAGGAGCATCATGTTATTATGGGCAGGCGTATTTACCATCAGGTGAACGTGTATCTGGGCAGAGCCCGCCAAAACAGCTGCGTTGAACAGTAGTCATGAGACTATATTATTTTGTTACAGACAGAAAAACACTAAAATTTTATTGCTGACGACTGCAATGTCGTCCATTTATCCATTTCTAGCGTCTTCTCTACTGTTCCTGATTTTAACATAGGAGAGCCAGAGTATTCTGGACGAGAATGATTTATCTGCTACGTCCTTGTTATACTCATAACTCGTTTTAATCCAAAGTATATGAAAGAAAGAAATGAGAAACGAGCAACGTAGGACCGATTGATGTGGTGATCTTTGGAGGAGGCCTATGTCTAACAGTGGACGTCTACCGGCTGATGATGATGATGATGATCATATAAAAGAAATACCCAATTTGACAAAGACAGAAGACGCATTACACGCCACCAAGCAAATCGCCCCTTTGTGTACACATTTAAAAGTAACTTTTTAGTTGATATTATAACTTAAGGGGTTTGTATGCAGTCCGAAAAGTTTTCCCTCTTAATGTTGAAGATCTGAGCCATTATTTTACTGTACAAATCAACTTTAATAAAATTTGCTTAGAGCTACTGTTATTATGAATAGATATTCCTACACAATTTTCGTTTCGTGTAAACGGGTGCAGAAGTAATTACTACGCTGACAACTTAATAATTACCTTGCCTGTATTCCAGTCACGTTGTTTGCGGAAGTTGCTACAACTTTCCGTAGCGTGCCGTAGCAGATGTAGCTCCGCTTTCTGTCGCGTAGACTAGTGTAGCGTGCAAGTTTTATGAGCAGAAAATATAGCCTACGTACAAGAAAACCTTACATATTTCCATTTCCAAAGAACTTACCACTGTTACCAAACAGCCAGCCACTTCAAGAGGCAACCGGCATTGTTAACAACTAGTCAGCATTCTTTAGAAGTAGTCACCACTCTTAACGGGCAAATGGCATGCTTAACAGGTAGACTTTTAATAGGTAGTCAGCATTATTAATAGGCAATTGGTCTGCCTAACGAGCAGTCAGAACTTAAATCGCAGCCAGCTCTCTTAACTGACAGTTTGTTAATAGTTATTCAGCACTCCTAACAAGCAACCAGCAAGCTTAACGAGCAGTCGGAACTTAACAGGCAGCCAAGTCTCTTAACAGATCAGAGAGTCATCACTCTTAACCGCCAACTTGTAATCCGCTATCATGAGCCACTGCTACACATAGCCTTCTCCCAAAGATTTCCACATCGTTCGGTCCACAGTCAGCACGGCCTTCGGTATCACCGGGCGCAGGGGCCTTCGATTGTAGGGTTCACATGGGGACACTATATACACAAATTGAAGTTCTTTTATTACCTATTATTCATATTAGTAAGAATAAAGTACTAACGAACGTGGATGGTTATAAGGGTAGGGGAAGACTGAAGAAAGTGTGGATGGATTGTGTAAAAGATGACATGTGTAAGAAGAGTGTGAATTAAGATATGACGGCTGATGGAAGGATACGGAAGTGAAGTACGTACTGTGCCGACACCGCACAGTTGGGAAAAGGGCAGGAGGAAGGAAACACTTTAGAGGACGAGTTTACGATATAAGCTTAAAAATGTACGTAGTCTGACGTTGTAAAGTGGCTCCGATTTGGGATGTATCGTCGTCATAAAGTATGTGCCGTGTGCGCATCCTAACGACTCGAGATTATTCTTGCGAACGATAAGTAAGTGAAAAGTAAAAAGTGAAACATTTCTAAAACCGTTAGAGGACGTTGAGGTTTATAACTAAAATATAAAATTGACTGCCTCCAAAGCGCAGTGGATATCCGGTTTAATGTAACACGGATGTCCGCGCTTCGGCGCCGTGCTATATCTATCTTCCTGTCGTTTTTAATTTCTTAGAAATATCAGATCCGTCACAATCTTTTCGAACTTCTCGTAGTACTTGTTCTTTGCGATCAGTAAACTATGGTACTCTTCATTATTACATAGTAAACTTTCCTCAATGATTAACGGTTTTTTTTTTAATTCAACAAAGCGAGACGAGACGAGCGGGACCTTAATCTGATGGTGAGCGTTACGCCTGTTCATAACAACGTGGGGATAGTTAAGATGGTATTCATAGCAACACATTGTGCTCGTCTTCACATAAGGTATTAAGTCTCGTTACCCCAGTAGTTACATTAGCCACCACCACCAGTAAGTTATTATGGTCCAGGAGTATTACTTAAAAGTTACCGGTTACATGTAAACGTCTTTGTCTCTTTTTTATTATCTACTATCGCGTATGGCGGTGATAAGACTTCTTTGTCTTTCTCCTCCTCTTCGCGCTGTCTTCGAGAGAGAACGAAGGTTCTCGTTGTTAAGTAAATATAAAGTATCGATAACAAAGTAGATTTTTTGATGTGCAAAACTGTAAACTTTTCATTACTCTTAAAGTTTTTAGCGGTGCCATCGTAAAAATTCCAGAGTCGTCGCTCCGATTCCGGCCGTTCAGGGTTTAACGGCGGCAGTTATGAACCAACTGTGGTAAGATTTATCTCGGGCTTTGATGTTGCCGTTTACATTTACGCGACGGCATCGAAAAATTTAAATCGAGAGTAAAGCTGTATCATTACATTAAACGTATGCTATTATAAATATAGCGATATTGTGATGAAGAGAGGTTTAGTAGTAGTGGAGGAACGGAAGTAGGAGACCAATGCTAAGTGAAAGAGGAAGTTCATTAACAAAGAAACGATCATGAAGTATGCTTATTGGCAAGTAAGGTGACTGCCTTTGATAAAGATGCTTGAGATGTCATTTTGGTAATTTCACTGCTTATAACGCCCTTGTGTAAGGACGGTGGTGTAAGAGGTTCTGCACAACAATACACGGGGCTCAAGCCATCACCTGCTCATCACCTGCTCGTACTGCATCCTGCTAACCAATAAACAAGGATTGGTTCCGACCAACCCGCATTATGAACCCCCACAAACGACGGCATTTAGCGCCCGCGATGCGGGCACAGCTGAACCGATTGATGTTGGGTTGTTTAGGGGAGACCTATGTCCAACAGCGGACATCTATCGATTGATGATGATGATGATGATAACGCCCTTAAAACTAGAAATTAAAAATGTATATTAATCTTTGGTGACAAGTTGTAAGCTAAGTATATTTAGATGTAATACGTTGGCTACCATAGTAGTATGAATACCTCGTAACTTAGACATGACTTAAATAAACTGATCTTCAGATCCTACTTTAAAAATTTCTAGAAATAATACCTCTGTCTGATTCTGGAAAAAAAATTCAAAATAAAAAAAATAATAAATCCCTATCAGTTGAATAGTATAAGGGAAATGGAAATTGCCGTACTTAAGAATAAATCTTCTGAAACATGAAAGACCTTCGTCACTTTTTAATCTGTATCCGGGGAAGTATTCCTTGATAGGAATAATTTTATTCAACTTCATTATTCTTCAATTTACTTTGTATCGTAATTAGTTTCACTAAATGCGAAAAATCTTTTGATATTCTGAGATGCTTCAAACACAGCGGCAGTTCATCGTGCAGGTTCATTCACTGGATTTTATTACAACTTAGTTCCGAAGAAGTTTCCAATATGTCCATTGTTTTGTCGAATATTCTTCATCAGAATACAGTTGGAGACGTTTCCGTTATAAAACATTTTTGGGAGTGTTCCTTTTTTTTATCGTATAGACCAGCGCTTTACTGCGATCCCACCTTATGGTAAGAGGCGATGCAGTCTTTGGTGGTGAAGCACACTAGTCTAGAAGCAGTCAGTCCATTCACTTTTATCTTAATGATCCCCACGTCACTTTTGGGATGGAGTGAATCAGATTTTATGAAACGAAAAAGTGTAACAGAATGGTTATTATTTCATCTTCTACGAAGCGATAATACTAGCGAGATGTTCACTTGATGGTAAGTGAAACATCCCCCCATAACATATCAACGTAGCGCTAGTTAGAATTTTATACGCAGCACCACATTGCTCTCGTCGCCTTAACACATAAGATGTTAGGTCTTGTTATCCTAGTATTTACGCTAGATACAGCGCCTTTCAAACCGGAACACAATAATGTTTAGCTGCTGCAATAGGCGCTGTCGAAAACCTAACCTATATAGGTTAGGTTTTCGACAAAAGAGACCTACCACAAGTTATATGTTTTTAGAAGGTTTATGCTCTGGGAGAATATTTATGATGATGATCATTGTTTCCTCTTTGTGCTATGGTTCGCAGCTTGACCACTACTCTACCGGACATGGATATATCATGCAGACTAATCTCCATGCTGTATACTGCATTAAATATTAGAAATATACTAGACGGAGAGATGGAGGATGTTAAAATTTATAGTAAGTGACTTTATTCATCTGCTTCTCTTTCGTGCTTTTCTACTTCTATTTAATAAATCGGTAATCAATAGCCTTTTCACTCTGTTTACTACCTCCATGGTATATTTATCTCATCCTCTTACAAATCAACCAGAATACAAAGTTTTGTTTGAACCGCGTATTAACATTAATTTCTCTTACTGTTGATTTCTTTGATACTCTTAAATGTTTTTATTATAACTGGGATCGTGCTTGATGGTAAACAGCGATGTAGCAATTGATGATAAAGGGCGTCAGTCTAGAATAAACCTATTTAACCTTAATGATACTGTGTTCCTGTTTAAAGGAAATTGTAGCTGGTAGAAGTGCTTGAGTAACGAGAACGTAAACTCTTGTCTCTGAAGGGGATGATTACAATATAGCTGTGTACAATTCCAGCTTGCTATATATATACGGGCGGGAGTAAAACTTACCATCAGATGAACGCGGGTGCTGCTCCGTAGTATAGTGGAATTAATACACTTAAATTAGCCGTTGAGTGTACAAATATAAATTATTCATTTAGCTCTGTATACATTAAACCGGCTTCATACATTTAGAACAGTATCTCGACGGGGTGTATTTATATTGCGGCTCGGTGCAGCGCAACCCCGTTTAATAATACCCTCATGGTGCAGTATAATGTTTAAATTTAAACTTGTAACAATAAGTTTACCAATAGGCCAAACAGATGGCGCCACTGTGAACAATAGATCACGCTATCGTTTTTAAGTATCGTACATCTTTTTATACATTGACTTGGATCAGTAAATCTTTACGGAGTATACAATTGTATGCATTCACCTGATCTTTCTGGATCTTCGTAATACTAAGACTGGAGGCAGTATTCTGTCACGAAGTATATAACTTTATCTATCAACTGGATCTCTCTGGATCTCCATAATGCTGTTGTACTTAGTAACTTGCTCTGTACATTATCAATATAGTGCTGATGTTGCTGCGTGCGTTGGAATTCACTAAAGGGGTGCGTGACCCCACTTCAACCGTCGTTTGTAGGGGTTCATATGGGGAGATTTGCGCCTTTTGCTATAGGGTGACGTAAAAGTAATCCTCCTATCAGAAAATGCTATAAATTTTGCCTTGATGTAAAAAAATTAAAAGACCAAATAAAAATAATCCACAAGAAGAATCAAAGTTGTTCATATTTTTTTTAAATTACAGCCAAAAAAGATCGGAAGGTTATTTTTGCGCCACCTCGTATACAAGGCATATACAAGGTAATAACCTTAAATAAAATGACCTTCCGATGTTTTTTGGCTGTAATTTAAAAAAAATATGAAAACTTTGATTCTTCTTGTGGATTATTTTTATTTGGTCTTTTAATTTTTTTACATCAAGGCAAAATTTATAGCATTTTCTGATAGGAGGATTACTTTTGCGTCACCTATACCACGCTAGCCTGATGCGGATTGGTGCAAGTCATAGCCTCGTTTGTTGATTAGCAAGGTGCCACACACCAGGTGAGGTTAGGTTGGATCTCTTACACCCCTATCCTGAAATTACTGGAAATAAAAAAAAATACCTTAATCGGGAGTTTAGAATATCGTAAATAAGGTATCGAGGGTTTATTCTCGGCAGGGGAGCATTTTATATATTTATATTATTTAGTTTTCGCTTCAGGATCGCTCCGATGGAGGCCCGGCGGGTAGCGATGCCATTTTACGCCCGATAAATAACCAACATGGCGGCCGACACGAAATATTCCCAGCTAAAATTAGCGCGGGCAGGCCGCGAGTTTGCATATTCCATGTCGCTGATAATCAGTAATATATTAAAATTATAGTAAATATTTTCACAGGAAATAAACTGATATCTACTCGTCAATTTACTGGTGGTAGGACTTCGTTGCCGAGACTTACCACCTGGACTTGCGCAGCGTCTCTAATTCTGTCGTCAAACAGTACTTTGAAAATATTATTATTCTGGTATTAAGGGCGGTGTAGTTAGTATAATTACTGGGGTAACGAGACTCAACGTCCTACCTCTTAAGGCGACGAGCACAATGTGGTGCTGTGTATATCACCCTAACTAGTGCCACATTGTTAAGGGTAGGCGTGTCTCTTACCATCAGGTGAATAACTTTTTTTAAACTGCACGTTGTGAGTAACGAGTCCTTATTCAGGCAAGGAGCCGCTCTCTATCTCTCTATCGATCTCTATCTATCTGCGTGTTGTTGTATGAGTTCGTTTCGCAGACCAAAAAAATTTTTTAATTCTGTGAATTGAGGAAACTAGCGAGACGTACACCTGATAGTAAGCAATTCTCCTGCCCATGACACAATGTGGCGCTAATTAGGATGGTATACACATTGTGCTCGTCGGCTTAGACATAAGATGTTAAGTCTAGTTATCCTAATAAATACACTAGCTACAACGCCAAAGGGAGAAATAGGAGCTGCGGTGATACCTAGACTGTCTCCGAGTACAGAAACCTACCACCAGATTTTCAATACTAATGAGATCCTAGCAATATCGTGATAACTTTTTGTTGAGACTTGAGACCATTATGTTAGCAGCTTCTATTCCTTCCCCTAAACACTGGCGTGCAAACATTACTGTTTTCCGGCTTGAAGGGCGCTGTAGCTAGTGAAATTACTTCTTGTCTTGTCGCTTTTTTGTTTATAAAATTAATATATTTGCTTGTTACCCGTGGGTATTACTGTATTGTAGTAGACAAAATTTATTACTGTATAAATTAACTGTTTGTAAATTTTTACACGTTTCGCGTTTTAAAAAGTTACCCGCAGTAATAATTATCATGTCTGAAAACTTCCTAATTGTGATGTATTCGTGGGTTGTGAGGAAGTTCGATGTTTTAGAGATCTCTGTAATAATCTCACTGGTGGTACGACCCTGATGCCGGAGACAGGTCTGGGTAGGTACCACCGCAGCGCCTATTGAAGCTAACAAGTGTGCAAACATTACTGTGTCCCGGTTTGAAGGTCCCTGTAACTACAGA
This sequence comes from Ornithoptera alexandrae, assembly GCA_029030555.1. Lineage (NCBI taxonomy): Eukaryota > Metazoa > Arthropoda > Insecta > Lepidoptera > Papilionidae > Ornithoptera > Ornithoptera alexandrae. The sequence continues at coordinate 12,383,133 of JARDVY010000288.1, read as the reverse complement.
AATTACAGAGGTTAGGACTTCATCTAAGGCGGCGACCACAAATTATTGCAAAATATATATCATCCTAACTAGCGCGACGTTGTTATGTGCAGGCGTGTCACTTACTATCAGGTGAACGTCTCGTTCGCCTCGTAAAATAAGAAAAAAAAAATAACACAACTTCATTATTGGCAAGTGATACGCTTGTATTAACAACGTGGCGCTAATTAAGATGGTATTCACAGCAGCACATTGCGTCCGTCGCCTGAGACATAAGCTGTTAAGTCTCGTTACCTCAGTAATTACACTGGCTATAGCACCCTTCAAACCGGATCACAGTAATGTTTACACGCTACTGTTGTGCGGCTGCAATAAGAGCCGCGGTGGTACCCAGGCGGTCTCCAGCAACGGAGATCTACTGTAATCTAGTATATACCATTCTAATTACAGCCACGTTGTTATAACCTGGCGTATCACTTATAAACAGGTGAACCTGTTGCTGGACTCGTCGTTTACTTGAATTAAAAAAAAATATATATTTTATGAATGGTTTTCTATTTGCAACTATCGAAGTTTCAATATACTTTGTTACTTTATTTCGATACGTTTCGCTAAATTGATTCCTTTAGCTCCGTCAGACGCAGACTCCTGAAACGAAAACGTAATTTTACAGTTGATCTTCCACTTTTTTACTAATACTTACTTTCCTGTTGTTTACTGATGTATTAAGTTATATCCTGAACTATATTACCACTACTATAACTAGAATTAAGTAGTAAAGAACTTAAATTTCCAATGGGACTATAACATTAGTATGTTATTAGTTCAACAGCCATGTAGTCTCGGGCTAGTAAGAATAGGACTAGGGTAAACCCTGCCTGTCGTAGAAAGCGACTAAAAGGGTCTACGGGTTTCGCGGGTCTTGAGGGTGGGGGACCTAATCGCTCATCAAACCAACCTACTTGGGGCAGCGTATGGCTCAGCGATGATGCTTAAGAGGATTACGATCCTCAGAGATGTGTTAACACAAAGTGTAAGAGGGTACCGGTGCGTTCTGTAAGAGATCTCGGAGCCTCTCCGAATGCACTGATGCAGAGCACCGAGGGGGTTTTAGTAAATAAGAATCTTGCACAACCTCGAATTCCCCCAGAAGCTAGTTTTTTTTAATATTATACAGCTTAGTGCTCATACTCCTCGATCGAATTCGGAGATGTAAACTAGGTGGTGAAGCGGACTAGTCTAGAAGAAGGTTATTTAGTCTTCTCTTGATAACTCTCACGTCACCAACGCCGGCAGACTGTTCCAGTCCAACGCTGGTCGCATTAAAGATGACAACGGAGGGTTGTATGTCTGTCGTGTGTCCGATGGTATTTCTGATGGTAAAAGGACGATGTGGTTATTACATCATATAATTCTTGAGTACACTTCGAAAAGCATGCGGAACACCGAGAGACTAGCTACCTAGGATCGGTGATCTAGACTATCCAGTTTTAAATTTAACTATTTCTAGTCACCGACTACCCTCAAGGTATGCCTTTCTATCGAGTCCAAAACTGCCAGTTGGTAATTGGCGGTAACCTGTCCATATATAGCAGCAGTGCTCTGCTGGTCACAAGCTGTTCCGGTGTGAAGCAGCGTACTTCGGCAAGGATTCCGAGTTTCCTTGCAGTTATTTTTGCTTTAGTAATTTTTAGTACCGTTATGACAAAATCATCATCATCATCAGCCGATGGACGTCCACTGCTGGACATAGGTATTATGATGATATATTTTATGTTAACTCTAGATTTCAATTTCACGACAAGTCACGGGACCCAAGCCAACCTCACCTGCTCGTGGTGCACCCTGCTAATCAACGAACGAGGCTCTGGCTCCCACCAAGCCGCGTTGGGCAAGCGTGGTGCAAAATGTCTCAAATCCTTCCATGTCGCTGGATGCGGTCAGGACGGGATCCATAGATGTGGAGACCTTTGTATGAGGGCTATGTCCAACAGTGGACGTCTACCGGCTGATAATGATGAATACGCACCGCAACCGGAAATGTATTGAAAACCTTATCACGTGGGTACGGTTCAAATTGGGTTGGTCGAGTGTGCAGGATCAGCTCGGCAGATATTCCTTCGGTGTTCAAGTTTAGCGGTGCTGCATTTATAGCTGTGCACGAGCATAAATTATTCAATTTAGCGTGGTGCAGCTTTTCGCGCAGTTTCGCGTTTGCAGCGGTTATATACATATATGTATATACATAACGCCCAGCGTAGAGACCGCCGTGTCTAAATTTAATGCCGTTTTATATACTAACATACATTTCCGTTTTCCTGGTCTCGTTTTAATTACTGAAAAGCTTAATGTTACGGAGGCAGAGTTACAATGTATTTCATCATCATCATCAGCCGATAGACGTCCGCTGCTGGACATAGGCTCTCCCAAAGATCTACGCGTTTGTAGAGGTTTATTTAGGGGGTGTTTGGGACATTTTCAACCACGCTGGTCCAATGTGGGTTGGTGGGAGCTAGAGCCTCGTTTGTTGATTAGCTGGATGCATGACGAGCAGGTGAGGCTGGCTTGGGTTCAGTGAGTTGTTATTCCGGATGCTCTACATCCAATGTATTTATCACTATATAAACTCCATCACCGGAATTGAACCTGAGACAAGACAGTCCTCTGTTTTGTCTAAATTATATGTCATATATTCATATTATTTGAACTACTGTTTACTATAATATATATATATCATGATCATCATTAACCGATAGACGACCACAGCTGGACGTAGGCCTCCCACAAAGATCTCCACATCGATCGGTCCTATGCTAAGCGCATCCAGCGTCTTCCTGAGACTTTCACCACAGTCAGCATGCTCTCCGATACCGCCGGGCACTAGAGGCTGTCGTTTGTAGAGGATCTATTGGGTGGGAGTTGGATCGTTTCACACCACGCTAGTCCAAAGCGGGTTGGTTGGAGCGAAAGCGCCGTTTGGTGATTAGCAGTGTTCACCACGAGCAGGTGAGGTTGGCTTGAGTCCCGTGAGTTGTTGTGCGTGGTCCTTTAAACATATACACAATATATATATATATATATATATATATATATATATATATATAGCTAGTATAGTTAGTAAGAGATATTAGTAGTGAAGTTAGCAATGAGACTTAACATCTTGTGTCTTAGGGTGATAATGTGGTGCTGTGTATACCATCCTAACTAGTACTAATCATTTGTTTAACGTCTCACTAGTTTGGTCTTTTTATAAAATTAAAAAAATATATATTATGTATATTAATAAGTTATTATTAGATTTACTTATTCATAGATAGCACTTGATGTGTCTTCTCTTGAGTGAACAATTATATAGAAGTTGGTGTATGTATATTGAATCCTTTTTGATGTTATTTATTTAAACTTAATGTAGAATAAAGTTCCATGACTCTTAAGTTATAATTTGACCAGTTTAGAGGCTGTGTAAATAATCGAGGAGCCTTTGGATGCAAGTAAGCGTGATTCGGTCCCGGCCTGTTGTTAACTAAATGACCCGTTAAACGTTTCATGCGTAATGACGCAGCCGTCTTACCAAAAATAATATTTAATTAACTAACAGTTAAATTGAAAATGACTGGTAAATATTAAATAAAAAAAAAACAGTTCTTATTCTATAAAGCGCACTGCTGGACATAGGCTTCCGCCAAAGATCTTCCCATCGATCGGTCTTCCGTTGCCTGCATCGTCGGGCATCAGGCGCCGTCGTTTGTAGGGGTTCCTATTGAGGGATTTGGGCCATTTCCCACCACGCTGGCACAATGCGGGTTGGTGGAAGCCAGAGCCTCGTTTGTTGATTAACAGGCTGCACCACGAGCGGGTGAGGTTGGCTTGGGTCCCGTGAGTTTTAATGTTGTAATAATGTCCTATGTTAAATATCATTACCTCAGTAATTTCATTAGCAACAACGCCCTTCTAACCGGAAACATTAATGTCTGCACACTGCTGTTTGGCGACAAAATTACGAGCTGCGCTGGTAGCAGCTTAGCTAGTCTCCAGCAAGAGGAACTAACTACCACTACTACCAGTAAATCTCTTATATATGTATTATCTATAGATATCAGTCTCTCTTTCTTAAAGTCGGTTCCTCAGTGCTGAAGCACTGGAATCCATATCGAAAACCTACTTTTCACGACGGTATGTCACATATTTATGGTGGACGCTTTATATGTAGCGTCATTGGTCTCCTTGTCATCGGTCTTCTTCGGTCCAATGTCTTGGGATTCGTTCACGCGGCCCTCTGTTATCAATCTTGCCGTTAACGACAAGTTTCTTCAAGATATTTCCTATTTTTCTTCTAATGTGACCTAAGAAGTTCAGCTTCCGATGCAGACGGTCAAAAGGCGCATTTTGATTTTGTCTTAACATGAAGAAATTATACTTATGCTCTATCCTGTATACGTTCAGCATCCTTCCCCAGTATCACATTACATGTCCATCTACAATCTTACGATTAGATATCTAGTTTAAGATATAGTGTGTAATGATCGTCCATTTTTAAATATGTATGTGGAATATTTTGTCTTATCATCATCATCATTATCAGCCGACAGACGTCCACTGCTGGACATAGTCCTCCCTTAAAGATCTCCACATCGTATTGGAGTTCATTGAGGGGAACTGGGCCGTAAATCCACTACCCTAGCCCATTGTGGGTTGGTGGGTGGTCGGAGCCTCGTCTGTTATTCAGCAGGGTGCACCGCGTGCAGGCGAAGTTGGTTTAGGCTCCGTAAGATATTGAGCGGAACCTCTACACACCCCTCTGTTTTATCAGATAATTTTATTATTAAATTATTTAAGAGTAATGAATTGTGTTGTGTAGTTGATAACCTGAACGCCAGCGGAGCCGCTTAAGCCTCGCAGTAATGGCATTTGAATACGGATGTTAATCCCCGGGAGAGCTTTCAGGAGGATGTGGTGTAAGCTCGCCGCAGCTTGCCGTTACGTCGGAGCACGCTAGTAGGCGTCCATTAGAATTATCGCGCCGCGCGGTAAATACTCGCGTGTTAGAATGTTACGTCTGTATCCTTAATTTCTTTGTTTAACACTTAATTAAATTCACATAGACTATTTCTTAACTTAACAGTAAATCTACTAACAATTCATCATTACTAAACTACGCTTAATTAATAAAAAATATTCGTTGCAAACGTGCGATGTCGCACAACATTGCTTGTTACTTATACATGAAACTTATTATTTTTATTTAGCTTTAAAATTATAATAAAAAAAATAACTTTAAACAAATCGCCTTGTTTTTGATTGAAATAAGTTTTTGAAGTTATTTTTAAAGTAAATGACAAATGGTAATGAGATAGAATATAATTCTAGCGATAAAACTTTGTGAAAAGAAAGAAACTTTGATATTGTTCGTAGCACTTAAGAGGATTCGTAGCAATGCCCTATGTAGCGTTACTTAGCTTAATGCTACAAATGACGGTTGTAGCATATAAATATACGACAAGAATAATTTATTATTATCAAAAAAAGAATTTTCCTAGTAATACAACTGCTAAGTAACAAACCTTTCATACACTGTATGTAAAGTTATAGAATTTAGATATTGATGTTTGTTATTAATAAAAATATTAGTACACAAAAGAATATCTGATTATTAAGGAGTTAAAAATATTAATAATTATTTATTGGTTGTAAATATATAATAATTTAGTAAATTTACATATTTTAATGTATGGACTGGTTTTGACGAATCTTTACCGGTTCAAAAAATATAATTAAAAGTAAGTCTCTCAAATATTAAGAAGACTTATACTTTTATAATATTTGTAAGACTAAATTATTTTTAATGGTAAGCCTTAAATGTATGAAAAGTATGTCTTTTATTGTTGAAATTATACATAAACATTTTTTTTTTGAGATTATATATTATCGATAATATTCTTGTAGTTAAAGTATTAATAAAAGTACTCGTGTCTCAGTTCGCAACAATATTTCTCTCCTTGTGAATTTACCTTTAAAGCTATATAAACAATTTCTACTCTCTTCAACCCTTAGAAAACATTCCCCCGTCTGTGAAGGGCGATGTTATTGATCGGCTTCCTTGTCCGATGTTTGCTGAAACTGAAAATAAATAGAATGTTTGCTCTGTGAAACAGATTGATGTGTTTTAAAATTCATGAGGTTTTTGCAACGATGTATTAGAATTTTGCTTTGCTATATATGCGGTTAGTTTGTTTTATAGACATTTCTATACTTTATACTAGATAGTAAATATAGAGAAAATATTTATATCACAATTTTTTTAAAGAGTTAAATCGCAATTGAAATTTACGTTTCAATATCCGCGCCTACATAAATCTATATATATATAAAAGATTCCCGCCCATGTAGTGACTCATCACGATATCTCTGGAACCATAAAGCCTGCAGACTTGAAATTTGGCAGGAAGATTCCTTTTGTGAAGAATAAAGCAGCTAAGAATATATATTTTACGAAAATCCTTCTCTTAATACGGACGGGGAAGAGGTAGTATCTATAGGAGATATACAGAGACTTATTTACTCGTCACGATATCTCCGAAAATATTTGACATAAAGATGCATAATTTAGTTAAGATTTTGTTTATGCAACATAAAAGTCAGTTAAGAATGGATTTTACAAAATTCCTTCCCCAAAAGGAGTTGTAGGGGTGTTACGGCCAGCAAAGCGGGCAGGGAACAGCTAGTATGTAAGAGGAATAAAGAAATAATTGTCTTATACATGTTCTCTGACATCTTCTATTAGTCCTCTTAAAAGTAAAACTATCATCATTATCATCAGCCGATAGGCGTCCACTGCTGGACATGGCCTGCCTAAAGATCTTTACATCGATCGGTCGCGCGCTGCACACATCCAGCTGCTTCCCCCGATCTAAGACTTAAATAAGACTATAGCTTGTCATATGTAAAGATATTAGTATGCACTAACTGCTGCAATGAAACATACTAAACAAAAGCAGTTAAAAATCATGAGCACCGTTTACTGTTATTTGGTTAAGTGGAATTGTTCCTTGGTTTTGTTGTTCCCGCTGCCGCCGTTCAATTTCGCCGATTTGGTTTTTTATTGCGACGGTTGTAAAACCGCCGCCGCGAGCCTCGCCTCCGGATGCCGTTGGCGTTTCCAGCTGTAATCACCCAACAGCTGATTTAAACGGTCCGAATGATGGCTATAAACGGAAATCATGCTTTCTTTTACTTCAAAACTAAATAGACGTTCACCTCGCCCTAAATTTTCATTATTAGTTTCTTTTATAATCACACATCATTACTTCCATCATTATCGTCATCGTCAGCCCATAGATGTCCAATGCTGGACAGAGACCTCCCCCAAAGATTCCCACATGACCAGACCAGATTCTTATGGGTGAGTTTGGGCCATTTCCCACCACGCTGGGAATGCGAGTTGATGGGAGCCAGAGCCTCGTTCGTTGATTGGCAGGGTGCACCACGAACAGGTGAGGTTGACTTGGATCCCGTGAGTTGTTGTGCAGGTACTCTTACAGCCCCATACAATACTTCCATAGATGTCAGTCAGCTTCTAACACACACCCTATTTACTTATAGATATAAAGATCTCATCTTTCTTTATTTCTCATCATCTTTAAAGGTAGAGTAAGTAATCCTGTAGATATATGTCTTACCTATGTGACACTGTAAAGGTTACAGACGAATGTTGAATCCAGATTTACAGATTGCTCTTCATCTGTGTTTTTTGTATATCTTCTTCTTCTTAAGGTGCCTCTGCAACTAGTGAAGGCTGGCGACCAGTATGGTACAGTCTTTCCTTCCTCTGGCCCGGCGGAACAATTCGGACGCACCTTTTTGTATATAACTCTTAATATCTTCGCCAATTACCAAGGCGTTGGTAGGGACTTATTTTGTACCCTTATTTCTATCATTTTGTTCATGAGAATTTTTATAATGTAAATGTTATAATCGTAACGACTAAAGGAGAGGCCCTTTTTTGATAATAAGTCAAAAGGAATTTATTAAATGGGACACAGTTAGAGAAGGGTTAAAATGTAGCACGAGGGATTTAGGTCTAGTTAATGTAATATACCCATAATAATTAGGTATTATATGTACAATTGGGATATACTATATATGTGCTCTAAGTTAAAGTCTATATTTATATGTATATATTAATTGAGTTAAATATTGTCTTGTTTAATCATCAACAAAGTGAGTTATTTATATTCCATACGTTAACAGTTCAACGTTCTCCGTTTATTTACGTCAGATCACTTGCTGTTACTTGTCACAGGTTTGAACCTGCGATGACATCTGTCTATAGACTCTATTACAGACCGTACCTAAAGTAGTATTTGTTACACAAGCGTGTTGTAAGCAGCTGAACAGAAGCCGGAAGTTTAAGCTTTCATAACGAACGGGAATAGAGCGAATTATACGTTGCGACACCTGTTCCAGTTGTTCAGTATGAAACGAGGAAATTATGAACAAGGAGTTCATATTCTCGTTATTAATCTTAATGAGATGTTAATTGTTGTTATTAATAGTTATATTTATTTATAAAAAAGTATACATTATACGTATACTGTTTTCATTGAGGCACAGCTCTTTTGTATAGTATTTGAGGCGGATGTATTTCAGTGGGTAAAGTGTTGACTATAAGTCTCTGTATTATACTCATTTTCCATAGACAATATCAATAGAAAGGATTAATATAAATATATAAAATGGTATATATATTCATTAACAAATTATCATTGAAGTAAATGTTGAGAAATATCTTTTCAGCAATACTTTGCATCTTAAAGGCACCTCTGTTTCACAAGAGTCGAAGTATCTTATACTTATGACGTCCAGGGATTTGATGGTGGGGATGTTCATTATAAAGATCTTTTACTTTGATTTTTATGGCAGCTTTATCTCGCAAACGTTAATGTCACCGGGGAAATAAACAAAGTACACAATTCCCTCTCAACATCTTACTTCACTTGGTCGAAGTTTCAAAGCAATTGAAAATGACGATTACGTTTCAAATTAATAATTTAATACAACATTTATATAGATATATGTATCTATACAGTACATACATACGGAGGGTGTAAGGAGTCCAGCGTTACAACTCACGGGACCCAAGCCAACTTCACCTGCTCCCGCCAACCGGCTTAGGCAAGTGTGGTAGGAAATAGCCCAAATACCCCCCTATGAATCCTTACATACGACAGCCCCTAGTGCCCCGCGGTACTGAAGGCCATGCTGACTGTATGTGGAAATCCTTGTGGGAGGTCTATGTCCAGCAGTGGACGTCTATCGACTGATGATGATGCTACAGTACATATATTTTATATCTATAATGGGCTAAACTAAATATAAAATAAAGCCATAATCGGAATGCAATTTCCATATGTAAAGTCCTTAATTGAACCTGGACCATCACAAGACAAATGAATAGGTACTGTACTAGCTCTTCCCTATGCGCTTTGCTGGCCGTAACATAGAAATAGACTTGAAATTTGTCTCAAATTATTTGAGAGCAACCGCCACCGCAAATGACTTTCTACATCAACCGTCACTATAGCAACCGTATAAATAATACGAAATTAATATGTTAATAGAAGTAAAATGTTGAGGGATGGAATAAAAGGATGAAGGTATCTACAAGTCATTCCGCGTCGAATGCTCATGTCCCCATGTCGATACGTTCACTAGTTTTCAAGTGATTGGCGAACAAACAAAACGCATTTTTATTATATATATAGATAGATTATATACCTCTTTATAATTTCTATTAAAAGCTAAAAAAAATCGATCGATAAAACGATAGGTACGGAAAACATTGACAAGGAATATATCCTGTATTAAACTTTAAACCGAATAGTTTGTTGTCATAAATAATTTCACTCCAAAGGACGAGGAAAAAGATTTCTTCAAGTGTCATGATGAAAAGAGACTGAAGATATTAAATATATTAAATATATATATATATATATATATATATATATATATATGTATTAAAGTAATGTATATTAGCAATAATACTTATATATAACAAACTAAAGATCTGTTTAGCTGTGGACCTCTATTTTTGTTCTATGCGACGTAGCGATGAGACGAGTAAGACCTTCAACAGATGGTAAGTGTAACCTTTGCCCATAACAATGTGGCGCTAGTTAGCATGATACACACTGCACCGCCAGTAATTTCACTAGCTACAACACCCATCAAACCGGAACACTGTTTGTCGGCTGCAATAATCGCTGCGGTGGTACCTACCTAAACGGGACTAGGATTGGAACAGTCTGCCGGCGTCAGTGTTTCCGTCCATGTATGACGTGGGTATCTTTAAGAGAAGAGTGAATAGGCTACTTATAGACTAGTGCGCTTTACCACCAAAGTCTACATCGCCGCTTACCATCAGCTGGGATCATAGTCGAGCCAGTCTATACTTTAAAAAAAACTGTTTCTGGCAACGTAGATCTACCATCAGTAAAATCTATATTGAGACGATATTGACGATACGACCAAGCAAGTAATAATAATATTTATAACTTTTACGTTCAGTTAAAAAAAAACACAATAAGTTACATTTATTATTGCTTAGATTCCGCAACATTATCCTAAAAGAAAGCATACTTTACTTAAATCCTAAGCGACACTACAGTGCGCATATTTCGCGCCAAATATATTTTCGCGCCGTCCGCCATATTGTTTAGTTATGGGCCATAAAATGGCGTCGATTTCGCTCCGAGCCACCCGGTGAAGCGATTGGGGGTATAACCAAAACTAGATCACCCGTTTTTTATGCCACGTAAATAATACACAACATCTCAAGAGAATATTATATTCCATCAGGCGAGGAAATGGTGAAGGATATATGGATATGGTCTCCTGAAGTAAATCTAGATTCTATTGGAGATTTTTGTTTCAACGGACATTGATAGGTTATCTGTTGATGAGCAACAAGTCTGCGAATGATGATGAGCTCTAAGTTAGGATGTTAAAATAATCCATTACTTACTGCTGGTAAGTCGCCGGAGACTGTCTAGGTAGGTACCAACGCAGAGCATATTGCAGTCCACAAACAGTATAGTGCATTCGTTACTATGTTCCGGTTTCAAGGGCGCTTTAGCTAATGTAATTGTAATGTTTTAGCTAATGTAATTATTGGGGTAATGAGACTGAACATCTTGTCTCAGACGGCGAGCGCAGTGTGGATCAGTATATATCATGACTAGCGCCACATCGTTATGGGTAGGCGCATCACTTACCACCAGGTGGAGATCTCGTTCATATTGTCGCTTAATTGAATTAAAAAAAAAATACTGCTATAGCGTCCTTGTGATTGAAAACGGGCTTCATATATGTATTTTATTTTTAATTTATTTATTTATATTTATATTTATATATATATAAGATATATATAATGAAGAAGTAGTTGTATTTATTATTATAATTAAAGACGCCATTTTGAAAATTTTTAACATACAATTATCAAATTATCTTCTAAAAAGGTCTTATAATTGGATTCTTTACTTTTTACATGGTATAACCTTTTTGTTTAGTTATCAACAGATAACCTATCAAGCTTCGTTAAAAAAAAAAACTGTTTCTATAGAAACCAATAGAATCTAGATTTACTTCAAGAAACCATACGGTTTGCTATTTATTTGTTTTGTTGCTAACTATACAACCTTCAAATGTAACAATAAACATAATAGTTTTGCTTAATATAATTTTTTTTTTTTTTAATATATTCCTCAATGTGTGTGGTGGGTCAGAGCCTTTATCTGATGTTCATTAACCATCACTCTATTCACATTATTTAACTCATTCTAGTCTTTCATTAACTATTTTCTATCATACTTCTGCTCATCTATCATACTCTGCTCATGTATCATACTTCTGCTCATCTATCATACTTCTGCTCATCTATCATACTTCTGCTCATCTATCATACTCTGCTCATCGATCATACTCTGCTCATCTATCACACTGCGTCCCATTTCGTTATATTTTTACAATATTATTAAAGTTATAATATAATAGTTGCTGCGTCCGTTGTTCAACAAATTTTACGAGCGAGATCGTTGGTAACACATGTTGGAATTGGGATGTTCAGCGGAGGGGTGTACACTTCGGAATAAATTGTGGTCATTATCTGTGCGGGGTGGAATGTTCCCCGCGTGCTCCTAAGCGACTCGTGGTATATTCCAGAATACTAACGCTTTTATCATTGGTTTTATTAGAATAAGATTTTAAATTTTTGTGTATATATATATATATATATATATTTATATATATATGTGGTGTATTAAAAGTAGTAAATTTTTGTATATATGCACAAGTATAGACATAAATTGGTTGATGGATTTTTTTCCGATTCTTTTTTATTCAACGAGACAACTGAGACATTCACCTGATTCTAAGTGATACACCTGCCTATAATAAAATGGCGCTAGGTGAGATACACTGAACCACTTTGCGCAAGTAACGTTGTGCAGAAAACGTTAAGACGCGTTAGCCCAGTAATTTCACTAGCTACAGCGCCCTTCAAACCGGAACACAATAATGTTTGCACCGTACTTTTTTTCGGCTGCAATGGGCTCTGCGGTGGTACCTAGACAGTTTCCAGTAAATCGTATAAATTACAAAAATAAAAGATTTTGGGCGCACATATGTCATTTATGTAACTAAATAAAGTTAATAAGATGTCCGGGATAAACTACCCCTATTACTCTTTTTGGGAGATTGGTTGAAAATAAATTAAGGAAGCGTGCTGCATCTGAAGAGCGTCAAAACATCGCATAGTTAGCTCTGTCGAGAAATTCTTTTGGGCTAGACTGAAAACGGCCAAACACTCCCTCGATGAAATTGAAATTCGGTGAAAAAATGAACAATTGGGGTGCAGCCGAACCCCCTGATTGGATTTTCGTTTAATACAAAACTGAATATTTGTGAAATTGCAGCAGTTTACGGCTGTAGCGGAGATTTCTGTTTTACATAGTGACGATTTTTTTTTTCATTAAGAGACGAGCAGGACGTTCACCTGATGGTAAGTGATGCGTAGGTCTCTGTTGCTGGAGATCGATCTAGGTAGGTAACCCTTGGTCCTATTCCTACCACTAAAATGTAATATGTAATGTTTATTCTGTTCAGGTTTGAAAGGCGCTGTGACTAATTTAATTACTGAGGTAACGATACAATATTTTGTCTTAAAGCAACGAGCGCATTGTAGAACAGAGTATATAGTAGGATAAAAAAAATGTATTATTATTTAACTGGAAAGTAACTTATGTGCTTATGTCACACGAAACGGGTCATTTATCATCTTCTCCATCACTCTTTTTTCACCTGCTTTTTTAAAATGCTTTTCCCAAGTATTAGAATCATTACTACTTCCGTTGAACTGTGTCAGCTCTGTAGCTAGGAAAATTACTAGTAATAAATATACAATGTACTAATGTGAAAACATACTAACTAGTACTTTGGTATTACGTCTTTCTTAAACAAAATAAAGGTTAAATTAAAGGTTTAAAAAACGAAGACATTAGTTAAGGTAACGGAAGTTAACGTACATTTTATACTCACGGTAATGTACTAAATTGTGTTTCTCATTAATCATGAATTTGATGTTTCCTACCCTCGGGCGCCGCCCTCTAATGCGATGTATAGAAAATAACTGTTAGTGTACACCGCCCAAGGAAAAGGTTAATGCGGAATAGGGTTTATGGAAGTGGGGTTGGGATTTAAAACCCCCGAGGCGGCGGCCGATACGGTTGCAGGCGACGTTCTCTGCTTTAGATAATATATATCAATGTGCCGAACGGCCACTCGGCGGAGTAACATTTTTTATAGCAAAGAAATATCCGGATACGGTTACAGTGGGAATATTTTGTGAATTCTCTTGCCTATCTTTATATTTAATACGAGTTCAGATCGCAATAAAACCTGAGATGATGAAGCGTTCTCATCCAGAATACCCTAGCTCATTTATACGACTGTCGTAATGGAGCAATTTTTATATAGCGGAAATACGTCAAGAAGCCGGATTTGGAAATAACTTACGTATAAGCAAAATTATGTATTTATACCTTTAGTATTTTCTTGTCCAAGAAGTCCAGCAATGGACGTCCATCGGTTGAAATGATGATGATGAATCTCTCTTATATTAAATTAGAAGTTACTTTTTCCAACACAATTTCAATATAACTTGTTGGAGTCCATCTAGGTATCATTACAGTGTTCTGAATTAAACAAATCTATAATTAATAAAGTGTCGAAATTCATCATCATCATAATCAGCTGATAGATGCCCACAGTTGGAGGTAGATATGCAGCAAAGGTGTACACAGAAATAGATCAGATAGATACAACTTGGCAAACAGCGCCTTGTAAAATGAGATTAACACCATCTGAAGGTTAATATTTAATTAATTAAAAAGAACATAAATGAGGGTGGGGGTTGTATATAGGAGGATTTTATGTCCGGTTTGTTACTGAAGCCCCGGTTGAAGCTTGTAAAAATAAGAGGATTCTATAGTGCCCAGTATAAAAGCATTTATGCCGCGGGTAGAAGGAGATACGTGGAGCCGGAGTATTCATGTGGCGTCGCTCTCAGCTGTTACTTTATAAAACACCGGAAACAAAGTTCCGGATATAACTTTTAAATCAAAACTGTATTAAGAAAATTCATGTAACGGTTCCCGCGTATCAACTCACGGGATCCAAGCCAACCTCACCTGCTCGTGGTGCACCCTGCTAATCTACAAACAAGGCTCTGGCTCCCATCATCCTGCATTGGGCCAGCGTGGTGGGAACTCGTTAAAATCCTCCCATATGAACCTTTACAAACGTGGAGATCTTTAGAGGAGGCCTATATCTAGCAGTGAACGTCTATGAGCTGATGATGATGAGGAATTATAAAACGATTTTTTGTAAAATAAATTTTTGCAAATGTAGTGTAAATTAATTATTGTACATCATCATCAGGTACATCATAGGTCTCTTATATGAACAATATTTTCCTCTTCTCCATCAGATGTAAGATATTAAGTCTTGATATCCGTTCACTAGCTACAGCGTACTTCAAACCGGAAAGCAGTAATATTTAGACACTGCTGTAGGGCGGTTGAAATAGTTCATAAATGTCAGTTTTTCTTATGATACTTTCTTCCTTCATTGGAAGTTAAAGCTTGCTGGTGGCAGGTCTCTGTAGTCGGAGACCATTTGGGTTAGTAATACCGCAGCTCCCTTGACATCAAAAATTAGTGTGTATACATTGCTGTCTTCCGGTTTAGAGGGCGCTGTACTTAGTGAAATTACAGAGGTAGCGAGACTTAAGATCTTAAATCACAGGGCGAGGAGCGTAAGTGCAGTATATATAGTCCCAACGCCACATTGTTATGGGCAGGCGTATCAGTTACCATCAGATAAACGTCTTTCTCCTCTCATCGCCACGTTTACGCCTAAATAGGACGAAATGATACTTCCAATTTTTTAAAGTAACTTAATCATGTAGCAGGCGCGAAACTTTCGCTGTAACTTAACATTTGGTACAAACAAATAAATATCTCTCTTTGGCAACCGACCGTGGAAAAACAAAAACGGGGGGTGAAGAGAAAATAGTGGAGGCAACAAAAAAAAAGAGGTTTTGGAAACACTGCCAGTTCTGCCAACCGTAGCTATCTAAAATTTTTTAGGCTTACAAAAGATATAATCAGGAATTTTATGGCTTTTATGATGAAACAACCTAAAACTAGAAGCTAAACGGTAAAAGCTGAGGTGTAAGGGTTTCCGCACACGACTCACGTGACCCGAGCCAACCTCACCAGCTCGTGGTGCACACAAACACCAAACACAAAACACACAATATATATAACCTGAGTACACAAAACTAGTTCCTCGTTATGTATGTCTTTATGGGAGACCCCCTCGTTTCCATCCGTGATCGAATCAGAAATTAGGCGATCCGCAGGAGAACCGAGGTCACCGGCATAGTCCAAAAGATTGCTAGCCTTAAGTGGCAATGGGCAGGTCACATCGCTCGAAGGATTGATAGCCGATGGCGCACTAAGGTCCTCGAATGGCTCCCTCCACCAGGTGGTCCGACGATTTGGTGAAGGTTGCTGGAAGCAGCTGGATGCAGGCAGCGCAGGATCGATTCATGTGGAGATGTATTTATATTTTGTTTATTTATAAATATTTTTTTTTTCGTACAATTAAGCGACGAGATGAGCTGGACGTTCACCTGACGATAAGCGCTGGTTGTGATGGTAGGCGCTGGTAATGTTTAGGCTGATATACACTGCACTACATTGCGCTCGTCTAGAGAAATTACTATGGTAATGATTCTTAACTTCCTTTGCCTCACGGCGATGGGCACAATATAGTTTTGTGTATATGCGGCATGTTGTTGTGGGCAGCATCACCAACTCCTCGTGATCTCGTGAATAAAAAAAATTATATGAGAGAAGGCATCGACTTGCAATAACTTAGACACTAAGACTGTTCATGTTGTTTGTAACGCCACAGAGCAACCCCTTCATTAAAATACTATGGCCCCAAGATGGGGCAAAGCGCGTCCACAGTGATTCTCCATCGTGTTCGGTCTTGGGCTCCACCGACCGTGCTTGGATTCTCTTCGCAGATTCCAATCCAGCGCCTGCTTGGGAGTATGATTGAGATCTCTTGGTAGAATGTGATTAATCCACTTGCATTTGCATCGCCTGATTGATCTGTTGATTTATTGCAACTCCTTAGGGTAAGAAATTTTTAAAATCCATTCCTAACTGACCTATACTCAGCATGAGGAATATTCTTACTAAATTTCAAGACTCCAGGTCTCATAGCTCCAGAGATGTCGTGGTGTCTTTACGTGGGTGGAAATCTCTTATATATATACAGATAAGTTATCAGTTATATTGTACTGTACAGCATTTCCGCATAAGAGTGAGATGTAGGCGGTTGGGTGTAAATGTGTCACGGGTAAAATGTATCGTGAAATTTCCGCATGAAAATATTGAAGGGAGGCATTCAATCCGCACCCCTCTCGCGAGTACTTTATATATCTTTAAGTGGCGTATCGCTCGGTGCGCGAGCGTTGCGGAGTATCATTCGTATGATCGCGTTATTGCTATCAATTGCCACTTTGTCGTTATTGGTTTA
Source organism: Ornithoptera alexandrae (assembly GCA_029030555.1). Classification (NCBI taxonomy): domain Eukaryota; kingdom Metazoa; phylum Arthropoda; class Insecta; order Lepidoptera; family Papilionidae; genus Ornithoptera; species Ornithoptera alexandrae. The sequence goes on along the minus strand of JARDVY010000288.1, from coordinate 12,365,988 downwards.
CCATTAAAATGTTTTAATCTCCGAGGGGTGGAAGGGGTGTAAGAGGTCCAGCACAACAACACACGGGAACTAAGCCAACCTCGCTTGCTTGTGGTGCTCCGTGCGAATCAACGAGGCTCCGGTTTCGTCCAACCCGCATTGGATTGTGTGGTGGGGAATGGCCCAAATCACCCCATATGAATCTCTACAAACGAGGAGATGTTTGGGTGAGGCCTATGTCCAGCAGTGGACGTTTATTGGCTTATGATGAATCTGCGAGGTTATCATCACCATCATTATTATTATCCGACAGACGTCCACTGCTGGACATAGGCGTCCACCAAAGATCTCCACATCGATCGATCCTGCGCTGCCCGCAACCTTCATCAGATCGTCAGGCCTACTAACACAACGTCTTCCGGTAAGAGGTTATCATATATCTTCTTGAATACTAGATACAAAGGTTTACGAGCGGGAGGTTCATCTGATGGTAAATGACACGCCTGCCCATCACAACATGGCACTTGTTAGGATGCTATACACAGCATTACACTTCGCTCGTCGCCTTAAGACATGAGACGTAGTCTAATTACCGCCAGTAATTTCACTAGCTACAGCGCCCTTCAAACCGGAACACGGTACTGTTTGTCGGCTGCAATAGGCGCTGCAGTGGTATCTAGCCGGTCTCTGGCAACGGAGACTACTTCCTATAATGCATTAGAGATAGTTGTGAATTTTCAAAAGGTTATGATACGGTTTTTTTATTTTTAAAAATAGTGTTTTACCACGATATTCTCTAGTATTAGAAGGTGATATAGTCTGTGGTGGTAATTGTCAGTAATTTATTAATATAATCGCCCTTCTTTTGAGTACACCCACGTCGTATTGTAAAGGCAACAGATACCGTCAACATCTATTTCTGTGCTGTTCTTACCAAAATGTTTCTTCGACATTGGCAACATGACTGTGACGCCGCTGCTATGTTATATATCAGGGGGGAAGTATATTTTTGTGGTATCTCAGCAGTATCGAGTCCAGCAGAGTAGACACAAAAAGAGTGACGTCACAGTTTGACTCGGTGCGTGGTTATGATACCCTCTTGTCTTAAGTCGTTGTTTAAAAAGCAATTGATTGAAGTGGCAGGTTTAATCTGGTGGATGTGTGTACTCGGAGAGTAAGAGCACTCATTGATTGCTTTCGATTTGATGCCTAGGCCGTTATAAGGCTACTATTTGATTTTATTGTTGCTGCGGCTACGGGCCCAACGTGAGATACGCTTTTAGTATTATATTACTCGGTTATAACAGTTACATGATTTTAAGGAATCATATATATTTTGCGATTGTATATATAAGAATTTTATTTCCGGTGCATTATCATCATCATCATCATCAGCCGATAGACGTCCACTGCTGGACATGAGCCTTCCCCAAAGATCGCCACATCCAGCGGCTTCCCGCGACTCTCACCAGTTCGTCTTGTATATGTTATTTAATGAAAATTTTTTTATGACAAGACATTGCTAATTGATCCTCAGTATATAAGAAGCGAGAGACAGCTCTCAACTTCCTGAAGCCGATAGCATTCCCTTCAATCAGTTATACTAAAAATTCAGCCTATCTTCAGTAGCGGATATATTTGGTGTAACCATGATACCATACCAAAATAATGGAAACATGCTTTTGATATTTACGAGCAATGTATTTGCCTTCTAATCAGCTTCATTTAAAAAGGTAAAGGATTCCCGCACAACTACTCACGGAACCCAAGTCAACTTCACCTGCTCGTACCATGCTAATCAACAAACGAGGCTCTTGCTCCCGCTAACTCGCATTGGGTCAGTGTGGTGGGAAATCACCCAAATCCCCTCATATAAACACCTACATACGAAAGCCTCTAGTGCCCAGAGGTACCTGAGGCCATGCTGACTGTATGTGGATATCTTTGGGGGAGGCCTATGTCCAGCTGTGGACGTCTATAGGCCAATGATGATGATGATGATGATACCATATGTGTTGTTTAACCAAGATAATATTACTTTCTGTTATATTTATATAGGATAAGAAGTATTATTGTAAGGATTGAAACTTTAACCGTGCCTTCACACCAGTACCTATAGTTACTGTTTAAGACTAGACTAGCAGTTATACTCGGGAAAAATAATAATTTACTGTCATCCAGTCAACTAATGTAAAGACTGTATTTGACAATGTACGCGGTATTGTGAAATCTAAATGTAGCGTTGCATCCCTAATTAATTCGTCAGAAGTTCATTTGCAAGTAAATCGAGTCTGTTTTGAGTTCAAAATTAACGCAATGCTAATTGAGTGAGGGGTTCAGTTAAAAGTTACGGTTTTAAAGCGTAAATTAATGTAATTATGTATTTATATAATTTTATATAACATGAGTTTTGATTCAATATGGCGGCTTATGAAACGAGTTGATCAAATGACTATTAAAAAGTAGATCAGTTAATTAAATAACTGGACAAGGATTATATGTATGGATATATAATTAACAGATTACGTATTTAATAACGTTACAAACACAACACTTTAATCAAAGTGTACTTTTTTTCTTTAGTCTATACCTGACGAGTATAGACAGTGAATGTCTTCAACAAAATGGAACAGCACAAGACATAGGTTTTGAACTTTTCAGTTTAAAGTTGAATTTTTAATGGTTACGTCAAAAAAAAATTGTGGTAATTAACATACTATATATGTATACAGCTACTTAAGTACATTTTTAAATGCGTATATATCTTTATATATATACATTAACTAAACTAGGATCTGTTGTGTTCAACACACACATCTAATAACAGTAACGTTATTTACTATGCAACTTATTAACTAATCATATATCCATATAAATATTCTTTCCCCTGCCATTTGATTAAATTATTTACTTGTTTATAGTCATTTCTTAATATTTATATATATATGTATATATATATATATATATATATATATATATATATATATAATGCTTACTATTAAAATAGTATTCAACTCTTAGCTTTTCACATAGTATACACTATTATGTTTGACGAAATTCTTTACGCGTTTAATGCAATAAAAGGTTACTGCTATTTCCTTTACATTCTCACCCCTTTTGGCCGTTATTACTTTTACCCTACACCCCGACGGTCTAAGCAGACAGCTAAAATTAGTTAGATTTTTTCTTCATTCTTTTATATTGTAAAGCTTCATTTTAAAGGAAATATGACGGCTGCGTTGTAGGATTTGTTTTGAAACGCAACATTATCATATTAAATTTTTCATTACATTTTTCATGATTTAGGTTTCATATTACAAAATAAATTTACTTACTAGATTATTGTACTATTGCCATTACTCTTACTGGTGATTGGTCTCTGTTGCTGAAGACCGTCCAGGCAGGCAAACAGTGCTGTTGGTTAATAATACTTCATATTTTATTTCTCAAGACAATGATCATATTATGGTGCAGTGTATATAATCCTATCAGGTTAACGTCCCGCTCGTCTAGCCGCTATTTATGAATAAAAAAATTCATCAATTCTTACTGCCAAACAGTATTGTGGTATGATTAACACAATGATGCATTTAATAAGGTTACTAACCAACTGAAAGACTTAGTAGATTATATCTTAAATCGAAACTATTCGGCATAATATCGATATAAATCGATTTTGGCATCTTTCGAGAGAATCGACAATGATGCTGTATAAACATTCTAAATAGTTCATCAGTTAAAAATATTATCTGTGTCTTTGCTTAAACTTAATCAGCTATAGTCTCATATTAATGACAGCAATTCCTTCTCTGAAAGGAACTGACAGGAAACTCTGGATTTCTCTTTACATACGATCGTACTAAAAATCACATACATAGAATTTAACCTTTAATTACGAAATATTATTTATACATAATTTTCTATATAATAATATGGTTTATTACATTAAATCCGTTTTACTATACATTTACATTTACAACTAAATATATTAATGACAGCATTTAGTAATCTGTTGTAGAGAGGAATTAACTAACATTGACTAGCGCTTAAAAAAGGGTTTAGTTTAATTGAAGATACTAAAGTGTTAAATATAACATAAAAATGTCATTTGTTTTTAACCCTACAAAGGAAACGGTAAAAAGCCTACCCATGTGCCATTAGGGGGTGTCGTTAACAAAAATTACTCGTAAAATTTCACCATGAAAATGTTCCGACGGTAAACGCTCAATCGTTTATGAATAATGTAAATCCGATACCCACATTACAGCACAGAGTGAATAGCCCTCTAAAATATATGTTTGCAGTGTAAACATACTGACAAGTAGCAGTATACGATTGAAGATCATCTAGTCATTCAATTAATGGAAAGATTGAAACTGCGATGGTGAAGAGATCGACACGAGGAGCTGTTTCTTTTGAAAATCAGGAAATTAATGAACTAATATTTATAGTTTATTTCTTACAAGTTTTCTTCTTTTTCTAGACTTAAGCTCTGGTCGAAAATCTAGACCAAAAATCTTATTTTTTATGTAGTTGAGCTAATGTTTGAAAATAACTCCATCTGATGTTAAATGGTGATGAATTAAGTGGTGAAGTACTTACAGTCATATTTGAATTGTTATGAGATTCATGGACGATAATCGAAGGTAGTTTAGTTGGGTACATTTGCGTTATGACGAGTATTACTTCTATTTTTTTTATGTCAATTAAGCGACGAGACAAGCGGGACGCTCACCTGATGGTAAGTGATACGTCCGTCCTTAATAGTAGTGCTAGTTAGGATGTTATACATCGCACTACATTGCGCTCGTCGCCTGAAAAAAGATGTTGAGTCTCGTTACCACAGTAATGTTTGGCATAGTACTGTTACCTAGACGGTCTCCGGCAATAGACCTACAACCAGTGTATTGCAGTAACATTACTATGTTACAGAGAGAAAGATGCTGTAGTTAGTAATGATTACATATCTATGTTAAGTGTTTTTTAAACCTACGTAATCTCTATTGCATATATAAGAGATTACCACCTATCTAGAGATATCATGATATCTCTAGAACCATAAGGGCTGGAGACTTGAAATTTGGTAAGATGATTATCGGTCCGATAACAATGGATTTTAGAAAATATTGCCCCTAAAGGGGTTGCGGAGCTGTTATGGCTAGCAAAGTGAGCGGGAATAGCCAGTAGGCGATATGTTAATAAAACAGAAACATCAATTTGTTTCCGAAGCACAAAGTTATAATAACGCGTTATTTTCAATTAGAAAGATCAGATATTTCAAGATTAAACTGTTAACAAAGTAAAAAAAAACAATGTTAAATATCGCGAATAAAAGTTTATGAAAACAGTGTCACTAAAAATGCGAAAGCGTTTAATAAAGTCGCGAACGTTAAGTGCTGTGTTGGTGGTGCCGCTTTTGCATTGATAGTGGCGTTTCCCATCCCCCTCTATTTCACGCAGCGAACCCCCTATCACCCCCGCCCTTAACTATAAAGGCCGATTGCTTTTTGATACGAATGCAATAAAAAAACTATTTTTTACCATTAAACTGCGGTTACAACACGAGATGTGAATTGTTTTCCTCTCTAATACCACAGAGCGCCTGCAAAGGTATTGATTTTGTTTATTCACATTACAAAGAGCACAGGAGTCATTTTCTGAAGTGAAATTTCTATTGGGACTTGGAGCCTCTTCTTCATTGTGAATTAGTCTAGGAAACGAAAAAGCGTAACGAAAAGGGACTACTGTAAATATATGGTCGAAGCATGAGAGAATGGAACGAAACACGTTTCCATATAATTTCCTTATTCTTCTTCTCCATGTGCTAAAGTTTGTGGCGCACCCACCACTCCACCAGCGTATGTAGACAGATGAAACCGAATATTGAAAATGTATATATGAAATTATACTTGTTGACTGAAGGCAATATACACAAAGTTATACGATCCTTATAAGGATTTACGTCATGATAAACGATAGCGTGATCTATTATTCACGGTGGCACCATCTGTTGGGTAGTTTAAAAACTACTTGTTACAATATTAAATAGAACAATTTATATCAAGATACAAATAAGAGATATTTATATCTCTATCTTCTTTTAGTTTTTCTTATTTCGATTAGAAAAAAATTGTCTATCACTCGCGCTTTCTCTTTGTTATTCACCTCCAAGGTGTAGTTATTTCTGTATCTTATATAGGCTGTCGCAAAAATAACCTTATAAAAAGTACCTTGTTACCTGTGTTATAAGGTACTTATTATAAGGTTATTTTTGCACCACCCTATATATTAATCAGAATACAAAGTTTCACATGTAAAGAGTATGAATTCAAACTTGTTTTTTAATACTAATAAATAAAATCAAATCTAAATTCGTTTACAACTTTATATATCAGGAAGAAGCTGGTTCCACAGCAGCCTTTCCGTCTGTTGCTAAACTGTAGTGTGAAAAATTACAAAATATTTGCTTTATGTTTTGTTCAGTTACTCGGTAAATGTTAATAACATGTGGATTGTTTCCGTAACAATAAATTACTCGCGTAAAAATCGCGTCCAATTGTCAATTACGGAGCGTGTGATGGGAATCGACGACGAAGCCTTTTATAACATATAAAGCCTATAGTTCCTACAGAAAAATTCGCTCAAAGAAAGGGTTTTTAAGTAAATTGGATTAAATCTATGAATGTTGAAGGATTTCTTTCGGAAGTGATAAAGTAGAAGAAAGCAAGAAGTTAAAATCCAAAATCACGTGAATGATATTCATCGAATGTTATTTCACAAGCGGTTGAAAATTTTCATCTCCATGAAAGGCTCAAGGAATATCCATTCAAGATTTTTATTAGAAAGGTGTGAAAAGGCAGAAATTTCGTTACAGGTCTATCTAATTTGCAAGGTGCGAAAGCGTCGTAAAAGTTTTCGCGCGTCTGAGCTTAATTTTATTCAAAATCTGGTATAATCCAATGATGGAGTAGATTCATATCTATTTTTTTTGTATAGAAGAATTATATAAAAGAAATATACTGGCATATAAAAGATATATACAAGTCTTAGTAACTACTCTTGTTACTAATAATAGGTTAAGTGTAATGGCGCAAGAACCGTGTTCCCTTTTCGAGAGACCTGTGATTAGTATAACTACTAGAAAGGATGGAAGTATCATCCAACTTTGTGTTATTCTAGATTGTTCATTATGAAATTTGTGTTACATGATGGATGTAAAATTTACCTCAGGGTTAACACGCTTCGAGTCTATATCATAACAAAAATTATTATGAACTTTTTAATACCAGCCGAGATGCATGGAGGAGCGAAGAAGAAATTAACGGAGAGTGTGAAAGAGGATATGGGTGTGAAAGCAGTGAATTGTGAGTTAATGGTTGATGCATGAGTATCTAAGAAGACAAGGTTTACCAACCACATACGAAGTAAGAATAGAGTATAGATAATGAATTGAATGCATTTTGGTCTTTTCAACTTCCATATTAATTTTTTATCGTTAATTTAAAGTAAGAAACTTTAATACATTTCTCAAACGCTATTTAAATTTTGGGAAGAGATTATTATAATTTTTCATTATTTCTAAACACTTTATTCCCATTTCTCTTATCTTCTACTTGCTGAAAAAGTTTCCTTTCAAGAGAGAAAAGCTGATGTCTAACTAGTACAAAAACTTCGGATGCTTTTGTACCGTATGATGAGATGGAATTAAAAACTTAGTTTCAAGATGTGCAAGAGAACTTCCTCGATTTGAAATAAGAGATATTGTTGAAGCAGGAAACATTATTAAATTGCATGTATTTTCTTTTCGCGGGTATGATGTTTAATACATTTCTTTTGTCTTTCGTGATATTGAATTTTATCCTCTGTATTGGTTAGCGAGTCGGGGAAAGATTAGTGTATCATTGCGCTTCGGTCTGTAGTTGTATTAACGGCGGCGCGGGGCCCGCGCTCGTTATCTTTCACGTCTGATTAGTTTTTGATTACAATGGGAATAGCTACAGTTACGAACTATCTATACTTATTTACTAATATTATAAATGAAAAAGTCTGCCTTTGTTTTACGTCAACGCTTAAACTAGCAAAACTGTTTTATCTTTAATTTGAGATTTTTCGTCTTTTGAGGGCTTATCAAATCCATCTGAACGTTTACGCATTACTGTAAAACTAGAAATTACATTAACAAGGCGTTAATGTCATTAAAATTCGCCATAGACATCAGGTTTTTGGCAAATTTGTATGTTGGGTCAGTTAGTGAATCCTTTACGTTATATATGCCTAACAAGAACCTCTTTAATTTGTTCTGGCCTGTAACCTGTAACCTCGTGATGGCAATGGAAAAAGAGGAAGATAAGTCAAAAGGTGAACAGATGATATCAGGGTTATTGGAGGTCGGACCTGGGATAGAAAGGCTAATAATTGAAAACAATGGAAACAACTGGAAGAAGCCTATGTATAACAGGACACTAATCGCTAAGCCGGCAAATCTATTAAATGTTAAAAATGTCAAAAAGGATGTAAAAAGAGAAAAAAATTGTATACTAAAGTATTAGTCTTAATAAAAAATGGGATAAGTTGTTGTTGTTATGTAAATTGAACTGCCTCCAAGACTCTAAACTCATCTAGCAATATTTCAGCGGCTTTTTTCTTCTATTTAAACCTTTGAAAACCAAGTTTTCCAAGATTGTTTCTGCCGGTCCTGGCAATGTATTTGAAGTCCTCCAGAATTCGTCTGATGGCCTATAATTTATTTTGAGCTCAGCAAACATTGATGCATCGGTTTACAAAGCAAGTTCAACTAATAAAATAACCGAGCCGATTATAGGTTAACCATTAAGAGTGAATAAGAGAGCTTAAGTTGCTCATCCATTTTCGAAGACCTGAGAACTGAATGGGCTCGCCTTTATTGTGAGTTAATTGCTAAATCAATTAGCGTTTCACAACCGCACCATGCTTAAAACGTTTCTATTGCGAGTGTTACTCATTCAAATCCTATTTCAGAACCTTTCAATATGTATTGATATCATCATTATCATCAGCCGATGGACGTCCACTGCTGGACATAAGCCTTCCTAAAAGATTCCCGCTTCGAGTTCATATCAGAGGATTTCGTCCATTTAGCCATTTCCCACCACGCTGATCCAATGCGGGTTGGTGGGAGCCAGAGCCTCGTTCGTTGATTAGTAAGGTGCACCACGAGCAGGTGAGGTTGGCTTGGATCCAGTGAATTATTGTGCGGGACCCCTTACACCCCCATCATCATCAGCCGATAGACGTCCACTGTTGGACATAGGCTTCCCCATAAAATCTCTACATCGATCGGCTCTGCGCTGGACCAGTGTGGTCTCCGCACCGCCGGGTACCAGGAGCCGTCGTTTGTAGGGGTTAATGTGGGGGAATTTTGGCTATTACCCACCGCGCTGGCCCAATGCGGGTTGGTGGGAGCGAGAGTCTCGTTCGTTGTTGTGGAGAGTAGAATTATTAAAGTTGTTAAATTATTACTTTTGTATATAAAAGTGGTTTGGTGCTGTTGCTGAAGAATATTAAACTTTTTTTTTGGTTTTGAAATTTGGTGATCCCATTCATATAATTGTTACAGACAAACTTTTTATTTTAGTTTTATTACTTACGTTTGATCATACAATTATTTCTGCTTAACCTTAAAGTTGGCTGTGAACATCATTTGGCATATAAGCCTGACATATATATATATATATATATACAGTATTTTAGTAAATTTTACTTATTGAGAAATATATTGGTAAAAGAAATATTATTTTTATCAAACTATATATTGTAATAAAAACAAAATAGAATGTCGACTCCATTATATCCAGCTTCAGTCATCGCGTAACCGGAAGTACGTCGCCGTCAGCCTGATTAACGGAGGCAATCTAACGTGTAGCGACGGCGGACTGCCGAGTTACATAGACGGACATAACCACAAAACGTGGCCATAGATTATATACATTTTTTTTTATTCAACACACCAGCAAGTCCAGCTGGATGTTCACAAAGCAGTCAGCAATATGGCTGAGTAATAGCATGTTTACGTAGCTTCACATTTCCCTATTCGGCGTGAAACGTTTAATACTATTAAGCTTTTTTTTTATTATTTCATTAAGCGACGAGACGAGCGGGACGTTCACCTGATGGTAAGTGATACGCCCATAACAAGTGGCGCTGGTTAGAATGGTATACACAGCACCACATTGTGCTCGTCGCCCTGAGACATAAGATGTTGAGTCTCGTTACTCCAGTAATTACATTAGTTACAGCGCCTTTCAAACCGGAACACAGTACGTTTATATACTTCTTGAAGGTAGACAGGTACAGTGGAGTATTTGGTTTGATTGGTGGGAGATCTCCAGCAGCGGCTTCTAGATAAGTAGACTATAATTCAGCCAAACGATAATGTGCAAACATTACTGTGCTCCGGTTTGGAGGGCGCTGTAGCTAGTGAAATGACTAAGGTAATGAAGCTTAACATCTTAACATAGGCGTATTAGTTACTATTGGATGAACATCTCGCTTGATTCGACGTTTCGTGATATAAAGATGTGACGTCTCCGCTACTCCAGTAATTACACTTCAGCGCCTTTCAAACCGGAACACAGTCACGTTCGCACACTACTATAATAGCAGATACGGTGGTATCTTATACGGTGCCTACTTTCAGACACATTACCATCTTTTTATTCGGCAAAGCTTCAAGACGAGTAAGACTGATGGTAAGTGATACGCCTGCACATAACAACATGGCGCAAGTTAGGATGATATACACTGAATCACATTGTACTCGTCGTCTAGAGATCATCAGTGTCATCATCATCCGGTAGCTGTCCACTACTGGACACTAGGCGTCGTAGAGGTTCATATTGGGGGGATCTGGGCCTTTTCTCACCACGCTGGCTTAATGCGGGTTGGCGGAAGCTAGAGCCTCATCTGTTGATTAGCAGGATGCACTACGAGCGGGTGAGGTTAGCTTGGGGTCCTTGAGTTGTTACGCAGGACCCCTTACATCCCGTCTTGAGGTATGAGATGTTAAGTTTAGTTACCCCGGTAATGTCACTAGTCACAGCGGACTTTAAAACAGAACAGAGTACTGTGACTGTGACAGTATACAGCAACGAAGATCCACCACCAGCAAAATGTTGAGACAGTGCGAGTATAATTATAAATGGAAGTAGGTATAGTACTTAGTGCCGTGCCTAGGTGCAGAGTGGTATCGATTGGTGGCGATTCTATTAGCACAGTGACCCACAGCGATGTTACACGTCCGCCTGGAATGGGGCTGGACTAATCAAGTTTGCGAGGACAAAGAGCGGATGCGGAAGCCGTGGAGTCGCCACTCGTTGCTAACAATTTATCCATTGAACGGTAATTGCTTTCAACTGCGTTATTTAACTCATTACTTAGCTTAAAAGCTTTTCATATGCTCGCTGTCCAAGGTTTGCTTTCAGTTTCGGCTTGGAGAGTCCCTATGTTATATTGAAGCGAATAATTATGGGGGGACATGGAAAACGCGAGGGTCAGTATTTAATTTCATCATCGGCCGATGGACGTCCATTGCCTAGCCCGTAATCGAGGGCTAGTAAAAATAGGACTAAGGTAAGCTCTGCCTGATGTAGGCGGCGACTAAAAGGTTCTAGCAGTTTCGCGGAACTTGAGGCCTTGGGGTCCCTCCTCAAGGTTATGTGGAATTCTTACTTACTAAAACTCCCTCGGTGGTCTGCATCAGTGCATTCGGAGACGGTCCGGAATCTCTTATAGAAGGTACCGGTCTCCGAGGAGGAGCCTAACCCTCCTAGACACTATCGCTGAGCCATACGCTGACCCACGCAGGTTCCCTTGTTGAGCGATAAGGGCCCCCACCCTCAAGGCCTGCGAAATTCCTAGACTCTTTTAGTCGCCTTCTACGACAGACAGAGCACACCTTAGTTCTATTCTTACTATCCTGAGACTACAGGGCTGCCGGCAACAGAGACCTACCACTAGTAAACCACCTCCGTATTCATCTCATTCCCTTACAAATAAACCAGGATACTGACTTTTACTTGTATTATATGTATCGTAGTTGATCTGAAATGGTCGGTTACTTTATTTTGATACGCCGGTATCTTGCAGCGAGTACGGAAACCCGTTTAGGTGGCCAGAGCCGGCCGAGGGTAACACGAACTTCAGACATAACATTACACAGATACGGTTATCGCTTACCACGTTATCGCTAATAATGTGCTTCGCGGTACTCCAGTTTCGCAAACTGTTACAGCTACTCACTTAACCGACCCCGATGGGAGAGTTCGTCAAATTTAATATAGAGTCTACCACGGATCAGTTTGCAACCGACTTCTCGAAGCGAATCGATCTACGAACTTTGCCTGTCTCATACTTGTTATATCTGCCAACTCGCACTTGGCTAATCTGATCGATAGAGTTGAACCTCTATCTCTTTGTGCGATAAGGTTCTGACTTCCAGTAGGAACATTAAGAAAGCTTCTCATCAAAGGACGTGTCTCCGCAGACACAACTTTCTTCTAAATCCTTTAGTTTTTTTAAAGATGAACATGATCTTTATTATAATTCTAATAAAAATGTTTTACTGTGTAATTAACGCAATATTATCGTATACTAATTATAAAGTGTGAGGAGGGAGGGGGAAAGTCTTGGAGTGGAGGCTGCGTACAGGATGCAGAAGTGAAGGACCCGCTGCCTACAGATGGACCGATGACATTATCAGGGCAGTAGGAAGTGAATGGATGCGAAAAGCTGAGAATCGCATTTGGTGGAAGAGATTAAGTAAAGCTGGATACAGCTTTGAATTAACCAAAGGCTGATGATGATGATGATGAATTATAAAGTAAGCTTTTAAGACTTATGTATTGTATAAATTGCAACTTGGTATTGTCTCCTGCATCACAGTAAACTATGATCCTATGTCCAGCAGTGGACGTCTATAGGCTGTTGATGATAATGAGGCTTCACCAGACATCATTCGAAGGGTACCCCACCAAATTTATTTATAAACTTTGTCTACAAAAGAATATTAACAAGGGATACAATGCAAAGTAAAAGTACTTAAGTTTATCTTATACGAGATAAGCTCACAATATAACATATGTTATACTTCACTAACAAAAAACTTGTAGGGGGTAAAAGAAATGTTGTTTAACCTAAAATAATTAGAGTTCCGCTAACGAGGAAGATTTTAAACGATTTTTTAATCATCTGACTTGATATTTATTATCGTGCTTTTATTTACTTAGTTTTAGTTAAGGGTTGATGTCAATTTAATTGGAAAGCCAATTTACGACATATATATTTGTATATATAAAAGTACAATAACATGAATTGTGAAATTTCTAAATACGAAACTATTTATAATTACTTTAGTACTGTACCTACACCCTTTGGGGATTTTTTGGGTGACAATCTTACCTCTAAGACGAGAGATGAGATCATAGGTTTTGCAAAAGAATCAAAAGCTCTGGGACTTTAATCATTAACTGTGAGAGGACTACCATATTTTATTTAATAAAAATCTTTTACGTAATTTAGTTCACAATGCTGTCCTTGCTTATCCTATGGCTATTTATGTTAAACCTAGGCATTATGTATAGCAACAGAGACCTACATAAGTAAAACATTACTTAAACAGTGATGGATAAATAACAGTCTCCTTGTGAAAAATTAGCTCCAGTCTAAACTTTGGAAACAATAGGAGAGGTATTCATTCTATAGACCTCAAGGGGTGTAAGCCAACCCGTATTGGGCCAGCGTGGTGGGTAATGACCTAAATCTCTCCATATGAACACACGACAGTCCCTAGTGCCCAGCGGTACCGAAGGCCATGATAACTGTACGTGGAGATCTTTGGGAGAGAGCTATGTCCAGCAGTGGATGTCTATCGGCTGATGATGATATATGTATGAGAAGCACAGATAATGAGATTTACTTTACAGTTAATGTTTTTTTCGTATGCAATTAAAGGATAAGGCCTGCCCACAACAATGGAAAGGTTTAAGATATTTACACAGCATCACACTACGTTCATTGTCTGGAGAATTCGATCAGCTACCACTATGATAATCATGGTTCTTTTCTATAGTCTGTGCGAAATATATATTCTTATCAAAATAGCATAAATTTATAAAAATAGATCTATATATATATATATATATATATATATATATATATATATATCTTCATATTATTATTTTAGCTCGCAGATCTGGTATCCGGGAGCCCTGACTCCGATGAGGCCGCAATGGTTGTCAATGAAACTGCGGCGCAACCATCACTATAAATATATATATATATATTCAAAATAGGTTTTCTTTGCTTGACAATCACGTGAAAACTAGTGAACGTATCTATATGGGAATATGATCATTCGACGCGGTATGATCTGTAGATGGTTATGAGATCCATTTTATTTCTAATTAACTTTTATAAACATTTTCGTTTCGTATTATTTATACGGTTGCTATAGCAACGGTTGGTGTAGAGCCCTTTGCTGTTGCGGTCGCTATCAAGGAGTATTTCAGACAAATGTCAAGTCTGTATATTACGGCCAGCGAAGCGGATGAGGAACAGCTGGTAAATAAATAAATCGCTTTAGTGTTTACCTTTATTGATTAATAGAATATTATCAATGCCCCAAAGGGGAGCTTTAAGTGCGGTTTGTTGTACTTAGTCCAAAGATTTTGCATGTAAATTAGAAAATTTAAGTTATTTATTTCATGTCAGGTGAAATAAATTCGCGAAGCGCACAGGCGGAAATTCATTACGAGGTCCGTGTGTTTTCGATGTACCTTCAAAAGAGTCGGGGGCCTAAATGGAATTAGTAAATACGACTTTGGGCTTCAATGAACGTTTGAAATGCTCATCCAAATATGATTATATATATATTTATATATATCATCATTGTCTTCATCATCCGATAGACGCCCACTGCTTTACATAGGCCTCCCCCAGAGATCTCCACTTCTATCGGTCTCCCGTTGCTTGCATCCAGTAGGTTCCCGCGATTCTCACCAGATCGTCATATATATATGAGATTATTTCTTATTCGACAAAGCAACGTGTTGAGAGGGACATGCACTTGATGATAAGTGATACGCCTGTCTATAACAACGCGGCGCTAGTTAGGATGATATACACAACACTACATTGCGCTTGTCGCCTTGAGACATATGTTGTCACAGTATCCCAGTAATTTCACGAGCTACAGCGCCTTTCGAACAAGAACACAGTAATGTTTGGCGGTAGAAGTAGAAGCTGCGGTAATACTTATCTAAACGGTCTCCGGAAATAGAGTTATTAAATGGTTGTTTTTAACTTAAAAATGTGAACTTTACGTTAAAGGGTATATCTAACTGTTAATCAGTTTATTGTTTTTTAAGTTTAGTTTGAATTATTTAAACATTTGGGGGGATGCTGTGGAGCAACAGTTTGTGATAACATGTTGGTTAATTTTTGCACACACGTCGCCGGGGTCGAACTAAAACGGCTCTCTATATTCAAATTACTCGTCGACATTGGGACCTCTGCTGTTTCCGGCGGCTGCCATTCTGGGTTATACGCGCAAAGTTTTAAGGTGCACAATGTGCTGGAGGCCGTTTTATTAATAATATGACTCTACTTCGTGAGCCGCTGTGTGGAGATTTGCAATTTTATCTTTGTTTACTCTATTTCGGCGTCCGTAACGTTTCAAATTTAATACGACTAATGCGAAGCTCGCAATTACCGCGCCATACAAATATGCTGAAGCACCGCTCGGGGTTAATGGCTTTTAGGAGTTTGGACTCATTCACTTAAGCGGAATAGTTTAAAGTATGTTAACTTACTCTTTTGGGACCGCCTTTATATAAAATATTTCTATAAAACTACCACTGGGACAACGACTGATCATCTTGATTTGCATAGATTCATTGTCCTTTTCTAAGACTATGTGAGCGAAGTTAGGGAGATTTTTTTTTTAAACCTGTCCAATAAAATTGGTCATTTATTATCTCCTTTACCACCAAACTCGCATTGGGCAAGCGTAGTGGGAAATGGCCCGAATTCCCCCTTACGACAGCTTCTAGTGCCCAGCGGTACCTGAAGCCATGCTGACTATATGTTGACATCTTTTGGGGAGGCTTATGTCCAGCAGTGGAGATCCATAGCTAATAAAAATTAGCTTATGTAGATGAAAGGGTTGTATTATTTTCAGATGTGATGTTTTTTATACTAAACATTCTAGTATTTGATTAAGTTCTTGATAGATGGTAAGCGAAGATTTAGTTTTAGTAGTTGTTCAAATTAAAGATGATATAAGTTGATAAATGTTATCAAATTAGTAGTAGAGTGAAGATTTTGTATCTGTAATATTGATATCAAGATGTTTAGTATTATAAAAGTTGATGTAAATGTAGAATTAGGTCAAAATTCCAGTGCAAGTCTCAACGTGGCTAGAGAAGTCCTGACCTCTCGGCAAGTTACGAACACGAATCGTTCTAGTCTGAAAGAAACCTATTGATTTTAAGTAAATTTATTGAGCATTTAAATGATATTATTATTAGATTTATCTAAATGTTTCTATTGATAAAATTAACTTAAATTTCATAAATAAGACTGTTGAATAGGTGACAATTTCAGGCGATAACCTAAAGAATAATTTAGGGGTTAATACAATTGGTGTTCGAATGACGCGCAATAACCCATTCGGCCGTCCGATTTCATTAATACGTAGCTCGTAGGTACCTGCGGCTGTGCCTGGAGCGGGCTGCTTGAACCGGAAGGGGCGTTGTCATGGCAACCGCTCGGCTGCCACCCCGTCACCCTCCCCGGGGAGCTTCGACGCGATCGCGCGGATTGTTTAACATCAACAACGGTTCCAACCGATTTCTGTTCGTACTGTTTATAATTGATTCCCTTTCAAATTGCACCTCACTTGGACCACGTGAGCTACTACAGCGAAGATCGGAGGTCTCAGGTTCATACTCGGGGTTACACTCTATTCTCGGTGAGCATGCTTCACGACGTTCTGACTCATTATCATTTAATATTACGTGAAATAGAAGTCATTGGCTATTGTAGATAAAAAACTAGTGCATTTATAAGAGAATGAGAAGAAGACATGTAGATGATGAACAGAGTGAGAGTGTGATAGTGAGAGAAAAGAGAGATAGAGAGGGATCGGTCGATAACTTTTTTATTGATTGAAGTAGGAATGAAAGGAAAGAAGTAGAGTAAAATAATGAAGTATAGATGTCAACGTCTTTCTCCCTCTTTACATATATTTCAAGTGTAGCTTACAACATAGAGAGTAGTCTTCATTGTAAGTAGAGAAACATAGCACAAAGAAGAATAATTGTGAATCTATATAAAGATCCGTTCTATCTCATTCTCCCACATATACATCCTATAAAGAGATATATCTTTGTCTCTTTTTCGTTACTCATTTTCGTTTCACTTAACCCTCTTCTTACTGTCCCAAAGAAGTTTCATTTATATTATAACTTAACGCGTTATTTTCCTCTCTTTTTTTATTCAAGTAAGCGATGAAATGAGCGGGATGTTCACCTGATTATAAGTGTTACGCCTGGCGATCACGTCGTGGCGCTAGTCAAGTTGACATCACTACACCACATTGTGCTCGCCGCCTTGGGACAAGATATTGAGTGTCCTTACCTCAGTAATTTCACTAGTTACAGCGCCCTTCAAACCGGATAATGGTTCCACACTACTGTGCACTCTTCGGCAGCAGAGAACTACCACTCTCTTCTCCAGAAATGATTTCGTCATTCAATAAATAATTCGTTGCTAGAAATTGTTTATGACTTTCTCCTTCTGTGACTCTATTACACGGTGTTTACTACTTTATAAGGGATGTTTAAAGAACAATTTGTATTGTAACAGAACAGTCGTACACCACGGAGGGTTGGTTTCCTTTGTGAGGAAATATTATCATCGCTTCGAATGAAGCTTGCGGATGCGCTCGCGGCGCTGCACCTCTATTGTGGAGTGATTCTTTAGATAACGTGTCGTGTAGAGAACTTCATTTTTTATATATATTATAAATTAATTAAAACGAATTGTGCATTTAAAGTTTCTATTAAGTCCAAACTTAAATTTTTATTAATAATTAGTTTTATAAACAACTTAAAATAAGTATAAATAAAACAATGAAAAATTGTATTCGCGTGAGTAGACTCTATGTACTTTGCGTGGTTGAATGTACATTGCCACAATGGGCTAGGCGCCTAACTCCTAGAAAGGATAGACGTTGGGATCATAAAGTACTGGAACAGCGACTCCTCACTGGAAGACCCCTCACTAGGCGGACAGAGGATATCATAAAAATTGCTGGGAGCCACTGGGCTCGAAGAGCACAAGACCGTGCTTTGTGGAATACATTACTTTACTTACGGCCAGCAGTGGATGTCCATTTGAAATCAATGAATGAGGTAACTGTATGACCTCACACTACGTTTTTTTTTTAAAAAAAAAACTTGGTAACCTATTCATATAAATTATTATTTGACATTTATAGAGCATAATAGATTTTAAATATATTTTCTGTTGTTTTACAGTGATACCCAGAAAAAGAGCGACTGTACCAATTTCTATAACAACCGTTACTATAGCAACCGCATATATAATACCAAATGAAAATGTATGTAAAAGTCAATTAGAAATATTATAATATAAATATAAAGGGTCTATGAATTTCTAAAAAAAAAAGACTACTAATTATTCTGCGTCGAATGTGTTATGTTAAATATGTATGTCGATACGTCACTCGTTTTCACGTGATTGGCAAGCAAACATAACCTGTATTGAATATATATTGATATATTATATTAAATATATAGATTATATTATTGTACACACGGTTAATATACTTGTAATATGATCCAAAAGGTAACTAGTTATTAAGATACTTTATGTTTAATTAATAATAATAATAAGGTATTTATTTGTCTAAAGAAAGACTTAAAAAAATATTTATTATCTAATTAACTAAATTAATATCCATATATATATAATTTTTAATATTGTTTTTAGAAACATTTTTGAAATATATGTTTTAGTAAACCTTTATTTAAAATCAAATAGATTTATTGTAGTTACATACACGTCACATAAATATACTAATATGCATATAATGTTCGGAGTTGTCTCGCAAACACGTTAATATGAGTGCTTTTAATGCGAGTGCCGTACACGTGAAGGATTGGCGAAATTTGTGCCGTTTGTGAAATTGAAAAAAAAAAGTATACATATATTGTTTTTATTACCGTTGGCGCGGACACGAGAACACAATTACGGCGCCATTTTGAACATATTAAATCAAACGGTCATTACGAAATGTACCTTAACTCATTAGAGTTAAGATTCAAAATGTTTTATTTAACCCCCAATATAATAACTAACGTGTATGACTTAATAGTAATCCTATGAATTACTGGGGTAACGAGACTCAACATCTTATGTGTCAAGCGTCGAGCTCAACATGGTGCTGTGTATAACTGTGTTGTTATGGGCGGGTGTGTCACTTACCATCAGCGAATCCGCCCTCGTCTCGTCCCTTAAATAAATTAAAAAAAATTATGATATTAAAAAAATATAGCCGGAGTTTATCTAGATCTTAAGTTTTTAACATAGTTCAAAGTAATAGGTATTTTTGCATTTAATATTATGTTAGTTAATAGTAATAATTAGATAATAGGTGTTTAGGTTATGATGCCTTGATAGGCTTACAGCCCCTAAAATAATAAAGAATTAAAAAAAAGCTCTTAACGTTAGCGCGGTTAGAACGATTACAGAGAGAGAGAAAGAGAAAGAGAGGAAGTTGGTTTTTAATTTGTTGTTATCTATATATATATATATAAAAGATATTCGAAGATAACAAAAGATATGAAAGATTAGACTCATCACGAGATCTCCTAAACTTTTAGACGTAAACACTGAAAATTTGGTACAAATATTACTTCTGTCGTTTAGAGGTCAACTGAGAATGGATTTTATAGGATTTCATCCCCAAAGGGAGTACGGGGATGTTACGATCAGCAGGCGTGGAACAGCTAGTAATAGATAATATACATATAATATTGGTATTATTAACTGCTATGTAAAAGGAGGCGTTAATTTTTTTTCCTTGCAAAAAGGCCATAGTTCAAAAAAGGTTAGGAGCTGCGATCTAGATACTTTGTCCTTATGAAGTTTCTGCTGGTGATCCTGTTAAGTGTTAATTAATATTGTAAAGTATGAAATGCTTTAACGAATTAATACTGTATTGTATTTTTTTTTATGTTTTTTATTAGCAGGCGAAATTAGATTAATTTCTATATAATAAAGATAATATAAATTGTAGTAGCTTATTACTATGAGGAATATAGATGAATAGGGAGCTCGTTCACAATACTACTACAATATGGATTTTTTTAATTTTTTGGTATCGTGGGAAATCTTCAAAAGATATCCAGCTGCTATAGGTAAGTCAGGATTATATGGGATATACCCATTAAAATCCCCTTGGCTGGTCTCTTTATGAGGGGCTCCGGTGACATCGGAGACAATGGATGATGGAGATGTCTTGATATTTACGCTCAAGTCTAAAAATGTAATGGATATTTTTATGAGCGTGAATTTCTTGCAAAACTCATCGAGGTGTTCATTCATGAATAACAGCTTAAGGGTGGCCACATCTATTTATTTATATAACCTTGCGGGTATTGATTGCGGCCCCCGTGTGGCCGGAGCCTGGGAGCATCGTCTGATACAATCGCAACAGTTATCATATACATTATCAAGAATCTGTTTGACGATGTGAAGGAGGATTTTTTTTTATTTAATAAAGCGAGGAGACGAGTGGGATGTTCACCTGATGGTGAGTGATACGCCTGGTCATAACAATGTGTCGTTAGTTAGGATGGTATACACAGCACCACATTGCGCTCTTCGCCCTCCGACACAAGATAACTGCTTGATAGAAGCTGTGGTGGTACGTACCTAGACGGTTTCTCTGTCGGTCTACATTATTGCGCAAACATGTTCCGGTTTAAAGGGCGTAGCAGTTAGTGAATTTATTGGGGTATCGAGATGTAACATCTCGAGTCTCAGGCGACGAGCACAACGTGGTTCTGTATATATCATTTTAACTAGCGCCACGTTATGGGCGGGTGTATCACTTACCATCAGGTGAACGTCCTTCTTGTCTTGTGGAATAAAAAAAAGATATAGCGATATAGTGTCTCGTATATATCTTAAATCGCTGGCATATCTGTTTTGAATAGTTCCGTATCCGACTATAATTAGAAAAGGGGTAGAGATAAGAGAGTTGGACTTAGTGGGCAAACTACTTGCTATTCACGAGAGATACTTCCGATAAGATGAAATAGATTGAACGATATCTTTATTTCGTTTGAACTTGTAAATGCCGTTTTCTTATTCGATGTGTTTTTCACCCAGTGAACTCCTGATCCCTTTAAGGAGAGTCAACGGCCCTCATAATCGTATTATTTTACGTTTGTCCTTTACGGATAACGAGCTAATGAGATATCGTTATAATCGTTTACTTTAATAACGACGCCATTTATTTTTATATGTTTTTTTTTCCAACTTACTGAAATAAAAATAAACAGTCAACTTGATAGGGTCCTTGGGACTTATCTTCATAAAGTCCTTATCAAGTTTTTCTTACAGTTTCTTTAAGGATATAAAAAGTTAGATCATTGAGCGTAACGATAACAGCTTAAAGTTAAATGTAATTAATTAATAATGATGGATAAGTTTAAGCTTAGATATAGATTACATATGTTAGGTCTTAGATATGTTCTAATTACAAGATATTAATTATAATATCAATCATGTTTGAGAATTTATAGGAAAAATAAATTGGTCTTATAAAGGCATAGCAGCTAAAGAAACTCATTTGTTTATTGGAGATGATTAAACATTTTCAAGGGTGGCAAAAACTAGGGTTTGAACCCTGCGTTTGTGGCATTACAAACTGTGCAATCACGGCTCTAATACATTTCATGTAATTTAGTAACAAATAACATTTATATCCGGGAAGTACGTTGTAATAGGCATCGATGGACATTTTAATTAACCCTTCGGTTCGAGCAAATGGGTCGCGCGACCGTCGGCGTCCGCAGGGGGTGAGAGGGTTTGTGGGGACAGTTCGTTTATTTCAGAAGGTCTGTCGACATCTACGGCTCCGTTCGGTTGCTTTTTTATCATATCAGGGCGGCTTCATCTCGCGATATGTGGCTCAGCAGCGACGTGCCTCTAATTACGTAGGGGTGCTTTGTCCGCGTCGCCTCGACAGGCGCTCGGGTGAATGTGTAATGTAAACGGGTTTGTTTATCAAAGCGGAAGAAGATTTTATTCAGCCAACGATTGGATTTTTTATGTATATTCGGCGTAACTGTCATATAAATTATTTGTACGTACTAAGAGTAAAGAAGATTTAAGTAAACAGTCTCTAGACACAATTCGAAGAGCGCGTGATGCTAATTACATGATATACTCGTAACTCCCTCATTCTCCTCTCAACACAGAAGGCCACGAGCATGTTGAATCACCATCCTCATATTGTAAACATAATTTATTAACAAATAAATTCATCTCGTCATTCTTGATAAGAACGAATGTGAAGATGGATAAAATTAAGAATGAGTATGTTAGAGGAAATTTGAAAGTAGCTTCAGTGACAGAGAAATTGAGGAGCAAGATGTTAGCGTGGTACGGACATGTTGTGCGGAGGGATGAAGAACATATAACAAGGAAAGTGATGAGAAATGAACGTTGATGTTTATAAGGGTAGAGGAAGATCGTAGAAAGTGTGGATGGATTGCGTGAAAGACGACATGTGTAAGAAGAGTGTGAATTATGATATGACGGCTGAGAGAGATGTGGAAGAGAAGTACGTAATGTACCGACCCCACGTAACTGCGAAAAGGGCAGGAGGAAGAAGAACAACAAAGGAGAAAAGTTTGGTGGCGTCAGTGTTCCCATACGAACACATCGTTGGTGGATCCAAGAGAAGATTGAACAGCCTTTTACGGGGTTAGCGTGCTTTACCATTGTATACCACATCACCACATCAGGTGGTATCATGGTCAAACATTCCATATTAAAAAAAAAACGACCACAACGTGACAACGACAACAGTGAGAATATTATTTCTAGAAGCTTCAGCACCATTCGAGTAATATTTACACAATACTGCGTGTGCTCTGAAATAGATATATTCCTTTCAGTATGGATTCAGGTGTCATCCTCTTCAGTCGATAGACTTCACTGCTAGACATAGGTCTCCTCCAAAAATTTCCACATAGTCAAAATGGCCTCTGGTACCGCCGGACACCAAACGCCGTCATTTGTAGAGGCATTTTCCGCCACGGTGGCCCAATGCGGGTTGCTGGAAACCAGACACTCGTTTGTTGATTGGTCTCGTGAGTGGTTGTGCGGGATCCCTCACACCCCCCAGATTCAAGTGTATAAAGTATAAAATAAAAAATTGCATCATTTAGCGGTATATTTATTTATTATCCTTAAACATGGTTACAAAGTTATTACAGATTCTATTCTATACATCTATTGTAGTCCAATAAAGGACATGGAAATCCTATATTTTATATTAAAAAAAAAAATTGTTTAAGTATTAAAGGATTCATTAGTACTATAAAAAATCTGAAAGCTAAGCCACATACGAATTTTTTTTAAATGACTTATTATATATTATATATGCTGTAGTTGTACTGCAGTATAGTTTTGTGCATATCATTAAACAAATTCTACAAAATCTCCTTTTTTGGTTTGATAAAGATGATGAGTCTGTTTGAATCCTACTTCTTAATTTGATTACTAGTATAAGCTTTTTAATTTTTTTTTATTACCTAGGTATGAACAAACGATAATTCAAGTATATAAAGGTTAAATCATAAACAAACATATTTTATAAGTTAACTTATTGCTTTTGAACATTTTTAAAAAGGTGAGATACTTGGGAGAGATCTTTGGGGGAGGCTTATGTCCAGCAGAGAACTTTTATCGGCTCATGATGATGATGATGAATGAAATGCATTCTCATGTAAGTCAATTGAACTACAGATCATATAGTATTTTTTTATAATTAAAGGAAATAATTATTGTCTTGATTACATGTTATTTGTAAGCTTATTACAGAAAATCTTATTACCAGCATCTTTCAATAATCTATATATTTTAATTTATTCAGATCAAGAACTTCATGAAGCCAAGATATAATCAATGCTTTAAGGTTTTGTTAACAAGATTAAATTTCGTCTGACGCTTTAAAGAATAAATGAAAAGATATATATAAATATATATATATATCCTATACATATATATATATATATATGTATAGCATAATTATATATCCTATATACATATATATATATATATATATATATATGTATATATAGGAGATATCCAGAGATTCATCGACTCATCACGAGATCTTCATAACCATTAGACGTAAACACTCAAAATTTGGTAGAGATATTGCTTCTGCCATCTAGAGGTTAGCTGATTATGGATTTTACAAGATTCTTTCCCCGTAGGGTGTGGCGGGGGTGTTAGGTTGCCCGCCAGCAAAGCGTGCGGGTAGCAGCTAGTTTAATATAAACTTAACCACGAGTTTGCTTTAACACTCGCAAAGTTATTTAAGTCCGGAGCAGGTCCGCTGAAACCGCATCGTCAGCCAGCCGCTGAAGATACAGCAATAAAACCGGTCTTCCACTTCAGCGTTAATATCTCCACGCCACAGCGAGGATTAGCAGCCGCCTCGACGGGTTATTGCTATGCAGGAAGATATAAACTACTGCGCTCAAGTTGTCCGCACGCTTTGTGAAGTTCGAGCTTGTTCTTCCAAGACTTCACAAAGCTGAATGTATAATTTTATTATTATATCTTTTCCTTTTTATTAAGAAAAAACTGTAACTAGACTTCATAATAACCTACATATACTGATAAGTACTGGTGGTGGGTCTCTCTTATCGGAGGCTGTCTAGATATATACCACCGCCGCACCAGTTGCAGCGGACACACAGTACTGTCAAACATTACTCTGTTCCGGTTTGAAGGGAGATGTAACTAGTGAAATTACTGGGATAAGGAGACAACATCCCTTATCACAAGGCAGCGAACGCAATGTGATGCAGTATATATCATCCTAACCAGCGCCACGTTGTAATTGGTAGGCGTATTGTTTTATCAGGTGAACGTTTCGCTCGTCTCCTTGAATAAAAGAAATTAATAGCGTAGGAAGAAAGAAAGAAAGTGAGATTAAGAGTGAGAGTGAGAGTGAGAGTGAGTGTGAGAGTGAGAGTGAGAGTGAGAGTGTGAGAGTGAGAGTGTGAGAGTGAGAGTGTGAGAGTGAGAGTGTGAGAGTGAGAGTGAGAGTGTGAGAGAGAGTGTGTGAGAGAGAGAGAGAGAGAGAGCGCACTTAATAACTGTACATTATTGTGTAAAAAAATCTTGGTAGTACATAACATATTATATATTTTAAAACATCACTAACTTCAGTATGCCTACATAGAGAATCTCAGAATGGTTCTTTTACTGCTTACTAATATTCATTTTAAAATACTTAAGAGAAAGAAAGGGTGATTATTGAGGGCCATACTACTTATGTGTAATCAAAGTATTAGTTAATGTTATACAAAAGAAAAACCTGACAAACGCCGTGCATTTAAAAAAAATATATCTAATTGATATATGGAGGTATTATCAGAAACTCTTATCCCTAAAATGGCACCGCCGTTGCTTTGAATTCCCAGTTAAATAAATCAGCTACTACCCGCTTTAGGAGTATGTCTATCCCTTTCCTTCGCCTAATCCACTAGAGGCTGTCCCATTCCAACCCCCATACATCACGCTCATAAGGGCGATCTGAGCTCGTGGAACGAGTGTTTATTGCCGGTCCTTCAAGTCGGACGCTAGTGAATTTCGTAAGAAATGGCGAAAGGTAAATTGGGCCTTTTGTCTTCCGGTCAAGAGCGGCGATATATCCAGTTCAGGAGTGGTACAGGTGCCTGGCTAATGGTTTTATCTCGCCGTTACTCTTCGCCGTACGAACGCGCCTCGGACAATGGTAAGCTTCAGGGATTTATTTAATTTGTAGCGGTCGCAGCCTCACGAAAGTTTCACGATTTTTCATCGTAATATTACAATCAAGGTATTTATAAAGTTTTCTCAGCTTACCCTAATTAATAAGTCTAAGTTAAATAAGTTTTCGATGTTTGCATTTAAGTATAACGATGCTTCATTCAAATTGGTTTTTACTGATTGATATCTATACATCGGAGTCATCACTAAAACTTTTATATAATTTCCGATTATTATATTATTTACGAAGGGGTGTAAGGGTTCCCCCACAACAACTTACGGGAACCAAGCCAAGCTCACCTGCTCGTGGTGTACCCAACAAATCAACAAAAGATACTCTGGCTTTTACCAACCCGCATTGAGACAGAGTGATGAGAAATGGCTCATGTGAATTCCTACCCGACCTTGTGGGAGCCTTTGGGGAGGCCTATGTCCAGCAATGGATGTCTATCGGCTGACGATGATGATGATGTTTACAAAATAAATATTCTTTGTATCAATATTATGATTCGTTTTTATACCGAACTGAATTATCATCATTATCAGCCATTCTTAGTCCACTGGATATAGGCTTTCCCCAAATATCTATCAACGAATGTGGTCCTCAGCTCTACTTATCCATCGAATACCAACCGCTGTTATAAGGTCATGGGTTTATCTGGACGAAGCGTGTCCCACTTGCCTTACAAGACGTTAGGGTACAGAACACGACCATGACTCCTAGGACTCTTCCCCCATGAACTCCCGAATAACCGATGAATCTTAAACTATACTTTTAAGAATTAAAAAAATATTATGAGTTAAAATCTTATGTTGTTATTATTTTGTACAGTTTCGGAGCAAGGACCTCACGAGAAGAGGCTGCTGAACGCTCTGCTGGTCTCTTACAACACCTTGGAGCGGCCGGTGGCCAATGAGAGTGAGCCGCTGGAGGTCAGGTTCGGACTCACCTTGCAACAGATCATTGACGTGGTAAGCTAATCCTAACATTTTATTACACCTAGCGACGTTCACTTAATGAGAAGTGACAAGAATCGCAGCATCACTTTGAAATATATATTACGATACACAAGTAATAGGGATCGAGATGAGATTATTTCAAAGTGATTATGTGTCTTAGACTTCTAGGTTTTCTGATGGGAACTAAACTGGCTGTACATCCAGCGGTAAAACATTAATTTTTTTATAATTCACTATAGAAAATATAATGAACATATTAATTGATTTCGAAATGATATCCTTGTAAATGTTTGTATTGTGATCGTATCTGGTTAAATTTTCGGTAGAAACGTTTTCATTTAATACCTTAAATTATCTTTCAAATTAAATTCAGGTTTTAAATGAAACAACAAGATCGTAATCTTATTTAATACATTTTTATATCATATAAACGAATATATTTTTTTTGACGTTCACCCTATGGTAAGTGATACGCCTGCCAATAACAACGTGGCGCTATTTACGATAGTATGCACTGCACCACATTACGCTCATCGCCTGAGATATAAGATATTGAGTCTCGTTACCTCGGTAATTACACTAGCCACAGCTCCTTCAAACCGGAACACAGTGATGTTTGCCCACTAATATTTGGCGGAAGAAATAGACGATCTCTGGCAACAGGGATCTAACACCAGTAAAGAGGTTAAATACGTTTGTTTAAATTAAGATTTATTTGATTTATCATCACCCTTATCATCACGCGATAGAAGTTCACTGCTTGATATAAGCTTCTCTCTATTATCTCCATACTGACTGTTTTTCGCTGTCTCTGTGCCGCGGCTTCTAGCGATCTTCAGCAGATCGTCAGTTCCCCTAGGGAGAAGTTTGAGTACTACTACATCTGTACCTTACTGGTCTCCTCATTAGGATTTAAATTTACCAATTTTTACTGCTATGCGATAATAATTCTTCTAGGAATCTACTTATATCTCATTCGATATCTCAGAGATTTTCCAATTTTATAACTGCAACGTCAATACTTTAATTTCTCTCAATATCAAATGATAATTTGATTGACGATGGTGAAAGCTGCTCGCTTATAACACTCATCACACGATCACAACTGGAACACATTAAAGCTATTGTGATCTTACCTATATTCAAACTCGGAATCGACCCGGATGTATGTTAGCCGTCACGGAAGCTGTTAAATATGTAGGCTTGATAAGATTTTCTGTAGTACAATGAAGAATTGTCATTTGTTGCAATTTTGATTGTTCGTACCATAATTTTAGTATATTCTTCAGAAATTCTTGCAGTTTAAAACTTTTAAATTGATACAATCTAAGAGCTATCCTTGTAGAAGGAAGAAATGGAAAATGTCGCGTAACGAAATAACAATCTCTATGATTTTTATATTCTGTCTCATTGTCCTGAAGGAATTTACTTTCTTTCATATTTTCGCTAAATTAGTCTTCTTCTTGAATAGTGGGGTATTTGATTTTATAACTGTAATAATTTCTATAGACGGCTCTATTTTGTAGTAAATTAACTGTTCAATTAATCTATGGCTCAGCTGTGAGGGCTGTGACACGTCCCTAACAATCAGTGGATCCTTTGTTAATATCGGAAATGTTAGTTGTCCCCTAAAGGTCCATGAGGGTGTACAATTTATTTACAGACCGTAAAGCGTCTGGGGAATAATTATGATCGCAACCGAACACATTGCCTTCAAGTTATTATGTTCAGACATAATTGCACCCTTGGCTATAACTTGTTCATCTCATGTGTGTTTACAAGGATATTTCAATACTAAATTCTGATTTTTAATTTAGTGAGACCTATTTAGTTTAATTATAATTATAGAACAGATGATTTGCATTCAATTTATTGTAACATTTCTAGAATAGTCCATAGTTTGTATTGATATTATACACAAATTTATAATCTTATTGCAGACTTGAACCTAAAGGGAAGGTCCAGTTGTTTCATTTCTGCTTTGCTGGGAACTGTACTGCTGGAAAGCTAGGCACCTCTGTAGCTGTTGTTTCAGCCGCCGAACTGTTCCGGTTTGAAGGGCGCTGTAGCTAGTGAAATTACTAGGGTAAAGACAACTTATGTCTTAAGACGAAGAGCATGATATAATACTGGATATATCATATTAACTAGCATACCATGTTAAACGCTCACTCTTGTCTATTCATCGAATTAAATACTTCAAGGCTATTTCTTTCTACTTCTTAAAGTGCCTGTCCAACTAGTGAAGATTGTCGGTCAGTGTGGTACAGTCCTTTCTGTCTTTGGTTCAGTGGAATAATTCGGACGCCCCAGATATACCAGTCTATTCCCTGATATTTCTTTTCTTTCTACAGAGGCTAGTTATCATATATTACTGTATTCTGTAAACTCTGTAAATAGAGTCAAGGTCTTCCTTCTATCAGCCAAATTTGAAATTGGTTACAGTCAGCTTATTACTGATCCAGTCTCATGTTGTGTTGTATTATTGAAAAATAATTACTTGGTCATTATTTGCGTTACCTTTAGCAATACCGTATATATTTAGTATTCGTCTTATACATTGTTATTTGGCTAAATAAACTATACCATTCCGTTCAACTGCTCGCAGTGGGAACAGTTTCCGGTAGTGTTATCGGCATTATGCGATAAGGATGCTCCACACGTTAACTACAAATGAAGGCTACCACAGCTTTACTTTCAACTGTAAGGAAACTTCTAAGTATCACAAACAGCAGTTTGTTTTGTGAAGTGATTAATGGGAGTGGATCTCTTCCGATTTCCTTTACATTAAAACTTACACACTTGGGAAACTTGGAATCGTTTAGACCTAATTTGTGTTTTCTATCTTCTTCTGTTGCGTGTTCAAGGTAAATTTATTGTGTAGTTTAAAGAAGAAAGAGGGAAGGATATTTTGGAAGACAACAGATCACATTAATAGTCTGTATTCATTTCTAATGTCTTCCGAATCATTATAGGTTTCAAGTTGAGTTAAATTTCATCATAACATTTAAGTAAAAGTAATTTTGTTAACAACTCCAACAAAACAAATTTTTCATGTTTGATAAATTAAGAATAGATTGTAAAGATCTAAAATCTGATTTTATTTGAATAAAGAAATAAGATCTTGTGAAGACAACATATAATACTGTTAAATTTACGTAGATATAGATATTATTCTTCACAGATTATAAATAAAATAAATGCGTCATTCATTATATTAAAGATTTAATAATCTCTTCGCTAATCAGGGTTAAGGGTACACCAAGAGTTCAAAACCACCTTTAACAAGTTTGCAAAGTTTAAATTTTAACAATAAGTAAGTTTATTTGGCGACTGAAAGTTTGGATAAGGTAATTTGTATTTAATTCAGACCCTGGTTGTTTCATAACAAAATGGCGTATAAATTTTTAAAACATTTGATTTATAACTACAACAAATAGAGACTCTAAATTGTCAATGATATCCCTTTTTAGCAAGAATATGTGAAGAACTTGTCTTCATCTGTGTATCCTGAAAGTGTTAAATTGTTTTTCTAGATGCTGGAAACTGCTGATCTTTCAGCCGATTCCTCTCTTTTTTTCGCTTACCAATACACGTTTGCGCTAAGCTCGCGTATTTTCCTTTGTTCCGTTCTTGTCACATCATTAGATTTATTTTTTGTGCCATTTGGGTTTCAGGTTTGTCTTGTTTTGTTGTTTTTTGGATTTCATTGTATAATACATTAAAAACTTCATGTTAGGAAAATAGTTCTAAAATTCTATATAATAAAGAGTTAGTTGGACAGAAGGAGTTATCATAGAAGACAGTGAAGAACATACATGTCAGAGGTTCCTTTAAAGTAATATAGGTTCAAGAGAAAAAGGTAGAGACACACCTGTGCTGGTACGGCCGTGTTATGCGAAGACCAACAACGCGGGTTAGGGTAGCGCTTCTCGAAACTAAAAAAAGAGGCCCTGGGACACGCTCGACTACTTACTTAGTCGACGATAATCAATAAAGATCTAAAGAGTAACAAATTGACAGAAGCTGTGATACATAATAGAGATAGATTTAGAATAATGACTAGAAAAGCCGACCTCAAGGATAGATGGGACAAGGTCTAGCAAGAAGAAAAAAAAAGTGGTTTAGTCAAAGAAATGATATTTCCGTAATATTTTAGTTATCGCGCCTAAAATAAAGAACGGAGACGCTAAAGCAAACAAAATTTAGCTTAGAAGTAAAAGCGTGCTTTAAAATCGCTTTAAAAAAAAAATCCAGTTAGTGTACTATTCGTGACCCGGTCTGATCTAAATGAACAAAAGGGGGGTGAGGTACGAGGACAGGATTCCGTTGGAAATAGAGCAAAGAGGGAACAAAGTCATAACTCGACTGCAATTGGCGGGCGCGCCTGCAGGCGTCGCTGCTTCAAAAGCGGTTGGTGAAAGCTTCGCTTCGTATTGTAATATTTTCACAGTGTCATTGGCAAAGGAATCCGATTTTTTTTTAATACACTAAAGTATTTTTTTATCTTACAGAGCAACTTAGAAAGATACTGCAAGAATTTGAATTTTTTTATAGGTATTTTTAATATAAACGAGACGATCAATGCAGCGATCCTTACAGTCAATAAGAATTTTACTGAATTTTTACTGGTGGGTAGGTCTCTTGTTGGTGGTGGATCTTTATTGCCGGAAACCATCTAGGTAGGTGCTACCGCAGCGCCTGTTGCAGCTGACAAACAGCAGTGTGCAAACATTAGTGTTCTGGTTTGAATGGCTCTAACTCGTGTAATTACTAGGGTAACGAGACTCAATATTGTGATATGTGTTCGATCCTAACTATCGCCACGTTGGTATGGGCAAGCGTGACTCTTACCATCAGATGAACATCCCGCTTACTCCGAGTATTTTCGTTGTAATAGTTAATTCGCTATTTTCACGTAATCGGGTCAAAGCTTTCATTTAGATAATAAATTATTATAATTAATATTTGAGAAATCAAATCAAAAGCTTCATTGTAGGACAGAATATTGCCACACATATGTATTACAGTGAAATGAAAATTCTATTTGAATGTTAAGCTGATTGTAGATAAAAAAAATCGTTATGAAATAGATAGCTTAACAGCAAACTACTTTAAATCATAGTCAGTTAATCATTCAATCATCAGCCGATGGATGGCCACTATTTTGACATAGGTCTCATTCAAAGATCTCCACACCGATCGGTTTTACGCTGCCCGAATCCAGAGGCTTCCCGCGACCGTACACAGTCAGTATGGCTTCCGGTACCTCTGGGCACTAGGGGATCATTTCCTACTACGCTGGCAAAGTGCGGGTGGTGGAAGCCAGAGCTTCGTTTGTTGATTAGCATGGTGCAGGTCGGGTGGGATAGAGTCCCGTGGGTTGTTGTGCGGGAACCCCTTACACCCCATGTAGACGTTACTGCTAACTATATTTTAATAAAAACTATATATTAATAAAATTCAAATGTATTAAAATAGTATAAATTTCATGTTTAGTAAATCAATGGGCGGCCAAATGCTTCAATTGTGCAAACAGGGTCTGTTGAAGACAGGAGTTGGAATTTGGAAAATATGGCACTTTAATAAAAATATATTCCGATTCACAAAGCAAAAGTTGATTCCGACCCTTGTTATTGGGAGCCGGAGCTGCGCTGAGACGGAAGTGAGGAAGCGGGAAGTTCGTTAATTAGGCAAATGAAATGCGCAGGCTTTCGTCTTATTACATCATATCATACACTACGCGAAATGTTATATAGTTTATTTCAAATATCTTAAATTGCTTCATTCCTATAACTTCTCAGAGCACAACTATCATGTTATACCGAAAACAGGAATTTTTTAGTTTTTCGCATTTCCTGTGTGTTGGTACATATAATTTTTTATACCGCAGTTCAAGATTGATGAGTGTATTCTTGTGCCCTTAAATGTGCAATAACTAAATTCCATTATTATCTATTTATTTCATAATAATCTTGCTCAATAATATTTAGAACACAGTAATCTTCGGGTAACTAAACATATGGTCCACGATCCTAACCTAACCGTTCTTCCAATCCCCCCTACAGGTTCCCGTCTTGTCGTGGCGGTGGGGCTTAGTAGCCGTGGCTTGGTCCCCCACGGTGAAGCCAAAGGGAACCTACCCCCGGCCGCCCCGAGACTAGGGCCGGCCCGAAGCGGCCGTTCCAGGTTAGAGCTCCGGGGCTTTGCGAGCTCACCACGGAGGCGTGCCGGTGGGCTGCACGGGCAGGTTTATACTGCACTTTGCAGCCGAGCTTGAGTCGCGGAGGGTATTGCGATTCGCCGCTCTCTCTCTACCCTCCGTGACTAAGCGTTGCCGCACCGCTGATGCGACGGCGGTGGGGCCGTGGAGGAAGGAGTGTCGGTATTGCGTTCCGCCGCTCTCACTATCCTCCGCGGCCGTATAATGGTTGGCAGCGGAATCCAAGATCAGATCCGCCGCAGGGAGTCGACAGACTTCTCTCTTGGCTCCCATGACCTCTGGATGACGGATTCGAGGGAATCCGTTGGCTAGGTGACTATAAGCGGCCAAGAGGAGGGGCGCTGTATGATCCAGCGTGCCCTTACCGAAGTGGAAAGAGGGTGGGGGTTTGTCGCGCCAATGTGAGGCTGCATGATGCAGTCGGCGCTGGCGGGGTTGCGGAGGCTCTGCCCCCAAACAAAAAAAAAGAACCATTCTCGCGTAATCTGGTCGATTAAAATTCCGTTAGAGAAAAATATGTTTAGCACGCAACAAAATCTCTTTAAGGATTAAGGCAATGACAAAGCTCCGCTGAAGCAAAATGTCTATTTAATTGGTTTCTCTTTACATCGCAGTGAACGCGGCCCTCTCACCCCCCCCCCATCCACGTCCGCGTCCGCGTCCGCGACATTGTCGGGGACATTATTATTAAAAAGGGCATTGTGGGGGCCAGCTCCGCAGTTCTGTACAATTGCTTTTGTCCCACAAACAATGATATTAATGCAATAAATTGCTTCGCCCATTACAATTTGTGTCATTGTTATTTCCTTTGCTAAAATATCATAATCGTAAATAGTCAAATCCAAAAAGGAGTCGACAAGTGTTCAGACTGTTGCCGATTTTAATGTGTTTAATCAATATATTTATTTATGGCAGCATCTGGATGTGTTTAGCTGGAAAAGTATTTATTTAGGAGGGGATCACAGTTATGGTTTATGTAGTGTGGATGTATCAAATTTAAATCTCATTGTGTGTTTTTCATTCCCTTCCTTGCCGCGTGTTCATTTAACAAAATAAGGATGAGAAAAACCAAATCCTGACCACAAACGTCTGGCTCAACTTGGTAAGTGGTAGGTGCCGGGCTTGGCGCCTTCGCCGCCCCGCCCTTGCACCCTCCTACGGTAAAACGAATTGCATTCAGATTTTCCAAAGTTTCTGTCGATGATGTGTAATAAATTTGTTTTGATTATAATCACGCTAAAAAGCACACTTGGATATGCACCCGTCGGCATCTAACGGTGGCCGGACGTACGAGTAAACGATTGAACGCTTGGCGTTGTCCATGTAGACCAGGCACGGTTCGAAAGTAACGGATACAGGAGGCGGGAGCGGCGTCTGTCGCATGGGAGTCGGTGTTGAGTTGTTGTATGGTCATTGAGCATAACGAACATTAGATTGTGTGTAGGGCGGCGCGCGAGACGCTCTTCCGCATGAGACCCTCTCGAGCGCCGCCCCATCCTACCTTCTCTCCTCTCTCCTCTAACCCTCCCCCCGCCAACGCCCCCCCCCACGCCCCGCCGTCCACCTCGCCCCCCACAGCAGCGTCTGTCCGGAGCGCGTGCCGGCGGGGCCGCCGCTGTTTAGAACATTGTACTGACTGCGCCCTTTCTCTCTGTTTATGTTGACATCGTCTAACCCAATAGGACGAGAAGAATCAACTACTTATAACCAATATATGGCTGTCATTGGTAAGTGTGATTAAAAAACAAAACCTAAATTAACTCGATAAAATTTCTATCGTTCCTTTCTTTACATTTTACTTTTGTTATTTTTCTCTTTTAGTTATGTTGTTATTTTGTTTTCGAATCGATCGTTTGACTCTTCTATGCGTTGAATCTGTCCTTAATTTCTCTTCCGCTGTATCTATCTTATCTATGAAATTTGCATTGCATTGTGGAGTATGCGGCAGTTTTGACATATCACTGTTGTCTGTTGACAGTTGTTAGTGAGTTTTACTCGGTGCCCTTGTCATGAGAACTACGACCTACAACCATGCAAAGTAGAATAGTCCAGTAGTCCCTGTCATGCAACCCATCGTTTGAAGTTATCATAATTTAGATTTATAGCATCAGTTGAGTTTCGTTTGTGATCATCCGTTTCAATTTATTTTTCGTACAGTTGAAACTTTATTGTTTCAAATCGAGGCGCGTGGGCTGGACCCATGAATATTTCAACAGCAGTCGGCATCGCGAGAACTTTTAATTTAATACATATTAATGATGATAATAAGAAAGTGCCGTAAACAATATATATATTATATTTAACGAATGATATATCAGCTGTGTTTATTTGGAATGCATTAGAAGAAATCTATATATCCAATATTAGACGTATGCTGGTCGATGATGGTAATGTTACAAGAACAGATATCGTAAAAGGTAGTTATGATATATATCGATTGCTTAAATTATAACTTAATAACAATAGTAAGTGTAAGAAATAAAGTTTGATGTACTGTTGTAGATGTCCGCGATGCAACTGCCGTGTAGGCCACAATGCATTAACAATATGTACTAATGGTTGACCATAACATATATAAAAACAGTTAAAAAAATATATATATTATAAAATAAATTAATATATCTGTTGTGCCTTTTTTTAATAATGGCAGTTTAAAAGGGAATCTTAAATTTATGTGAAGCGGGTAAAATTAGGTTGGATGAGTTCTTGTGTCAATTGAAAGTAACATATTGGTGGGAGATTGTGTGTCCGTTTGTCGAGATGAATCTTGCACATGTATGTTTGACGAATCAAAAATATAAATTTTCACTGTACACTGGTTGTGCACATCCCGGTACACCCGCTGCGATTTTTTTTTTGTTTTTTTTTTGGCTACAATCTAATTGTAGTTTTTAAATGATATTGCATGGCCATGGAATGAATTTATCGTTATATTAATACGAAACAACTAAAGTCAATCTAAACCGATTTTGTATTGTATTAAGTTGAACACAACGAAGTTATCGAATGTGAACATGTTTAAGTTTCAATAATAACCAAATAAACTAACACCTTTTTTATTTAATGAGTTCTTTAGAGTTATTTTCGTTATTTCAGTGAGTTTGATATAATTAATATAATTAAAATATAACATAAATGATGCTTAGTTAACATACTTTTACTGTTGACGATGTTCACTACATTATCCTTCTTCATTTTAACTTTATCCTTCTATTCAATTCAACAATACAGGTATGTTAGTGAGCGTTTAAAAAAAAAACAAAAAAACTAACATAATTTAGCATTTACCAAAATGGCAGCTTAGTATACTTATCGAACTTGTAGCAACCCCTTGAAGTCCCGGTTATGTTTTTTGAGGAAAAATCTTGGAAAGCGGTCAAAGTAAACTTGTTATGCCCTAATCGATTAAGTTACCCATGTAAATACTTTGAATGTGTCGTAAGTAGTCACGTTTGGGATAGTTGCACGGTGTGTGATGCATGATCATTATTTATACATGTCGGTTTGTATGCTAACGCTTGATTTGATGTTAATGCAATATCCTTTTTTTTTCTCCTACGTCTTTAACATTTCCGCTTTTAACTTGTTAATACGGTTATCTTTAGGTTAGTATGTCATTATCTATTTAGTCTACCGTATTAGCAAATTATTTGTGAATTTTTTAGTTTTTTTTTTTTTTCGATTTAAACTCATGTAATATTCAGTTCAATCTGTACTATCTAATTTATCACATTTCAGTGAGTTTTTTTTTTTTTTTGATTTACAAAGTTCAAACATAGGAGCTATTAAGTTCGCATCGGATCGGCAATTTGAATAACAAATAGCACCATTGTTTTAATAAGCTTAACCCTTAGAATGATTTAAACTCGATTAATCTGATTCAATAAGGGCGGCTGGCGGGGTGGCTTTGTCGGGGCGTGTATACACGTAGCCCGGTTATTGCTTCCAAGTTGTTAAGATAAACTTTTGTAATATGAGTGGAGGGTCCAAAGTTATCGGAGAGCTTCAAGTCAGCTTTGTCACGGGTCTATCTAAACAGCGAAGTCAGTTATTGTCTGTAGTCGTGTTGGAGTTCGAAGGCCGGTCTGATGCGTACTGGAAGTTCGTAAACAATTTTGAAACTTGAATGCTTTAAAGTCAATTCTCGTTTAACAATCAAAGATATTATAATCACATTAATGTGCCATTTTGTGATAATTCCTCCAGCTTCTATAATAACATTGAACCTGATGTATTTAGTGCAAGACTTAACCTGTTATATATGTATTGAATATACTACAGGTATTTTTACATTCTCATATTGTTATAATAATCCCTATTAAATACAATCTAAGTTAACTAAAGAGCTACTCAAAGATTTCAAAATTGTCCGGACGAGCTTTGTTTGTGTATATATTTCAATTAACGCGAACGATACTGCAAATCCAATTCTCACTGATCCTCCAATTACATTTTCTGTAGAGCAACGATAATATACACGTATGAGATAGCGTTCATCTAAAGTATACGCAATTTACAGTGAATTGGTTTTGGATTATTCGTTATTAATTGCTTTCCAACTCGCCCGCGGATAACATCGGACGGAAGCGGCAATCATTGTTTCATCACTGATAAAATGTAACACGGATGTAGTAAATATATAGCTGATGAATGAAGCCAGTGCGGACTGTCCTCTGTTATCAGTGAGCGTTAGAAAGTGATTAAGCGTTTATGTATTTGATTGTAACGTTAACGTGTCGCAGGAGTGGAACGACTACAACTTGAGGTGGAACGACAGCGAGTACGGAGGTGTCAAGGACCTTCGCATCACACCGAACAAGCTATGGAAACCAGACGTTTTGATGTATAACAGGTAAGAGTAATAGCATACGGAGTGTGTGATCCATTTTGAACAAAATTCTGAATAATTTATACAAGTCTACAATCATTTGTGGAAGCTTTCACACGAGAGTAGTAAAACCGATTTATCTATACGGATTCGATTGCTTTTACATAATTAATAAGAATTTTTAGTGATTAAAGATATCTGTTATCAATCTCTAATATCATCACAGTTATTAATATATAATTTAGTTATTCAATAATTTCGTAAATGTTGCAAATTTGGTAAATTCCCACTCGTTTCCTCCTTTAATGTTGAAGGCTGACGAAACGTATTTTTACTGAAAGTTAAATAACTTAATCCCGTTTTGAATTGTATTTTTTTTTGATAAAAATGGAAAAAATGAATGCACAGTGTTTTGAACAAGTGCTGGTGCAAGTGTTTTTTTTTAAAAGTCAAATTGGCCATACGTTTGTATTATACAGCGGTCCGGCGTATTCATTGTGAACTATCCATTATGATAGTGGAGTTGAAACATAAGCGGGGAGGACGTTCGTGTATTGAATTAAACATTGTACGGTATTTTATAAAAAATAATTTATATGTATAAAAAATTTAACGAACTTGTTAAGCATATGTTGTTATAAAAAAAAAGTGACTTTTTGATGTTATGGATGTTTCATTGTAAGAGTTTTCGTAATTGATTTATTATAAGGATGTTTGTTTGTGGTCGTATAATGTATTTAATATACAACTTTTTTTAATTCAGCTTTATTTGAAGAGCATTGTTAGTCTATTGCTATAGCTATTATAGAGATTCTGATGAAGAGTTATTAGTTTTTCTGGGTGTAAAAAGAATGGAAGAAAAGATTGATGAGACAGGAATATCCTAAAATATAAACTATGCCCACACAGTGTAGGGTAGTTAGATAGTAAGTAAACCCAATGTATTCTTTAAGAGTATAAGGAATCTTTAGATTCAGGAGACACGAGATAGGTGCTGGAAAGCAGTTATGTTCATTTGAAAATGTCGATAATAGAGAATCACTTATGTTCGTTTTTTGTTGTTAAAGAATTGCTGTTAATAAAATTTGAGATCCAAGGAAGGAAAATATAAAAAGGAAAAAGGTAACAGCGTGCTCCATTCATCATCAGCCGACAGGATGTCCACTGCTGGATATAGGCCTCTCCCAAAGATCTCCACATCGATGCACGCTCTTATAGAATGGAGGCTTAAAGTCCTGACAACCGGAGCATAAAGTAAAATATTTAAAACAAAAAAAAAAGGTATTTAAAGTGTATTCATTTATAATACAGATTAAAAATGTTTTAAAACAAACCGGTATGTATAGTCTGTACGAATTGTTATATCAGTTTATAATCTGTTTACGTCAGGTTTATCGCGCGGATTTATTCGTACAGATTGCGCTGGCTGGCTGCTGAATGGCATCGCGGACCTGGGCTGCAGATAGCGTGTTATGGGGAAAATTCCGCTTTAATGACCTCATTTGTACGCCGTTATAAAGCTATGAATATTGATTGAACAGTACACGAGTTTCATCGTCTATTCGCTATCGTAATATTATTTTAGTACAACGAATGCGACGCACAGATATTTTGCTGCTCTACGTATGTTTATAATATGTCGGAGTATACTTTCCGAAGACCATAGACTATAGTTTTCAATAGCTACAGCTTTATTCGAATGAAGCCGTTTAGCTGCAATAAGAAAAGTTGCGGTGAGATCTGTTACTAGTCAAACTAAGGTCCACTTAAAAACCCTCAATTTGACAAGACTTAAAAATTAGGCCCATCGGCTTTATAAAAAGGCCCAAAGTCACCCAAAGGGCAATAGAGAGGGTTATGCTAGGAGTTTCTCTGCGCGATCGAATCAGAGATGTGGAGATCCGCAGAAGAACTAAGGTCACCGATATAGCCCAAAAAATTGATAGATTTAAGTGACTGTGGCCAGGACACATTGCTTGAAGAATAGGCAACCGATGGGGTAGTAAGGTCATCGAGTAGCACCTGCGTACTGGTAGACGTAGTGTTCGGACGCCTCCGACAAGGTGGACCGGTGATCTGATGAGAATCGCGGGTAACCACTGGATGGAAGCAACGCGGACCGATCGATATGGAGATCTTTTTTGATCAGACCTACGTCCAACAGTAGACGTCAATCGGCTGATGATAATGATAAAAAATTAGATTAAAAAAAAAATCACTATTTTAAAAGCACCATAAAACTGGATGCCCGGTTCACACAATTTCATTTAAGCACCCGTACCATGTGATGAGGTAACAACATTAAACTGTCGCTATTTACGGGCCACGTATCGCGTTGATAAGCGTCGTTTTAAAGTGGCGATTTAGGGGTACAGGTATTAAGTTCGTATACCTGGCCGACAGCCAGGCCTTCGCGCAGTGATAACACGCGATAATGGTCTCCGGCGTTTGTGTACGGATCCTTTACACCGGTCGCAGGATTTACACGGTTCCTGTTGAATAGTGAACTGAAATTTTTATAGCTTCATCCTTTGATTTAGACGCAGGTAATATTCCCACCCCTGCGAACGTGGCCTCTGTCATCTTCAATGTATGTATGAGATTTTATTGGGTACAAGAGTTTTATGTTTGATCCCTTTGCCGATCGTGTTTAATAATTTATTGAGGGTAGATCGATGTCTGCAACTTCGTTTCTTATTGCTTTTACTGCAGTTTACTGCTATTTCAATCTTTATTATAATATCATCATCATCAGCCGATAGACGTCCACTGCTGGACATAGGTCTCCCCCAAAAATCTCCACAACGATCTTTTCTGCGCTGCAGTCAACAAAGCTTCCGGTGTTAGAGCTGCAGGGTTTCATACATGGGGATTTGAAAAAGATCATCATCATCATGAGGTGTCTAAACTATAGTTAGACGGTAAATTGACAATAGTAATTTGGTCTTCAACAATAATTTCATTTTATCATCCCCCGTGTTTTTTTTTTATACGATGAGACAAGCAAAACTATCACCCGATGTTAAGGATATTTAGGATGATATACATTGCACCATATTACGCTAGTCACCTGCGACATAAGATATTAAATCTCATTACCCCAGTAATTTCAGTATCTACAGCGCCCTTCAAACCGGAACACACTTTGCACACCAAGGTTTGTGGTCTGCAATAGGCGCTGCGGTGGTACCTGTTTAGACGGTCTCTAGTAATAGACTTTTATTTTTGGGGAGTAATCTTCTAAAGATACTTTATTTCTGGAGGGAAGTTTATGTTTATGTCAGAGTTATGCGAGATTATTAGTCAGTAAAAACTCCTCGATGGACAGCGTCGGTGCATTCGGTGAGGCTCCTCTTATGAACGCAGCGAAGTCCCTCTTACACTTTGTGTTACACCTTTCTGAGGAGGAGCCTAACCCCCTTAGGCATCATCGCTGAGCCATACACTGTCCCACACAGGTTCGCTTGTTGAGCGATAAGGGCCTCTACCCTCAAGACCCGCAAAACTCCTAGACCCTTTTAGTCGCCTTCTATGACAGGCAGGGCTTATCTTAGTCCTATTCTTACTAGCCGGAGACTATAGGGCTGTAACGATAGAGACCTACCACCAGTAAACTGTTTTTATTAAGCTTTTAAATATTCTGTTAAATTGTTTACCCTTGCCCAGTAGATTTAAGTGATTGGTGTAATTATGAGGTGGGCGTTTCGGCGGCAGCGTGCGTTGGGCGTGGGCATGCCTTCCACTGAGCATTCCGCAGCGCCATGCATCATCTCCGACTCTGACAAATTCAATTAACTCCAGTCCATTAGCGTATCAAACACGTCAACAAGTTGCCTCTCGCATCACACCCACACGGTCGAATGGGGTTAATATTGATTAATCTGTTCACCCCAAAATATTGCGACTCATAGCTTAATAAACTTAATGGCGCAATTGGACATTGATCACATATTAATATTTATATGTATTTGTGACATTTCCACCTATGTAGAGACGCGAGGCTTGTAGACTTGAAATTTGGTAGTAATGTCTAAGTCAGCTAAGAGCGGATTTTATAAAATTCCTACCCCAAGTCAGTTGCGGGGGTAAAGCGGGCGGAGAACCGCTAGTATATTAATACGCTTAACTTACTTGTCTCATATATGTACACTGCATAGAGGCGTCAGGTACAAGATGGTTAAGTGTATATCATCTTAACTAGCGCTACATTGTCATAGGCATCACTTACTATCAGGTGAACATTTCGCTCATCTTGTTGCTTTCAAGAATAACGAAGAGATCTATATACAAGAATCTTACGATACTGTCTTTATAAGATAAGCCTGCCAATAACAAAGTGGTGCTATTTAAGATGATGTACACATCACCTAGTTGTGCCTTAAGACATAAGATGTTGTCTCGTTATCAGTCATTTCACTAGCTACAGAGTCCTTTAAACCGGAACTCGGTAATGTTCGTACGCTACTGTTTGGCGGCAGTAATAGGCGCTGCTGGTAGCTATGTTTCCGGCGTTTTACAATTAATAAAACCCGGAGCGGGTGGCGAGTCCTTTTAAGAGAATTTCAATTTGAATAAAACCTCTTTAGTGCCGCGATCATATTTTTAAACGGCGCGATGTGATGGAGATGCGGTCTCCAGCGGCCGAGCTGGAGCCTCGCCAACCTCCCCGATGTCTTTTAAGAATACGTAAAGTGAATTATCGTCGATTTGCGAACGTGCTGTGTAAAGTTGGCGACGTGATATACGGCGTTGTTTATGCGCCGATACGGAGCTTACTCATACAGCCGCCATGACGATCGTAAACAGGAAGTTCATAAAGAAAAAGCATTTGTTTACTTTTCAACGAGGCAACGGGGAGACGTTCATTTGATGGTAAGTAATACGACCGCTCAAAAATGGCGCTAGTTGGGATGATATACTACACTACATTGTGCTCGTCAACACTACTATTTGTCGGCTGCAATAAGGGCTGCGGAAACCCTGACGGTTTCCGGTAACGGAGACATACCACCAGAGGTAATTTCGTACCAATAATCAAACTGTTTACAGACTATACACACACTACTAAATCCCCTAGCTGACCTTTTCTTAAAGTTAGGGTTTTAGAGATAAGTCATAACCTAAGTTATTCTAGTTTAATTAGTATTAGTTTAAGATGAGCTTGTTCTCTTGACCTGTTAGTTTAGACCTTCACCTATTTAAGACCGGGCTGGTCATGGCCATTGGCCAATGGAGATAGTCGCGAATATTGCTACGTATGTTAATATATTCTTCAATCGACAAAGGCTATACCAGGCTTCCATTTCACGTGGTGTTAAGCAACAATGAAGCTGATGATGGTGAGGCATGCCGATCTCTTGCCAATGCCCTTAAACTTGGTTTATACCCTATATCCTAAATAAATAGTATAAATGTTTGAACTTAGACTTCAAGGGGTGTAAGGGTTCCATCACGATAACTTAAGGGATCCAAGCCTACCTCACCTGCAAATCTCTACCCGATCGATGTAGCAATCTTGGGAGAGGCCTATGTCCAGTAGTAAACGTCTTACAGCTGATGATGATGAATGTTGGAATGATCACCAGTTGAACAAATAATGGTTAAGATTTTACTCACAGCTTCCAACCAATAAGCAGTCAAATATAATACAACCCTTGTATATATTTAACACCAACGACCCTCGCTGTTCTGTAGCTAACACCCGAATGACTGTATAGAACCCGCGAACAACACGCCGGTCGGTCGTTCAGTGTTGCCATATTCGTAGTGTTGCCAACTTATATTTAAAAAAAAAACTAATGTTAGCGATGTTAAATTAAATATATTTTTATTATTTTTGGTAGAGTTAACACGAACAAAAAAAAACAATTATGAAATATTAATAATAACAAACTAAAAAAAAAGGTATAGAGTTTAAACTCTATTATCATTAAAAAATTGTTGGTGGTCTTTGATGCCGGAAACCGTGTAGATAGGTACCACCGCAGCTCCTGCTGCATCCGTCAAAAATTACTGTTCAAACCTTACTGTGTTCCAGTTTGAAGAGCGTTGCAGCTGGTGATATTACTGGGGTAACGAGACTAGACATCTTATGTCTTAAGTCGACGGGCGTGTAGTGTGGTGTAGTCTATAACAGCCTAACCAGCGTCACGTTGTAAGCAGGCGTATTATTTACCATCAGGTGAATGTTTCGCTCGCCCGACACATAGTACTGATCCGGTTTGAAGGGCGCTGATGCTAGTGTAATTACTACGATATCAAGACAACAACTTTTGTCTCAATGCGACGAGTGTAATGTAGTGTTACGTATACCATTCTAATTACCGCCGCGTTGTTGTGGTAAGGCGTATCACTTACCATCAGGTGAACGTGCCGCTCGTCAATACAAAACTTTACAGTCGAAGAGTGTAACTGTTTTGTAATTGAGAAACCAGTGATTAATATTTTTTTTTAATCGTCTAAGTGACGAGACGACTCACTTACCTATAAAAATATGCACAGCGCCCTTTAAACCGGAACATAGTTTTTTTTTTGTTCTATGAAGTTTCAATACGAGAGAGACGAGTATTTATAGTATATGGGC
Source organism: Ornithoptera alexandrae (assembly GCA_029030555.1). NCBI lineage: Eukaryota > Metazoa > Arthropoda > Insecta > Lepidoptera > Papilionidae > Ornithoptera > Ornithoptera alexandrae. The sequence continues at coordinate 12,321,291 of JARDVY010000288.1, read as the reverse complement.
GACAGGATATGGTGACGTGTATAACGTGTAAACTGGCGCCACACTGTCTTACCAGTCACTTAATATCGAGTGAACGTCTTGCCCGTCTTTTGGCTTCATATAATAAAAAAATCTCTATACAGAAGTGTGGTAGTGGTGCTAGTTAGAATATACACTGCACCACATTGAGCTCGTCGCCTTGAGCGCTAATTTCACTAGCCACGGCGCATTTCAAACCGGATCAATTTGGCACACTACTGTTTGAAAGAATAGGAGCTGCTGCAGAACCTTGAGGGTCTTCGATCAACGGAGACCTATACTTCCGTTGATATAAAATGAAATGGAGATTGGATGAGATTCACATCTCTACCATATTTTTCGGTTCTGCGTAACATGTGGTTGGTATCGATGCGGCTTGGCTGACGGACCGCCAGCGGACGGGGTGGTCAATTGGGTACACGTACACCCCTCATGAATACAACATTGAGCCGCGGCCGTGTACGACACGTTGGTTGCAGCGTACCCCTGCGCCGATTTCGTGCGACCCCTCTCAATTGTTAATGTCGTGGATTTCTTTCGTCGGAGGCGACGTTTTACGCGTCCCCCTGTCTCCTGCGGCGGCGCTCCTAAATAATTCAACATCCCTTATGTTTTACACGAAGCCCCCTTCCGCAGTACTACGCTACGTTCGAAACGCAAAGTCCTCCGTAGTCTGCAGATCCTACTACATTCCACCGCGGACATACACCGGCTATTTCTTTTAACGAAGCAACTAAAAAAAGTAGGACATTCATCCCTTATACGTACATACGATAATAACACGACGCCAGTTGGGATAACTACACTGTACTCATCTTAAAGACACAAGATATTAAGTTTATTATCTTCTCTGTAGTTGGACATAAGTTACTAGTAATTAAGTCTCATTACTCCAGTAATTTCGCTAACAACAACATCCCGCACTGCGGAATACACGACTGTCTAGCGGTAGAAATAGGGACTGCGATAATTAGACTTTCACTGGTAAAAGATAAATGTATCAACCCCTATATATATTTATTTATTGTCTTATATTACTGTCAATATAAAATGTGTGTTTTAATTGTTTTATACCATATTAAAATTGTTGATAAACTGTAAAAAATATTAATGTTTAGTAATGCAAAGCAATGTTGTCACAGGTGGAAAGGTAAGATGTTACGTTAATTTTAAGTGAAATTTATTCTCGTATATCAATATATCAGTATGGAGGTATATTTAATTTTTTTTTATAATAATGTTAAAGTATATCAAAGCCGGAAATGTTATGTATAGATAAATACCACAGGTTGTCGTTGTACCATCCTTATAGTGAATCCGCTACGTAAGCTCATCCTTCATTCTGTAATTCGATTGCATGTCTTAAAATCTGTACTTTAATAGTTTTTTGTTGTTAAGGATCACCCCCCCAGCAGCAGACGGACGTCGAGGATGGAGTAAAAGATTAAACGCCGGCCGTAAAGTTCGCTGGTCCATTAAAGGTCTCTCCTTTAACGGACCACTAAAAGTGGCGACCGGCGCGCATTAGTACAATACAATGTACAGTTTAGCACAATACGATCTAGATTCTAGATTGCTGTGCAGACGCTCCGCAGACGGAGCCGGCAGACAAACAGATAAATGTGGTATAAATGTGCTTGTATTTTCAGTTTACAGCGGCGATGGGGCGCGATTGTTGGCGAGGAATTCCAAGCGCGACTCTTTTTTTCGTAACCAACTATTCGCAGCCGCAAACGTGGCCCCGCTTTTCAGTGTCGTTTGTGCTACCGGAAGCGAACCTGAATATTTAAGCGGACGCGATGAATAAACTTTTCATTCGATTTATAAACGTTTAACGTATCTAGTTTTAGTATTAAATGGCACCCGCTTTCATATTAACAATAACCGCATGAACTATAACAAACGCGCCCATAATCTCTTCATTAACATCTAAACATTATATATAATATGATTATTGATATTTCTCACTTTACAGTGTATGTGACAACACAGTAGGAGATGCTGCGGACGATTGGTGCTTACAAAGTAACATTTGTCTGCGTTTTATTTAGAGATTATCTCCTACTCGGTGTTGCCACATGATAACGATCACGAATAAAATGGTATGCTTGCCGCTGATTTGAATTGCCACAGTCATCGTTTCGCTTTTCGGATTCAACAATTTTATTCAACTTAAATATCTTAAATCCAAAAAAAGATTCTACAATCTTATCGCAATCTGTAAAAGCAAAGGGATGAATTCTGTTGTCACCAATGGTAAATAGTGTCAATTCATAACTGAACATACGATTGCCAATAACCATTTGCCTGACGAAATTTACCTTTGGTCGCACAGTATAAACCGTCCCTGATAAAACCTGAGCACTATTAAAACATAATTAAACTCAAATAATATAAAACGCAATACATTATGTTTTCGCTCCGCTTTAATCACCGAATAAAATTTTCACTAACGCAGTCAAAAAATTAAAATATTGACTACATTACTAACCTCACTATATCTAGTATTATCACAAACTAGTTTCTCTAAAGTATCTGTTTCTTCTTTACTTTACTAGTTTAAATCAAATCGTTTAAAATGTTTAAACTTACGCTTAAATTTAACTTGTTTTAAATTTGAAGCCACAACCAGACTTGATTTTCAGAGTGTTCAATTATCGGGATTAGGAAACAATTCCATCGTTTGTAGGCTACTCTATTGATTAGGGAAAGCTTTCGAGAGTTTTATTTACGAGTTCATGGGGGTCGGTGCGGATTTATTTAATTCGTTGGAACGCCGTTCGCTAATTCTTCTCGAATGAAGGCCGAGGCTGTAAAGCTTTCATAAGAAAGTTTAATTAAATTCAAGGAATAAAATTGTAGCAAACAAAATGTAACAGTATCGATTTTAAAGGCTTTCTCGATGAAAATGTTTTCTTAATGTTTCCGTAGAGACTTAAGAATTGACTGATGCGGATCGATTTTAACTTAATCAGATCTTATATTTGCCGTATTTGCTATCTGAAATAATAAACTAGAATAAGTATGTGAATTATTTATATGCTGTTTCTATAAATACAATAGTATATACAGGTGAAAGATGTAGAACTACTCGCAACCTTGTAAATTTCAGATTTGTGATTGAGTTGTTGTTTTATCATAATCATAGATATGACGGTTTTCTCATTGGTATAGTGCTGACGAGGGTTTTGACGGGACGTACCAGACGAACGTGGTGGTCAGAAGCAACGGCAGTTGCCTATACGTGCCCCCGGGCATTTTCAAGAGCACATGCAAGATAGACATCACTTGGTTCCCCTTCGACGATCAACATTGTGACATGAAGTTCGGTAGTTGGACCTATGATGGCAATCAGGTAAAGCCCCTTGGTCAGATTCCACTTTCTATTCAAACTTACGCAATTCTCGAATCTTTACCAAGGCGCTTTTTAAATGAAACCAAACGACACCAACATTGTAGTAATTCTAGACAACAGAGGACTTTTGAAGTAAAATTCAAATACATTTGGCATCTTATTATAAAGTTTCTAATGAAAGCTATTTGTATAATTAGTTTGAGCTATAAAGATATTTTGAGAAGGTTTGCCTTTATTAACTAAGTGCCAAGATAACAGTGAATCTCGTAATGTGGGGAAAGTAGTAAATCAGGGTTGGGACACAAGGGAACCATGTGAGAAACCAGAAGGATAAAACTATCCCAAACGTTTTGTATGTACTATTTTGCATGGAGCAAATACCTTCACTCTTCTTTAGCACTACTTAACTGGAGCAAATAATCAAACGAAACAGCTTTTACAATTCTTTTTAGGTTTTTGTAGATTTAAATAAAAAGTGATTTATTTTCAAAATTCGTAAAGCCTAGACAAAAGAAAAATTTGATTTGATCTTATACCTGTTTTATTCAAAATCATCAATAGAATGGCACACATACAATATAACCATCTTGCTAAATTGACAAAGGAAGTTATATCTACATTATTACCTCATAATCATCAGCTTAATCCATTGACTGGCAACGCTGGATAGTCTATTGAAATGGTCACAATTACTCGAATTTACACTATAGTAAAACATTAAACATTAGGAAACGACGAACATTTTTAATGAATTCATTTGATACGTTTCCTAAATACTTCATATCCTTTGAACATGAGAGTATCTTCAAGAATAGGTAGTTAATCTAAGACTTAAAATAAAATGAAATAAAGTTATCAAACATCCAATTTTTCTTTATCTAGGCTTTACTTCTGTTTTTATTTTAAGTGTCAGAAGTGTCTGTGTTATATTTGTTGCTTATAGATATTATTCTACCATCGTTCTTATTTCGCCTTTGTTTAATAGTTCACTTTTATTGTTTCTAATGTTATAAATATATTTTTCTTTGACAACCAACAGTTCTACACCGATTTTTAAGGCAGTATTCATGAGTAACGTTGAATCATTTATTTGCGTAATTTTTCTGAAATAATTATCCTTTCTTGCATGATCTTCCTTCATTAATATTTTATATTGCTTTGTTACCGTCCTTGTATTATTATTATTATTCATATCGTCATATCTTTATTAGATAACATCATTAAGAACAGGTTATCGATTAGGGAGTCTTAACCCTCAGAATTGGGGAACCGACTTAAAGAAAGAGATACTTATTAGATAATTGTAGCAATTTTTTATTTACATGCTTATAAATCTATGCTACATTTCCATAATATTTTTTCCTTCACATTTAAAATTGCAATAGTATCCATGCTTATTCGTATAGTGAAAGATCCAGGTAATATATAAAAATTTGAATTCCTTAGAACTTAGCATGTATGTAAATGTAAAGGAGGTATCGGCCAAATTTATTTCAATTACAATATTTATAAGATGTAAATAATTTTTTATAAAATCTGACAGCTGGACCTGGTGCTTAAAGATGAGTCCGGCGGTGATCTATCCGATTTCATAACGAACGGAGAATGGTACTTAATAGGCAAGTACTTTTAGTTGTTACGCATATGTAATATCAGGACGAATAACTGTGCTTAAGCTTAAGCTAGTCCCTCGCCTGATGGTAAGTAATTTGTCCTGTTTATAACTAGCGAGAATAGTTAATATGCTTATACAGTACCGCGTTTCGGGCCATATAATATTTCACACTCTGTCTTGGCAAAAGAAATATATGTAGTGACAGTATTCCTAACCATCAGTAATTTACCACTGATAGCTACGATGACTAAATTATTTCGAATATTTACTTCCGATTACTTACTTTCTTTAGCTACAGAATTATTACAGGGATGCCTGGGAAAAAAAATACAATAACCTATGCTTGTTGCCCGGAGCCGTACGTCGATGTAACGTTTACCATCATGATTCGGAGGAGGACCTTGTACTACTTCTTCAATTTGATAGTACCTTGTGTGCTGATCTCATCTATGGCGCTCCTCGGCTTCACCCTGCCTCCGGACTCTGGAGAGAAACTAACTCTCGGTCAGTTATTTGCTATTATTTGAATACTTTATATATTCTCACAATTTTGATTCTTGAACGTTAAACATCGATTCAAAGACTGCTCAATAATCTACACCAGATACTAATTTAATCTAGGTAGATTAAAATTGTATCATGTAGATACACCAGTTGAATCGTTGTTTTTATATTTGTTAAGTTTATTTTTCTTAATTAATGTTTAAACCTAATGTCTTGTATCGATTCCAATAAATTTTAATTAATTGTTACAACTGGTACTATTTGTTATTTATTTCTATTATTTTAGTCCTAGGTTTACCTAGGACTGTACAAAATATTTACTTTACAAAATTTCATGTGTTTCTTTAAAACAGTAATTTTAAGATGTATATTGGATGCAAATATCGGTAAAGTTAAATATGTTATGACGTTAAAATTTAAATGTTGAAAACTCACTCGGTGATCGCATTTCCACTTTGCATATCAGCGGCTCTCGATCTTTTCATGGTAAATCGGAGCCATCCCTTCTCGAGGTTACTCTTTAATGGAAATGTGCTTTAGAATTTCAAATGGCGTATCTGACGCTCGCATAAATAAAACCGAGATGTAAAGGATAGGTTGCGTTATGCCAAAATGAATTGTAGAAGTTTTTATATCGGGGCATAAATTTAGAACATTGTTTGTGATTTATATTTAGACATTCTCGATATTTGTATTTTTTTAATCATTGATTTCACCATAAATTACTAAAAAAAAATATAACAAAGTCTAAATAAATTGTACATTTCACAAAGACAAAGTTACTATACTATTGTTGATAGTAATTTATAGATCAATTTGATTATAATCGATTCGGTAATCTTTATCGGTTGCTTGCTGCATGTGATCTCTGTTTCTATTTGTGTCGACAGGTGTAACGATTTTGTTATCGTTAACTGTTTTTCTCAACCTGGTAGCTGAAAAAATGCCCACAACGTCGGACGCCATTCCTCTTATAGGTACTTCATGAGATGTCACCAATGTATGTGCACGTTGTTTTCCATAGTTGTATAGGATTCCACAAGGAAGCAGTCTTGGTCCGTTTCTTTTTCGTGTATTTTTTTTTAACTGTTATGACCTTTGGTGTGCTAAATGATCTTTTTGAGAGTTCCCATTGATTTTCTACTCAAACGAGCAACGTGTTTGAAATATTTAGATTGTGCCTAGAGTATGTTCTCACTGTTTTTGTCTTTGTTAGCGCAAACCTTTGTCCTCCCTAAGCATTTGTGAAGCGTCGGTAAGTGATATGCTGTTTATTTATGTTTAATGATACATTAGTAGATAAAAAAAAGTCGCAACAGATCTCAAGAAACCTACCTGTAAACACGGAGAGTTGTGTTAGATGCCATCACGCTACGGTCTTTCATAATTCACTTACGTCGGGGTCTTTTTGCATCCAATAGGGTTAACACTGTGTTTGATTTCAGGAGTCACTATTCTTCTATCGCTGACGGTGTTCCTCAACTTGGTTGCCGAGACCCTGCCGCAGGTCTCCGACGCAATTCCCTTGTTAGGTACACTACCCACACCTGACCATATACCGATCCCACTGTATTCCTTTAATTTTTTTTTCAATCATACCTTCATTTACTTTCACCTTTTTAAAATTAATTTCTACTGTACTTGTATTTTCTTTTGTTTAATTTCATTTACGTATTATTTTAAAACATTACAAGGAGTAAATTAAGTATACTAACAAATTTTCGAGCTAAACAGTTTAAACTAAATATTTGAACTACAAAAATAACACATACCCTTACATCTTATGCTTATAATTACACTTTTCTAACATCATGAACAGACATTTTCCCGTTTCTATGAATCTTGGAATCGATTTCGTGACTCTGATTTCTATAAATTATCTCAGCGGGGGTTTCCGTCGTTTGATTAAGACAACACTAATAAGTTTGCCATTAGTTCTGCTCAAATATCTTAAAATATTTTTCAATACAAGCGACCACTTATGTGGCGGGCATGGCATGCAATTTCAAGTATTTAAATTTCACCACGAAATGTTTAATATTCGAGGAACCGCAAAGGTAAGTTCTCAATTTCTAGCACTTTTAATGTTTCGCATACATTTTCTTATATTTCTATGTAACACCATAGAACACGGAATCGATTCCATGGTGCAAAATATGTGTTATTTTTATTTTAAGTATTAATGCTTTTTATCTATTTCTAAGCCTTATTTATTGTCATTTTTGTAAAGCGGTGTCCTAGATACTTGGAGGGTGGGTGGTGTAATTATAACGTGGTTTTCTTTTTAATAAAGTTCAATATCGCGTAAATAAGGTAATAAATAAATATTGTTCATTTAAAATATATTATAGTATTTGCATGGTTACTCTGTTTTTTTTTGTTTATGTTTTTTCTCGTGCCCCCCGTTACCGACTCAGCACACAAACAGGAAGTGACATCTCTCGTATCTAAATATATCGTATCTTTAATAATTGGTACAGTAAAAGGACCGATAACCAGTTCATATGAACACATTGTTTTTCATAGAATGTTATGTTAATCTTTACAGGTGTAACAATTCTCCTGTCGCAAACAGTTTTCTCTCTATTGGTGGGACACGTCATCACAAAAACCTCAGAGGCGATCCCCCTAATAGGTGAGAAAGTCGCGTTTGCTGGAAACATCTAGACCTATATTAAAAAACAACCTATAAATAAAGCCGATGTTGTGAAAAGCCTCTCTAAAGCAATATAAATGAATGGCCCACGAGGGATATTATTTACGTTGAAAACTTGAAAAAATTGATTTTAATTGAAACAAAACTAAAAAATATTCCTCATGCCATTAATGAAAACAGATTTAAAGAATATTTAAATAGAATCCGGTTTCCGCTTGTATGAAATGAACTCGGACGAGAGCATAGATTATATTTTTGGACTTTTGAAATGCATTTTAAGGACTCTTGTCTTGGAGGTTCCTTTGCTTCGACAATTCTTCTAAGCTCTGTTTACACAAGACATAGAAGCATTGCACTCAGCGCTATTGAAGGCTAAACACATTTGCTCTGAAATGTAAATGTTTTTCAAAGTTATATTATTTATTGCCGTTCGATTCTTTAAACTCTTGTAATGTGTTAAAATTTTCTTTTTTTCCATGTTCAGCTCTCTGTCCCTTCGTATTCTTGTAACTGTGCCACTATTTGAGTTTCTTTGTCCATTTGTCGAGTGCGCTCTGAATATTTAAGCAAATTTACGCCTTCGCGGCGACATATTTTAAGCATGTTCAGTTAAATCAATTTAAATAGAGACTAAACGAAGTTCTTAAAGCACAACTCTCCTAATTTGATATCTGTTAAAAAGGTTTAATGCTATTTAGGACTGGTTTCGCTTTTAGATGTCTAAAACAATTTGTTAAAGTTAAACAGTGATAATAATCAACAAAGTGGATGCGGGTAGAGAGGGTCCAGTCTCCAAGTATCTCGCGAACATCGGATCTTGCTACTTTGCCTGGTCTGTCCATAAACACTTCAACGGTTTCAACATCAAATACAACCAACTAAATTGTCAAAGGAACGCTACTGATAATTAGTTTGTTGACGATTTTAGCGGTATGATGTTCCTTTGCCAATGTACAAACTGTCTCTTACAACTAAACATCACTTAATGGTTTTTACAATTTATTTCCGTTTACTTGAGATAAAGGTTGGAAGAGGTAATTTTTTAAACTGAAAACTTTTACTGATACAGTAAAATACATTAACAGTTAACGTGAAACAAAGTCACACGTTAAAACAGCTTTTGTTTGGACCAGCATGATTTAAGATCTACCTTAAATATGATATTTGATATTTATTGGGGTTCGCTGAATTTACCCTTTACACTTTGTAATTTGTCAAATATCGTATTTACGGTGAAATCGTTTTATTCTAATATTGTAAAACTAAAGCATGTTTATATAAATATGGTTGCATGATGTGGCGGCTTTTGGTGTTGTCTTAGTGACTAGTATGTTAAAAATATAAATAAAGTCGTTTTTAATCAAACACATTAATAATGCATATACATAATTTTCTCCTTAACAGACTTAGTTGATTTCGTTGCAAATCATCGTTTTGCAAAATTTATTTTTTTGGATACAAAATAATAGTTAGTTGTTTAACCGTATTATTTTAATCAAAGCAATTTTGTATCTTGGATCGGAATTATATAAATGTATGAGATATTTAACCGCGTGGGTACAGCGATTTGTTTTCGGTGACAGGGACTTACTTCAACTGCATCATGTTCATGGTGGCGTCATCCGTGGTACTGACGGTCGTCGTATTGAACTATCACCACAGGACGGCGGATATACACGAAATGCCTCAATGGGTAAGAAAAGCATTGAACCTATCTTTAATGGAAAAAGAAATTCACATTGCTGTTCCTGTGTCAGAAAGCAGTATTGAATCTTTCTTTCTAGGCTTCTCCTTACTATTGTTGATCAAGGCTTCATTTTTCTTATCCCATTATTTACATTATTTATCATACATTTGCTCAAACTTATATCTATGGTTTTACTAATATTATTTAATATCTACCATTACATATAATACTGTTGTTTACTATGTTAAAAATTTTTCGACAATACTTGATGCACTTGTTTCTAATTACTTCATTTTCTAGTATCTGTTTAAAATCATACTTTAAGTTTCTGTAAATGGGACACAGTTAACTAAGTTTTGAATATTACTATGTTTCGGTTTAAAGGGTTAACTAAAAGAATCTCTAACAAACATTCTCAGTTTTAGACGGACTTTTCTTTCTGTCTTCCTCTCTTCTTTCCTTTCGATTTCCTTATACAAAAGAATATTAATAGGTTAGATAATAGTCTAACCTATTATCTAAATCAATATAACAATTATCAATTCTAGAATTCTTAAATTTTCTAAAAATTATATCAAATTATAATTTTGTCTTTTTTCAATAGATAAAAACAGTGTTCCTCCAATGGCTGCCATGGATATTGCGTATGTCGAGACCGGGGAAGAAGATAACGAGGAAAACGATAATGATGACGAACAGGATGAGGGAGTTGGAGCTTAAGGAGCGCTCCTCGAAATCACTGTTGGCTAACGTGTTGGACATCGATGATGACTTCCGGCACGCGCCACCGGCGCCGAACAGCACTGCTTCCACTGGGAATTTGGGGCCTGGGTAAGAATATTATATTAGTCAAATCTTAGCTGCCTCTTTCTTTAACATTGATTTACGAAGTGTAAGAGCTTCGGTTAGTTGGAAGCACTCCATTTAGTGCATCTAACTATAATATTAATTGACCGCGTCCATGGGATAGTAAAGATCTAAAGATTTTATTCTTTTGGTAGGTTAGTGACATTTCCAACTTTGAAGATATATTCATATTTTACTTCTTTTCTATCTTATAAATACGTATTTTTCTTTTACTCTTCTGTTGGTATGAGTCAGTGTGGTTCTCTGTTGTGATTCTATAGTAACTTTTTACAAGAGATGTAATTCAAGAGAGCCCCTGACTTAAAATGTATTTTCTCCTCAAACTGAAATTTTTAAAGGTAACTTTTATTAAACTTGACATACATGTATCTATTGTGTCATTACAACTTATTGATGTCCAATGCTGAATATAGGTACATTCTAACTGGGACAATGCTAGTAAAGGTCACATGGAAAGTCATTGTCTTCATCCAAGCAATATTTCTTATATATTGACTTTTGTAACAAGCTGAAGGTAGAGTGGTTGTGGGAATACCCCTTCATGGGATACGCCAGGAGACATACGATTATCTCTTAAACAAGGCACTGTTATATTATTTCCAGAATTGGGATTTGGTGTCTTTTTTAACAAAGAGTTAAAGACATTTATCCAACATGTTGATCAAGTATTGGTTGGAGGATGAGATATGGTTGTTGTGCTGTGAATTTGTGTGTTTCCTCACCATGTTTCCTTTTAATGGGCGCTTAAGTTGGAGTCCACGCCTCTTAAAGATACTACAGACCTACGAGCTGAACTATCATAGCTAGGATTAACATAACCAAATTCAACAAATAAACATTATTCTAGTTAGAGCTCGGTATGCGCGACGGCACGTATGAAATTAAAGTTGTGGAAAAGTTGAAATCAATACTACGGCGCGCTTTGTTTATCCAGGTGTTCAATATTCCGAACGGACTTCCGGCGGTCGTTCGTCCGCCCCTCGACGATGGAGGACGTGGGGGGAGGGCTCGGCAGCCACCACCGCGAGCTCCATCTCATTCTGAGGGAGCTACAGTTCATAACGGCGAGAATGAAGAAGGCAGACGAGGAGGCCGAGCTCATCAGCGATTGGAAGTTCGCGGCGATGGTTGTGGACAGGTGAATGGAAATAGTTGATTGAATTAGTCGACTAATTTTGTTTTGAACACAAAGTTTAATTTATGTAAAACGGTTCGTTACAAATATTGTATTAAAATAAAACTGTTTTAATACCTATTAAAGATATATCTTTCATATTGTCAAACTATTGCTGAAGAGGTTTTATTTTAAATAGGCTATGGTACAGTGGCAGTAGTACAAGCGGTGATACGGTCACAGAGAGGTTTATTGTATTATCTTATTTGTTACCGGTGAGGAAATCTTCGGGAAGTACTTTACATTGTTTAGAGATAGTCCATTATTTCCATTCGTTAGAAACTTCTTTGTGGTAGTGCTTCGGTATGGCGGTTCTGGTATATCCTACAGGATCTCCTTAGTGATCTCTCATGGAACGTTTTGGTATATTTTTTAAATACGTACATCTCTCTCGTGACAGGTTCTGTCTGTTCGTGTTCACCCTGTTCACGATCATTGCGACGGTGGCCGTGCTGCTGTCGGCGCCTCACATCATCGTGCAGTGAAGCCACGCGGCTCAGACTTAAGTACGAGAGAACTAATTTTACTGTAATTATAATTATGTATTATACCTATATATATATATATGAATATATATCTTATAACGTGGTTCAAACGCACACGTCTCCATTAACTGTGTCGAAAGACGGTAAATATAAATAAATAAAACGTAACGAGTTATCGTGTAGACTGGTTAAGTCCAACGTAAAGTAAATATTTGATAAACGATTGTGATCCTGTCTAGAAGTTATACAGTTTAAAGTTGACAAGTATTATTTGTTAAAATAAAGATTATAATTATAATACGATAATTAATGTGGTTAAATGATATATAATTAAATATTTACGATTAAAGAGAAACAGACGAGAGCTGTGAACGCGTGCAGTGCGAAGGTTTGATTTGTTAAAGGAGAACGATCTAACAGGAAATCGGATATAAGTTTACATTAAGCAAATACACTAATAACAGAAGATTATTTATAAGTATTTTTTTAAGTTTTTAAAGAGATATATAACTGAACGGCGGTTGGATCGTTTTGAAACATGAATATCTCGTATCCTTTGTACAAGTAATTGTGGGATCACTGAACGTTACATTACCTTAGGGTACTAAGTAATGTACATAGGGTTAACTATCGAATATCCTTGTAGCGGATGTATCTTATGTTTCCTTTTTTTTTTGCCCGATGTATTACAAGATTTCCGGTTGTGTTTCTTTGATTTTGACAACGGTTCTAATTGAATTTACATTAACAAACGAAAAAGGTCTGAAATTGTCGGCGTTTACGGAATTGATACAAACTCATCAATTAAACGGAACCAAAATAATTATAGAGTAATAAAATATAGAGAAATTTAAATGGATAATAATGATAAATAAGCCGATATTAAATACAGGAGACGTTCGCATCATTGGCTCTGTGTTTGAATTATAATATTTGATTTACATACATATAAAATAACATAAACGTATCGTGTAATCTGTAGTTAAGTTAGGGAGGAATACTATGTTATGTTTATTACGAAATATAACTTATAGTTCTGTAATAACATTGCGTATTTATAAAATCTTATTAGACTCTAATACTGAGGCGATAAGTTAATCATAAAAAAAAATTACTATCAAAATTGACTTAACACGGTTTATAGTTTGTTTTAATCGGTACTCGTATGAGTGTTACTTAAACGTGAAACAGTTGTATCGAAGTTATAAGTTGTAACTTAGCAGTAGTAAGGATTCGCGGTAAGTCGAAGGAATTGGATATCGGGCGCCCCCGTGGCTTTTAGATAGGACGTGCATCGCTTAACTTAACCACGGCGCGAAGTAACGGTTAAGTTACTTATTAGGTATCCCTTTAGTGTGATAGTGCTCTATATAGTAAACATAGTATCGTTCGTGGAGTAAAGTTTATTCACATTCTTATCTATGTCCGTTTCTCATCTTCGCTCTTATGTGTCGTGTTAGCCTAGTGAGTGTCGTGTCCCTAACTTTAGGATAAGCCGATTAAATAACTAGTAACACTAAATGAAGCTCACTAAAACTAGCGTTTAAAGTCTAGATTATCGCATCTCGATGTGTTCTCTATAATCGATGTTATACGTTTATTATTTTATTCGCGTTCGTTAGTTTTTATCTCGTTAAAACTTATTGTAAGAGTAGCGGGTGGTGTTATTGTTTGTTGTTCTATAGGATTTGTACACTGCGGTATTGTTTTAATTGTTTTTTTTTTTTATTATATTTAAACATTAAAAGCGACAGTTGTTGTGTATCTATTTCTGACCAACCGATCAAAGTTACTTCGATGTTTAATATAAATATTTAAAGAGGGAATCTCTTGAACAATTAATACAAACGGTTGTTTTGATCGGTTGGTAGTTCTAGTATTAATAAATCTATTAATTAACTATATATATATATATATATATATATATATATATATATATATACATATATATGTATATATTTCAAAGAAACCTTTGTTAACACACGCTTGGTGCTCAATATATATCATCATCGCATTCACGATTTCTTCTCCATTTAATATATAAACTATGTTAAACCTCATTATTTGATTATGTACTATACAATGTTATTATTATTATTATTATTATTAACGATGCGATAACCCAATTAATAACTATTATGCAGAAAAAAAAATAATAAATCGAAAACAGTCGAGATTAAATTGAAATCAAATCGTAAATGTTTTAACTAGATCAGTTAGTGCCAAAAGTTTAGGGTTTAATATCGCGTTAAGTTGGATTTTTAGTGTTATAAATAAATAGAGGTTAAAGTTAAGCATTACTATTTGTAAATTAACTTAAAGTGTTTAACGAAACGAGATAGATTCATTTGTTAAAATGCGGCGGTCGTCGGGGGACATTGTACCGTAACTAAGGGCTGATCAGCCAATTTTAAAAACTATTTTATGTATATTAAAAAAAAAAAAAACAGAAATTAATGATGAGGTTGTGAAAACGATGCAGGCCGCGGGTTGCGGTGCAATGTTGAATAAATTGTACAAATAAATACGTAGCGGAGGTCTACATTAAATGGACGGTTAAACTAAACGCCCGCCCGGCACCGGGTTACAGTAAACACGAGTTAAATAAATCATCAGGATCATTTGTTGGCCGCTAAATAAAACATTCAGTTAAATTCGTACCATTTAAACTTGATTTAACTGAATCGTATATCCGTATATTGATTTAGTTATATTTGTTTTAATCATATAAAAAATGGTTCAAATTCCATTTCGCGGTTAACTACCCCAATGAGTTTAACTAGACATTAGCTTCAGATGTAAACCTGAAGCTGATCGCGATGTTCAGATAAGACGAATCGACCCTGGAGACACTCTTTACGTTTACACATAACTTTTTCATACAGCTCCCGACTTTTGAACTTCTTAATCTTTCATTCTGCTCACTATAACCACCGCAAACTTAAACCGATAATGTGCTTGTACGGTATTATTAAACTTTAACATGTTAATTATTAATTTATATATTAATCAAAAATATTATTGTTTTTGTAGCTGTTTACTGATCTACTGCAATGATCAAATTAACTCTTAACTATTAACTGGCTCTTAATCAATCGATCTTCAACAACGTGAACAGTTAATTATAATCAGTTTATAGTAACAATAATTATTAGTAAACAGTCAGTAAATCAATATTGGAAAAGCTCTTCATTTAATAAGCTTGTAGTATAGTATAGTACTAACTATAGTAACGAACATTTGTTAGTACTATACGAACACAGATCAACACTGCACAACAGTAACTGGATGCTTTAATTGTGAAACAGGTATTTTTGATTGTCGTGTTATATCCTTCTATCACTCTAATTCAAGTGACTTTAAATTATCACACGAACACTGCTCTAATCTATCATTGACGAACGTGTATTTATCATCTTCCAATCGGTTTATGGGAACCAACGGTAACGAGAGAATGATCAGACCTTAGGACAAATAAAAACCTTTGTAATTATTAGGGGTAGTTGTAATCGGAGATATATACACTTGAGTTCGCTGAAGTACATTAAGTTATAATTAGATATGTTACTTATGCTTTCTCATAACCTACAAACAAGTTACATTAAGATTACGGCCATTAGCGTAGAGTGAATGAGAATGTAACTTAATGTCTTTCGACCGCTGAAGTTGAGCGCTTACTTTTGAGCTTTCAAAACTTTTATATCCGTTCACAGTTTTTTATTGCGTATTAAAAAGTTTATAATAAATAAAAAAAAGATCGTTTGTTTATAAATAAATAGATATACGTTATTTTTCTGATATCTACATATATAAGACTAACAGAGTCTGTAGAGACTCATCACGATATATCCAGAACCATAAGAGAGACTTGAAGTTTAGTAACAATATTTCTTATAGCCTGTATAGGTCAGCTAAGATCGGATTTTACGAAATTTCCTCCTCTAGGGAGTTGCGGGGTGTTATGTTTACCAAACGGACAGAAAACAGCAAGTCTATATATATTTCTTTAGTATTTTATTACTTATATTTACTAAGCAATTAAACTAAATATTTAGAGACGATAGTAATCATTTACTTTAAGTAAAACTCTTAAATATTAATTAAATGGATTTTTAACTTGTTTTAACATACTATTGTGTGCAGGTCTCTTGATCTAGTTTCAGTATAACGTTTAATTTTTTTATATAACATTTCATTTATTATAAATTCATTAGTTTAATCATTATAATTATCGTTGGTTCCTGTAGCCAATAGTCGAAGAAGGAATCCGTTCAAAATATGTAACGCGTTATTTAAGCTCAAACAGATCTTTGTAACATTCCGCTTGTCCTGTTCCAATCCATTTTTATTATATACTCACATATCAATATATTAACTATGCTATATAAAAATAATCAGTATGTAGTGTACGTGTATATTTTGAACAGTTTTTTTGTTAACATAACACTTCTAATGTATATTCAGTGTATAAACGAGGTATACGCTTGCGGCGCGCGCGTTGCTATCACTTCCATGCGTACATTTGTTTCTAGCTAATATAATACGCCATTTTTGTATAGCACATTAATTATTTTTATATGTAACAGTCACATAATTATACTCCACATTGTGTTCCTGTGGCTTAACTATGGTCGTCAATAATTATATAAATAAATATATCTATATAAAATTAACGTAAACCAAAAAATGACTGCAGTTAAACCGATTGTAATACAGCCGATTGTAATGTAAGTATATAAATAATGTAGGGGCCCCTGTGGGGGGGCTTTTTATAATAGTGAACGTTTTAAAACAATACGAAATGGTAAATTTGTATAAAAAAAAAATATATTAAACTCGACGGGTAACAAGTTTATTCGTTAAATTGACTATCGTAAGTAGTACTCCGTTTGTATAAAATGATAAAATTAAAGCAATCTGATTTATACTACTGCTGTTGTTTCCTTCCGTTATATTCCACCCTTAAGTAATCCGGCGGAGACAGCGACCCCATCCAACTAAATACATTATTATTTAACATATATTCACGGTAGACTCTACCGAATGATGGTGTGTTTTTTTTTAATATTTAACAAAGCAACAGACGTGCGAAATGTTCACCTGATGGTAAATAACGTGACGCTGGTTAGGATGTTATACACTGCACCATACCACACGCTCATCGACTTCAGACGTAAGATGTCTAGTCTCGTTACCGCAGTAATATCACTAGCTGCAACGCTCTTCATACTGTAACACAGTAATGTTTGAACGGCACTTCTGAGCGGATGCAGTAGGCTCTGCGGTGGTACCTACCTAGACGGTCTATACCCACAGAGACTTTTTCATCGCGGAGAAATCTTCTTAAAAGATACCCTGCGTCGGGGGGAAGACAAGGATATGTGGGGCTTTTATCTACTAAAAACCCTTCGGTGGTCTCCCTCAGTGCATTAGGAGGGGCGCCGGGATCTCCTACAAGCAAAGCGATCCTTAGCAGCCACGCTGTGCGACGGCAAATACAAGACTTCTCCTAAGACTCGCTTATTGAGCTCTGAAGGCCCCCACCCTCAAGGCTCACGAACCTCAATATCCTTTTAGTCGCCTTGTACCACAGGTAGGGAATACCTTAGTCCTATTCTTCTTAGCCCGAGAATATAGGACTGACGGGCTGGACTGAACAGCAACCTACCATCAGTAAATGGTAATGAAGAGGCGGGAGGTTCAGTCAAAAATGCTATTAGAGGGTTGGAAACCCATGTGCAACAAAGCTTCAATGTGATGAAGCTGAAGCTGAATGATGAAGCTTGGAAGAATTTAATGAAACGTCCGAAGAGAAAGGAGCGTGGTACAAGGCGTTGGTGACGTGGTAGGTGCACCGTACTATCATCATCAGCCAATATACGTCCACTGCTGGGCATAGGCCTCCCATAATCATCTCCACATCGTAGAGTTCATTGAGGGGATTTGGGCTGTAACCCACCACGCTGTCCCAGTGCGGGTTGGTGGGTGGTCAGAGCCCCGTCTGTTGTTCAGCAGGATGCAGTGCATGCAAGTGAGGTTGACTTGGTCTCCATAACACGATGGGCGGAACCCATTACACCCCTTACACCATACACCGTTTATATATCTCTTTATATCGAATATAAACTTTTCCTCTTTTACTCCGTTACTCTGAATAGATTCCTTTATAGGAGATACTTTACGACTATATATATATATATATATATATTATATATATATTATATATATATATATATATATATACATACATTTTCTGTTAGTTTGTAGGTCTCTATTGCTGGAGTCCGTCCGAGTAGGTACAACTGCAGCTTCTATTGCATCCAACAAATAGTATTATAGCAAACATTATTGTATTCCGGTTTGAAGAGCGCTGTAGCTAGCGAAATTACTGAGGTGTATCCAGACTTAACAGCAACCCGCAGCTCGATCTGGCGGGCTGTACACCATACCAACTAACGCCACGTTGTTACGGGCGTATCACTTACCATCACATGAACTTCCCGCTCGTCTCTTCGCTTCGTTGGAATAAGACTGGACCTAGAATGTGCGATGGAGTTACCTGATATATTATCCACATTACCTCCAAACGACCTGGGTAATCACCATCCGTATGTTGTAAACACCCTCAGTTTGCGAACAAATAGGATCAGCTGCTCGTTCTTCATAAGAACAGCGAAGGAGTGGAACAACTTGCCGGCGCCTGTGTACCCGTACATTTAAATTAATGTCTTCAAGAAGCGAATAGTCTGTTACTGGGTTAGCTCCCCCACCGCAGACCACATCACTTAACACCAGGTGGAGATGATCCAGCACTAAATCTGTTTAAAAAAAAAAACTAATTATACACACCGGCCGGGCAAGTTAACAAAACGTCAATTTATGGTGACGGAAGTGACGTGGCAGGTTGTAACATTAATAATGAAATTCCTGTATACCTGCGCGCGTTACGTCGTAATTCGAAACTTTTCATTAAAAGCGCCTTGCCGAGCACAAAGCTTCCGGTACCGGAAACGTGCATTTATATCGCACTGAAACGGCCAACAACAACTACTTAATTAAAAAAAATAATTAAGCGACAAGACTAAACGTTCACCTGATAATAAGTGATACGCTCGTCAATAACAACGTGGCACTAGTTACGATAGTATACACTGCACCACATTGCGCTCATCGCCTGAGACAAAATGTCGAGTCTCGTTACCCCCGTAACTTCATTAGCTACAGCGCACTTCAAACCGGATCACAGTAAGTTTTGTACAGTACTGTTTGTTGGCTGTAGAAGCTGCGGTGGTAACAGAGATTACCACCAGTATGACTCACCCACATGATCAGGTTATTCACCTGATGATACAACCGCAAATAACAATATATTGCTAATATTACTTTCATTACTATTTCTATTAGGTACAGCATCCTTCAAAGAGGACCATAGTAATATTTTCACAACGTTTAAAATTACCGCAGTGCCTTTTTCTGCCGCTAAATAGTAACGTCAACACTTATTGTGTCCTGATTTGAAGGGCGCTGTAGCTAATAAAAATACTGAGGTAAAGGTAAAGCGCCACAAAGGAAACATTACAACTATGATAAACCAAATTGTACCTCAGTATCTTTATTAGCTACAGCGCTGTTCAAAGCTGAATAAAATAATATTTTCACACTATCAAAAAAAAAACCACTGTACTTAATTCTGAAGTGAAACAGTAGTGTGAAAACTTAACTGTGTTCCGGTTTGAAGGGCGCTATAGCTAATGAAGATACTGAAGTAAGATGAGGTGCAGCAAAGGAAAGAACGCAACTACGGTATAAACTAGAGTAACTACTAACAGTATAAACCAGATAGTACTTCGTAGGTTTATAGGCTCAATTCATTCAAAGAGTGACAGGGTGATATTTTAACAATATGTAAAATAGGGTAAAAATTTTATTGCGTTCTGATTGAAAGGCGCTGTAGCTAGTAAAAATATCAGAGTATTTTTAAGCACTAATACTAGTTTACGAGTATTTGATATTTATGTATTCCTTTACGAATGTGGGAAATCTTTGATATAGAATCGAATTACAATAAATTGACTCCCGATACGTTTATTACAATTTAAAGTACGGCAATATGAAATGTTATGTAGCGTATATTTATTTATGATGATGACTAAAAAATATCTAGACTTCCAACTTGTAGTAAGAGCTTTAACTTTTTTTCTAGCTTTTCCTCGAATTTAAATGTTTCTCGTACAAACGTTATACGAAGTATGTCGATGTTCATAAATAAAATTTTATTATATGTTTATATACCTAGTCCGGCCATAACTTCTGTTACATGTCAAAATGTATGTTTTTTAATGAAGCTATGTAATATTATTAAAATATACACCTACATATTTATTAGTCTCCGCAAATAATAAAAACATATATTCTATTCGAGATGGCCACCTTTGGCTTTTATACAGACAAGCCTTTAATCTGTTTGGCCACGTATCACGAAGCTATGTATTTACTCAATGTTTCCAAGGGAAATTTCCGCCACCGCCACTGCTTGCTGCTTGATCTAAAGATTTTTTAAGAGACTCAATGTCGCCGTGTCGTTTAAAGCAGCAGCTGGCCATGTCCTCTAAAACTGACCATAATTTGAAGTCTAAAGGGTTGACGTGTGGGCTAGATGAGCGCCAGTCTCCGGAACGTTGGTTTCAAGCCGAGCTTGTATAGTTCGCGCCTTGTGACCAGGTGCAGAGTCCTGCTGCAAAGTCCGCGGTATATTTTCAAAAAGTGTATTTCAAAGAGGTTTCACAACATGATTTAAGACTATATCTTCTTGATACACTTTGGCTGAAGTTTTCACTCCTTTTTCACAAAAATGTAGTTTTGTGACTCCTTGATAAGGCACGCCCTACTATACCATCACTGACGCAGGATGATGATCACTTTGTACCTTTCCGACCACTTGAGCAGCTTCTTTAGAACTGTGAGCGTACACTTTATCATTTTGCTTATTATAGTGTTCTTCAGTCGTGAAAGTGTTTTCATCAGTAAAGAGGATATTTCTGTTCATTTCACCTGCGTTTCGCGACAGAAGGCGTTTTGATCGATCCACTCCATCCATTTTTAATTGTAAAAATTGATTTACGGCATATCAGGTCATGTCAGGTTTCGACGAATTCTGGCGTTAACAGCATTAACAGCCTTTGTAGTTCTAACAGCAGGCGGCCGCTCCGATCTTATCTGGTTTTGAATAGAGGAAATGTTATATCTGTTGATAGTATAATAGACGAACATACCTGCTGGCTGATACCAAGCTTTTGAAGTGTCTGGAATACGACCGACCGGACCGGCTCCGTATGCACTTTGTGCAACGCAATCACTGCAATACTATTTTCTTTAACACCCCCACCCCATTCCATATTGTACTTTGATAATTAATACGAAATAATATGTGTAATGGCGCAGAATCGGAAGAAATATTTAAAATAATATACATGTTCCAAATTCAAAATAATTAAAAAGTTAAAAAAAAGAAGTTTTATGTAATAGTATTTATGGCCAAACTAGTTATATAAATATGTATACTAGCTGTTCCTCGTCCGCTTTGCTGGCCGTAACATATATATATAGATTTGAAATTTGTCAGAAATATTCCTTGAGAGCAACCGCAACCGTACATGACTTCCTGTACCAACCGTTACTATAGCAACCGCATAAATAGTACCAAATGAAAATGTTTATAAAAATTCATTAGAAATAAAATGATGAAGGATCTATGTACTCGTATATTAATTGATGCGATTTTTGTTCTTTATAATACTATCTATTGCAAAATGAGAGGTCAATAATATTTGGGACTTCTTTCTGCCAAAACTTTCTCTATGGTCTTCTCAGGATCTCGATGGAAAGCTTTGGTGCATATGGCTTTGGTGCCTCTTTCATATTCATAAATATTTCTAGCTTGTTGTTGATGGATCAGAAGAAATAACCGTCGCAACTCCTATTCCTGTCGCAAAGTATTTTGCAAACGTTACTGTGTTCCGGTTTGAATGGTGTTGTAGCTAGTGTAATTACTGGGGTAACGTAGCTCAACATCTTACGTTTCAGGCGACGAGCGCAGTGTGGTGGAGCATATATCACGCTAACTAGCGCCACATTAATATGGACAGGCGTATCACTTGCCATCAGGTGAACTTCCCGCTCGTTTAGTCGCTTAATTAAATAAAAAAAGTACATATGAATGTCCACTGCTGATCTCTTGTTATATACCCCTTAACACAGGGATCGGCAACCTGCGGCTCGCGCACTACATGCGCCTCTTTAATTCCACACGCAGATATTAGTCATTTGTATGTTATTGTTTTTTTATTACAAGTTACATTGTTTAGTTAAGTTTAAATTTTGTACTTAAATAAAAATACAAAGCCATCATAATAAGAGACTATCTAATCATCATCATCATCATCAGCCTATAGATCCACTCTTGGATATAGGTCTCTCCCAAAGATCTCCACATTTACAGGGACTCATATGGGGTGATTTTAGCCATTTTCCACCACGCTGACCTAATGCGGGTTTGTGGAAGCCAGAGCCGCGTTTGTTCATTAGCAGGGTGCACCACGAGCAGGTGAGATTGGCTTGGGTCCCGTGAGATGTTGTACGGCACCACTTACACCCGTATCTAATAATATCATACATATATTAATTACCTAATTTTTTGTGATGAAACACTACTTATATATCAATAAATAGATATTTTTATGTATAAATATATTTAGATTTTTAATTAGGAAAAAATACTATTTATTGTTGCCGTCAATTTTTTTTGTCGCTCTTTAAAAGTTTGAAATTTTGTAAATTCTATGTTTATGTCCGACTGAAAAGGTTGCCGACCACTGCCATAAAACAAGGACTTGAGCCGTTTGAGTCCAGCGGCGAAGGATTACATGGAGTCGTGCGGAAAATTCGTTGAAATTCAAAACATAAAGGGACCGGTGCTTTATATTCTAATACCGGATGTGTTTGTCGCGTAATATGAATGGGTCGCCAACGTGGTTTGACTACAAGTCTACTTTTTAATTTCGTAGCGGAGATCTAACTGTAGTCTAACTGTGTATAGCTTAGTGTTGCCATCAGGCAGTACAAATTACGGTCTCCTAATTTTAGATTAATGGAGCAAGAAAGTTTCTAGTATCCTTCCGAGATGAAGTTCTTCAATGTACATCCATCAGTCAATGATATGGTGCACGGGCGTAAGACCAGGTGAACGTCTTATTAGGTTGCAATACTATAATAACGAACGGCGAACTTTCGACGAAAAGTATCATGGTTACTGGTGGTAGATCTCTCTTGCCGGAGGACGTCTAGGCAACGTTGTAGTCCCTATTGCAGCCGACAAACAGTAGTGAGCAGATATTACTGTGCCGTATCCATGCCATATATATTGAATGAATCTGTATAATGCGATTGTTATCCGAGCGACGCACCATCTATCGGTTAGTTGTTACGTTTGCTGCCCGACACAAGTAGCTTGTGATTGTTATCCGAGCGACACACCGTCTAGTAGTGAGCTGTTATGCCCGCTGTCCGGAATTCGTCGCTTGTGATTATAATCCGAGCGACGCACCATCTGGTAGTGAGCTGTTATGCTCGCTGTCCGGAACTCGTCACTTGTGATTATAATCTGAGCGACGCACCATCTGGTAGTAAGCTGTTACGCTCGCTGTCCGGAACTCGTCGCTTGTGATTATAATCCGAGCGACGCACCATCTGGTAGTGAGCTGTTATGCTCGCTGCTCGGAACTCGTCGCTTGTGATTATAATCCGAGCGACGCACCATCTCGTAATGAGCTGTTATGCTCGCTGCTCGGAACTCGTCGCTTGTGATTATAATCCGAGCGACGCACCATCTGGTAGTGAGCTGTTATGCTCGCTGTCCGGAACTCGTCGCTTGTGATTATAATCCGCGCGACGCACCATCTGGTAGTGAGCTGTTATGCTCGCTGCTCGGAACTCGTCGCTTGTGATTATAATCCGAGCGACGCACCATCTGGTAGTGAGCTGTTATGCTCGCTGCTCGGAACTCGTCGCTTGTGATTATAATCCGAGCGACGCACCATCTGGTAGTGAGCTGTTATGCTCGCTGTCCGGAACTCGTCGCTTGTGATTATAATCCGAGCGACGCACCATCTGGTAGTGAGCTGTTATGCTCGCTGCTCGGAACTCGTCGCTTGTGATTATAATCCGAGCGACGCACCATCTGGTAGTGAGCTGTTATGCTCGCTGCTCGGAACTCGTAGCTTGTGATTATAATCCGAGCAACGCACCATTTGGTAGTAAGCTATTACGTTCGCTGCCTGAAACTCGTCGCTTGTGATTATAATTCGAGCGATGCAACACCTGGCAGTCAGCTGTTTTGCTCGCTGCTCGACACACCTGGTTTGTGGTTGTTATCCGAGCGATGCGCCACCCAGTCTGCTTTTATACACATCGCTTTAAATATATTACCAGTTAAACTCAAGCATTGTGTCAAAAACTTCTTTCGAGGATCCACGGATAGTTGGTAGAGTGCAAAAGTCCTTTACATTACTGTGTTACGATTTGAAGGACGCTGTAGCTTGTGTTAATGGGGTAGCGATATTCGATATCTTATATATTAGGGCGACAAACGCAATGTGGTATCTTACATAACATGTTGCCGCGTTATGGGCAGGTGGGTCACTTACCATCAGGAGAACGTTTCGCTTGTCTCTTAGCTTTATTGAGTAAAAAAAATTGTGTATCCCACATTATTGTTGTTTGATAAATAAATATTTCGTTTCCGAAAACAAATAAGGCAAAGTAAACAATTAACAGCAGCGACAGATGTTTACATCAATTATTTAACTTTGTACTGCGGAGGCTGTGTGCGTACACGCTGACGTTAAATTTATTTTAACTGAAGAAATATAAACCAAAGTCTTGACTTAAGTTAACCGCTATAACAATAGTCTTATTTAAACTTGAAGCAATACGAAGTTTACATTCAAACAATCCTTTATCGAGCTAAATATCTTAAGATTATCTTTTTTTCCACGTTCACCCGATGGTAAGTACCTCCGCCCATAACAAAGTGGTGAGAGTTAAGATGTTACAGCACCACACGCTTGTCGACTTGAGACATAAGATGTCTAGTCTCGTTACCTCAGTTATTTCACTAGCTACAGCGCTCTTCAAACTGGAACACAGTAAGTTATGAACAGTGATAAAACGAAAAATAGAGTTACCATATTAAAAACAGCCACATATTTTTTTTATTCTTCGAAGCGATGAAACAAGCGACGTTCACCTGATGATAAGTGATACGTCTGCCGATAACAACGCGGCGCTAATTAGAATGGCATATACTGTATCAAATTGTGCTCGTCCCCTTTTAACATAAGATATTAAGCATCGTTACCGCTGTAAACTTACTAGCTATAGTATCCTTCAAACCGGAATACAGTAATATTTGCACACTACTGTTTGGAGGTAAACAATAAAGGTCTTTCCGTCGAAGCATTGTCGACAACTGGTGTAGTGTCTATCATTCTCGCTAGCGCTACATTGTTACGGTTAACGTTACACTTATTCTAAGGTGACCTTGTTTACTACATTTAGTCCTGTCAATCCTGGCACTTTCAGGTTATGAACCAGCTGGTAACAAAGCAAACGACGTGATGGGGTAAACCGCAGCCAACACGTCATGAGATCAAAGGGACCGCTTCAACGCATTTGAGGCACGATTTTTATTCCCACAGTTTGTAGTGGTGGTTAAACATTACTGTTTTCCGGATTGAAGGGCGTTGTTGTCAATAAAATAATAGGGGTAACTAGACTTAACATCTAATAATTCAAGCTAACGAGCGCAATGAGATGTATGTATCATAACCTAACTAGCGTCACGTTGTTATGGGCGGGCGTATCACTTAATATCAAGTGAATGTCCGGCTCGTTTCGTCGCTTAATTCAATAAAAAAGGGTGTATTTAGCGATGTCTATGGGCTTTCGGTATTCCTTTTTCCTACCAGCTCAACGTTTCTCTTAACATGAAATATTAAGTCTCGTTACACCAGTAATTAAACTACCTACATTATCATCAGCCGATAGACGTCTAGTGCCGAATATAGGCCTCCTTAAAAGATTCCCACATCCAATTATTAGGGATTCATATGGGAGGATTTGGGCCATTTCCCATCAAGCTGGCCCAGTGCGAGTTGGTGGGAGCCAGAGCCTCGTCTATTTATAAGCAAGGTACACCACGAACACGTCAAGTTGGCTTGGATCCTATGAGTTGTTATGCGGGACCCCTCCTTACATCCTTTACACTAGCTACAGCGCCCTTCAAACCGGAACATAGAACTGTTTGGCCTATCTGGACAGTCTCCGGCAAGGGAGACCTAAAGTAGGTAAACGATAGTTGCGCCAACAAAGTTAATGGCTTGGGTATCGGTGGACGGAAACCACTGACTTCGAGGAGATAGATCATAGCAGAGAGAGATAACATTAGTCGTCATCTCTTGCATCGCAAATGAAGCTACAGCTTGGAGTCGCTGCGTAAGAGGAGTAAGTTAAGAAATATTAACGGTCTTTAGCAGCGGAGACACATTTCCGGTATGCAGGTTTTTCTTGAGGGTGGTGATTAATTAAAATACATTACAGTATTGCTAGTAGACGGAAGTGTAAAGATAACGCGGCGACATTTTAATGTGCGCTTTTGCATTTCCTGGTTTCATTTAAAACAGCTCCGGCTGTAAAGGATAAAATGTTGATATTAGACACTCGACGCTTCTAGAAACGTTTAATAACACGCCGGAAGTTCCGGTACACGGCTTACCATATTAAAACGCCGGCGTCGTACTTAGCGCTCGCGTTTAACTATATACTTTAGAACTATACATTTTTAATCATGTACCAGCTTACTAGGATTTAGTCATGGTTCATAGATCAGTTCCTATGTCTGCTGCTAAATTTGAAGGTAGCTGTAGCTAGTGTAACTGGAGTAACGAGGTCCAACAATCTATCAGACGCCTAGTGCAATGTGGTGCAGTGTATATCATGCGAACCAGCGCCATGTGTTATGCGCAAGCGTATCACTTACCATTAGGTGAACATCCTGCTCCTCTCGTCGCTTTGTTAAATAAAAAAAACACATCAGTTCTTATATGTGCCACTAAATTTGAAGGGCGCTGTAGCTAGTGTTACTGGGGTAACGAGATTCAACAATATGTGTATCAGACGATGAGGGCAGTGTGGTGCTAACAGTGCTGTATAACATCCTAACTAGCACCACGTTGTAATGTGCAGGCGTATCACTTACCATCAGGTGAACGTCCCACTCATCTCGTAGCTCAGTTGAATAAAAAAAAATTCAAAATAAAATAAATGCCTTTATTGTTACCATTAAAACAAAATCTCCTACCTCTGTCATGTACTCCGTTATCAGCGAAATGATCTTCTGCAGTTGATTATAATGGGTACAGTTTCTGGAACACGAATGGTAGGGAGAAAGAAAGAGTGATGGTTGAAGAATATCAGGGAATAGACTGGCATATCTGGGGCGTCCGAATTGTTCCGCCGAACCTAGGAGAGAAAGGACTGTACCACGCTGATCGCCAACCGCCACCTGTTGGAAAAGCACTTTGAGAAGAAGATTTATTACTATTGTTGGTTAAAGTTTTTTCTTCTCAGCTCTTAGACTAGAACTTATTTTAGAGTCAAAGCCAAGTAAATGCATTATGAGTTATGTGTGCATTATTCCTCTATTTGCATGAACATTTCTGCACGAATTTAAACTTACTTCTTTTTACAGGACTATGTACAGAATTTCTTTCAGGTATATAACCTTGAGGCTGCGGAGGAGATAATGTGGTATAACACCTGTTGTGGACAGAACTATGGGAACGACGTGTACTTTATCTTGTCTCCAGATGATCCTAGATATCCTATTTCTGCTGTCAAACGATTTCCGGTAACATATATCTATAATCACGGGATTATGTATATTCCTATCTAACTATACCAAAGTTCTTACTTCAACAACTTCGATCTTTGTACCGCCAATATGACGGAAGAAAGTGTGACCAGCTTTATAAAATATTCGTTTCGAAATGTTTGAAATGATATTGCGTTGTATCGGTATAAATAAATATAAATATATTTATACTAATATAACGGAATATCCTTTCAAACTTATTATATTTCTCATTCCCTTATGGACCGTTATATTTACATGTACCCGCGTTTCATGTCCGATTATGAAAATACCGAAACATTTCCTTTTACCTTACATCGTATTTGAAACATTCCCCGTTATGACAATATAACTTTATCAAGCCTGTATATTTATTTGGTTAGGTAACACTGTTTTGTTACTTATTTATTTCATTTGGCTATGTAGATCCGAGATGAGTTTGATATGGAAATTAATTTTGTATGCTATTTTGTTAAGATTATTTTTATACTTTATTCTATTGTAATTAGTAATTTTAAATTTTTTATAATAATGTAATAAGCAGTTTTCAAACACCTCAACAGATGGCGCCACCATAAACAACAGATCATGCTATCGTTTATCATAGTGCAAATCATTATAAGGATCGTACATCTTTGTGTATGACTTACCGCCCCCGATCATCGGCCTACTAGTGGCCATCTTGAACGCCTTTTTAGCCGAATGTTCCTTCCCAGACTCTTGGTAAGGAGACCGTAGTGATAGGTATACCGAAGCCTGAAAAGCCAAAGAACGTACTCGATAGCTATCGCCCGATCAGCGTACTGAATACCTTGGGCAAAGTCTACTAGTGCATCATCTTCGAGCGTTTGCGCCATTTTACTGCAGAGAACAACCTCCTCCCCGACGAACAGTTCGGGTTCAGGAGCAGCCACTCTTACGTCCAACGAGTCTACAGGCTGGCTGATCGAACACATCTTGGCCGGCTTGGAAGGCTTGATATACAAGCTTAACATTAACAAAGTGCCAGATCGACTCGTCACTATCATTCGACCCTAGCTTTTCAACCAATCCTTCCGCTTCTGCGCCGAGCACGCTTTTTCCTCGATCCGGCCGATCAGAGCCGGCGTCTATGAAGGTTCTTGCCTCTTCCTGCTTCGTTTCTCGCTTTACACGAGCGATATGCACAAAGACCTCAACGTCACCCTATTCGCGGACGACACCGCTCCCTACCACTCCGGCAGAGCTCCGGGCATTATATCGAGTCGCACACAAACGGCAGCCACGCGTCTAGGCAAATGGTTCCGAAAATGGTGAATCGATGTAAACCCGGAAAAAAGTGAAGCTATCCACTTCACCCACCAAACGCTTGCGACCCTTTACAAGAAGGCGATCTATCGCGGTCATAAATTCGGCCAGATCTTCCTCTTTGGCCAGTCCATTCCATGGAGGGACTCGGTCAAATACCTCGACGTCATACTCGACGCCAAGCTTAATTTCATCGCCCACATTCGCAAGGCGAGAAACAAAGCGGCCCAAGTACTCGACCAGCTTTACCCCCTGATGTGCAAGAACAGCAAGCTCTTTCTCTCAAACACAAGCTTTACCTCTACAACGTATGCCTAAGACCTATAATGTCTTACACCAGCGTAGTCTTCGCCCATTCGTCCAAAGTACGCCTCAAACCTCTTCAGGTTCTCCAAAACCGGTCCACCCGTATTGCCACCGGTGCCGAATGGTACCAGCGCAACGTGTATCTCCACAGCGACCTTAAACTCCCAATCATACAGAGCATTGCAGAGAGTGCTCTGAAACCTACTTCGCCAAGACGTCATCTCACCCCAACCGTCTGGTGGCCTCCGAATCCCGAGACCAATAAGCGCAGACCACGGCATGCACTATTTTCGTCATCCTTAGAGGTCCCACACACCACTCACGACCCAACAGTCACCGACAACACCCACGTCACCACACATACTTCGGACACTACCAACACGCTCCGAATTTCGACATCACGCTGCCCTTGCTTTAGAACTCGTCGCTACACGAAATCCACCCGCGAACAGGGGCGGTCCTCACTGTCCAAAGATTCTGATACAGGCGAAGGTAATCGGGGAACTAGTCCGCGCTCGCACACGACGACTGAGTAGATTCGCTAGAAAAACCAAAAATCCAGACACCTAATCTGAAAATCCGCCGTCGGATAACAATATTCCATGCAGTACACTTAAAGAAACGGGCCGTGGATCCGGGGCCACGAGCTCAGTATCAGACAAGCTGTAAGAGTCGCTTTGGGTTGCAGCGCTTACATTATCACTAATCTAGTGTACGACTTTGATTTGTATGTTATTACGGAGTATACAATTATATCAATTAACTGGATCTTTGTAATACTATTCTATTTAGTAACTTGCTCTGTACGTTGAATTGCTCTGCTTGTTATCTATATAGTGTTGATATTGCGTGTGTTGGTATTTACCAACGACCTCGCTCCCCACTTCAATAACTAATATTATATACATAGAGAAATAACGAAGAAAAACCATCTAACTAACAAATCGCTTCTCTCCTTACCTCAACTTTATTATAATATATTCCAAAATCAATTGCAAACCACTCATGGGAAAAATGTTTAAACTTGATAGATACCAAGAGTGTAAGTAATGAAAATGTTGATTCATTGAATGTATTTTTAATATTTATAAGGGTCAGTCGGGGTAATAATAAGACAATAGATATTTTGGATAAAAAAGACAAATAGAAAACGTTAATTTCAATCAAGATAATTAAAAGAATTACTTATAATTTTCTATGTTAACTGAGTGTAAAGATGTTAAGGTTAGATGATGTACAGAGCAAGTAACGAGGTACAACAATATTACGAAGATCGAAAGAGATGCAGTTGATGGATACAATTGTATAAACCATAATAACTTGTTGAGCTAAGTCAATGTACACAACGATGACCTTATAAGGGTTTGCGCGATAAACGATAGCGCAATCTATTGGTCATAGTGGTGCCATCTGTTGGGTTGTTCGAAAACTTCTTGTTACAATATACAATTAAAATATACAATCTAAGGTAGTTGCTGGTCTTTTAAGATTATAGCAAGATTTAGAAATAACTTGACAGCGCACATTATCATACGGTGAAATGTATTAAATATTTTTTTTTTTATAAATAAAACTTCAAAGCTAAAGATTTCACATCATTATTATTTCAAATGATCCTATGCCTAAAAGTCTCTCTATATACTTCTTCATCAAGTACGTCAAAACTTTAATTCTGTCTTTTGTTTCGACACTTGATTTTCCTGGACTCTTCATCATCATTTCAATTTATTTTCGCCCACTGCTGAATATGCGCTTGCCCATTTGAATTTCAGGTCAGAGATTCCACCAGATTGCACGCCGACCCACGCTGTGCTTGCTCATACGATCCGATGTCATCAATAATCTTCATTCACTTCTTGCCTTACATGTAATCCAAGTCTTCGACCAATGTGATTCGCCCATTTCCTCTTCGACTCGCTTATCCTATTTGTTCTTTATTATAGTGTAACCATTATTTAAGCTTCAAGCTGTAACCACTGTTAAAAACATCTCGGTCCGGATCAGTCTGGGTTGTTGGAGGGTGGCCAAACATCGGAAGGTAATAAACTAGCAATTTTCCCGACGCGCCTTCACGTATTCGTTTTATTTATTCCCATCGAAAACAAATTTCCAAACACTTCGCCGAGTTCTTGCAAGTTTTTTTTTGCTTTTAACAAATTTGCTTCCGTTTGTAAGTGCAACCAATCCCCTTCAAAATTTGCGTAGTTTATTTCTGTAGTCAATCTTAATTTATTACTGCTAATACTTGCTACAATTTATGTAATTTTCTCCGCTAAAAACAAAAAAATCAATAATAATTTTCATTTAAAAATAAATAACGAAATTATAAATAAGAAAATTCAGGAAAAATATCTAGGAATTATATTAGATGATCAATTAACATGGAAACCGCAAATTGAAAAAATCAAAACCAAAATTTTATCCCTAACAGGATCATTGCGACGCATAACTCGATGTTTACCAAGTCAAGTGAAATATACGGTATATAATTGTTTGGCAAAACCCCACATGGAATATCTGATAGAAATTTGGGGCACCGCAGCAAAAAGTTATTTAAATAGTCTTAATGTATGTCAAAACAATCTAATAAAGGTCCTTTTCCACTACGATTATTTAACATCTACCGAAAAGATATATAAAAATACTAAGATAATGAACATTTCTCAAACATACTACTTCCGCACTTGCATGCATATTCACGGCCTCCGCGAACTAACTATGGGAAAAAAAGTGTACTATACGAAGGAGCTAAATTATACAACAGTCTACCCGATAGTATAAAAAATGCTAAATCATATCAAATTTTCAAGAAACTACTAGTCAAACATGTCTTAAATTCACCACAAAACATTTATTTAATAGAACAAAACATTGCGCAAGACTATTCCAGTTTGACTCACTCTATGTAACCGACTTAAAAAAAAAATTTTAGCGACTGCCCTCCGATCTCTGCTTATTGTAAAATTCAACCGCACCGACCACTGCCGCGGACTGCAGTCTACCTTCCTTTGGCCGACGGTAGTGTCAGCTGTTCTATGCATTAAGTTTATGGAATTACTGTATGTCCTTTTTTTTGTACGCTCGTAATTTTAGCTTAATCTATTGCTTATTGTCTTCTCGCATAAGTGAATTGTATATATTCTTGTGAGAAATAAAGATTCTTAAACCTCAATATCGAAATTAGCTTACTACGTACCAGATTATAAATCTTATGATAAATTTAATAGTTAATTGACTTGGCAATCATAAATTGTAAGATTGAGCTGCAGCGATAGTCCTAGCTATATCTGATTCTAGACATTGTTAAAAAAGGACTTCCACAAAGTTCTATTGTTATACATATAAGAAATTAATCTTATGCTTGCGTCACCATCTAAATGGTGCATAGGAAGTGGTGATACTTGGAATAGAAGACAATAGAGCATCCAATTACTGGCGTTCAGGGAATCGCTTCAATTTATCACATTCCTTATTACGTTTCTAAGAAGCCTGGGAGGCTGTGATAATATCGTCAAAATACAAATGTTTGGTGTAATTGCTTTCCCAGTTTTGTTTTGTTTTATATGTAGTACATTTTATACTGTATTTAAGACATTTATTTAAATCAAGTGTAAAGGGTTTTTAAAGTTTATTTAACTATTAATTACTCTCACCTTTCTACAGCTTTTCAACACTCATGTTTCTAGGGCGGTTTGTTCACCGTCCGTTCTACGAGCAATGGGCTTACTGTGTGTTGAAATCTTTTAGTGGTGTGTTTGGTGTTTATTTTATTTTATTAATAATGGGATCCCAAGCTGATGGTATCACCCAACGTATATTTAAATACAAGAAGCGTTATAAATACGGTAGTGTATTATAGTTGTATAAAACTTATATACGGTCGTTCAGTAAGTTAAATAGTATGAAACCTAATGAGTATTGGTATAAATAAATTACTTATTTAATTAAATATTAATATTAAGTTCATGAAAATTATTTTTTTTTTATATTTTTTGATATATCGATTTTACTATCGACCGCAATTTCCTACGATGGTATCTGAAAATATAACTTTGAATTGGATATAAAGGTATCCAAATAGGAGAATCCTAAAAATCCTACCTCCCTTCAACTTACGTTGTTTATCTGTCTTAGAAATCGAACCAGAAACCATCGTTTTACATAAAAAACAGTTAAATGCTGCGGAAATTAATGTAAAACTGATAAGTGTTAAAGCATCTATTATATACATATGAATGTACATTATGGTTTGATAGCAGACATAGCTCGGCCTTTGCTAAGAAATTACTTAAATATATTCGCTTATAATTTTTTTTATTAATTCAATCAAGTGACGAGATAATCGGGACGTTGACCTGATGGTGAGTGATACGTCTGCCTGTAACAATGGGCATTAGTTGTGATGACATATACTGCAACACATTGCGCCGTGAGACATATAATGTTCAGTCTCGTAAATCCAGTAATTACATTATCTATAGCACTATAGTTATTTAATTAGGTGGTAACTGTTATTTTTAGAATTAGCTTTAACACTCGAAAGACACTCAGATATCTGAAATTAAGTGATTGTAAACGAAAATACTTTTTTGTCGTATATATTGCATGCGTAACAGCGTGATCCGAATAGTGGTAGATTGGAAAACATTTATTGTATTACGTTTATAAAGCATCGGTTCGAATTACAAAAAAAAAGCACATCCGATCAGCTGGAAGAGCCCCCGTTGAATATCACTCTTTACAACGTGAAAACCTGGCTTTTCCAGCAGCGAAACAGGATTCGATGTTAATTTGAAAGAAAGCTTTTGTGCGCCGGCCACTATTTCATTCCATGCGCCGGCTTTGCCAGTTATTTTTTCCGCTTCTATATATTTACAAAGTATATTTGTGTATATATTCTATGTTGCAATATGTTATTCAGTCTGCTATAAAATTTATCTCTACATCTTCTGTATTTTATTAGGTTTTGACGAGACAAACCGTATGATCACCTGATGATAGATAGCGTTAGATAAATAAACAATAACCTGGTCTTACAACATGAGATTAATTACTCTAATAATTTCTATAGATATTTTAATCACAGTAGTATTTGTACACTACTTATATTTAATAAGTGCTGCAGTAAACAATAGTGTCTATTATTTATTAGAAGAAGAAACTAGATGAGTGAAAAGTTTAACTAGTGAGTGTAAGGTCATCCCTTATGGCCGTCGCGCCAGTTGAGATAATACACACAGCATCACTACTCCAACTCGGCTGGGCAGCATTCGGGAAGCTAGGCAGCATATTCTCGTCCCAACTACGGCAGTGTCTAAAGACAAAGGTCTTTAACTCGTGCATGTTGCCAGTGATGACCTATGGCACCGAGACGTGGCCGCTTAAACTAAGTCAAGTGAAAAGGCTTCAAGTCGCACAGAGAGCAATGGGAAGGGCCATGCTCGGGGTTTCCCTGCGTGATCGAATCGGAAATGAGGAGATCCGCGGGAGACCTAAAGTCACCGACATAGTTCAAAACATTGCTAGATTCAAGTGGCAATGGGCAGGACAAATCGCTCGAAGGACAGACAGCCGATGGGGCACCGAGGTCCTCGAATGGCGACGGTGTACCGGAAGATGTAGTGTAGGCAAGTCCTCCACTAGGTGGTCCGATTATCTGGAGAAGGTTGCGGGAAGCAGCTGGATGCGGGCAGGATCAATCGATATGGAGATCTTTGGAGGAGACCTACGTGCAGCAGTGGAAGTCTGTCGGCTAATAATGATGACACCGCACCACATTGTACTCGTCCTCTTGAGACATAAGATGAATCCGAAACGCTAATGCTTTCACAGTACTATTTGGCGGCGGAAATAGGAGTTGCTGTGGTACCTATCTGGATGCTCTCCGGTTACAGAGACTTACCACCAACGAATCTCATGAACTTCTGTTGACAATATATTGAATACAATTCTTACCTAAATAAAGTAAATATAATGGTTTATTGATATTTAACCTGGTCACTAACCACGAGACTGCGGGCCACTAGAACTCTCCGGGCGTCCACCTGCACATAGCCGATTTATACCGCAGCGCCTCCGCGAAACTATTTCGCAAATGGTTTATCCTCATTAAAAGGGTCGTTTACCGGATGTTAAATTCGCTCCCGCAATGCAGGTTCCGGCGGTTCGAATGAACGTCGAATTTTTTTCGCTAGTCAATGTTTCAGCGGAGCGGCGAGAGTTCTTTGTTTGCTTTAAATCTTTATTCAAGTTTACTCTTCGGACGTTGCGATGGGAAACGTGCGATAGTTCAACATTGTCTTGTACGGATGTGCGACAGACAGCATCATCATCATTATCATTAGCCGATAGACGTCCACAGCTGGACATGGGCCTACTACAATGATATCTGCACCGATCGTTCCCGCTTCTGCTTCTGGCGCCTAACCAACGTCCGTAATAGTCAACATAGCTTCTATGGATAACGATACATGTGGGAGGATTTGTGCCTTTTCCAACCACCACCACCACCACCATCGACCGATAGAGGTTCACTGCCGAACATAGGCCTCTCCGAAAGATTCCCATATTGATCAGTCCTGTGCCGCCCGTTTCACCGGGCACCAGGAGCCGTCGTTTGTAGGGATTTGGGCCACTTCCCACCACGCTAGCCTAAGGCGGGTTGGTGGGAGTCAGAGCCTCGTTTGGTGATTAGCAGGGTGCACCACAAGCAGGTGAGGTTGGCTTGGGTCCCGTTACTCGTACGGGACTCCTAAATCCCTACTACTATGCGACAGTGTCTTGAGAAATTTATATAACGCGATATCAAAAATCTAGAATGATCTAGAATAAAGTAATTTACGATTTTTAAAACATAGTTAGCGACGAGACGAGCGGGATGTTCACCTGATGGTGAACGATACCCCTGCCCATAATCACATGCGATCGTTGTTTTGAGACCAGATGTTGAATCTCGTTACGCCCATAATTTCACTAGCCACAGTACCCTTCAAACTGGAACACAGGAATGTCTGCATAGTACTGTTTAGCGTCAGAAGATTCTGATCAATATAGCGCTAATTAGGATAACATATACTGCACCACATTGAGCTCTAATTACTTCAGCTATTTGACTACATAGAGCGACGTTTGCGACTTCCGTTTGACGTTACCCAGACAGTCTCTGGAGACTTACCAGCATCACGAATGAGGATATAATGGATTGATTTGTTTATTCTCTTTCTCTATTCAGCAAGAGATGTGAACAAGTAAAGGTAGCATTCACAAACATTTTCATCTCTCCAATGGCCGGCGGATCTCACTCCTCAACGTTACCAATAAAAGGATTCCATTCAATATTTGTTTCAAAGAGAGCTTTTAGGATTTTTCAATATATATATATATATATAAACATATATGTGCATACGATCATTTCAATTTTATATATGTACTTGTTTGCATATATAAAGATATTTCTTTTATTCGAAGAAGCGATGAGAAAACAATCTTGATCATACATCTTATAATTTTGAGATGATAAATATTACATCCTATGGTGGTCGCTTTGAGATAAAAACTTAAAAATCTTGCCAAGAAGATTACTAGTAATATTAATAAGACAAATATAGTACTGGTAATAATATTTATATTGTAATAAATAGTACTAGAATAATGATTCTATCAGTTACTATGGTGGTTTGTATATTTATATTGTTTGTCTAGAAATAATTTTTCTACCTTTTTCACAAAGCTGAAAGGAAACCTTGATAGATAGAAAAATGTGAAAATTTCAGTATAATTTGCAATAATAATATACTTAGTTTAAGGTTTAAGACAGTACATTACTGCGGTATTTTCTCTAATCCTTCAAATTGAAATACAGTAACATGGCGAAGATACGGTACTGAAGTAAGAAAAATCTATGAACTGTACAATTTTAATAAAGCAATGATTTACTTTTTTCATTATAATAGAGAAATGTGTTGTACTTCTTAGAAATAAATACTTCTTAACATATATTATATTTAAAAAAAGTCCGTTTAAGTAATATAGGGTGGCGCAAAAGTAATCCTCCTATCAGAAAATGCTATAAATTTTGCCTTGATGTAAAAAAATTAAAAGACCAAATAAAAATAATCCACAAGAAGAATCAAAGTATACCTGGTATACAAGGTGGCGCAAAAATAACCTTCCGATGTTTTTTGGATGTAATTTAAAAAAAATATGAAAAACTTTGATTCTTCTTGTGGATTATTTTTATTTGGTCTTTTAATTTTTTTACATCAAGGCAAAATTTATAGCATTTTCTGATAGGAGGATTACTTTTGCGCCAACCTATATATATCACATATTAATAATAACATAATAATGACCACTTGGAAGCCATTTAGAAATTTGTTTCCGCTATTAACAGCACTGCAGGCAAAGAAATGGAGTGTTGTTTAAATTGTTGATTTATAGCAACGGAGTTTTGGCCATCATCCAATACTTCGGTAGCCCTCTGTTCCCACTGATGGGGTTCAACTCCTTCTCTCATAAATAGACAGTCAATGCCTCCTCGTTGACCGAGTGCAAATTGCAGGTAAGGAAACGACCATCTATTTAAGATGTATATACTACTCCACTTTAGCCATTGTCATTTAACTTAACGTGAAATTGAAGTTGACTTTTAGTCCATTGTAGTATTTGAAGTTACCTAACCTTACAGTTTTGTATTATATCACTTTCTTAATTTTTTTTGATGATAATTTGATATGAATATTGCGGTTCTTCTATAAATAACCTTTTTCCTTCCTCCAAGTTTGCACCCGGTCAACGAGATAAAGCATTCAAAGTTGGTAGATTCATGTCTGATATCCGGCTTGAGATTCATGTTTTCAATGCTCTAAAATATACAATGTTTAACGCGATTCTTGATTAGCGAGCCGCATGACTGCCACTTAAGTGGTATAAAAAAAAAGATAAGTTAGACGTTATGCGTAATATTATAATAAAACAGGAAAAGCTACAATAAGTTCAGCTTAAAAAGCACGAAAATGGAGTCACAACTTATACTGTAACAAAAATATATTTTTGTGTTACAATACCAGATAAAAGATTTGTTTTTTTTTTTTTAGTGAATAAAAAAAACATTTTAGGTAAAATTTGCTGTAGTTTCTACTTCCACCCCTTTACATCAGTTTGTAGTTAGTAAACGGACCTTAATTGTCTTCTGACAGGTCCGTGAGATGATGGACTTGATATAGGTCTGATAGTTCATTTCGACTTGGTAATGAGATTTTAAACGTTGCTATTAAATACTTTACTATCATAGATTTTTTTATTCATCTAATAAATGTAGCAATCTGATTCTTGGTGGGAAAAGTGGTGAATAAAAGCGTTGGTCGTAGGAAGAAATCCTGACTGCGTAACATGAAGGAGAGGACCGGGATTGTGAGTACCACCCAACTATTCCGCCTCGCAAGAGACGGCACCATGTGGTGAACTGACCGCCAACTTCAGCTAGTCGGAGAGGCACCTTAAGAAGAAGAATTTATCTAATGATAAGCATTAAGATATTTGCATAACGTATTACTTTCGTCGCGTTAGTCCAATGATTTCGATAGCTACAGCGCCGTTCAGTTCATATCAGAGTTAGTACTATTTGCTACATAGATACTACTGTTAGCTACAGAGGTATTCCATTATTAATATTCGATGAATTAAACTGTTGCCATAACTGCGGTTTAAATAAGATGTACAGAGGTAAGCGTTCAAATTGAATGTAACTTGTTTTTAAGTTACAAAATCATCGCCCCACTGAAACAATAAACTCCATTCAATCTTTTGTTTAAAGTTAAAACAGTTTCAAGCAGCCAACTTAAGGTTAAAAGAAAGCTTTGTTTAAGTCCCTCAAAGGCACCCTTTCTGACCTTTACACGTGCGCAAGACAATACACCCTTGGTACGTTTTGCACCTATTTTGAACTCTTCATTATTCAGTGTACATTTACGTTGATCTTCATTTAATATAAAATATTATATATATATATATATATATATATTTAGTTAGCTGATACTCTGAAGTCGAGCATGTTTTTGATTAAGCAGTAAACTACAATAAAGGGTACATTTCATCATTGAAGTCATATCTTCAAATTGTATTGATCATGTATCATTCTCTTATATCCTATGTTGTCTTCCGGATGGTCTTTTTCCGGTGCAATTTTGGGATATGAGAAAAAGATCTACTCCACTTGGTGGCAGTAAAACACAATTATGTGCTTCGTGAAGTTTGTCATTAGCTTGCAGTTAGCTCTTTGTAGTAATGATTTTAAGAGGAATTGTTTCCATCGGATCTTCAAGATGTATGTATAAAATTTTAGATCTCATAAGAACTGGCACTAACTTAAAACACATCTTATAAGTTATGAGTATATGCTAGAAAAAGGCCTGGAAAAATCGGTTCAGCAGACGTTGATAAGTGATCCGTTCTTCTATAATAATATGGAGCTCGTAGGATGATGCGCACTGCACCACATAGTGAGCAGCATCTTTAGATATAGTAATGAATGTGTAAAGCATAAGCAGAAGTAGGTGATGAGACAGAAAAAAGAGTTACCATGAAAGAAATAGGATAAAACCCTCATAGCGTGATGCTTGAAAGGGATATAATGAAGTATGATTTTAAGAAAGTCTAAATAGATGACAGTAGAAAAATGTAATATTAAAATGAAGATAAAAAAGAAACCAACCAGCAGAACTATATATTGTCCTATTAACTTCCTCGGCTCCAGCACCATTCAAACCAGGACTCGAGAAATAGAAATTGTGTAGGTCCACACCATATTACTAGATACATTAGATTGTTTTTGTATTGAAATAAAGAATATACAAAGTACATAGATGCTATAATAACAGTACATCATCATCATCAGGTCCCCCCTCATCAAATTGAAGTTTGGCGATCCGATTGAGAAAACCAATTCCGTCCTCAGTTATTCTTTTTAACTGATGGTATTGAAACCCGGTGAACTCTTTTATGTCGACAAACTATTTCTTCCGCTGTCCACCAGGTGCACGTTTTCCAAGAATTTTACTCTCCAGGATCAACGTTGGGAACTTATAAAGGAATCCTCTTTGAAAGTGTCTGAAAAATGCAACCTTTCTTTACATGACGGTTGTCATCAGCCTGCGCTTGCAGTTGGCTCTCTCAAGTACTAAAAATATTAACGAGCTACGTATATATACTAATCTATTACTAGTACGGTGTAGAGTAAACTCATGTGACGGTAATATGGTCATATACCTGTTCCAAATATCATGCAGCGATGTGATTAAACATGCCCCGGGCCGCGGTATGCGCGATATACGAATATTTTGTTCTCGGCGCCATTTTGTCGTGTCGTTGTCTATTCGCGGCGTGCTCATATTAATGATAAAATAATGTTCTTGTTTAATAAAAATGGCCGCTTTTATAATATTTTTTAGTACATATATATATACTAGAAATATTTAGAATAATATTAAGTCACTAGATCTCTAGAATTATTAGACGTAAACACTCGAAATTTGGTGATGATATTACTTCTGCCG
Organism: Ornithoptera alexandrae; assembly: GCA_029030555.1. NCBI lineage: Eukaryota > Metazoa > Arthropoda > Insecta > Lepidoptera > Papilionidae > Ornithoptera > Ornithoptera alexandrae. Next base: position 12,279,818 of record JARDVY010000288.1, on the reverse strand, counting down.
TTTAAAGGTCAGCTATTAGCTATTACTAAGTACCACCGGAACGCCTATTGCAGCCGACAAACATTACTGTGTTCCGGTTTGAAGGGCGCTGTAGCTAGTGAAATTACTTGGGTAATGAGATTTAACGTCTTGTCTTGTGGTGACGAGCGCAATATGGTGCAGTGTACCGCCACATTGTTCAAGCGTATCATACCATCAGGTCGAACGTCTTGCTCGTATCGTTGTTTAATTAAATAAAAAAAAAAGATAATGTTAGTAGTAACATTCACAACCCGCCGCCATTATTCGCGTAGTGTAGTTTAGTTCGTCATCACCATCACCATCAGCCGATAGATGTTCACTGCTCTACATATGGCTCCCCCAAAAATTCTAACATTGGGTAAGGACTCATATGATGAGATGTGGGCCATTTCCTAACACTCTGGCTCGATGCGGGTTGGTGGGAGCCAGAGCCTCGTTTGGAGATTAGCAAGGTACACGATCAGATAAGGCTGGTTTGAATCCCGTGAGTGGTTCGGGTTTGCACCCCTATCAGCCTTAACAACAGTCCTTCAATGTTAGATTGTAAAGGTTCCCGCACAACAATGCACAGGATCTAAGTCATCCTCACCTGCTCGTGGTGTACCCTGCTAATCAACAAACGAGGCTCAGGCTCCCAGCAACTCCCATTGGGCCGGCGTGGGTAGGAAATGGCTCGAAGCCCCTCATACGAATGCCTACCGTATATGGCGTTTTTCGAGGAGGCCTGTATCCAGCTGTGGACATCTATTAGCTGCAGATGATGATAAACTAACGTTGAAAAGGCGTTTATTTTCATGTACAGTAAAAAAAAAATCAGTTGATATGTTATTGATACGCGCGGTCAGCAGTTTGTTAAGGCTACATTCAGGTCGGCCTCGGCCCAGTTCCGGCCAGATCCGTATTGCGGGCACGTCGCACCACAAGTTGTGCTGTCCTCTAGCTACATTCTTCATACTTTTCAACTATGGCCTTTCAGTAAATGTAACATCGTATGTAACAATTAATTTTTGTTACATTAACCGGAACAAATTCAAAAACTATTGATAATGGGGGTAGATTTTTTTATATTTAATGAAGCGACGAGAAGAACAGGACATTCACCTGATGGTAAGTGATACGCCTGTCCAAGGTGCGCTTGTTACGATGGTATGCAATGCACGACGAAACTTAACATCTTATGTCTTAAAGCGACGAGCGCAACAACATTCACACCGGAACATTGTAACGTTGGCATACTACTGTTTGTCTGCTGAGATAGACGCTGTGTTAGTACCTACGTGGACAGTGACCGGAAACAAGGACCTGCCACCAGTGAAGTGAAATATATGGCACTGGAAACAAACAGTGGACTTCCGTATTACAAAGCTGTTCCCCGGCCGCTTTGCTGAACGCAATATAAAATTAGACTTTAAATTTGTCTGAAACATTCCTTGAGAGCGACCGCAACCGCAAATGACTTTCTGTACCAACCGTTACTATAGCAACCGCATAAATACCGAATGAAAATCTTTATAAAAGTTAAATAGAAATATGATGATGAAGAATCTATGAAATTCAATAAATAAATGACCCATAACCATCTACAATTCCTTCCGCGTCGAATGCTCATGTTCCCATGACGATACGGTCACTAGTTTTCAAGTGATCAGCGAACAAACAAAACCCATTTTCATTATATGTATATAGGTATCAAAACAGTTACAGCGGCCATTTTGATTTACCGCAGTATTTTATAAATATCATAGTAACTTTTTTATTATGTTTCTTTCCTTATAATATACTTACAAGTATTTGCTGCAGTATGTTTTTAGCTGAATGTAGTGCAGAAACTATTGTGGAAGGTGGCCGGGGTCACAGGAATTCCGGTGTTCAGTGGAATGATTGCTCAATATGGGGCACGCCGCAGATACCGTAAATTTGGTCGGCAAACAAACAACAACAATGTTTATTCGAAACAATCCTTTAACACTTATTGCGAATATAATAATAATAATCATCATCATCATCAGCCGATAGATCTCTTCCAAAGATCTCTACATTTGGGTTCATATTGGGAGGATTTAGGCCATTTCCCACCACGCTAGCCCAATGCGGGTTGGTGAGAGCCAGAGCCTCGTTTGTTGATTATCAGGATGCACCAAAAGCAGGTGAGGTTGGCTTGAATCCTGTGAGTTGTTGTGCTGGTCCCACACACATACACTCCAAACATACATACTAATATAATAATAATTAATTATTTAAATTGTCTACCATCTGATGGTCACCGACATACTCCAAAACATTGCTAACCTGAAGACTGACGGCCGATGAGGCAGTAAGATTAGAGTGGCGGCCGCGTAGACATAGTGCTGGCAGGCTCTCCACTACGTATTCCGATGATCTGATGAAAGTCACGGGAAGCCACAGGATGTGGAAAGCGGAGTCCAATCGGAGTGGAGATTCTTGAGGAGGGCCATGCTTAAGAGTGGGCGTTATCCGACTGATAATGCAATGTTACAATGTATAGTTTTTATTCTCTTTCTTCCGACTTCAAAAATCTCATTTCCCTCTCATACTCCCACACACTTCTTCTTCTCCGTAGACCTAGCCCCATCTTTACTTGGGGTCGGCCCTCCTTATTTAATTCATTTCCTTTCATGCTTCACGTACTTTTTTGACTACCGTGTGTTTATCCTCTTCCTTCATAATTGTGAAATTTACTTCACTTTCTTTATTAGACACAGCGACGGAACGAGCGAGTTGCTCACCTGATGGTAAGTGACCTGACTGTAACCATGTAACACACAAAGGAAGGTCGCGGGAAGCCGCAGGAAGTGGGCAGCGGACGACCGATCGATGCGGAGAGTTTTGGGAGAGGCCTATGTCAACCGTGGAAGATGATGATGAACCGGAAATGTTGTTGTTTGGACATTGCTGTTTGGCAGCGGAAATAGAAGCTGCTGTGGTAATTACCTAGACGGTCCCGGCAACAGAGACCTGCCACCAGTAAACAATGTGGTGTAATATATATCATGATAACTACCGTGACATTATTATAAGTAATTACTTACTCCTCTGGCGTAGCGACTCAGAGTGACTCTTGGTCTCCGACACAAGAGAGCGCCAACGTCGTCTGTCTTGCACCACCTCTTCCCAGTCTACTGCTTGAAGCTCGCGTAGGTCATCTTCTACCGCATCCTTCCAACGATATCTGGACCAGCCGACAGGTCAGCCCCCAATTGGGTTTCCGAGGAACGCTTTTTTGACTACGATCCTCTTCCACCCTTAGCAAGTAGCTCATCCAGCGATGTCTGCGATCTCTGGCTTCCCCTATTCTTTCGATTTCAAAATATTATAAGTAATCAAGTTTTAATTATTATTGTATTCAAGCTGTTATTCCCCTCCAGCTTAAATCAATATCAATCGGAGCCATTCATAACTTAATGCTTGAATCGCGTGATCCCTCTGTACGGATAAAAAGAAAATCCACTTTCCCACCCCTTTCCAATAACGTTTTCTTTAATGTCGGATACAGATGGTCTTTTTCATGAGAAAGTTAAGTTATAATTAAAGCATTAATTACTTTTAATGTTGCATTGACTGCAGAGGATAAGTTTTTTAAGGAACTTAAAGAACTACTTAAGAGTATGTAAAAGTGATACTGATGGTAGGTGCCTGATGCTTAGCTCTGTAGTCTTGGGCTAGTAAGAATAGAAGTAAGATAAGCACTGCCTGTCGTAGAAGGCGACTAAAAGGGTCTAGAAGGGTGGAGGCTCTTATCACTCAACAAGCGAACCTGCATAGGACAGTGTATGGCTCAGCGATGGTGCCTAGGAGGGCGAGACTCCTCCTCAAAGAGGTAACACGAAGTGTAGAGGAGCACCGGTGCGTTCTATAAGAGATCACGGAGCCTCTCTGAATGCACTGATGCAGAGCACCGAGGGGGTTTTAGTGTGTAAGAATCTCACATAATCCGAACTTCCCCCAAGAAGAAGGGAATCTTTCGAAGATTTCTCGGAAACCAAGAAAAGAAGGTTTCTGTTGCTGGATACCGTCTAGGTAGGTAGCACATTAGTGCCTAATTATGCTGTCAAACGGTACGCACACGATGTGTTCCGGTTTGAAGGGCGTTGTAATTACTGAAATTGCTGAGGTCATCGTCATCATCAGCCGAAAGACGTCCAGTGCTGAACATAAGCCTCCACCAAAGATCTCCACATCGATCGGTCCTGCACCGCCCGCATCCAGCAGCTAGCTACCTGCGACCTTCCTTTATCAGATGCACCGCGAGCAGGTGAGATTGGCTTAAATAAACTGATATGATCATGGGAATATCTGTTGCCTTATCTATAGAAATATTCACCGTATAATTGTGGTTTACGACTCACGAAGGGTGGGGGTGGTGGTAGGGGGAAGGAGTGGGAGGTGTTTATTTCTAATATAAACAACTGTAGGACTCAAACAATAACAAATTAAGTCATACTCGGATCGTTTTCCTGCTCAAACATTCCGACCGCGTCCTCGCACATCCTTGAGACCCTTAAATTAAGCCATGAGGCGCGTGATCGGCGTTGTTTTTCTATGATTATTTTATAAAACAGGAAATGTTCTATAAAAAAAGTATTCTCTGGGCTTCTTCATTGGAGCGAAGAGACGAGCAGGAGGTTCAGCTGTTATATTCCTTATCTGTAATAATATGCTATTGGCCTTATCTATATAAAAAGGAAGTCACATTATTTAGGAAGGATGGGGCTGTAATACCCTTGAGTGGCTACGCTAGTAGTACGTTACTATAGCAACCGCATAAATAATATCAAACGAAAAGGTTTGTAAAAGTTGAATTGGCTAAGATAAGGGGATCCGCACAAGAACTCACGGCACCCAAACCAACCTACCCTGTTCGTGGTGTACACTGCTAAGCAACAAACGAGACTCCGGCTCCAGCCCGCATTGGGCCAGCGTGGTGAAAAATGGCCCAAATTCCCCTATATGAACGCCTACAACCGACGGCATCTAGTGCCCGACGATACCAGAGGCTATGCCGACTGTAAGGTCACGAGAAGCCGCTGGAAGCGAGTAGCGCAGGACCTTTGACAGAACCCTACGTTGAGCCGTCGTCGTAAAAAAAATTCTGTATACGTATGATTTTCATATTTTCATGCAGCTGAAAACCTTTACGTACGACACTGAAATAAGAGTGTGTCAGTGTCCAAGCGACGTAATGAGACCGCTTGACACCCTTTCCCTGTCGCACGCTTTACGTGCATGACTTAAATATGCCTTCTTTCGTGCTGCACTTCAGGTTTAATTTTTTTTTAATTTTTACATCCGTTATTAAGCGCATTCATCACTCGCATATCAGTGAATTGGAATTTCATAAACATCAAATCAAGTTTATAACTTATTTTTGTTGACATTTTTATACCTAATAAACAATATTGAATCTTTGTATGTTTGCGATTATCTCGACAACGGTTGAATCGATTTTGATTGGATTTTCGGTGGAATATAGAGGAAGATATAAAGCATAATTTAGTATAATTTACTTTTATTAAAAAGAAGTGTAAGTTAAATTATCGACATAAGTTAAGAGCAATAGAAAAAGTATCAAAGTCCAATGTCAATGACAATACTAGTCGTCCGTTGTATAAAAAAAGGCGTATTAAAAAATGTACTAGCACTAATTCTGCAGATGAACTCCTGAGTTAGCTAGCTTTAGACATTACTGAGCATTACCCCAGTAATTTGGTTACCATCTTACTCCTAATACGAGGTACACTACGTTGTGTTTTGTGAACAACGAACTGTTTGCTTTACCCTATTTAAAAAATCTGTCTTCTTTCATTCTCTTACGCTGAGGGATTCATCTCCAAAGGCTTCAGAAAGAAGGTCTTTACCATAGCAGACCACTTATAAAACTTACTGGAAGAACTTACTGCTGTGTTTCCGTTCGATGTAAACGATCATATACTGTTACATTGACTGCCAGTTGCGCAGTGGCTTGGCACTTTCCAACACGGAAGTTCCTGGTTTAATCCCGGAGCCATTTTCCCGGTTAACTACCAGCTTCGTTAACTACAAACCTCTTTGCTGATCTGTATATCAGCATTGCCGTTTCGGCCATCAAAATGTGAGAGACCAGAGCGGCGCTTAGAATAAAGCCATTTCTAATTTCACTTGTTGACTCTCCGTTCAGGGATGAAATCAAAAAGAAAGGAGACCATCGACATTAAATAAGCCACGGGGGTTAAATGGAGTATAGCCGGAGCGGTGTCCCGAGGCAATATATCAGAGTCAGTTTACACCGGCGGATACGTTTGTTAACTCGGCGCCGGCGATCGCTGGAAACGGAAACCAATTTTTTTATATCAACAAACATACACGAACTACACAAAGTTGACTTTGCATCACAGATGTTACCTTAGCTAGGATGCTGTAGTGCACCACATTGCGATCTTCGCGTTGGAATATAAGATGTTAAGTCGCGTAAATCCCGGAGCCTCTTTGAATGCACTGCTGCACACCACCGAGAGGGTTTTAGTGGGTAAGAATCTCAAATAATCCTGACTTCCTCTCAAAAGCAGAGTGTCTTTCGAAGATTTCTTCCCCGAATAATAGAAATGATAGGTGCGATGCTCTCAAACCACTTTTAGAGATCGGCAAGTTTTTTTTTAAATATAATGTGTTTCAAAGCCTGTTATAAAAAAATTCTACTGCTGATAATCAGATTCTTCTATTTTTTTCTTCTTTCTACTTTCTTCTTCTATTCCTATACAATCCGACGGATCCGCGCCATTCTAAGTGATTTGTGCCGTTTTAATTTATTAGAAAGTTGGCATATTAAGCTTTTAAGTTTTAACTGTTATGACTTTCTCAAGGCGTGTCTTAAATAACTAAGTTCTAAGTGGCTCTTAAAATAATTTGTCGGTTCGCGAGATCCGGCCAAGTGCGAGTGCCAAATTGCGATGCACTTTAACGGGCTTATCAACAACTAGTAAAAGCCAGGCAGTAAACAGAATTGACTGCCTTTGAATCTTCTAATTATTATCAAGTTTTAATTATTATATTGACTATCAGTGTGTATGGACTATTTAAATTCCGCGCCAACTTCACTCTATTGGATGGCACTGTTATGCCAGAAACGTCTATATATATATATATAGACGTCCACTGCTGGAGATAGGCGTCTTCCAAACACCTCCGCTAGTCTAATGCGGGTTGTTGAGAGCCACAGCCTCGTTTGTTGATTAGCAGGGTGCACTCCGAGCAGGTGAGGTTGGTTTGGGTCCCGTGAGTTGTTATACGGGACCCCTTACACTATACAATATATATATAAAGAGTAGTTTTGTTTTACCATCCGTCCTTTTTAACAATGGGAGCTAGTAAGAATATACATTATTCTCGCTGCTTTGAGTCAGAATATGTTGCTTCGTTACCCCTGTGATTCCACTAGCTACAGGATCTTTCAAATTGGAACACGGTAATCCTTGCACCACTACATATGTAGATGGTCGGCAGCAGTAGCGACTTACCGTCGGCAAAAATACTTATCGGTGGTTCGAGTGAAAATTCTATGGCTTTTAAGTTTTTTGTTAATTTTATAGGAATCACACTATTGACAATCACATTAAACATATATCTTGAATATTTATACATAAGTAAAAAACTTGACTATTTCGGACAATTATTGAGCAAGAAGATAATTAATCTAAATTTTTCATTAAGCTATAAAGAGGGGTTTTTACTCATTATCTGAGTTATGAAGTAACTTTTACAAGTTAACAACTCTTACTAGTTACAAGATAAATTATTATTGAAAAAAAAGTTTGAAATTACATTAAATTAACAGCCATTTAATGATAACAATATTAAAAGCATTAATTACTTTAATATATAGGTACATTCGTATTCATTAATATATTTTTCTATCTACATTTCATTTTACACGGCGCCGTGTAGTCGGCCCCTCAAATGCAGTACTGTGTTCTTTATAAAGGCGAATAAACTCTGCATACTAGGGAGACTTAAAGATATCTAAATAATAATCTCTAAAGTCACTTAATAAACACGCTATATTGAAATTGCTGTTTATTTTTAGCTATAGATAAGCATAAATATTTTGAGTAGTGTATGAATACCTCTACCTGAAATCACTGCACAGTCCTGCTCGTAAGCAAACTGTCGGATTCTTCACTATAATAAATCATAAACAGATATAATATATGATTAATACATATAGAAAACTTGTATATGCCTTCTTTACGGAGCTTTATACGAGTAAATAAAACTTTAATCACTTTTCTAATAAAGTGTATAGCGAAGTCTTTTTTGTCGAGCTTCAAAGAAAAATGCTGTTTGCATTATTTCGTCCCCCACCCGGTATGGAGATTGTGACTTTATTTTCTAAGTGAAAAATGCAAATGATATCTTACTGCCGAGTCTTTGGCTTTGAGCTGAAAGAATGTATTTTAATATAATTAAATTTTAAACAGCCTTAATATAACATAAGTTTTTATTTTTATTATGAAGAAAAAAGTAGTAGATGTATCCGACGTACGACTGGTAGGCCTATAGGACTTTGGTTATACACTTTTAAATATAACAAAAATAACCTTTTTAATTATATTATTACTAAAAACATATTACCGGTTTTTTTTTCTACTGTTTTCAAGTTACTTTTTTGTTAGAGTAAACTTAATTTTCCGTCTTCCACAGGAGGGGAATGGTGTCGGGAAAGTTTGGTACCCCATTCACGTATACCCGTATTACAAGAACAGAGTCTATCCGACGCGCAGGTGCCTGTAATGAATTCATTTGTCTGCTTTAATACCTTTTTTCCCCCCATAAATATATTTACAGGCGGCTTAGTTATGACTTATTAATGCTATTTTTAATATTGAAGTATATAAAAAATGTCGCCATATATATTATACGAGTAATATAGAAAAGTATATAGATACGATTGGACTCTCGCTTCGAGTATCGAAACAAGAAGATGGGTGATGTAGTGATGGGATGATATATATTTTTATTGGGGTGGAAGGGTTCCCACACAACTCGCGGGATCCAAGCCAACCCCACCTGCTCCTGGTGCACCCTGCTAATCATCAAACGAGAACCTGGCTCCCACCAATCCGCATTGGGCATATAAATCCCTACCCTATCGAGGTGGAAATCTATGCGGAAAGCTATGTCCAGCAGTGACCGTCTATCGGCTGATGATGATGATGATGATACCGTTTATCACATTCATCATATTGTGCCCATCGCCGTGAGACATAAGTCAAGTCTCATTACCTTAGTAACTTCACTAACTACAGCGCCTTCAAACCGGAACATAGTTAACACACTATTATTTGGCGGCATAATCGTGAGCTGCTGTGGTACCTACCTAAAGAGTATATATTTTTTTATTTTACGAAGCAACAAGATAAGTGAGACGTTCACCTGATAGTAAGTGATATCACTTAAAGCATATGCTCGCCCATGATTATGTGGTGCTTGTTAATATTATACACAGCACCGATCGCGCTCATCGCATTAACACGTATGATATTAAGTCTCGATACCTCAGTAACATCACTAGCTGCAGCGTCCTTAAAACCGGAATATACTTAGCACACTACTATTTGGCGGGAGAAACAGGAGCTGCGGCGGTATCTACCTAGACGGTCTCCAGCAAGATCAGATTGAGAAATCTCTTACAGGAAGTAAATCTATTTTTGTAATTGGTAGTAAATTTATTTCAGCCGACGTACAGTAGTGCGCAAACATAACTGTGTTCCGGTTTGAAGGGCGCAGTATCTAGTGAAATTACTGAGATAATGAGAGTACGTCTTATATCTCAACGCGAGCAAAGTGTAGTGCTGTGTATAGCATCCTAATTAGCGCCACGTTGTTATGGACAGGCGTATCACTTACTACTTAGTTTTTTACTTTTTTGTACTCACTTCATTTTTTTATTAAAAAAAAAGTATCACTTACTATCAGGTGAATGTCTCGCTCGTCTTATCGCTATGTAGAATAAAAAAAATTAACTACATCCGTAGTCTACTACCACTTGGTATATTCAATGTATATTAAAATAAGAAACACTATAATTTCTATTAAGGATATTAAAGGAAGTTTTAATAAATCCTTATTTTTTAATAGTTAATCCTCGGATGGGTTTTATAAGGCTTTATTGTTAAAATGGTGGCGGCCCTGCATCCGGCGATAGATATATCAATGTCGCTTCACGATAACGTACACCGCGGTGTAGTCGGCACGGAGTCCGATGGATCTGATGTCCAGATCCAACTCAATTCAAACAGGATAACAAATCGTCCTTTGGCTTTCATAACAATTAATAGTAAAACTACGAAAGTCCGAGCATAAAGCCTCGAGTCATAACAGTTAAATTTAACCAACAAAAAAAAGTGTTAGATTTCACTTATGCAAACATACACACCGATTTATATCCTCAGTATATAGAAAGCCCACTGCTGGACATAGAACTCCCTCAAAGATCTCCACATTGATCGGTCCCACGTTGCTCGCATCCAGTGGGTTCTCGCGCTCCTCACCAGATCGTCGGTGCACATTGTGGGAGGACCCCCAACACCACGTCTACCGGTACGCGGGCGCCACTCGAGGACCTTACTGCCCCATCGGTCCTTCGAGCAATGAGCCCTACTTACTGCCACTTAAGTCCAGCAATCCTTTGGGCTACGTCGGTGACCTTACCGATTTACATCATGAGGCTATTCATTAATTGAGCAATATTAATGTAGGTGATGGTAAGTGATACGCCCGCCCATAACCCCGTGGCACTAATTAGGATGATATATCCAGCACCACATTGCATTCATCGCCTGTGACGAAAGATGTCGAGTGTCGTTACCCCAGTAATATCACTAGCTGCAGCTCCATTCAAACCGGAACACAGCAGTGTTTGCGCAGTACTATTTATTTGATAGCTGGTTCTGGCAACGGAGACATACCACCAGTAAATAAATTTTGCATCCTCATACATTACTAACCGTTATAAGGGTGTGAGGGATCCCGTAGAACAACTCACGGGAGCCAAGCCAACCTCACCTGCTCGTGGTGCACCCTGATAACAACAGACGAGGCTTTGGCTCCCACCAACCCGCATAGGGCCAGCATTGTGGGTAATGGCTCAAATCCGTCGACATCAGCCCCTATAAACGACGGCCCCTAGTGCTTGGTGGTACCGGAGCCATGCCGACTGTAAGGTCGTAGGAAGCCACTGGTCGCGAGCCACGTAGAACCGACCGATGTGGAGATCTTCGGGAGAGGCATATGTCCAGCAATGGACATCTATCGGCTGGTGACGATGTTATATGTATAAACTGCCCACGTTACACTTGTGTGCGCTTGTTCCCACTGGTGGGAACTAAGATTTCTTTACAACCAGGAGAGAGTCAAGAGCGTTGGCCAAGAACAAGTTTTGCGGATGAAACATATTCTCCATCACCGGAAGTCCAAAATCAAATTGAAAGGAAGTTGTTAAAGAACAAGACCAAGACTTACACAAAAAAAAAATCTCCTTTAGTCTTCCACATTTAGTCTTGGTCTCGCATAATAGGTCTGTCTTAGTCTTTCTTTTTCGCAAGACCAAGACCAGGACCGACTTTACTCATCACTGGTTGCTCCAAGCAATGAGATAAAGGCGGCGTGATATCATTGAGAGTATCGTTGTGAAGGTTTTATGTATTTTAAAATCTCTCGTTGTATTGGAAACTGGTGGGGGAGAGAATCAATTTATCCGTCTTCTGATAGAACAGAGCACACCCCCACCCTTATCTGGCGCCGGCTCTTTGATGTCCGACAAAGAAACTTTATTTAGAACCTAAAGTATCGATTATTTCTGTTAATATATTTTGAAAAAATACTGATAATATTTTATTACTGTACACTAGTAGATGAGTTTGGATTTACTGGTGGCAAGTCTCAGGTCTTTGGGTAGGTACCACTGCAGTTTCTACAGTAGCCGAAAGACACCACTGTGCAAACATTATTCATTTCCAGTTTGAAGGGTCTAACTCTTGTTACTCCAGTAATATCACTAACTGCAGCGCCCTTCAAACCGGAACACAGTAATCTTTGCACAGTGCAGACGACTATCAGGTAGAGCTTATACTCGTCTCGTTTTATTGAACGACAGAAGTATTAGTGCTTTCGGCTGCTTGATCACTTATAACCAGGTGTTCAGCTCCTGTACAAATCCAGGGTCTAGATGGAAGAATATCCGACTTCGCGGACGGTTTAATTCAGATGCCGCCGGAAGCGATCCCGCCATTCACAACAAACGTAACGTAAACACTTAATTTTATTGTTTTATGCAAACAATAGACTTTTTTTTTTATTCCTTTCGCGAAATTCCGCCCCGCTCTCAACGAGTTTTGTTTAAATGGCCAACCTTTTTCACTTCTTTCACTGTTTTCCGAGTGATATTAATGTTATTCTTTCGGCGAGTTATTGAAATTCCACTTGTGAACTTTAAGGAGAACGTATATTTTTTTCAGATGATCACTCATTTGTGCGCGTTTGACTTTATGTAGTAAGTAAAAGGTACTGTTAATACAATTAAACAACACTTGAAATTACGTAATAATAAACTTTTGTAGTTCAGATACAAACATTACTTATATACTGTTAATATCGCTAGAATAATTCTAGGACATTAAGATCAATCAGGATCCTAATCAGAAGACAACGGCTGCCCAAGGAAGCAACGAGACGAGCTGAGCGTTCACCTGATAGTAAGTGATACGCCTATAACAACGTGGAGCTAGTTAGGTTGATATACACTGCATCGCATTTAGCTCGTCGTCGTTGCCTTGAGATATATGTTGTCTCGTCACCAAGACACAGCGTCCTTTAAACCGGAACACTGTAACGTTTGCACAGTACTGTTTGTCGGCTGCAATAGGCGCTGCGGTGGTACCAAGTCGGGAACAGAGACCTGCCACCAATATAGTTACTGTATTAACAATCGTCTGCTAACAGAAGCTCGCCGCTGGACACAGTCCTCTCTCCCAGATATCCACTCTTGGAGTCTTTCTGCTTTTAGCTGGTGAAAATCATTGCTGAATTTTGACCTCACCCAAAATAAGCTTTGTTTTGAAACAAAACCGTGTTTCAGTCCTGAACAACTTTTTCGTCAATCACTTGTTGTTTGGAGACTGTTTTTGAAAAATAACTTTTAATTGAATCACTCGAATTTCGTTATTACTGGCATTTGGTGAATTTTTAGCCATTGTCAGGTAGTCTAATTTTAGTATCGTTTTGTAGTAAAAAACTTTTTTTTTATATTTATAAGTATAAATACAATAATATTAGTAGACGTAGTGTTGGAAGGCCTCCAGTGGACCGACTATCTGGCGAGTGGCGCGAGAAGCCGCCGGATGCGGGCAGCGTAGGACCGATCGAAGTGGGGATTTTTGAGCGAAGCTTATGTCCAGCAGTGGATGTCTACCGGCTGATGATGATGATGGTGATAACTATAATCTAAAACAATCGTCTTCATACATCTACTAGCTGTCCCCCAACCGCTTTGCTGGGCGTAATATAAATAAGACTTGAAATTTGTTAGAAATATTCCTTGGGAGCAACTGCAACCGCCATGACTTTCTGTACCAACCGTTACTATAGCAACCGCATAAATAATACGACATGAAAATGTATGTAAAAGTGCTTCGGAAATAAGATACTAAAGGATCTGTGAAATCCAAAAAATAAACCTATAACCATCTATAAACCACACTGCGTCGAGTGGTCATGTTCCCGTGTCGATACGTTCATCATCAGACGTAGACGTCCACTTGTGGACAAAGACCTTCCCCAAAGATCTCCACATCAATCGGTCCCGCGCTGCTCGCATCGCCAGGCACCAGCAGCCGATGTTTAAAGGCGTTCATATGGGAGGATGTAGGCCATTTCACCACGCTGGCCGAAAGCGGGTCGGTAGGAGCCAGAGTCTCGTTCGTTGATTAGCTGGGTGCACCACGAGGAGGTGTATCTCTTAGAGTCTTGTAAATTTGTAGGTGCTTCCTGTTACCTGCAAAGGTTTATTTATCTCTGCATAATAAAATTTCTACTTCACCCTCTGACCCACCTTCAACTTACACAACACCCGGAAAGGGTTGACTGGGAGGGAGAACTTATCGGAGGGATTAGACTTACGACTTTAACAATAACCCTTTGTAACCTCAGTCAAATATAATTTGATTTAAATAACAAAGTTTTATTTACCTTCCCCTACTCTGTGGTAAGGATATTTAATGTTCTTCATTCATCATCATCAGCCGATAGACGTCCACTGCTGGACAAAGTCCTTCCTCAAAGATCCCCATATCAATCGGTCCCGCAGTGCGTGCATCGCCGGACACGAGGGACTGTCGTTTGTAGGGATTCATATGGGGGTACCACGAGCAGGTGAGGGTTGATATGGGCCCCGTGAGCTGTTATGCGGGACCCCTTACACCCCTGTTCTTTGTATGTAAATTTGTTGCATGAACCAAATGACGTTTTATAATATATTCATAGGCAATTCAGCGAATTAATGCTAACGAGGTGCTCTCATGCATCCATTGTAATCAGCGTTCAGGGCGATTGGTAGGATCAATGATTTACGGTACTCCTCAGGAATTCCATGATGTCTCCAGGAATGTGCTTCACTTCCGGCGGCACACAGTGTATTGCGTCTGTAACTCTGTATTGAAAATTGTAACGCTTCATATCGAATATATAACTGCGAAAACTGTACATCCAAGTGCTCGAGTGCACGATTAAGTTCTAAGTTATACTAAGTAATACTTAACATATGATTATGAAAATCATTTTAATAAGGACGGAGCAAACAGGACATTCTTCTTGTAGTGTTCCTTCATCTTTATATGTTGGTTTTTAGATTTAGAGAATAGTTGGACCTCTACTGCATGGTGATGAGATACCTTGGCGGATGGTAATCCTTGTCCAGGTCGTTCACATGACGGTGATAGTTACTTCCATCCATAATAAGGATACAAATGATTATTTGACAGAATAAACAGACTGTGATGGAGGACGCTCTCCAACAATCGGCAGATATATTTTATTGTCTTAAGGTAAAGAAAAATTAAATTCTAGATTTAGTAATACCGAAACTAGAAAAATTCAATTACTAAAAGCAGCCTCAATTAACGTTTCTTATATGAAAAAAAAAATCAGTGATGCCGTTATGTATTTTACGCAAACAAATTAGTCCCAATTTCGCATGGGCTTTATGTCCTCGTTAAGCTCCGCTCATAAGTTATTCAAGTTGTCTGATGAAATAGCGCTCTTGGTACACGAAAAATTAATCAAGCATAAAGCAGACTTACTTAACATGTAATATTAACTTATTTTCGTTTAATAGAAAACATTATCGTTGCCCAATGCTTTAGTGTTTGTCCAATTCCTAGAACAGCTACTCGAAATTTAAGCTTGAAGGTATATTATGTATTCCTATTATATAAATACTATAGTGCTTTATAAATCTAGATATTTTTGAACCTGGATAAACTGAGAACTTATCTTTTAACTCTAATATACTTAATTCGATACGATTTATATAATTTTGAAGCGTTAATCGTTTATTGTTAAAGGCAATATGACTACAAAGGTCATTTCTTTAGGTTTCGTGATCGTATGTTCATTTACCATGAAGCTGGTATCATCATCATCAGCAGTCGGTAGACGTCCACTGCTGGACATAGGCCTCCCTTAATGATTCTCACATCGATCAGGTAGGGTTTCACGTGGGAGGATTTGGGCCATTTCCCACGATCGTTTGTTGATTAGCAGGCTGCACCACGAGCAGGTCAGGTTGGCTTGGGCTCTGTGGTTTGTTGTGCGAGAACTTTTACACCGTTATATGTAACTGATTTTAAAATTTTATATAAGCTAATTAATTTTCTAATTATGTTTTAATTGCCGAATATAAAACGTACGAGTGTTCGTTTCATGCAGTGCGAGGGTGCGAGGGTGCGAGGGTGCGAGGGTGCGACGGTGGGGGGTTGCGAGGGTGCGGGAGTGCTCGTGAAAGTTTCGATTGTGCCTTTATGTGCTCGGCGGCGCGCGTGTAGCGATGCTGGATACTACTGGAGTTTCAGCGACGACTTTCGGGGATTGTGTGCTTTGTTAACTTCCAATTGCTTACTTGGAAATATTTGTACTTATAAGGAAAACTTCATCAAAGTTGGAACAATATCCGGCAACTAATAAAGTGACTTCTGCATCAGGTGGAGTTAAAAAGTTGAAATCAATATTAAATATAAATAGTTATTTTGCCGAGTACCTAAATAAGCTTCCTTCCAATAGTGACCATGGGAGGGGAGCCTCTATGTCCAATTTGAGAAGTCCGGATACTCGACCTCAGCCCAGGGGCTCAACCGTCAGCTGTGTAGGGCCGCGAAGGTATCGTGAGGGTTGAATCCGGAGATCAAAACGATATACCTGGCGGTATTGGAGCCTACCATATTGTATGCAGCGTGTGTATGGGCGCCGGCAGCTATGAGGCTGCTGTTCCGATATTTGCTCGTTGGTTGCTTTGGACCTATGGGTCTAGGAAGCAGCCCGTTTATATGATTAGATGCGGTCATTCCCGGCGAGTAATTAGGTGACCGAGAGACCTTGAGGTACCGCTCACTTTCAAGAGACTACCACACCCGTGAGATCAGGTTGATATGGAGTTCTACTGTCAGGGTACCGTGCGGGGGAGGACCGGCTTCTCACCTCGGCTGCCGTCCCGAAATCTATACGGACGGCAGCCGGATAGACGAAAACGTGGGTGCGGCGTTCTGCGTAATGCGGGACGCCGCAGAGGTAATGAGCGAAAAGCTCAAGCTAGCCAACTTCTGAAGAGCTGATGGCATTGGTGAAAGCAATAGGGTACGCGGCCGATGGGTCAGCGCAATGTTGTCAGACAGACCAATCATCATCCATCCTCTAGCGATGCGTGTGAAAGAGAACGTCATGAAAGCGAGAGAGAAAAGGAAGGGTGTGAAATTGTTTTGGGTGAAATAGCATGCGGGGATAGAGGGTAACGTAAGGGCGAACCAGCTGGCCAAGGATGCGGCCCTGGAAAGTAAAAGGAGACCGTATTACGATGATTGCCCTGTTTCGTTCGTTAAGCGTCGAAAAGAAAGGAAGAGTGAAAGAAGAGAAGGAGGAAAATGAGAGAAATAAACAAGATGGTAAAAGAATTCTACAAATAGGTCCCAGCTCGACAAACTGAAAGGAACGCTCAAAATAAAACAAAAATTAGCTTCCTTATCACGAGATCTTGGAAACTAAACCCTCAAAATTAGATACAGATATTGCTTCTGTCGTTTACAGGTCAGCCAAGAATGGATTTTACAAAATCCTTTCTCCAAAATAGAGTTGCGGGGGTGTTACGGAAAGCAAAGCGGGCGGGGAACAGCTACTTATACAACATTTAATATGAAGTAGTTCCGAGGAGTTTAGTGTGCCAGCAGCTGCTTTCCACCACCACAATACACGACGCCTTAAGTCTCGTGTCAGCGATATCCCCGAGCCAATACCATAAGGGAAGCTTCAAAAGCCTATCATTACAAAGGTCGTCAACACATCCGCGACCTCTCAGGTGTTGCAACTGTCTATAGACGTCAATGACCACTTACCATCACCTCAACCCTCGTTCGCCAACCTATAAAAAAAGGTATTTTAATAATTCATTTCACCGCCGCTGATGCTGAATGGAATCAACAGGTTAATTGTGGTTAATATCGTAAAATGGTACTTAAACGTGAGAGCACTTTTCAGGTTTTTCCTTTTTCAGCACATTGAACGTTGTCGCTGTAATAAGACGTTTCAATTCCTTTAAAAAGTCGACTATTATTTAGTTTCCGCTTGTGGAGTAAATTTAATACATTACTCCAATAATTTCAATAGCAACAGCGCCCTTCAAACTAGAACACGATAATCTTTACACACTACGGTACCACCAACCGATCTACGTAGTCTTCAGCAATAGGCTTTAAGTTACTCGAGTAATTGAAATGGCAACAGCACTCTTCAAACCAGAACTGAGAGTAGGAGCAGCAGTGGTACCTACCTAAATGATCCTCGGCATCAGGGACTTCGTTACCGCAGTAATTTCAGTAGCTACAGCTACCTTCAAACTAGAACACGATATTGTTTGCACACTATCCTTTGGCGGCGGAAATACGAGTTATGGTTGTAGCTATCTTAACATTAGCCCCCGACGGATATCTTGTTACCACCGTAATTAAATTAGAATTAGATCTTGCTGTAATATCTACAGCTCCCACAATATGGATTACCTTCATTGCTTCGCTTAGTTTGCTTAGAAGGGGAACTGTTGTATCAAGATCTTCCATGGATGTAATCAATAATCATTTTCCATACAAAACATGGATGTGCGAATTAATTTGAAGGTGGTACATTATACTATTGTCGCAGGAAGTAACAAGCTCCACTGCAAGTGACTGCAGTAAAAGCCTTCGCAAATTGCGGTAACTTTGTTAGTCTACGACCTGCAGTTTATAATTGAATTTCCGGTTTGTATACTGCTTCATATGATAAAAACTATCTACGGTAGTATTTAACTATTTACTGGTGTTAGGTCTCCTATGTCGGAGACCGTCTAGATATGTACAGCAGCTTTTATTTCTACCGGAAAACGAAGGTTCCGGATTGAAGGTAGTTGTAGCTAGTGAAATTAATGGGATAAAGAGACTTAACATCCTATAAGGCGTAATGTGGTGCTGTGTAAAACATTCTAACTAGGGGGTGTAATAGAAAAGCGTAACACTTACTATCGGGTGAACAACCCTCTCCTCTAGTCACTTCGTTGAATAAATATATTTCCGTAGAAAATTTAGTATGATAATAATCCAAGAGCTGCGGCTTGATCCATGTTCTTCGTTGCCCGTTTCCGCAACTAAAGGCGGTTCAGCCAGCAAATTGCAGTTGTGGAACTTACGCCATTGATCCTTCCAAGTTCGTCCTTCATTATCTAACCGCTATCTAATGTCTTTGCGCACTGCGAACACACATCCTGTGGTTAACAATCGCATTACATTCGGCTTAGTAACATGATGCATGTCCTGATAAATAATCGTCATCCAGCCAAGGATTTAAAGTACAATACTGTTATTAAATAGTTGAAAAAGTACTGACCATGTAAAAAGGCTTGACAGGAATTATGTATAGGTCCTTTTAGTAAAGAGAGGTTCAGACAACTTAGTACAGACAGCAAAATAAGACAGAAGCTTGAGCTGAATAATAAATCGGAATTCGATGAGATTAAATTGCTAGTCACGATTGGAGATCGCGTGAAGGCGCTGGGTGCGGACAGCGCTGGACCGATCGATGTGGGGATCTCTGGGAGAGGCCTATGTCCAGCAGTGGACGTCTATCGGTCGATGATAACATCACTAATAACAAAATGTTCAATCAATATGAAACGCAGCACAAGTACGCAGTGATTTGGTTATAGTTAGTTTTAGTAAAAAATATCTAAAAGAGTTTTTCTTTTATTGTTAGTAATAATTATCTTCAGAAAGAGGGGAGGGAGGCGTTATTTTTTTTAACTATATGTATAGGATATATCCGGACTCATTGACCCATCACCAGTTCTCCGAAACTAGTAGACGTAAACACTCAAATTTGGTAGAGATATTGCTTCTGCCGTTTAGAGGCCAGCTAAGAATGGATTTTACAAAATTACTTCCCCAAATATAGTTGCAGGGTTGGTACGGGGAACAAAGAGGACGGGGAACAGTTAGTGTGATAGTAATGGAAAATGTTGGCCCCATGATCGCGCGCCGTCTTTATCTTTAAACTCGGCTTTTGATTGGCTGAAAAATCCCGCGCTCTGATTGGCTGTCGTTAACATTTATTACACTCTCATTGGTAGTTTCTAGATTTTAATTTTAAGGCATTTTTGTACCTGTAAAGGCAAAGCGGAATGAAAAAACAGTTTGTGTAGAATAATCTACGATATGACGAGGCGAGCGGTACGTTAACCTGGTGGTGAGTGATACGCCTGCTCATAACAACGTGGCAATAGATAAGATGATATACACAGCATCACATTGCGCTCGTCGCTCTGAGCCATAATATGTTAAGTCTCGTTACCTCAGCAATTATACTAGCTACAATACCCTTCAATCCGGAACATGGTAATGTTTGCACAGTACTGTTTATCTGTAGTAATAGGAACTGCGGCGGTACCTATCTATACTGAGCTACAGCCTGTAGTTTAGGTCTCATCACTTCTCACTGCTAGTATGAAGTCTTTAGATTGACAAAACCTGCTAATGTAATTGCGAAAATACTTGTGGAACAACTGAACGGTAACTGTTTGAAGTTAATTTGAAACGTTTCCGGTTTCAAAATTCCAGAGTTGTCGAGTTCCGGAAGTTTCTAGAGTAGTTGTTGCGAAAATATATAACGATTTTATATATTTTTTTTTTATTTTAGTAACATCGCGTACAGCAGCGCCGGCACTCGTTAAATCATAGTTTCACGCGTTAAATAATTCACTACTTGTTCGCAACTCGCACACATACATATATATATATATATATACACACTACACATACATCTCCGTTGCCGGAGCCTGTCTAGATAAGTAGTAAGACAAACAGTAGTGTGCAAACATTACTGTGTTTCGGAGGTGTTCCTTCCCCAAAAATATTCACCTCCATACCATCCACTTTCATATATAACAAGTTTCTCGCGACCATCACCAGATCGCCGCACATTGTGGACTTAACTACTCATAAGCCTAAAATTTTTTCGCAGCTTCTAGACCTGAACTCTTCTACAGATCTTCTCATTAGTAATTCGTGACTAAATAACTTTATTATGATGCTATTAACCAGGCCACTGTCGTCCGACCCTAAACCGGTTGTAGTGTGGGTCCTGCCTACGCGACTGAAGCTTGTTTATTGCCAATAAAAGTTTCTTGTTTCACCCTTTATTGCTTTCCGCCCAAGGGTTGCTCTGTAGGATGTTTAATACTTTGACATTACTCTATAAAACAAAACAATCATATATCTCCTCTTTTATACGCATAGTATATATACAAAAGAGATTTTCGCCTATGTCCACTCATCAGGGTATCTCTGGAACTATAAGGCCTGGAGACTTGAAATTTCGTAGGGATATTCTTTCTGTCGAGTATAGGTCAGCTAAGATCGGATTTTAAAAAAATTCTTCCCTTAACGGGTTGCGGGGGTGTCATGGCCAGTAAAGCGGACGTGGAACAGCTACAAACGAAGTATCGTTTTACATACCATAAATTTAGCTCGTGGATACCAGATCCGAAAACCCTGAGCCCGATGACGCTGCTATGGTTGTCGAAGTAACTAGCGGCGCAAACTTCATCATAAAATAAAAAAAACATACTATACAATGAAATCTTAAACTTCGTTATAACATGGACGAACCGCATTAGTTACTATAAAAAAAGTATCCGACATATTCACGTGGTTAAATTACTTCTCATATCTACCTGGTTAAGTAGCAACTAAAACCTCCATTATATTCCTTCACAGCATCACCAGTGTTTACTGTTGCAGGGGAGAAAACGATGAGACGAGCAAGACGATCACGTGATTGCATTATCTATAACAATGTTGTTTTAGAAAGGCTGATATGCACAGCACCGTGTCTTCCTCGTCGCTTTTAGGCATAACATGTTAGGTCTCAACCCTAGTAATTTCACTAGCTACAACGCCCTTCGAATCGGAACACAGTAATGTTCACAGTACGGTTTGTCGGCTGCAATACGAGCTGCAGCGGTATCTGCCCAGACGGTCTCCGGCAACAGAGAACACCAGTAATAAAACTTTCCGCATTAACTAAAAAAATATTTTACAGATGAGTTGTGAACATAGCCTGACGTTGCACACACCAGCTGGTGATGTACTGTGTAAATATCTTATCTAATGCTATCTTCAGGTGCTGTAGCTAGTGGAAATTACTGGGGTAACGAGATTCAACATCTAAGTTCCAAAGCGACGAGCGCAATGTGGTGCTGTGTGTAACATCCTAAACAGCGCCACGTCGTTATGGATGTGCGTATCACTTACCATCGGGTGAACGTCTCACTCATCTCGTCGCTTCGTACAATAAAAAAAAAACTATACTCGCTTTGTAGTGGTGAAACGTAAAGCGAGCTGGAGTGCGTTACACGGCCGCTGTAATTTCCGGAGTGGAATGGAAAATAACTTGTTAAGCAAAACACTGTATACTTAACCTTAACAACTTTCACTGCAAAGTAAGTGGAGTATATTATTGCTCTCATAGTGTGCTAAAACTTAGCATACTACAACACTAAAGTACAATGAGAGAAACGTTAAAATTTACTTTATAAAAATATTTATATATACAACCACTGTTCAACTTATTCTACTTCCATAATCATCGTCAACCGATAGACGTCCACAGCTGGACATAAGCCTCCTCCAAAGATCTCCGCATCGATAGGTCCTGCGCTGCTCGCATCTAACTGCTTCTCGCAATCTTCACAAGGTCGACGGGCACCTAGTCGAGGCCTGCCAACACTGTCTTCCAGGACGCGGTCGCCATTAGAGGACCGTGGTGATCCATCTGCTGTCAGTACTCCGAGCGATGTATCCTGCCTCATGCTACTTGAGGCAAACAATCTTTTATACTGTCGGTGACCTTAGTTCTCCTGAGGATCTCTTTATTTTTGATTCGAATACGCAGGGAAACTCCGATAATAACCCTTTCCATTGCTCTCCGTGACTTGTAACCTTTTCACAAGGCCCACTGTAAGCGGCAAAAGATTAAAAACAATTACTAGAGTTTATATACATGTATATATATTATTTTAATAAAAGTCAACTTCCACCCATACATTACTAATAAGAAATATCATTCATTCTTGCGATATATATTCCAAAAATATGTAGGTAGTATGATATACTATAATTAAATGAAGGTAGTACAATATTAATAAGCGCAATAGACTTAGTTGCGCTCTGTCGCTCCGAGCGTGCGGACGTCTGTTCAGCTTACGCTCTTGATATTATTTAAATTATTATCAAAAGAATTAACATTACCAATGAGTAAGAGAGCAGCAAATAAATTATTTATTATTATTTATTAATTACTATTAAAATAATAAATCGACGTTTCAAAACAATTGTTGTACATCAAAGCTATCAAAATAATTGAGGCGATTAAATTAATGTGATCAATATATGATAATGAAATATGTTTCTGTGGGGAGACTGTACTTGTATATGTATATATATGTATGTGTATGTATGTAAGTCCGTATCGATTATTTATGATTAATACATTCACGAACAAGGATCACACAAATCATACAAAAGCAACTCGTTAAGTTCAATAGAGTGAAATTAATTTACAGCAACCCTTTGTTGCGGCGCAGTGGGAGCGGGGCGGGGATTACGCGCTGTGTACGTAAATATACGTGTTGTATATGTTTATGTTACGTATGACAATGTGACAATATGGGGGTGGTGCGCAGCTAGGCGTATTCGTAAAAAGTCTACCAACAAACGTGCTTTATTTCACAACAAAATCGAAGACTTGTATTGCGAACAATAGGTTAGTGCATCAGTTGATTTTTCGACAACATAACTAACTTAACGGCGTGAAAGTAACTGAAAAAAGTTAACTATTATTTATCAGCTTTAAGATTTTTTTTATTTTTCTTAAAGTTCTGAATCGATTATAAGAAGTTTTATACGTAAAAGACAATCAATAGAACTGCGGAATAGTTAACAAATAAGAGTTTTTATATTATGATTAGTTAAGTCGTTTTGTTAGTAAATTTTATGGGATATTTAAGAAACACTATTTGTGCATAAAAAAAACTATTTACTATATAATTTTAGAATATTACTTACATTTAATTTAAATTCACTTGTAACATTATTCAGGTCGAGGTGTAAAGAGGTAACGTTCGAGCGCGGACACGATACGGGCGGGCCGGGGACAGGAGAGCAAACATGTATGCGCCCAGTTTGAACTGAGGGTGTGGAAAAAAAAATTCCAAGTACCCTTCAACTTCATAATAGAGTATAGTTCGATATGTTGATATTATTATGTATATATAAACAATAGCAAAAACCCTTTTCTAACAAAGAAAATTAAAGCGTCTGTTTATAATAGCTCCGTATGAATTTTTTATAACACTGTACCTCCCTATGTTTACTCTCGATAATATCGAAAATGATTGAACCGATTTTGATGTATGTTAAACTAAAATACAGTTTATGTTATAAAGAGTAACTTAAGTTACTTTTATAGGGATGAAATCTATTCGTTCATTAGTGAAATGGCCGTTTATTTTAGTTTATCTCCAAAACCATTACATAAAAGACTAGATAGATATAAAGGCGTAGATATTTGAAGAGGAAAGTTTTTATTAATGTCTTTGATATAAGATAACGTTGCAGTGTATCATTTTTATATCATTCAAACGTCATCAGTGATGATAATAATTTATATATTTTAATCTTAAATATAAAAGTTATTAATAATTGCATCTTTAAATACCTTGAATCGAGTGTTGGAACAAACCTTAATATTAATTCGGCCTTTGGGTTACACTTGTGCATGTTTGTTTCACAAAAAAACTTTTTTAGGATAACCTTTAAGTTCAATCGCTGCGACCAGACTGTCGGGAACGGGTCGATCATCGTACCAGTCAATACTTGCCCCCACTATTTTATTTCCTCCTCCTAAAACCAAGCTCGTATTTCGATTGGTCGATTGATCGCGCCGATCCCGATAGTAACAAGTAAGAGACTTATTTTACAAATTTTTATATTCATTAAATAAATAAAATTTTAAAATTTATGATAACACAGAGTAAATGCTTTTTCCCATTAGAATATAGAAAACCTTTAAAGTTGTGAAATTTCATTGAAAGTTAATTCAATTCCTGCTTAGCTGGGTTTCATTATTTTCTAAACAATATGACAGTTTCCGTTCGGAGAGCGGATAACTGGAAAAGTTTTTCCATTATATCAGGTCGTACTCCGCAGCGAGTTGTCTTCGCCTTCGCTTAGCTGTCGGGTGTTCACGTAGTGAACGTCAACACTGTCTTGACCACACGCGTAAGTCGCTTTAAATTATATAATATTGATCATTTTGAGGTTAGAATTCTTCATCATTATCAGCCGACAGACGTCCATCGCTGGACACAGGCCTCTCCCAAAGATCCCCACATCGATGGGCCATCGGACGTTTCCCAATTGTTCTAATGCAGAATGCTGGGAGCCACAGCCTCGCTTGTTGATAAGCAGGGTTGCTCCACGACCAGGTGAGGTTTGTTTGGGTCCCGTGAGTTATTGTACGGAACTCCATACACCCCTTAGGATTCTTAATTACCCTTAACAATATGAAGTACACAAAAAAAATTGTTTCGTAAATATTTTGGAAAGGGAACAATCGTCGACCATGTTTAATTTAAACATTGAATAATTGATGATAATGAAGAGAGGCTTATTTCAACATGAAGGAAGCACCACATCACCGAGTGACAAACGTCCACTGCTGGACATATGGGTTTTATATACATTTAAAGATCACTGCACTGATCTATCCCGAAATCACCCTTATTCCCGAAGTGTATAATTTGACTAGGGTGAAAATTATACCAAAAGCTTTTGCTTTCTTCCAGAGTTATTTCTTTTTATACTCCTTTTACGAGTTGACCTTAAAGTGATTAAAGGCCACATTACGACTAGTCCCTTGCACATAAGAAATTAAAAAAAAAAACAAATAAATGCCATAGATAATATAAATGAGAAGAATTTATAGTCAATCGAAGAAACTGTTTGTAACCTTTGATAGAGACAAGATCATCAGTTCATGGATTTAGAGTTATAATCTGTTTACAATTGTAAACCTCTCCACCATTATCTATGGAGTTGAGATAAATCTCACGCCAATAAATTAAATACTTCTTCATCAGCTCATTGTTCATCAATAATTCAGATATTTTAATTCACCACGATCACTATATGGGAATAGAAAATTAAATTACCCGTCGATTGGATTAACCTTCTTTGGTGGACGTGGACGTACGTGTACGAAATACCAACGGAGGCCCGTCCTGCCCCGGTCCGACTTACCCACAACAACACTGGAAATTAAGTTGTAAGAGAAAGTACAATAAAGTTGGTAAAGTTAGGTCTCCATTGCCGGAGACCGTCTAAGTAGTTGCCACCCACCGCAGCGCCAATTGCATCCGACAAACGGCACTGTGTTCTGGTTTGAAGAGTGCTGTAGCTAGTGAAATTACTGGAGTAACAATACAGCATGGTCTCAAGGCAATGAGCTCAATTTGGTGTAGTGTATATCAACTTAAAACTTACTGGTTGATGGGGCAGTAAGGTGTTCGAGTGGCGCCCGTAGTAGACGTAGTGTTGGGAGATCTCTCACAAGGTGGATCGACGGAGTGATGAGAATCGTGGGATCCCACTAGATGCGATCAACGCGGCACCGATCGATGTGGAGATCTTCGGGGGAGGCCTATGTCCAGCTGTGGCCGTCTATCGGCTGATGATCATGATATCATCCTAATTAGCGTTACATTGTTATAAGCAAGCGTATTACTTACCATCAAGCGAATGTCTCCCTCATGAACACTGAATATATAGAATCTAAAAAACTTCACATGTACATCAGACCACACTATTCTATTTTCTTTTATTTTACGTAGCAACGAAACGTGCAGGACTATCACCTGATGGTAAGTGATACGCCTAATCATAACAACCTGACGCTAGTTAGGATGATATATACTGCACTATATTGTGCTCGTCGCCTTGAGCCATAAGATAACATCTTATCTCGTTACCGCTGTAATTCCACTAGCTACAGCACCCTTCAAACCGGAACACATTTTCCACAGTACTATTTGACGGCACTATTGACAAGTAACCTTTTTGATACTTAAACAGATTAGTGCTGAGGAAGTTTAAAAGCTTTTCTTTTAAATTTAACGAAAGGAATAAATTCACTCTTAAGTATCCAACTTAGAAAGTTGTTTATTAAGAGATTTCTTAAAGATTTATGAAGACACTTATTCCAACTGAAGATATAAACAAAGACCGTGGTTTACTACATTATATTACATGAGGTATTTGCCCACTAGTGGACCCTCCATCAGTTCTGAGCATGATTCCCGCTGAACATGCGCTTCCTGTGTATGTAGGATTAGTTAAAACGAAATAATAAGGCAAATTAATGTTTCTGTACGAAATCAATGTTATAACGACAGATAGAGAGAGAGAGAGGACCCTACTGAGAGAAAAGGATGGAAGAGAATAAAAGGACGCAGTTATAGAATTAAAACGCACGAGACTAAAAGGGAAATATTTGCAAAAGATTGAAAAGTTTTTTATAATAATCTTCAATCACATTTATGTGTATAGGGGTCTTAATATATAACGTTATATTCATATGTAAATTAAACACTAAACAATGGGGTGTAAGGGGTCTAATCTTCGAAATGTCTTCTAAGGGGGTGTCAGAGTTATGAGGAGAATTTTACCCACTAAAATCCCCTCGGTGATCAAATTCGGCGTTTGGAGAGTTCACGGGATATCCGGATAATCGCGGCCTCGCCAACGCTATGCTGTGGTAGCCCGTCTCGGGGTCTGCTTCATGCAGACCCTACCAGTCTCGTGAGTACTTCAATGACTGGAGAGAACGTCCAGCCATCGACCTCCTCAGGGTCGTTTCGAAGGCAATGCGAACCCTTATCCTAACCGCCAACAACCCCAAAGGCTCCATTAAAGTAGGGGAAAAATCAACCTCACCTGGTCGTTTGGAACTTGCTAATCAACAAACGAGGATCTGGCTCCCACTAATCCTCATTTGACAAGCGTGCTGGGAAATGACCCAAATCCCCCCATTTGAACCCCTGCAAACGACAGCCACCGGCCATACCGGAAGCCGTGTTGACTGTGAATCTATGTGGAGATATTTGAGGAGAGGCTATATCAGTGAACGTCTGTCAGCTGACGATGATGTGTAAAGGAAATGTGGCAGATTAGCGGAATTTTATTGCGACGGCAAAGGTTGAGCACCTCTGATTTGAAACATGCTCCATGTGGAAAAGTAATCCCGTCCGCGTGTCCGATTGAACGTGCGTCACAACAATGCCGCGCACCGGCCGCTCCCGCGTTCTATTCCGCTCCTCCCCATTACCCTCGGGGGGTGAGTCTGTCCAGCGCACAAATTAAATTATTGTAACGACTTTTCTATACGACGAACCGACGACGCGGGCACGACCTACACCTGATTATAAGTGATACGTTTACAGATGGTTAGGTCTCTGCCGGAGACCGTGTCAGCGTTTTCGACCGCAGCGCCTTTTTCTGCCGCCAAACTAGTGTTCGAGCATTACTATGTTCCGGTTTGGAGGGCGCTGTAGCTATTGTAACTGAGGTAAGATGATTGAATATCTTATGTCTCAAGGCGATAAGCGTAATATGTTGCAGTGTATAATATTTTTTTATATTATTTTATTTTATTCTTATAACCGTCAAGACGAGAGGGACATTCACCTAATGATAAGTGACACGCGTGCCCATAACGATACCACATTGTACTCGTCACTCTTATAACGTCACTACCTACAGCGACCTGCATTGGGCCAGCGTAATGGGAAATGGCTGAAACCCTCTCACATGAATCTCTATCTGATCGTGTGGGAATGTCCAGCAGTGGACGTCCATAGGCTTATGATGAAGCATCAAACAGACAGTTACAAAGAAAAAATTCCGAATTCAAAATGCTGGTTTAAATAGCATCATCATCAGCCGATAGACTTCCCCGAAGATCTCCACATACAGTCAGCATAGCCTCCGGTACAGCTGGGTACTGAGACCGCCGTATGTAAGGGTCCATATGGGGGGATTTGGACCATTACCTACCACGCTAGCCCAATACGGGTTGGTTGGAGCCAGGGCCTCGTTTACTGATTAGGAGGGTGCACCACGAGCAGGTGAGGTTGGCTTGGGTCCCGTGAGTTGTTGTGCGGAACCCCCATACACCGCGTTTAAATATAACAAAGTTATTTGTTATCGGAACTAATCCGGCTGCAAGTTAAAATTAACCGATTATTTAACTGACAGCTTTAATCTAAATTCATAACCGGTTATTAAAGCTAATGGATTTCCGGCGCGCCTGTTTATTTTTAAGCGTCACGGACGGAACTCCTTCCTACTTACTTCCGGGAATATTGTTATAAAATTCCCTTGGACTACTTCCGCCATTATTTAATAAAAAATAGTAATAGATCGACAAGCAATTTTTAACGGAAACGGATCCAAAGATTTCAATGAATATATTCTCGCTAGCTAGCTGGTAACAAGCGGACCGTTCACCCGATATTAAGTGACACGCCCGCCTATAACAACATGAAGTTAGGGTGATATACACTCCATCACATTACGCTCGTCACTTGAGACAAGATTTGCAATCTCGTTGCCCCAGTAACTACATTAGCTACAACACCCTTCAATCCGGAACAAGGTAACGTTGGCACACTACTGGTCGTCAGCTCTGGTATCAACAGAGACCACTAGTAGAAAACTAAAACCTATCAAGGAAACGAGGCTCCGGCTCCTACCAACCCACATTGAGCCAGCGTGGTGGGAAATGCCCAAACCCTCCCATATGAACATCTACAAACGACGACCCCTAGTGCCCAGCGGTACAGTAGACCATGCTGACTGTGAAGGTCTATCGGCTGATGATGATGATGATGATGAATAGATGTGGCAGATATATTTTGAAAATATGTTCACACTATATATTTATATATCCGTAATGCAGTTTTGGCAGCGGAGTGCAATCCATTACTGCAGCATTTAGATGAACGAGCTCCGTCCGCTGCTTTTCGGTACTCTCACATTTGTTTTTATAGTACTTAACAAACAAGTCTAGGTATTCTAAATACCTAACATATCAAATCTTTTCATGAACGTACATAAATGATAATATCTTTTAAGGTATGGTGGTAGGTCTCTATAGCTGGAGCTATTTCTACAAAACGGTAGTGAGTACATTACTGTGTTCCGGTTTAAAGGGCCCTGTAGCTAGTGTAATTACTGGGGTAACGAGAATCAACATCTCGTCTAAGGCGACGAGCGTAGTGGTGCAGTATAATGCCTTACTAGCGGCATGGTATTATGGGCAGGCGTATCACTTACCATCAGGTGAACGACCAGCTCGTCTCGTTGCTTAATTGAAAGAAAAAATATTGCTTTATATATATACACACACACATATATATATATATATATATATGTGTGTGTCGGAAATTGGACGACGCGTCATATTTTAATCGATTGGCAGTATTCGGATATAGTAGTGGGTAACACTGAGGTTGAACCTTAATCGATTTGGTAGTATTCGGATATAGTAGTGGGTAACACTGAGGTTGAATCTTAATCGATTTGGTAGTATTCGGATATAGTAGTGAGTAACACTGAGGTTGAATCTTAATCGATTTGGTAGTATTCGGATATAGTAGTGGGTAACACTGAGGTTGAATCTTAATCGATTTGGTAGTATTCGGATATAGTAGTGAGTAACACTGAGGTTGAATCTTAATCGATTTGGTAGTATTCGGATATAGTAGTGGGTAACACTGAGGTTGAATCTTAATCGATTTGGTAGTATTCGGATATAGTAGTGAGTAACACTGAGGTTGAATCTTAATCGATTTGGTAGTATCCGGATATAGTAGTGGGTAACACTGAGGTTGAATCTTAATCGATTTGGTAGTATTCGGATATAGTAGTGGGTAACACTGAGGTTGAATCTTAATCGATTTGGTAGTATTCGGATATAGTAGTGAGTAACACTGAGGTTGAATCTTAATCGATTTGGTAGTATCCGGATATAGTAGTGGGTAACACTGAGGTTGAATCTTAATCGATTTGGTAGTATTCGGATATAGTAGTGGGTAACACTGAGGTTGAATCTTAATCGATTTGGTAGTATTCGGATATAGTAGTGAGTAACACTGAGGTTGAATCTTAATCGATTTGGTAGTATTCGGATATAGTAGTAGGTAACACTGAGGTTGAATCTTAATCGATTTGGTTGTATTCGGATATAGTAGTGGGTAACACTGAGGTTGATTTGTTAAATGTCAATGTCATTTCGAGGAAGGATAAAAAGAGGAACGCGTAGCGGGAGCGGACTTTGTCGGAGGTCAGACGACGGTGAACACGAGTGTAGCCGACCTCTGTCCGACTTTGTCACTTGGTAATCAGTTTGTTGTATTAAGTAAGAACCTACCTATCCAGCATTATTTATTAATTCACAATGAATGAAAATCGAAGGGATGAAGAACGCCCCCGCATACTACCACCCTCTCTGCGTTTGTATATATATTATACAAAAGATTGATTGAGTGCTAGGTATCAATCCTTTCCCCTTCCTGCAAAGCCTCCAACGGCGTTATGTTATGTTTACTACTAACAAAAGCACCCCATTCTGTTTCGTATCCTTTTTCACCCCTTTCATAATTTTCGGGGTATCGTTGAATATATTTCATGATTTATATTGAATATATTTTGTAAGTCCGCATTGGGGTTGAATGTTAGATACAGTGAATGTAGTAAAAAACCTGAATATAATTAATTGGTGGTTCATACCACCAAAGAGGGGGTGGTAGAATAAATAATGGGTCATCATCAAAAAGCTTCTTCATAAAGATTAGTATACTATTATATTATCAAATTGAAATATTCGTGTTGGCTATCGAATGCAAACGTTGGTTCAAATGTTGGCTTATTTTATTCTGTTAATGAAACATTGTTCTTCGAGCTTTTGTAAAGTTGGAAAATCTCTGATGATGAAGGTGCTTTATTAAAATTTAAAAATATCTGATGCTTATTATTATAATAAAATTAATAGAGATAGACTTTACGAATAGCCGGAACGTATCACAAAGAGCTGGCTGTGCATGGAGACGTGTTGATCTTCACACTTATGTATGGTAGCGAATGTTGGGTATGGCAGAAGAAACCTGAAAGTAGGATTAATGCTGTGCAGATGAGAAGCTTGAGAAGTATAACTGGAGTGAAGCTGAAGGAAAAAGTGACGAACAGTGTGATAAGGGAACGGGTGCAGCGTGGCTGAATATGTAGTGACAAAGATAGAGAAAGCGATGTTTAGATGGTTCGGCTATGTTGGAAGAATGGATGAAAGAAGATTAACGAAAGAGGTATGCAAGGTAAGAATGATTGGAAAAATCGGTCTTGATCCAAATGTTCACAGGGTTCAAACTCGAGCAGAGTTCCTCCTGCCTTTGTGAGCCCACGGTGGACCAGACTGTCGTGCATATAATCACCTGACGCTTATACGGGAGAGAATTAGCAGAATTTGAAATGGAGTTGGAGAAGTTAAATATGGAAGCTAATGCGCCTCTCTGATGAGTGAAGACGAAAGTTGCAAAATATATCTGAAATTCTGCGGTAAGGCTTCAGTAGAAATAGTTAAAAAGAATAAAAACTAATATATAAAATCGTAAAGTAGAATAACATAAACAATAAAACTTAACGATGCGAAAACAGGAAAGAAAAGAAGAGAGAATGATTTTAATGTATTTAAGGTCTTTTTCAGAAAATGTGACGGAAATCGACTGTCTTCACCTGCGAGAGGTATGGAAGAAGGAAATGGAATTTAGAATGAAAGTAGAAAAGTAGTGTGCAAGAGAACAGAACGTGAAAAACAAGATAAGAAAGAAGAGACTGACATAAATTATGTATTGGGAACCGATGGTAAAGGTAACAATAACGCGCAAACTAAATCACGACTTACCACCAGGTGGGAACATAGTTAAGCAGTACTCCATATAAATAAAAAAATAACTTTTTTCTATCGGAGACCAAATATTAATAAGTAGTGGTTCCCCGTCTGAATTTCCGACTGTAACAACCCCGCTACTCACTTTGGGGAAGGTATTTTGGAAAATCTATCCCTAGCTGATCTCTAAATGACAGAAGCAATAACTCTACCAAATTTTGGGACTGATGGTAGATCTTGTGATGAGTCAATGAATTTCATTGCATTATATATATATATGGAGGTGTAAGGTCCTACATAACAGCTCACGGGACCCAAGCCAATCTCACCTGCTCGTGGTGCACCCTGCTAATTGTTAACAAACGAGGCTCTAGCTCCCACCAACCCGCATTGGGCTAAATCCCCCCTATAAACCCCTACAAATGTAAAGATCTTTAGGCGAGGCCTATGTCCAGATGTAGACGTCTATCGGCTGATGATGATAGATATATATATATCATATTTGTACATATATATAAAACATTATCAACCGTTAAACGTCCACTGCTGGACATAGGCCTCCCCAAAGATCTCCACGTCGATCGGTCTCGTGTTGCTCGCAACCAGTGGATTCTCGCGTTTCTCACCAGGTCGTCGGTCAACCTATACCCATTACACGATGAATTTATTTAACAATAAATTTAGATAATTTAAAAGGGGTAATAATAATTATTACTCCCCTGTTTACTATTGAAAAATAAACAAAATGTTAAAAATGTAGATCGTGAAGTTGAACCGAATCGAGGCAAAACAACATTGAAGCATATGGAAACGTATCCAAATGGAAATTTCACCAGTTCTCTGTTTAAACAACCCTCGCACAGTCGTATTTTAATTGTAAATTAAGAGAAGTGTAATGAAATGCAAACAGAACCGCGCGTTGCACTTGTATGCAGTAGTTTCCTCCTTTTTTTTAATATGCAGTAAGTAATTTTTTGTATAACGAACGCAACTTGTATGAGGGTCGAGTGCGTCCTTTACTCAATGACAGGTATAACAATGAAGCATCAAATAAGATCTCCAGATGAGCTCAAGGTTGAGCTGTGTTGATAGTTACCACCAAATAGTTCTTTAGCTTCACAAGCTTAGAAAGCAGACCACGGATACGTATTTGCACCACTACTTTGTGGTGGTCGTGGAGACCGTCTCGATAGGTACAGCCGAAATTATTTCTGTCGCCAAATAACAACGCCAACGTTACTGTGTTCCGGTTACGAAGGCGCTGTAGCTAGTAATATTACTGGGGTAACGAGACTAGACATCTTGTCTCAAGGCGATGAGAACAATATGGTGGTGTAAATATCATCATATTAACTTCCCTTTCGTCTCGTCGTTTTGTCGATTAAAAATAAAAAAGCTAGCATAAAAAAAAAAATTCTACTACGTGGACATGCAATATTAGTCCAGCAGTGGACATCACTCGAGATGATGATCTTCACATTTTACATCATAGGTAACATTTCCTAGCAAGTGGTTCAGTAGATATTAACACTGATATATTTGTATTCGTCATATTTAACACCTGAACATAATGAGGCACTAGTTTTTTTTTTTATTCAACTCCCGGCGCGGGTTGTTCACCTGATGGTAAGTGATACAGCTGCCTATAACGTGGCGCTAATAAGGAATTTAAACAGTGCACCACATTGCGCTCATCGCCTTGAGACATAAAATGTTGACAATTGAGAGTCCCCTTTCTCCAGTAATTACACTAGCTATAGCACCCTTCAAACTAGAACACAGTAATGTTAGCACTTCACTATTTGGCGGCAGAAATGGGAGCTGCGATGGTACCTACCCAGACGGTCTCCGGCAGCAGATATCCACCAAATACCAACTAGATAGCAAAGTTTATATAAGGCACAATTTTGGTTGGGAAGATATGTTTAGCAGTGGGCATCAAAAGGTTAAATGATGATGAATTATTCAAATATCACACAAGGTTAAAAAGACTTGCTTTTAAAAAAGACTAAAGACGACAGGTATAATAATAATAATATAGGTGTAATATCAAGACTAAGTATCGAAGCTCTTAACTTTAACTTCAGCGTTAGCAGTAAGGGCAATACTTAAAACGACGAGTCGTCTCGGATTTTAGAGACTCCTCCCTGGTTATTTACTGTGTACAGTTTGTGAGGATCGTTTGCCGGTACTCCGGAGACGAGGAGTAAACTTGCTTCAAGTAAAATGTTTGAGGAGTTGAATAACTTTTAAAGTTAAGTAACGTATATGATGTTGTAAAATAAAAGTAAACGCAATAGTTCAAATAAAATCTAGCTTCCTCTGTCTACTAGCGTATATAGGTTCGCTTTAAATAGTTCCAACTGTTTTATTATACGGTCGAAAGTTAATAAGGTTTATGAAAAAAAAAACTGGAATTAATGGAAACTTAAAATAAATAAAGTGTACAAAGCAGTAAAAACTACCTATTCGATAAAGTACTCTTCCAGAGAAGAACACGGTAAGCAGTAAGCAGTAAGTGTGAGTTTAGACGCGGTATAAATGTAACTTTGTATTCTCTTTAATTTGTAAGAGAAGGGGATGGATATACTTCGGTGCTAAACAGAGGGGTTGATCGACAATTTTTCGTATAAAACGGAAGAGGAAGAAGGAAGAATAAATAATTTTTTGTAAAGATGTAAATTATTTGATTTTTATAAAAATTATTTATTGTATATTTTTCCAACATCCTAGGTTCATCTGACCATATGCGGATTCCGGATCCGAGTAACTGCGGTAGAGTAGTGGATGCGCTGTGGACTAAAGCCCAAAGAGGAGATGAAGGAAGGAAACTCTCTAGAGAGTCTTTTGAACTCGTTCTCTCACAGCCTAATCTCTATAAATAGATTTAAAGTTATCGTTACACTTTTTCGTTTCATAGGGAGTTTCGCTTTAAATATACTTTTCTCTAACTAACTTAGGCTTAATCTTATATGTTAAATTGAGAATATATTTAGGGATGAACCACCGCAATTTAAATTATTATTCATTATTAATTTTATTTTACTCTACACTTTCCTCTTGCAAGTGAAAATTGTCGCCCACGCCCATGAACAAGTTTGGCATAACATCTTTGTGATTAATACAGAAACAAGTAGGACTGGTCTGAATGGTGGCGATGACAGTCTATTGTGCCGTTCGCCTGCAGAATCTACAGGATCAACAGCTAGGTCAATTTTATGATTATCTCAAAATTTCATTGAGACCAGTCCAGTCGTTTTGGTGACGACATCCATACCCACTTTTTCTTCTATATACATAGATCATCCTTTTCTCTTAAGAGAAACTAATTACATTAAATAGTTTTAAAATCTATCCTCTGGATAAACAGCAGCACCGCTTCAGTACTTTAACTAATTAACCTTGTAAAGTATAGCTGGTGCTCGCTGCCTGAGGCTGAGTAGTTAATCACGGCGGATACTGTCGCGAGCAGCGTCTAACAAATTGGTCCACTCCATTGTTAGTACGTAACTCATCATTTGTACATCTGCCAAGTCGAACTGACTAACAACGCGACATTGTTTTTTGTTAGTTCGTCTACTGGCGCTGCTTACATTTATAATAATAACGGCAGCAATACAAAATGTCAATTTTTTTTATAGGGAGGGTAGGCAAACGGGCGGATAGTTCACATAGTGGGAAGTGATCACTGACGCCCATGGACAGTTCCAACACTAGAGCGGTCGTCGCTGCATTGTTGAACTTTAAAGATGATAATGATTATTCAGAAGACATGATGCCAAAAATTATGTCTACTATTCGGTTGATACTAAACAGTCTCTCCGGTTTCGGTCTCTATAAAAATTCTTCTAGATCATAAGCAGGAAGCTTTTCTCCTCGACTCTGACAGGGCTCTTATACCTCTATTGATCCTATATATACATATTCTTTCATCGTCTCTTTGACGAGTGAAGATGGAAGGTCGCCGCATATTTATTAAATGTAAAAATCCTTAAAGATAAAATGGAAAACTACAACATAAAAAAGAAGATAAGAAGAAAAATCAATTAATTAATAAACGCAGGATTTTAATGTAGGAACGATAAAGTTAAAGTTATAGATGAATTTAAGAACTATGTTAATACAATGCAAGACAAAAGTAAGTTAATAAAGTAAGAAAAATTGTACAAATGTGGTGAAGTATTTGGCAAATTTAATCTGGGGGCGGGGGGTTGTATAAAAGAATAAAGTTAGAGGAGTGAAAGATAATACGATGTATGAAAGAAAAAAGATAGGGAAATGTAAAAACGTTCTAAATGAAAACGGAAATGAAAAAGAAAGAAGAGAAATGGATCCGACCCAAAACACGCAGGGAGGCACTGTAAAACAACCTCGTATGATTTATTGTTTTTATTATATAATAATATATGTATATTACATGTAAATATGTTTGTGTTATTCATCTTTATCTCTCCCTTCCCAGGTATTATCCCATGCGGTAGTAGGGTCAGCTTTCTTTGTCTTTCTGTCCGAAATCGCTCTGTCCTCGACATCGTTATAGATCACATATTCGCGCAAATCTCTTGACGCTAAAGTTCTTCACCGTACCTTGGGTCTGCCTTGAGGTCTCATCCTCATCATCATCACCTGCCGATAGACGTCCACATCTGGACATAGCCCTCTCCCAAAGACTCGCACATCAATCAGATACGGATTCATATGAGAGGAATTGAGTCATTCCTCACCACACTAGCCTAATGCGGGTTGATGGGATCCAGAGCCTTGTATGTTGATTATCAGGATGCATCACGAGTAGTGATGTTTTACTGGTGACAAGTCTTTGTTGTTGAAGACTGTCTAGTTAGATACCACCGCAGTAACTGCCGACAGACGGTAGTGTGCAAACGGTAGTGTTTCGGTTTGAAGGGCGCTGGAGCTAGTAGTAATTTCTCAAGGTGTCGAATACAAAGTGGTGCAGTGTATAACGTACTATCGCCATGTTGTTATGGTTAGGCCATCACTATCAGATCGTTCCGTTGGACTCGTTGCTTCGTTGATTAAAAAAAAGGACTATTTGCGCTTTGTCATGTATCCTGGGCAGTTATTATTGGAACATGGCGATATTCTTCATCAGACGCAAAGCTCGGTGTGAATCGAACCCGCGCTTCTCCAAACTGAGCTATAATTCTTTTTTTTTTCATTCATTAGGAATTATCGTACTCGTGTGAATATAATATTCTGGGTTGAAGGGCGCTGTAGCTAGTAAAATTACTGGGGTAATGAAACTTAACGCCAACGTCCGGTCTCGAAGTAATTTGGACCCAATCTCATGCAAGACCATGTTATGTTAAACATCTTGATTTGAATCAAAATATGTTAGTGGTGTATACATTAATGAAAAGGGGTGTAAGGGGTCCCGCACAATAGCTCACGGAACCCAAGTCGACCTCACCTGCTCGTGGTGCACCCATCAACACGCATTGAGCCAGCGTGGTGAGAAATAGCCCAAATCCTCCTATACATGAATCTCTACAAACGACGGCTCCTGGTGTCCAGCGATGCGAGCAGCGCGGGATCGATGGATGTGGGGATCTTTGGGGAGGGCTTATGTCCGTCAGTGCATGTCCACCGGCTGATGATGAATACACAAATACTCAGTTCCTTTGTTAATTTCACAAGGGAGCAGCAATGCAAATGGAGACGTCATATTCGTACGGGACTCGGTACTAGTTTAATTAGTGTATACAAAACAAAGAGATCCAATTAAGTCGACTGGATTAGAAAGTTGCGTCCCCGTGTACGGAATAGTGGCGTTTGGTGCAAGGAATATTGTACTATTGTTATTATTATATTATTTATAACATAAATATGAAGCGAGAACGAAAGTCCTTGAAATCCAGTTGTAATTAATAAAAATTCAGTTCATCTGGTGGTAACGTGCACCATGATATTGTGATACTAACATCGATGTTGTACAGTACAACAGTCATCGATCTGAGATGGACGGCAAGGCTCTAACTCCAGTAATTTCATTAGCTACAACGCCTTTCAAATACTACTTCTCAGTGAGGCTGCACAGGTTCTTATCTAGATCGTCTTCGACAACGGAGACCTACCACATCTAGTTTCCGCGGTAAATAATGCCCTCAACTTATTACCCTGCGAAGCTAATCGGGATGTCTACACTACACCACATTACTAATACGAAGAAATTAATTTAGAAACTTTACTAGTTCTAGTAAATATCTATCTGCAACAGAATTTTTTTAAACTTTAATATAAAAAAAAAGTCTTTAAGTGTACAATTTCCGTAGCTATTTTCCATACAAAGCAAATCCCTTAGAATTCAATTCGGAAATAATGTATCCCTTGATATAGGGTGACATGAAAATGTTAAAAAAAAACACGTGTCCCCTTCAAGCCTTTCCGTAATAAACCGGTAACTAAATAACTTTTCAAAGAGTTTTATAACTTGGAAAGGAAATATCTTTTAAGCAATTTTTTCACAAAGTATGCTAAACTTGAAATAAGGTTTTGATCTCTTTATAATAAATTTTATAGAGAAAAAAAAAGATAACACTGTTTATATTAGATCTTGGCATTAAGTTAACATATATATATATAGGGTGGCGCAAAAATAACGTTATAAAAAGTACCTTATTACCTGTTTTATAAGGTACTTTTTATAAGGTTATTTTTGCGCCACCCTATATATATATATATATATCACATATATTTACGTGTTTATAGGACCCTAATAAATATATGTGAGATTAATTCATCACACAATATCCGAATTTCACGTAAACACTCAAAATTTGGTAAAGACATTGCTTCTGCCGTTTAGAGAACAGTTCAAAAAAAATTAAACGATTAAAGAACTATGAAGAAGAAAAGAAGCATGTCAAAGTAAAAAAAAGGAAATGGCGCGAAAAAAATCGACGGCTAAATTTTAAACAAATAGACAAACCTAAAATTTGAAATACATTTGAATTTGGAATTCTAAATCAAACGCCAGTTTATATGGTAACAATGTTGCCAGAACGAAAAAACGTCACATTCAAATGTTCTGCCATTGCGCGCAAATGTGACCATATAAACCTTTTTCT
Organism: Ornithoptera alexandrae; assembly: GCA_029030555.1. Classification (NCBI taxonomy): domain Eukaryota; kingdom Metazoa; phylum Arthropoda; class Insecta; order Lepidoptera; family Papilionidae; genus Ornithoptera; species Ornithoptera alexandrae. The sequence goes on along the minus strand of JARDVY010000288.1, from coordinate 12,239,871 downwards.
TTATTATTGTTCATTAAAAAAAAACTAGGTTACTTTTAATTTTTTTTTAAACTACTAAGCGACGAGACTAGCAGGAGGATCAGGAAGGAAGGAAGAGGTGGTAAATGATACGCCTGCCAACAACAACGTAACTTAAAATGGTCTACAGAGCATTGCATTGCGCTTGTCGGTTTGAGACGTAAGACGTTGTCTCGTTACCTCGGTAATTTCACTAGCTACAGCGCCCTTCATTATAGAAACTCGGTTATTATCACACACTGATGGTTAGTCTTTATTGCTGGAGACTGCGTAGTTACCACCGCAGCGTCTATAGCAGACGATAAACAGTAGTGTCCAAACATTACTGTGCTCCGGTTTAAAGGGCGCTGTAGCTAACATAATTACTGGGGTAACGCGACGCAACATATTCCTTAACCGATGGCGGAATATGGTGCAGTATATACCATTCTGACTAACGCTACCTTGTTATAGATGGACGTATCATTTACCATCGAGTAAGCGTACTGCTCATCTCGTCGCTTTGTTAAATAATAAAAAAAAAACTTCTCTTGCTGAAGTTGAAGTTGAGGTTATGACTCATCTAGACCGTCATTGGTATAGATTAAACTTGACTAGGATGATTCAGGAAATTTAGAACCTATTCCAATGTTAAACTTTAAGTGATGATTTTTTGTATGGACCTGTCAGCCGGTCCAGGTATTGCTGGAAGGATGCCACACTACCTACGGGAGCTCCAAACAGTGGACTGGCAGGAGGCAGTGCGGGACCGACAACGCTGGTGTTCTCTTGTGTAGAAGGCCAAGATTTACATTGGTCGCTGTCTCTAGATGAGTAATATACACATAAAATTAACTGTAAATTCGCTAAACTCTTGTTTCTTGTACCACACGAATGTCAACCTGATACCTTTTGGCTGATACTATATAAACTTACCTAAATCTAGTTAATAGTTCCGGCGTTCAACTTCCGCCGTTGGTAGGTGGTCTCGTTGAAAACGCGGCCGCAGTACTTTGATCAGGTTAGTTGTTAATGTATTAGCATTTGTATAGGTTGTACGTCTTATCATTACAATATATGCATAATGAAAATGGGGTTAGTTTGTTCACCAATCACTTGAAAACTAGTGAACGTATCAACACGTGAATATGACCATTTGACTTTAGATAAATTGTAGATGGTTACAGGCTATATATTTTTTGGATTTCATACGTCCTTCGTTATTTTATTTCCAATTTACTTTTATAATGATTTTCATTTGGTATTATGTATGCGGTTGCTATAGTAACGGTTGCTATGGAAAGTCATGTGCGGTCGCGGTTGCCCCCAAGGTATATTTTAGACCAATTTCAAGTCTAATTTTATATTACGGCCAGGAAGTGTTTTACATATATTAAAAATCCTATTTCTTCATTTTTAAAGATAACCAAGTTTATATAAAAAGTAGTATTAGTTAACACGGGGTACACGTGAAATTTAGTGTTCTTGTTAATTTTCAAGTGAAAGATGAATATACTACGATGGTGATAAACAGAGAGAGAAATATAACTAACTAAAGAGAGAGAGAGAGAGATAAAGTTAAAGACTAATGTAACATTTGAATCTCTTTGTCGTTACACTTTTTCGTTTCATCAAATACAAATCGCATCAAAAAAAAGCAAAAATCGGTAGTAAAATTACCGCTGTAATTAGTGTTGATATTTGTCACAAAGCGAGCATAATTAGATGCAGTGTATATCATCCTGACCAGCGCCACATTGTTATAAGGCTACACGGTCGTACGATTCATCATCATCATTATTCGCCGACAGACATTCAATGCTGGACATAGGTCTCGCTCAAAGATTTCCACATTGATCGGCTGCCCGACCATCTGCTTCCCGCAACCTTCACCAGATCGTCGGACCACCTAGTAGGAAGCCCGCCAACACTGCGTCTTCCGGTGCGCGGTCTCCATTCGATGACCTCGCTGCCCCATCGGCGGTCAGTCCGTCCACCGATGTCTGTGTGATTAAAGTACTTATATTGGAAGTTGGAAAATATAAGAAAAGATCTCATTTAAGGAGTTTTTATTCGAGTATAAAATTTATTTATGCAGCTCTATGCATTTTTCTTTGATCGCCCAGTTAACGTTAAATGAACTATTAAAGCTCCTGTACTCTTGAATGGCCATTAAATTAATTTAAAAGCTCGCGGCGGCCAGATGTACCCTTTAAGCTTCTTTGAATTTACGGTCACTTGCAGCTTCTTGCTGAAGCAATTTATTGAAACTGGAAAATAAAAACTATGAGAACTTTTTAAGTATAAGAAAGCTCTTTTAAACTTGAAACGGCTCTCGCGTGGGACTTCACGATTGGTGTTTCATTGTTAATGATTGATCATTATATATATACAAGACGAAGCGACGAGATAAGTGAGACGTACATTAGATGGTACATGGCGATAGTGAGGATAATATATACCACCACATGATGATATATAGCACCACATTGTGCTCATCGCCGTGAGACATGTCACATACTTGTGGTATCATAACACGACAGTCTAGGTAGTACCACCGCAGCTTCTACTCCTGCCGTCAAACAGCAGTGTGTAAACGCGAGGGTGGCTACTCCTGAACTCTATTCGATGAGAAGGAGGTTGTTCTCTGCGGTGAATTAGCGTCAGAGGCTCTAGGATGACGCGCTCGTAGACTTTGCTCAAGCTGTTCAGTAGACTGATCGGGCGATAGCTGTTGGGCTGTTCAGTAGACTGATCGGGCGATAGCTGTTGGGTAGATTCCTCGGCTTTCCAGGCTTCGGAATACCTACCACTGCGGCTTCCTGCCAAACTTCTGGAAAGGAATAGTCGGCTAGCAAGGGGTTGATGATATAAAGATGGCCACTAGCATGCCGATGATCGGGGGCGGGAAACTTTTCACCACTCTATTGGGAATGTCGGATCCCAGGGCGTGAAATAATATGGTGATTTTTATATCGTCCTACTTAGCGCCACGTTGTTATGGATAGACGTATGGCTTACCATCGGGTGAACGTCCCTTGGCCCTTAGTCTCTTAGCTTCATGGTATTAAAAAAATATAAAACATAGTAATATAATATGAAACGTTTCAAAGCTATCGTTTTAATAACGAAGCGTAATAACGTTCGTTATAACGCTTTATTAAAACTTTGGGAATGCATTAATTACTGCCGTACTGCGCAACGCCAATTGTTTAACGTTCGCAACTTCTGTGCCTTATTCAAATTCTTCTATATAAATCTTCTTTGAAATTGATTATTTTTTCATCTTCGTCATCGGCTGATAAACATCCACTACTGGACTTCGGCCTCCTCCAAAGATTCCCACATCGATCGGGTAAGGATTTATTTGGAAGGATTTGAATTATATCTTAACACGCTGGCCCAATGCGTGTTGGTGGGAGCCAGAGCCTCGTTTGTTGATTAACAGGATGCACCAAGAGCAGGTGAGGTTGGCTTGGATACCGTGAGTTGTTGTGCGGGAACCCTAACAACCCCCGTTTTTTACCTTACATTAAACCGTTAAATCCTTTATTTAACTATATGAATCAGTCTAGAGAAGACTTTCGCTCCCAAGAAATGATCAGATCTGATGTCAAACCTTTTAATATGCTGTTAATGTAGAAGTGGAAGAAGAGCGAGACGTTGACCTGATGGTAAGTAATACGTCTACCCATAACGTGGCGCTCCAGTAATTAAACGAGCTACAGCACACCCTCGGAACTGGAACACAGTAATGTTTGCGCACTACAGACAGTCTCCGGCAACAGAGACCTACCATCAGTAAAGTTATTATAAAATTTAGTAGATTAAAACACTATTAATATTCTCTTCTACTTTTATTATTAATAATTTGTGGTCGCCTTTTCTTGACCTGTGTCCTATAAGAACTATTTGCGGAAGACCTTCGTTAAGGTCTTCTTCTCTTAAGTCTTCTCAACCTTTATTAGTCCCTTTAGAGTTTACTGGTGATAGATCTCTGTACAGGTGACCGTCTGAATAGGTAAGCAGCGCCTATTGCAGCCGACAAACTGTAGTGTGTAAATAATCGTTACTGTGTTCCGGTTCGAAAGACGCTGTATCTAATGAAATTACTGGAGTAACGAGACTCGATATTTTATGACTCAAAGCCACGAGCGCAATGTGGTTCTGCGTATTACTTAGTATCAGATGTACGTCTCGCTCGTTTCGTGTTTCGTAAGCGGAAGTACATAGAAAAATCAATGTTATAAAAAAAAAAATCCGTATACCTGTTGGATACGGAACGATCAGTGAAAGTGGAGCGGAACAGGTTATTTACGGCATAACACAAAAGCCTTATTCGGGGAGGGGCGGTAACATAAATTTAAGTGTTTGCGAGCTACTTAAGGCGGCGACAGAAATTCGGTACGTAAATTCGGAAACTTTTAACTGCGACTTTGGCTTGATTCCGAAAAAGTAATTGCTTTTTAAAAGTTCCGCAGGGATGCTTACTGCTTACTGGTGACTGCTAACTGCTCTAAACATCCTAACAATTTCGATTCATTAATTTTTATGACAAATTTCATAAGCCGGGTGTAAATTATGTTGAACAAATGTTGTGTGGGCGTACTTCATTGACTCACCAATAACTTTTTATTGAAAGGAGGTATTATGTCTGAAAGGTTATTAAAAGGATTGTCTGTTTTAAAATTGAGATTTTATTTTTTTTATTCTACGAAGCGATAAGCAGGACGTTCACCTGATGATACTCGTCGCCTTGACGCCTAAAATGTTAAAATGACGAAAGGGGCTATGTATCTTCCCCAGAGATGAAGCTGCGCGATATAGCCGACGCTAGCGGAGTCGCGGGGGTGTGCGAAGGCGTTCCTGCGGCTCCAGCAACGACGACGCTGGAACATGGTGGGGGTTTTAGTCGGTGCAAGTCCGACATAACCTGTCTCTTCCCCGCGAAGGAATTTCCCCCACGTAAAACAAAAAACAAAGGTAATTTCACTGACTACAGCGCCCTTCCAACCGGGACACAGTAATGATTGCTTAACGATTCGCTCCTCACGTCATTTCTTTGAACATAAAAAAAAATAACATACATGTTAGTAAGTTGATCACGTACTCGTTATACAAAATGAAGTTCCACTCACAAATGAGTGATGTCAATAACAATTGGGGTGCGCGCGAGTTCGGATGTATTCAGTACAATAAAAACTTGAGCATTACAGCGGTATATTCTTTGAAAATTACCAACAGATTTCAAAGTTAGTACGGATAGAGGTTTACTTCCGGTGGGATATAGGAACGCACTTTGTTAAGTAATGCGAATAACTTAAAGCTTCATACTTAAGCTTTCATCACTAGTTGTAAAAGCGGTTTAAGTAACACTACATCCTCACTCAAAGTTAGAATAGCTAAGTGTTACACTAACATACACGCTCGGCAGTTCAACTTATCAACTAGTCAAAACATGGAATGACATGTTATGATGAGCCAGACGATCACCTGATGGTAAGTGACACGTCTTGAGGTATCAGATGTTAAATCTCGTTACCTCATGACTTACATTAGCTCCTCCGCAACCGTATGACGGTTGGCGGCGGAAGCCAAGACCAGATCTCCCACAGGGTGTCGGAGGAGTTTTCTCTTTTGGCTCCCATGGCCTCTGAGTAAAGCATTTGGTGGGATTCGTTGTCCAGGTGATGATAAGAGGTTAAGAGGAGGGCACGCTGTATATTCCCGTCCGCCCTTGCAGAGCTGGTAAGAGGAGTGTCTCCCCCGAGATGGAGCTGCGCAGTGCGAGCTGTCGCTGGCGGAGTCGCGGAGGTATGCGAAAGCGTCCCCTTGACATATTTGCTCTCACGAGGACAAATACGCGAAGGCATTCCCCAACGTAAGACAAAAGAAGAACACTTACCTTGGCTACAGCGCCCTTTAAACCGGAACACAGTAATGTTTTCATATTATTGTTTATCAGCTGCCGTGGTACCTATACGCTCCTCGACAACAGAGACCTATCACCAAATAAATTTATGTGCTGTCCCGAAATCTGAACCCTGGACTCGATGATGATACTTTTAACCGCTAAGCAGTAACAGCTAGGAATATGAATATCAATGTAATTTACGATGTTTCCGGTTGGGAAGTTTATAGCTCTACTAATTATGATCAAAATAATGTCCAAATGGATATCATACTCAATTAGTAGAAACCCGCAGAATTCGACCTGGTGGTGAATATTCATTATATCAATAATCGCCGTGGTTCACCATCAGGATGTAAGTTAACTAATTAAGTTATAATTGAGACTTGAAATTTGGTAGGAGTATTTCTTTTGCCGAGTATAGGTCAGCTAAGATCGGATTTTAGGAAATTCCTTCTTCATTGCTGAGATGTCACGGCCAGCAAAGCGGGCGCGAATAGCTATGTATTGATGTCCAAAGATTCATTGACTCATCACGAGTTCTCCGAGCAAACCTCACCTGCTCGTGGTGCACCTTGCTAATCAACTAACGAGGCTGTGGCTCCCACCAACCCGCATTTATCCAGCGTGGGAGGAAATTACTCGAATCCCCCTATATGAACCCATATAAACGACGGCCGGTGGTACCCGGCTCAGAACTGGACCGATCGATGTGGAGATCTTCAGGAGGGGCCTACGTCCAGCGGTGGATGTCTATCGGCTGATGATCAAATTCTTCGAAACTATAAGACATAAACACTCAAATTTTGGTAGAGTTATTATTTCTTTTATTTAGAGATCAGCGAAGAATGGATTTTACAAAATTCCTCCCCTAAAGGCTATGTAGGGGATGTTACAGCCAGCACATCGGAGGGGAATTATATATATGTATATATATATATAATTATAAATATGTGTAAGGTATTATTAAAAATATATGATAGTCGTTTGGTTAAAAAGGATTTAAACATTGACAGGAAAGAGTTCCGGTTTGAAATAACAAGTAATCGTTAAGTGTGCGCCGTCATTAATCAAGCTGTCCGACGATGGCTGAGTTATATAAATCGCTCCGGGTTCGAATACGCATCCGGGGCAACGAGAGAGATTTGTCTTAACATTTTTCACGACCGACCATCGTTGCGACTTACTCGAACGAATTGTCAACGGGGGTAGTTCATAATCATCACTCCACGATACTCCGAGCTTTGACTTAAGCTTTTAAGCTGTAGGCACTAAGCTTAGGTTATACGCATTTAAAGCCTGTGAACTAAAGCTGGATAAATAACAGTTACAAATACAAACAAATAAACAAAAGCAGCAGTACCTCAACTTAATACAACATAGTATTAGTTAAGTTATCACTGGTAGGAGTCTAGGTAGGTACCACCTTAGCTCTTATTCCTACCGTCTAGCAGAAGTGTTTTTTTATGTAATTAAGCGACGAGAGGCGCGGGACGAACACTTGATAGTAAGTGATACTCCCGCCCATAACAAAGTGATGCTAGTTAAAATGGTATGCACTGCACCACATTGCGCTCGCCGTCTGAGACATAAAATGTTGGGTGTCGTTACCTCAGTAATTAACACTAGCTACAGCGCCCTTGGAACCGGAATACAGTAATGTTCGCACTCTACTGTTTCGCGCATAAGTAGGCGCTGAAACCTACCACCAGTGTGCAGACATTACTTTGTTCTGGTATGACGGGTGTTGTCTTCGTCGTCGGTATCACTCTTGATAGAATGGTCGTGGTTATCATTTCAGGTGTGAAGTTGAAAGGTGTTGTAGTTAATGAAATTCATTTTTTATAAATTTCAAGGAAGCGACACAAAACGAGCAAGAACTTCACCTGGTGGTAAATGATAACAACGTAGCACTAGTTACGATGGTATACACACCACCACATTGCGCTCGTCCCCTTGAGACATCAGATGTTTAGTGTTGTTACCCCAGTACTTTCACTAGCTACAACGCTCTTCAAACCAGGATACATTAATGTTTGTACACTACTGCTTGGCGGCAGAAATAGGTGCTGCGATGGTAGGTAGGTACCACCGCAGCACCTATTAATCTTATCATCATCATCAGCCGATAGATGTTCATTGCTGGACATAGGTCTCCCGCAAAGATCTCCACATCGTTTGAAGAGATTTGAGCCATTTCCCACCACGCTGGCCCAGTGTGGGTTGGTAGGAGCCAGAGCCTCGTTCGTTGATTAGCATGGTGCACCGCGAGCAGGTGAGGTTGGCTTGGGTCCCGTGAGTTGTTGTGCCGGACCCCTTACACCCCACATCTTATAGCATAAAGTAAATTGTGGTGCAGTGTATCTTAACTAGCACCACGTCGCTTCGATCAATAAGAAAAGCAGTTCACAAAGAAGACACCTTATATCATCATCATTATCAGCCAATAGACATCCATTACCGGATATAGGTCTTTACCAAAGATCGCTCCTGGACTGTCTTAATCACCGGGCACCAGGGGTCGTCATTTGTAGGGGTTCATACGGCGGGACCCCCTCAATGCTGTCCCAATGTGGGTAGGTGGGAAATTCGAGTTGGTGGGATTTGACACCTTGGGTTGGATTGGATGGAATACCTCGTGATGATTACCTCTTTAACTGTTATATCCGAAACAAACTGTATATAGATTAAAAACAACGGTTATTTCACTTTGCTTTTTTTATTAAACCCCATCTAAAATAGCATAAGCTATAAAAAAAATTGCGATCCAGCGGGCAAACAAAAGGGTGCGGCATTACCCCTTTCGCCGGCAAGTGGCTGCAGCGAATGTCTTCAATTTACCGTTATTTACCGTTGTTTACCGCTGTCTTCAACGAGCAAGAGTTTGTCTTCCGACGTCTTTGTTCTCCACTACGGTAACGTTGACTAAATCACTTCGGAATGAGGATAATCAAAACCCGAACCAGGCCGCTGATCATGGAAGTACTTATTATGATGACAAATGTACTCTAGAAACTTCTGTTGACAGTTTGATATTAGGAAATAGACTAGTTCTAGTGTAATTACTGGAGTAACAGGACTCAACATCTTACGTGTCAAGCGACGAGCGCAATGTGGTGCATACTAACCAGCGCCACGTTGTTATGGGCAGGCGTATCACATACCATCAGGTGAATAGTCTACTCGTCTCTTCCCTTCGTTGAATAAAGAAATGTTTCTAACGAAGAGGCTTTAAGGAAGATCTACATCCAGCAGTGAACTTACATCAGCTGATGACACGTATGTAAACATTGTCTATGATACCATAAAGAATAATAGTTCCTTATGATATAGTGTGATACGTGCGATATAATGAAGTGATGACCACGACCACTCTGCCAAGAGTGATACCGATGAAGAAGAAGAAGAAGAAATAACATAGTGTATGTAGTATACTTACTAATTTAGCAACTTTAGTAGTAAGTAGTACAAAATGTCTTATATCAAAGAACAAACTATTTTCTGTTACTAGATAAATAGACTTATTTCAGTCACCAATATTCTAATGGTGGTAGATCTCTGGTAGACTGATCACGATGTTTCTGGAACCATAAGGCCTGAAGACTTGTAATTTATTAGGAATATTCCTTTTGCCGAGTATAGGCCAGCTAAGAATGTATTTTACGGATAACGGATGAGTTACGGGGTGGTTTAGTTTAGCAAAGCGGGCGGGAGCAGCAGCTAGTAAACGTGATCACTTTAATGATTATCGACTTACTGTTATCAAGTAAGTTTAAGATGGAGGTCTTAACATAATATCAAATCGGAAATTGCTTCAGCGTTAAGCTTGCAGCGCGGCATCTCAATATTTAAACATTGATTACCAACATGATTTGCTCGCGATGTGACTCGGCCGCTTGCCAGAAACGCAACAAGTTGAATGTAGCTTTAGTATATACAGCTTAAATAAAGCTTAATTAGAGTCGCATTGTTCTGCGAAAGCTCCAACAATTTACGAACACGTGAACGATACATCGATTAAATTTAAAAGGGGCTGTAATAGTTTTTGAGTTAACAACCTTATTCTGCCGCCAAACGGTCCGTATTTAAAAGGAGTTGTAGCTTGTGACATTACTGGGGTAACGAGACTCAAATTCTTATGTTTCAAGGCGGTCACTATGTGGTGTAGTATATAACATCCTAACTAGCACCACGTTGATATGAGCAGACGTATCGCTTACCATCAGGAGAACGTCCCGCTCGTCTCGTCGCTTCGTCGAATAATAAAAAAAAAAAAATCGATCAGACGAGTAGTAAATTTTACTGGTACCACCGTAGCGCAAACATTACTGTGTTCCGGTTTGAAGGCTGCTATCAGTAATGAAATTAATGGGGTAAGAGTTAACATATTATGTCTCGCAACGATCACAATGCGGTGTTGTGTACATTATCCTAACTAGTGTCCTATATGGATGTATTCTTCATATCTGGAGAAAGTCTTAACCACCTCCATTTTATACTTCCTGTATGTTGTTATTAGCTACAGCAGCATTCAAATCGGATTATAGTGCAGGCGAATGCTTTCACCGTTGTATAAGTTATTGTATAAGATCGAAGCAAGCTAATCTTTTTTTTGTTTTTGGGGGGAAACCTTCGAAAAGATACTCCCTCTATCACCTGAGTAAAAGTAAGAGTTATGTGGAGATTTCTACCAACTAAAACCCCCTCGGTGGTCAACTTCGACAGTTGGAGAGGTCACGGGGTATCAGGAACTCAATCGCGGCCTGCCTAACACTATGCTGGAATAGCTCGTTCCTGGATCTGCTTTATGTAGACCGTACCAGCCTCGTGAGTATTTCAATGGCCGGAAACTACGTCCAGCCAATGTCCTCCTCAGGAGACACTAACAATCTTAGGTACCAAATTTCCGAACGCCCTGAGACGTGCCGAGCAGAGCAGTTCAACCAACACGATCTTCACTCACGAAGTACACAAAAAAGAAGAAGAAGATGCTCTTCTTTACTAGATGATCATTCTTAATAGATACTCACCATTACATAAATTATGAACCAGTTAAGTTAATGAATCTAAGAATATAAAGATTTACAAAGTAAATGCTTATTAGAAACTTAAGCAATATCCTGATAGTAAAGAAGAGAGTACAGTTTCTTTGTCGAACTAATGATGTATGGAGGACGGTACACTTCCATATATCCACATCACCAGCTCGACGTGGACAAATTGAACTCATTACTTAGTCGCAGGATAAATAAATCTTACTTTGTTTTTCGCCGTCGGAATCGGGTCAGGGAGATGTCAGACATGTTCTTCATAATTACAAGTTCTTGTACCACATTCGTGACTCGCTTAACGACCTCTTATTATAATATATAACAATACACCTCAGGATCCTAGCCAACCTCACCTGCTCGTGGTGCACCCTGGTAATCAACAAACGAGGCTCTGGCTCCCACCAACCCGCATTGGGCCAGCGTGATGGAAAATGCTCCAGATCCCCCCATATGAATTCCTACCCGTTGTAGGGATCTTTGGTAGAGGCCTATGTCTAGTAGAGGACGTATATCGACCGACGATGATGATGCTGATGATCCGGTTTTTACGAAGATACTTCATACATATTGGCCATGTTAAGAACTATATTTACAAACGAAATATATGAGGGTAATATTAAAAAAAAACTCGTCACTTAATAACTGCGAGAGAAATAATCCGATTAAGTTGCTTCACAATAAATCCGATTATTTCATGGACTTGGCTCAAGATCTTTGTGAGATCCGTTCACTGATTACAGTTCATTGGGTTTAAAGGATCTTCGATCTTTCGAGAACACTCGTGTTGGTAGTGCTTAACGTTATGACGATGTCGTGGACTATTAATCTATCTCTTGTGATATCAGCAGTGGAAGGAGGAGCTGTTCATTCAAAATTTTAAAATTTTTCAAAGGTTTTGTATCGCATCCGTACATATTTTGTTTCCTTTGTAATAATCGATTATTAATAATCGATCAGTGTATCAATTTAATTAGTTCCCACTTTTAAACCTTTACTTCTCAATACACGAACATATTCCTCTAAACGATTCTTCGAGTGATTAATTTACTGTAAAAGCAGTGAAGCTTCAGAATGTTCACCCTCATGACATCCATGTCTAGCCCTACTTAGTTATTTTTAAAAAGAGACTATCTCCGTCTCCACTTATATATTTTTACATGATGTATATAACTTTATATGTATTCATCTTTTTACTTCATCCCCTTCTCTTAATCGTTGTTACTGGTGCGTTGTACACTTACACGCTGTAAATAATTATTATTTCTTTTCCCAGGGTTTGATGGAAGAAAACTCTTTTCAGAGTTATGCTTGTGCTTCTTAATATGTTAAATTCCATATATGTGTTATGGAAATAAAAAAAAACCGACTACTATAAGTACAATGGATAGATAGTTCTTATCCAAAGTTATGTCTTTAAGATAACTTGACAATTTTATAATTCTGAAATTCTTTTAATTTCAAGCAGTTAAGAATTGAACCGTCGGTTTAATAATTGCGATTTTATATAGTTATGATCGTAATATAAATAAAAAAAAAATTCTTTAAAGATATTTCACTATTGAAATGGCTCAAATCTTTCATCAATCAAATTGCCTTTGTAACTGTTGAATCAGTGTTTTAAAGTTTTAAAAGCTGCTAATCTCTAATATCATTAAAAAGGCTATTTTTTAAGTAATTTTTTTTGTTAGTATAAAAACTCTTTGGGTGCACAAACTCTTTTGTAAACACAACTTTGCATGTAGAAGTGTTCGCTGCCCACGCGAGCGTTGTGCATCCGCTACGGTCGCAGCGCGCCGCCCGTACCAAAGCGGCGCCGGGGGCTCCGATGACAGAGCCAATTTCTTTGTCTATTTAAAAAAAAAATGGATGAAAATGTTTATAATACGAAAGATAAATAACAAAACGACAATATTACAACACTTTTGCTTCCGAATTAAAATAAGAAATCACTTAAAACACATTGTAGTTTTGGATGTAAAAAATTACGCGTTCACTGTCGACTACGCGATATCTTTCAATGAGAGTACTTAACAGATTATCGTTAGTAATCAAACCTTCGTATTACAACAGTAATTAGTGTGAAAAAAAAATCAATACATAATCATGAGTTTAATGATGGTAAGTACGAGTCATCGCCAGCCGATGGACGTCCACAGCTGGACATAGGTCTCCTCCATATCGATCAGTCTTGCGTTGCCCGCATCACCGGGCACTAGAGGCCGTCGTTTTTAGGGGTCCATATGGGGGATTGGAAACCCTTAAACCCCAAGTACGAATAGGACACGCTAATATAACTACTAACATTATATAGTAAATTTATCACCGCATCGGCATTGCTATGTTCTGATAATATATGAGGAGCAATATACAGAGTGATCACTCTTCACTATTTTTAGCGTTATTACTACTTATACACTAAGTTAGATAGTAAGCTTCTAAACTAAGCTAAGCGGATGTTGTAGACAGAATCCTTTTTTTAGTTTAGCTGACGTTTAATAGTAAACAGTTTGGTGAAAATAACCTAACAGTTTGTCGGGGAGTGGGAAAACAGGTTAAATGATTAGGGTAGTTTCCTTCCGTGTGCTGGCGATGGTTTTTCAGCGTTGGACAGTTTGTCTCGTGCTCAGGTGGCGACAGGCCGCACTGTCAACGCTAAGTACTTGTGCAGCAGTTACAGAAAGTAATGGCTCAACGGGCGCACCCGTGTGTAAACATCCCTTATTTAACTCCGACACAGTAAATAATATATCGAATTTATATGAAAATTAGGGTTACATTCCTTTGTATCTATGTACGTTACGTTTAATTTTAACCAAATAGTTCTCATGATAGATAAGAGAAACCCCCATAACCTGTCGCAGATATGTTGTATTAAAATCTTATGGGGTTGAAAAGAACCAAACGTTACATCAGTAAGTATCATGGTGGAAATGATATAGAGGATGGTTTATGAAATTATAACGGATCTGGTAAATGTCACAGCAGTACACGGAAGTGTAATATATATATATATATATATTTTTTTTTATTTAAATCTGTGGCGAAATATTGGGAGAGATAATAAAACATAGGGTTTAAACTTGTTATTGTACTTAACAACAAATATATTGCTTTCATATTGACTGTGGTGGTGTTTCATAATTATTATAATACATCATCATCGTCAGGTAGACGTCAACTGCCGGACATTAACCTCCCCCAAAGATTCTCCCATCAATCGAATAGGGATACATATGGGAGAATTTGGGCCATTTCCTAACATGTTGGCCCAATGTGGGTTGATGGGAGCCAGAGCCTCGTTTGTTGATTAGCAGGGTGCACCACGTGCAGGTGAGGTTGGCTTGGATCCCGTGAGTTGTTGTGCGGGAACAATGAAACATATGTCATATATCTTATAAAATCCTATCACTAACCAAATCTTGCCATCATCATCATCATCATCATTAGCCGATATACGTCCACTGCTGGACATAGGTCTCCCCCAAAGATCTCCATGTCGATCGGTCCCGCGTTGCCCGGATCCAGTGGGTTCCCGCGATTCTCATCAGATCGTCGGTCCACTTTGTTGGAAGGCCTCCCAACACTACGTCTACCGGTACGCAAGCGCCACTCGAGGACCTTACTGCTCCATCGGCCGTCTGCCCTTCGAGCAATGTGCCCTACCCACTGCCACTTAAGTCTAACAATTTTTTATGCTACGTCAGTGGCCTTAGTTCTGCGGATCTCCACATCTCTGATTCGATCGCGCAGAGAAACTCCGAGCTTAACCCTCTCCATTGCCCTTTGGGTGAACCTTACTATATGGACTCGAACCGGACCAGAGTACTCCGTGTATTACTTTCCCCCTTTCTTCCCACTTTTATTACTACCCAACCCATGACCCCCAATCCAGTACTCTACATAATATTTCTCTCCTCCATTAGTGAAATTATATACATATATATTTATTTATTCTATTGTTTAATTTAGAACCTTGAGTCTGACGAAGCTTACAAGTCATAAAGAAAATAACTTCAATCGTTTGAGATGATGAGGATTGAAATGATTTAATAGTTTCTGATTGCGCAGATTATAACCATGTTTAACGTCGGAACGTATTATATCGCCGTCAAAGCCAGAAATATTCCCCATCGTCAAGATCTTGAGTCATGTGATGTTAACTGCTAGTGATGTCCACTGAATAGAGTCTTTACTAAGTAGAAGTAATCGCCGTATTCGCGTCACTTGTCAGAGTCGGCGAGCGCAATAAATTAATGAAGATCATTGGAAAACTGCTGATCTTCTTAGTCCTTTTTGATACGAAGAGGGAGGAATTTGGTTGAGGATGCTACCACCCGTATCCCACGCGACCGGTCGTAGCTCCGATGAGTTTCAATTTAATTATTCAACAGACATCCAGCTCGTATCCTCACTGTGAACCTGTTGCTGAATTGGAGCGCAGCCAAAACAAAATGTCGGACTCGTACCTCTTTAGCGTTAACATAAAAATTGTTTTATCGACTTTACCTCTGTTAAAAGGTTCCTTTTTATTTAATACGGGCAGAACGTTCACTTGATAGTAAGTGATACGCTTGACTGTAATATGTGGCGCTTGTCGATGATACACACTGCATTTTTATAATTTTGAGACAAAGGTATTGTCTTTTTTTTTGATTCGACGAAGCGATGTCATTAGCGATATATTAGTATGGTATACATCATCATCATCATCAGCCGATAGACGTTCACAGCTGGACATACGTCTCCTCCAAAGATCTCTACGTTTGTAGAGGTTCATAAGGGGGGGTTTGGGCCATTTCCCTCCACGCAGGCGACCATATGCTCGCTTGGAGACATAAGATGTTAAGTCTCATTAACCTTTTTTTTTTATTTCCTAGGGAAAATCTTTGAAAGATACTCTGCTTCTGGGGGGAAGTGTTCGGTGCTCTGCAACAGTGTATTCGGAGAAGCTCCGGGATCTCTTATAAGACGCACCGGTGTTTCTCTACACTTTGTGTTACACGTCTCTGAAGAGGGGCTTAACCCTCCTAGGCACCATCGCATAGCCATACGCTATCCCACACAGGTTCGCACGTTACGCAATAATGGCTCCCACCCTCAAGGCCCGCGAAATTCCTAGACCCCTTTAGTCGCTTTCTACGACAGCCAGGGCTTACCTTAGTCTTATTCTTACTAGCCTGAGACTACAGACCAGAAAGTCTCAATAACCTAGTAAACCATCAAACCGGATCACGGTAATGTTGGCCCACTAATATTTGTCGGCAGTAATGCTTTCTACGTAGACTGGTCTCCTGCGATAGAGACCCAAAAAGTAAGTCTTTTACCGTTGAAGAAAGCTTTAACATAATAAGGCTTCTTCATTAAGATATACTTTATACACTCATGACGCAGTTAAGTATAAAGCTTACCTTTTAAGCTCGCGTGGGGGTGGAATGTTTCCATTTAATTAACTGGGACAACTTCCGGAACATTACAGAAACCATGTTACTATCAGGCTCTTACCGCGCGCTCGCACATAACCCCGACAGAGTCACGAATGAATCTTGCCTCTTTATTACATTAGCTGTACATTACTTTGGTTCCACTTAGAGATCAGCAGGATATTCTCCTGATGATTACGGACATGGCAACCAATAAAAATGTCGCCATAGATAGGAGAATATAGGATCTGATGAAGGTTACAAGAAACAGCTAGATGCAGGCAGCGCAATATGGATATATATCTATATCATCATCATTCGATGGACGTCTACAGCTGGACATAAACCTCCCCTAAAAATTTCCATGCTTGTAGGGGAAGCCTATGTCCCAGTACGGGTTGGTGGTAGCCAGAGTCTCGTTTGTTGATTAGCAGGGTGCACCACAAGCAGGTGAAGTTGGCTTGGGTTGTTGTGCGGAACCCTTTACACCCCTCGTATACGTCATGTATCTATATGTATAGGAGTTATCCAGATATTCATTGGCTCATCACGAGATCTCCGAAACTATTAGAAGTAAACAATTAAAAATGGGTAGAGATCTAGCTTCTGCCATTTGAAGGTCAGCTAAGAATGGATTTTACAAAATTCCTCGGCTAAAGGGTGTTGCGGGGTGTTACGGCTATTAAAGCGGGAAGGGAACAGCTAGCATATATATCTAGCGGTAGTAGTCTCTCTGTCTGTCCAGCTGATGATGATGATCAAATTCATGCTAATCTTGGTATTGTACATTAATGCTTAAATGTACCGATAAATCCTGATAAACAGATACGTTTGGTAGTTACGGAGTACACGCCTGTTAAAGCCTCGAGAGTGGTTTAGCAGCTTTGTACTGCAGGCTGCAGCAGCACGAACCGCAGCTTAGCGATGCCGTTATGTACAGATCTACGAGGGTTGTGTTGAGCAAACAAACGAGGCCGTTATTTATCTTTTATTTCACAAAGATATATCTGATACTTTGCTTATATAATCTATGCACGAGTATATATAACACATTTCCATCTATGTAGAGACTCATCACGATATCTATGGAGCCATAAGGTCTGGAGACTTGATAGGAATATCTCTTTTGCTATTAAATTTTCGGCAGGGGATCAGCTAGTAATAAATGGCTAGTGGCCAGCTAGTAATACGTGGCTGAATCTGGACCACAGGAAACAATTAATAGGTTTCCTCTATTCTATTGTTTTTTACTTATACCTATTTCACCAAGTAGGTACCGAACTGGTCTGCTTTGCAGTCAAAAAGGAACTAAGAAAATCCTTGCCTCTGGGAGATTCCGGAGCAGTAAGGATGACCACCGAGCGTATTTCAGTGGGTACAAATGCCACAAAACCTTATCTTCCTCTTTAGAAGCAGGATACTTTTTGAAGGTTTCTTCTCCGACAATAAATATTACGAACTGGTATTTGCTTTGCTGTGGTATTAGAGTTTATTGGCTGATGAAACTTGGAGGAACCTTTGAGAGTTGCGACGGCCCAGGTAAGCACGATCAGCCCTTCTCGAATGTTTGCACTTCCCACTGCAACCAAGTAGTAGTAACTTAGAGGGAGGTGTTTCACCTTTAAGTAACATATAAAATGTTAATGTGTATGCAAAGTAGATGCACAGCTGATTTAATAATATAATGTTCTGCGTGTTTTATTATGCACCAGTGCGGAGTAAATTCCATTCAGCTTTCACAAAATCTAGATAAATCTTCAGATACCGTTCGCTAATAGCTGAAGAAGCGCACCTAGTACAGGGTTGTACTAAATATTATATAGACGTTTTACTATAAATAGAGAAATATTCTCTTTTTGAGAGAATACCTTAAGTCCCATATATGGGGATATTAAGCGAACTGTTTTATTGTAAATTTTTTTTCTGAAAAATATATATAAAAATCTACTAATAAAGAGATTCGTCGTAATCATAAAATTATAGATTACTTACCTATATCCTGAATACATCCACCAGATCTAATGAAGTAATTTTTACTGGTCCAATAATTACTATAAACATAACTGTCTCAAATATCACATAGTTTCCTATCATCTATCGCTTGGATATTTTTTTTAAGTAATAATCTCAGAATGTTAATATATAGAATATACTGTAATTAGATACTTTATAAGTAAATCCAGAATGTTCATTAATTCCGCCAAGCAATGTGCAAACATTGCTGTATTACGGTTTGAAGTGCGCTGAAGCTTTTTAACATACTAGGGTATCTAGATTTTACAAGTTGTTTCTTAGCAATGACCTCAATCTATTATATATATCTATAGCTAATGAATATAACTATTGGATCATTATTATATATATCCTTTACCATCAGCTCATTCTGCTCGTGTCAATGTTTTGTAGAAAAAAAAAACTAATAGCAACCCTACATCGCAACAAGCCAAAGCCGAACGGACTCTATACTAATCTTCCAGTTCCCGAATATCTAAATTCCGTTGGAATATCCGGATGACAATATCGACTCGCCCGGATTCGCAACTCGGCTCCGCCGGATCGCAGGGCGGGGCTGACCATCCATTTATTATCAGCTGACATGCTTCCTATAGTTTCAAATTGAAGTAGATTACAATCGTCTTATATTCATACAATACTTCGGAGGACAATGTTTGAACAGTAGTTGAAATAAAACCATGATAAATCAATGTGAATGGCGAATAATAAAATATTATTCACTATTTCATATTAATAATATATTTATTATTTCATTTATTTACAAATTCAATACTTTTAATGTTGCCACTACAAAAACTCGAAGCCTTCTGCCACAAGGAGAGAGAGTAACGGCCGCTAGAATCAGATAACAGATCTTATACATAGCTACAGCTAGTATTATGTATATTTAGCTACAGCATCCTTCCAATAGGAAAAAAATATATAAACTACCGCTTTGTGATACAGTTAGAAGCTGTGCGTTATTTTTTCTTTTTATAAATCTAAAACTTGACTGGAATTTAGATTATAAATCGTACTCACCAATAATACCTTTGCTCTCATACATGGATAACCGGAACTTCGCAATGCTGTTATTGCGATGAATTTTACAGCAACAGGATGGTACCTAGCCAGGTTCGGGAAACCCTTCGACCAATCAAAGTTCACAGCACGCGACTTTAGAATCAAATCGAGGCTATCAAACAAGTAGTTAGCCAATGTGCAATATAAACAATTTTCTAATATCAGCTGATACAGCTTACGGCATGGACCGCTCTCGTTTCTTCAAATATCTCATACAAAAATATACAGGCTGAAAGGTAATAGGTGTAAAAGATCTGGAGGGGCTAAGTTATAGCCCGTATTCTATCTATCCATGTATGGAATACTCCATACAAAAACAATGCTTCTGGAATTTTTTAATATTATTAAAAAAAAATCCCGATTTTCATAGAAAAAAATTCAATAATTTTATTTCTTACATATGTCGCAAAATATTTAATGTAATAATTATTGTTTAATCATTGTTTTATTCAATTAATTTATTTATTTATAAGGTCTACACAATCAATCATACACTATTACATTCACTAATATATACAAAGAATTTAGACAAGAGAATGTTAGTAGATGATTGTTAAGAAGTAGACGCAGCATTCACTAACTGCACTCACTGTGTATGGCTAAGATAGGTTAGGATAAATAGCAAAAGTACTTGCAGTCACAAAGCAGTAAAAGTGGCAAGTTTGCAGGAGTGCAACACTTTACGAAATGTGTATAATGAGTCCGCATGGATGTCGACGAGTTTACTGCAGCAGTTCAATAGCTTGCAAAGCCTGAAAACTGGAGAGTTGCAACCAAAAACAGATCTCCGCAGTGACGGTGATAGAGCAGTAATCTCACATCTAGGAATTCTAATAGGTACCCTAATAATGAAGCTGGATAGAGGTGAGAGACTGTCAATTCTATTGTTAAACAATTTAAATAAGATCCAAATAAGTAAACTAAAAAAAAATTAAATAAATAAGTCCAAAATACCTCTACGACTATCTAAAAATGTTATCCTCCTAGCAAGGTGCCAATAAAACCTCTTTTGTATTCGCACCAGCCTCAAGTTACGTACAGCTTGGTGAGGCCGACAAACTGTTGAACAATATTCAAGAATACTCCTCAAAGACTATCGTATAAGAGTTTTTTATTAGACAAATTTTCAACGTTGATTATTGATGATTATGATATTGATCGAAATAATCATCACTTAGAGGCTAAAACTTTTAAGTTAGGTTCTTTGAAAGTTGTGACAGTAAAAAATAAGGCGTCATAGTTACATTTTTATTTAATTTTAAAATAAAAATATTTTCATAGACAATACGTATAAAGCACATAAATAATTACCCGACTCCAATACCTATCCGACAAGGTACAAGATGTACATAAAGTTTCCAAAATTTATAAATAAATACTTATAATAAAACCGAGTACCATGAAATATCAAACTGTAAATGAACAATAAACGAAACATCAAATTAAGGACCGCGCGGCGTCTACTTTTATGAGTTAGACATTTCCTCGAAGTAGATTTTTCCTCACAGTAAACTTTTCCTCGCAGTAAACTTTTCTTAACATTAGACTTCCTTGCAGTAAACTTTTCCTTGCAGTAAACTTTTCCTACCATTAGACTTTTCCTTGCAGTAAACTTTTCCTCGCAGTAAACTTTTCCTTACAGTAAACTTTTCCTCGCAGTAAATTTTTCCTAACATTAGACTTTTCCTTGCAGTTAACATTTCCTCGCAGTAAACTTTTCCTTACAGTAAACTTTTCCTCGCAGTAAACTTTTCCTAACATTAGACTTTTCCTTGCAGTTAACATTTCCTCGCAGTAAACTTTTCCTAACATTAGACTTGTCCTTGCGGTAAACTTTTCCTCGCAGTAAACTTTTCCTCACAGTAGATTTTTCCCTGCAGTAGACTTTTTCTCACAGTAGTCGTTTGAGCCCCGTTAAATCGTCGCTGTTGAAAAATAAATTTTTCAACAGCGACGATGATGCGTGACTTTAAATCTTCTAACGAGTTAATTGTTGTTGTGTACACTAAACATTTCATGTGACCCCATAAGTAACAATCGCAAGGTGTTAAATCGGGACACCTTGCGGGCCACGGTGTTGGCCTGCCTCGGCCAATCCATGACTGGGGGGAAGCAGTGTCTAACTACTGTCTTACGCCGAGACGAAAAGGGCGGGACAAACGGGTTTCCAAAACATTGAGTTCAAAGAAAATCTTCTTACGTCTCCCCATTTAAATTGTTGAGCAAGAAGACCGGGCCTAGCAAGTAAGTATGAATTATGCCCATCCATACGTTTACGGAGAATCTTCGCTGAAGAGCTCCTCCTCTAATCACGTGGGGAGCCTCAGCTCGCAGAGCCCCATAATGGCAGAAGTCTAACCTCTTTGCAAGGTCTCCTTCCTCCAGGGTCTGGACTGGTGTATAATGGTAGGGTAGCCTTGCCGTATGCACAATAAACCACACTTTCCATTGTGTTACACCCCGCAATCTTGCCATGACCCTGGTTGATGTAGTCGGGTCTATAACAAAATGGTCTATGATTCCTTCTTCCTCTTCAGTATTGTAGATGTCATGTCGCCTACCGCGCCATTCGCCTCTATTGAATGGTGCCAGTTTCCCTGACGCGTTGATACGCCGCAGCAGACTCTGACTTGGTAGGTGACGATTTGGATAACGTAACTGATATTCTCTTCGTGCTTGTAATGAATTTTCATCACTAAGTCCATAACAATAGAAAATGTCAGCGTATTCTTCATTACCGTGAACCGCCATTGAAATTAAATTAATTTTGTATGGAAAAGAAAAACTATTCAGAAGTAAGAAGACAACGATAACGTACGTCCGCCCACGAAAGTAGTTACATTTTAACTGTCGTACTGACTCATTGCCTACAAAGTGTCTTTGTTTCTAAATTTTAGAAACTTTATGTACTTTCTTATACCTTGTCGAATAGGTATTGAAGTGAGGTACTTATTTATGTGCTTTCTTCGAATTTTAATAAATAAAATTTTAATTTAAAAATAAATAATAATGTAAGTATGACGCCTTATTTTTTACTGTCACGACTTTCAAATAACCTAATTTAAAAGTTTTAGCCTCTAAGTGATGCTTATTAATTTAATTTACTAAAACAATGATTGAACAATTAAAATTTATGTAGAAATAAAAACATTTAATTTTCCCTAGAAAATCGGGAATTGAAAAATATTTAAATAATTAACAACTTCACAAGCATTGTTTTTGTATGAGGTATGCCATAGATAGGATACAAGCTATACTTTAGCCCCTCCAAATTTTTTACACTTATTACCTTTCACCCTGTATATATATATATTTATATATATTAGCGAAAATTATTATTATTATATTTACAAGTATATCCTTTTTAATTCAAAACTACACTTTAACCGATGTGTTAGTAATCCAGAAAGATAATCTGATGATGAACGTTCAACGAATAAGAATTTTATAGCGTTGTTGCATCGCATCAGTGTTGCGTTTAATTGAAGCGGAAGGCCCCGCATTACGTATGACATTTAATAAAGAGGTTAACTAGATGAGATATATGTATTTTCTATATATATTGTGTACCAAGACTAACAGACCTTCACGTAGTAGTAAGTGACACAATTTCCTCCTATTAACGCTACGGTATCTCTTAACACCTCCGCACTGTACTTGTAGGAGAGTAAAGCGCAGTTTTCAAATCTTTTGCTGTAATACATATTTTTTTATATACTCATTACCCGATTAAAATATTAGATGACATTTTGAATTTCAAGCTTCCGATATATGGTTTATAATTATAACTTAACCAAGTATTCTGCTATATTAAATTAATTAACCTGTCCCAAATTTGAAGTACCTTGTTCTTTAGATAACCTTATATGGACATACTGTCTGCTATCTTTTATGTAATTATTTTATTTAAAAAAATGGTCTCAGGATCCGTTAAAAAAGAAGCTGCAGCTAATGAAGTTAATGGGTAACGAGAATTAATATCTTCGGGTCTAAACATCCTAAACAACTAATCGTCTAGAGTCTACCTAGTTCAAAAATTTATTGTATAGAATATCTAGTGATGAAAGGGAAAATCGCTAGCTCAAGACCACGGGGAGGACTTCCGATAAAATCGACGGATCATGAAATGACTACTTTCTACGTCCGAATTTACCAGAACTTGATAATCACGAGCACTCTAGCAAGACAATAGCGACCAAGAAGAAGAAATCTAAGAAAAAGTAATATTTAAATCATGTCACTTCTATCAGTCTTGTCATGTCTTTGTACGCTTATGGTTTTCCAATAGCTTTTGACAGCTTCCGGTTTAATATTTTCCCCCGCGGATGCTACACTCTAGTGGACGTCGACGGAATTGTTCAGTGAGCAACGCTACTCCGAATTATCCGAAACGAAAAAATATGATGAAACATTCCGTAATTGAAGCCTTTGTAATCTGGAATACAAATATCTCTTCTCTGATTTCATTAAGCGTTAAATTTTAGACGCGTCAACCATTTAGTTGATATATATATCTCGTGATGATAATGTAGTGATCATTTAAAATGAAGAAAGGGAATGTGTCCATTGATCATGGTGCTGAACGATAAATCAATTCAATCCATTGAATTTGCAGTCGACAATAACGATCGGGACATCGGGTGTACGTAATTAAATCTCTTACCAACGTTTCAAATTGTTAAAATGGAAATTGCGAGCTTTATTTTAAGCCAATAAAGTATTCAAATTCCAATATTCATAGTTTGTACATGTGGTACACAATGACTTTAATAAGTCTCCTACTTTGTTATAAAAACAATTTTAAAACACGAATTTAATTTATTTATCAATGGATGGATTTATCGACAAGAATTATCTAGATGAAGAGTTATTAAACTACAGTAGATCTATTTAATTGGATCTATATATTGATTAAGTCACAAATTCAAAATATAACCTAAACAACGAACTAATATAATTAAGATAAAATTTTTAAGTACTCGTAAGAACAGCATAGAAATCGTTGTATATATATGTCTTGAATGTCTCCTTAGTTATCTAGTTTTTATTTTTCTATGTCACTGCCAATCTTTAGTTTGTAGAAAGCAGTTGATAAACATGATATCTTCTTCAGCTTATAAATTAAACAATTACATACTAGAAACTTTTGTTATTATTCGTAAATGTGAATGTAAAGCAATTCTACTAGTAAGTAAATATTTGCTCCAATAATAACGGCAGGCGCTAAAGTCAATAACGTCAATATTCTTGAAAATAAAAATTTAAAAGTCGTGGAATAATTCTAAATTTATCCTACTATTGAAATATAATATATATTTAAAATATTTATTTATATGTAATTGTTTTAAATATATTGTTCAATTCAGTCGTTTAAAACTTACGTAATCATAAATTATTACAAAGTTTACACAATACATGCTAAACAATTTAAAACTTTTTAAGTTACAGTTTCTTTCTAAGTGTACATATATTATTTAATTATTGAAAAGTTGTTTTACTTATTCATATTTTTTTATATAATATATAACTTTCTGTAGCACGCATATTATTAAGATTTTGTTCTTGTATTTGATGTTAATTATGAGAAACCTATAATTAGCTTCACTATTGTAACAACGAGTTAACAAAAAAAAGTTAACGTTGTTAGATTTCTTAAGACAATAAAGACTTGAACAAAAACTTAATAGTTTCTATTATAATTAATTTTATTTATATTTCATCTAACATACTCTAACTTTTTATTATCTATAATATTCATTTATACTTGTTTTAACGTGTAATTATAATACTATTAAAATAGTTAGATATACGTCATCCATCTTCTGCTGTATGTTCGCAGCATATAAATTTTTAGTTAGAAGTAAATCGGCTCCATTCTGCGCTGAACCTGCAGGGATCCCAAACTCCCAAGTTCCTGTTGACTTTCACCGTCTCATATTTATATTTGGTATTTCATGCATAAACCTTATTTGACCAGCTCAAAATCAAGCAAGTATTAACTTAAATAAACATTAGCAATCTTCATGCAGTAATAAAACGATGAATATATTCCTTTAAACTTCCTTTATATATAAGCAAATAGGTTTTATCTATAATTAAGGTAATTCTAAAGTATAGTTACTAATTATAGTATTAAATATTCTTTGCTAACGAGAATACTGATTAAGCAAGCTTATGTTATGTAAATATAATTTAAGCTACAATCTCTACTCGTGTAGCGACTGCTTAGTTAAATATGTATCTATTCCTCTGACAACATTCAATTAAAACGTAGCTGAATGTAAACTGAAATGAAATAGATTGAGTCTTGTCTTCCTCCCCCCATTCTGATACATTTTAAAGTCGGATTCGTAATTGAGTTTTTAATGGGGTTGTTAGACTTTTTTTTTTTTTTTGTTTTACGTGGGGGAAATGCGTACGCATACCCGTCCTTGCGGGGGCGAGGACGGGTTATGTCGGATTTGCACCGACTAAAACCCCCACGATGTTCCGCCTCGTCGCCATGATGGCAGGGTCACGGGAACGCATGCACTCAACCGCGACCCTGCCGGCGCTGGCCGCTTGCGCAGCCCCAACTCGGGAGGTAGGGATGAACCCTCCCTTTCCAGGGCGCGCCGGAACATGCAGCGCGCCCCCTCCTCGACCTCATGCGTGTGCGGGCGACCGATTCCCCCAAACCTGTCGCCCAGAGGCCATGGGAGCCACTGGAGAAAACTTCTCCCGGCTCCCCGCGGCGGAGAGATGTTAGGCCCGCCGCTACCTGTCAACGGCCGCGGAGAATAGGGAGAACGGCGCATCTCAATACCGGCACTCCTCTTTCCCCGCGGCCCCGCCGCCGCCGTATCGCCGGTGCGACACCGGTTGGCCGCAGAGGGTACTCCCTCCGCGACCCCACCTCGGCTGCGAGGGGCGGTATGAAACCGCCCCTGCAGTCGGTCGCTAGGGCAGCACACAGCCGCCCCTGCGGCCTCCGGCCGCTCCGGTGAGCCCCAATTACCCCAACCGGTGCTCGAACCTGGAGCGGCCGCTTCGGCCAGCCCTTCGCCGCGGGCCGGCCGGGTGGGTTCCACTTGGCTTCACCGTGTACCGGACCACGGTTACTAAGCCCCTCCGTCACGACAAGGCGAGAACCCGTTGGAGGGGGGGTTGTTAGACTGCAACATTATTACTGAAGACTGTCTAGGTAGGTATAACTTTAGCTTATATCTCTGCCATCAAATTGTAGTGCGCAACTATTATTGGGTGGTTTGAAGGGTGCTGTAGCTATTGCAATTATTGAGGTAGTGACTTAACCTTCCAAGTTTTAAGAGCGTAATGTGGTGCAGGGTGAATTCCTTGACAAGAAAGAATATCTTTCCACTGTATCTTAGATATTTACGTTTCGAATTAGAGCTCTTTGTATAAGTCTCGTCAAGTCTACATGATTCATAATTGCAGGAAGATACCGCACTGCGACTACCGGATGCTCTGCCTCGCTAACGGGATCCGGTGCAAGGCAAATGCACTGAGAATAATGCATCATGACTCTGTGATATCTTTGTAAAAAAACGCATATACATTGGTAGTAAATTAAACTTCAAAACAACCGTCTAGAATCTCACAGATCTAACCCGGCTGCTGGTTCACTCTGTATCTGCGCTTATATCGGAGAGGAAACAATAGAACACTTAGTTACTTTCTGCTCACGTTTCACTCTAGCAAGAATTGAATGTGAACACATAATGGATCAGCTCGTCACAAGAGAAGAAATAGTGCAAGTCATGCAGGACGATATCAAAAGAAAGATCATTCTGGATAACTGTCTGCAAGTGGCAAGGTCTGCAGCCAAAGGTAATGGCTCAATTATCAATGAGCAACGTATAAAGGAAGAAAGGAAAAAAATATTATCAGCGTTGCTGCTTAACAACCCGCAGCAGGTAGTCATAGAACCCACTGAGGAACCGTCTACAAACTATACCAAATAGCATACCTGGAGACTAGCTACCTTACGTCGGTAACCCAGGGGATCCAGTTTTACACTTTACAGCTTCTGGTCACTGATTATCCTCAAACGCGCCTTTCCAGAACTGCTAAATGATGATTGGCGGCACCTGAGTCTATATGTCGGCAGTATTCCACACGCGATCAGACCTGGGCTTTATCCAGGGTCTAAAACTGTCCAGATGTTAACAATCGTCGTACTCTAGCAAGGATTCAGTGCATCCTTGTTATTCACTATCAGTCAAAGTTCAGGTCCAATTACATTTTAATTCCTAAGAGCTGAATGTAGCTGAGGCTCTCCAAAATTTCTACAGCGTCCTTCAACACAAACATTATAATATTTGCACACTACTTTACGGAAGCGGAAATAAGAGCTGTGGTGGTATCTACTGGTGGTAAGACTCTGTTGCCGGAGACCATCTAGGTACGTTCCACCGCAGGGCCTAGTGTAGCCGACAGACAATAGTGTGCAAACATTACTGTTCCGGTTTGAATGGTGCTGTAGCCAATGAAATTACTGGAGTATCTAAACCTGACATCTTATGTCTCAAGGCGACGAGAACATTGTGATGCTGTGTATAACCTGCATCACATTGTTGTTGGCAGGCGTATCACTTACCGTTAGGTGAAAGTCCTGTTCGCCTCGTCACTTTGTATAATACAATAAAAAATCAACTTAGGCGGTCTCCGGCAACAAAGACCTAGTACCGGTATCAAAAATAGTATGAAAACCTGGACCGTCATGGAACAACCGCACATCAACTCACGGGACCCAAACTAACCTCACCTGCTCGTGGTGTTCCCCGCTAATTAACAAATGAGGCTCTAGCTCCCACCAATCCACATTGTGTTATAGTGGTAGGAAGTGGCCCAAACCCCTCATATCTCTCATCTGCTTCACGCTACACCTTTTTTTTTGTTTTACGTGGGGGAAATGCCTACGTATACTCGTCCTCGCGGGGGCGAGGACGAGGTTATGTCGGAGTTGCACCGTCTAAAACCCCCACGATGTTCCACCTCATCGCCATGATGGCAGGGTCACGGGAACGCAGGTGCACTCAACCGTGACCCTGCCGGCGCTGGCCACTTGCGCGGACCCACCTCGAGAGGGAGGGATGAACCCTCTCTTTCCAGGCCGCGCCGGAACATGCAGCGCGTCCCCTCCTCGACCTCATCGCGCGGGCGACCAGTTCCCCCGAACCCGTCGTCCAGAGGCCATGAGAGCCAATGGAGAAAACCTCTCCCGGCTTCCCGCGGTGGAAAGATGTTGGGCCCGCCGCTACCCGTCAACGGCCGCGGAAGATAGAGAGAACGGCGCTTCGCAATACCGACACTCCTCTTCCCCCGCGGCCCCACCGCCGCCGCATCGCCGGTGCGACACCGGTTGGCCGCAGAGGGTACTCCCTCCGCGACCCCACCTCGGCTGCGAGGGGCGGTATGAAACCGCCCCTGGAGCCCCCAGCCGCTCCGCTGAGCTCCAGTTATCCAACCGGTGCTCGAACCTGGAGCGGCCGCTTCGGCCACCCCTTCACCGCGGGCCGGCCGGGTGGGTTCCATTTAGCTTCACCGTGTTGGCTGCCACGGTTACTAAGCCCTTCCGCCACGACAAGGCGAGAACCCGTTGGAGGGAACGCTACACCTTGTCCCATCTTTTTTTGGGGTCGGCCCTCCTGGTCATTCTTGTAAATCTATCTCTATTTTTAGTCATAGCTTCTGTTAATTTGTTACTCTTTAGATCTTTGTTGATCATCTTCGACCAAGTAGTCGTGGGTTTCTCGGAGCCGTTGTTATTGTGCTGCTGCTTCTTCTTCTGCTTCTGCTGCTGCTGCTGCTGATGCTGCTTCATCGTCATCGTCATCGTCATCGTCATCATCATTGTCATCACCATCATCATCATCTTTATCGTCATCGTCATCATCACCATCATCATCACCATCGCCATCATCATCATCATCACTACCATCACCATTATCATCATCATCATCATCATCATCGGCAGCAGCAGGAGAACTTAAGCGAAAGCAGCAAGTATTCACAATATTGCAAGTCTTGAAAAGGAGAATGGAGAGCTACGAGCACTCGTAAACGATCTAGCAACCAAGTTGGACACGCTGACTGAAGAAATGATACTCCTCCGGAAGCAGACAAGTGGATCGACGGAGTCTGAGAAGACAAAGCCTACGTCTGCTTCGCGTACATTAAGTAAGGGAGGCGTGACCAGGAGAGGAGAAGAAAGCCTCATGCTGCAAATAGGTTGTCTTGTAAATGAAAAGCTAGCTGCTTTTGAGACCAGAATTTTTTCTGACAGAGCTCTAAAGCAAAGGTTGTCGAACAATCCGAGACTCACAAGTGGTCAGAGGCCAATAGCGACTGATGCTGATCAATCTTTGTTCGGGAGTCGATCGTTGATCTATCATGGGCAACTTCTTCTGCTTTGCGCATGGTGACAGCTCTGAGAGTAGCGGAGGAAGCAGTCACGCTTTCGGATCACCGCTATATTTTGATTAACGTGGCGCTTGGCTTACCGCGGCGGTGGTCCCTCAAAAAGCTCGACGCAGATATGCTCGAAGCTGCAGCCATCGTCGTGGCTTGGCCAGAAAGCATAGCTAGCGGAATCTTGTCCGAGCCTGTAAGTGGTGCGACTTGGTTTCGGGAATCGATGACATATATTTATGATGTCTCCATGCCCCGAACAAAGGTCATTAAGTCGAAGGCGGCTTACTGGTGGTCGCCAGCTATAGTGCGACTGCGCAAGGCTTGTTTGCGCGCTCGACGTCAGTACACAAGAACCCGAAGGAGACGACGGGCCACGGTGGACGAAATGGCTCGAGCCTACAGGATGTACAGAGACGCCACTAAATTGCTCCAACTGGCTATTAAATCGGCTAGAACTCGGTCTTGGAACGAACTACTCGAAGAGCTGGAGAGGGACCCGTGGCCCCATACAAGTTGGTATTGGCCAAACTCAGACCTTTGATCCTTTATTAATAACAACAGTGATTGATACTCTCTTCCCAATGAGTCAGGAATGCCCAGTATCAGCTTTTACGGAGTCGTCGGATCAGCTCGTCTGGTGCTCTCATCGAGGGGGTTTTAGTGAATAAAAATCTCACATAACCCTGACTTCCTCCCAGAAGCAGAGTATCTTTCGAAGATTTCCCATCCGAAACAAAAAAAAAAAAAAAGACGTATATCACCTGATGATGAATTTTAAGATAAATTTTTCGGTTACAAAATTTGCATAATAATTATTAAACTATTCCCATATATATTAGTTACGATGATAATGTGAAAGCCAAATCTTATTAACCCGACATCATGAGAGCATGGATGGATTACATTTACGGTTTCCTTTGCAGCTACAGGCTGTAAGACTTGCGTAATTAACTAATTATGGTTATGCGAACTAAATTTGATACGGTTATATAGCGGTTTCATTACCTCGTTTTAATAATCTAATAAATTACTATAACTAACGATAATGGTTAAGTATAATGGTTACCACTTATTCTAACTTAATCATGGTACTCGGATGTATTAAACTACTACTCCTCTGGTGCAATGACCCAAGGTGAGCGGATTGTGAGCATAGGCGGATTGTCAGCCCGCCGTACAACCCCCATATTGACGAAGGAGCACACCCTATTTTGATCAGCGAACCCATCGGACTTAGCTGGTTAAGTTAGCTTAGCTGTACTACCGACCCTTACCCCATTGCCACTCGGAGGACGTTTCCCATACGCCGTGATGGCCAGCACGGGGATGTAATAAACTAAAGAATGTATTAATATGAAAAATATATTACTATATATTAATTAACTAAATACTATCTATATTATTTTATATTAATAATAGTAAAATATCAATTAATATAGCCGACAAGCAAGGGGTTTTAATATGTTTAAAAATTTTTTATAACACTGATTCTTCTTCAAACTTAGATCCTTAAGGTAGTGAGCGACTTCCGGATGATGATGTATACAAATGACATGCACCAGATACTAAATGATCTTTAATATCAAGACAAGTCGGAGCTTCTCTCCCAACGATTATTAATACAGGTTTTACTATTTTCCAGTAATTTTTTTCGCTATTTTTGGCAGTAGAAATAGATCTATTTCTTCCGGTGATACTTAGATAGACTTTCGACTTTCGGTTTTTGGGGGGAAATCTTAGAAAATATACTCTGTCTTCTGAGGAGAAGTCAGAATTATGTTAAGATTTTTACCCACTAAAATGCCCTCAGTGGTTACCTTCGGCGTTTGGATGAGTCTTGTCACGGGATCTCCGTCCGGAACACAACCGCGGCCTCGCTAACGCTGTGCTGGGATAACTCGTCCCGGAGTCTATTTTATGCAGACCCTACCTGCTTCGTCAGTACATCAATGACCGAAGACCACGTCCAATCATTGTCTTCCTCAAGGTTGTTTAACCGCCAACGATCCAGAAACAACGACCTATAACCAGTAAACAACATAGTGTACATACTAATATTTAACTAGGATTAGTACTTGATACTGTTAGGTGGTATATAAGATGGTAAGAAGAGAATTTAAGAAGACCATACCTATCCTAAATGCTCTTCTAAATATTCTATAATAAAAAAATCTCTTTTTTTTATCAATTAAGCGACGAGATGAAAACCCATAACAACGCGGCGCTAGTTACACTACACCACATTGTGCTGATTGCCTCGAGACATTAGATTTTAAGTCTCTTTAACCCCGATAATTTCATTAGCTACAGCGCCTTTTAAACCGGAACACAGAAATATTTACACGTTATATTTTTTTTTATTTGTCGGCTGCGATGGGCGCTGCTGTGATGTCTAAACGGTCTCCACCAACAGAAACCTACCGCAAGTAGAAAAGTCCTATCTACGTTGTTTTAACTAAAAGGAGGGAAACTTAAAATAATTAAGTTATACTTATGTATCATACATTTGGTACTATATATAAAAGACCACGACCGAGAGAGAGCTTTAAGTTTAAGCGATAAAAAGTTTAGTCATTGCCTTGGGAAATGTTTGTTCTTATATATAAAAAAATGGCTCCTGATTACCAAGAAGAAAATCATGCGCAGGATCTTTGGCCCGACCTAGAGAGAGGACGGTAGATGGCGAGCCCGACGCAATATCGAAATCGAGAGGCTGGCTGGCGAACCGAACAGCATGGGGGAAGCCAAAGCCCACAGACTTCGCTGAATGGGCCACTTGTATACATTGAATTTAGTTTACTACCGTAGCCACTGCTACAACGTTCAGACCCTTACTACTACGGCTCGTAGGAGAAGCTACGTCAGCAGCTACAAAGGATCAGGTCACGACATAATGTCTTCAATAATTCCTGGTGAATATCAACACGGTCCGCCGATTTCAGATTATATCAAACGTGAATATAATATGATTAGCAATCCCCAATTACAGCCGCAGTTAATTGAGGCGAACGGTTGCCGGAAGTGGAGTCAAATTATTATTACATTTCCTGGATATGATAAATTTATTAATCATATGTCATTTTATTATTTTTTTTAAATAGATAATAATTGAAAATATACAATAAAGGATAAATAAATAATAATAAATAATTTTCAACAGCTAATAGGTTTCTTCGGAGTTATTACATAGACCTCCTTCTTTATCTTCCTCCGTCTTACCTCCTCGTCTCCTGTCATCATGTGTGTGTAATTTTTTGTTTTTTTTTTTTTTTGTCAATGATATAAACTTTGTGTCTTAAAGAAGAGATCAGCACAATCCTGTTCCAAGAGACTAGAGGAAATCTTGCAGTGTGGAGTAGCGTATCTTCCATTAAATTTATCTCAGTACAAATAGCAAGCATCCTTTTTAGTCCTTCTCAGTGGATGGATATAGTAGACAATATAATTAGGTTTACACTACCTCATAGTTTCATTCGTGTCATGGTTGAGGAATATCAGGGAATGGACTGGCATGACTGGAGCGTCCGAATTTTTCCACCGAATCGGAGACAGAAAGGATTGTACCACGCTGATCGCCAACCTTCACTACTTGAAGAAGAAGAAGAATATTATTTTTTTTTATCAATATACTGATGGTATGTCTCTGTTCACCGCAGCGCCTATTCCTGCCGCCCAAACAGCAGCGTGCAAACATTACTGTGTTCCGGCTTGAAGGGCGCTTTAACTAATGTAATTTCTGGGGTAACGAGACAACATCTTATGTCTCAAGTGACGAGCGCAAAGTAGTGCAGTATATATCTTAACTAGCGCCACGAATAAGGGCGGGCGTATCACTTACCATCAGTTGAATGTCCCGCTCCTCTCCTAGCTTAATTGTATACAAATAAAAATATCTAGCAATACTAACTTATCCAGTGTTTTATATCCGCTCTCACTAATAGCTATCCAATAGTTTTTGACAGCTTCCGCTTTAATATTTCATCTATACCGAGTTGAGCTCAAAATTTAGTATACAAGCGTAATGTATACCTTTGTCTCATTATTTAAAATGTAAACAAAATATCAATGAAAAGGGGTATAAAGCCTACAGAAAAATAAACCCTATGTTTTTAGGCACCCTATTAAGTATATTTTAATAAGGATAAAACATTATTAATATTAAAATATTTAAAATTAGTGTATAGCCAATAATCGTTGTATAACTGTAATTATTAAAATTTAACTATGCTATTTGAAATTGCTATTGAGTTAATATATTCGTGAAAGTAACGAGATCCACTATAACATGTTACCGAACTTGTTACCAGTAATACTATATATAATTTTGTATAGCTGAATAGTTACCATTTATCATCAGCTCGTCCACATTTATTTCCTGTTACAGAGTTATTGGTCTTCGAACGATACTTGGCTGGTGACTTGATTTTACTGAAGGCAAGTCTCTGTTGCCGGAGATCGTCTAAGTGGATACCGCCGCAGCGCCTATACAGTAATGTGTAAACATTACTGTGTTCCGGTTTGAAGGGCTCTGCAGCTAGTGTAATTACAGTGTGACGAGAGTCAACATCTTGTCTCAGATCACGAGCGCAATGTGGTACAATGAATACCATCTTAGCTAGCGCCACGTTTTTATGGGCGGGCGTATCACTTAACATCAGGTGAACGTGCCGCTCGTCACGTCGCTTAATTACTTAAAACAAATATACACCGGCCTGTGATGTTCTCTTGATCTTGAAATGTGTTAAGTTTAGTTCAGGAATTTAACTAGCTACAGAGTCTATCAAACCAGATTTCAGTAATATAAAATCGTAGATATATACTTATCAAAACTTTACCTAATAAGGAAGTTTTACTAATGTACTTCAGTTCATTTCTCTCCATGATTAATTTGATCTCCTATGGAAATTTATTCATCATCATCATCAGCCAATAGACTCCTACTGCTGGACATAGGCCTTCCCCAAATATCTACAGTGGCTTCCCGCGACTCTCACCAGATCGTCGGTCCACTTTGTGAGGAGCCTCCCAATTTATTTCAATGATATATTTAAGTTATCCAGAGTATTACGATGTAAGATGATAAATGTCGCAATCCTCCCCTTCGATGGCACCAATATCACAAATCGAGTAAAATATATAATTAAGGGTATAAAAAATAAGAGTGATGTTATAAATATACAATCTGATAAGAAAAAAAAAATCTATTAGTTAAAATGACTGATGATAAGGCTCTATTCTCAGAGACTAGCACTAGCACTATGTACCACCACAGCTCCTATATCTGCCGCCAAACAGGAGGGTGTAAATATTACCGTGTTCCGATTTGAAGGGTGTTGTAGGTAGTGTAATTACCGGGGTAGTGACACTTAATATCTTACGTCTCAGACCATGAGCGCAATGTGGTGCAGTAAGCAATGCATCCTAAATATCACCACGTTATTATGGGCAGGCGTATCACTTACCATCAGGTGAACGTCGTGTTCGTCTCGTCGCTAGAATAAATAAAAAAAATATATTATATACTAGTTTTAAATATTTCTTTTAAGACCGAGATACCATTTATGGTACTGTGATCCGACTCCAAAATAACGCGTAATAAAATAACTGGGTTTGGTGTAGACAGCTGTGAGGGTGCGAGGGTGCGCTGCACTAAGCAGCGCCCCCGGCAATTAGGGCGAAAGCTTAAAGACGTAAAATTTAAAATTTACGCCTACCCCTCGCTAACAAGTCGCCGAGTTTATAGAACTCGTTACAAAACGTCTCTGTGAACTTATCTTTACTTGGAACTTAAAGACGGTTAATTTCAATACTTTAACAATATCTCCGTTTTTTTTTTAATTTTTCGCGTGTTATGAAAACTTTGTTATTTATATAGTAATCAAGTAATATTTTTGTTTTTTTTTTTAATAATAATAGTAGTAAATTCAAAAAAGTGAATAGTCTGGAATAAAGTGTACAGTAGTTTTCACTGGCGGTCCGTCTGAATATAGATACAGATTTTTAATTATATAGAAGTGATGTTATTGAGAAGAAATATCTGGTGATGACGATGGCTATGGCGATGGCGATGGCGATGACCATGACAATAAAGTATCAAATAAAATATATCTTCTGATGGTTGAGGTACACCTAAAAACACAAACAGGAAACCGCTGACCTCTGCTTTAGAATGAGTGCTACTGTACCATTATTTTTGAACTTGTCTCTTAAAGTAATAACTATAAAATGTCCAAAAGGATTTCGTCCTTTCACGCTTCTCGAATATTCCACGAAACAACAGCAGCTACTAACAGCTGTTGGGGATGCAGAACGAGAAGGTTTGTGAAAACATATTTCAAACTGAAGCGGTTAGCCGACCTTCCGGCGAAATCCACGCCTTCACGAGTGACAGAATTCCATGTTGCATTTAGTTAGAACTTTTGTAATTTTAAGTTATTTATTAAGTATATGAAGCTATCATAGCTAAGCTTGTAAGGCTGTGCTTAGGGACGGTACACTTCGTAAACCGATAGTCTTAAGAACAATAACTTCGGTGGACATCTCATCTACAAACCCTGACTTGGCCAAAGTGGTAAACAAATGGTCTTGACTCTATATTAAAAAAGGCTTAAAGTCCAAGCAGTAGGAACCTTGAGGGGTCTGTTTATAATAATACTTAATACCTTTAAAATTAACCGTATTTCCGCGAAAAGCCATTAACATTCATAGCAGTCGGAGTCCAAAGATCCATTGCAAGCTCCAGAAGCGAGCTGACATCAGAAGCATGTAATTACATGAATAATTCAAATCAAATCATGATATTGGATCTATTATAAATAATGTATCAATATATATTCTATTCTATATATATATAACGAAAATGGTTTCCTTTGTTCGCATATCACGTGAAAACTAGTGAACGTGTCGACCTGGGAACATGAGCATTCGACGCGGAATGATTTGTTGATGGTTAATTTTGAATTTCATAGACCCTTCATCATTTCATTTTGTATTATTTATGCGGTTGCTATAGTAACGGTTGCTACAGAAAATTATTTGCATATGTCTTATTCTATATTACGATCAGCAGTGAACGGGGATCAACTAGTTATTTTTTTTTTTAAATATATTTAATTTTTATATTTAACTTCTTCCGCATCACAGGGCTATCACTTGAGAAGAGTTTAACTATATCTTCTTCCGAAGCACTAACACCAAGATCAATAGTCTACTTGTTCTCGGTTATATTTTTTGCTTTATCTCCTATACTATTCACTCTGGCTTCTTAATCGTTTTCTTTGTACTCTAACTCACTCTTAACTTTTCTTCTCCATTTTCC
This sequence comes from Ornithoptera alexandrae, assembly GCA_029030555.1. Lineage (NCBI taxonomy): Eukaryota > Metazoa > Arthropoda > Insecta > Lepidoptera > Papilionidae > Ornithoptera > Ornithoptera alexandrae. The sequence goes on along the minus strand of JARDVY010000288.1, from coordinate 12,202,680 downwards.
ATCGTCCTTCCATACACATGATCTCCGCTATGAGTCTATTGTCACTGCGTCTCTAGTTTTTCTCTAACAATTATAAGATTCTTTTCAGTTAGAATGAACTGATCTTTAACCGAGGAAGCTGTACCGATGACTAACGGAGGATGAGGTCAAAGAGTTTTACGTCTTAGATTGAGACCTGTAATAGTACTGTTATCTTAGTGAAAATTATCTGTAAGATTTAAAAACCAACTCGTCTAGTATTTGTATTACTAAAACACGTATAAAAAATTATTCTGTGTAAATTATTAGTTAAATAACTATTTAAATATAAAATAGACAGAAATGATAAATATACAAATATAAGGAATTCTTATATGAAGAAAAGTAAAATTATAGAAAAAGGCTTGATAATTTAAGATCTAGCTGCTTTAAAAATCTGTAAAATAGATGGAGAGCAATACGTATGTACTAGCTGTTCTTCCACCGATTTCCGGTCGTAATATAGAATTACATTTGAAATTTAGACTTGAAATTTGTCCGAAATATTTAAAAACCACACAACTCTCATTGAGGGAGGTATTTCGTAAAATACGTTCTTAGTTGACCTCTAAATGGCGGAAGCAATATCTCTACCAAATTTTGAGTGTTTATTAAAAGATTCGGAGATATGGTGACGAGCCTACGAGTGTCTGGATATTTTATATATATATTAATTTTTATGTGTGTTTAAGTTAACTATTTTTACATTGAGTGTGCATTGTCTTCTGCAAATTTTCCACGTTCAGGACGTTTAATGAAGATTAATGCTGTAAGAATTATAAAGGCGGAGTAAACAGCGTACGATAAATTAATTATGGGGCTACCTCAACGTGGCTCCGCTAATAACGTTAAATTTCCTTGGTTTCTTGGTCTCATCGCTACAAGATGGAGGGAACAATATTGAAGATACGTCTCCAACGATATTTTATTTATTCAAATGAAACACATCCATGGAGTCTTAAAATTACTTCGATAAGACTTGGACTGAATTTCTCTTCGTGCTTATTATCTGATTCTCATATGTTAAGTGACAGAAACACACATAGTAAAGTTTTTAAACAATTTACAACATAAGGGTAGTAACTTACCACTAATCAAAGTTCACAATTTGCAGCTAATTGAATCAAACCATACTTTCTCCAAGTTACAGGGCAATCCCTCCTGCGTCAAAAGGGAAGTAAATTCCATTATAACTGTTATTTGTTTATGTTTATTTTAAATTCAATATAGATGATCTATCAATAAAACGTATTTTGTTGATAATTTAAACTTTTCCGTATATAAAATGATCATTCGTTTTCTTTATTTTATTCTTCGTCACAATATCGATCATTTACATGATCTACTAGTGATAGATCTCGGTTACCGGAGACCGTCTGAGTAGGTATAACCGCAACTCCTATTTCTAGTGTTATAGTTATAGTCTAGTGTCCTAGTTTTAATGCTGAAGCTAGTGAAATTACTAGGCTAACGAGATTACTTCTTCCGTCCGAAAGCGATGAGCGCAATGTAGCACTGCAGAAATGTCCCGTTAAGCACCATTTTAGAAAAGCAGACAACAGGCGATAAACTAGCAAGCGATATAATGTAACATAGTAAGCATGCACTTGATTACAATTTCACGCGGTGTTAAGTGACAAAGGGGATAGAGAAGCGTGCTCACCCTTTATCTCTTTCACGTCTTAGGGTGGTATTTAGCAGGACGGGTTTGAAAATACTAATCAAACCCTGCGATATATTCCTTCGATATCGAATCAGGGACCTCCGTGTTATAAAATGTGGTGATTAAAAAAATTACGGTGACATCCTTTGCTGCAGTTGAAAGAGTAAAATTCATTACATTAGTTTTGTTTTTCCATTGTACTTCCGGAGTTAACTAATAGGGTGGATTGTGGCGGAGAAAATTTAATCCATTGCATTTGCATCCCGCGGTATGAAAAACTGCTAACGTACAAAGTTTCGGAGATTTTTCATTCGTTTGTTGTGTCGGCCTTAACTGCAACGATTTATCTGCTCCACCGGTGAATTGTTATGCTAATTGTGGCCCGCAGCACGGAATAACCGGTGAATTACAGGATCTGACCGTCTGCTACTTAGATTTAATCTGGATAATACTTACGATTATTGCTGTTACGATCGATATTTTTATAATGGACCTCGTTTAAAATACTTGATATTTTTTTTGTTCAAAGACACAAAAGTCAAAGCTTTCAGTCTTTCGATTCTCTTCAATTATATCATCATCATCTATCTGCTGGACGTGTATAGTGCTGCGTAATTCTCTTTGTATACATTGGTTATTCCAGAGCTGAACATAGACCGGTCTAATTTCAAGGTAAGTATTACGGAATAATTTATGACCGCTCTTCAACTATCATAAGGAAATTAAAATGAGCTCTTAGACCTTAAGATTTTAATATCAGTATATCGTTAATTAGCAAAAGGTTGAGAGAAGAAAATTGTTGCTTGAAAAGATATACAAGATTATTCCTCAAAGTATAAATATCATCATCATTACCTTCCGAATATTAATTTTATATCCTTGATTGTCGACAGATCAACAGTTCAGCGGGCAGTCAATCCACCCTGCTTTTAATTACGTAATCCTCTCCTAAGGATTTTTCTGTCCCATCTGCTGTAGCGATCTGTGTGGCCCATTTGTTCCCATTTCTGCGAACTACTTCTTCATCAGCTACCACGAAAACATAACTTGTTCGTTATTTTGTTTGAATATCATTCAACTTAATTAACTTTGTAGCGGCCTAATAAAAGTCTTAATTTTTATCTTATTTTTCTTTTAAGCGGAAAATAGCTTCCGCTTTATTGCTTTAAACTCGGTGATTTCCCATCGGATTGCTAAGCTCCTGTCTACTACAATGGGAATTATTTCATTAAGTAAAACTGCATTACCCCCATTAAGTTGGAACGAAATTTACTATTTTTTATAATATAAACTGGATCACCAGAACATTAAGATGGTGGTAAAAATTATGCGCTGGTGTTGCCAAGTCTGTGTCGCTAGCTGTCGTCTAACCTAGTCGTTCATTAAAGCATATTTCGAAGAAGTATTTTCTAGTATATATATATAAATATATATATATATAAGATATCCAGAGATTCTTTGACACATCACGAGATCTCCTAAATTACGTTAATACTAAAAATTTGGGTGGAGATGTCTCTAACAATGTTGTATCACCCATTCAGAGGTCAGTTCAAAATTAATTTTAATCCCTTCCTCAAACGGGGGTGCGAGGGTATTACGGCTAGCAAAGCGGGCGGGAAATAGCCATTATACATAAATTAAATTAACTGAAGATTCAGACGTTTACTACAGTAGTTATTTATATTAAAAAAAATCCGAATTCAGTAAGAAGTGTAACTTTATATTCTGGTTTATTTGTAAGAGAAAGAGATGAACTATAGAAGCAAACAGAGAGACAGAACATTTAAGAGACTTTTCTTATTCATTGAAGTAGTAAATAAAGAAAGAGACAGAATAGTGGAATGCACTCAATGTGTCTCTCTTTACCTTTTTCATATATTTTATGTATATTTAGTGTACTCGTACTACCCGTAGAGTATTGAGGACGAACAGTAGAACGAAAAGAAAATTGAAGAACTACATGGAAACACGTTTCATCTTAATCTCTCACAGCCTTAATTTTTTAAATACATTTATAGTTGTGTCTCTTTGTCGTTACACTTTTTCGTTTCATCAAATCCAATTTAAACTGTCCCAAAAAGAAGTTTCATTACAACAGGAGCAACACCTCGCTTCTATGAAGCATTAACATTAATCGTGCTTTTACTGATGTTAGGTCTCTGCTGGAGACCGTCTAGGTAGGTACCACTGCAGCGCCTACGTCTTACACCAAACAGTGATGTGCAAACATCACTGTGTTCCGGTTGAAACGGCGTTGTAGCTAATGTAATTACTGAGGTAACGAGACTCAACTTATGTCACAGACGACGAGCGCAAGCGATGCTGTGTATATCATCCTGACCAGCGCCACGTTATTATGGACAGGCCTATCACTTACCATCAGGTGAAGTTCTTGCTTGTTTTGTCGCTTCATTGAATTAAAAACAAAAATGGGATTTTATTAGCTACAACACCTTTTACACAGGAACAAAGTAATGAACACTGCTGCTAGAAATAAGAGAGACTACACTGCCATAATACTATGTTGTTCTAAGCTATGGTACTGCTGCTTTTGTTTATTTGTTTGTCTTCATAACTATTATATACGTGAACGCTTAATTAAAAAAAGAATCACTAGACTAATTGTGCCGACGCTGAGTCGTTTAATAGTTTAGTTGATTTTCCTTTATACTAGAGAGAACGACAAACGAATTCCCGTTCAGTTCAGAACAGTCAGCTGCTCGTCTCCACAAATCTGTGACTTCCGAAGTAGACAGTTCATAAAAAAAAAGCTATACTAGTAGATACTTACTGTTTGTTATATCTACAGCATAACTTATTATATTATTTTATCATCATCTACAATTTTAAAGTTTTCGACTGTTCATGAATCGGTCATAAATATCAAATTAATCAAGACCTGATGAATCCTGTGTTTGTTGAAGCACCTAAAACGGGTTTAGACGTAATACTAAGGTGTGTCCTCTTTAAGTTCCGAAATCCTCAAACATGGCACTGAGAGGGGTTACATTTGACAGAAAACATTAATTTAATCCCTGACAGTGAAATTACTTGCTGATCTCTTTCAACGTTATTTAATCATAAAAAAAAAATGTTATAACTTTTTATGAACATAGTTATAATGATTTTCAATGTATTATATTAAAAATATTTCTCACAAATACGTTAGTTTTTTTTAAAAAAAAGCAGTATGTTACTACCAGAGACAATATTAAAAAACATCTATAACATCTCCATATAATATTTTCGTTGGTCCTTGGAAATTATTAGCATCTATAAAGTACTAGCGGATTACGCGTCCCTTGTTTTGCAAACAGTACCCAAATTTAGGTTATCCATTCGTCTATAGTACATATGCTGGTGCTCTATTGACTGTTCAGACTGCATCAGAAGCAACGTGAACCGCCGGTTGTTTGGCAAACGGAATTGTTAAACAGAGATATTGGAAATGAAGCTGTATGTGCGGAGTCGAACTGTTTACGGCGCGAATAACTTGACCGACTTTCCACAGGGTTGCTAGTTTTAAGCTTAAACCGTTTGAATGCGTACTCGTCACAAAATACCAGGTTTTATTAGTAGCAATCATCAGATAGACGTCCACTCCTGGACATAGGCCTGCCCCAAAGACCTCCACATACAGTCAGCATGGCTTCTACGGCCGGTCGTATGTAAGGGTTCATATAGGGGGATTTAAGCCAAATCTCACCAGACTGGCAGTTCGTGGAAGCCAGAGCCTCGTTTGTTGATTAGCAGGGTGCACCATGATCCGGTAAGGTTGGCTTGGGTCCTGTGAGTTGTTGTGCGGGACTCCTTACACCCTTCATTATTAGTAGTACATTCCTTAAAGGCCTTAAGATGAAGTACACGGCGTCCAGAGTCACACTCCAACGCGTTTGATCTTGGACTTCATTCTTAATTTCATTCCACGTCTTTCCGATCTTCTTTGTCTCGTCTGCTACTGTGCGGTGCCACATCTGTCCAGGACGACCGCGCTTGGGTTTTCTTTACATGTTCCAATCAAGCGCCTGCTTGGGAATATGGTCGGGACCTCTTCGTGAAATATGACCATTTCCATTTGCGACACCTGATTTGTAAATCAATTGGAGATTCGCAGCACAGCTCCAGAAGATTTTCATTGGAGATTCTCTCGGGCCTGTTAATACCAAGAATTCGGCGAAGACAACGGTTGACAAAGACCTGGGGCTGGTGCGAAGTTATTTCGATGACCTTCCACGTCCCACAGCCATATTGCAGTACATTCGTATTGGACATGGCTTATTACCACTACAGCGGTTGTTATTACCACCAGTGTGATTAAAATATTAGTTAATGAAATTATTGTGGCAAATAGGGGTATTAAGGATGTAAGGGATTCCGCATGACTACTCGCAGGATTCAAGCCAACCTCACCAGCTCGTAGTGCACCCTGCTAATGAACAAACGAGGCACTGGATCCCGCCTAGCCGCATTAGGCCAGCGTGGTGATAAATTGGCCCAATTCCCCTCCTCTGAATCCCTATATATGACAGCCCCTAGTGACCAGCGATGCTATAGGCCATGATGGCTGTATATATAGACCTTTGGGGGAGGGTAAAAGATAATCTATAAACAACCCTTTTTTAATATCATCATCAGCCGATAGACATCCACTGCTGGACATAGATCTCTTGTAATGTGTACTCCTTAATATTATATTATAGTAAGTTTGATAACATATTCATTTAAAAATCATAAGTTTTCTACCTCATTAAGAAGCTTTGCTGTCAGTTGTTAGTGACGTAATTAGAAGGACATTCATCATCATCATTATCAGCCGACAGACGTCCACTGCTGGACACAGGTCTCCCCAAAGATCTCCACACCGATCGATCCTGCGCTGCCTGCATCCAGCGTCTTCCCGCAACCTTCCCCAGATCGTCACGTTCGTGCGACGTTCACCTGATGGTAAGTGACACGCCCGTTTATAACAACGAGGCGTTAGGATGATATATACTGCACCACATTGCGCTCATCGCCTGAGATATAAGATGTAAGGTCTCGGTACCCCAGTAATTTCACCAGCTGAAGCACCATTCAAATCGAAACAGTATCGTTTGACGGCAGAAATAGGAGCTATGGTGGTACCTACCTAGACGGTATCCGGCAACAGAGACATTACGACCAGTAAATCTTACTAGAAGTTTCGACATCTAATTACTAGAAGTTGGCACATATTTACTGCTAGCATAATAGAACATAAGATAACACAAAACAAATGCTAGGTACCACCGCAGCGCCTATATCTGCCGCCAAACAGCAGTGTACAAGCATTACTGTGTTACGGTTTGAAGGGCGCAGTAGCTAGTGTAATTACTGGGGTAACGGGACATTTTATGTCTCAGGGCGATAAGCGCAATGTAGTGCTGTGTATACCATTCTAACTGTATATCACTTACCATCAGGTGAAAGAACATCCCGCTCGTCGCGTCGCTTAATGAAAAAAAAAAACTAATAGGTACAGTTTTCTTAAATGTAAAAGATGACATGTGTAAGAAGAGTGTGAATTCAGATCCGACGACTGAGAGAGGGATCTGGAAGAGAAGTAAATACTGTGCCGACTCCACATAGCTAGGAGAAGGGCAGGAAGGAAGGAAGAAAGTTACAGTTTTCTTTGTCGTCTCTTCTATATCTTCTCCTCTCCTCCTCTATCATAGAATTAGAGATACTAGACCATGATATATATACTGATGTTGTTATAAACACAATTGGCCACTACATCAAGTAAATTTGATAAACATCACAGTTTAATTGTGACCTGTTGCTTCGTTGGATTCCCGCCAAAACATGGCGGATGGGGCGCCATTACGATACTGCTGTTTATATTCATTAAAATTGCTTTATAGATAATAAATCTCGTTCGGAGACCATCGAGATAGGTACCTCTTTCTCCTAACCTTCCTTAACTGCTTCCGTGACACAGTTGCTTAGTGCTTATAACACAGAAATATCAGATCCTAATTTGTGACTATATGTCGTGGTCTTTGGTTGAAGATATTTCAATGTCAATAGATATTGTTGTTGGAGAAGTCACAGAAGTTATATAAGAAACATATATACAGAATTTATATCTCACGTTCCAAGACGACAAGATGATGCTGTGTAAAAATTCGGAGCATCATCATCATCATTTCAACCTATGGACGTCCACTGCAATGCAGTGGCTCCTGCGATTCTATTTGTGTCCTATGTCCAACTAGTGGGCGGACAAAGTCGGATGCTGTGTTAAATCTCTTAATAGCTCATGATTGCTATATGTATATAGTTTTTTATCAAATTCAGTTTTTTTTTGTTTCTGGTATTAAAGAGATAAGGAACAAACAAAATAAATAAGACTTAAATCAAACGTAAGCATCGTTAAATTTTCATTAGCTGATGTTATGATAACCAACACGGCGGTAACTTAACGAGGGTATAATTAATGATCATTATAAACCTGACCTTTTTACCAATTAACTTTCCCAATTGTCACGGTGGCCGATTCGAGTTTATAGGATCCAGAGTTTATAAGATTACATCTCGTTATTATTATAACTTTACGTTTATGATTCATATCAATAGTATGCTTAGAAGTTTTACTTAAAGAAGATAGATTTAAATTTTACTCTATGATTTCATTATTAGATTTCTTCCACCTGTATATCTATTTAATTTCTTCTCTGTTTCCCAAAGATAGTCTAGCATAGAATACCAGTTAGGAATTAGTTAATTACCAAAAAAAAAAATTATTATCCTCAAACTTCTATAAATATCACGTCTGATACAAACTCTGTACCGTACTCGGTCGTAATATTGAATAACTTGAAAGTTCAACACAAGTTCGCATTTATTCTTTATTACTTTACTTATCACTTTATAATGGTTTCCTCATTCTCAACCCATATAATTAATTTCCGAATGTTTATCAAGAATATAAATCGTATTCGAAATATATATCGATTGACAAGAAAGTACAAAATCATGAACCAAAATAACTGTAGTTTTCTATTTTACTGCTAACACCAAGTTACTGCAATCTTTCTAAGATCAACACAGCTGAAATGGATAACCTGAAAGTAGAACTATGAGGACTTAAAATCAAAGAATCTTTATGTTAATGTTAAACAGTAACTTTATTATCATTTCAATGTGATTTTCATCTGTAAATAAACAAAACGTACATAAAGAAATTTAAATTACATTATAATTACAAAGTGCTTGAAGGGAAAGGGTTTCATCCAATTACTTCTCCCGGGAGATAAACATAAACAAGATTTCGCGAAAAGTAATAAGCAAACACAAAAGTTAAACAATTACGTTTAATTATAAAGGACATTATGTAACATAGAGATTTTTTTTAACTAAGTATAATCGCAAATTCTTAACATAGACTTGGGAATCAAGGCGCAGGGTGCCTTATATCTTCTCTGGCTGAACGATTAGCTTAAGTTTGGCTAATCATAACCGCAATTATACTTGCACATTAAAGAACTTACAAGTTAACGATCACTTGATATTAAGTGTATACTACAATTACTTATATAAATGCTAATTAGTTGATAGTTTATACAAACACTTATTGCGTTCGTCGCTTCAATCGATACTGTATCAACTGGATACAATACAAAACGATAGCTATTTATATAATAGCTACAGAACATTACGAATGGTAACACTGGAAGTTCTTTATACTGATATTTAGTAACCAAAATATCCAATGTAGTTATCTTCTAAGTAATCTTCTACTTCTACTATCTAAGAAGATAATTGCGAGTCGATAATAAATAATTCAAGCCGTAGGATGTTTATAAGAATTTGTAACTTTCTGAAAACAAAATCATTTAAATCCTTTTTCACTCCAACTCCTTTAACTCGTAGCATTTTTTTTTCTTTAATTAAAAGTATAAATCAAGTCTGAAATACCCTTCGGCAGCTTGCAGAAAAGGTAAAAGACTTAGCTGAATGAGTGAAGCCATTAATTCTCTAAAGCAGATGCTTCGCTGTCAAAGTCCACTGGCGTTAAAATTTTCTTAAAATGTCTAATAACAGTCAAAAACGTTCAGATCGTATATTTTTTTTATTCGACAAAGCGACGAGACGAGTGAGACGTTCACCTGGTAATAAGTGATATTGACCGCCCACAACATTGCCCCAGTCGGGGTGATGTATACACCACCACATGGCGCTCGTCGCTTTCAAGTATTAGATGTTAAGTCTCATCACAAGCTATAACGCCATTCAAACCGGAACACAGTAATGCTTGCACGTTATTGTCTGACTTCGAGCTGCGGTGGTACCTAGATGCTCTCCAACAATAAACCTACCAACAATAAAGAAAACATAAATGTAAACAAACAGATCCTTTGGCGCTTGTTCATTTATATTTACAGTTCGAAAGCGATTTGTTTATATATAATTAAAATTAATTAAATTTAATAAAACCAAGGGAGGGTTGTTGTATTTATGTAAGCGGAAATACGAGAAAACGAAACAAAGGAAGTTGCCACTCGATTTTCTCACGGCGACTCGTATATATTTAATATACGTTTCCGTTGTAATTGGTACGCTTAGGACACCGTTTCATATTTGTTTTAGGTGATTTTTTTTTAATTATGTATGTTGATACGATGTTGATGAATCCTGCAGACGTTATCCTGCCAACGTTTCGTTTTATTCGTATAAGGATTACATAAAATAATTTTCCTATAAAACATTACTTCCGGTAACTACTATTCCGATAAGGTTTCATCAAGCGGAGATACTAAGCGCGTCGTAAAGGAAGGAACTGCCTTTCTCTTGCTTTCCATCCCTTATTTGATATCCTCCTATGATACTACTTACCTTTTTTTATTATCGGAGAGATATCTACTAAAAGATACCCTCCTTCTGTGGGGAAAACAAAGTTATGTGAGATTTTTACTCATTAAAACGCCTTCGGTGGTCATCCTCAGGGCTTGACATCTCCAACGGAACGCACCGATGCCTTCAAGCACTACGCCTAAAGCACATCTCCGGAAGAGCTGTAGCTCTCCTCAGCAAGGTGGGGGACCTTCAAACACAACGAACCCGAAAATCCTTTTAGTCGCCTTCTATTGAATGACCGCAGTGCTCACGTACGATCCGGTTCCAGAGATGTTTTGTACTGAGAACACCCAGGGTCGGCGACACGCCTAGTGATACCTCTGGTGTTACTGGTGGTTATGGGCTGCGGTTACCGCTCAACATCAGGCGAGCCTCATGGCTGTTTGCCATTTAAGTAATATAAAAAAAAAGCTATACCATCATAAAATATGATAAAATATATGATAAACCATCATATATCCCAAGACGATCTGTACTATAATGAAGCTGTGTAAACATTCTGAGTGTCAGCTAATTATTGTTCAACACCATATATGTATATATAATAGTGACTTTTTTTTCTTTATTCAATTAAGCATCGAGACGTGGGGGATGTTGACCGGATGTTAAGTGAGCCCCGAAAATAACAACGTGGTGCTAGTTAGGAAGACATGTACTGCATAATATTTCGTCTTAGTTTGATATATAAGAACTTGAGTCTCATTTCATCAGTAATTACACTAACTACAACGGCCTTTAAACCGGAAACCAGTAATGATTGCACACTGCTGTTTAGCAGGTGCAAGAAGAGCTGCGATGGTACCTACCTAGACGGTCTGCGATAACAGAGCCCTTTTTTGTTTTACGTGGGGGAAATGCTTTCGTATTCCTGCCCTCGCGGGGGCAAAGACAGGATATGTCAGACTTGCACCAACTAAAACCCCCACGATGTTCCAGCGTCGTCGCTTTACGACGGGATCAAGGGCACGTTTTCGCTCACCTCCACGACCCCGCCAGCGGTGGAACATGCAGCACGCCTTCCCCTCGAATCCAACACCCAGGGGTCATGGACCCCAAGAGAAAAAACTCTCCGGCTCTCCGCGGCGGATCTAGTCTTGGGAGAGAAAAGAAAGTGACGAATCATAATATCGACACGCCTCACCTTCCGCGACTTCATCACGGCTACGAGGGGTAGAACAAGCCTGCCCCCACAGCCTCAGAAATAGAGACCTACCATAACCTACCGTCATGTCAAAGTCCTGTCCATTTCCTTGTTAAGTAACTTCCGTCACAAACAAAAATATTTTAATGAAACTCAATCGTGAGGCAAAACATAAACAAAATATTCTTAATTAACACTCATTAATTATTTTCATCCCCCATTCCTTCCGCGAAAAGTAAATTAGTCCTCTTTTGATGGACGACTGTTTCAGCTATATCTTTTTTGTTGTCTGAGTTACTTAATTTCATTACAGGACGAAAGAGACACTAATAACAAGGCCGTATTATCCTGGAGGGTATGCATAAAGAATAAGGTCAAGGACTTGCGACAACACTACGGCCAATTTGTTGTACCATCCGCTAATATAATTAAAAAACAAAGGATAATGCTCTGGAAATTACTTGGTGATGACTACATTCAGTCGTACACGACGTAAGCATTGATTGAGATGATGATGATAATGAGGATTAGTTAGCGATATAAGATCCATTGCTTCGGAAATCGATTGGTGAAGACTACATTCAGTCGTAGACAACGAATCGATTGGGTGTGATGATGATAATGAGGATTAGTTAATAATATAAGATCCATTGCTTCGGAAATCGACTGGTGAAGACTACATTCAGTCGTAGACAACGAATCGATTGGGTGTGATGATGATAATGAGGATTAGTTAATAATATAAGATCCATTGCTTCGGAAATCGATTGGTGAAGACTACATTCAGTCGTAGACAACGAATCGATTGGGTGTGATGATGATAATGAGGATTAGTTAATAATATAAGATCCATTGCTTCGGAAATCGATTGGTGAAGACTACATTCAGTCGTAGACAACGAATCGATTGGGTGTGATGATGATAATGAGGATTAGTTAATAATATAAGATCCATTGCTTCGGAAATCGATTGGTGAAGACTACATTCAGTCGTAGACAACGAATCGATTGGGTGTGATGATGATAATGAGGATTAGTTAATAATATAAGATCCATTGCTTCGGAAATCGATTGGTGACTACATTCAGTCGTAGACAACGAATCGATTGGGTGTGATGATGATAATGAGGATTAGTTAGTGATTTAGGAGGATCCATTGTACTGGAAATCGATTAGTGAGGACTACATTCAGTCGTAAACAATGAATCGATTGGTTGAGATGATGATAATGAGGATCAGTTAATGATATAAGATCCATTGCTCCGGAAATCGATTGGTGAATACTTCGTTCAGTCGTAGACAACGAATCGGTTGGTTGTGATGATGAAGATGATAATTAGTGATGTAGGATCCATTTCTATGGAAATCGATCGCTAAAGACTGACTTCATATCAGTGGTAACTGTAGACAACGAGATTTATTATGTTGAATAGCAAACAGATACAAAAGAAAAGATACGTTGGATCTCTGGCGAAGGTAATCGGCGAGGATTTCAACCGAGAGTACGCGAAGCCGGAGAGAGCGAAAATTTAACCTTTTAGAGATCCGCGAATTAAACAACACTCCTTTACGAGATATTCAAATGAGTCCGCGCTCCGCCCATTGTTTTTCTTCTGTTTCCATAATCAAGTTATACGCTTTTTTTTTATTTTTGCCGCCTTTGTGAGTTTCGTGTTTGTCTTACAATTTTTTTTTTTTGCTTCCTTAATTAAAATGATTTCACGAAGCGGATCTAATGCGGTTTGAATACATTACGTCTTTCATCAGCTTTCTCTCGGGTCAATAAGCTCTTTTTAACCTCATACAAAAGACCTGTCGGTGATTAAATAATTTTGTCGTCTATATTCTTAGCATTATCCAAAAAGTGAATTAATCGATTTTTTTTTATTCTACAAAGCGACGATCCGTTCACCCGATGGTAGATAATACGCCCAGCCAACAACGTGGCTGTGTTATCAACGTGGCGTCAGTTAGGATGATATACACAGCACCACGTTGTACTCGTCGCTTTGAGACATAATTATCTTGTTAAGTCTTGTTACTCCAATAATTTTAGTATCTACAGCACCTTTCAAACCGGAACACTGTAATGTAATATTTGGCGGGGCTCGCCAACATAGACCTGCCACCTGTAGATTTTTCTATTTTATTTGTAAAGAGATCTATCAGAATTATAGTTGTCTCTAGCGGCTCGAAAGATTTAAATTTTAATGATGATTCTTCTCACCATCATCGTGTAAACGTACAAATTTAACTATATTATCATTTGAAGAGCACACTATAGATGGACAGTATGTTAGACATGAGCCTCCTCTGAAGATCTCCAGACTACCAGTCTACCTTATAGAAGGCTTTTTTGTGAACGGGTCATTCTCAGTGCATTGCGGGTAACTCTACTAACTCCCACGGACGCATTAGTGCTTCTCGGCACTACGCCTAAAACATTTGTTCTAGACCACCTGGTATTTGTCGATTACCCCGAGCTCGCTTTATGAGCAACGAGGGCCCCTACCTTCAAATCCCACGAACCCGAAGATCCGTTTATTTACCTTCTACGACAGGCAGGGCTTATTTTAGTTCTAATCTTAATACCTCGAAACTACAAGTCAAATCTTGTAGAACGCCTAGTGTATTTGCTGATAAAGTTATATCCTCTGTCTTACCCCTCATTACTAACGCAATATAATACTTAAATTATGTAGAAAACTATAAATAACATATAAAATAAATATGTTTGTTAATATTCTTTAGTATTGTGTATATTTTCAAGAGTTTTCTTCTAGAAAAATATTTGTTACCCCGTCCCGGACATTCGCAGTCGCTGCGTCCAACATAAATATGACAGTTAATGTTGTTTACCTGATAGAAAGTTCCAGGTGTTTCTTGGATTGGGTCTGGAGTCGTTGTAAATTAAAATATGTATACATATATATATAAACATACAACTTATACTATATAAAGCTGTTGTGCTATATTACTTACACTACTTATTATAATGAGGGTAACGACGGTGGTGTGCTCGCTCGGAATACTTAAGCCATTATACATTGTCAGCCGGAAGACGGCGATGATAATATATATATTTACAATGTAAGGGTTGTATCGTAATTATATATTATTTTATTAAGCTAACGCTAACGCTATTTTATTAAGTTAAAGCTAGTTAGAATGATATATACTCCACCATATTGCGCACGTAAGATACCTCAGTTATTTCCATAGCTAAATCGCCCTTCACACCGGAACACAATAATGTTTACACACTACTGTTTGTCAGCAGTAGTAGGCGCTGCAGTACTACCTACCTACGGTATCAAGCATCAGAGACCTTCCATCGGTAATCATAAATCAAAGATTAAATTTATTAAATGACCCTTAAGGCGATCATTATTAAAGCACCTTTAAGCGCGATGAAATATTTTCAATTTAGAAATTCTCGGAACACTTTTGTTGTCAAAGCGTATCCTAGTAAGAAAGACTTTTATCCCCGAGTTTAATATCAGCTGCCAGGTAACAAATAACGCGCCAAGTTATTGTCAGCGTCTGAAAATTTACACAGGGCTCCAACTTTCTTATGAACGTCTGAACAGTTCCGTTCAAAACATCACCAAAACACATGCGGCTGTGGACATAGCAAATGTTTTTTTTTTTTATTATCAAACTTTAATTTGTTAAGATTTTTTTTATTTAACGAGACAAGTGGGAAGTTCACCTGATGGTAAGTGTTACATCTGCCCATAACAACGTGGCGGTAATAACGATAACATACAATCTAGATCTAAACACTTTAAACAAACGAAACAATAAAAACCAATTCAATCGCTTGAGAAGTTCTTATCTAAAAACAAATATGGAGACTTGCATTATTTTTCTCTTCAACTTGGCTATAAGAGGAGCAGGACGTTCACCTGATGATAAGTGATACACCCGCCGATAACAAAACGGAGCTAATTAAGCTGATACACAGCACCAGATTGTGCATGTCGCCTTGAGATTTTGTGTTGTTGTCTCATTACCCGAGTAATTCCACTACATACCCTTCAACCCAGAATACAGTAATGTTAGCACACTGCTGAAAGGTCAGAGAAATAGTATCAGCGGTGGTACCTACCTAGACGGTCTCCAGCAACAGACGTACCACCATTGAATATCAGATTTTTATCGGAACTTTCTTATTTCCAGCATCATTGTATTAATAAGCAAATAAATTTACTCTAAACAAATTAAATTAAACATTGCTTCAATTAGAGAAGATCTCTTCAGGAGTTCATTGAAAACTTCTTGAAAACCTAGTATCTGAATTAATTATAAATATTTTCTAGAAAGGAGAACAACAACTCGTAGAATTCATTTCAAAGGAAGCCGTCTGGCAGCCATGTTTAAATTTGTGGGGCGCTGTTTTCCAACTTCGATCTTCCGTTTCATTTCTTAAGTTAATGAGTGAAAAGGACAGAAACACACAAGCTCCGTGAGAGGTTCTAAATTATCAACAGACTATTATGAACATGTATTAGTTAACAAGCAGCAATGGAGAGAGCTATGCTCGGAGTTTCTCTGCCTGATCGAATCAGAAATGTGGATATCCGCCGAAGAACTAAGGTCGCCGACATAGCTCAAAAGATTGCTAGACTTAAGTGGCAGTGGAAAGGGCACATTGCGCGAAGGGCCGACGGCCGATGGGGCAGTAAGGTCCTCGAGTGATGCCCGGGTACCGGTAGACGTAGTATTGGGAGGCCTCCCACAAGGTGGACGATGATCTGGTGAGAATCGCGCGAACCCACTGGATGCGAACCACGCGGGACCGATCGATGTGGAAATCTTTGAGGGAGGTCTATGTTCAGCAGTCAGACATCTATCGGATGATGATGATGAACTGGTGGTAAGTTTCTGTTGCCGGCAGCCATGTTGTCTGGGGCTATTAAAAATAGAACTAAAGGGTCCTCGAGTTTGTGAACATTGAGAATGGGAGCTCTCAGAGCCCGATAAGCGAACCTTTAGAAGACGGCAAATGCAAAGAGGTCTTGTATTTGCCGTAGCACAACGTGGGTGCTAAGGAGGTCTTCGCTCTTCCGTGGGATACTTTAGCCAGAGGGTACCGGTGCGTTCCGTAGGAGACTCTAGAGCCCCGCCTAATGCTCTGAAGGAAACTACCGTACGGGTTTTAGCGAGTAGAAATCCCAAATAACCTTGTCTCCCCCCAGAAGTAGGGTATTTTTTAATATTTCTTCCGCAATAATAAAAAAAAGGTCTCCGCTTATGGAGACCATCTAAATACGTGCCACCACAGCAGCGCCTATTACAGCCGAGAAACAGTACTGTGCAAACATTACTGTGTTCCGGTTTGAAGGGTGCTGTAGCTAATGTAATTACTGCGGTAAAGACACTCAATATAATAATATTTTGTTTCAATCGACGAACGCAATGTGGTGCAGTGTATATCAAACTAGCTAATGCCACGTTGTTACGGGCAGGTGTAACACTTATTATCAAGTGAACGACTCGTTCGTCTAGCTACTTAATTAAAAAAAAACAAAATTGTACTTGAACTCTACCATTGCCGGATATTAAAAGGCGACATAATATGGAATGAAATTATAGAAAAATGCAGCAGCTTTCTTACGACGGTAATCAGTAACTTAAAAACTTAATTGTCGCAGGGTGTTCCTATGTGGCGTTAATTTTCTGCAGTTAAAGTGATCATGAATCATTCATAAATTATATTTATGTTATATATATAGATCAACCCCTAATAAAACTTGAAAAGCTTCGTTTATTTCGGCACTCAAAGCGCATAATTAATCTCAGTGTAAACTTGGAAGATCGGAGTTGAGGATCAAATTAATAAGGTGTTGGTTATTAATGAAAGTGGCTCCCGGTGGAAGCTTCTAGGCGATTTCATTTAAAAGTATAATATTTGAAGCTAATGAAATGACTTTTTTTTATTAACAGCGCCATTCAAACCGGAACTCGGGAACATTTACACGGTAATGTCTATCGACAGAACTAAGCACTGCGATGGTACCTAGATAGTCTCCTGCTGCAAGACCTACAACCAGTAAAAAGTTTCATATCGTGTACACACGTGTAATGATATGTTCGCTCACAATTAAAGTTCCACATTCAGTCCGAAGTATTTCATGACACGTGATACGTCAGCAGGAAACGAGGCGAAGGCTCCTCCGGCATTGAGCGCACACTGCTAGGCGCGTACGTCGGGCAGCATTCGTGAAATTTAATATGAGGACCAAGTAATTTGTTACGTTTCAGATGAAATGTACGAGAGGAACGTTCACTGTAATGCTTCAGAGTCTGTGAGATGAATGAAAGATAAACTTTTCACTTGTTAACCGTTGTTATTATGAAAAATTTGCAGTTCGAAGAGAAACATAATTAATTTTCCACTCTGAATATGTTTAGGTGGAAACGGAAACCATAGACGAGTACAGAAAACGGTTTACGCGATAACAAGTGTCATCATCATCATTTCAACTGAAGAATGTCCCCTGCTGGATATAGTCCTCCCCTAGAGATTAAAACACGATCAGGTAGGGATTCATATGGTAGGTTTAGGCCTTTTCCCACTACGCTGGCCCAATGTGGGTGGGTGGGAGCCAGAGCCTCGTTTGTTGATTAGCAGGGTGTACCACGAGCAGGTGAGGTTGGCTTGGATTCTGTGAGTTACTGTGCGGTAACCTAAAATGTATACATAGCACGTAAGTAGATCTAATTACCACAGTAATAACATAAGATATATTTTGATCTAGTGCAATAATGTTCTTACGTATTATCATTATTTATATACATATTGTAAGTTATTAGTGTAGTAATGTTTTAAATTATTTAGCAAAAGGGTAAAGTAAAAAAAATATTTAAAACAATGATCTGTTTTTAATAACATATGTATATATTTTTTTTATTTACTTTAAGTATTAAATCCAATAGTTGATAAGTTTGAATCATTATTAACAGTAACAAATAATTTTCTTTTAAATCTCTTCTACAGTTGCTATGTTTAATTATTATCAGATATAAACTACAGTACTTTTTTAATATAAAACAGAACCATAAAACAGTAAATTATGGCAGTCTTCTTAACTAATTAGTAGTAATAATAAATCAATAAATTATTTAAAGTCTGAAAGGGTTGTGTTTATTACAGACAATAAAGCGAAATTTCAAAATTTGTTAGTGCTCCTAATTTTGTACGAACACAGTTTTCGAAGTTAATCAAACGAGCGAAGCTATAACTGTTCAGATACCTCTCGACAAATTTGCAAGGTGATCGATGATTTATACCCCCGAAAAGGTTTTCTACGTATATACCTAAATCAGCTTTTCTTTGCTGGCTGTAATATAGAATTACATTTGAAATTTAGACTTGAAATTTATCAGAAATATTCCCGCCGTGGCAGAGCGCCGTCTCTCGAGGCCCTTTCCATTTAGTAATACTTTGAGAAAGTAATCTTGTGAATGTCTTATACATATATACAGGAGATATCCAGAGATTCATTGGCTCATCACGAGATTTCCGAAACTATTAGACGTAAACACTTGAAATTTGGTAAAGACATTGATTCAGCCATGAACGGATTTTACAAAATTATTTCGTCAAATACCTTGCTGCCGCTGAGCGGAAATATTTCTGGCAAATTTCAAGTCTAAATTACAAATTTAATTCTGTATTACGGGTAATAAAGCGGGCGGGGAACAGTTAGTAATTATATATGTACACATTTTATTAAGACATGATCAAAAACAATTATCTTCAACAGACCACCCAATTTCATTTTGAAGATATAGGCACACTACAATAATGTTACTATTTTCAATTGAGAACATAGTTGGTTGTATATCTCCTTGGGATGCCATTATAGATAAAATTACATCAACACACAACACAAACACAAAAAGGTCGATGACCTATTTAAATAAAAAATTCAAATATATCAACGACATAAGTTTTACAAAGATCGCACTTCGTACTTGATTGATGGACCCTTTACTCACAATGTTTTAAGGTGTACGATACGATATCGTATCGGCACGTAAAAAAAAAATTTTTTTTTTTATCGATGAATTGAATGCACTAACAAGATCTCACCTGATGGTGAGTCATATCACCTGTCCATTTTGACTTGGCACTAATTGCGATGTATACACAGCACCACGTTCTGTTCGTCGCCTTCAGTCATAAGATATTAAGTCTCGTTACTCCAATAATTTCAAAAACTCTCTTCTTTTTCTTGACCCCTTTTAACCAATGAAGATTGGACATCAGTGCTGCGAATCTCTTTCTGTTGCGCGCTAAGTGGACGTCATGACTTGTTTCTGCGACCAATCTCTCTCTTCCCGGCTATTTTCCTCATTATTCCTATCTACATTTGTATTGTATTTGGCATTTCGAGCTACAATGTCCTAGATATGGTGCCTCCCGCTTTTTGACGGTTTGAAAAAACTCCCATTTCCTTATTAGTCACCTTCTGTACCCAACTGATTTGAAGGATGCGACGATATGAAAGATACCGAAGACCCTATTCCGCTTCCGAAACTTTTCTTTCACTGTCCATGCAGCCATACAGAATTATGGGTTATATATACCTTCTCCTTCCTAATTGGTATCACTCTTGACAGAATGGTCATGCACATCCTATAGAGCCATAGCTATAACACCCTGCAAATCGGGCACAGTAATGTTTGCACACTACTGATCGACGACGGTGGTACCTACCTAGACGGTCTCCAGCAATAGAGACCTTACCACCTTACTTGCCGTTTACAGTTTAGATAATAAAGATAAAGATAGGTACAACTGTAGCGTTTACTTTTGCTATCAAAATAGCTGTTCCGGTTTGTAATGCACTGTTTAATGCCTCAACAAGATGAGTACAATATGGTGCAGTGTATATTATTCTAACTTATACGGTATACAGCTAGGTCCTATTCATCTAAATAAAAATTTAATACAGTTTACATAATTTAGTACAAAAATTAACATTTGCAAGAAAGTAAAGATTTCGTACAAATAATTATTTCCATCCCTTCGAAGAAACGAACTACCTTTGATTAGTTAATATGTTTACACAACATCACATTTAGATGCATGATATGTTAAATATCTTTTCATGTCCCTATCGACTGAAATACTTCATTGTTAATGCAATTGCTATGCCATAGAGGAAGTAAAGTATTATTTTAACAGGATATATCGTATAATGTAAAAGTCATTACTGTAGCGTCAATACCAAGCTCAATATTGAATCCCATTTTGATTGATAGTGCGCCGCTGAACGGTGCCTTGAAGGTATAGTAAAATTCATACAAAGTTGTCTAAACAAACAAATTAATAAATAAACATGAAAAAATAATTTTGCATTTTATTCAACGCTAAATATATTCTCTTCTCTTAGAATATCTCGTGAAAAAGTAATGTGAATCCGCTCAGCTGTAAAGATGGCTATAGAAAGGGAAATCATTAAAGAAACAAAGGTCGCAGATATGAACTCATTGATTAACATATTGTGCTCCTTATTGTCAGGTGCCTTGAAAATTAGACAATTGATAGAAAAGTAAAACCCTAAAGTATATTATATATATATAAAGTAATTTCATGCGAAGGACTACGGCCTGCTAGATGAATTAATAACTTGAAAACTAAAGGAAACCGATTTAAAAAGACCAACAAATTATATATCAGTTTAATGGAAGAAATTTAAAGTATGATTTTTACATACATCTATTTACACTATTTACGATATTTACGTATACAAAGACACACAAATTTATTAAGAAGATTTGAAATCAGCAATGGACATGTATTTGTTGAAATAACGATGATTGGACATGAACAGACTTGACAGACAAAAACTTTTGTGTAGGACACGCAATAAGGATTTAATTTGGAAAACATTGATGTTGTTAATTAATAGAGGTGTGATTTAGAAAAAAAAAGGTTTTAATGTAATTAATAATATGATTTAAAATGTTAGCATTTTGATTGATGCAATACAAGCCGTGCGGTAGTAGAATGAAACGGGATAATATCCCCGATGGGAGCGGAAAGGTTTTGTCCGGAATTAAATAATCTGATTAATACGTTCCCCGTCACTTATATCAGCTACCTGGAGACTGAACTGACATACTGATAATTATATTAATAGTAATAAATAAACAACAAAAACGTTTATTAGACAATATTTGATATAAATAAATTACTGTGCCGAAATATAAGACAGTGGTCTTGTATATTCTGTCCTTCCTACATCCTACTATCAAATTCCGGATTAACATTTATTTTAATCGATATTTAATATATTAGAATTAGACAGTTATTTAATTAGCATTTCTAGATTTTCTTTAGTTTTTTTTTTTATCAGTGTAATATTGTGCAGATTAGCAGAAAATCTAGGTAATTGTAAATGATAAATTTTCCATGACAATAACAGAACTCCACAAGGTCCATTAATTATACTCTCCACAGTGTTATTTAGAAAGGAATATAGCAAGAGGTCACAAAGTTAAGAGATACAGTAAATCATAAAACACCTGCCTAATCCAGCGAAGTGCACCTACCAAGCCTCTTATCGCAGAGAAATGAAGTTACAATTATTTGACTTCCGATAACTGCATCTTCATCTCTCACGTAACTAATTATCTCCAAATTCATTAAAACTCTTACAATAATAATTACTTAACTAATGTGTTTGGCAGTGTCTGTTTAAGTTGAAAGTAATTTAGAAAAACTCCGAAGACAGATGTCAATTAAATTCTGATTGATGTTTGTCGATCTTGAACAAGGCTGTGAAAGTTTACTTAGAAAACTGCCTTTTTTAAAATAGTTAAGATATCTGTTGATAAGCTCTAACATATGTGTTTACTTAGATAATGTAGTTCTTATATAAAGCTGTGCCTTAGATTTCTTCATAAATCTTTTAAGTTCAAAATCGTTCGTCCGCAAGCTCTGCAGCTTAATACAGCTTATTTACTTAATAAAACTTTAATTTAGTTAGCAGCATGAGCCAAACGAAATTTTCGCAAAGTTATAATATTCGTATTAGCTTATTGTTATACTGCCTCTGTACGGAGCGTTTAGTTAGTCTCATTTTAACTTATGACTTAAATGCATTTCGTAACTTATTGCATGTCTCGATAAAGTTAGCTAAATGCAATGTTACATTAAATAAGTTTAAGTGTATGTGTATATTTGAACTGGCTTATGCTTTCGATGGGAGAAAAGCGTGTGTGAAATTGAAGTAGAATGAAATGAATACATTAAGCAGGTAAACAAAAAGATAAATAGATATTTATATATATATATATATATATATATATATATATATCACGCCTCGTTCTTAGTGGGGTAGGCTGAGACCACCTCTTGCTTGCTCCACTTCCATGAGCGTCTTCTTGCATGCTCGTCGATTGCGAGTACTCTTGACCGGACCTATATATACATATATATATATATATATATATATATATAGTCATCTATGTCTAGTTACACTTTTTTGTTTCATTAAATCCTATTAATTCCATTTCATAAGAGGTTTTATTAAAAAATAATTAACTTAGACACTATACTTACTGTAACTAAGCTAGTGTTATATGTATACGTGGAATAATTTGTAGCCAGCCTGTGTCTAACATTATTTACTGGTAACACCACCGCAGCTACTATTTAAAACCCCAAACAGTAGTGTGCAAATGTTACTGTGTTCCGGTTAGAAGGGCTTTGTAGCTAAAAAATTACTGGGGTAAAGTGACAATATATTGTCTCGAAGCGACGAGTGCAATTTAGTCCTGTATATATATATTATCCTAACTAACACCTCGTTGTTATGGACAATCGTATCACTTACCATCAGGTGAACTTCTCGCTCGTCTCGTGGCTTTGTAGATATTTTTTTTTCTATTTAATTTACTTATAAACAGTTAATTTCATAGAGAAGCGTCTCACACTAGTACGCGAGCAGGTGGCGAGGTGATTTCGGTTCTCAACAGCCATTCAGCTCGTTAAATTGATCGTAACGTACATCGTCTCGCAAGACCCGACCAAGTAGTTTCCGGTTCGGCTTAAATGCACCGACACCGTGCTTAGAATATTAAGATCACTTATCTATCAACTTGAAACTTTCCAACGGAGCCGACGTAAACCGCTTATAGTTTAAAGTTACACTTACAAAACTTCACATGATATTTTTTTCAATATTATTCATTTACGCGAGTTCTTGTCAAAAATAATTCACTGGATTCTAATATATATATATTATATATGTAGTCATCATATTTGTTAAGATCCCATCATCGTCATCATCATCATCGTTTGTCACGTGTCGAACGAAGTTATTCTGTAGTTTCCTACCAATTTTACTTCTATTCGACGAAGTGACGAAACGAGTTCATAACAACTTAGCGCTAGTTAGGATAGCGTACATTGCACCACATTGTACTCATCGCACCACATAACATACTGTGGCTCATTACTATAGTAATTACACTAGTTACAACACCCTTTAATCCGGAACACGATAATAATTGCACACATATTTTTGAATGGAGAAATATAAGCAGCGGCGGTAACTACCTAGACGGTCTTTGGCAACAAAGCCAGCACCAGTAAGAGACCAACAACCAGTAAATAACTACCACTAGTAACACACCTACTACTAGTGGAAGACACCAATAGTAAGAACCCATTATCAGTACTTACTAGTTCTAAGCAAACACTGAGTTGGTTATAAAATCAACTAAATATTCTAGTAGCAGAAATGGAGATCACGGATCAAAACCGATTCGAACTGACGCCTCCAAGGTCGTCACACCGTCCACTGGCACGAAACACAGTCCCATCGGAGCAGACTAATTATACCCTTCGGCCCCGAAGTTGATTTGCAGCTTGGCAATTTGTTCAACTCATCCAAGTATCCTCTGGTACGTTGATTAATGGCGCCGCTCGCTTTAAGTGACGTCGAAGTAGTGTCTCCTGTCAATATTTCAACAGTTAGAAAAATAAAAAAAAAAAAAACTCGACGTTGACTGAATTCTTTTATTGGTGGTAGGTCGCTGTTGTCAGGGGTGTAAGGAATCCCGCAAAACAACTTAAAAGACCCAAACCAACCTCGTCTGCTCGTGGTGCACCCTGATAATAAACAAAGGAAGCTCTGGCTCCCACCAACCCGCATTGGGCCAGCGTGGTGGGAAATAGCCCAAATCCTTCCATATGATTCCTACAAACGTGGAGAGCTTTGGGGGAGGCCTATATCCAGCTGTGGAAGTCTATTGGTTGATGATGATGATGGGGGTTTCTGTTGCGGGAGACCGTTTACCGTAACTTGCAAACATTACTATATTCCGGTTTGAAGGGCGCTGTAGCTAGTGTAATTACTGGATTAACGCGACTTAACATAATGTCTCAAGGCGACGAGTGCAATTTGGTACTATGAATACCATCTTAATTAGAGCAACGTTGTTATGAGCAGGTGTATCTCTTACCATCAGGTGAAAATCCCACTCGTCTTATCCTTATAACATTAAAAAAAACTTGTGTAAACATCCTAAGTCATATTGTGCTGCTTGCTTCTGCGATAGCATACGAATTTTTTCCAAATGGACTCTAGACAAGCAGTTAAGACATGTGCTGTTCAGACATGCCTGTGGAGTGTTGCCCTTAACGACCGTCTGACGGCTGTTCCATTACCAACATTACGCAAATGCCTGCTCGTTGCCGGCACGTGCTGCTTCGGCGTTATTCTTCTTGCGTTTGAATTACGCACAGATGCTGTGTACAAACATTGAGATTACGATCGCAGTGAGTCTCCGTTTAAAGGTTAGGTGCCACTGCAGCTCCTACTGCAGCCAACAAACAGCAGTTGCCAATGAATGATGCGAAGAGACATCGCATCTCTCTGTATTCTTTATAAAATGTACCACTGGTAGTGTTCCGAGGAGTTGTTCGGAATCATCCTGCCACAACTTTCCACCTGGATGACTAGCGATCCTCCACTGTGCGTTTCAACCGAAAGTCTTCACCACGCACTACCACTTTGTGGGATCAGTTGTCGCCAACGATATATCCGAACCAGTACGACATGGGAGCATTCAAGAAAAGTGGGTATTATTCCCTTAAAGATCGGCAACGCAGCCGTGACTCCTTTGGGGCTGCGACTGTCCATGGGCATCACTCTCCACCAGGTACTCGTTTGCCTACTACTCTTATAAAAAAATTACTGGAGTAACGAGACTTAACATGCGGTGCGATACATATCATTCTAACAAGCGCCACGTTTTTATGGGTAGACTTATCACTTACCATCACGTGAAGGTCCCACTATTCTCGTCACTTCGTAATATAAAAAAAAAACGATTATTGTAACTGCAAAACATTTGTTTGTTAATATAAACCTTATCTATGTAATATAATCTTTGTAGACCCCAAATACGTGAAGAAAATCTTAAGTTACTGTTTAACTTGAACCTAAGTAGGGTAGTAACATTGATAACCAATTTTATATCATCTATCCTTAATTAAATTGCAATTTTATTGTAATTCTAAACATCTGCATTGTAACCAGGTATTATAACAATATACATACCGTAATAGTTTTTATTTAAAACGTTATTTGGTGTACATAACCTCTATGTATATAGATATATATATGATCATATAGATCTTCCCCAAATATATATCGATTGATTCTGTGCTGCCACATACAGCGGCACCCCGCGACATTCACGCACCGAGGCCCCGGTACCACAGGACACCAGGAGCCGTCGTTTGTAGGGGTTCATAAGGAGGGATTTGGGCCATTTCCCACCACACTGGCCCAATGCGGGTTGGTGCGAACTAGAGCCTCGTTTGTTGATTATCAAGGTGCACCACGAGCACGTAAGGTTGGCTTGGGTCCCATGAGTTGTTGTGCGGAATATATATATTGGGTACATGGTGTATGTATTTGGGTTGTAGGTGTATAATTGAAATGAGTTTTCTATGTTCGCCAATCACGTAAAAACTAGTGAATGTATCGACATGGAATCAAGCATACAACGCGGAACGGTTTGTAGATAGTATTATGAATTTTATAGATCCTTCATCGTTATATTTCTAATTAACTTTTATAATCATTTTCATTTCGTGTTATTTATGCGGTTGCTATTGAAAGCCATTTGCGGTCTAATTCTATATTACCGCCAGCAAAGCGGATTGAGAACAGTTAGTTCCATTGTATAAAAAAAATATCAGTATCCTTTAATAACAGTGTTACAAACTGATATTTGTGATTTTTTTCACATTTCCGCATATTTAATTGTTATAGTTATTGATTATTATAATACTATATTATTTTTCTCTGTGCCTTTGTACTGTGCTGTTTACAGTACAGTCGCCATTTTGTGTTTACGGACATCAGTTGTGTTACTAATTTTACTTACTAATGTTAGAAACCTCACTTTAAATTAATTTTATTTATTAAATTTTAGTACATTTACAAATAACATGTATTATTGTAAATTATTATTTAAATCATTAATACTATTAATTTTATATGAATCGATATATGAGTATAGTTTTTGAAGCTATTGGTGGATATTTTAAGCCGCCATATTGATTTGCTCGGTCTGCAGTAGTATTGTGGATATTACCGCGTACAATGGGTTTCAATAATTAAAAGTAAACAAACAAGTGTTCGTTTAAAGTAATTAAAGTGGATTGACTATATACATACATAGCTAAGTTGTTAAATTTTTCTTATCTCAAATGTTTAACTTTTATGTTACCGACGCCAGGTTATAATCAGTTTTTACGACGCTGTTTCGATCGTTCCCTGCGATTTTGCTTTTTAATTATTTATATTAATTTAACGACGAGATGAGCAAGACGTTCACCTGATGATAAGTTATACGCATACCTATAACAATGCGGTGCTAGTTAGGAAGGTATACACACACCACCAGAGAGCGCTCGTTGCCTTGAGACATTAATGAAGTAAGTCTAGTTTCCTGACTAATTTCACTAGGTACCAGCTTTTTTTTAACTGGAACACAATAATGTTTACACAGTACTGTTTGGCAGCAGCAACGCGGTGGAACCTACCTAGACAGTCTAGGGCAGCAGAGACATATCATCAGTAAAGTATTTAATGTATATTTTATGTGTTCATATTACCGTATAAATATATCCTTTCTTTCCAACCGTTCCCATGTCATGTCTTCCATAACATATTTTGAGGATAACCATATTCACTTTGTTTTACAGCTGAACAGTCAGGTTACGTCAACTGTGAATAAGCTTGTAACATATTTATTACGTACCGTGTTCTGTGAAGTGAGTAAAAGATAATGCAGAAGTTCAGAATATAAGAAATTCGCAACATCTTGAAAAAACGAAGTAAAGCAAACATCGGATTTTTTATCTACAATATGCTAACACTTGGTGTTCATCTGATATAGTGTTAAATGACAATGAGACCGTGGATAGTGAAACTCATCCAGAATACTCCGTCTCTTATGTATCAACTGCCGGAATACATCATTGCTGTTGTAACTGCAGATTTATAATATGAAGGCGGTGTTGGTAAGAGGTGAACATGTTCGAATGTACCCTGCCATCAACCAAAATATAATATGTAATCCCGAAGGTAGTTGAAAATGGTATGGGTTGTTTCCTTCCATTTTATAAAGCAATGGTTAAACCCGGTATATATTGTTAGTGTATATTTATTTCGTTTATATTATTATCGGTAGTAGATCTAACTCAGTGTTCGTCACAAATTCAAACTCTAAATTCTTTACAAATATATTATCTATGTAATATCTTACGTCTTCAACTATCTGTCAGTATGATTCACATAAAAATCATTCAACCTTCGATTGATCATTTTTGATCATTAAATGATCCCATCAACAGGATACGTTACTAAGATTTATCATTATAATCTTCTCAACCATTGAACGTCCACTGTTAGACATAAGTTTCTTGTAAGGTATTCCACAATTTTTTTTATAGGAAGGGTGTGCAAACGATCGAACAGTTCACCTAGTGGAAAGTGATCACTGACACACATGGACAGTCGCAACACCAGAGACCTTTATGGGAATAATACTCTTTTCTTGAAGGCATCCATGTCATTGATTCTGAAATATTTCTGGCGACAACTGATCCTAAAAAGTGGTAATTCGTGGTAAACACTTGCACTTGAAGCGCACAGTGGAGGATCGCCAGTCATCCAGGTGGTGAGGATGGGACTTGTCGTTGTGTCGTGTATTACGCTGGTGGAAAGTAGTAAGTCAGAACTCCTCGTAACACTAAATGCAAAGAGATGCGTTGTCTCTTTGCAAGGCCAGTGGATCAAGGCTGTCTTCAACATAGTCTTGTGTTGTTCGAGCTGCTACTATGATTAGTCGGGAGTCAAAATTTTATAATTACTTTTATGGTATAAGTAGAAAACATTTATACAATTGAATAGCTCTTACTTTGAGGTTACAAACAAGTAATTTCATATATATTTTTTCAATAAGGTTGGCGATGTTCTATGGATAGAAAATAAAGCTTCTACTTAAGCCATTACATAATTGTTAAGCTGTTTGCTTCGTTTGGATGAATAGTAAAGTGTGTAGTGTTTGATCAATTAAATTCTAACTTAATTACTGCAGTAGGATCGCGTGTCGGAAATGTCGGTGCATTACTTGTACGAGCTGCTTGTCGGACAAGTAAACGGAATGTTTACACACAAAATAACACAAGGGGGAGAACGAGGTGAAAATGCTTTAATAATGTAGTGTAAAATTAGCTTGTTGCAGTGTTTCAACGCCTATTTGCAACACGGAGGTCCCTGGATAGATTCCAAAGATCATTAAGTGTTAATAGTGGAGGAGTTTTTGTTTATTTGCAGGTCTATGTCTACTGAGACGGTATGGGTAATTACTTTTGTATACAATACCTTGTATATATTAATATTTATAGATCGCTGTAGCTAGCAAAAATATTAGAATAACGAGATTTAACATCTTAAATTTAAAGAACATCCGTGAAACGTGTGTATCCAAACATATTTAGCACGACATCGTTATGGTCAACTGTATTAATCGCCATTACGTTCGTTGTTTAATCGTATTTAAAATATATATATATATATATACACATATATATCTTATATATATCTTGTGTTCATTTAACGAAATTTTCCTTAACAATCCTGTTAAAATATAAAAATGAAAGA
The DNA here is from genome assembly GCA_029030555.1 of Ornithoptera alexandrae. Taxonomy (NCBI): domain Eukaryota; kingdom Metazoa; phylum Arthropoda; class Insecta; order Lepidoptera; family Papilionidae; genus Ornithoptera; species Ornithoptera alexandrae. The sequence continues at coordinate 12,172,770 of JARDVY010000288.1, read as the reverse complement.
GTTACGACTTAACTTGTAGATATATGTCACAACTCAAACTTCTAATCTTACCGTGCATATAAAATCCCAAACGACTTCCTTAACTTTATCTAATGTACTTACATTTTATACGTTACCATAAAAATAAGTTCTCGTTCCTGTCGAAAAGCTTTTTAAATTACATACAATGTAAGTAATTACTTCGAAAGTACGTTATATATTTCTAAATGATTCATTTCAGTTTTCTTACACAAATTCTAAATTTGTGTAAGTTTTCTTACATAAATTCTATCGAATAATAAGGGCAGGAAGTTATTGCAGTATTTTTTAATAGAACAATGCAAGTTTGTACAAAAACACATTCACCTAGGAGTACTATCATCATCATATCACCCTTTGTTTCTCCACTGCTTGATATAGCCCTTCCCCAGGACTATCATCTCATATCAATTGACATTTACCAATATTAACCCTTAATTGAGTTAAACAAACACTTGTCTCAATCAATCGATCGATCATCAGCAGATAACCGTCCATTACTGGGTATAAGCTTCCCACAAAGATGTCCACACCGATCGGTCCTTCGGATTCGGGATTGGGACCATCACCAATTCGTCCACCACCTGTTACTCGTATACCTTTTAATTATACAATAATGAACCAAACGTACGCCGTGATGTCCGCCGCACTACTGCCGCGTGTACAAAATGGCCGCTCACAATCGCCACCAATCATTTCAACAACTATACTCATACATCGATTCTAACAAAATAATATTAATGATACGATTAATAATTTAGAATAACACATATTATTAGTAAATAAATTGTTCTAGATTGATTTCAATAAAATAAATAGGTTACTGAACTAAATAATTTTATACTAGCTTTTCCTCGCCCGCTTTGCTAGCTTTAACACAAAGAAATTTTGTAAAATCCATTCTTATCTACTTCTAAGTGGCAGAAACAATATCTCCACCAAGTTTTGAATGTTTACGTCTAATAGTTTCGGACATCTCGTGATGAGTCGATGAATCTCTGGATATCTTCTATATACACGTTTACATATATATAGATAATGTTGATGGTCTTTATATATAGGGTCGCGCAAAAGTAATCTTCCTATCAGAAAATGCTATAAATTTTGCCTTGATGTAAAAAAATTAAAAGACCAAATAAAAATAATCGACAAGAAAAATCAAAGTATACCTGGTATACAAGGTGGCGCAAAAATAACCTTCCGATGTTTTTTGGCTGTAATTTAAAAAAAATATGAAAAACTTTGATTCTTCTTGTGGATTATTTTTATTTGGTCTTTTAATTTTTTTACATCAAGGCCAAATTTATAGCATTTTCTGATAGGAGGATTACTTTTGCGCGACCCTATATAATAATATGGCAATAAAGGACAGCAATCACTTCCCAACTGACATTAGTTCTCTCCGATACTAATGAGATCAAAATGGTACAGCTAATAATAATTTGGCACTAAAATGTTCAAACAAAATTTCTATTCATCATCAGCCGACAGCCATCCACAGCTGGACATAGGTAGTGTCCTTTCTCATATCGTCTGTACGTTTATTGCGGGGGTATCCAGCATCGTATCTGCCAGGACGCGAACTTCACTCGAGGATCTTACTGCTTTATCGGTTGCCAGCCCTTCGAGCAATAGCAACGCTGTAATAGCGGCACAATCTAGGTTATAGTTAGCCGAATCAAACATCTATTTCCATTGTAATTTTCAAACACCTTACTAGACCACAGTAATGATTGATTAATTAACTCTTTATTGCTCTCATTAAAGAACGTACAATTAATTATTTAAAGCTTAACTTATAACCTAATTGTGAGCAAGGGCGGCTTTATCACTATGAGCGATTTCTCCCATGTAACCCTGTACGCCAGGAGAGGTAAAATAACACCGACCTCTTATACATACTCATCTCTTTTCTTTCATGTACTTCATGACTGAAGGTCGTGTTTGTCCTGAAATGCTCTTAATGACGCCTCAACTTGCTGCCTCCACACCGCTCGGTTCTCGGCACGTCTCAGGGCATTCGGAAATTTTTATGCCGAAAATTACCTGTATATGATCGGACCCTCAGGTAAGCGATCGACCCCGTGATCTCTAACCCTCGATCTTTCCTACTACATCCAGCTTATCCAGATTATCTGGTTGTCTCCGAACAATATGGCCAAAGTAACTTAGAACTTTTTTGTAGCAAATGGTGGACAATCTGGTGGTGATTCTTAATTGCTAAAGAATGGATTTGTTTGTTCTCTTTGCTGTCCATTGAATGCGCAATATTGTCCTCCAACACCATCTCTCAAAAGCTTCAATTATATATAGGTCATCTGCGCGGACTGACCATGAATAGCAACCGTACAGGAATATCGAGAAAAATAAAACTTGCACGAGTCAAAGAAAGTAGTAAAAGAAAAGACATATGCTCATATTATACATAAAATAAACATATATATTAGCAAGCGATTTTGACTTCCGAACGTGACGTGGTAAATCATTCTACAAGTGCGCAGCCTTCACAGCGAAGGAATCCCGGAATGTTTGATAGAATAGAAGCTGCGAGAAGACTTAATGATTGATGTTAATAATTAATTATTAATCATTCTCCTAAATTGATTATTAACGAATGTTACGACTCTGATATACTGGATATAGTTTTCTAAATTATTTTTGTTAGTATTTTATATCAATTTACTACGTCCTCGTTCTATTTCTATGAAACCACGCCGCCGGAAGCGAACACTATTACTACGTACGTGACACACCCTCGGAAGCTCCTCCTCAAATAAACTTTGCCAAATTGAAACATAAAATTGTTGCACACTGCAAATAACAAGTTTACTATATTCACATTACTGTAAATATTAAAAAAAAATTACTAAACATAATATAGGGTGGCGCAAAAGTAATCCTCCTATCAGAAAATGCTATAAATTTTGCCTTGTATACAAGGTGGCGCAAAAATAATGTTGTCTTGTTTTTTGGAGCATTTTCTGATAGGAGGATTACTTTTGCGCCACCCTATATATACGAGGATAGTTTACCGCAGTAACAACGCGGCGATAGTTAAGACACAGCACCACATGGTGCTCATCGCCATGAGATTTGGGATATTCTTTACTTCAATAATTTCACTTGACGTTAAGAATACATTAATACTGTCATAGCGACAGGGTTACAAAATGTTGGTGGTATGCAGTCACATTCCACAGGATGTAACTTTGAAACTAAAGAGGGACCTAGGTATTACAAAGCAAATGGTTAGCTTTATTCCGGGTTTATTTATTTTAATAAACATTTCATACAATTTACTGATGGTAGGTCTCTCTTGCTGGAGACTGTCTAGGTAGATACCACCGCAGCGCCTATTTCTACCGCCAAACAGTAGTGTGCAAACATTACTGTGTTCCAGTTTCAAGAGCGCTGTAGCTATTGTAATTACTGAGGCAACGAAACTCGGTAACAGTCTACAAGTTGCACGCCACGAGCGCAATATAGTGCAATATATATCATCCTAACTAGCGCCACGTTGTTATGTTCTTATTACTTACCATCAGGTGAACGTTTAGCTGGTCTTATCGTTTTTCCTGCCGACAAACAGTACTGTGTTCCGGTTTGAAGGGCGCTGTAGCTAATGAAATTACTGAGGTAACAAGACTTCACACATGTGGTGCTGTGTACTATTATAACTAGCGCCACGGTTTTATGGGCGGGCGTATTACTTACCATCAGATGGACGTCTCGCTCGTCTCGTTACTTAGTACAATAAAAAAATAACAATCAGACGTATAGGTCGTTGACCTAATGGCGCGTTATCCACCTAACCTCAACGTGGCGCTTGTTAGGATGAGAAACAGCACCGAATTGTGCTCATGGCCGTAGTAGCACGGTAATGTTTATCAGCAGAAAAAAACTAACACCATATTGTTATGAGGGAGCGTATCATTTACCATCAGATGAACGTGCGGCATGTCTCGTCGCTTAATTACATAAAAAAAAGTCCACTTCATTTTAAATAATTGCCGAAACGGCAGTTTATCAATTTCAACGTACGGCTCTGTGTGATTCATCCGCGCATACACACCGGATCTGATGGTAAATTTAATTACACCAACAATGCTCTTTTCATTTTGTTTATTCAATGAATAATATATTATTTAAAAATGTAAAATTGATATAAAATTAACTCCTAGTATGTTAAATAACGTTGTTTACCTATACGGATTGTTTTAATCTATACTTATCATCACTGAACAAATAAATCACCGAGTAAACAGTTTGTGAGCAGAGGTTCAACCCCTCTTTCATCATTAGAACAGCAAAGAAGTGGAACAACTTGCCGGCATCAGTTTCCGTATAAATACAAGAAAACAGTGAATAAGCTGTTACTAGGTTAGTGTACCTTGAGTTCAGGGGGCACCGGTGCGTTCCGTAGGCGATCCCGGAGCCCTTCCTAATACTAACGGAGACCACCGTGAGGATATTAGTGGGTAGAAGATTCACTTAAACTTGTCTCACCCCTGAAGTAAGGTATTTTTTAAGAAGATTGCCCCTGCGATAAAAAAAATGGTTAGTGGACCTCACCACCTGAAACATATTACCACTTAACATTAGATGGAATCGAAGTAGTCTGTACTAAAATTATTTTCGCAATATTAAATTAATTATTATTCTGTTTTTATGCATGTAGATGTATTGTATAAAAACTTTTTATTTCCACAGATTATATTACAACTACCTTTAAAACTTCCAACGCCATATAGAGTAATCATATTTGTTGTCTTTGGAAATATTCTCATCAATTTAACGAATTAAATTACAGTTTCAAATGTACTTAGTAATGTTTAAACTAAACTTACATACGAGGACTGTAAATTGATATGGGGCTCGCCATTAAACGCGGTATGTCTTTAAGTCTATGTTTACAACCAATAAAACACCCTGTCCTATTATATTTGAGGCTTTCAACACCCTTCCGAGAATGCCTAGGCTCAGTTGAATGTCTCGGAATATTTACGTCGCCCTATATATTCGGCAGAAACAACCTCAATATGAGAATACACCTTTTGTGTTATATATCTATTTATTAAAACTTTCAGCCAGCACTTTAATTAAAGGCAAATAAAGAAACAAAAATAGCATGAACTAATTATTAGGTCTTGGTAAGTTTTTTACTAGACAACTTTTACTTACTACGTAGAAGTAAATAATTTCATTATTTATAATTCGTGATCTTTTCTCATATTGATCAAAATTCTATACAATATTTAAAATACAAAAAATTAATATGATCTTTAATTATAACCAATATATAAACTACATAAATATGTATTAATATACAAACAACTAATTATATCTCGCACTGCAACATTAACTTGTATAATAAACGGTTTAAATGTCGAATCAGATAAAGCTAAGGTTAAATGAAAATGGGAAATTAAATTGGTTAAATAAAATTACACCCTTAAGAGAGTGTATAGAATATCCGCGATCAATATATATGAAGGCTCGGGTAGTGTCGTAATCTTTTTGTAGTACGTTCATTGTCACAAAGCCTGAGTAAGTGGGCAAGAAGAAATAATACAACTGCACAATTAATAATTATACTGTATTAATTAAGTATAATCCCACACGTGTTAATTATTGTTCGTTATAGATCACGTAATGATCTCTCCAATGCGTTTCAAACAACCACCGTCTGAGGCACACGTGTCTTACGCCAGGGTTCAGAGCTACGCCAAAGTGCAGAGACACAACTACTAATTGTACTGCCGTCACTCTCAACAATATTGATGCACCTTTATATATACATTAAAAATAACAGCTTTTTATTCATCATCATCATCAGCCGATAGACGTAACAGTTCATTGAGGGGAATTGAGCCATAGCCCACGACGCAGGCCCAGTGCGGGTTAGTGGGTGATCAGAGCCTCGTCTGTTAGTCAGCAGGGTGCACCACGAGCACGTGAGGTTGGCTTGGGTCCCGTGAGTCTTTGGCAGAGTCAACAAACGAGGCTTTGGCTCCCGCTAACGTGCGATGGGCCAGTATGGTGGGAAATGGTCTAAATCTACCCCTTTTGAACCCCTCCATACGACAGCTCTTAGCGCCTAGCGGTACTAGAGACAATGCTGATTGTATGTGGAGATCTTTGGTGGAGGTCTATGTCCAGCAGAGGACGTCTATCGGCTGATAATGATGATGAAAAAAATATTGGCTGTAATAAAGCCTCACTGTAACGTTTACTACAATCAACTCCAACAGAGACCTGCTGTTCTATTAAATTACTGCATAGGAATAATACTAATATGGGATGTGTGCAGCTGAAACAGCGTTGTATAATTCGATTCTGCTCTGGCTGTAGAGCACACATCAGGTCATAATGGAATCTAAACAATGTCAAACTGTACGGCGACACGAGATCTGATTAAGGTCGGGAGACCGAGATATTTAATCAACGAACTTCGTAGTGGCAGCGATGTGGAATCAGTTCTGCGTTAATACCATTTTACACAACAGTAATAAAATACAAAGCTGGTGGTGGTCGGAGACCGTATAGTTAGGTTTTTTTTAATGTAATTAAGCGATGAAACAAGCGACACGTTCACTTGGTGTTAAGTGATACGCCCGCCCATAACAACGTGGCGCTAGTTAAGATGGTATGCACAGCACCATATTTCGTTCGTCGCCTGAGACATAAGATGATGAATCTTGTTACCCCAATTTTTTTTTATTATTTTTCAGGTACTATTTATTTATTTATTTATTTATTTACAATTTTTTCTTAATTTGTTACGTCTTATACCTTATTACACTCTTTATTTATTTACATTCTTTATCTTATACTTTATAAACTTTATTAGATTTTATTCAATTTTATTATTTTCCCAATTACCCTCTTACAATACCCCAAGAATTTTTCACGACTTTCGTCCTCACTCATCAGAGGAGCAATGACACCTACGTCTATCTTCCTTCCAACTTCCATCTCACATTTAAGCCTGTCTACCCCATACAAGAGACAGGAAGTGAGGATGTGCACCACGGTCTGGTCCACCGCTGGGTCACAGAAGCACGCGGGACTCTCCTTGAGCTTGAACCTGTGGAGGTACTCGGAAAATCCCTCGTGCTCGGTGAACATCTGGACCAAGACCGTGTCAAGCTCCAATCGACGAAGGGACCGGTATGCCGACGCGACGTCTGGGAAGAAAGCCCTCGTTGTTGAAGCCGTCGTCCCTTCCACGTATCTCCTGTTCCATTCGTCAAGCGTCTTCAGCCTAAGCTGACGCTTGACGAAGCAAACGGGGCAATCCTCGTATACTGGTCTTCTTTTATCCTTCAGGGCCGCTTCCTTGGCCAGAGGAAGAAGATAAAAAATGACGTAAGAAACCGAGAAGAAGGAGAAGGAGAAAGTATGCTACAGGGGATGATTTATAATTTCAGGCCCTCCCCAAAATCAACAAAGAAGAAGACGACGGTCCTCGCAAATCGAGAGAGGGGTGATAGATGAAAACGGGATGTAGTACGATAGAGAAGAGAAGTGTGAAAGAAGAACAGAGTAAAATGATGAATAGAGTGAAAGATAAGAGAATATAGGAATTAGAAGTAAGACAATTATGTGATGGTAAATGTTAAGTAAAATAAAGGCCCTGACCCAAAACACGCAAAGGGAATGATTAATAAAAAAAAAAAAGAATATCGTTACCTCAGTAATTACACTAGCTATAGCGCCCTTCCAACTGGAACACAGTAAAATTTGCAAACTATTGTTCGACGGCAGAAATAGGTGGTGCGGTGATACCCACCTGGACCATTTCGGAGACCTACCACCAGTAAAGATACCATTACAGCGTCCATTGCAGCCGAAAAACAGTAGTATGCAAACATTACTGTGTTCAAGTTTGAAGGGCACTATAGCTAGTAAAGTCATTAGAGTAGCGAGACTTAACGTCAACAAGCTGCAGTGTATACCATTTTAATTAGCGCCACGTTGTTATGAGCCGGCGTATCACTTACTATCGAGTGAACAATTTGTTTAAATCGTCGCTACGCAGAATAATATATTTCTTTTTATATTTCGAAGAAGCGAGAAGACGAGTGAGATGGTTACTCTAAACCATACTCCGGCCCATAACCACATGACACTAGTTAGGACGACACACAGCACCTCATTGTGCTCATATTAGGAGATAGGATGTCAAGACTCGTGATCCCTTTAATTTCACTAGTCACAACGCACTTTCAACCGGAACAGATGTTTGCATGCTACTGTTTATCGGCTGCATTAAGCGCTGCGGTGGTACCTACCGAGACTGTCCCCGGCAACAGAATCCCAGCACCAGTAAAAATAAAGAAGAAAAGGATCCTTGACATTTGTAGTCTTATCTATGTATGTTAGAATAATTATTATTCCCCTTTATCTCTTATCTATTTTCTTCTACCTAATATCATCATTAGCCGATAGACGTCTACTGCTGGACATAGGCCTCCCCAAAGATCTTCACTTTTGTAGGGGTTCATATGAGAGGATTTGGGCCATTTCCCACCAGGCTGGGCTAATGTGGGTTGATGGGAGCTAGAGCCTCGTTTGTTGATTAGCAAGGTACACCACGAGGTTGATTTGGGTACCGTGAGTTGTGCGGAACCCTCTACACCCCCTTCCCCCTGTTTCATAATAAATTAAAAACTACTTTCCCTTCAAAGTCAAAAAAAAAATTTCTTAATATTCGTTGTATTGTTTTTTATTGTTTTACATATATTTACTCTTTTGTTCGCAAATTACAATAGTTTCCATATCTATGTGAATATTATTTAAAATATAGCGAATGTGAAGCAAAACACGCTAGAAATTTAAATGCAAGCACTGCAGTGGTATCGCGTGCTGCGCCCACATTCTGTCTGTTAAGGAAAACATGCTTCGTGGTACACAAATTATGTCTGCTCCATTTCGTAAAAGAACAACGGCATGAATCTACTGAAATTTACGGCGTAGTTGATGCGAAAAGGAATTTGTTAATTCAGAAAAAGTACTGAATTTCTGTGAGTGAGAGGAAAATCATGTGTAGGATCTTTGATCCGACTCAGAGAGAGGACAACAGGCGGCGAGGCCGACGTTATATTGAAAGCGAAAGACTAGTTGGTAAACCGAATATCATAGGGGAAGCCAAAGCTTCGCTGGATGGGCCACTGGATAAGGATGGGAGATAATCGTAGAGCCAAAGAAGCGTTACTCGGAACCCCAATTGGCGTCGACCTATCGACGGGCCCAGACATCGTTGCAAGGATGCCGCACGACCTACACGAGCTCCAAGCAATGGATTGGCGAGAGGCGGTGGAAGACAAACAAAGCTCGCGCTCTCTTCTGTCGTAGACCACGACTCATTTTGGGTCGCTGCGCCAGAGAAGTAAGTACTTATTTTCTCTAATCTGAATCCTTGCTATCACCGCAGCGCAATTCTCCAGTAATCAATCACAAGCTTAACCTCAAACACCGTTTAATGCCGTCTATAATATTTATTTTGTTATGTTCAGATTTGAGGGGAGCAAATAGTAGAGGTAACAAATACTTAAGGTTGATTACCATAGCATCAAATTGTTATGAGAAGACATCTCACTGTGACACATCAAATGAATATCTAATTCTTCTGTCTTCGTCGTAAAATAATTTATTGTCATCAAAGCATCCATTACAGGTCTTCTTTATTACTTCTGCAAACACATTGTACTAAATTTATACTTGTGTATATTAACTACACTAAACGAAATTGTCCATAGCAAGTATTCAAACAACACTGTGTTGTAGCTGTTAAGTATTTTATAAAGACTAGAACAAAATGAAGTGTACCATTGTTGCAAGACTTCTTTCCTCAAAACTCCCAAGGAACTACTGTAACGCCTACATCTGCTCCAGAGCAGTTGTTTCATTGTCTAGTCTATAATGAATTAAACTTTAAAGCAATGAGAGTAGCAATAAAGCAAACGTACAAAACTACATGATTGGATCGAAAGCTTGATCACTATACTGTTAATTAAAATATAAACAGCAAATTTATAAAGTGAAAGGCAAATGTGAACTTAGAATTCATACATTGCATCGATTCGAACTGATTCCAACGAAAACCGTTGCCAACTTGTGTTAAACAATATTCCGCGGCGACGAACTTTCCAACATGATGAACATTCGGAACTTTGAATACGGAGCGCTGGTAACGGTTGCGCAAACTTGCATAACTGCTTGAATTATTCAAATTCAAGTTGAAGCTTAAATGATCGGTCGCGGCATCGAAAACCGCTCCAATTCGACCAACTCGATCGTATAGAACAAATGTTTTAGTTAAGTAACTATGTTACGGCGGAGGATCGCGCCCCCGCTGAATAACAATCTCTAATAAATTAAACACAACGTAAACATTATTTATACAAGTTTCACCAGGTGAACGACCTGTAAGTAAAAAGTAAATCTACATTGATAATAAATTTTTCGTTTCCATACCCTAAATGGAAGTTTTTTAATTAATTTCCGCCCCTTGGGAAATATGGCTCTGCGACAAATAAGGAAGTAAATTTTCTTTAACAAGATCAAGTGCTGCGCACCTAAAACTTTTAAAGTGCGTAAGATTTATTATGATTTTAGTAAACCCACTGAACGCATTACTGTGAGTGTACATTTATTATGCCAATGCCGAAAAACATCAATCATCATTATCCGTCGATAGACGTCCACTGCTGGACATAGGCCTCCCCCAAAGATCTCCACATCGATCAGTACACCGTCGCTCGTATCCAGTGAGTTCCTGTGACTCTTACTAAATCGTCGGTCCATCTTGGAAGATGCCTTCCAACACTACGCCTACCGATACGCAGCCGCCACTCAATGAACTTACTGCTCCATCGGCCTTTGGTCCTTCGAGCAATGTGCCCTGTCCACTGCCTCTTAAATCTAGCAATCTTTTAGGTTATGCTGGTGACCTAAGTCAACACTGGACAAACGAACATCAAGCGTTTCCTAAAATTTCAGAAACTTGAACCTATTTGACTCTCTGCTTGTTTTCAGATTTCCTCTAAAACAACCGGACTAACTTAGACAGAATGTTCACATATAAAAATATAGCTTAAATTCATTATGATCAGTTTTACTGGTACATGTTAGAACTTCTACATACCAGTTAAATAACTGCCACTGTGATCTAGTTTGAAGTTAGATCGGAGTTCAGCGACCTCTCCAACCGCTGCGTACGCCTCCTGCTTCAAAAAGGTTCCCTGATACTCTATAAAAAATATCAAGGTGAATACTACTAATACATTAGTCGAGTATTGCAACATTATGACTTAATAGTTAAGAGTCATTTAGTATTGTTTATTTGATTAAGTGGGTTATTCGACAGAAGAGAGAGATCAGATCATGCAAAGAAACTGGAATATTTATAGTATCTAAAACTCATCATCTTTACATTTTTCGTAGGCTTTACTGCGTTGTTCAGTTAGATAATTTGATGAAAATGTCTTTTATTTCTCCCACCAACCCGCATTGGACCAGCGTGGTGGGAAATGGTCCAAATCCCCCTTATGAAGCCATACAAACGACTGAAGGGATTTGTTGATGGTTATAGAAATTTTTTATAATTTCATGGATCCTTCATCGTTTTAATTTTAAATTATATTTGTAAACATTATCACTTCACAGTATATATGCGGTTGCCATAGTGACGGTTGCTTTAGAAAGTCATTTGCGGTAAAATTTTATATTACGGCCAACAAAGCGGGCGAGGAACAGCAAATTCTACACAAAAATAAACTTCAGATACTTCTTATTTCTATCGTCATCGTCAGCCGATAAACGTCCACGTCTGGACATAGCCCCTCCGTCCAAGATCTCCACATCGATCGGTCCCTCGACTTATTTATATGGTGTATACAAATTCTGAAAAGAGATCATCTGCAAAAGTAAAAATCAAAGCAAGCAAAAAGAAAAGTCTGCTTAATAGCGGTACTTGAAACTTTTTAAATTACTTTTCTTAGACATCATCTGCTGTGGAGACACGAGAATTGCCATGAGGGTGGAAAGTTTGGGAGTCGTGTGGACGGCTTTAAACGGTGTTTGCGAGGACGAATTTGCGAAAAGGGATTTAATATTTAATTTTACTCCTCAACGAGCCAAGATTTTGCCAACGTTCACTTACCTTGAAATATTCATCGTACAATAACTTAGTCATGGTAAGTTTTTAACTGAAAACCTCCGCAAATGGTGTAATTATTGAATAAAGGAATACAGCAGGTCTAAATGCATATATAAGTGCGGCAAAGGATATATTTTTTACAGGAGGGATATCAAATACTATCATAGTTCTACACCTTACTTGACTGGTATATAAATTTTAAAACAAATATATATACTTAGGGTTTTGTATTTTCATTACATCATCATCATCAGCCGATAAACGTCTACTGCAGGACATAAGTCTCCCACAAAAATCTCCACTTCGATTGGTCCACTGCCAATATGGCCTCCGGTACCGCGGCCGTCATATGTAGGAGTTCATAAAGGGAGATTTGGATGTACCTATCATATATTAAAACATTATTATTATATTAGATAGATAAAAAAAAACTAAATTCTAACACGGATAAACCTAGGTTTAAAGCAAACCTCGTGTTCAGTGAAAAGGTAAAGTTTTTCCGGCGTAAAGTAATTGAAAAATTTCCGCTAACGTTGCCCCAATCCGTAAACTGTGCGGTGAAGATAAAAAGTTTATTTACTGAATGAGATTCAACGAAGTTATAGGAAAAGCTGAAACGCACTTTATAAAGTTCTTATACGATCATCACGGAAATTTGATCGTCAGTAGATTTCGTGTGACAGATACCTAAATGAGCTCCTGAGCCTCTCCCAAACATCCTCACATGGAGCGGTCGTAATCTGCCCGCATTCAGCGGATTCCTTTAGTCGTTTGTGGGGGTTCATATTTGATGAATTTGGGCCATTTCCCATGCCACGCTGTGTTGACTAGCAGAGTCCATCATGAACGGGTGAGTTTGGCTTGAGTCCCGTGAGTTGTTGTGCAGGACCCCTTACACCCCTACTGTGTAAACACCTCTTACTTAGATGAAGACATTTGCTTTGTAGATGTTAATAAGATATTGAATAATTCGGACCCTCAATACTATATCTTTAAAGGCTCTGAAATGATTCGACGTGGTTACTTGGTACAGTTCTTCGAACACGCCTAGATAGCTTTCTTCCATATTATGTGAATCTACCACTATTATTGTTTTACGGTTCTCATTATATGACACAGATATTCTGGTTACTGGTGGTAGGTCTCTGTTGGCAGACACCGTCTAGGTAGGTAGCAAGCGTCTAACACTAAGCAGTACTGTGCAGACATTACTGTGATCCAATGTAAAGGGTATTGTAATTGGTGAAATTATTTGGATAACGATATTTAACTTCTTATGCCTCAATGCAACGAACACAAAGTGGTGCAGTGTTTATCATCCTCACTAACGCTTTACTTTAATGGGCAGAACGTTCATCTGATGTTAAGTGATACACCAGCCCACTTACACTTAAGATTTTATAGTCTGCACCATATTGCGCTCTTTGTCTGAAGTCATAAGATGTTGAGACTGGTTACCTCAGTAATTAAACTGATTATATTGGCCTCCAAACCGAAACACAGTAATGTTTGCACACTAGTATTAGGCGGCAGAAATGAGCGCTGCGGTGGTACTACTTAAACACCAGTAAACATACCATCAGATGTACGTCTGGATCGTCTCGACTCCTTTTCAAATTAAAAGTGTATCTCTATTAACATCCAATTCTTTTCTTTACTCATCTCATGTTCATCGTTTACCTCGTTAATTATGATCCCGAAACATTTGCTTCTTTTTATCCAGCTATCGAAGATGAAAAAATGTTGAATGGATTCACTATCGCAATGAATTCCTTTGACAATAAAAATCTCAGTTCCAGCTTCCGTGAGATTTACGTCCGCCCCGACTGACATAAATAAAGAAGTTAATGGCGCACACTCGAAACGGGCAGGAGCAGGTGCCGCTAAGATTTCTCTCGGCAACGATGCAAATGAAGAGTGGAGCTATTTGCTTTCATACCAGATGTCTAGCTGTCTTTACTGACGAGCTTCTGATTTGCCCGAACGTTGAGCTAGAATCTCTGAAAAGTTAAAATGAGCAGAAGCTATATAAGTAAAGATAACATCTAAAAAAAAGTAGAGTAATATCTGTAGTCTTTCTTCATCGATGACATGCGATACTATCCTCACAAAAAATACAGAAGGAACGGACAGGGAATTTAACTGAGGGAAGAAAGAAGAAGAAATATGTTCTTTAGTACACTACTAGACAGTCTATGGGTATAGATATCTATCATGTCTGTTCTAGTAGTATCTATCATCAATGTTATAAAAAAGGTACAAACTTTACAATAAGCGCAATCAGTAATCAGCTTTCCTTAATAGCTCTAAATACTTTAAGATCATAAAGGAGAATGCATCGAACGATTATATTCACATAAAATTTTACAATATGCACCATATATTTGCATAACTGCTGTTTGATGCTTCAGTATTCGCGGGAATTCATTGTAAAGCGACGTAGAGTGCTTTTAAATTGCTGCTTAGAGCGAGCGCCTGTCGGAATGAAAATACGCGGGGCTTCAGCGCAAAGTTTCATGATTTTTAATTTCACATCACATATGTTTACAGCAGAAATTAAAATTATTATTCTATCTACAATAAGCTAACTTGATTTTACGTAAAGTTAAGTGACGAAATGGCCGTGAAAAGTCACAGGTTCTTATCAAGGATACGCTCATATGTTGACTGCGGGAATAAGACAATATTACTATGGCGACGCCTTTACAAAGTAAAAGCGATAATTAAATTTAATATGTAAGGATTAAAAAAATCGTATTTGTAACAAAACCACGAGGCTCTAGAATCGAATATTAGTATTCTGTATAACAAAGTAAACGGTAACCCACTGCGCCATAGACGCATTTTAAACTATATTATATTTCTTTTGGTACGATTACCATTTTCTAGTCAAGGTCATGATGACGACTTGGACAAACGACGCAGCGGCTCTAATTTTTTGTATGGATGGATATGAAGTAACTGCTTTTCCAGATTTGAAAAGCAAATCATAAAGATGATGAACCCTGCTCTTACATTAAGTAATAATTCGGTTGTGTTATGATACGCGTTGTCCAAATGGACCTTTAAAACGGAACAACTGATGTTTGAGCGCCATTGTTTTATATACCAAGATGTCTTCCTGATAGGCAGATCATAATCTTCATGACATCATCAACCGATCTACGTTCAGTGCTGGACATATGCCTTTTCCAACAATCGCCACTCCAAAATCGGTTCTGCCTTTTTTTGCGCGCATCCTCCACCAAATCGTCGGTTTTTATTGAGAGGTTCTTCCAGCACTAGTCTAGTCTACTCAACGATTTTACTGCTCCATTGACCGCCAGTCCTTTGAGCAATGTCCATTTGCCACTCAAGTCTAGCATTTTTTTAGGCTATGGCAGTGACATTAGTTCTAAGCATCTCCTCAATTCTGAATTGATCGTATAGTCATAGCATTTAAAAAAAATTACTTACAAATATAATAATTATTAGTAGAACGAATAATAGATAATCGTAATAGGTTATGACGAGATAGGCATAACCATAGACATAATGCTTCTAACTAAAAATTGATAAAAAGTAAACTGTTCCGACTTCCGTCTAAAATTTGTTTCCCGTTGTTTACAGAAAGTTATATATTATTTTTGTTTTGTAAACTTTCTTTCTCAAGAAAGAAAAATTAAAAATGTGATGTTTCCTTCCTGATAAGACTGTTACTCATAAAGTTAGGTAAGTAGTTTGCCGGAGATGATTCTCTTGTTTATCTCGGACCATATCTTTAAGGAAAAGTGTTTTGTTTAATCTTTATTCCTTACCGTAATACTGATGAAGATTTGGGCAGTTTTTTTTTAACAAAAACGTTTTATTAATATATTTAAGTCTAAAGGTACTTACCTAGAAAGAGATATCCATTATAATATATTAATTAATTTCAAAATTAGGATGATCTATATTTTTTCACTTAGCTTAGAAGCTTTATAATAATCCCAATTGATAGTAAACAGTGATGTAGTTTTGACGGTTCAGCGAACTAGTCTAGAAGTTTCTTATTCACTCATCTCTTAAAGAATCCCTCATCATATCTGGATGGAAACGGTGACGCCGGCAGTTCCAATCTATCGTCGATCATTAGATAAATGTTCTGTTTATGTAAATACATCTTTACTTGGGCCTTAATTTAAAAAGTTCTCGCTAATTAGGCATTCGGCTCGAGATGTCTTACGGCAGTCAGTGGCGCCATTAAAATTAATCACCAAATACGTTGAAACTGTTTCTTATTTAAACTTTATTTGAAAACTGTCAAAGGAATTATGAGGATAATTAATACTACTCCGTCTGAAGAACTGCCTCTGTCATCTAGTTAGGTAATATTACTGTGTTACAGTTTGAGCTCCCAGCGAGGTAAAACTAACTAACTTCAAGATTTGATAGGTTTTTGGAGCGGCCGCCTCGGACCGGCCGTATGCTTCGGGCCGGCCGGGTGAATTCCTCTTCGCTTCACCATGGGAGACCAAGCCACGACTACTGAGCCCCACCGCCACGACAAGGCGGGAACTTGTTCGGGGGTTGACAAATGGGTTAACGATAGGAGTATGTTAGCAAATATCACATGGAAAGCTGCACGCTTTTTCTGGGATTGTTCCCTCCTAAACCTTTCGCCAGATTTAAAATGTTGGTAGAAATACTACCCAGTCTCCAACACAAAGAGATTTCATTTAATATCATATAAATTTGAGAATAAGTACCGTAAGTTGTAAAATAATCTTTAGTAACAAAATTTTTTATTATAATTAACTAAACACACTGCATCTTTCTTCATTAAAATGAAATTGGGAGGATAAAAACCGTTACTTTATGAACGTAGTAAGCTAACAGAAACATTATTGTATGCATTTCATCATAAATGGCTGCCTTGTGGGAAATCATTGTGTTCAAAGCAGTAAGGGTAAACTAATTTCTCTCATGGAGAACACTTTTTTTAATAACTCCTTTAAACCTCTTTTGAAAAATCGTCAAACTTTTCTTCGCAGATAATGAAACCTTTCAAAAAGTTGCATGAAACATCTCAAACTCCTAATTACCGGTGGAAAGGTTGATCCTAGATTCTTGATGTGTAATCGCTGTCTTTGATTTCCATGTGAGAATTTGAGAATCATCAAACATTATTCCGTACTGTATTTGATAAAGCCAAATACCTTGGAATTGGGAAAGACTGAGTTCAGATCTAGAATAACCAATGTATACAAAAGAAAAAAAAATGAAAGACTAGAAGTTTTGACCTGAAAGAAGATACGTCTTAGAGCAAAAGAATTTATCAAGTATTTTACACGCGGTCCATTATAAAAATATCGATCGTAACAGCAATAATCGTAGAGATTCAGATTAAATCTAAGTAGCAGACGGTCAGATCCTGTAATTCACCGGTTTTTCCGTGCTGCGGGCCACAATTAGCATAACAATTCACCGGTGGAGCAGATAAATCGTTGCAGTTAAGGCCGACACTAAACAGACCAGTGAAAAATGTCCGAAACATTCCTATGCAAATTTTATTCATTATTCGTTGAATTTTTTTTAAGGTAGTGAAAGAATTAGTAGACTTCAGTCGGTAGCTCATGAAGAACCAATTTCCCATGCTGCAGCACAATCAACCACGATTCATTTGTAAGCGACTACACTTGATTGGACAATATTTTAATGGGATATAAGAGGTGCCACAAAACAACTCATGGAACCCAAGCCAACCTCACCGGCTTGGGATGCACCCTGTTAATCAACGAATGAGGCTCTGGCTCTCACCAACCTGCCATCAGTGTGATGAAAATTGGTCCAAATCCCTCCATATGGATCATTACAGCTTTTTATGGCCGTCGGAACCAGCGGACATGCTGACTGCGTTGCCCGACGAGTGGCGTGGACAGGTGAAACTTGTGGCTAGCTACTGGATGCGGGCAGCGCAGGACCGGTCGATGTGGAGATCTATGGGAGATGCCTATGTCCAGCAGTGTACGTCTATCGGATGATGATGATTTTGATGGTAGCTGACCAACTTTGACATAAACCTCTACAACTCCTAACCCCATAGCTTGTTACCATGAAATCCAATTATTTAGCTGCTGGTCATATACGTCCCTGTCCTTGACAAAGAAGCACAGGCGCTTGTTAACATATACTTTTACTGGTGGTAGGTCTCTGTTGCCGGAGACCGTCTAGAAAGGTATCACCGCAGCGCTTATTACTGCAGCCAAACAGCAGTGTGCAAACATTACTGTGAGCCAGTTCGAAGGCCGATGCTGTTATTGAAATTACCGGAGTAATGAGACTCAACATCTTATATCTCAAAGTCACAAGCGCAATGTACCACTGTATGTAATCCTTACTACCGCCACATTGTTATGGAGGGGCGTATCTCTTACCATCAGATGAACGTCCAGCTCTTCTCATCACTTCGTGGTAGAAAAAAAAAGAGAACGGTATTAATAGATCACAATAATATTATTGTTAATAATTTATCTATTATTTCACATAAAGAGACTTTAATGTTATTTTTTTATTTAATAAAGAGGTCCTTTTATCATCCTGTTTGAAATATATTATTGTTTTATTACTACCAGGGAAGCAGGACGCGTCACCGGCAATGAGTTATGATGCGATCTACTATTCCATTATGCCGTCGGCTACATTCAGGTGTTAAAGAAATACACGATGCGTTTATATTATGGAGATATGGTCATCATATTTTTATATCACAGCAAGAAGATGAAATGTTTATATCAGCCCTCAGCATCATTTGGGATTTATTCTTTCTTATCCGTATATTAAATAAATAAATCACTATCATCGTGTTCATCATCTATTGATAGTTACAACCGATTATACAAGTAAAACTTATAATCGATTAATTAAGAATATTTTTTTTTTATTCTACCAAACGACGAGCGAGATCAATCACCTGATAGTAAGTGACACGCACGCCCATAAGCACCCACGTAGCGTTACCCCTACAAATTCACTAGCTACAACGCCCTTCAAACCGCAACACAGTAATGTTTGCATACTACTATTTTGCGGTAGAAATAGGCACTGAAGTGGTACCTACTTGGATGGCCTCCAGAAACAGAGACCTACCACCAGTAAAACAGCTACTACGTACCAGAGACCTTTGTCTCTGGTCCAATATTTGTGGAAGTGGTAGAGTATGGTTGGTGGTAGGTTTTATTTGAACCTGCCTGCGTAGCAACCTACATTATATTGTAAATCTATAGCTATAACAGCATTACTTCATTTCGGCTATCAATATATGATGTCTAGAATATTCTAGGTCAGCATGCCTCACCATGCATGGGCTCGTTGTCAATTAATACCATGGTAAAATTGAGTTCAAGCATCTACTTGCAAAATTACAAGGAAACAAACATATAAATTATTATAACTATTATCGAGGGTAATTCCAGTCGTGGTTGTAATCGCATTAATATCTATAGAATCGATAAACGATTACCTCGGCGAAATGTGCTCGATTCTATACTGCATTAGAGAGAAAGAGAGAGAGAGAGATAGATATCACGTCCACGTGTACCGCAATTCATGTTTCCTACACTAACACGTCACATATCACACGTGCAAAGGAAATCCGCTTAAAATAAATGAATGGTGATACTTGATTCGATCCACATACAATCAAATATTAGTCCAGTCATTCGGTTATTTATTATTTAATTAATTCGTCATCGACTCATTGATACGTCATTCATTCATCAGTACGACCTAATGAATGAACCAATGTACAGGAGATTGAATTTTATTTAAATAAACAAATGGAGATAAAGGGATAAATGAATAAACATGAACATAATTTATCTGCATAAGAGATATTCAGAGATTTATTGACTCATCACGAAATCTCCGAAATTATTAAGCGTAAACATTCAATTATTTTGTAGAGATATTCTTCTGCCATTTAGAAGTTAGCTGAGAATGGGTTTTACAAAATTCTTTCTAGAAATAGAGTTATGGGGGTTTTAATAACGAGAAAGAGAGGGCTACAATATTTCTGACAAATTTCAAGTCTCAATTTCAAATCCAATTAATACACCCAGCAAAGAGGACGGGGAACAGCTAGTTTACTATATCTCTTTCTCTTTCTCCGTAGGGTCGTTCCCTCATGTGTGAGAATAGTATTCAATGCTAGAGTTGCTGCCTGGAGTGGACGATCTGCTTCCACCGACTCCTGTCCAACGCATCTTTTACGACTGCGACGGTGAGATTGCGCTGGGCGCATCCGGATCGCCAGAGATACTACTTACTGTTCTTAGACCTTTCATACTGACTCTCTTGGGAAGAATAGAAGCAATGGTTTCCCGTTGCCTTCTACCCCAGACATTTCTATAGTTACTTACACTCCAACGTCACTGATGCCTATTCGGTTGTTTGACCGGTGATATACCGCTATTACTCGGTCGCCAGAACCTCGTGCATTGTCTTGCAGGGAGCACCGCAACACCTAGAGAACGTCGCCGTCGGTTATTCATGATGAACCACCGACGCGTACACGTGAGGTTGGATGATGGGACGGGTAAAGGTATTATTTCCAGTCTCCTCTCTCTTACTGTACACTTGTGTAAAAAGAATTAATGTATCGCATTGAAATTTTAAAGATACCAAATATTACAAACATGTACAAACTTAAATATCAAACCTACATCTTCTGTATAATAATTATGATATAAATTGTTTAGTATCCGCAAGGACTTATCACCACTATATTAAACTACCTTCTTATCAGTTTCCTCTCGGAGTGGCGATCGCTTTAAGCAATAAGTGTGCCCTCCGTCAATTTATTCCAATAGTGTTGATATGAAATCTTTTTATTTCTAACGTAAAACAAATTTTATGCGATTCCGTTAAGCAACCTTTACAGAGACCTATCATACGTTTATGTAGCAAGAATTTAAGAAATGGATTTACATGAAGGCACACTAGAATAAAACATTTCGAGGAATAAGTAGAAACAAAAGGAGGATAGAAATGTTTCTTTAGTACGTAGCTGGCGGCAGACGCTCCAGTGCTGCATAATTAGGCACTTCATTCCTTTGTGTTTATATGCAAATAATAGCAACGTTTTTAATAAAGAGTTAACGTTTACAGTTAAAACTACATACACGTCTTTTAAAACTTTATACATATATAGCATTAACATCATCATCAGCCGACAAACGTCCACTGCTGGATATAAGCCTCCTCCAAAGATCTCCACGTTTGGAGGTGTTCATATGAAGGGATTAGGGCCATTTCCCACCACACTACCCCAATGCGGGTTGGTGGGAGCCTGAGCCTTGTATGTTGATTAGCAGGGTGCACCACGATATATATATATATATTTTATATATATATATATATATATATATATTATATATATATATATATATATTTTATATATATATATATATATATTTATATATATATATATATATATATATATATATAATTATTATTTAAACTGTTCACATAATAAATCCAAATCCCATATTATGATAAAAACGAACATTTTATTACATTTTTCAATTTTTTATCTGTTATTTATAACTTTAACAAAGAAAAACTTTATAATCCGGATATAAAGATTTATTAAGAAATAGGATATGTAAGTAATAAATCAAAATTATGATATGTGAATAATATATTTTTTTATCTGTGTTACACTCAGCCTACACGCATCCAAAGACGGTTTGGTTTATCAAGGTAGCGTCAGACAAACCCATTCACCCTTTTTTATTTTTGTTACCGATATATAAATCTTCGAAAGATTCTCCACTGCTTTTATAGAGAATTGTTATGTATGATCACTGCCTACTGATAATCCTTTCGGTGGTCACACACCTTTGCGACAAGGCACAAGACGTACAAGACCTTCACTTGATGGTAAGTGATACGCTAGCCGTAACAAAGTGGCGCTAGTTAGGATGATATATATGGCACCACATAGTGCTCGTAGCCTTTAGAGATGAGATGTTGTCTCGTTACCCTAGTAATTTGACTAGCAACAGCGCCATTTAAAAATAAGCGATGCAGTAATCACTACCCAGACGACACCACCAGTATATTGAGAGCCCATTATAGATAAAAAAACACAAGATACAACAAAAACAATTTTTTTTTTCTTGCAGTCAATATATTATTTATCCGAATTCCTCACTTCACCGCCATCGTATTACCACGGGAATCGGATTGAAAATTTTAAAACAAATCGCAATCGAAAGTAACAATGGCACGCGTAATAGCTTTTCGGTTCCGAAAATCGGCTCATCGATGATGCGATTGGGATTGCGATTCTCTTAATTGATGTATCGACAGTTTGTTATCGATATCATCATGCTCTGACATGGAGCAGCGCTGGCCGAATAATCAATTTGACGTCATTTAAATAACCCGGTTTCAAAATGTGATTACAATATGAATGAAGAGTATTTTTTTCTCCTTCTATTCTTTCATGTGGCCCCGTGGTATGGTGCCTGCTTGTTAACTAGGAGGTTCTTGATTTGATTCCGTCGAGAAGTTTAGACGGTGGTAGAGTGTTTTTAAACACACCTGTTTGCCAGATAGAGTTGGCTACGGTACTGGTCCAGATGTCTACGGGGCACGAGAGATTCTCCGAGTACCTTCATAGGTTTAAGCTCAAGGAGGGCCCGTCGTGCATCTGTGACCAAGGAGTAGACCAAACCGTGGTGCATGTCCTGACTTCCTGTCCCGTATTTAGCCGAATTAGGTACGACAGTGAAATAGAAATCGCCACATATTCATAGAATACTGTAGGAAAGTTATAGGGAAAGTGATAGATAAGAACAAAACACAGAGTTAATGTCAAACCAAGACTATATTAGAAATAGTGGTAAGGAGATAGAAAAGAGAAGTAAATATAATTAGAAAGTATTAAAAAACAAAATATAATCTAATCATTTTATACTCACTCGGTACCCACATAGGGTATGGGTATGGGCCTAAGGTTTCCACCCCAAACGGTTGGTAAATCTCTACTAAACTTCTCATACTTGCGTTGCATGAGGTTCTCTACATCGGTAAGCAACTGCAAACAAGAAGCAGACGGTCCTCGCAAACTGAGAGAGGAGTGACAGACGGAAATGGAATGTAAAACGACAGAAGAAAAGTTTGAAAGAAGAGCAGAGTATAAAAGTCGAACAGAATGAAAAATGAAAATTTGGAAACTAGAGATAAGAAATGTATTAATGTAAATAAAGGCCCCGACCCGAAACACGCAGAGGGAACAACAAAAACAACGAAAAAAAAAGCAACTACGACAGCAATAACAGTATTAGTATAAATTGTAGTTTTATTTATTTATTAATACATTAATTAATAAATTCATTCCATTCATTCATACGTTTTTTCGTTCTTATATTTTGACATTCGTTTCTTTGTTCATTCAATCATACGTTCATTCCTTCGTTTATTCGTTCATTTATTCATTCACTTACTTATTTGTTTATTTATTTAATCATTCGTTCTTTTGTTTGTTGTTTCTTTCGTTCGTTCGTTTGTTTATTCAACCATCTTAAGGTAACTGTGCAGTAATATTTATGACATTTAAAAATCTATCATGAGATAAATCTCTGTATAAATATATCACTTGTCCGAATCACGTTTACGCACACAATCACTCCTTTTAATTCATTTCACATTCCTTATTCAACTGTATAATAACCCTTTATCGTTCATAATTTACGACCCCCTAATAATTTACGCAGATTATACATTATTTATCAGACAGCTGAGTGTTCGTAAAGAGTAAAGACCTCGAATTATAAAAAACATTTTAACTTTTTTGTTTCGATACTTAGAAATTCTTTTACGATCTTTTTTTATAATTTTTTTTTAATACTTTGAAACGACGAGACGAGCGGGACTTTCACCTAATAGCAAGTGACATGCGAAAAGAAAATTTTAACATTGACTTTCATATTATTGTCTAAAAGTTGTTGTCATTAATAATTTCGTTGATTTAAAGTATTTTTTATAGAATTATTATAACAAGTTTTAATTGTAATTACATGAAGTTTTCATAATATTTAACGCCATCTTTAACTTTTTTAATTTTAATTACATAAGTATCAAACACTGTGCTTACTTTCTTTTATATTAAGTTACAAATAATTTAGACAAAGACAGGAAAAATCTATCAAGTTAAATCTATTTATTTTCAATTTCATTTATTGATTATTTAAGAATTTAGAACAATTTTATTTTTGTATGGAAATTAAAATTGGATTTTTTTTTTATATGTCTAACAGAATTCTATTTGGCGAGAACCAGCAATGTAAAGGCAGCTGTTAAAATAAGTGAGAAATTGAGTTTAGCAAAGTGAAATCGAACGACATCCCTACGGCTACGAATAACGGAGGACTCGCAGAAATCGGCAAGTAATCCTGTTCAAATAAAACTATTTTACATTTTAAAAGATATTGGAAATATAACTGAAGCGGTTACAGGATATTCATCTTCTATTTATTTTTACCTTTCTTAGCCTAGGTTGCCTGGGAGAAATCACATTTAGCATATAAACTTTACTCAATTGATTTATTAAGATCTATAAAGAATAAATCAATCAATCACATTGCGCTCGTCTCCTCACCCCAGTAATTTCATTAGCTACAACACCCTCCAAACTGGAACACAATAGTGTTAGCACACTACTGTCTAACGACACAGACGTGGTCTCCGGCCTCAAATGGTACTCAGGATTTTCTCTCGCAAGAAGTTATGATCATAATCCAACAAACTGGTAACTGCGAGTTGATAAATCTCACAAGTCCTTGAAAGGTGTTGTTCCTGCTATTTATCAAACTATCAAACCCACACACTTCTTTGTCTTATAATACGAAATTCCTTTGAACCTTGAACGTAATCACTATAAAGTTACTGATTATCAAAAGAGTTAAGTATGTAAGTACAAAAGAGTATAAATATCCAAATTAGGAATAATTGAAGTCATGATACAATCACTTTGTCTATTTATCTTTCTATCTTCCTATTTACAACAACTACAAATTTATATACTATACCAAAGATAGGTCTTGTTCATAGCCAAGAATATTTAGGCATTACTATAGAATTTATTTCTAGGCACTGGTAGTAGATCTCTGTTGCCGAAGACCGTCTAGATAGGTACTACCGCAGCTCTTATTTCTGCTAAATAGAAGTGGCGCTGTAGCTGGTTAAATTCTGGGGTAACGAGACTTTACACCTTATGACTCAAGGCGACGAGCATACTGTGTTCAATGTATACCATCTTAATTAGCGTCGCTTTGACAGGCATCTCGTTTACCATCAGGTAAACGTCCCGCTCGTATCGTCGCTTCGTTGAATTAAAAAAACGACAAATAGTAATAGTGATATTACTGTAGTATCGAGAATTAAAATCTTGTGTGAAAGTCGTCCTATTCACTTCGCTATTTATTCGAATAAAAAAAAGTATTACTTCCTCTGAATTCTCTATGGATACTCGTGTTGCGACAGACCGTTGAATATTGCGGGCGTATCGGGAACATAGTTACGCGGCGACGGAATCCGAGTCGCCCGTGGCATGCCGCAATTCCATATTCACCCAACTCTGTGGTCATCCGCGGAATGCCGCACACAACTACACCAACACATATATAAGGACTATGCTAAGGAAATGTAGAGCCAATTACCTTATAGTATAAACGACTTTCATCCAGCATTCGTCTTAAAAGAGTATGAACATTTTATATTTGTCCAGATGTTTGTTTTAATCCAATGGCTCTCAGCGATTTCTTTTATGTCCTCTGTCCATTTAATGGTAGGTCTGCCAATGCTCCGCTTTCCGGTGCGGGAGTGCCATTCCAGCACTTTAAGACCCCAATGTCCAAAAATATAACAAAATCATATTTCATATTATTCCCAAAAAATGTGTATTTTATAAGGGAGGATCCCTTCCGCTGCTTCCCGCTGGATTGGTTGAATTAGTTGAAATCATATTAAACTGTAAATAATTACATGATTTCAATTATTTTGAAACGAATTGGATAAAACTTAAACATATATATATTATAATAATGTGTATAGTGTACATAGTGCGAGGCCAAGTGCTAATATTGCTAACATGTCCTTTAATTGTCCTCATGATGAAGTGGCTAACCGGTTGTACTACGGAAGTTGGTATTAGAATTTTGAACCCTACCATCAGATCTGCTACCAGAGCAGCGTCACTGTGTTCAGACTGTATGTATTTTTAATTTTTGATGGAATGAGATGAATGTAGTTATGGATAGAAACGAAAAGAGAGAGAGAGCGATCGATCAACAATTTTTAACTATATCAACAAGATCTTTATTGTTGAAGTAGAGAAGAACGAAACCTCTCAAACTGGTTCCCGCCTTGTCGTGGCTGTGAGGCCCAGTAGCCGTGGCTTGGTAACCTACGGTGAAGCTAAGAGGAACCTGCCCGGCCGGCCCGAGGCGTAGAGCCGGTTCGAGGTGGCCGCTCCAAGTGAGCTTCGCGAGCTCACCTCAGATCTGTGCCGCTGGGCTGCGCGCCCTTACAAAGGTGGAAAGTCGGAATTCTCTCTCCCGAGGTGGGTTTGCATGGTGCAGCCGGCACTGGCGGGGTCGCGGTAATGTTCGAAAGTGTTCCCGTGGTCCTGCCGTAAAGCAACGACGCTGGAACATCGTGGGGATTTTAGTCGGTGCAAATCCGATAGAAAGCTGTCTATGCCCCGCGAGGGTAGATATGCGCAAGCATTTCCCCCACACAAAACAAAAAAAAAAGGAAGAAGGAAAACCAGAAATGAATAAAATAATTCACTATAGATTTCAAAGGGTTTTCCGTCTCATTCTCTCTTCATATATTCAGAGTGAGAGAGAGATACAGCGCGGATACTAGTTATTTAACATATCACAAGTAACTGATTCAATTTATTTCCTTACATTTGAAATAGGTTTGTACCCTTTTCAAATACACAACGCAGTAGGAATAAAGTTAAAGTTAAGTAAGTTAAGACGTAGAAATTAACGTATTAAAAGCGGCACCTCGTTATATCCGCGTCGTAAATTAAACATTATCAAAATCCTTATATTTTAATGCACAGCCATAAATTACGTATGATAATCCAAGATTAGTTATAACCGTTCGGATATCAGCTGCCCTTGGTGGATCCCAAACAGTTGGATTAATAAACGATAAGGGTTCGTTGTTCGAAAACAACTACAAAGATGTAATTAGAGATTCAATAGCTGGTGGTAGGCGCCTGTTGAAGCGACGAGACGAGCGGGACTTTCACCTCAAAGTGAGTGATACGCCGTAACAATATGACGCTGTTTAGGATCTTACCACATAGCGCTCGTCTCTATGCGACATACGTTGTTGAGTCTCGTCACACCAACAATTTCAATTGCCACAGCGCCCTTGAAACCGGAACACAGTGAGTTTCTTATTTTTTACTCAATCGATACGATCGTGTTTTTATATTAAGTAGCTTTAATACTAAATTCCGTACGAAACTGCTTATATACGTCGTTTGAAAAATCTTACATCCAGTTTTACTGATGGTAGGTCCCTGTTGTCGGAGACTTTCTAGACCACCGCAGCTCCCAATTCTGTCGCCAAACAGTACTGTGTTCCGGTTTGGAAGGCGCTGCAGCTAGTGTAATTACTGAGGTAATGAGACTCAACAATATGATGCAATGCATATCATCTTAACTAGCGCAATACTGTTATAAGTGAAAGTATGTATCACTTACTATCAAGTGAACGACCCGCTCGTCTCGTCCCTTAATTAAGTAAATAAAAAAATTGCGAATATGAAATTAATATTTTTTTGCCAAGTTTTATTAATATAAGCTTTGGAAATTTACAATGCTGTGATGCTGAACCCGGTAGACTTATTTCTGCTGATGAAAAGCTGGCGGCTGCTTAAGTTAAAAATCTTCTTCTTAAGAAAGTACAAATAGAGACTTGAACGATCTCATATATATAATTATCCATTTTTAATACTTGGATTAATTGAGCTCTTCAGGTAGAGTGATAACTGGTATACCAGGTGCGGGGAATACGGGAGTTCCGATGACGCCCGGTGCAACTTCCACAACGTGTACTGGATCAGAGGGTTGTTCCACGACGATGACCGGTTCGGGTCTAACTTCTGCCTCAACGGGCGCTGGGGCTGCGACCTCGGGGCCGCCGATGACTTGACCCTGTCCGTTTACGTTGATGATAATCTGGACTACTGGTTGTTGTGGCGCTTGCGGTGTAGCAACTGGGGCGGGAATAGCGACGGAATCGTCAACGATGGCTGGTCCGATTTGAATAGGTCCAGGGTTGATGATGGCAGGCCCGATGACGATGGATTCGCGGTCAGGTATAACCGGAGTTGGACCGGATACATCCGGTTGCAAGAAACGCTGCGTAGGGCCGGCTACAGCCACGCCAACGAGCATTGAAAGCACGAGAAATCTCATTTTGACTCTGAAATTTAATTTCATTTATTATCGAAAATTAACAATAATTACTAAATTCGTCAAATGTATGAGGTTCAGGAAGTTGACGCGATAGTTAACAATAGGTTGCCTAGTAACGCTAGTTAGGATGGCATAACTTCACATCGTGGACATGCTTGTCCTTTTGAAGCCTTTAAACTGTAGCACAGTAACATTTTCACGCTACTGCTTGTCGGTAAAAATTAACAATGTGGAAGGGGAAATATGTGAACTATGTTTCGCTTGGGGCTCAAACAATAAGACAACTTGAAGTAACAAATTAAAAAAAAAATACGAATCTGAATATTAAAATGTATGTGGAAAATAGTCTACCGATAAAATAAGAGCTCTTGAATTGTATCTAGATCTTTCTAATAAACTTGACGTAAGAGTTAGGAAACCATATCATGTTGCCACTGATGTGATTGCCTTGTCATATGAGTGAATGAAGATCATAATCCACCTCTCCGGTCAAGTGCGAGTGTCCATATTCTCGAAAGTTTTTATTCATGAACATGACGGTTTCCTCATAAGCTTTGAATCGCACAATGCGAATATTCATCACATCATTAACTCGACAAAACAATATATTTTAATTATATTTAAACACAAAGATTTTACATACAGACACTTAAAAATATTTTTGATACGTTACAATAACAATTATAAATAAATATGTAGTACAACTCACCTTAAAATATTTTTGATACTTTAAACCCCACTCACGGCTCTTTATATACAAAACACAATCTCTTTAAAACTTTCACTAATACCATCTGATAATCATTTTATTGCCTGTAATTATATGATAAGACTCCGCCAGGATTACTAAATTATTGATTAGGAGTATATTACTGCATATTTAGAATTGTAGTAATATTCTACGGGATTTATATACTACACGTTGTGATATACATCTCCTCAACTACAGCGCGATCTTGAATACAGTAAGGTTTCGTATCCGTCTGCCTGGTTAAGTTTATAGTTTACATGATATTAAGAATAGCGATACGATTATACTTATCATCATTATCAGTTCATAGACTTCCACTGATGAACATACTTCTCACCCAAAGATCTCCACGTTCGTAAGTGGAAATCAGGGCCATTTCCCACCACGCTAGCCCAGTACGGGTTGATGAGAGCCAAAGACTCGTTTGTTGTTTAGCTGTGTGCACCACGAGCTGATGAGATTGGCTAGGGTAACGTGAGTACCTACACCCCTCTTCACTTAAATATATCAAATGTGAAACATTTTCAATCTATTTATATGTTTAAACGGACATCCAGCTATTGCTGCTTAACTTAGGAAGTAAAATATATTTAGATGACAGTAATCCTGAAGAATACTAACACCAGTAAGAGTAAAAAGATTACAAAAATAACAATATGATAGAACTAATGAGAATGGTAATAGAATATATATTTTAGTATAATATACAATAGAATTCGAAGAACATGCAACTACTTTTTTCTTAACATAGGTAAAACATTTAAGCGTACTCCAAAAAATATCCAGATATCATTGGAAGGATGCTGTAGAGCACAGCCTACGCGAGCTCCGGGCAGACGACTGGCAAGAGGCAGTTTCAAACAAACGACGCTGGCGCTCTCTTGTATCGGAGACCAAGACTCACTTCCGGTCGCTGCGCCAGAGTAAGTTGGTACTCCAATAACTTTCAAGGTTCATAGTACAATCCTTACCATTAAATGATAGTACAGTACCTATATATTTAATTTCAATTGTTGAAACATATTTCTTCCTCTTAGCATTTGTTCCGTCTTATGACAGAGTCTGCTTTCTTACTTCTTTCACTCCACTTCGCTCTATTTGGAACATCGCTTTCTTTCCCTTTATATACACAATATATATATATATATATATATAGCAGCTATTAGGACGGCGTATCGTTATAGGACGCGGGTCACCGCTGTGAGCATGGACCACCGGAGACGTTCAGCGGTGAAGAAGGGTGAGAATTAGTAGCTCTCAACCCCATCACTATTCAGCTGTGTAATGCTGTACTGACTACGGAATATATACATGGGGTGTAAGGAGTTCCGCACAACAACTCACGGGACCCAAGCCAACCTCACCTGTTCGTGATGCACCATGCTAATCAACAAACTAGGGTCTGGTTTCCACGGACACGCACTGGGCCAGCGTGGTGGGAAATGGCCCAAATCCCCCTATATAAACTCCTACAAACGATGGTGCCCGGCGATACGGGCAGCACAAGATCGATCGATGTGGGGATCTTTGGGGAGGCCTATGTCCAGCAGTGGACGACTATCGACTGATGATATATATATATATATATACTTATGCTGTGGTAAGTAATGAAAAATTTGATTTTCAGCTGCAAGAATGCCATTTGTTATCTTTTTCTGTGTAATGGAAGCTTTTTAAAGGTGTTTAAAGCAGACGAACTAAAATGAGAACATTTTTCTAAAAAAAAAACGTAACGTGAACCGGATATTATAGTCGCAGCGCTCCGGTCCGCGTCCGGTCATATTAAAACCGGCTTTCATTTCCGTCGCGCGCGTCGCTAACGACTCCACGATGATTGCAAAACGCGTTGTCCAGTCCCACCGCTGGCCGACCGTCGCTACACTTTAACACCTTCGAAATAATTAATAATTTAGGAAAATAATGATAGCGTGATTCAAACAGATAGTGAAGCTTTAATTGTCGTACTGTAAAACTGCCGCTATAACAGCATCGCATTTGCTGGTGGTCTCTGTTGCCGGAGACTGTCTAGTACCACCGCAGCCCACTCAATAGGTTCCCGCCTTGTCGTGGAGGTGGAGCTCAGTGGCCGTGGCTTAGTCATCCATGATGAAGCTAAGAGGAACCTACCTGGCCGACCTGAGGCGTAGGGCCGACCCGAGATGGCAGCTCCAGGTGAGGTCCGTGAGCAGGTTTATACTGCCCTTCGCAGCTGTGGTGGAATCGCGGGGGAACAGGAATGTCGGTATTGCGTTATGCCGCTCTCTCTGTCTTCCGCGAGCATATAAGGATTGGCGGTGAAACCCAAGACCAGATTCGCCGCAGGGAGTCGGGAGAGTTTTCTCTCTTGGCTGCCATGGCATTCCTCCGAATCCGTCACCCAGAGGCCGAGAAGAGGCCTGCTGTATGTTCCAGATTATAACTATTTAAAAACTTATGTGTCACTTAACACCGCGTGAAAATGCGAGTGTTAGAATCCACTGAAGATAAAAGTTAATTTGCTTTTAACATCGTTACGGCACTATACATTACTTATCTGTATCACATGACACTATCATATCAGTGTGGTGATGAAGAATAAATGATGAGATGGTCTCTCTCTTTCTACTAGACTCCAACGTAGTATCAAAGAATATTTTCTTTTCCGTAGGTAGAGATCATCTAGATAGGTCTAGGGGCCTCAGCACCTATTTATCACGTTCCGGATTGAAAGGCGCTGCAGTTAGTGTAATTACTGGGGCAATGATACTCAACATATCTCAGGCGACGAGCGCAATGTGATGCAGTGTATATCATCCTGACTAGCATCACATTGTTATAGGCGCGCGTATCACTTACCATCAGATGAACGTTCTGCTCGTCTCTTCGCTTAATCAAATAATAGCAATACTACTACTACTCTTTCTTCTCATCACAATTAACGACAGAAATAGATGCTGCAGTGTTATCTTCTTGAGCCATCTGCACCATCAGGGATGCCACCATTTTATTTCCAAAGACAGCCAAAGCAATGTCTCCGAAAGCCTCTTTCATTTATTAGTAAAATCGGGCGCCCGTTTTAACGTCAACCTGAAACGAGCCGTTAAAATTTATTACCGTCACCGTGGAAAATATGTCGCAAACTTAAACCAAGTTTAATTACCGGTAACGTAAATATACTAGAATAATGTTAATCAAGTAATACGACGTTAAATTTAAACTAATTTAAGTATTAAATTGACATAATGATTTTATCTAAGATCAGTATACAAACGAAGAGGCTCGACTCGACCTACTAAAGTAACTTGAACTTAAATAAATCATAAGAACAAACTGTTTGCTTGACGGCTTTATGTTTTTATATTAATATTCCCACTAATGGGATTCTGGGTATTTTTTTACTAGGCGGGAGTTGGGGCCATTTGCACCTCGTTGTCCAAATGCATGGACATCACATATCCATAGAAGCTATAGTTCATATGTGTCGGTTTCCTCAAAATGTAAGCTCAAGCTCAGTGAGAATAAAACCTAAGCTTCTTTACATCTCAGTGCGTAGGATCACTGAGCCATCACGGGTTCTAAATAGAAGTGGATAAAGAAACATCATACAATAATGATTTATTACGCCAATAATTGGGAATACAGTGTTTATATTATGGCAACACTGCTCCTTCAGTTATATTCCATTCGAAATAGCGTGGTGTATAAAATCCCGAAGACATTTTTATTTATCAGATACACTAGGTTTTACAATATATGATTTTTTTTTTAATTTCCTTTCGCTTCGGCCAATATCTGCTATAAAACCTTTTTAGATTGTTTAAAACACACATTTAAATTGAGGGTAAACCCCAAGACCGAACGCGACAACTCCCTTTGCCCCATTTTGGTGCCACTAGACGTTAATGAATGAATGATATTCTCACATTATGTCATTCTCCTATTATTTATAATAAGTGAATAAAAGTAACAATGTTTTTAAATGTCTGCAGTTAAAATTCTGCGCAGTTCCGAGTTGATACGTAAGGACTAGTACAAAGAGAACGGAAGGGGATAAAATGCGCTCAGAAATTCAGTACATTTTGTAGTGGGTGCAAACTTAAATCCAATTCTGGTCTAAATCCCGAACAACAAACGTTTTAAAGATACACTGGAAGAGTTCCTTATGATGTAGTTTTGAAATTTTGAACATGGCAACATTGTGATCTAGACTACACGGTTTTCGTTTTACGTAAACTTGAATTTTACAAGAACAAGTCTTCGCACACAAGTAGTAGTAAAACGATTTTCTTATTAACAGATCACTCTTTTGTACAACCAACATTGTTTATCAGCAGCATCCGGTTTACACTTCATCTCGGTTAATTACACAAATAATATATTCGATAGCTTATGTACCATTTAACTCCCAGTCTCCTAAAATTTAATCTCCCAATCTATCAACTATCGTTATGTATAAATGCTAATATTAAAAAAAAATACAAAATATATTCTTTTATTTCGGTAAAAATATATACTGTAGTATATATTATTCTGACTTTACAATACGTATTCCGCAACTATAAGTCGCATCAGGAAGCTCGCTCTGCAGCACCGAAACCGGATCCATTGAAATACCTACACAACGTCCGACTTCGAGTTGCTCGGGTTTTTCTCAGAACTAAATATATTTTACACAGATTAAAAATATTAATTTTATTACTGTAATTTTTTTTTATTCTACGAAGCAGCGAGACGAGCGGGACGTGGGGACATGGCGTTAGTTAGGTTGATATACACAGCATCACATTGTGATCGTCGCCCTGAGATACAAAAGTATCTCGTTACCTCAGTAATTTCACTAGCTACAACGTCCTTCAAATCGGAACACAGTAAATGCACATTTTTTAGTTTATCGGCTGCAATAGGCGCTGCGGTGGTATCTACCGAGACGGTAACAGAGACCTACCACCTCATTCACACGTTACGATCAGGCGTATCATTTACCATCAGGTGAAGGTCTCGCTTATTTGTATGAAACTTGTTTTATTTTGGTCCGACATTTTTGATTGATAAGGTTTATGGGAATATACCATTAAAACGTTGTTACTCGTACAAAGGAGGAATTATCCAAAAAAAAAGTTTTTTGGGAGGATATGGATGTAGGTTATATTTTATTTTATGAGTTTTTTCAAACATGTCACAACTATGATGGTGCATGTATCAAAACAATGATTATTATAGCGCAGCATCACGATCGGGGCTCAACTTTGACCATTGTGGTGGAACTGTACGCCGAAGCGGCCCTTTGAAGTTTTAAAGCTTTTGTCAGGCCGTCGAAGCGCTTCCTTTATGCGTAGATTAAGCGCTTTGTTGATATATAACCTTTGAATAGAACTCTGATTACAATATTTTGTCAGGATTACTTAACGACGACGACAGCTACTTTTATTTGTTCAATTAAGCGACGAGAGGAGAGGGATACTCACCTGATGATAAGTGATACGCATATAACCACGTGGCGCTCTTTGAGATCATATATATCGCACCGCATTGCGTTCATCGCTTGAGACATAGGATATATAGTTTCGTTACCACAGTAATCGCACTACAGAGCCCTTCTGACCGGAACACAGTAATATTTGCATACTACTATTTAATTAAAAGGATATAATTAATAGGCGCTACGGCTGTACCTACCTAGACGGTCTCCGGCAACAGAGACCTGCCATCAGTTAAAGATATACATTTTTCAGATCAATTCTATATAAAAAAAATGATGACAGAATATCTACGAGCCATGTGCCCCGATGGACGTTGGGGTCATAAAGTACTGGGATGACGACCCCACACCGGAAAGCGCAGCTTTGGCAAACTCCTCACTGGGTGGACAGAGGACATAAAAAGAATCGCTGGGAATCACTGGATTCAAACAGCACAAGACTGGGCTCTGTGGATCACATTAAAGAAACTTGTCAAGCAGTGGACGTCTATCGGTTGAAATGATGATAATGATGACAGAATGACGACAGGTTCCTCTGTTATTATAACTTTAATATGATCATTTTAAAGTTTCAACAGCGAACAACTAAATGCAACGTGTGGATTAGAGAGATGGGGAAATCCAATTAAGAAATACTGCAGAGGTCCGGAGAGAGAGGCAGTCCATTCATGTCGCTGGCCCCTGGGAGAGTACTCGTTGTTTAATTACAGCGAGGGTCCTGTCTTTTCGTTTGAACGAGTGCACGTTGTCGACAGTTCACCGTTCAAGTTTCGCAGCGACTGACCGCTTGCCTTATAAAATTACCAAGTACTACTCCACATAACTTTGGATGGTTGTACAGTTTTCTAGAATTAAATAACTTGCAACCTTCATATTGTAGATCTGCCGTTAGTGGTGGTAGGTCTGTGGTGCCGGAGACCGTCTAGATTGG
The DNA here is from genome assembly GCA_029030555.1 of Ornithoptera alexandrae. Lineage (NCBI taxonomy): Eukaryota > Metazoa > Arthropoda > Insecta > Lepidoptera > Papilionidae > Ornithoptera > Ornithoptera alexandrae. The sequence continues at coordinate 12,136,980 of JARDVY010000288.1, read as the reverse complement.
TACCACCGCAACTCTCATTTCTGCCCCGAAACAGTAGTGTGCAAACATTACTGTGATCCGGATTGAAATGAGTTGTAAGTAATAAAATTATTAGGATGACACCTAATTTGTTATGTCTTGTGACATAAGATGTTCAGTCGCCGCCTTGATGCGATCAGTGCAATGTGATGCTGTGTGCCTATATGTGTATCAGATGAAAGTCATACTCGTTTCGTCATTTCATTGAATAAAAAAAAAATCCCGGCGAGCGCACCCCACTATATTCGGATTTATTATCCCTTAACCTCATGTTAAATTGAGTTTATCTGTCCAGATTTATCTCAAAAACCTGAACCTAATTTGAACAAGCATACCTTTTTGTTTAAAAGGAGTCCAATAGAAGCTCATAATATTGACAATTATATTACATATGATGTCTTCTATCTATAACATTGTTATTATTATGTAATATTATTATGTATACAATAAAGCATGTCCTGTTCTCTCCTGTTCCGCGCTGACCTGCCCTGTAACCGGACGCACGTGAGCAATACTAATAGAAGTAATACTTTACCTGAACACAAACTTGCGTACTGAACGTGGAACAGAATTTAGTAATTTAGTTGCTATCTATTCGGCACTAACCTATTCGAAATCAATTCAAATACCGAAAATCCACTTGGCCGGATTTAGAATGAGATTTCGGGCACGGGATTGTTGAAATAGTGCTGCGGATGTCTAGTTACCGGCGGTCCAGAAATATATTGTTAGCTCGCAAGTTTCAATTTGAACTCGCTGCGGATTGTATTTCGTCGTTTGGATTGTTTGATTCCAGATAACTGCTTCGATAGCTCCAACGTATTATTCATCCATAACGGGTTCTACATTTAACGTTACAACTGGAAACGCTTTGTAAAATGATATTCGTTGGTGGTAAGATTATTTTCGAACTTATCCGGCGAGTTGCCAACGCTCATATTGTAAATCCACATTGGATTAACAATAAGCACCGTCGTAATGTTTACAGGGGCAGTTTATTTTGAAGGTGGTAGCAAGTTATGCTAGTTCAAGAAAACCCTACTACTACCAAAATAAAGCAAGTGTACCATATTCGATCTAAATTCATCCATGCTACAAGGCAAGCGTTTGAATATTGAACCATAGGGGCAGTTAAAATGTCTTTAACTGTTGTACAAATGTAATTCAAATATTGTGTACCACTACAATCTCCACGTTTAAACCCTTAGAAGAAAAGACAAATAATAAGGGAGTATTTACAAGGAAAGAGTAGCATGGCTAAAGTATCGAGTGAGCTATATTTTGGAGAAACAAACTTGTTCAGTATTTATCAATAGACTGAAATGATGAAAGATTTTCGTCGCGACAATAATTTACTAGTTTAACTAAAGGAAGCATCACGATTGTACTTCCAGCGTTCGTGAAAGCTGTACATTCTACATGGTTCGTAATTGCAGGAAGACGGCGCACTGCGAGCACCGGATACTCCGCTCCGCTTACGCGATCCGGTCCAAGGCCACCGCTGAGATTTCCTGAGAATTATCTCATCCACTATTGTTGGTTAAAACATATACAATAGATATCAAATATACAATATAGAGTCAACACTATAAAACATGAGCTTTATTAAATTTTTTATTCAGTGGCAACATTTTATTCATAGATGATGTAAGGGTCCCGCAAAATAACTTACAGGAGTCAAGCCAACCTCATCTGCTCGTGGTGCACCCTACTAATCAACAAATGAGGCCCTGGCTCCCACCAACCCATATTGGGCAAGCGTGGTAGGACATGGCCCAAATCCTCCTATATGAACCCCTACAAACGATGGCGGTTGGTGCTAGGCGGTACCGTACGTCATGTTGACTGACGGACATTGACAAGGCGCTGGAACTAGGGAGCCTAGGACCGATTAATGTAGGAATCTTTGAGGAGGCGTATGTCCAGCAGTGGACGTCTATCGGCTGAAGATGGTTTTATTCATAATACTCTCTTTACCTGACAAGTAATAATATTAGTAACTGTATCATAGTAGCATTATCTGTTAATTATTTTCAAAACCTTACTTTCATTGTCATCATCAGCTGATAGAAGTCTACAGCTAGACTTAGATCTCCCATAAAGATTTCCACATTAGACCTTAAGTTTAATAAATTAACATAACGCATGAAACTGTTTTTTTTTTTTTAATAAACAAAAATATGTAATACTTCAAAATGTGACGTGAGCGAAATTGTTATCGCTTCACTGTCTGACAAAGCAAATCGTCGTATATTCACTGAGCTACGTAGCGTACATCCGGTGTTTCCCTGATAACGTCAGTAAGTCACTACGCCGGAAGCCGAAATGTGCGTACCGAGAGTCTTAGTTTCAGAGGGAGTTCAAAATATATTTCCGGTACATACGTCTACGTCAGAATTTAACGACATAACATGATAAACAAAACATGACCATAAATAAAGTGGTATCAATGTGTTTGGAAACTATTTATAATATCATAATATCGTAGATCTTGCCTTGCTCTTCCTCCGAGTGACTACCAGATGATAAGATAAAGATACATTTGTTTTGCAAATATGGTTAATAAAGGATGAACTTGCATTAACTTATTTATTAGTAAAACCATATTTATCCACATATTTGTATGCAAAATTAGATTTAGACAAGAACCAGCCTTAGAAGATCAAACGCTAACCGAGTAGGTTCCTCTTCATATCAAAGTTTTTTATGAGAACTAACAAAATAGATGAGATTTGTATTTTTCTGTGGCTGACTGTGGAAGTAATAGAAAATGTAATAATTCCAATATTTTACATAGATGTAAGGGGGCTCGTTAATAAAAAAATGCTTATAAAAACTCTTTTTAATCTATTGCGTCATTTTACACTCTTCCATCCCCTTCTGTCAACGCTCCCTCTCTAACACCAGTTTCGTTCAGAAACACTAATATGCTTTATTTTTTTTATAATCAAACCTTTCACGTACAGAAATAAAAAATCATCACTTTCCTTTTATTCGTCAACACTTTACCTGATGGTAAATGATATACTTGCCATAACGATGTATTGCTAATTGGGATGATAATGTACTACATTGTGCTTGTCGCCTAGAGACACGAGATGTCAAATCTTCTTACTCCAGTTATTTCACTACTACACCAGCAATACTTAACCTATGGTACGTGGGGTCCCATTGGGATAGCTGAAAATTGTATTGTTAATGACGGAAATATTTAGAAATTAAATGCGTAATCAAATATTATTCATTTACGTAAAGATACTCCTACAGTAACTCTCAAAAGATGACAAGTCTCCAGTGAAAGCACTAAGTATATTTCTGAGTTATGATTAACAATAGGTAGACCTATGGATTAAGAGAAACGAGACATATTTTTAAGAGCTTGATATAGGGTAATCAGGGAAAGATAACTCATTATTGAAAAGTTTCATTAAAGGGTACGCAAACGAAAATAGATTTGGAAAGTACTGTAACTTTACCACGACTACATTATAAACACCATGCATGCACCATCACCAGGGGCTGAACGTAAATTCGTATTTGATAAGATCGCAGCAGGATTTACGCCCGTGTTCGCTTTCCCCGTCGTGTAATTTATATCTTCAGCTTTGCAGTGGAATATACTGCATTAGAGGCTTTTGAACTATATCCACCTGAAGGAAAACAATTTTTGTATTATTATTATTACCTCCACTATCATCGCCATCAGTTGAGCATAGACAGCCTGCTGACTGCTGACTGCTTGCATTGAGTGTATTCCGTCAACCTTCACTAGATTATACGCCTTGTAGAGGAGCTTCTAAATACTCTTCTACCGGTAAACAGCCTCCCTTCCAGGATCTTACCGAAGCACCACAGCCCTACAAGTAATGAGTGCAATAATGATATATAATATATTAAAAATTGGAAACACTACTGTCATAAAAGAAATTCTTTCTTATTTATGTTGGTCTCTCTTTTTTGCATAAAACGCGCATTGAGATTCCGTTATAAAAATAAGATAAAACTATAAAAAGAAAATCTTCTAAAGTTTAGTAATAAACCATTTCTTTTTCTTGAGAATAATCCACTTTTTCTTATCATCATTCTTTTCGTAATTGGTGTTATAATTTTTTATTGCTATAATACTATATAGATGATCATCAGTTCCCATGCAGTAATATAATATACATATAAGCGTTGAATTAACTGTGATACGACTGGAAATCCATAATTGCATACCGATATCATAAATGCAGGATCCACATATATCTCGTACGCTCCACATACCAATGTCCAGAGGTCCTTTGATAGATACAATTTAATTAAACTACCGGAACACTATTGCAATATCATACCACCACTTTGATCTTCAGTGGCATAATAAAAAAAAAATATTTAGTAGCTCACATCTTGGTGTATATAACGCCGGATGTATTAGGACCTTGAATAAGTTCTCCTTGTTTCTTTTACAAAATAAAAGCTTTATTTTAATTATAAGTAACAAAAACTTTTAAAGTATTGTCCATCACTATCGAGCGACGACTTCTCATACATCTTTCCGACACTATATGATTTCCGCCTCAGAAAAACGACACTTCTTTTGAGGTTATTCAAGTTGTCACTGTGTTGAATATCCACTCCATGCTACCTATACCTGCCTGTTGATTGTTCGAAAACCGATATTTGTCCAAATTTAATAGTATATTTTAATTAATTGTAGACCATAACTTCTTTTTTCACTTTGATGTTTTTAAGTCCAAACTATGACCAAAGCTGTGTATGCTTATAAGAGCCATACATATTTATAGACTTCTTTAATATTGTACATTATATCTAGAACGTAAGATAGTATATAATATGTCATGCTGTTGGTGTATCATTAAATAAATAAATAAAAATAAGAGTCGATCCCTTTTAGCTTCTTCACAAGAATGAAAGCATTGGTCAGCTAGGCCATGTGCCTTCGAACGGACTAGGTGAAAATCAGAAGGGTGTATGTTAGGTGAATACGGCTGGTGGGATAGAACCTTCCATGGAAGCGTTTCCAGGTAGGTTTTCACTGGTTTTGCAACATGAGGCCGAGCGTTGTCACGTAGCAAAATCACTTTGTTGTGTCTCAGCCCGCATAGCGGCCATTTTTCTTTTAAGGCTCAACTTAAACGCAACAATTGAAGTCGATAGCGTTCCTCCGTGATAGTCTTATTCGGTTTGAACAGCTCATAATAAATTACACCCCGCTGATCCCACCAAATACAGAGAAGACGCTTCGAACCTTGGATACTTGGTTTTGCAGACGATGTTGATGCATCGCCGAGCCGGGCTTACCCTACGATTTTCTACGCTTTGGATTATCGTAGTGTATCCACTTTTCATCGCCAGTCGATGCGGTGCAGCGGTGCAAAAAACCTTTTCTTATCTGCCGTTGCAGCAGTAATTCACACGTGAGAAAACGCCGTTGGACGTCTCTCGACATCAATTCATACGGTACCCAATGTCCTTGCTTCTGGATCATTCTTAAAACTTTTAAACGTTTTAAAACAGTTGACTCATCTACTTGTAATGTTTTTTCAAGTTCTGCTAGCGTCTGACATCGGTCTTGACCGAGTAATTCCTCCAATTTTTCATCTTAAAATTTTGCGCCAATCGGTGTGACAGAACGTTCTTTATCCTCAAGTTCAAAATCATTATTTTTGAAGCATCGAAAGCAGTCTCTGCATGTCGTATCTGACAAAGCATTGTCACTACAAGCCTCAACAATGATTCTATGTGCTTCAGCTGCAGATTTCTTTTGAATAAAGTAGTGCAATCAAATTCTCTGCAAATATTTCGCACAAAGGTGGACATTTTCAGACTTAAGAAAAAATTACTTTGTTTACACTAATGAATGAACTACCATACAATGAATTTTAAGGTTAGATACGTATACTCTCTTCTATGTGTGTGACCATTAGAAATTCTACAAACGGGGCACTGCTACTACCATCTTTGAAGAAACAGCGAGAACTAATCAAGGTCCTAATATTAATTTATAATTCTTTCATTTTTTTTTTTTTCATACAAAAATAATTTACTTTGAAACTATTGTGTAAGATTTGTCAATTTACTTATATAAATATAACATTTACGTTTTTTCTTTCATTCAAGTTTATTTTGTGAATGTAAACTAATAGAGAGGAAGAATCCAATGTAATCGCATGAAATGAAAATATCACTTCAATATTCGATCACTGAGTTTTTGAAATAAGTCCCAAACAAACTCTTTACGTTAACGGCAGCAAAGACGTAACTATAGCGTTCTTTAAGAACAGCAAGAAAATCTTTCTTCTTTATAAGTACCAGGCTAGCTATCACCCTCGTATTGTATCCATACATCTGCCACCATAACAGCGCTGTATTTCATCCATCAACAAATGGGATCCAAAGTTTACTAGACGATCACGCTTTATTCCTTTTAAAGACGATGCGAAATTAAGAGTGTAAAAAAAACCGTCTCGACTCTATTAAAAAAACACAGACTGGTATGGTATTACCAAAGCAATCATTAATTAAAGAGGTAAGCTGGTTTTACTCCAATAAAGAGATCTATCTTATCTTTTAACAGAAAAATTCTATCAATCAATTATTTTAAGACTTAACCTCTCACTTAATATTTCCGCATTAATTTCACGTCAAATGTAGGAGTTGGTTTATATCATCAGTGTAATCGAGACGAATAGTGCCCTCTAAGCCTTTCGGCGTCCGTTAGATATTGAGTTACGAGGCAATTAGACGATAAGTACCAGTTCATTACAGCTGAGCAGCCCTGGGAAATGGCGTACGCGTGCCGTGTGAAGAGCATCCACAATATCATCACGTGTACGCAAAAATCAAACCTATTAACTACTGGTTAGGTGGTTTTTATATTCATCGTAGAAATTGTGAGACTGGTAGGCGAATATCTTAGGAGAAACAAAGACCTACAGACCTGTTTTGACTACTTACCGAGAGTGGGAGACGATAGCAGCGTCTAGAGAGTACCTCGAAACTTCAGTTGGCTGTCGACATGTTTATCGGTCTAAGTATTTCAGGAAAGTCTAAGACCAACTAACTGGCAAGATAGAGAGCACAGGCGATGTTGGCGCTGTCCTGTGTCAGATAAAAAGTCACTGTGTATCACTTCCCAAAGTACAAGTTTATTGTTTTTATCTTTTTATTTATTTATTTTAACTTTATTCACATCGTGCAAATGTGTATTTAATGCCATGGGCATTATCTTCCAGTCGACCTTGGGTAATACAGAGATGATGACGTAGGTTCATCAAATAAATACAATATATAATACACAAATGTACATATACAAAAACCCATAAATATATAAAAACTTTTTACACGTTAAAATTTTATTTTTCATCATATTTTATCCGAACTTGAATTATTGTTATTTCGAAAACATTTGAACAAACATTGAATTGTTTAGTTTCAACACCGATTTTTAATTCAACGCAGACAAATGTTTTTGTTTCGCTTTGATTTTGTTTTGTTTGATTGAGTCAAAGGTAAACTAATAGCAAATTAGAAATATAATTGAACGAATTTTTATTACATGTTAAATGTTACAGTGTGGTTATTATTAGAGTAATAGTCTTTTTACTCTTCGCTTTAAAATTGTTGATACTTATCATAACTTCTGTAATTTCATTAATTTTTCTAAATAACTACCCACTAAACTAAATAAATAACCTACTACTCGACAGCGTAATAAACATTATAATTGGACTTAGCAGGCATTTCACTTATAAATAAAAGCTGCACGTCCTGTACAAAAACATGTTTGATATTCATATAATAAAATTATATGCATATAAAAAAGCTGGCAAAAGATCCCATAAATATAAGTTTGTCATGATTGTATCGAAATCTATTTCTATCAAATTGTTCTTCGCGAATTATATTTATGTAAGGATTTATTTATATTAAAATAAGTCATTTTATAATACATATATCATTTACCCGTATACAAAACGGTAAGAACACAAAATTGTACTTTGGTTATTTTAATATATTTTCACATTATAAATTACCATAGCTAAATTACTACTCGTTAAGCTTTATAATTACACAGTAGTGGAGAGTTAATAATTTCTATAATTATTTGTATTTACAACGCAATGACCACAGCAAAATTAACTTAAGTGAAATTATTTATTATACTAGCTATCAAAGTGGTCAATTGATATTTATTTATGTATACACAAGGGTTAGCTTTTATTACTTTAACAAATGAGAATCTGAGCGTTAGTGGTTACTACAGGGTCGGCGATAAAAATAAACACCAGCCTGATGATAATAATAAACACTATGTATAATAAGAGATAATCAGTACCAAATAAGTCGTACACACTTTACCATGTTTTTCTGGCATAGGCAAAACAACATTTTTTTTTTTTTCCAGACGCCATGAGGAAAATAAAAGAAGACAAAAGTAATAATTTTATGTTAATTTTATACAAGAGGGCTTTTAGTATAACATTTGCCGAATCATCGCAACACTTATTTTGTATTATAGCCGCTATAAAAAATAATAAAGGCGGGTTATTGTAACCCCCGAAATGTATTCAATTTTTTTTATCATTCCTTATTCTTTAATGAATCATATGTAGTGGAGTCTCCCTTTTTTCTTAAATTCTAAATTAATTTCACAACCGCATCTACTTTTAACACACCGCATGTAAAAACTATCATTTGAGTTATGTGTCTAATTATTATAGTGCAAAGATATGTATGAAAAGAAAAGAAAATGAATGCAGTATAAGCATTCTGTCTAAAACTTCGGAACTATTTTTACTATCTCAATAATTGGATAATATTAGGTATTCTATTCAAAAGATACTCTTTTATATATGTTTTAATATTATACGCTCAAGAATATTAAGAATGCCTCTATAATTATCGTAGCACACTTAATGTGCTATAAATTTTTGCTAGAGCATATGTATAAAATATTTTTATATTATAATATATTAAAATCATAAACAGTGGCATTTATTAATAAATCCGCTAATATTATATTTTTTTTCTATATTTTGGTCTACAGAGTAATCAAAATATTGGACAGATTGTATGTGACCTACAAACACAAACATAGAATTTGTTTACTCTCGAAAATATGATGTGAATACAGGTTACTGCAAGAGCATTTTGTTGATTAAAAATCAATATTGTAAATTTATTACTCTGCACGTTTTAGAAAAAAAATTATAAGATTTAATCAAATGTAAAAAGGTAACTATTTTATAAAGTTATAGCCGAATCATAAGTATTTTTTTTATTTACTATCAACTGATACTTGACCTGAATTTCCCATGATGTTATGTAATAATAAGACCACTACTGATGTAGTGTTCACCTAAAATATTCACACTGTTATAACAGCACATTCACAATGTGAAGCTGTTAGGTAGCTAGGCCGGCAAAAAATCCAACAACCCATAACGAATCAAACTAGGGACTTACGGATTTAAAAGCAGGCTGTCAACCATTGCACCATAGAAATAGTCGATATTTATACAACGATATATTACTTTTTTAAAAAGATATAATTTTTTTTTACTAATAATAAGTAATATAAAGATTTATAGTTCTTTTTTAATTGATTTTAAACAATTTAAAATTCATCATCCTAGTCCAAATGTGCTGTTATATAATCTGTGACTTAGTGCTGTTTCAGAACGAACCAAACTCCGTTAATGTCGACATCAAGTTGAAATGATAAACAAACTTCGGTTGTAGCTAAGGGCGTTGTCACACATTGTGTTGATAATTCATTGATTTTATTACTGATAAAACTTTGCATTGTATGACATGGTTTGATACAAAAACGTAAAACCCTCCTGATAAAATTCGCTAATGGTGACATTAGGGAAGTAATAAATTTTACATAAGCATGTAATGTTTTTCTTCATATTTATCGTCAATTATTTAGTTTTTTTAAAGAAAACTATTTTAAGCTTCAACTCGTAGTTTATTTAGACGAGTTGTAATTCATCAAATTATTTAAATTTGTGATATTAATTGAAGTACGTTGCGCAAATTTTTATGTGGCTTCCTATTCGCCGTGAGGTTTCGCGCCGTTGAAATAATGTTGAAAAAAGCTGTTGTAATTCTATTTATGTGTAGTAAAATTTTTTGTCAATCAAACAAAGACTTGTACAATGGTCAGTATAACAATTACAACACACGAGTAGATGGGTCAGAAACCCGACTGCCAAAACCAGGCGATAATAATTATAGGACATATGTGTATAATAATAGAAGATACGGTGCTGATCCTAACCGATACAATGCTTATAACCCAAATATCAATCAGCCTGGAGGATTTCCATACAATCCTCTTGATATTAATCCTATGGATGATCAATTTAAATATAATACAGTAAGTTTGTTTCTAATTATTTTTGATTGAATTTGAAGTACTGTTTATTAAGTATTGTGATTGCTTAGCATGTTAGAAATTTATAGAATAAAACTACATATAATTTATTATGACAGAATCGCGATCCAAATAATCCAGATGCCTTATTCCCTGGTGTACTTGGGGGATGGAGAGAGGACCTACAAGGAAAGGAAAGAAGAGACTCCAGACAATTAAAACGAGACATATTTGTCAACACCAACTTTGGGCAAGTTCAGGGTTTTAAGGTATAATATACTATATCTGCTTTGTTATATTTTTTAAGAATTAATACATAAAACATTTTTATACAATTATTATTTAATTTTATAGACATTGGATTAAAGGTCAGTGAAAAATTTGTTTTGATTTATAATGCATTTTACAAATAAAATATGTCATATTTATATAATGTTTGATAATTGTATAAATATGAAATTTATGCAGTAATTCTGTTTGTGATTGTTTGTATATTAGTTCATACTTCTCAAAATGTATTCATTTTATTAAGAAATTAAGATTTGTGGTAACAGTCATCTTCATTGCTATAAAAATGTTTTTCTTAATCTCAATGTTCTCTATTTCTTATTGCCATTAAATTATTAATGAAATGTGTGTTAAGCACATGCTAAATGGTGGAAACTGTTTGTATTTAATTTGTTCACAGTTATTTTTTGGTAGGAAAATCTAACACTTATTCACCAAACTATTACTCATTTATGCTGGGTATTGCTCAACTGTGTTAGTCTTTACACACAAAGCCAAATTTTAAACATTACTAAATAAAAGCAGTAACTTCCTGTGGATTGCATAAAGGAAATTGCAAACATGTAATATCTGTGAGAAAATGCAAAAAAAAACAGCAAAATGAAAACAACATAACCTATTGTTTATTATAAAGTTTCTACTATGCCTTGGACCAGGGATCAGTAACCATTTTTGTGCTGCAACTTTATCTCACCCAACAGATAAAGAGTGGTAAATAGAAGACATGTTTGGCTCAGAAATGTTATTTTTTATTTATTTCTATGGTACACTTTATTATCTAAACTAAAATAGGTTTCCGACCCTGGCATATACAAGAAAGTGCATATGTAAATAAAACTTTTATCCTTTCGATACTTCCCTCCATCATCAATAAAACTTCACATCCTTTTCAGGTATATTTATATGATAACCCTGATCCAAATTCTGGCTTCCGGCCAGGATTAAGTCCTGTGGAAAGAATACAGGGTGAATTATCAGTATTCCTTGGTATCCCTTATGCAAGACCACCAGTTTTAGAAGGTAGATTTAAGGTAAATTATATTTTCCGTGTACATTGTTTACCATTTGATAATAATAGCAGGAATATATCAGATTTTATGATGTTTTAATTTTAGTTAATGAGTTATGCAAATTAAATCTGAATTATACTTGGTCATAATATTCTGAAGATGATATGTTTTATGGTGGTTTATTTACCATAAACCAAACCTAGATGATATATTGTACTGGAATTGAACCAGGGATGTCTGTATTACAAAGTAAATGCTTTGTAAATAGGCTATCAAGGTTGTTAATATTTTTGAAGAGTATGGCGTTCAATTTAAAATTAATATAAATTATTAATAGGAAAGTTTCTATAGCTGTGTGAAGAAATCTTTGGCACTGATACTATAGTTAGTAGTGACTTTGTGACAGGTTCTTATATAATATTTATAAATTTTTATTTCATTAGCCTCCGAGACAACATCCCGGGTGGCAGTTGATGCAAGCCGTAGATTGGGGTCCTGCTTGCCCTCAACCAGTGAGGTTTACTGGTGCTACCAAGGGCATAAGGGATATGGATGAGGATTGCCTCTACCTTAACATATTCTCACCGAATGTGAGTATTTTTTTTATTGTCTACTAAAATCACATAATATTATTAGGCCTATTTTTTTGGGTCGGGGCAACAACTCTTCGCGAAGACTATCTGGGTAAGTACCACCGCCAAACAGTAGTGTGCAAACATTACTTTGTTTGGGTTTGAAGGGTGCTGTAGCTTGTGAAATTACTGGGGCAACGGGACGTAACGACTTATGTCTCGAGGCGAGGCGAGCACAATGTGGTGTTGTGTATTTCATCTTAACTAGCGCCACGTGTTATGCTCTGACGTATCACTTTTACTCTCACGGATCATGATACTGGGCTCTTGGACCCGGGTCGACAGCCTGTTGGAAATATGAAGGAGCGAAAGTAATTCATAAACATTTAACATAATCATGATAATGGTTGCGGTCATTGACCAGATGATTCGTCATCTCGACACGAGTTAATTGATTCAATTTGCAGCGCCCTATGCACCGACGATAATCGTTCGTTTAAGTACTCTGCTTTTAGTGGACTTATAACTCTAACTAATTGTAATAAGGCCGAAGTTTATACTCGGTCTTGCTTTGATTAACTATTATTTTTTGTAATTGTTTCATAATAATGTAGCAACATGATTCTTATTGTTATGTGATAAGACTTTATTTACTGCTTTATATTTAACCATATAACTAAACGCTGATGATGATGATAATGATGATATAACTAAAGGCAAAAACTGTGTAAATATAAGCAGAACACAAATAGAGTCTTTACTAATTTTAGTAAAAGAGGAAGCAGTTATGGACAGCCATAAGCATGAACCTATAAATAAAACAAAACTGTTTCTCAAGAAATTACAAGTATATGTGATATATTTGTTTTAGACGGAAGCTGGAGCCACAGCCCAAAAGTATCCAGTAATGGTGTACATTCATGGAGGCCAGTTTTCTTCTGGAGCGTCCAACCTCTTCCCTGGGCATATGTTAGCGGCGTTCTACAACGTGGTCGTTGTCTCTTTCAATTACAGGCTTGGCGCTCTAGGTAAATTTTTTATTTAGCAATTTTTTTTTCTATTTTTCGATGACATGTTCGTTATCATCATCAATAGACGTCCAATGCTGGAGATGGTATTCTCCCAAATATCTTCGCACCAACCACTTCTGTATTTTCAATATATTTAAATAAGCCCTCTCTGTCACGTTCAGGTTTTCTGTCGACTGCAGACGAAAACTCTCCCGGCAATTACGGCATCCTGGACCAGGCAATGGCGCTTCGCTGGATCCGCAACAACATCGAGCCGTTTAATGGCGATGCAAACTCCATAACGCTGTTCGGCCCTGGCGCCGGCGCAGCATCTGCCGGACTGCTCGCGCTGATGCCGCAGACCAGTCAGATTGTGTCGCGTGTTATAGCGCAGGTAGGATATCGCCAGTAGGTATATTTAAAAAACGGTGAGCATAACAGAATATAGTATGGGTTCGAAGATTGAGTTATCAGAACCCGCCTTGCTACCTACTTTTCTCACCGTTAATCTACCGCCATAGTATTTGTGGTATATCTCTTATGGTATACCACTAAGTTGAGTCTCCTGCAATGAAAACCTACCACCATTACCGCCTACTTGCTATTATCGTTCTAAAGAATCCACACAATTTCCTGTACACAAAGATATTAAAAGAAGATCAATTATTTGACGTTATATCACAGAGTGGATCAGCACTAGCGGACTGGGCTCTGATCGAGGACAAATACCGCGTGCAGAACACGTCTTTGGTGTTCGGTCGGCTTCTCGGTTGCCCCATTGACTCTTCGTGGAAGCTCGTCAACTGCTTACGGCAGGGAAGAAGCTTCTACGAGTTAGGCAATGCTGAGTTTCAGGTGATAAATTTTTACTTTTTTTAAAAAAAAATCTATCCATCATTGCGCTTCTTAAAACCTAAAGCATGTATAAGTGTAAGCGTTACAAGCTAAGCTGTCACAACTAGTTTGTATTATAAATCATTGATGAATTTATAGCCACAAGTGGGATTGATACCGTGGGGACCGGTGCTGGAGAACAACTTCACATTCCCCGGGGATGAGTGGTACGAGGGATGGAGGGAGCGCGAGTGGCACTTTTTGAACGAGCGCCCCGAGGAGCTAATCGCGCGCCGCCAGTTCAACCCCGCGCTCCGCTATATGACGGGCGTCACCACGCAGGAGGCGGCCTACGTGTTGTGTAAGTAATCTGGTCGTTAATCATAGAAGTCCATTTACTAGGCAGCTGACACATCTCTATAGTCTTGTACGATTAATAATACGGAGCAAGAAGGATATGCTCACCTGATATGGATGGTGATAATAACTAAAACATGTCGAGTTCACCACCTTAAGCTGTAAGATGTAAAGACTTGTTTCTCCAGTAATTATACCAGTTTTATCACACTTCAAACAGGAACATGTTATTATTTCCACGTTACTATCTAGTAGTAAAAACAAATAAATAAAATAATATATCGAAACTAATGTCACCAGATAACAACGAGAGCCTTGCACCCACGTACGAGATCAACGAGCAGTGGTTCGATCAAAAGGTGCGGGAGCTCGTACTCCGTTATAACTACACGCTGAACCCCCGTGGAGTATACGAAGCAGTGCGTTATATGTACACGTACCACCCCGACCCGCATAACGTCAGCGCTATACGAGACCAATACGTACATGTAAGTACTATATTCAAATAAATCTGGTCATTATAGTTTCATTCTAAAAAAAATTTATCTAGAACTATCGCATGAAACTGGTCCAGTATAAATTCATAAATAAAAAATGGTGAACTTGTCAATGGCGGTATAACCACTCCCTCTGCTGGCAACGAATCAGAAAATGCAACGACTGGCTTAGCATCCAAATAACCCTAAAAATGGTTGAGACAGGAAACAACAGGAAATTACTACTATTATATTCTATGAGAGCCGTGCATAGAACCACCACGACCTCCTCACCAAGAGTATCTATCTGAATAGAAAAGGAATATCCTTAAATTCAGATTGTTAAAATTACCAGCTCTTTAATTTTTTACATTATAATCTTTATCGTTATATTTAAAAATAATTGAAGTTTTTTTTTTATCCTAGCTTCTCTCAGACTTCCTCTACCGAGCGCCGACTGACAAATTGGTGAAGCTACTGTTGGAGCAGAACATTCCTGTCTACATGTACGTGTTGAACACCACCGTGGAGTCCTACAGATGGCCCGAGTGGAGGCGTTACGCACATGGGATAGAGAGCGTCTTCCTCTCCGGCACTCCATTCATGGACCAGGAGTTCTTCCCGCGGCGTATGAGGCTCGAGCGTCAGGCATGGACGCCCAACGACAGGAACATGAGCCACTTCTTCATGAAAGCATACTCAGACTTTGCCAGATTTGGGTAAAACTTCAATAATATTTCTAATTTTTTTTTTATCTTTACTATGGGCTAACAAGTGACTTCAAATTTGTAGTAACCCCACTCGGTCCCGTATCCTGGGCGTTCACTTCGAGGTGGCGCAGGCCGGACAGCTACGCTACCTAAACCTCAACACCACCTTCAACTCCAGCATTCAGCTTAACTATCGGCAGACGGAGCTCGCCTTCTGGACTGTATACTTGCCCACGGTTATTGGTAGACTAGTGCCAACCTACCCGCCCATCACTGAGGTCTGTACATTTTTAACTATTTGTTCCAACTTAACACTTAAAAGAAACAAAAGTAAGTTGAAATTGTCTTCCAGTACTGGTGGGAGCCGAAACAACCGCTCCAGATAGCGTTCTGGTCAGTGTCTAGTGCGTGCCTGCTGCTTATAGTGCTACTGGTGGTGTGCTGCATGCTGTGGAGGAACGCCAAAAGGTATTAATCAATCTATAATTATTTAAGTTACTTTTAAAGGTTTATTTAGGTTGTTTTTTTGTATAATATGATACTAAATTTATTTAACAACCAATAAAAAAAGATATGTACGTAGTATGTTTATATATTAACATAATTTCAACATATTTGTCTTATCCTTAATCATCACGCTCGCAGTATGCTTTTACTCGATCATCGCTCGGACTTACAGCCGATGGGGCATTAAGGTCCTAGAATGGCGACCTAGTACTAGAAGACGTAATGTTGCCAAGCCCTCCACCAGGTGGTCCGACGATCTGATGAAGTTTGCGGGAAACAGCTGGATGCGGGCAGCGCAGAATCGATCGATATGGAGATCTTTGGGGGAG
Organism: Ornithoptera alexandrae; assembly: GCA_029030555.1. Classification (NCBI taxonomy): domain Eukaryota; kingdom Metazoa; phylum Arthropoda; class Insecta; order Lepidoptera; family Papilionidae; genus Ornithoptera; species Ornithoptera alexandrae. The sequence goes on along the minus strand of JARDVY010000288.1, from coordinate 12,120,482 downwards.
ACATATCTTCAGCAGTGGATGTCTGTCGGCTGATAATGATGATGATGCTTTTCTGTTGCTATCTACAACATTTGGTTTAGTATTTAACATGTCAAATCTCGAGAGTAAAGATAAAGTGATCCTAATCCTAAAAAAGATAAAGTAATCCCGGTTGAGTGCGCAGCCGCGTTCCCGTGACCCTGCCATCATGGCGATGAGGCGGAACATCGTGGGGGTTTTAGTCGATGCAAGTCCGACATAACTCGTCCTCGCCCCCGCGAGGACGAGTATGCGTAGGCATTTCCCCCACGTAAAACAAAAAGAAAAAAAAAAACTCCTTAAAATATAAATAATATTAATATAATTCTTAAGTATTTAAAAAGTGTCCAACCCCTATTTATAAGAAAATAATAATTTTTTAAGTTTATTAATGTGTATATATGTAACATTACTAACAGTATTTATTATAACTTTAACACTAACATACTAACATTCCAGGGCAGCACCACCTAAGTGGAAAATGGTACCAGCAATGTAGGTGAACAATGGATTTATTAAATGTATTCTTAGCTTTTAGTTGCTACCGTGTTGTCCGTACATTAATATAACGTTTTTTTTTACTTGTATCATAATAATAAAATAAAAAATCCGTTATTGGGACTGACTGTCTCAAGACAATGAATTCGAGAAGATACAGCTTTATCCTAACTGGCGCCATTTTGTTATGAGTACTTACCATCAGATGAATGTCTCGCTCATCACGTTATTCTTCATCAAAATAAACTTATCCTATGTCCATTGCCCCCGCAGGTGAAGAGACCCGACACATAATAATAAAGCTATGGCTAGAGGTTATGAGAAATATTCGCTTAATACATTCCATGTATTCATCAACCACATCCATACACCACAGTCATCCACTTTTGGTTATCGATAATAGTTTGATTTGTTAGGTTGGTATACACAGCGCCACATTGCGCCATTCGCCTTGAGACATTTCTCGCTACCCTAATAATTTAACTAACTACGACGCCCTTCAAACCGGAATACAGTTAAGTTTAGACACTACTGTTTGAAGGCAAAAATAGGTGCTGCGATGGTTCCTTTTTTTGGTTTACAAGGCGGAAATGCCTTCGTATACCTGTCCTCGCGGAGATAAAGACAGGCTATGTCGAACTTGCACCACGTAAGACCCCTCACGATGTACCACCTTCGTCACTTTACGGCGGGTCCACGGGAACGCTTTCGCACACCTCCGCGACCCCGACAGCGCCGCGCAGCATCACCTCGAAGGGAGAGATCCTCTGTAAACGCGCGCCAGAGCTGCGGTGGTACCTACCACCGGTAAAAAGTCACTTAAAAATTTTAATGTGTAGTTCGTGGTTATTATCGCTTTTCAGGGAATCGGATCGGTACTATAACGGCGACATATTCATGGTGCCGGAGCTGGAGGAGGCGGGCGTGGACAACACGACGCGCTCGCGGGACAACATCTACGAGTACCGCGACGTACCCGTCAAGCGGCCGCACACGCCGCAGACGCTCACAAGGACGGTAATATATATATAGAACTTCTCTACAGGAACTTCACTTGAAACTATGTGAATTGGATTGTGATGAAATGAAACAATGCATCGACAAAGTGTAAGACGCCCTCTCTCCAGATGGACCGACGACATCATCAGGGCTGTCGAAAGATGGTGAATCGCAATTGGTGGAAGATATTGCGGAAGGCGTATATCCAGCAGTGGATAAACAAATACTGATAATGATGTATCGAGAAAGACACCTATGAACTTATTTATACGGTTTTGGCTGTGAGAGACTGAGATAATACGCGCTTCTATAGTTTCTCTATCCTTAATTTTTACTACTATAATTAATAAATCTTGTTAATATTTCTCTCTTACTCCCCCATCTCTCTCCTCTAATTCGACATCAGTACAGACAAAACACCTAAGTGGTTAATACAAGTGCCCTTAATAATATAGCATCAGTTAAAATGATATAGTTATATATATTAAGTAGTTCGCTGACCTAATGGTTAGAGCGTGCGCCTTCATTCCGAATGTCGCGGGTTCTAATCTCGGCATGTACCGATGACTTTAACATTTAAGTTACGTACATTTGCGAACTTTAGTAACAACAGCGAAATACAAACGGTGAAGGAAGATATCGTGAGGAAACCTGCACATGAATTAAAATTTATACTAAGGTGTGTGTGAAATCACCAATCCGCATCGGGCTCGCGTGGTGACTATGGCCCCATCGCCCTCATAATGAGGATAGGCTTGTGCCCCAACAGTGGGGACGTAAATTGGCTGTTGATGATATACGCAGCGCCAAATTATGCTCGATTCCTTGAGATATCGATGTTAATTCTTCCAGTAATTTAATTAGATACATCGCGTGCGTAAAACCAAATTCGGGAACAATAATTTACTACTGCTTGGCGGCAACCATAGGAGCTGCGGTGGTACCTGCCTAGATGGTCTCCGGCAACAAAGACCTATCTCCAGTAATATTATCAAGTACATGGGAACTGTTCACAGATAAGCCAGCCGCAGACGCTGTCAACGCGACCCCCTTCCGAAGCCTCCACGGGTTCCGCACTGTCTCTTAAAGAGAGTGTGGTCTCCAGGGCGCCGGAGCCGGTACCGAGGGCGCGCTCGCGCACCCAGCTCGTACACGGCGTACCACAGACGACAGTCTAACGAAATAAATCTTACTAATAAGCCACTATATCAATACACTAGAACCTTACTGCCATCTTTCGACTATTCCATACCACTCCCACTAGGCACTTACAACTTTTTAAACATCGTTTATTTTTATATTTTTTTTCAGTTATTCTTTTGAAGGAATATAATTTTTAGTTTGTGGTCAGGATACATATCACACTATTTATACCCCTGCTTCGGTTATCAGAAATATTGGAGACACTAAATTAATAACAAGTATAATTTAATCTAATTTACTTGCAAGTCGAAGTGTTTTGAGATTTTTCTTTAAACAGCCGAGGCTGGAGGACACACACACACTTTAAAGTAAAATCTTTTGTTAATCACATCTGAAGTGACACTTCTTGTGCATACTTGATTATGTTTTTTTCATAACAAATTTTTAGTCTTGTGTTATCTGTTGCAGCCCAGTTTTGGTTACTATACTTTGAAGAATGAAGAGCTATCAAGCTCCATCTACAATGTTGTCATTAATTCATTATCACATTTATTCGCTCGGTTAAGATAGTATCCTAGTTAAGAGTCAAAGACTACACAGTGAAAATAGTAACTTTTTTTACTTACACAAACGGTAGCTTTACAGTTAATAAATATGTATAGGAATATAAATTGATAACAGATTAAAAAAAATCCTGTCATAATCATCATCTCAAACCTCTGAAGAAAATCGCATCTAAAAATACGATTATTTCTGTTTTGGGCATAGTCTATAGTCGACTTTGAAAATCATTTTAAAGTGGACCATAGACTATATAAATTCATGTTATATTTATATTCCTTGGAGCTTTATTTATTAGGCTAAAAAGTTGGTGATGATGATGGTATAGGTGCTGAAGGCGATTTTACAATTTATATTATGAATAAGATTTTATGTACACTAGTAAATAAGCGTGAACAATTTAGATAGTAAATATAAAAAATACACAAGTTATACAAAAAAAAAATATAGATATGTTATGACACTTATTACATATTAGTGGCAATATAATTTACAATTTTTTTTTTATGGACACTTGATAATTTAGAATTATTTAAACCTTTTTTATTTATATCCTCATGGAAGACCTAATTCTCTAGAGTCTACAGTTTATTTTTCCCTTTTTGATTTTATTTTCATCCCAAAAAGAATTTCTTTATATATTATAGATTGCCGCTGGTAGGTATCATTTTATTTAGAAAGAAAAATAGACGGAAGAGTGTTGCCATTAGCAGTTTATTTAGACTGATAACATTAAGTATTTTCGTACATGTTGTGATAATATACAACGCTTTTTAATTATTTTTATATTAAGCTAATTCTTTTCCCTGGTTTTATCCTCAAAGTATTAATGTTTTGCAGCTTTTTTTTTAATGTTTTCAGTCGCACAATTCTTTTTAAATTACCGTGATGGTCTTTATATGTTCGTAAACAGGAACTAATAGAAACCTTTGAATAAGTAATTCACAATTGATGGAGTACCTAAAATAGATATATTACTACAAAAGACCTAGGAATACTGTTACATGTTTTTAAACTTTTTTCTGTATCCATTGTTTTTATTAAAGCTTAAATTTAAATGTCTATTATAATATATAATGAACCGCAAATCACTAGACGTAAGTTATTTATAAGTATATACATGTTTGTGATTGTCTGTCCGTCCATTGAGATGAAACCTCTTTAATTTAATAATTCAAAGGACCAGTGTAAAAAAAATATATACAACAATAATATACAAATGAAAATGATTTTTACAAGTTTATTTTTATTTACTAATCAGTTCACCAAAACCCTTTTCATAAGGTTAAGTTAGGCTAGTTTTAATATCTAGATAATCGTTTGATTTTTTGTATAGATCTTTATCTATGGTACGCATTTACAAATCTGTGGCGGCGCACGCGCAGTGTACGGCGCGTCGCACGTGGGCCCGCAGACTTGCAGCGCCTCGTGCCCGCCGCGCGGCAGCAGGCGACCAGGGAAATCCATCAGATCTACTACGTAGTTGGCTCTCAGCAATCCCGCCGGGAAATTCTCCGCCTGCTCCGGTTCATCCTTAACGAATACACACATATTCCATAGAAAATGATTGCTTACATTTTTTTTTAATAGCACTTTTAAGATGTTATAGCGGTTATTTTCTCGAGGCTTTATTAGCTACTGAATGAATCTTATTTTCATTCAAGTGAGTGACGACAGGATGTTTATCAATTACGGAGCCAGCATCGAGGGAATTAAAGAAAAAAATAAAAAATAATTTAAATCTAAATTACGTCTATGATTGGTGAAACCTACTCGAACTAGGAAATAGGAATGCAGGAAAGTTCATCATCATCCGATAGACGTCCACTGCTGGACATAGACCTGCCCCAAAGATTCCCACATCGATCGGGTAAGGATTCATAGGGGGATTTGGGGATTTCCCGCCACGCTGGCCCAATGCCTGTTGGTGGAAGTCAGTCTTGTTTGTTAATTAGCAGGGTGCACCACGAGCAGGTGAGGCTGGTTTGGATCCCGTGAGATCGTGACATGCAAGAAACTTAACAATTACATTATTACAATTGAAGCTAAATCGGCGATTTATTTCGATTGAGTTTAGTGACACAGTTGAAGACCAGCAACTGGAAGTACTGCATGAACGATATGCCATCGCCGATATAGCACTTCCTGTTGACTTAACATTGCTAAAATCCTATATCTAAGCTTTTAGCTATATTAAGTTTATCCCCGAAATTTCTCTAACAACAGTACCGCCAACAAATCTAAAGCGTAAAGCGTTTTTTTTTTTCATTGGGATTTTTGTAACTACCTGATAAAAAAATAGACACTCCATTAAAATTCGTCATAGAGATCTTATGTTAACTTGGATATTTATGTTTATATAATACTGTTTAGCGAAAGAAATAGGCGTTGTGGCTTTTCCTATCTAGATCTTCAGTACTAAAATCACCAGTGTCTTCCGAAAAATCTGTCTTCATAAGGTAGATGTCGGTATACTTAACACCAATGCGACGTTATATGTCGAATTTAAAAGAGAGCCTCCTCACCGGACTGGGCTCCGGCACTGCAACCTCGCACCATGCGTGCGCGCTGGTGGCGCGGTGTAGCGAGCACGGCAATCCCACACGGTCGGCGAGCACCTTGTAAAGTAGCGCCCTCTCTAACGCACTACCACACTTCACGAAACCCAAACCCACCAAGTTCGAACGTAACTCTGTCTGCAACGACATTAAATACTAAACTTTATAACAACTTCGCGATCTAATACCTCGCATGTTAATAGTTATGAAAATCTTAAATTTAATAATTCACCAGCTCTTATTTAGCTGGAGGCTAGAGGATAAACAGCCTTAACTCCTTGTAAGAGAAGACCCTGAGGTTTTTTTTATTCGACGTAGTGAAAGACACGTTCAACTGATGGTGAATGACACGGTTCCCAATAACAACTTGATGGTAGTTAGGATGCACATTCTTAAAGCAAAATCCTACGTCTCTTTACCGCAGTAATTACACTAATTACTAGTAAAATGTTACAAAACTTCACGGTTCATCACTTATCATTAAAAAATTATAACCTAGTGTCAAATTACAACAATCAAAAGCATTTTTTTTTTCTTATATATCACATAACTTGTTTTCTAATCATAACTGATAACATTTAACCTTAAACACCAACCACATAGTTGGTACCTTAGTCTGGTGGGTTGGTACCGAGAACATTCCATCAGCACATGACAAATTTTAGTCAACCACAAGAACAATTAGCTAAAGCTTCGATTAAATTTGACAAATATAATATATCTAGAATTTCTCCTTACTGTAAAAGTTAATTAGGATGTTCAGCTATACAAACTTGCCATTATATCCATCAAATGCAGCTCCACACTCGGCATGGTGCAATCCCGATCCTGAGTGGTGCCGCTCATGGCTTCCGATACGTACTCCGCCAAGAGGACCGCCTTCTGTTTCAACGTAGACGACACCTCCTCACATTTGTCTCGAAATCTAATGCACAAGAATATATTACTGGTAGTAGGTCTCTGTTACCGGAGACCGTGAAGGCAGGTGCAGCGTCTATTACAGCCGACAATCAGTACTGTGCAAACATTACTGTCCTCCGGATTGAAACGCGCTGTAGATAGTGTAATTACTGGAGTAACGGGACTCACCATATCTCGCGGGCGACGTTGTGCCACGTTATGGGCAAGTGTATTGCTTACCATAGTGAGAACGTCTCGAAAAAGAAAATCACAGTTTGGAACACGTTGAAAGTGGTTCCAATCGAATGTAGCAGACTCAATTACGACTAGTCCACAGGTAACACTCGTCTGTTTTATGGACTATTAACAAACATATTAGAAACGTCGCAGTAAAATAAAGAACCTATGTACCATTTGATCTATTGTTTTTATTATTGTTGTATATAATTTATCATAAAATTATAGAAAATATATCTACGAATATTATAGTACTAAAAAACCAGTCTTACCGTATTTCATATTCGGCGTCTTCAATTTCGATGTAGTGTAAAGACTTCGATCTAACAGAAGACATAATTGTTAATAATAAAATAACATATCCTCTGGGATGAACTTGAAGACTATGTAGATAATTCTACCGCCAATCAAGGCAGTAACATTCAAAAATTTTTTTTTTGTTTTCTTAAATAAATTCAATGAACTAAAAACAAGTCATTGCCTTTAATCGATAATTAATATCCATAATTAGTTATCTGTGCGTTATCTCATTTCGAATATTTTATAATATTCAAGTAATACCCATTTTTTCCTCAGCGTAGGACTTTCTGAGCACTATCAAGGTTACATAATATCGCTATCTACAGCCTCCTGAACACTTATTACAGTTATTATGACTTTTTAATCTACGATGGGCTAATATTAGGCCTCATTTTCATTATGATAAACGATAATGAATAATATGTTCATAATACTCTGGTTCTTATATCTATAGCTACCGGAAGCTCCAAGAAAGTCATCGCAGCAGATTTACTATATAGACAGAGTAACTTCAAAAAGGCTTTTGGCCAAGTAAATTCGAAAATATCCTATCACAGCTAAATAATCTAAAATAGCTTGCCAAACGATTGTTATTAACAACTCTCACGTTGTTATATTATATATTACACAGTATTAGAAAATCCTTGATATAAAATATACTCACGGATCACCCAACCAAATGCGCAGGCGTATCAAATAGTAACGTAGGTGCGGATCGTCGCGCAGGGGTGCAGTGAGGGTCGACCTTGACCTTGGTACGGTCGGCAGGAACTCTAAATGGATATCAGAAGACTAAAGTAACCTGTACGGATTTATATAATATTATGTTACCGGCGAGTTCTGTAGTTGACATCTGGCCCACAGTTTAATCTGAAGAACACCGCCGATGGGGTTTTGGTGGATAAAAATGCCGTACAACCCTTACTTCCAACCAGAAGCATTGTATCATTAAAAATCTCTTGTTATGATAACGTTTATATAAAATTAAACAAGTAACGAAATTAAATCATGCTATCGCGTACCAAACCTGTTTATCAATAAATGCGTCCTTAAACCATAAGCTGATGGTCTACTTACTAGGACCTTGCAAGTCTACCCCCGAGAGGTCGTCAGTGATAGGTACTTGGAATGAGCAAACGAACACCGGATCCCGGTGCGGGTCGGCAACTTCGGCCAGCGCTCGCAGCGTCGGGAATGGACTGGATAGGCGCTTCTGGACGTAAAAACCATCCTGAGGAACAACATCAAGACCCCAGTTAAGATGTTTACTCGACACCACATTATTCTGTGCACTTTGTGGTGTAAGCAAGAGGCACGTTATCGAAACACTTGATCTTCCTAGTTATACACTCCTGGGTTTTGATAGCGACTTTTGTAAGACTTCTCCATCTCTCTGTTGGTGACCATTCATTTAAGATGACATATTGAGAAGCTTTTACAAATAAATAAGGTATTTGTTTAATAAGCTTATTCAATGCGAGGACGCTACTTCAGTGATCAGGTCACTTTATTCTCTTTAGGCTCCAGTACCCATCTTTACTTAAAAACTATACATGAGGTAATTCAAGCTTTTAATGTATCATCCAGCAGCTCTAGTCCACAGTCTACTAATTTCTAAAACTTTTTCATCAATAAGGTACAAATGAGGAATTGAATTAGATTACCTTGGTCTTGTCATTGATCTCCAATCGGCCGGTGTATGCCAGTTTAGCTGACAGGTGTTGGTTGAATATGGCCTCGAGCGCCGTCTCCCAGGCCCCAACCGCGTACCGCGCCAGCTTGTTCTCTACCATGCTGTAATATGAACTATGCTATGGAAAATTTACGTACGCACAGCTTTTTTAGCAATAAGGCTTAATTCCATATTCTATTTACATAAGATTATCTCCATTTTCGATCCTGTTGATATCATAGAGAACATTATTTCTTCTTTCTTTTCTATAGTATGTAATCTTGTGTTAGATGCTGAGATTCATTATTAACCATATGAACAGTCACTACTTTAATTCATTCATGATTCATTATTATTTTATTCAATTAAGCGACGAGGCGAGCGGAACGTTCACCTGATGGTAAGTGATACGCCTGCATATAACAATATAGTGCTAGTTGGGATATAGACTGCAGTACATTGCGCTCGTCGCCTTGTGACATAAAATGTTAAACTTCGTTACCCTCGTCATTTCACTAGCTACAGCGCCCTTCAAACCGAAACACAGTAATATTTACAGACAACTATTTGTCGGTTGCAATAGGCGCTTCTGTGGTACTTAGCTAGACGGTCTCTGGCCACAGACCTGCCATCAGTAAATTGTAACCCCAATAGCAATTTATTTATGTGCCATACTTTGAAACAGTGGGATAGTTAGTTGTAAATATTATCAGCTCACTAATGAATCGTTCCGAGCTCCAAATAGACGTCGGCGCCTTCGTCGGTGACACTCGACATGATCAGGGTGCAGAGCGCTGTACGCAGACCGACGTGATCTATTCGAAGATTGTTTGAAACTACCTGCAATTATTATACTCTTATTTTTTCAACACACATGAGATTCACCGGTTTATTAACCCTTTGTGTCTGGATAATTGAAAAATGAGAATTATCCCCCTGGCTGGCAAATGAAAAGAGAATAAAAAGGGTCTCCTGTGGGCTTCTTTGATGTTATGGACGGAGAAGAACACAACAAAACAGAATCTTCGAGCTAAATGTAGACCCAATATGTGTGTGTAATTTCCTAGCAGGCGTATGCTGTGGCCAAGTTGAGGTGTCAAGGAACTCTTCTAATCAATCATAAACAGATGTTGTCTGTATTGGTGTACAAAGAACTATACCTTTTTTTTCGTGAAAGCTTTTAACTTATTTTTTTTGTTTAACATAGGGGAAACGCCTGCGCATACCCGTCCTTGCGGGAGCAAGCACAGGTTATGTCGGACTTGCACCGACTAAAACCCCCACAATGTTCCATCTCGTCGCTTTATGGCAGGGTCCTGGGAACGCTTTCACACAAATCCGCAACCCCCCTAGCGCTGGCCGTACAACGCAGCCCTACCTCGGGAGGAAGGGAGCATCCCCTCCTCCCGTCTTTTTAGGCGACACGTTGGAACACACAGCACACCTCCGTCTCGGCGTCTTATAGTCGCGCGCGCAACGGATTCTCCGAACCCGTCACCCAAAGGCCATAGGAGCCAAGAGAGAAAATTCTCCCGACTCCCTGCGGCGGATCCGATCTTGGGCTCGCCGCCACCCGTTACACGAGCGTGGAGTTTCCTCCAGGAGTTCCCTTTCGGGACAGAGGCGCATCGCAATGCCGACATTCTTCTTCCTTCACGACTCCTCCGCCGCCGCATTAGGGATGCGGCACCGCTTAGTTGCAGAGGGTAATCTCCCTCCGCGACTTCACTTCAACTGCAAAGGGCAGTATAAAACCCCCACTGCAGCCCACCGGCGCGCATTCGAGTAGAGCTCACGGCGCCCCGAAGCTTTAACCTGGAGCGGCCGCATCGTGCCAGCTCTAAACCTGGGGCCGGCCGAGTAGGTTCCTCTTCACTTCACCGTGGGCGTCCCAGCCACGGCTACTAAAGACCCTACGCCACGACAAAGCGGGAACCTGTTGGAGGGTTTCGTGAGAGGTTAACCCATCTAATTTAGCTTTCATTACCTCCTCTCCATTCCGCGCGGTGAACAATTCTTTACTGATTTCTTCTGCCATTAATCCACTGATTGCAGAACACACCAATATTTTTAATTTGATATCTATGCGCTGAAACCAAATAATTAACTTAAACAAATGGTTATCAATCGTTTATGGTCTAAGACAAGCATCAGGTTTACACACTGATGCTTAGTAGCAGAAATAGGTATAAGAACAGAATAATTTAGAAAGGATATATTATTTGGAAGAGAGAGACCTATTCTGAAAGAGAAATGTTTACCAGTGGATTATTTTTTATTGTTGTAAAATCACTAGTTAATGTTAATATCATTATCATCATCGTCAGCCAATATACGTCCTCTGTTGGACATAGATCTTATTCAAAGAACTGCACCGTCGGGCATCAGGGTCGGTCGTTTGTAGAGGGGTAGGGCGGGATTTGGACCATTTCCCACCACACCGGCCCAATGCGGGTTGGTGGACAAATAATGTTAATAGTCTCTATTTTGTTTCATCTATTGTTAAACAGTGTTCAGTGTCTGCAGGCTCTCAGGAAGCACCTGGATCGGGGCAACGCAGGACCGTTCGACGTGGAGATCTTTAGAGGAGACTTATATTCAGCAGTGGACGTCTGTAGGCTAATGATGATGATTGTTAATCTTTTCAGCTAAACAACAATTCATTTATCTAAGAGCTAAATAATTTATTGGTAATATTCTAAAGCGTTTAGTAGTCCTGATAGGAACACTGTCAAATTTTACACCGCAGTGGTCTGGGGTAAATCTATTGCAATTATATCCGTGTAGTTACTCCTCTCCAGAAAGAGTCAACAATGTTCACTACCTGCAGGATATTGAGCAGTTCCTGCATGAACTCCGCGTTCAGCATTGCGTTCATGCTGTCGTAGTAGCTCTGCAAATTAATATAACACTGCACTGCGACACGCTGCGCCTCAATCGGAGTGTCCGCGACTGAAATACACCTTTTTATAAATTTATTAAGAAATATTTCAATGGCTTCAATTTCACGTGGTATTCAGCTACAATGTAGTCAATGTGATGAAGCGTGCTCGCCTAGAATACACTACCTATCATTTGTTGACAGGACCAACACAGTTTTACTGTTATAGCGGTACATTTACAATTAGGTCAGCTAGCGAGACGGATTCAAAAACCTTGCCTTCATCCAAATTTCCATTTCATCCAAACCAAATACTTCCGAATCAATAGATCAGCGATTACCTTTGACGTTACCAAAGCTAACAAAGATTACTTAAGTTCATATTCGTTATAAATTTTCTAACCTTCACAATTTATAGAATAATTAGTTCATGAGTTAGTTTTCTGATAATTCCTTTCCTGGGGTATGAGGGATTTTAAGACTATTGGAGTAGCAACGGGTCCCGTACAACAACACGCGGGATCTAAGCTAACATCACCTGCTTGCGAAGCACCCTGCTAATCAACAAACGAAGCTCTGGCTCCCACTACACCGCATTGCATTAAGGTGCTAGGAAATGGTTCAAATGCCTTCATATGAACCTCTACCCGATCAATATGGGATTCCTTAGGAAAGGCCTATGCTCAGCCGAAGACATCTATCGACTGATGGAGTAGCACCACATTTTTATGGAGGTGGACTCCACCTCTTTTATTTCCATATAAACAAATTCAAATCTTTTAATAATCTACACTGAACAAATTTTAAGAATTTTATGTATGAAACAGCATATAGAAACTTACATTTCCTGTTGATGTTCCTGAGTGTCGCGAAGGTGCTGGGCTCGACAAGCCTGTAGGCGGCTTTCGGTATGATCCTGCAGAGCTTCACCAGCGCCAGCAACGCGTTAATTCTCACGTCGAACCACGCTGCCGAGTCATCGCTCAAGACACCTAGAAATTAATCATCACATTCATACAAACAATAAACCAACTTCACTATTATTTCTCAAAGCTATTATTTATATAAAAAAGACAATTCCTACCGCAAAGAGCTTCAATGATGTTCGTATCTGACATTCTCACAGCTGCTGGAAGTAGTAACGTCATGTTAGCCACTCCCATCGCCGCATCAGCTAATAGATCCACGTTTGTACTCATCAGCTGATTACAAAACACCAGATCTGTTCCCGTCTGATATAGTGCCTGGAAATAAAGATTTATATAGCTCATTGTCCAGGCATCCAGAGAGCTGGTAAATTTGTATGAAAACTAAAGAGAATAATTACATCTCTTCCGTTAGCTGTAAATGACATTTTCGTGAGTACGGCCAAGCAGTGCGGCTTCATAGCCGGCAGAGCCATGTCCAGGTAAGCCAGCAACCTCAGTATGCAACCCGACTGATACAGGTGCCCCGCATTTTCCTCCGTTTCAGCGTAGTCCTTCAGAACGCCTAGCACAACGGTGTGGACATCGCGAAACTCGTATGACTGCAAAATTAAATACACCCAAATATATATACAGGATGAAAGGCGTAAAAGATCAGACCAGAAGAGAAATGGTGTTCCAGTATGACGGTTGTCCTGCCCTTTTCGTCTCGGCGTAAGACAGTAGTTAGACACTGCTTCCCCCCAGTTATGGATTGGCCGAGGCAGGCCAACACCGTGGCCCGCAAGGTGTCCCGATTTAACACCTTGCGATTGTTACTTATGGGGTCACATGAAATGTTTAGTGTACACAACAACAATTAACTCGTTAGAAGATTTAAAGTCACGCATCATCGTCGCTGCTGACAAAGTAAGCGAACAGCTCACAGGGCACTCATAGTCACTCGATCTGACTTAAGAAAAAGGCTTGGTGCTTGTATCAGGAACCATAGCCGTCAGTTTTAACAAAATTTAAATTAATTGTTACTTTAAACTTTAACTCTTGAACTCAATATCTAAAACGACAACAACAAGCTCGCACGTGTTACAACAACAACAAAAGAGTCAAGTTAAGGGCCGGCGCGACGTCTACTGTTAGGAGTCTCTACAGTTTGATATTTCATGATACTTGGTTTTATTACAAGTGTTTTTATTTCTAAATTTTAGAAACTTTATGTACTCTATTATACCTTGTCGAATAGGTATAAGTCAGGTACTTATTTATGTGCTTCATACATATTTTTTAAAAATAAAATTTTATTTAAAGAATAAATAAAAATGTAAGTATGACGCCTTATTTGGTACTGTCACGACTTTCAAAGAACCTAACTTAAAAGTTTTAGCGTCTAAGTGATGATTATTAATTTAATTTAATAAAACAATGATTAAACAATAATTATTACATTAAAATTTGTTTAGAAATAAAATCATCGAATGTTTTCCTAGAAAATTGAAAATTTTTTGAAAAATATTTAAAAAATGAATAACTTCAGAAGCATTGTTTTTGTATGGGGTATTCCATACATAGATAGATAGGACACGGCTATACTTTAGCCCCTCCAGATCTTTTACACCTATTACCTTTCACCCTGTATAAACAAAATTCGTCCTTTAGCAAAATAAAAAAAAAATAAAGCCTAAAGAAATGGAAATGTTAAAATGGCATAAACCATAAACCATAATATAAAATGTACAGTATATATAATACTTACTTCTAAAATATCACACAAGTCCAACACCCCCGTCGAAGCTCTGAAACTCTTCTGTACCGCCAGGTCGTTGTAACGGCAGATGAGCTGGTCGACAGTACGGAGCGCCGCGTGCTGAATGGCCAAATACTTGCTCTGCATCAGCGCCAAAAGAGAGGCCCAGTTGAACTGGTTGCTCTTCGTGACTTCCGACGCGCACACCGGCTCCGCCAGTAGATTGCTCAGTGTCTGTTAAAGCAACATGAGAATCAGTTAAGAGACCTTTAAAATTTATTTGACCATAAACATATACCATAAATTTAAGCCATAGTTGCCATTTTTAGTAAATTAGAATATTCATGAATAATTTTATGTGTAAACTTTCAGCGTTGTTTTAAAACATAGCCAATACAGTTATTATGGTGGTAGGACTCTGCTGCCGGAGACAGTCTAGGTAGGTACCACCGCAGCGTCTATTGCAGCCGACAAACAGCAACGTGCAAATATTACTGTGCTCCTGTTTTAAGGGCGTTGTCTCTAGCGTTATTACTGGAGTAAAGAGACTCGACATCTTATATCTCAGGTGACGAGCGCAATGTGATGCAGTATATAATATTGTAACCAACGCCACGTTGTTAGCGGCGTTAGTGGGCGTAACACTTAACATTAGGTGAACGTGCCGCTCATATCGTCGTCGTTGTTATCACAATTGTATAAAAAACCAATCACCAAATATTTGTATAATATAAATAAGAAATGAGAAAACTTTCCTAACAACATCACCTGCTCGTGGTGCACCCTGCTAATGATCAAACGAGGCTCTGTCTCCCACCAAACCCGCATTGGGCCAGCGTGGTGGGAAATAGCCTGGATCCCCCTCATATGAACCCCTACAAACGACTGAAGGTCACGAGTAACCGCTGGGTGCGGGCACCGCAGGACCGATCGATGTGAGGATCTTTGGAGGAAGCTTATATCCAACAGTGGACGTCTTTCGGCTGATGATGATAAACAAAAATCTATAGTCTATTAGCCATGCTTATTATTATAAATTATACCTGCAAACAATTATTCTGAACGTCTGGATCGGAGCTGTTCTTCATTCTGTTGAACAGCGTGTTCAGTATATTCGCGGTGACCAACTGGTCGCAACCGAGCGGCTCTTTCGTCAGTTCAGACAGCACCAGCGATGCGAATTCTAAGACGAAAGTATCTTCAATCTGTTCACGAAAACAGTTGACTAATAAACCGTGGATACAAATCTACATCAATAAAGGGTGATTAAGTTTGGTTTTAGTCAAATCTATCCACCAAATTAGTATGCCAAATAAAAAGGGTGATCTGTAATGAAGACGCCATAATAAGATGACGCTAATCAGTACGACATGCACCACATTCTGCTCGTCACTTCAAGACAAGATTAAATATCCAAATCACAATAACTTCTTATAATTATAAAAGTAATCAATTCCATGTTTTCCTTGACATGTGGTATCAAGTAAAGATCGATTTATATATATATCGTTATTCGTATTCGTATATCGATCGATAGTATAGTTCGTCCTTTAAAGAAGTTTTTTTTTAATCTACGAAGCGACGACAGGAGTAGTACGTTCACTTCATGGTAAGTGGTACGCTTGGCCATAACACAGCATCACTTGCGTACGTCGCATCGAGAACTTAAACCTTTACAAATATCTTAAAGTGACCATAGTCGATTATTTACTTATAAATAAAACAATATATCTTCTACTATTTCAATTATATTATTACTGACTTTGACCAACATATAGGCGACATTTCTCAAGTTCTGCGGATTCTGCAGTACTTGTTCCGGTCCCAACGGCAACTGACAGAGCTGCGCCAGGGCTTTCAAAGCGAATCGTTTTATATTCAGCTCCTTGTGCTCAATGTGGGGCAGGATTAAGCTAATCGCCTCCAAGTTGTATAGTATCTGCCGATTCAGCATGTCCTGCGCCGAGAACTTCGTTATCGCCCGTAACGTCTGGTAAACAAAATATTAAAATTATTTAGAGACATGGTTATTCAATTCCAAAATAATTTTCACAAGTAAAATTAACAGAATACTCCGATTTTTAATTTATTCACAGCCGGAACAATGCATGTCTATTATTTAGATTATGAGAGTGGTAGCTAGCTGGATAGGTTCGTAAAAACACCAGCCAAATTTGACAACTTGGGGCTGTAAAATCTAACCAATGAACCCAATATTACTAAGCTAGCAGTTAGGTCTACGAAGGAAGTTAATCTTAGCTATAGAACAAATGATATAATCATCTCTTAATCATCAGTTAATCAAAAAGATCTTATTACAATTCCTTTGACTGCAAACATAATGTAATGCTATCGCCTGCTCTCCCTCTTTTTCTGGTGTTAAATTAAGCATTGTTCCAATCGAAGTGTATTTAAAATTATTAGCTGTTCCCCGCCCGCTTAGATGGCTATAAGATGAAAGAATTTTGTAAATCAAATTCTTAGCTGAACTATACTCGGCAAAAGTAACATCCCTACCAAATTTCAAGTCTCCCTTATGATTCTAGAAATATCGTATATATGATATGATATGTACATAGGTTCATATTTACCTGACATAGTATCTCTGCCTCAGGTGATTCTAATAACAGAACAGCAGTCCGAGCTGTTTCCGGTGTTATATTATATGGGTGAAACGTTAAATCCTTTTTCTCAGCCGATCTGTTCTCTCTGTCCTTTTGTAAAGGTTTCGCCATCTTGTCTCATAAAATATATATCAAAATATATCTCACACAAAACCCCCTTATTTGTTAATCGGTCTTGACGTTCCTAATGTCAAAACTTTGTTTTTTATTGATTTTTATATGCACGTGTAGTTTTAAAGATAACGTAGATAACTAAAAAAAAAATAAACCAACAATCATTCTGACATTTTAACGTATTATTTTGAATGGTGATTTACATTTGGGGCTTTATGCGAAATAAAGGCTTAATTTTTCGTTACATAAGAACATTTGCCAGGAAGTTTAGAGCGTTCCAGGAGACATGGCTACTTCCCTGGTGGGGAAGTGGTGGGATGAGCACGGCTCCGCTGTGGGCGCTGGACACACTAGTTCTGGTCATCAAACTGTGCTCGACGTGTGCGATCGCTGCAGTGAGCGTTTTCATACCACCGACTATGAAAAGTTTATACGGGGAAACTGTTTTGGTTCGTAATCCTTTTCTTTTACAAGTACAGCGGCTAGATAAATTTGTCATTATTATAATTAACACTAGGTCTAGCTTTAACTGAGTGTTATACGGTATTTACGTAACCGATTACGACTACCTTGTAATGATATATATACTGCCTCAGCAATTAATTTTGTTACATGTACTGTGTTCATATTGCTGGGTACCGTTTGAAAGGGTGTTGGCTTAACTGAAATTACTAGAGTGACGATAGGACCTTCGGAACCCTGGTAATCTGCATGACCGTAGTCTCGGCTAATGGAGATTAAAGGTACACCGAACGGTTTTAAGGTTTAGGCGGTAAAAATTCATCATAACTCTTTCTTATCTCCTTCGTGGAAGATGTCAATATTTCTCCCACGGCCCGCAGTATACCTATCACTGTCTGAAGCCAACAATCAACATCAAGCTTATCCTAACACACGTATGTAAAACTGTTACAGAATGTCGGCAATGTATATGCATATAAAATGTTCACACAAATAATTATTCTGTAAAGATAACCGGCGCCGGTCAAGGGTTGGGACGGGAGCTGGCGATACAGTTTGCGGATTTGGGCGCCACGGTCATATGCTGGGACCACGACACGCCCAGGAACAACGCAGTGGTTAGCGAGATACGCAGCAAGGACGGAGAGGTGGCTTGTTTTTTTTTTTAAAGACGAACTTATGATATTATGATTTAACATGTTAAAGCTGCTTCATCAGTCTAATCGATTTTGTGATAATACCTTCGAAATACTTTAAAGTTTCTCCAGTATTACAGCGTACGTTAAACATACTTATATTTGTGGTGATGATTTTTGAGAACTACCTCCAAGGCAAAGCGGTGGTAAGCGACAATCAGGCTGAGTCGCGATGCGTTCCTCCTATATTTACATAAACTGTTTGGTCTTCAGTGCTACGGTTTCACAATAGACGTGACGGTGCGGGAGCAAGTGGCAGCGTTGGCGGCTCGCATGCGCCGACAACTAGCTGACGTTTCCATGGTGGTCAGCAATGCGGGCGCGTTCACCTGTGCGCCTATCATCCATCTACGACCTGACTCTATCGCTAAGCTGATAGAGGTCAACCTGCTCGCTCATTTCTGGGTAACTTACAGTATTTACATATAAATAAAATTGTGTATCGTCGTTTTGTCGAAGGTAATATACTTAAAAGAGTTTTAATATCTCGTCTTATATAAAATCGTCGTTTATCTATTCACAGATTATACAAGCGTTTCTTCCGAGTATGATCGAGAAGAGGCATGGCCATATTGTTGCGATTAACTCCAGCGCCGGTCTCTTGCCGTGTGCCGACATGGTGCCGTACTGTGCTGCTAAATTCGGCCTCAAAGGTGCTTCAAGTATCTATTTCTACATAGGAAATGTTTTCTGTACTTATCACTTTTTAATTCAAATGTTTAACACTTGAACTCAGTTTAATACGAAGTAAAAATAAAGCTAAAGATGTTGGATGCGTGGTCGCCAAGACAGAGGACACAGTGATGCTGGCGACAAATTTACAATATGGGGATAATCACTAGCCAGATGGTTTCCCATACTACCATTACCCAAACGCCTCAATATAATGTCCCGGAATCGAACCAAAGATATTCATATTACAAGACAAGCAGCTTATCATTATATATCAAGAGAATAAAGCGTTGAGCGGAAAGCAATCATATTGAGTACTAGTAAATCTCTTTGGAAATATTATTAATAGGCCTCATGGATTCGATAACCGAGGAGTTGAGACTGGACACGTGGACGAAGAACATATACACCACGTCCGTATACCTGGCGACGATGTCGACAGGCCTGTACCCGCCTCCTACGCACCGCTTCATATCCTGGTACCCTGAAGTCACTGCTAAGGAAGCTGCCAAAATTATTATTGATGGTACTAAATTGTTTTTTATGCTTGTCTCAAGGCTATTACTGTCAGTGATTACTTTTCTAGATTCATCTATTATCAAACAGTAAACTTAAGTTTCCTAGAATTATACAGCGAATTATGATGCTTAAGACACAGGTTCTAACTGTTTGTTCAGTTACACAGAGATCCTAGGTTGGGGTTATTAAAACTCATGTTGTAAAGTTGTAGGTCAGATATTAGCCTTACACTGTATATAAAAAACTATCACAACTTAACATTTACAACTTTGCAGGTATACGCAAAAACCATAAGGATATCAGCATACCGTCGATTATGAAGCCGTTGATAGCTCTGAACAATATATTGCCTTATCGCATGAGAATCATTTTCATGGACTTTTTCAACTTCAGTCACAGGGGATGGTTCAGTTTCTGCTGAGCTGGATTAAGACCATTTACAATAAAATATTACTCGAATTACATTATCCGACTAGTGTTTAAGAATATTTATTTGAGAAAATCAATATATTGAAAAAACTAGAACCTTTGTGAACATGTGATATTCACCAATGCGCACTTGAACCGTGTGATGGATAAATAGCATTAACTCGCATCTTTAGATAAGACCATGAGTTTCAGTAGAAGTGTTGTTAATTTTTTTTATTAAGAATATTTATTAACATTAGTTTTGTTTTTGTTGCTTTTTGTGTAAATTACAGTGAAGACATTGGCTTAATGTTTATTGTTACAACTTCACACGTAGCACAAATTATTACAATTGTCTTGGAAATGTATTATTGACTATTATGAATTTCCTTTGCTATAATTATATATTGAAAAAGAATTGTTTATTCTTTATAAATAAAGATGCTTTATTTGTACATATTTTTAATGTTAACTGATTGTTAAATTGTCTTCATCACAACATGGTTCACGTCACACTTGGATTGTTTTTTAATAACAGAAAACACTTCACAGTGGTCCTTAAAGCACAAAAACCTATACACAAGTGTGAGAATCTAATTTATACTTATTCACTTTCTGTCCACACTTATCACACATAACAATTTCTCTGTGCTCTAAAAGATGTTCATCTCTAGTTTTTGTGTCTGGAAACTTTTTAGTGCAAAACAAACATTGCTCCTCTTTCATGTATGTGTGGAGCAATGAATGACGCATTAATGACCCTTTTGTGGCAAAACATCTCCCACACGACTCGCAAAGGTGTCGACTTAACACTTGCTTTGTGGTGTGTTTTTGAACATGCATATACATGTCTTTATGGCTAAGTGAAACTTCATTGCAAATCTTACACCTGTGAAAATATATGTGGATTTTATAAACTTATAATAGATATTACAAAATTATACTAGATGAAAATTGTTGTTCAATCATACTATGAGATATAGGTTAAAATAAATTTTTTTTACCTGTATTTCAAGTTATCTGGCTTTTTATGCTCCTCTTTTTTATGTTTGGTCAATGTTTCATTGCCAATGAATGTGTGTCCACAGATGTCACAGACTCTTTCTGCTGTCTTAATCAAGTGATCTTTGGCATGTTTGTACAATTCAAATCTATCCTTAAATATCATTCTACACTGCTTGCAGCGATGAGTAAAACCATTTGTAGTTACTTGGTCCACTTGGCATTTATTATAATGTTGTACAAGTAGTTCTTTTGTATTAAATTTTTTACCACAGTTGCAGCTCATTTGTGTCAGTATTCCATGTGTTAGCGAGTGCTGTTTCATTTGTTTTTTTGAGTCAAACATTACATTGCAATGTATACAAGTTCTTAATGCACAGTCACAAATTGTTAAATGCTGTGACAATTTTTGTATGGTTTCAAATTTAGCTTTACAGGCAAAACATGTTTTTTCCATAATTTTCAAATTGTTTACTTTATTTCTTGGTTCTGTTTCTTTGAAAAGTATTTCTTTTACAATTTCGATATCTGAATCTAAAACATCTATATCCATCTTAATGCAATTCTTAGATTTTGGTGACTCTTTTTTCTTGGGACTCATTTGTTTATTTACTTTTGTAATAGATTTTGCAATTTCTATACTGTGCTCATTACTTTTGTCTAGCATATTCACTATAGATGGTATGTCTTCTTTTCCTAGATTGTTTAAGTATTCTTCTATGTTGGCAGTGTTGTTTAAAAACTCCAGAAGAGAATCAGAATTGTACTCAGAATCAGGTAACGGCTGTACGTATGTTTTTGTCTCTGTTATTTTCTTAATTTTTTCCTGAAAAGATGATTCTAACCAGTCCTGAGAACATCGGGCATTTTGTTGGAAATTATAAAACTCAGAAAGGTGAGATACGCAGTTTACACAAATATCCTTCGAGAGATCGTCGCCAATCGAGATATTTATCACTAAACACGATTTTATATGGAGTAGTACAGTGGGATCTAAAATGGAAACATGTTTTGATTCTACGTCCAAACATAATCTACAACAATTTCGAATGTTTTCATCCATATCGTGTTTAAACAAAAATTCAACAGGTATAGTCAAGAGCAGAAAAGATCTTTTTTATTTAAAGCAACAACAGCTGGTCTAACAATATTATTTAAAAACTTAGTTTAAATTCATATTAATATCATGTCAATTGCATTTATACATATGGTCCATTTTTTATGTGGCAATAATAATTTCGTATTTGATTATTATTATATTTAATGTTTACTATTTTTTTTATTGAATGTGCATTTATGAAGTTTATACCAAGAATCTTAATATTATTTGTGATTATTTTTATTATTTTTGGAGTTTTTTTTTGTGTTAGTAAGTTTTAACAAACATATGCGACTCAGAGGTTTTAGTAAGTTTTATCAAATGTAGATAGCAACACTTAAAGATTTTACGCTGTGGAGAGTTGGAATTAATACAAAATATTGTAATCTCACATTAAATTAGTGCTATTCAACTATTAATTAATATTATAAACTACAATTAAAACAGTGTACAGTGTTATTTTTAAACTACAACATAGTTTTTTCACCACCAGGAACAAAATACAGCTCTTTTTATTAAACTACCTGTAAATATTTATGTTCAAATATTATGTCTTCCAAATCGGGAAATGAAGCTGAGGAATCCCTATTATATTCAGCGAGACATGGAGAGAAAGCAGTGGTTGAAGCACTACTTCAAGCGAAACATGAGAAAAAGTTAACTTTAAACATTAACTGCAAAGGTATATTTAATAAATAAAGTTTCTATAAACAGCCATATTTTAATTTATTATTTTGATATAGAAAAGGTAAAACATTAATAAATAAGTATCAAAAATTCAAAGACGTCTTTTTTGTTCATTTTTATGATTCATTGGTTAATATATTTTTTAATGAATTATATGGATGGCATATATATTTAAACATAAAAAGAAATATTCATGTAGTTGCAGTCACTGTTAAAGATGATAAACCAATATTATATAAATACAATATGAATTGAAACATCATTATCAACATGTGGACCAGACTTTTCTGTGTAACTACCTTTAATTAAACATCACATGAAATATAGGACAAGTGGTCTAGTCCATAGCAAATTATATTGTATATATAGGCTTGAATGTATTTATCAAAAGACTAATAATTATGGATGATTAACAAATTATAGGTATATAAACAATAATAATCTTTTGTGCACCAATTCACTATATACAAGAACATTTGTTACTGTACCATAATTACCTGTACATGTTTCAGTTTCTTTATAAATCTATTATATGTTTCATGTGCATATTATGTGACACTCAATTAAAATGTAATCAATACCATTCGGCTGTGACTCAGCTAGACTCATATATCAATTTATTATATATAAGAATGTTAACTTATTATGCATCTTCTTGAAGTATTCTGTAATATACTTTACGCTTTTACAATACAACATATATATATATTCATATTATAACTATATATTCATATTTACTATATATGCTAAGTTAATGAAATCACAACTGGTTTTGATAACAAGTTTGGTAACATCATTTGCTTAAGAAGCTTTAGTAAGAATTTTTTTAAATTGATTATGAAAATGTTTTCTTTTAGTTATTGTTGATAAGAGATAAAGTCATTATAATGTTCAATAAAATTTTGTTCACAATTTTTGTGAGGGATGTGGAGAAGAGAATAAGGGGGTAGTAGTAGCAAATTATAAATAAAAGTTATTATACATTATTATAACCACTTAATTTCTCTTATTATCTATCAAGAAGGGCACCACTGATTAATAATCATTTACTAAGTATTCATTAATAATTCGAGAACAAAAAAAATATTCATTAGCAGTACATGACAAAAATAGTCTTTAAATGTTAGAACCAGAAACTATGAAATAATATAAACTCATTATTTTAGTATTGGGTGTTCTTTCAAATGTATATATTTATTTTGAGTCAACGATGATCCTAAGACTATACATTTCTAAAAAAATTGTCCCATTAAACCTGCACCTTAAATTGATGCTGTAATAATAATAATGATATACATACCAACTTGTGTGTGTGTGGTGGCCCCAATAAAAGTGGAAACAGTCTCGCCCCCTGTTACATGGGACTTAATCTGACTACATCTGGCGAAAAGTGGGTGTTTCTTCGCCTCTGCCTACTTCTACTGGAAAAAAGGTGTGATTGTATAAAAAAAAATTAACTTGTGTTCATTTGTTATAAATTATTTCATTTACCACTATTTTAAAGTTTTATCACTATGTATTAAAAAATATAAGACTGAATGTTTAGATTTGTAGTATGACACATTTTTATACTTAAAATTTAATTTACTCTTGGTTTCAGGAAGAAGTAAGACAAATTTCGGATGGACACCATTACATCTAGCCACATATTTTGCACACAAAGATGTTGTGGAAGTGTTACTTGGTGCGGGAGCTGATGTAGATGAAGTTAATGACAATGGAGACACGGCTCTTCATAAGGCCTCCTTCATTGGAAATGAGGTATTTGATAATTATCTTCTGGTAAAAGAATCTACAAATGTGACGGAATCGTAGCTATAATATTTGAAGGGTTGTCAGTTTTATGTGTAATTGAAAAATAAAATAAACTAAGTGGATACTTCACTGATTCAGTTTAGGAAACGGCTATGTAGCTAGTTATAGAACAAAAACCAAACAATGATACAGTACATTACAAAGACCAAAAAATTATTAACAGGAATAGATTTTTATTATATGGTTGGATAATTTTTTTTATTAAATGTCAAGTGACTAGCATATCACAGTTCTATCGTATCATTTATTTGTAGGAGCTGGTAATTCTCCTACTAAATTATAAAGCAGATCTGAACATTATGAATGGTGAGGGTCGAACTGCATCCGACGTGTGCAAGACGCGCGACGTTCAAAGGCTGCTGGAGGCTGCACAGAGGGCCGAGAAGCTCAACAAAGAGCGCTTGCTTCTAACTGCTGCTAAAGAGGGACATGTTGATGATGTACAGGCATTGGTAAGTTTTCTCTTTAAACTGGTGAATTAATAAGCTCTAGTATGTGGTTTTCATTGGATTAAAGAATGCTCTATTAGGTCAGTAACATGGTGATATGTGCTGTATGTGTCAAGGAGGTTTGAGCTTTTGATGAAGTAACAAAGTAAAGTAACCAGTGTGTTCGAAGAAAATCAGCTATCATAAACATTTAACATCCAATTACCTGCATTCGGCCAGAGTGGTGTATAAATAACCACTTGTGAGACCCGAAGCCCCCTGTAATGGAAACATTAAGCAGTCAGATTATTATAACACATGTGTTATATTGCGTTATAATAAATTAAGAAGAGCATTTCTATACAATTATGAGTACAGAAACTATTTAAATTTAATCTAATATTGTGGAGTGAGTTTAATCTCTTATTGTTGTTTCTTTAGTTCCTGTCTTTTGATCTGAACTTCTCTTGGAAAATCATCCATTATATAGATGTCTTTTGGTAAAAGTTTCTGGTGCCTAAGCAGTTTCAATTGACGCTATGTGAGTGTAAAAGTAATTCGAATTGGTCTTATTTTATTCTCAGTTTTTTTTCCTTGAGTCTCCCTACATCACTAATCTCCCATTTATCCCAATTTTCTATGTTAGAATTTTTGCTTATCATATTTAAAGCGTCCAAGACCATATTCAGGAGGCTTACCATACGAGGCGTGACATTCTCAGACCGAATTCTGGAAGCGGTTCTTCGAGAGACAGTTCAGGTTGGTGTGGAGTTTTCTTGCCTGCGGGAGGGTGCAGGGTAATCGCTGACGTACGCGGCCAGTGAGTTGCTTCAGTCGTGCGATGTACTGAGCGACTGAAGGTCCGCCCTCGAGACAGTCGCAAGATCAGACACTTTCTATCCCTTTGCGATAAGAGTGAAAGACAATGTAATGAAAGCGCGAGCGGAGGAAAAGCATAATATGTTATATTGGATAAAAGCGCACGCGGGGATAGAGGGTAATGAGAGGCCGGATCAAGCCGGCCAAGGATACGACCCTAAAGAGTAAAAGACGAGAAGCGGCAGCTTAGGCAAGTAGTACGATATCCATCACGCCGATGTTTTTCCCGAACGTCAGGTCAGCCTATAAAGTGCTAGGGAAGCCCCGGCTCGGGCCGTATTTGGGCCAAATACTCACGGGTCACGGGGAATTCTCCGAGTACCTACACAGGTTCAAACTCTTGGGGAGTACCGCGTGTACCTGTGACCGGCTAAGGAGCAAACTGTGCTTCACCTAATTGCCACTTGCTCCATATATGGGGCACAGCGAGCGTAATCGGGAAACCAAATGGAACGAAGGGTCAATGGAAGTGCAATCGCCTTTCTGATGAGAGATGACCAAACCGTCAAATATTTTTAAAATTATATAAAATATATAGTAACAAAAACTTTAGAAGCCAACAAAACGTGAAAATAAAAAAAAATTGATGGCATTGTTAATAGTAAATAAATGTAAAAAAAACGAAGAATAAGATGAAATGTATAAAATAAGAACGGATTGTCTCCCTCTTTTAAGCGCGATGTATGGCAGAACGAAATGGAATGGAGAATGAATGTGAAACAAAAAAGGGAAAGGAAGATAAGAACGGTAAGAAAGAAGAGAAAGAAGTTAATAAAGCATAGAAAAAAATTGAAAAAAAAAAAGAAAGTAAATTGAAGCTCCAGGCCCACAAATGCCCGGGGAGGGTATAAAAAAAACATGTTCATTAGCTCACTGGGATAATTTTCTGTTTCTTGGATTCCATGTAGTATTAAATATTTTTTTTTAAATTTCTCTGTTTTGTCAATTTTAGTTTTGAACATTTTTACAT
This sequence comes from Ornithoptera alexandrae, assembly GCA_029030555.1. Taxonomy (NCBI): domain Eukaryota; kingdom Metazoa; phylum Arthropoda; class Insecta; order Lepidoptera; family Papilionidae; genus Ornithoptera; species Ornithoptera alexandrae. The sequence continues at coordinate 12,093,674 of JARDVY010000288.1, read as the reverse complement.
ATTCTTTAATTTCCAGATTTTTCTTTAGTAATGGTTGTAGTTTTTTTATCTACTACCGTTGTAATTTTTTTTTCGTTACGTCCATAATTGTTTTGTGTGAATAATTTAGAAAATGTTTTTTTTTTAGTAGCAACTGTGCATCCATTTTTACCCAATAGGTTTACGTTTTTCGCGCGGGCAACACTTTTAGACTGATTTAATTTTTATGGGTTGGTAGTTCTGCTCATCAAAATAACGTCTCGAACCAAGACCGTTGACAAATTCATATTCAGTGCGAGTACGTTATAGTTCGCAATACGACTCTTCACTAGACTGCTCAAAATCACTATATTATTTCACAGATACTTTTTGATTTATACTTAGTGAGTATATTTTCGCATTTGTACTTACTTTTTATGGCAATTTGGAAACGATTGTTACACTTTTTTATTTAAACATTTCTGGGGGTAAACGATCTACACCTTATAGTTGCCTAACCGAAAGTAGCTACATTGCAGTTTTTATTTCTTTAAGAGGAATGAAGTATAATCGTTAAAAAGATCATTACTTAATCTTTGGCGTCTTTGTTAGTTAATATCATGTGAAATTAAGATCACCTGCAGTTCTATAAGTGTTTTGTAAACGCTATTGAATTGTGATGACAACAGATATGTCTAATAATTTTTCTTGGAATCCATAACTTTCAATAGTAATAATAATACAATAGTAGTAATAATGGAATAGTGAAGGTAAAAGTAAACGAAGGTAGGGTAGTCAACAAAACTTTTGTAATGAAGACGTTTTTAATTATTATCGATCTCCAACCTGTAAAATGAATGTTTGTTTTGTTGCAGCTAAGTGGCTCGAGCCCTCCTAACATAAACTGCGTAGACTTCCAGGGCAACACCTGCTTGCACTGCGCCGCTTATAGAGGTCACGCCCGGGTCGCCGTGCTGCTGCTGCAGAACGGAATCGACACCTCGCTTCGAAACCAAAGAGGTATGGAATAATTCAATAAACAACACACGCTAATTCTCGTTCATTGTTAAACTGGTCTTCCATGTAAATAAAGGGTATGTGAAAGTTATAAAAACTACATTAAATTAGTTTTAAATAAAAAAAGTAATTCCTAAGACTTTTATACTACTACCTACCCAAGACTTTATTTGATGCTGAGATTCTGTTCTCTATTTATATATCTAATTACTTATTAATTAAAAACTTGCTGCCTCTGTGGTATAGAGACAATTTTCCTTGTAACACAGTAGTCCCTGATTTTTGGAAGGTTTTTTTTTTAAATATATCAGTCTGTGGGTAGGTGTAGTTAAACAAACAGGAAAATTTATCAGGTCCCCTTTTTATGATATTTTACAGCAGTGTGTGATACTTTTATATTTCATTTTGATTAGTTTATTAATTATATATAATATAGATATTATGAACAAAATTTAAAGCTGTAGAGCATCGTATATTCACTACCCCCCAGTATAACCTCTCTATTATAATATTTTATCACCATAAGTTTTTATTGTGATTACCTACAGAATATTACAAACAATAACTAACATTTCTGATGTTGAAAATATGGAAAGGAAGTTGGAAGGAAGCCTAAACCAAAAAATTTAAGAATTTGAGGGTAGACTTAGTGGCATTTTCTCCCATAAATCCTTCTTTAAAATATCTGCACATTGTTTTCTGCTTTTAAGGAGTTAGTGATGTTTATGTCAGGTCTAATGCAACAGCAAGTACACAATTGTTATAAATAATTGATGCAATAGATATGAAACAATGTCAAAGGATTCAACTTTTTAATGGTATTGTGGGATTACCTGATACGGAACTTGAGCAGTTAGTTACAAATCTAATCCATGACAGGATAGGTCTTTCCCATACAAAAAAACTCATCTTTTAGTGGGTATTTGACTTGTATGACAAATAATATCAACTATGTGGGTACTTGATAATATATTAACATTTTACTTTACAACACAGCTTCTTAGCTGCTAACAACACAATACCTACTTGTGTGTTTTATCATATATCCAGTACATACCAGTGGCGACGAGGTTAAAAAGTGGACAATAAGGGCAGTAAAATGTGAAGAATTTAATCCACATATGGACAATTAGGATCACTATATAGATCAATTGAAATTGTGTTTCGAAGTTAATGGTGCATTAGATCCAGCTAAAAGAGCTAAATCTTTCAGCGTGTGGACCACAAGTGTATGAGACTTTGGTGGTGTTAATTACTCTTTAAATAACAAGTCGTGTAACATTTAGTGGAATTCCAAAAATTTTTGACAAATCATTATAGCCCTGAACCTAAAGAAATTGCGGCTTTGTTTAAATTTTACAATTGGGATCAGAAACGCGATGAAGCTTGCGGCTAGATTCCACGACTGCGTAAACTTAATGCCGGTGTGACTTCATAGACCTGGAGCGGATGTTACGCGATAGGCTGGTGTGCGGCATGGGTGATGAAAAATTACAATAGCATTATCAGCATGTTGTGGATGTTATGTCGTCATTAGTCGTCCGTTATTGGACGTCCGTATGATGCGGGATAATAGCTGGTGTCGCGACGGGTGCAGACGAACAGCTGGATATAAATGCTTTGGACAGCAAGACGAGCATTTGTTATCGCTGCAATTAACGCCATGGTGGCGATTGTTGATTTGATGACGCGTCTGTCGGTGTTATAATAAAAGAAGGCATTTCCAAAAAGTATGCATAAGTAAAAAGGGTGATGAACATCAGCCGACACGTATGCTGCTGGACATAGGCCTCACCAAAGATCTCCACATACAGTCAACATGGCCTGCGGTGGGCACTAGGTGCTATCGTATATATGAGTTCATTTGGGACGACTTGGGCCGTTTTCCACCACGCTGGCCCAATGCGAGTTGGCGAAAGCCAGTCTCGTTTGTTGATTAGCAGGGTGCGGGACTAGTTACACCACTCGAAGAATATAGGTCGTTTCATAATAATAATAATATTGGTTTTGCATGTATTAATTATAGCTATGTATATATACATAGCAAGCAAAAAAATTATCTATTTATTATTATTGTATTCATTAGTAACCACTTGTCAACAGGACAGTTAGCGATAGATTTGGCAAAAGACAACGACATGCGAGAAGTACTTAGCGTGAGGCCGGTGCAGAAGCTGCAGCGGACAGCAGTCAGGTTCGAGGGGCGTCTGCTTAAGAAATCGCGCTTCTTCGGCTGGAAACCTGTTTGGGTTAGTTACAGCGTTAAAAATATTTGTTATTCATAACTAGTATAAACTAACTATGAAATAACATTTATTTAGATACTCAAATTGAAAAAAAAAAAGCTGCTCATAATTTCAAATTACCCCAAATTTGAAAAGATTAAAAAAAAATTATATTCAACAAACTGATGAAAACCTTTTCTATAACTAGAGCTATGACATTTGAAAACAAAAATGTGTAAATCGTCTAACTTAAGTCTCGTTGTTTTATAATAAACTTAATTTTTTTTTTTATTCTACAAAGCGACGAAACGAGCGGGACGTTCACATGGTGCTAAGTGATACGCCTGTCCATAACAACGTGGCGCTGGTTAAAAAAGTATACACATCACTATATTGTGCTGGTCATCTTGAGACATAGATATCAAGTCCCGTTACCCTAGTAATGGCACTAGTTACAGCACTACCATTTGGTGGTAGAAGGCGGTGGTACCTCCTACCTAGACGGCCTCCGGTAATTGGGACCTACCGCCAATGAAACTAACATTACCAAAAGGTAGACCTGATGCTCTCCTCGTCGAGTGATCTTTTACTATGAATTAACTGATTCAGAAAAAAAAATAATTTGAAGGTTTTTGACGAATACCCACCCTGTCCTCCACTCTCTTACTATATATCCTTCAGATAGTATGGTTTACAATAATTTTATTTCTATTTATTTTGCAAAGGCGGTGTTACAACGCGGTGTTTTGATATACTACGCGTCAAGGGCGGCGGCGGTCTGTGGCGGCAGCAGGTGGATAAGTAAGAAGTATCTCGACGGGGCGAAGTTAACCGCAACCAGTACGGAGCCGTCTTTAATGCAGCTCTTCTTCAGCGACGGGGACCGCCACAGATTGGCAATCGAAGTTAAAGAACCCAACCCTCTCGCCTACCGCCAGGTGATGACTCACATTTATAATATTCATCATTATTATCATCACCGATAGAACTCCACATCGATCGGTCTCGCGTTGCTCGCGTCCAGTAGGTCCCCGCGATTCTCACCACATCACCGATCCGCCTTGTCTGATACGCGAGTGCCACTCGAGGACCTTACTGCCGCTCCATTGACCGTCGGTCCTTCGAGCAACATGCCCTGCCCACTGTCACTTAAGTCTAGCAATCTTTGGGTTGTGCCGGTGACAGTTCTTCTGCTGATCTCCACATTTCTGATTTGATTGTGCTGGGAAACCTCTAGCGTAGCCCTCTCCATTGCCCATTGTGTGACTTACAATATTTAATAATTCTAATTCATAAAACTGTCATATTTAAGGATATTATCTCAAGATGACGAGCACAATGTAGTTAAGTGGATGTTATCCTAACTGGTGCCACATCGTTGTGGGCGAGTCCCATGGTCAGTTACAATTACATTAGGACCTATTGTTTAATACCGATAACTGCGTCAATACACGAGAAGAGCTTCATCATCGATAGCGGATGATTATCTTTCAGTCGTGGATAACGGCGCTGAACGAGCACATCGCCTACTCAGGCCATTATCTATGGGCTGGTGCCGGGCCGGACGCCGCTAGTGAGGCGACCGAGGATCTGGACGATGACTGCAAACCGCTCGGTAAGTCTATCACTTTGCTTCATTAAATAGAGAGGAATATTCTGATAGAGAAGGAAAACAAGTGGGTTTCGGAGCGGGAATCTTACTTTTTTTTCTACCAGTGACGGTTGTGATGATGACATGGCGAAAGTAGCAATTCACGTCTGTTGTATAGTAAACACATGTTCGCAGGGTCTATGCAAGACGCCATTACGGCGGCGAACAATCATCTCGCTCTGTTGAAAAATCAGCTTCGAGAATGCGGTGCCATAGTGGCGGCCCTGGAGAACAGCGTCAATGTGGGGAACTCCCTCCACCACTCCGCGTACATGGTGAGACAGTGTCACGCTATGCAATCAGAGCAGGGTTTTTTCGCTTTATTATTGATATCGTTATGGACGATTCTACTGTTGATATTACTGTTAAAAACTTTGTTACGAGGATAGGAGCTTATATGAAAGTTGATAAAGGTCATTGTGTTTATGTATGTGTGTACGCTTACAGCGTTTCCAGCACGCGTGTGGTACCGGGGACGAGGTACTGAGCTCTCTGACCCACTGCGCGGCGCTGATAGCGCAGGCGGGGGACCGCGATCAGGCGAGGCTGGCTAGAGAGGTAGTGTCTCATGAATTTACATTAACATTTTCACATACTAAACTGAATGAAACTACGACTCTGGAAACCTGTAAATGTTTTGTAGCGCAGTGACTAATTGCCGACTATGGCTTGTAGGTACCTGGTTCAAATCCGGGCAAAGTTTGGGTGGAGGGCAAGTTTTTCTGAACACCGCCTGGCTAGCGTGTGTTGTTTTTGTCTACAGATAGAGCGCAACCGTGTGCTGGAGGAGGCACTGGCTGCGCTCGCGCGCACGCACCACGAACTCGAGAGGTCCGTGGCCGAGGAGATGACAAAGGTACTCTACTCGGCCACTATATTCAGATTACGATTCAAGGACAATGACTTGATAAAAGACATTTTTTTTTTTTCAGAATAAAAGAAAGAAAAAGACAACGCACTACGAATTTAGGGAGAACTTCTTTGATATTTATGAAGGTAATTTATAGCAATTTTTTTTATTCTATTTATTTTCGCTTTATTCTGTTTTACATAATACAATAACATTTATTATATGAATGCATATTATTGTTTTTTTTTCTATGTACTTGAAACTGTATCTAACACATATTGATAATATTAACTCATGTCCGTCCTTTTTGTAAAAATCCAATAAAATTTATTAATTTGATAAAACTTAGCATAACTTATTATTTAGTTATATCTATTTCAACAGTTAAGTCTTAGAAATATTTCATGGTTGAAAAAAAATAAGTACATAAAGAGTTGAGCAATTTAGAGATGCTGTGTTTTTGATCCTCTACGTCCAGAGTCCGGTGATGAGGATGACACGCTGGTGACCGCCGGGCTTTCCAGCCCGCTGGGCGCGTTAAGCCCGTGGGGTAGCAGCCCTGACCTCACCAGGCACACGCCAATTGGCAGCGGCGACAGCGATGAGGGTAGATTGATGTTAATAAATAGCAAGCGTGATGAAAATATATGAAATTTAGAGTTATGAGCTAAGTCAACCTATCGCCACGTTGTTATGGTAACGTGTATGTATCACTTACAATCAGGTGTATGTAGCACTTACAATCGGGTGAATGTCCTCCTCATAATAGCATATACTATATACTCTGGCGGATAAATTAATTAACTAACAACCTTATGAGAATTTGGATGGCCTAACTCCCCTCTAATGAATCCCTATCCGATCGATGTGGGTATCTTTTGGAGCAGACCTATGTCCAGTTGTGGACGTCTATCGGCTGATGATGATCTAGTCGGCCAGAATGAGAAGTAAAATCTACAACTAATGTCTTAACTGTCGTGATTTAGAGGAGAGGATGGCGAGAAACGCGGATGCAGTGAACGGGGCTGGGGTTAGCGCGTCCGGTTCGTCGTGGTCGGGTCGCAGCTGGGGTTCGGCGCGGAGCAGCTCTCGCGGCACCCTCGTCTCCCAGGACGGACACGTGTACCGTAACGCGCGCCCATACCGCCGAAGTGGAACACTCAGGTAATACTGCAACCGTCACCACCTCCAGCGGCAGCTATGGCGCGTGTGGCGTTAGCCCAAGCCAAATTCTTGAAATATAATGGTCTCAAGATATGCCAGGAGCAATTATTTTCATGCTATATTAGTCGCCTTTTACGACACGCCAAATTGGAATTAGTGATTCTTCCATTTAAATAACTTAAGTTATCATTTTCGCTTACTTACAACGGGTAGTATTTTCACCATAATCCGTCAGATATCACCATTGGAGTAGTATACGTTACCAAAACGGAGTGGTGCAAATTTTACTAAGCTCAAAGGGGTAGTTAAATGTATTGAGGTCATGTAGCTCTACTCGATATATTTGTTTATATAGCATTCATTATCTTAGTATTTTCTGTAGGTACCGTCGAACCGGATACAGGTATGTTATTCATTACTAAGAATTAATTGCAAGAACGACCAAACGAAACTTGACCCGGCATCTAATCGACGTGGAGATTTTCAGGGGAGACCTATGTCCAGCAGTGGACATCTATCGGCTGATGACGATGATGATAAATTGAAAAAAAAAAATTAATTATAAACGTTTAAAAGATAAGACCATCGAAGAAGAGAGTTAAGATTTCGTGTTAAAGAATATAGTTTTTTGTGGCGTCATTGTCTATGCCTTCCAGGATGACGGTTGTTTATCTTTTTGGTCTGGCCGATAGAATATGTTTTTTTTTCTTATCGTTGCATTTAATTTGTGTTCGTTTATTTTTACGCGTTTTATTCCGCCATTTTGTGTTTTGTTTCAGTTCCAAATGGTCCCTCTAATCGTTGTTATGAATTGTACGAATAACTGACGGCGAGTGACGGTTACGGGCTTTACTTACAAATGTTTTAACTCGCAAGAATATGAACTGGAGTTGTTTAAAATACGCGCAAACGACAATATAATTAATCAACGAGGCGCACAACAGTTTTTTTTTTTTTTAAATATTTACTAGTATCTTTTTCATACATTTTCTTAAAACATTCTTTTCTCTTTACATTTTCTTTCTTATATTATCTATCCTATAAACCTATTTCATTTCAATAAGCAAGTACCGTCAACAAAATAAGCCAATTGGATTAATATGTTTTGCTTTAAGTTACATTTATAAGTTTTAGATTACGTTTAAGGCACAGTTAGTGTTTCGATAGATCTATGTTCAAAGTGGCCGCTCATTAGTTATGTAACAGGAAAAATATTAGGAAAAAAGGTTTTAGACGTTTCGCTCAAAAAGTTGTGGACTGTAATTGATACATACCAAAAAAAAAAAAATGTAGTTAATATGGTTAACAAAAAAAAATTTTAATTAGCTAATTCTAGAAGTTACATAAGTGATGTCGCGTGAGAGACGTCGTTAAGATTTACGTACAAAGTTAACAATATTGCATTCTTTAGATCTGAGATATAATGTTATTATAGTAAATCATCTAATACGTTATTTAATGTAGTTCTATTCTAGTTAAGATGTTTACACGACATATTGCGTACCCACATTGACACATGATGCCGCGTCTTTCGAGGACTTCGCTGTAAATCGCTTGCTTGCGTTTTGCTCTCGGAACTCTGGAAGTAGTCGGACATTGCCCCTCACCCTCGCCCTCTCTCCTCATCCCCCAACGCTCCTCCGTCGCCTTTACATATGAAAACGCTGTTACCCGATATGGCGCCCATTCGACAAGCATTAGAGTAGTGATATAATAAGAGCGTTCTATGAATATAATGTGCCTTATAAAGAGTACAAATTTATATTGATTTTAGAATGATTATTTTCTTTTTTTTTTATTTTCAAAAATCAGTAGATGTCGCTGGTAGGCTCCCCTACAAAATGTATCGGTGATCAGACCCGGAAGCAATTATATACGGTCCGATTCACGTGGACATCTTTATGGGAGGCTTTATAATCCAGCAGTTGGATGACGATGATTATATATGATCGTAGCTTAGACAGATGTTCAGAACTACGCCGTTATATTTCCGCCTCAGTGGAATATCATTTGAGTATGCCAAAGGTATTTCAATGGTGTTACCAGAATAAATGCGCGCTGTGAATAAGAACGTATTCTTGTATTGATTATATATTTTTTAAAAAAATTTCGTATTGTTTAATAAATTTGTATTTTCATTAATTTTTGTTTTATTTTCCTTTTTTTTCTATACTTTTTCATAATTAAATTTTAATTTGTTATTAAGTTAATTTTCGTTCTCTCTTCGAGACCGACCAATTTCATCGAGAAACAGTAGTGTGCATTACTATTTCCGGCTTGAGAGGCCCTGTAGCTAGTTAAATACTTAATTAAACGGGACTAGTTTAAAGGCGTCGATCGCACTGGCAGGCATCCAATTAACCTGATCCTCATCGATTCGTGGAATAAACGTAGGCCAGTGTCTACATCAGCTCCAGTCTCGGAGTCTCCAGCTAGTAAGAATAGCACTAAGGTAAGCCCTGCCTGTTGTAGAAGGTGACTAAAAGGGTCTAAGAGTTTTGGCGGGCCTTGAGGGTGGGGGCCTTTATCGCTCAACAAGCGAACCTGCGTGGGACAGCCCATGGCTCAGCGATGGCGCCTAAGAGGGTTGGGGACCTCCTCAGATACGTGTTGATACAATGTAGAGGGTCACCGGTGCATTTTATAAGATATCTCAGAGCCTCTCAGAATACACTGATGCAGACCGCGGAAAGTGTTTTAGTAAGAACCTCGCATAACCCTGACTTTTTTTATTTCTCCTCAGAAGTAGGGTTTCTTTCGAAACCATAAAAAAGGCCAGTGTCCAAATAAATGAGCAACCATAGAAATCATTTAAATGTTTGATATAACACATAATACCTATCCGGAAGTAAGCTACTGTGAAATATACACTAATTTCTAAATATTATATATTCATAATGAAAAACATTTACAGGTGGTAGATATCTGTTACCGGAAGCCGTCAAGGTAGGTACTACCGCAGCGCTTATTTCTGCCGCCAAACTACTGCGAAAACATTACTGTATTCCGAAATGAAGGGCGCTGTAGTTAGTGTAATTACAGGGGTAACTAGACTACATCTTATCTCCTGGCGATGAGCGCAATGTGGTGCAGTGTATATAATCCTAACTTGTACCATGTTATGGGCAGGCGAGTCGCCATCAGGTGAACGTCTTGGTCTCATTGCTTTGTATACTAAAAAAAAAAACTTAATGCGAAAATCCAGAATTCAACATTTATATTCGGATGAGTTTAATAATTATAACGTTATCGGATAGTTATCTACATTTTTTATTAGGTCATTCTTCCGGTGCAATAAAGCCGGCCAATTTTTTTTTTTGATTCAACGAAATAAGGCGAACGAGACGTTCACCTGATGGTAAGTAATACGCTTTCTCATAACAATGTGACGCTAGTTAATATGTTATATACACCACCACATTGCGCTCGTCGCCTTGAGAAAAGATTTTAAATCTTGTTACCACAGTAATTTCACTAGCTACAGCGCCCTTCAAACTGAAACATTAATGTTTGCACAGTACTGGTTGTCGGCTGCAATGGGCGCTGCGATGGTACCTACCTAGACCGTCTCCAGCAACAGAGACCTACCACCTTTGTAATCTAAGTATAAGAGGGTATATATTATATTTATAACCTTCTAAGTTTAGAGTTATTTGCTCAAAACAATTTAAGTTTGAACCATCAATTGCCATTACACACCCCTCCCCCCAAACTAAAAATGTAGGCCAACCTTTAACTACGTCGCAAACCGTGATCACTTAGGACATTCAGAAATAGGTTGTCTAGATCGTTAAAACTGTTCTGCTTTTATATAACATTACTTTGTTTTTAACGAGCGTTCAACGCGAGATTTTTTCCTATTTTATTTCATTAATCATTCTACATCATCAGCCGATAAACGTCCACTGCTGATCATAGCCCTCCCCTAAAGATTACCACATCCATCGGGTAAGGATTCATATGGTGGGGATTTGGAGTATTTCCCATCACGGTTGCCCAATGCGGGTTGGTGGGAGACAGAGCCTCATTTGTTGATTAGCAGGGTGCACCACGAGCAGGTGAGGATGGCTTGGATTCCGTGGATTATTGTGGGGAGACCCTTACACCTCTTTTTAAATAATTTTTCCCTTTTAATATTTATCATTAAATCTAAAATTTATATTCAATAGAATTTGCACATGGTCTCATTTATGTGTTAACCCTGTAATCACTACATGGGTTATCAAGACTAGAACTAAGGTGACCACTACCTGCCGCTGTCTGGTTCAGGTCCTTTCAAGATGAGGATCCTCATGATGCCTTTTCGGGGACATGTTTAATGTGTTTCGTTGGAGAATCCGGGACACCTTGCAACACAGTGAGGGCCAAGTGGATTTTAAAGGTTAGAAATTCTACATAATCTAGACCTCTCCTAGGACTATCTTTTACATATTTCATCCCCGTCAAAACAAAGCCTGATGTATATTTATATTAATCCTTTCATATATTGAATTTAATTATGTTGTTAATGTTCTTATTTATGTTATCTTATATATTATCCTGCAACCGTCTATAATATTCTTGCCACTCGTGGCCGGTAGAATAAAGTTACTTTGGCACAAAGCCTGGGTAGACTTTACAACCGCGTACCGGAAGTATAAGTCACTTTAAATGATCTGCTCTTCAATGTGATGGTTTTACGAATAATATTTTTTAGATTTCCATTCTGTCCTTAAACCTGCTTCAGATAACTAATGAAAATGAAATGAAAGGTGTGATTCGAGGAGGGGTGCGTACTCAGTTTCAAAATCGAAATATTATTAATGGTCTACATTTAAGTTTTATAATGTTATGCTTGAACCTAGAAGGATCTAGGCACGCGTATAAGATTTCGGGTAGGGTATGCAAAGCACATCTGAAATCTCTGTGCTTATACCTAAACATAATTTTATGAATTTAGCATTATTCAAAACATAGTTGTGAGTCTTTGGAGTAACTTGAGAGATTATTACATAAATAGGGTAAGGGAGGCAAGGTATGCAGTGCTTATTTGCCTGCATCAAGCAAACGCCCCTTACTAGTTATATTGCGCTTCGTACAGTAAGCTCAGACAGTGGGGTTTTGCGGATCGGTTGAGTTATGAAGGGGTGGTCAGAATGAAAATGGCGACACCCTGTCTCGCAATTCACCCCCAAATGTTAGTCAGTTGCGCCGCAGCGCTCGCCGCGTTCGGACGTGCCCCGTGGTCCGTGTCCTATCTCACACATGACACAGAACTCGTGAGTGGACAATCTGGTTACGTAATCGATTTTCCTCCGTTTCCATTCACTGTTACAACTGAAGGTTGTATACCTTTATGTACCGACCGATGATATATAATTGCAGCATTTATAAAGCATCTAATTAATTAACAAAATTCTAAGATAGTTAAACTTTCATCTCAATGTTAAAGAGGTCAAATTGTTAAATTTTAAAGGTCGTTTTGCTTAAAATTACTTTAAAAGGTTTATCTAATTACGAGTATACAGCCGAGTAGTTTAAGTTGCAGATAACTTAATCTTAGGTATTAAAGTAATATAAAAGTTAAAATTTTTCCTGTTTTATTTATTTATATATTATTTTTATTGACGTATCAAATGTAAGGCGAACATTTCAGAATTAAATAATAACTTACTTTGGTTAACGATACTTAAAAAAAGGTTAACTTGTCATTTTAACTTAATAAATTTAACTACAATATAATTTACTTAGTGACTCATCCTTTTATATATATGATTATTATATAAATTAGGTTAATTAAGTATTTTTTTTAACAATTAAGCGACGACTGTAAGTGGTCCCGCACGACTCGGCGTGATGAGGAATGGCCTAATACAAACGGAGAGATCTTTGGGGGAGGCCTATGTCCAGCAGTGGACGTCTATCGGCTGATGATAATCAAGCGGCGAGATGAGCGGGACGTTCATCTGATGGTAAGTGCCTGCCGATATCATTGTGGCGCTAGTTAGGATGATGTATACTACGCCACATTGCGCTCGTCGCCTGAGATATAAGATGTCGAGTCTCGTTACCCTTATAACAGTAGCTACAGCGCCCTTCAAACCGGTTTGTACACTACTGATTATCGGCTGTAATAGCCGCTGCGGTGGTACCTCAGGTAGGTAACAGAGACCTATCACCAGTAAAAGTAAAAGTTTAGATAAGGTTTTTAATAACAGCTTTCTCGTATGTATAGTGTAAAAATCCTTCTATCATAAGCTTATAATGGTCACCAGCAGCTGGTGAAAGCTCATCTTTGGGCTTTAGATCTCATCCACGTATTTATCTACCGACGGTCAGCACTATTCTGCTACCATCATCAAAATTTTCCCTGTACACTGTACTACCACTCAAGTTCATTGTTTTTATAAAAAAAGTAATTTTTTTTTTAAACATAATATTTTTGATAACAAATAGTTGGTATTTAACACATTTTTTTTTTAAATAACAACTAGTTATTTTCTAAGTTATTGTTAAATATTTTGCTTATACAAACTATGCGTTAATTAAAGGATAATAAGAAAATAATTTTCTTTATTCTTCATAGTTTATAGAGGATTTTAATTGAACCTTGCAGTAAAGGATATTTATAACCTTAAATAATTATAGTAATATTAATTATAGTATACATTTTTGTTACAGTTTATAAGAAGAAAAATAATTACAAGTGTCCTAACATATAAGTAAATTCTTTTCTCATGGTCTGTATATTGATGTTATACTACTAATAATCAAATGATTTATTTAATTATATATATATATATATATATATATATATATATATATATATATATATATATATATAAATAAATAATATACTGTTTATCGACAATTAACAAACGTTTATACAAGACTTCATACAGTCAATTATAAAAAAGATTTAAAGAAATTAAAAATAATTTAAACAATAGTCAGACTTACTGGTGGTAGGTTTTTTTTTTAATAAGCGTTGTACCCCTGCGTATTGTGTAATTACTGGGGTAACGAGACCCAACATTTTACATCGAAGGGACGTGCGCAATGTGGTGCAGTGTATACCATCCTAACTAGCACCATGTTGTTATGGGCGACCGTATCACTTACTATCGGGTGAACGTTCCACTCGTCTCGTAGCTTAATTGTATAACTTTTTTTTTATTTAACTAAAATGGTCATTTTATCTAATATTATATAAATAGAATAATTAGGAAGAAATAATCAGACAAAAAATTTCATCAGTTTTAGTAATTTGTTGTCATAGTTACCGATTACATGTTATCTTTGTATTTATTTTATTTTCAATAATATATAAAACCTTATTACGAAACTGGCATTTATTTGGACTTTTGTCTTTACCAAGAATTTCTTGTGCATCTGATGAACAAAATGTCTTCTGCCGGTTTTTTTTAAAAAAAAAACACATTTTCTTACCTGGCTTAGGTGAAACCGTAGCCGGTAGGAATGCTTTTGACGTTCCAATTTTAAAAACACGTGAGCCGGCGGTCGCGGTCCGTCTGCACCCTTGGCACAACTCCAAAGGTAGCATTAACCGTACTCTGACACAAGATTGACCCACTTTAGACCATGTTTAATTTATATCCGCAGTGATATTCATAAATTTGTAAATTCTACGGAATTGCTGTTCCCACTTAGAATAACTGTGTACGAATATCATAATTAATTACTTTAACTTAACAGATGAATAATTAATTTGATTTTTGACTTCTGTACTCGCCACCTTTAAAAATAACGGAAATCAAATCGTTCTGTAAAGTAGCTCTCGTAGCTACATCAAGCCGTTCTCGTCTTTTAGTGCTACACCTTCTTTTTCGTGGGGAAATTGCATTGGATACTCTTCTACTATCTGGGCAACAGAGACCACGTCTCGGGGTGGAACTGTTGCTCTCTACCCGCCGAATCCGCCACCATGGCCTTTGTTACAGGGTTTGAAAGGCATAAAGCATCCTCCTTCAACGCCCCGGTCCCTGCATGCGGATTACGAGTTTGTTTATTTCTCGCTGCATCTCTGCAGCCTCTTTCTGTAGCATTACCTCCTCGCTGAAGACCATGGCTTTGATAAAGTTTTTGAGTTGGTACTCACGGCTCGGAGTTTAAGGCAATGGTAGTCAGAGAAATTGGCCATGTCCGTCTTCAACGACCGTTCACCTTCAATACCGCGCCAATTCGCCGCTGATAATGTATATAACTACACTAGTAAGAAGTTATTTAAATTGATATCCGGACTCCGCGACCACCGCATCCGACTGTCTGCATAAGATGTACAAATGGCTTTCATAGAACTAATAGTAAACTTTATCAGGGGATAGTAAAACCCCCTACCTTGTAGCCAGTGAAATGAAGCATCGACTTATCGACCTGTAGAAATTTGGCCTCCAGCCAATTACTTCGCCGACCTGTTGACTACGCAAGCTATTATTTAACCTCCCACGAAACTAAAGAGGTGGCATTACAGTAAATTCACGTCCATTTGTTATTTTTATTTAAATTTACAATATATTTGTTAGTGTTCCAAGTCCTTAAAACCTTTTGTGGTCATTACAAAGTTATTGCTTACTTTCTTGTTATTAGAGGTTTCCGTTATTGTAATAATTGTTATAAAGTGTAAAAATAAATATTATGAATAATATTACTTTATAAATATAATCGTTTCAACGGTTTAATTAATGAACGTTCTTTATTCGTGTGAAATAAAGTTTCTAGGTCGCGTTAATTAAATGGAATATACCGACATTTACCCTCGGCAATAAAGACAGGGGCGTAAAGCCGAGCAACCGCGCCGATGTATTTTTCGAGAGTATAAATTATTAAATATTTTCAGTTACACGACACAACGCCAAGTTCCATCCTCACCTGGATGACTGATGATGCTTCACTGTGCGTTTCGAGCTCATATCTTTACCACTACTACTTTGTGGAATCAGTTGTCGCCAGCGGTATTCCCAGACCAATACGACATGGAGTGCCGTGACTCCTCTGGTGTTGCGACTCCCCACGGGCGTCATTAAACACTTTCCACCAGGTGAACTGTTCGCTCGTTCGCCCACTTTTACTATAGAAAAAATAAGTTACAACCACATCGTAGTTATATCGGTTTAACGATTAAAATCTCGACTACTATGAGCACGAGCCGAAACTAAGTTACAGTTAAATAATTAACTTGTTAATTGAAATCGTTCATGGCTTTCATCGCGTCACGTAAACATTGTAATTGTTATACTAATTAGATTTTTAGTATTTCTGTCCTATATTAACCGCTATATAATCATGTAAATTGGGGTAGTGATGCTCTAATAATTAGCCTCTTTTATAGAGACGATATAGTTTACAGTGAGACATGGATATCAAATAGTGCAGTAAGAGAACATCGATAAAAAGTATAAGACACTTGTGAATATACTTTAAGGCAGTGATCTCATATAACAGTACAATCGTCGTAAGTGTCGAGTGTAGAAGAGAACAGAAGGAAATAGGGTGGTGCTTGTTGTAAGATGGAAGATAATGCTGACGGGCTGCATACATACAGGTAAGATGTATAATATATAATATAAGACAGAGAGAAGAGAAAAATATAAAAAAGAAGTAATTTACTATTAAATAGACTAAATAGGGAAGCAGTAAATAATATATATCCGTGTCTTTTATTCTCAATTACGTTTCCTTTAGATTGAGAAAGAAAACATTTCATAATTGTTTTATATAAGATTGCGTTCGCTGCCTTTTATGAAGGTTGGATGGAGAAAAATTTCTTGTTAAATGAACTTAACACATCTCCTCGTGGTTGGGGTGGTAAATAAAAATAAATCACCCACCGGCGCCCGGATCAATAGCGGGCTCCTTTTTCTATGCGGTATTGTAAATTATCCGGTGGCATGTCTCACCGGATATCGGATGAAAAAAGATTCCTTCTACATCATTACATTACATACGATTATCTAGTAAAATATTATAAATGAGGATGGTTTGATAACTCTTCAAGGTCACGAGGAATTAAGAAAAGGAGTATGCTATTATAGCGTTTTTATATTATTTTGCCTTATTTTAGAAATTGTCCTGAACAATTTCTAAATCCTCTCATAGATGAAAAACGTAATGAAACATTGTTTGTATCGTTGTTTAGTTACTTCTAAGTGGACATACTAAAGCAGAGTATCGATTTATCCACGAACCCCAGCGGTTTGTGTTCGTGCACATAGAAGCCATTTCCGGCTGTGGTCAGTGGACTTTATTAACGATTGAACAAGTGGGGGACACCGATTATCGGAAAGCTATTAGTGTTCTCCCCATGTACTACACAAACACTATAACTTTATATATAGTTTTTTGTATCCGGTTCCAAAGAATGATTGTCATCTGAAAGACGTTTAATGCTGGGCGTTGATCTCTGGGATTCTCCACGCCAATCGTCACCAGATCGACGGTCCACCTTATAGCTCCTTAGCCATATTTTGTAAAACAATATCCGTATAAATCTAGTTTTTCTAGCACAATGCCTTGATACGTATATTATTGATCTTTCATACAAATATTTTTTTTTTCATTTCTCAATGTATATAAGTCAAGGGAAATGGATTTTTAGAGCAATACCGAAAGTGGGCCGACTTTGCCCCTCATCATTTCTCCCTTTCTTGAGATAATGACGCCTTTGAAGATTGCTACAAGAAAAGCCTCCCCATGTTTCGCAACAAATTACTAGTGTTTCATATGCCATGGCTCATTAGTATTAGAGTAATTATTTCTTCTGTTGTTCATCGTGATGAACGTTTTAAAAAGAAAACCACAAATTATCTCACTTCTCGGAAAGATATTTTTATCTATCTTTTCGTTGTTAAGCAGCATTTCATATTTTCTATTATTATAGTAATACTACTTGCCAAATTTACATCGGTATATACACAGCTACATCAATATAGAAGTTAGTCTAGTAGTTACTGATTTTATTCATCATTATCATTGTTGTCTGCAGTGGGAGCAATCTTTTGCTCTCATGTATTACTTACAATATTATAGATCAAAGCTTTGTCGTTGTCCTAAAAGTTTTCCTTTTTCAAGTTCTTTGGAGATCACATCATGGAAACTGTGCTGTCTATTTATATTTAACATAGTGATGCTTAAAAAAATTTTTAACCAAAATCGCATACAGGACTGTATGCTTAGACATAAGAAGGTAACTTTCGTACCAAAGACGATTTTTACTTGCGAGCAGTGACTTCTAGACATAAACTTTGTAGTTCTTAATATCATTTAATTAACGGTCGAAAAGCACTACGTTAGTATTTATCCAAAAGTCCACACCAAGATAGATTTATCAACAGGATAACAGGAGTCTCCGTGGATGTAAAAGCACATGAAACATGAGATTTGGCTATAATGATCGAACAGTGTTATATTTATGATACCATAAAAGAAACGATTTCCATCACACGTAAGGTTTTATTTATCTTTAAAAATGTAAAGAAAAAAAGCACATAACAGCAAGATGATTATCCTCTTTCCTTCTCTTAGCACGGGCTATACATGTTTCTTTAAAAGTCGCAATGTTATCGGTTAAGTTTCTTTATTATTATTATATTGCCAAAACTGGAATTCTCAAGTGGGATATCAAGTAGTAGAGCACCCCCCAATGTTAATAGAAACCCCTTAAAAGTATATTAATGTTACAAACTTGACGTACAACGGTCTTTATTAACTTTAATAAAAGCAATAGAGTTGCCCGCTGAATACTAATCGGTACAAGTTAAAGTTATCTTAATTAAGAAAATTGGGAGGGTCTTGAAAAAGTGGAAACGGCTAAGAGATTTTTTTGAATAAACGAATCCTCTAACATTAATTACAAGTTGAACTTCAATTGGAATTAAACATTTCCAAAAGTTAAGCAAACACTTGGTAATTCCCATTCGTGAACTGATAAAACAGGATATACACAAAAATTTAAATAATTAGGTAAAATATACAAAATTTACAGAATTTCTAATATTTTGGATAATTCAACTAAGTCCTCATTCTAATTATATCTACTTTATGGATGTTAGATATAACAGATCGTATCTCACACAACAACTCACAGGATCCAAGCCAACCTCACCTGCTCGTGGTGTCCCCTGCTGATCAACGGACGAGGCTCTGGCTCCCACCAACCTGCATTGAGTCACCATGGTGGAAAATGGTCCAAATCGCTCCATATGAATCCCTTCCCAATCCACGTGGGAATCTTTGGGGGATGCCTATATCCAGCAGTGGACGCCTATCGACTGATAATTATGATATAATAGTTTATTATTAATTAATGCTTAGCTCAATGCAGTCGTTGCTAACGATCTTGTCTCCTGATGTTAAGGATGATGCTCATTACCTCGACACGTAAGATGGACTAGTTACAACGCAATGTAAGCCGGAGCACAGTAATATTTCCACGCCAGTGGCTGATGGTCTCCGGCGCAAGACTATCACAAGTTATATAAAAATAAATATTAGTGTTGCGGTATTTGTAAATGTTTATCACTCCATACTGCTCTTAGAGGTAGTTTATCAGCACATTCGGCCTCAAATTTCGCTGAGTAAACAGCATCCGGTGTGGGGCTGTAGTATTGATCGTTGGCTGCGACCTTGAGAGCATCTCCCGTAGGCCTCGCAACAATTCGCGCTATGCCGTTACTGTAAAACTTATTACTGTTATATTACACGTGAAATAACGTGTTCTTCTATTGACTTAGTATATATGATAGAGTATTATAAAGTGGTCTTAATAGACTGTTAGTATAGTTACTTTTTTTTAATAAAAGATGACACTTTTAAGTAAATTATTTACTTAAGCAACATTTTTTTATTGTCAATCAAACGCAGAAATATCTTATATGATTCATACAAATTGTATTATGACGATATTGGAGAAAAAAATAAAAACAAAACTTATGTTTTCCGAATCGATTTTAAAGTCAGATTATATCCTACATCCTGTTACAAGAGGGATCATAAACGAGGATAATTCAAAGCTTTTTTTGTAACATTTCAATCGAAGGTCAGAACTGTTATCGCTTTAGGTACCTCAGCAAGTGCTATTCCATGTCATTTACGACGGCATCGGTTTTAGTCGGATTGGAAAATTCTGTATAGATGTAGCGAGAAGAGATTGCATCGGTTTTATCGTAGCGAACCTTTTTATTTCACCAATCTATTTTGATAGCTTCGGCGACATAAAACTACTGTTCTCGCATCACGTACTGGAGTACTTAAACCTCATAATGATGAGACTATGATACAAACTGCTGCAGCTCACTGTATATGAAAAGAGTGACGGAAAGTCAGGTATTGGTTGATGAATAATAGCTTGGAAAAAGTTCAGAGCTGCAGTATTGAAATTGTGTTAATGGTCGCCGTGTTTCGAAGAATGTCAATATTTACACATTCTTTGGTAGCAATTAATCTTTATAATATTTTAACCTTTTCGGCATCTTAAAAATGACAAATATCATGTATACTGGATAGTTATACTGTGTTAACTGTTATACACTGCGTTATCATTGGTATGAGATGACTTAACCATCCCTTGACGACGTCGCCAAATTAGCGAAAGGTTAGTTTAAATAAAATTTTCACGGTCGTAATTTAACCGTTTGGCCTATTTCAAAATTAACCAAGGCATCGCTTGTAATTACATCGTAATTTGATTCTGTTGTAGAATATCCTCACTGTAACACGTAAACAGCAACAAAGTATGGAAAAATTTCGTAGAAGCACTACTAAGCTACATTTAAAACTTAGCTTTGTAATAGTACTTCAAAGAGAGATTATCCTATTAGTTAAACTAACACGTTGGTTGCTTTAGTAGCTAATATAATAATGAAGTTTCCTAAGTCGTTTTCGAGGAAAGAAAACAAAAAGTGTATGATAAAGTAATAAATAAATAAGTATAACTAATTCAATTCGTATACTTATCAGTGTGCAAAATGTACTTAAAATAAAGCCTAAAAGTTACCCTTTATGTATTGATATATAGTTTACAATATAGACATGAAAATAAACCCTAAATCACCGATGGCAAAATCAATGTGCGGGACCCGTTGTCATCTGGTTGGTGTATTGATTGGAGCGAGCTGACCTTGATTGCATGAGTCGACGTCCATTTTATATTTAGAGCCCCGCCGAATATTTACTGAAGGTACTGAAGCATTCGTCATCTAATCATATACAATAATAATAATATCGTTCAATATATATAATTAGAGAAAGCTTATGGATGGCAGTGGCATCGCCTTCAGACACGAGGTATACCAGTTAAAGTGGAGGAGGAGAATGAAGAGAGACAACTGTTTAAATTTGTCCAACAGGAATTATTTATAAAATTGAAATAGGTAACAATTTGTTGACTTTTTTTTAATAAGAATTTACTAAATTACTAATTTAAAAAAAATGGGTATACCGAGGTATTTTAAAGAAAGGCCGCTGCCCACGGGATTTTTTTTGTAGAGAATTTAGCTCTGTGGGACATCATAGTCTTTGCTTTTTCGTCTCGGATTAGTAAGAACAGGATCAAGTGAGTCTTGTCTGTCTTAGAAAACGACTAATAAGGTCCTTGCGTTCACCAATGTATAAGAATGTCATAATGTCCGCCGCGCGACCTCTGCTACGTACACCAAAATCGTAGGCGCATAAAACCTTAATCAAAAGGCAGGTAAAATAAAGGTTGTTTTCCATATTAACACCAAAATATTGAATCGATGTCCTAACCTTTATTTCGTCCGCAGAACCTCGCTACCAGTGGCACAGTTCAGCCGAGGCGATTTCTCCCTCTGGTCTGTGTTGAAGAACTGCGTCGGAAAGGAGCTTTCGAAAATCACTATGCCGGTGGTGTTCAACGAGCCGCTCTCGTTCCTGCAGCGCATGCTGGAGTATCTGGAGTACGCGCACCTGTTGCGCATGGCCTCCGAGCAAACCGATCCTGTGGCGAGGATGGAGTATATTGCAGGTATAAAATTTTTCGTTATTCAACGGCCGAACACTTCACCACAAATTCACACGACATCGATTTATTTTGTTCAGCATTCGCGGTAAGCGCGCTGGCATCGAACTGGGAACGTCTCGGCAAGCCATTCAACCCATTATTGGGTGAAACTTATGAACTAGAGCGGCCAGAGTTTAGAGCAGTGTGCGAACAGGTACGGAAAATGAAATACGTTTGTATTAAGTAATTACTATAGATAATATAACCTCGACTAAAAAGCGAAGTAGGCTTCATTTTATATTTCTCTAAGTTATGTTTGAAATACTGTATGTAAAATATATTAGGAGTATTTGTGAGCATTATAGCTTTTCACGTAGTAATAAATTTCAAACTCTAATTGAAAACAATTATAACCAGCAAAGCTCTTAGTAATTTTTTTACTTCCAATATGCTATCACTTGACTACATTCACTTGACGACGGCAAACTGCCGTATACAGACTTAGATATACATTACATGTTTCCATTAAATTAAAACACTTCTAACGATATTATTTCTAAAAAACTTTTTGTTATAATTATCAAAACCAGCACAATTTCCATTCTTCCGAGGCATAATTTCATAAATTATTAAAAGCGCCTGTCATAAACTTTATAGCAATGTCGGCTAACCTTGCTTTTGCATTATTCTATGCCTTTGCGCCGCGCAAATAATATTCATATGTTCTTTCATGTTATATTACCAGGCTCGTAACTAACTTTTTTTACTTGGATTATTTATCCTTGTAGTATACACTGCATAGGTTTTTTTTGTTTAAATTAAATTTAAATAAAATTAACTCCTATTCTCTTGTCCGCCCAGAATTAAAATTAAAGTGTATGTTTTTAATATACACTGATAGTTTTATTATTTAACTCGGACGAGTGTTTACACAACGCATATATAGAAATCGCTTTTGATATCATAACGTCTGCTTGGTTGCAGCTAGTCTATAAAAAAATAGATATTAATATTTCAAAGCGTTTAAATAAATTAATCCAAAGTAATAGACAAAAAAACTAAACTAGACAAAAAAAAATCTACATATAATTTCATATCCTTTGTATAGCAAAGAGTTACTGCATAGTGAAATTTTATTTATGCTCATAATTTAACATAAAGTTGTGGAACAATAGTTTTTTGTGGATATAACGGAATATAAATTATTATTTATTAATTATGAGTGAAATCTTATTAAATTTCGTCTCCACAATGTCGGACAGGTGTCGCACCATCCGCCGGTGTCCGCATTCCACGCTGATAGTCCGCACTTCGTGTTCCACGGATCAGTCCATCCCAAGCTCAAGTTCTGCGGGAAGAGCGTTGAGATACAGCCCAAGGGACACGTTACTGTCGAGTTGCCAAGGTAACTTTATACTACAATGCAACAAGATGAGCAAAAGTTAAATAATGGATAAAGAAACTAGTACGATTAACTTGAAAATTGACGAATTGAAACTGATTTGACCGTATGTGTTACTTATCAGGTGGGGCGAGGCGTACACTTGGAGTAACGTGAACTGCTGCGTGCATAACGTGATAGTGGGTAAGCTCTGGATCGAGCAGTACGGCGCTATGGAGGTGACGTGCCACGGCGGCGCCGGCCTCACCGCCAGCCTCGTGTTCAAGCCCGCTGGATTCAACAACCGCGACTTGCACCGGGTCGACGGCTTCATCACTGATGCCAAGTGAGTATTGTGTGATATACTAAATTACCGACGACGAGATTAGTTTTTCTTTTTAACAATCAAAGTGGTGATCTGATGTTGAATAACTCTGTGTTTATCTATGTTCTTTTTACAAAAATCTGGCTTGTCGCAACCGTCGTCAGCAGCAGTGTTTGATATTTAAACAAGCTAAAATACTACACGACTACATTATTAAAGCTACAATATAATATGATTTTTTTCATCCTTTATCCTTTGTATGTTGAGTCACTGTGTGAAGATTTACCAATGAAGTTTTCTTTGTTCCAGCTCTATTCATTGCTTTAGTAAGACAAGTCGGGTTTGTGTGACGGTGCCGTTGCTGTTCCGCGGCACATTTAATTTGATTTTCTAGTATGAAAATTGGTGGTGTAATAATGTTTCCTACTTCCTCGCAGTAAGAAGAAGCTTTGTTTCCTCTACGGCAAATGGACGGAGTACATCAAATGCTGCAGCGCGGCGGCGCACGAGCAGTGGGCGCGCGAGCGCGGCGACGAGCCCGCGCCCGCGCATGCGCACACTCCCAAAAAGGTGCTCGCGAAGCTCAACAGCTTCAAAGTGGGAGCCCTACGCTCCATGTCCATACAGGATGTGAGTTAACTACTTTTCTTTTTGTTTTCTTTTTTCTCATTCAAAGATATATTGCGTCGTTCATACTTATAATAATTTATTAAATAATCAACAGCATTAAACTTTTGTCGCAAATTAGTCTAGTCCTTAAGAAATATTATAATAATCTGTGGGCAATGTATATGTAATTTCATACCGTATCCATCCATGCCATATAGTAGCGGCGGTAGGGGAGGAACTGACAGGGGGGCCGGACATAAAGGGGCGCCGCAAGCTCTTCTGCAGCAATTGCCGTAGAAATTTCGCTCAGGGTGCTAGTAGTACTAGAACCGGTACTGTCACCATCCCTAAACGACAAGAGAAAATGCTTCTTTCTATCCAAATAGATAGCTGTATACCTAAAATAATCCAAAAAGTTAAATTCTACTTCTTTTCTATTCTTTGCTTCGAAGAAAGTATTGAACTTCTGTGTATCTGGCTAGGTATGTAAAATAATCTATAGCGATACGTACACCCCACGTAATAACATCACAAGTATGGTCGCCCACGCGCAGACGGAGGAGGCGGAGAATTCTGAAGATATACCTAAACCGGACGAGTCGTACAACGTGGACATCCCGGGCTCCAGCACGCTGTGGGAGGCGAGGCCGCGGCCCGGCAACAGCGCACAGGTAACCCTCCTCACAGAACACGTCACAACGTATCACTTCATGGTTCCAATTACCGGAACATTAATAACTTAAAGAACGATCCCTTTCACTTGAACAATTAACAAGTTTTGAGTGACCTTTCCAATTTGTACTTTGTTCAATTTTAGTAAATATTAATCATGTTCTCAGAAATTATTTTTTAACAATTATTCACTTTAACACATACCCTACCCTAAGTGTGGCAACCCTTACTGGTGGTAAGTCTCTGTTATCGGAGACCGTCTAGGTCAGTTATTCCCAAAGTGGTCTATATCGACCCCTAGGGGTCTATGACAACCTGCAAGAGGTCTACGTCAGCGAAAAAAAGTTTGGGGGTCCATGAAATGAAAATGGGGGTCCACGATAGTGGATCTCAACACATACACTGATAGTACCTATTTACTTACATCATACTATCTTATAATATCCAAACATATACATTATTTATAAAAGTACCTATGAAGTAAAAAATTTATTATATATGTTTATAAAATTGTGTAAGTTGTAGGACGTTGGTTGTTGGTTGTTGGTTGTTGGTTGTTGGTTGTTGGTGTGTTGGTTGTTGGTATTCGCTTTGTGGTCGCAATACATTTTGAACTTGTAAAACCTGAGAGTCGCAGTCTCAGAGCTTCGCTACCTTGCACTGACTTGTTCAATTCGTCGCTCTGTAAATACGAATGTGGGACAAATACGTTTATTCGTTTCCTGAATCTTGAAAAGGAAAGTGCTAAGAAAATATTTTAAAAAATATAAACAGATAGTATATCACACAAATTATAGTGAGTCAGTGTTATTTTGTTTGAGAGTGCTGGAGAAAAGTAAGTACATAATTTTTTATTAAATTTTAGTTTTGTACTCGTAGTTAGCAAAGATAGATAAATTACGCCAATCATGACTTTAGTTATTAGTAGTTTAATATTCAATCATGCAAAATTACATGAGTACTCCTCAATAGTTTCTTTTTGAAAGTTTTAGCAATCGGTAATATAATTACAGTGCAATCTCCGTAATTCGAGCTAATTGTTGCAAGAAGATGTTCGAATTATGGAATGTTTTCGGAAAAATCAAAAAATATTTTTAATATACAACTGCTGGTTTTTCTGTCTTATTTAAATAATTTAATTTTGCCCACAGATGACTGACGCCATGTCCGAATCTAAAAAGAAATGTAGACAGTACAGTGTTGATTATTTGAAATTTGGCTTCATTCCATCATTGCCGGACAAACAATCGCCTATGTGCCTTTTATGCAACAAAGTTTTGGGCAATGACGCTATGAGACCATCTAAACTGCAAGATCATCTGAGAAGATGCCACCCTGATAAAACAGAGAAAGAATTGAAATACTTTCAAACACTCAAAGATAAACTTCAGAAGAGACCTACACTGGACAGAATGTTCGCTTCGACGTCACAAAGAAATGATGATGGTTTGCGGGCGTCTTACAATATCTCGTTACTTATAGCAATATTCGGAAAACCGTGCACCATCGGAGAGAAGTTAATTTTGCCAGCCGTTAAAGAGGTTTTAGAAACTGTTTTACACAAACCTGCATCTGATATCATTAAAAGAATTCCCTTAAGCAACAATACTGTTGAAAGACGTATTGATGAAACGAGTTCTGATATTGAAAGCTTCTTATGTAATTATTTGCAAACGACCCATTTCTCTATACAACTGGACGAGTCAACTTTACCTGATAATGCAGCATTATTATTGGCATATGTTCGTTTTATTATGAATCAAGAAATCTACGAAGAACTGCTCTTCGCAAGAACTTTGATAACCGACACTAAAGGTGAATCAATATTTCATGTTTTGAAGGATTACTTCATTGAAAAAGCAATTCCTTTATCAAATATAATATCAGTAGCTACAGATGGAGCACCTGCCATGGTTGGACGTTATCGTGGATTTATAAGCTATTGAAAACAAAATGTGTCAGGGGTGTTAGCAATACATTGCATCATTCATCGACAACATTTAGCTGCTAAAAATTTGAGTGTTAGATTGCATGAATCACTTCATTTAGTCATTGATGCAGTAAACCGAATCCGAAGCAACGCGTCGAATACGCGGTTATTTGCACAGTTGTGTGAAGAAAATGACGAACACTTTCATCAAATACTCCTTCACACTGAAGTACGCTGGCTGTAGAAAGACTTATGTTTGACTAGATTTTTTGCACTTTTTGAGACTATTTTAGAATTTCTGGATACTAAAGATAAAATTTTAAAAGAAAATTTAATGAAGAGGAAAACAGACATCGCCTATTTAACAGATTTGTTTACAAAATTTAATATGGTTAATTTGCAATTACAAGGCGACAGTTTAAATTTGATTAAAACAAAGTCCATCTTATCAGCGTTTCTTGCCAGAGTTAATCTAATGAAGCAAAATATTGGACGGGGCGAATTTTCTCAGTTCCCCAATTTGTCACAGACAAGCTGCCCGGAAGACGACGTTTCAACTTACGTTCAACATATAAATGCCCTCTATTCAGATTTTGAATCTAGGTTTGAGGATATTTTGACTATGGTAATACCACCGTGGATAATTAATCCATATGGTGACATAGAAGAAACGAATGTCATAATACAAGAGGAACTGACTGAACTAAGTACAAACGAAGAACTTAAGGTTCAGTTTAAAAACGGATATCAGCAATTCTGGCTGTAAAACAACATACCCGTTACTTATCCCGTATTATGGAATATAGCGAGGAAATTTTTAATTTCCTTTTCATCGTCATACCTAGTGGATAGGGGGTTCAGCGCTGTTACCAATCTTCTAACGAAAAAAAGAAATAGACTGGACATCATTAGCCGAGGAGATTTAAGATTAACCCTTACAAAATTGACGCTAAATGTTGATAATTTATTATTAAAGCATCAGGTTCATCCTTCTCACTAAAAATATTGACTTATTGCTTATGTTATTTTATTTATAGTTTATTTTATGTTTATTTAATGTTACGTATATTTTACATAACAGATACAATATTTTATTTTGAGTACTTTTAATTTTAATTCAATTAATAAATGTATAAATTAACATGTGTTTTTACTTTAAGTTTTTAACACTAAACTTCACTACAGTTAGAAATTTACAGGAAATCAATATCAGGTAAGTAGGGGGTCTACCCAACACGGAAAAACATGGCAAGGGGTCTACAACACAAAAAAGTTTGGGGAACTCTGGTCTAGGTAGTAGCAAAACCTATTGCAGCCGCCCAACAGTAGTGTGCAATCATTATTGTGTTCCGGTTTTAAGTGCGCTGTAGTTAGTGTAATTACTATGGTAATAAGAGGGTGACGTTTTTTTATACAATAACATGTAGTCACAGTACAATAACAGTTGTTTTTTAATTAATATTAAGTTTTTATAAAGCTTCTTACTTCCGGCGTCACAACTAAAGTTGTACAACTTTTCTCCATGTATGAATCTTTGTTATAATAAATCGCACCGCTTACAGTACTATCAGTTCACGGAGTTCGCGATGTCTCTGAACGAGCTGGAGCGGGACATGAAGGGTCAGCTATGCCCCACCGACAGCCGGCTACGCCCCGACGTGCGGCTGCTGGAGCAGGGAGATATCGACGGGGCCGCCGCTGAGAAGACGCGCCTCGAGGAGAAGCAGCGCACCGCAAGGAAGCTGCTCAAGAAAAGCGCCGACGGCTGGCAACCCAGGTACGCAAGCAATTGGCAACCACCTGTTTTTATAGGACCATCTATAAGTATGTAGTCATCATCATCAGCCGATTGTCGTTCACTGCTGGACATTGGCGTCCCCCAAAAATCTCCACATCGATCGGTACAGCGCTGCAGTCAGCATGGCCTCCGACACCGCCGGGCATCAGGGCTCGTCGTCTGTAGAAGTTCATATGGAGGATTTGGGCCATTTCCCACCAAGCGGGGGCAAAGTGGGTTGGTGGGAGCCAGAGCCGCGTTTGTTCATCAGCAAAATGCACTACGGGCAGGTGACGTTGGCTTGGGTTCCGTGACTTTGCCGAGCGGGATCGAGAGAGGACAAATCCCCGCATCCCTGCTTCCCGCAATCTTCACCAGATCGTCGAACCTCATGTCGGGCAACCGTTCACACCGGAAATATTCTAAAAAAATCATTTAAAATACTAATAATATGTCGTTTCCAGATGGTTCAGCCAAGGTACGAACCCGTATACGAAGCAGCAGGACTGGCTGTACAACGGCGGCTACTGGGACCGCAACTACCAGCATCTCAAAGACGTCGATATATTCTAACTATGGCGTAGTAAATTAATATATTCTCGTGCCGCTAAGCAATGTGTTAAAGAAATCTAGTAATGTTTAGGGATCAGTTGAGAACTAACGCATAAGCAATGCTAATTATTTAAATTTAAACGGAAATGAGAAATTATGTATGGCGATTACACCTACTGCGACAAGATGAGAAGATTTTGAGGTTATGTTATTTAGATATTGTTATAATATTCAATATTAATTCAGATGGCGGTAATAATTTAAGAACTGATTAATTTTATTGCCTATTAGTTGAACTCGGCCGAGGTTGCTTTTTGTTGTTATTTATAATTAATAATTATATTTTATGTACCAAAAAAGTTTCACAATAACTCATTAAACTGTGTAATACATGACAGAATTTAATCCTAATTTTAGTAGTTATGTTAATTTTGCGCAAATTTTTCAATTCCAGCGATATGTCAGTGAAAAATCTATAAAAATCGGCCCACCAAAAATTAACCCGGAACGGAGATAAAAATATTAAATAACTCGTTTTGTTACAAGCATCGAATATCGATTCATATAAATAAAGTAATAGCGATTATTTTAATATTCCACACACTTATTTTTTTTTATCAGGAGTAATGGAATATACAAAAAAACCGCGAACAAAGACCGTATCAAAAGTAAAAATAACCACAATTAAAAAACAATAAAATATTGATTAATTGTTAATAACTCATATTAAAAAAAAATTATAATACCACATTCGGTAAAACCTTAAAAAAGTTATTAAAACAGTTTTTCCCACCGATTAAGAACAACATGAACATTAACATACATCACTTTGATACCTCCAAACAAAATGGCTTCCAGATGCGTTCACATTACACATAAATAGATCAAATTAATCTCTAATAATTTAGTCTAAATAGATAAATTTTTAGTTAATTTATATATAAACTGTTTAATTGTCACGTTTTGTACTATATAAGCTATTTTAATTAATGGGAAAATTTACAATTGTTTTATTATATTAGGTACATAATTATCAACATCACCATTAAATGCCCTCCTCAAACTAAAGTTTGGCGATCATATTAAAAAAACCAATTCGATCCTCAGCAAGATATTTATATGTAGATATATAATAAAAACGTATTCCTTTTTTCGCCAATCACGTGAAAACTAGTGAACGTATCAACACGAGAACATGAGTGTTCGGCGCGGTATAATTTGTAGATAGGCTATATATTTTTTAAATTTCGTAGATCCTTCAACATTTTATTTATAATTAACTTTTATAAACATTTTCATTTCATATTATTTACGCGGTTACTATAGTTACGGTTGGTATAGAAAGTCATTCGCGGTTGCGGTTGCTCTCGAGGAATATTTCAAACAAATTTCAATAGGAAATCTGCCGGGTAATAGTTAGTTTAAATATAATGGTGACGTTCCCACAACATATTACAATTGTTATTGTAGCCGTTTTAATATTTTTTTTTAATTTAAGATAATTGTTATAATTTAAGCTTCTCCACTAAATTAACCGGCGATCTGGTGAAGGTCGTGGGAAGCTGCTGAATGTGTAAAAATCGATGTGGCAATCTTCGGGTTAAGGCTTATTACGTCCAACGGCTCTTGGTGATAATTATGGATTTCATGTAATTTAAATATCATTAGAAATCTCTTTAGGGTGTTATGCTAACGATTTCTTAAAATATGTCATTATTTACAGCCTGTGCGATATGACAACATAAAATCTAGGAACATTGGATTAAGTTAAGCCATCAAAGATGGTGGACCTCCGTGTCATTACCATAGGCAAAGGATGAAATTATTTTTTTTTTTAACGCAGAAATTCATTTAAATATTATAACAAGAAGTTTTCAAGCATCCCAACAGATGGCGCCACCATGAACAATAGATCACGCTATCGTTTATCATGAGGTAAATCTTTATAAGGATCGTACATCTTTCTATACGTTAGCTTAGCTCAATAAGTAATTTCGGACTATACAACTGTATTTATCTGGATCTTGGTAATACCAAGAATAGAGACAGTACCAGCCTATCAGGAAAGTATACAAATGTATCCATCAACTGGATCTCTCTGGATTTCGTAATACTGTTGTACTTAGTAACTTTACTTTGAATTGCTCTGATCATGATGAATATAATGCTGATATTTGCTCAGTGAGTTGTCATTTACTAAAGACCCCGCACCCCACCACAAAGATTTCTACAGTGGTGCCCAACACGGGGCTACGCACCTGATCTGTTATTACAATACTTCTTTTTTTATTTATAAATTTCATCTTTATTACTGATATTGGTTCAGATCTTACTAATATTAGTTTAAATACTTATCTTCTTCTGAATCGTTATTGTCTTGATAGACTAGTCATGGTCATTAAGTATTAGTGATCCGTTTCACTAGGTGCCTCCTGTCCTGTCTAACTGCTGCTTTTCTCCGACCGGTCCACCTCATGGGTTCTCTACATGTACCCCTCTCTTTTCCCTACACTACTATTTACTAACACAGACGAATATAAATTACATATTACTATATTATTAACAAAGACTTAAAACTACAATATAGTTTCAATTTATTTACGTTTTAAGTTAATTTATGTGAACTTTATGGAATTTTTATGCTTAGTAATTAGTGTTTCAAACTATTAAACTATCATAAAATTGTGGCTTTTTTTGTGGTTTTGTCCATTGTAAAAGCAAATTACATAATGAACATAATGTAAAACGAGATCCCACGAGCAAAATATTCATTTTCATAAGATTTCGAAAAACCGGTTAATATTTTACACCATTAATATTTTCTATATATTCTATAGGCATAAATTGTATTCACAATACTAAATACCAAGAGCGCCTAGTTTTTTTAATAATGGACCGAGAAACCAGATTTAAAATTTTTTTTAAGTACTTTCAATAATCAAACATAAAGAGCAAAATCCATTGTAAAAAACGAAAATACCTTTTGATTTTTTGGATTTAAAAATTTTCAATCTGTACCTTCAACACTAATAAAATTTAAGGAATACAAAAAATTTCAAATTTTTGAGTGATTTTCAACAGGCCGTAACTAGGAGAAAAAGAATCGTGCAGCAAACAAAAAAAAAACGAGATATTGTAGTTCTTAGTATCTACTTTTCAGATCTAGCTATGATTTTTTTTTCGTATTTAGTACCGCAGTTAAAGAAACTTCCGAAAAGAGAGTTTGCCAAATTTTTGATATTTTGGAAAAGGTCTACGGGCTTCGAAAAATTTTAATCATCAATCCACCAAGAACTTCAATTGGACTAAATTAAAAAGTTTGTTCGTTAATTTACAACTGGATTATCGTTAATGAAAGCAAAAAAGTTTTTTTTACCTTTAATAATCTATGAGTTTGGAAATAATGATCGTGCAGGAAATTGTAGGACTCCGTAAAACATAACGAGTGGATTTTGATGAGAAAAGTTTTCATCGAAGCAATATATATTTACTGGAAAAAAAAAGATAAAAATCCGCATTTTTAAGGATAAACTTCACAAAAGGTAATGTTTTTTAAAATGATATTAAAATTTTATAATATGTACACGAGAGTTTTTTGTACAGACACCTGGTCACTTGGAAGCAAATATCAGGTTTTAAAATCGGATCGCGTAAATATCATACCCAGACGGAAATGTTAGAATTATAGTATGTATTATAAAGTTTTTTTTTTTATTATTTTACGTGGGGGAAATGCCTACGCATACTCGTCCTCGCGGGGGCGAGGACGAGTTATGTCGGACTTGCACCGACTAAAACCCCCACGATGTTCCGCGTCATCGCCATAATGGCAGGGTCACGGGAACTCATGCACTCAACCGCGACCCTGCTAGCGCTGGCCCCTTGCGCAGCCCCACCTCGAGAGGGAGGGATGAACCCTCCCTTTCCAGGGCGCGCCGGAACATGCAGCGCGCCCCCTCCTCGACCTCATGCGTGTGCGGACAACCGGTTCCCCCGAACCTGTCGCCCAGAGGCCATGGGAGCCACTGGAGAAAACTTCTCCCGGTTCCCCGCGGCGGAGAGATGTTAGGCCCGCCGCTACCTGTCAGCGGCCGCGGAGGATAGGGAGAACGACGCATCTCAATACCGGCACTCCTCTTCCTCCGCGGCCCCACCGCCGCCGCATCGCCGGTGCGACACTGGTTGGCCGCAGAGGGTACTCCCTCCGCGACCCCACCTCGGCTGCGAGGGGCGGTATGAAACTGCCCCTGCAGCCGGCCGCTAGGGCAGCACACAGCCGCCCCTGCGGCCCCCGGCCGCTCCGGTGAGCTCCAGTTATCCCAACCGGTGCTCGAACCTGGAGCGGCCGCTTCGGCCAGCCCTTCACCGCGGGCCAGCCGGGTGGGTTTCACTTAGCTTCACCGTGTTCCGGATCACGGTTACTAAGCCCCTCCGCCACGACAAGGCGAGAACCCGTTGGAGGGGTATATTTCAATGTGCTAATGATGTACATTTTCTTCTTTATAATTTCTCAGTGTTTTTAATTATTCACATAAGCCTCCACCGAAGCCAATAAGAACAAAAAAAAAAACTTTTTTTTTTTTTCAAAACAATCAGAAAGATCTTTGCTTTGTTTAAACCTGTCTACACCTATGGTCACTTTATATACAATATTTATTGTTATAAATTCGCTTGGCTTTACATTTTTTTTTATATTTTTTTTTTTTTACTATTTTAGCATATAAAAAAGTTAGATTAATTAATACGAGCTATTTATTAACAAGGGTTGGTTGATTGTTTTATATATGTTTTACTTTAGTCATCTGTTATCGTTTGCTAATGTTACTATGCAAAAAATACTGGGTTCTGGTTTTAAGGGCACTTTAAATAGACATATGTGCAGTGTTAGAATTAGTGTCAACCACTTTCTTTAACTTCCACCAGCTCTTCTGTCTGACTTACTAAATTGCTTGATAGCCCACCAGCACTGCTTCTGCAGCCATTAGCTCTCCTGATACTGCAACCTGTCTATTGTTAAAGTTAATAATATGTCTACGTCTATAAATGTGTTTCTTTTCATTGATTCCTCATCTATCTTTGCAATTATTTTCTCTGGTCCTATGGTATCTGATGCCGTTGAAGTTGTAAAGTTGTACATAAAACAAACAGCATCAACATCATCAGAGATCATCAATGTAGCTATGTGTAAGATGTTCGTTCTTCGGTTCTCTTTATGTCTATCTCACGGAAAATCTCTCATATACAGCAAGCAGCCATGATTCGGTTAAGTGGGTAGTCATCAGCAAAAACAAATGAGAGCCTCATTGTAACACGAAGTCACTTATTGAAATCACTTATAGAGTAGTAAGATAGTAGGAAATAGCAATTCTAGGTTAAATCTTCAATGCATTTAAATATTTTTACAGTGTATATACCAATCGAATCGCTCAAGTTATTTTAAGATTATTTAATTTTTTTTAAGCATTGCTTTTAACATATAGATGCTTCTTTATAGTAAAATATTAAGTAGTAAAATATTGCTACTAAATGTTACGGTAGTATGTCATATGAAAACTTATAGAAAAAATATGTTATTGCGAAATATCCGTAGAGTTTGTGAATAAATTATAGCTTATGATTGTAAATTATATATTTTCAACGGAAATTGTATAATCAAAATAAATATAATGAAAATCGTATAACGTGTTTTGTATTTTGAAGCCTATATTTCATAAAATTGTTGTTATTATATATTCTGATATATATTTTCTTTTTACTATCCAAAAAATTATATTTAAAAAATATTTCTTGCCAATTCGTGCAAATATTTTTTTATAAGTCTATGTTTATTGGTATGTCTGTATATATTTATATGTATAATACATATTTTATATATTGAATGCCATAGACAACAGAAGTTTTTATGCTACAGAGCCGCATTGGTTTCAAATCTCTTCGAAAGCATCACAAGAATTTTCAAGCTCATCAGACGTAAATGAAATAAATGGAATTATAAAACATTTGATTACCTGAAATGAACATTTTTTATGATGATCAGTCCAGTGGTTTTGAAGATCATCGTCCATTTTTTTGGTATATTTTATCCTTTAATACCAATAACATTAGATACTATTTCGTGGTTTGTGTATAGATAGATTTCATTGGGATTCCCCTTCCTCTTAATGCGGAACTTTCTCATTTTTTCGCGAATTTTCTTCCTCATCCGTTTCTACAAAATAAATTTTATTAAAATCTTTTCCTATTATAAGGGTATTTCAAGAGAAAAGATTTTGTCTTAATTTTATAGACTTAATAGGAATTTACCCAAGACGACTTTGTGTTATGTTCTTATTTATTTCTCCTCCTATTCTTCTTCTCCACATTACTTATAAGTTACATAATGATGAAATTATTTTTAATATAATTAAATTCAATTTATTTATTTCCATAGATACTAACAAATTAACATATGCACAAAATTACATAAAACCATTCATTTTTTTTTATCTAACCTCTCAATAGGATAATTTATTTCCAATTTTATAATCCAACAACTTCATATATAAAAAGGAGTCCCTTGCAGCAGAAGCATGAATTAACTTCCGTTATTAAATTTGTTATAAAGATAAAGAAAATAAAACTATGTTAAAATTCATAATTTACCTTTTTTCTTAATTATATACAAATAAACTTAAACTATCAAAATCACGACATTTAAAGAGATATCCGCCGACGGTGTGCGAACGGTTTAAAAAAGTGTAAATTTGTAGTAATAAACATTAATGGCACATTATAACATACCATATCACAAAATAATGGAGATTTCATTTAAATTTTTATATATATATTAAAAAATTTATAGATCTCCTTAATTTGAAATGCACATTTACTATAGTGAATATATACATCACATTAAAAAAACATTTAATCTATATCAACCTTTTTCCCGCCGAAATTTAATATGTCAAAAGCAATATTAAATCGACGTTGCCAGTGGACGAACAATTTGCTAATTTTAATAAAATTTATGTCATTCGTTAAATTTAAATACATTAGCTAATAATGTTGATAAGAATTTTATTTTGTTATGTTATTTTCATTAATTAAATAATGTTGGTATGAATTTTACGTCACATATAGCAAGTTCCTACAATATTTTTAAACTCAATATTTTTGATGTGTATCAATAATTTATATGAATACAGTAAATTTTTTTAATATTCACTTTTTATTGCCATATTAGAAAAATAACCTTTTAATGTTTTACAACTATATAACTCCTAATTTTTTTTTTTGGGTGTATTATAATATTAAATTCGCCCATACTATCACAACAGAAATATTAATGTTATTTCCCCAGCCGAAACTTGTATCAAAATGAAACCTATTATTTTATATTATTTAATAATTATACTTTATTCTAACACTTATTATATAATTTACATTAGGCATTAAATTCGATATATCGTTCTGTACAAAATTTAAAAAAAAAAGATTCAGCGTCATCATTTTTGCGCGGACAATTTTTTTGATTTTACCTGCATAAGTTTGTTAACCCGTAGTAAGTATTAAAACCGTGATAGATCAGGCTAGGTAGCGGGTTCGATCCCCACTGAACTTGAATTTCCGGTGAAGAAAAACATTGTGAGGAAACCGATATGTTCAAAAAATCCATAAACGCACATTTGGCCAGTGGGGTCAAAACATAATTTTGACTCTCTCTCACTCCTTCTATGAGAAAGAGGACCTCGAATCCCGGCAGTGGGAACATTCAAGCGCTGTTTCTAAGTATTAACAACAGTCTGTAAATTTTAATTAATTAAAAAAAATAACCTTGAATAGTAATTCACAAATATAACCTCATTAAATATGTCGGATTTACTTTAACATGAACCATTTCTTTTATATTTCCAAAGTTGAATTTGACGATTTCCGCCATTTATTAATCGTGCGCATGCGTATCCGGTACTAATAATTATGAAACAAACGTAATTAATTAGACGTTACAAATTGATAGTATTTGGAAGTTCAATTCTATTTGAATTTTTTTTAAAAAAAACTACTGGGCCTCGAGTCCTGAATCAAGGAAATCCTTAAGATGTAAAGGTACCGCACGCGGCAAGCCTCGGCAAATCTGTAACAATTAATATATTTTAATTTAACTGCCTCCTTTGGTGCAATGACTAACATCTCGCCTTGTAACAAGAAGGTCCCTAATTCTTTCCGGCATCACATGTCAGTAAAGTATTGATGTGTTCCGGCTGTCAAGGTATAAGAGTCAGAGTATTTTGGATTAACACTCCTCACCATCATCTGATCGTTAGTTAACATCATGTGAAAGTTCGTATCAATGTTATTCAAATCAAAAATATCATCACCTGATTAATGTAGTAAAGGGAGCTGGGGATGGTGATCTCGTAATAGTTCCGTCTCACTGCATCCACGATGTTGTCGGCCGCCTCCTGAGGCGTCAGGATTTTCATCAGCGATGGGAACTTGATCTTAGGGTTCTTACACAGGCCCGTATCCACGATGTAAGGACAAATCACGGTCAGTTTGATCTGATGGAAAAGAAGTTTTCTATGTTATCTTGCTAGACCCATTTATCTATTCAAAGGAGACTGTAACTACTGAATTGACTGTTAAGTCAACACCAGCAATATGATGTCGTGTAAATATTCTAATTAACAATGTCAAATATTTAAATTATGACGACTTGTTTTATCTTCTGTTTCATCAGACTCACCCCGCTGAAGTCACGCGGATCTTCGCGGAGCTCCTCATGCAAAGCCTCCATCAGACCGCGCACAGCGAACTTAGTGCCACAGTACGGCACTAGATTGCGCAGGCCCACTACACCAGCCATCGACGACATCGCCACGATGTGCCCGTGGTTGGTCTCCATCATGCGTGGGAGAAACGCTTGGATGAGCTGAAATTTTTGAAAATATTAGGAAGGATATTTAAAGGGAAACAAGGAAAGTTAGGTACGTAGGCCTTCTCATATCTTCGCCATGTTTATTGGATAATAGTGTCACCATGGGGACAACCACTATTCATCAGACAGATGGAGGAACAGCAGAAGACCAAGAGGTCACACTACTGTTCATCCGGTAATAAAAGGTTATGTATATGTAAAATTAAATTGTATACTACTCACCCAAAGCTGAGCCAGCACGTTGACTTCGAACACGGTGCGTATCTCCTTATCGCTGGTCTGCATCAGGGGCTTGCACGGCATGATGCCGGCGTTGTTGATGAGGATCGTAACCTCGCCGACCTCACGTCGGATCTTCTCGGCGAGTTCATTGATCGCATTGCGGTCCGTGACATCACACCTGTTCACACGGTTGATGGGTTACAAAGAAACTATCGAGCGGTACAACTCCTTAGAATTTTGACGTTGAACTACTGAAAATGATTCACAAAACAATACATATTATCATAATCATCATCATCATCATCATCAACATCAGCCAATAAACAGTGACTGTTGGACATAGGTCTCTCCCAAAGGTTTTCAAATCGGTCAGATCAACATGTGATTAACTTTGAGGGGAGCCAACGAATACACAAAATCAAACTTAGTTATGAAAAACCTATCAGTGTAGAAACCTGGGCTTTCATCCAGCAACATATGATATTGAGGATTGCTGGCTATTAAGAGAAGATTTTGCTTACTGGTAAGCATGCGCCTTTCCCTCTTTCGCTTTGATGAGGTCGACGGTGTCCTTGTTCCCCGCCGGGTTGACGTCCACGCACACGATCACTCCGCCGAGTCTGCCGAAGCGGAGGGCCATTTCGCGACCCATCCCGTGACCAGCGCCCGTGATCTAAATAAGTTCACATTATATATTTTATACGACAAACTGATGGTAAGTGAAGTACGCGTACCAACACACAGTAAAGGGGTCCTACCACTTGCGTATAAATAAATAATTACAAATGTGGGTTTAAACGAAGTAAAAGTGAAAATTAGTGTTCTGGTTAATTTATAAGAGAAGATGAATATACTTGGAGTAGAGGTGGTAAACAGAAAGACACAGAGAGAGAGAGAGCGATTGATCGACATTTTTCTTATTGATCGAAATAAGAAAGAACGATAGAGAGACAGGCAGAAGGAGATAAATGCTTTCCCAAATCGGAGTTCAGCTCTTTATGTAGAGGTACCATAAATGCTGTAGGAAAATGGACGCGCTGCGGACCGTAGACCACAAAGAGGAGACGAAGCATAAAGAAACTATAGAAACGCGTTTCATCTCATTCTATTCTTTACAATTGTCTCCATTTCGTTACGCTTTTTCGTTTCAAAAAATCTAATCACACCGTATCAAAAGTTTCATTTAGAAAAACTTACAAGTATTATCTCTCCCTTGACTTTCTTCGGTTCCGGTGGGAAGAAGAACTCGTAGATTGCCAGCGTCCAGGTGATATTCATCTTGATGACAAGGACGAGGATCTCCAGGACCATCATGATGCCTTGGTACACTTTCATCGCGATACCTTGTTCGTCCGTCCTGAACAAATGAAAAAAGATGTAACGTTTTTTAACATAGATTATTAGAGTAAATTTCCACATTTACTTATTTAGATTTAAGTATCTAACTTAGTCATAAAAAGATATTAATGTCGGGAACATGTTGTATATATACAGGAGATATCTAGAGATTCATTAACTCATCAAGTGATCTCCGAAACTATTAGACGTAAACACTCAAACATTTGGTCAAGGTTCTTCTGCCATTTAGGGGTCTATTGAGAATGGATTCACCAAAATTTCTTTCCCAAAGGGAAACGGAGATGTTACGACCAACAAAGCGGGCGGGAACACCTGATAGGTAACAAGTTCTCAGGACGATTTTTTAAGACTCTTGTCTTTAAAAAAGAATTCAAATAGTATCCTTGAACTATTAAATGACTACTTAATTAAACATAATTAAGAATAGTAACATTCTGATTCGCAAGGTTTGTTATAGATATTTTTTAACATAAAAAGAAATTCAATGTAATAAATTGTTAATGAGCACAGAATTTTTGTTTTAATTAATATTTATTATCTTAATTGAATAATTTACTTATTTTTAATATGATAACATTGATTTTTATTTTGTAAAGTGACAAATGTTTCCAGTTCTAAGGTCAACGGTTTATTCTTCCATACAATTTTACTTAATAGATTTCAACGAAATATTAAAAAATAAATAAATATAAACGTTAATTTAACAGCTAGGTTAAAACAACTTTGTAGGGGAATTTATTATAATTTCTGAGATTTTTTTACAAAAAAAAAATTGTTTATTAACTATGTCAACAAACGTATGTAAATTGTCGAAAATTATGATCTAAGTAGGCAACACCGCAGCGCTAGTTGCAGCCGACAAACAGTAGTGTGCAAACGTTACCGTATTCGGGTTTGAAGGGCGCTGTAGCCAGTGTAATTACTGAGGTAACGAGACTCAATATGTTATATCGTTTAAATAGTTGCCGCAAGAGACGATAAATTTAAATTCTTAGGCTCCGTTATCAGTGTTGATGGAAGAAACGAAACAGACGACATCCTTCGAATAAATCTTGGGTGGCAAAAATGGCGATTGGTTACCGGAACACTGTGCGATAAATAAATGGCCGTTAGGGTTAAATGGAAGCTCTATAAGACTGCAATAAGACTTACGGTGCTCTATGGTTCAGAGTGCTGGCCCACAACCAAGGTACAAGAGCAAAGAATGCATGTGGCAGAAATGCGTATGCTGAGGTGGGCAGGAAGAGTTACCGTAGAAGACAGAGTGAAGAACATACATGTCAGAGGTTCCTTTAAAGTAAAACAGGTTCAAGAGACAATGGTAAAGAGACGCCTGCGCTGATACGGCCGTGTTATGCGAAGACCAACAACGCATATGGTTAGGGTAACGCTGCATCTCGAAACTAAAAAGAGAAGCCCTGGGAGACCCCCGACTACTGGTTGACGATGACCAATAAAGATCTAAAGAATAAGATTTAGAAGAATTACCAGGAGGGTCGACCCCAAGTAAAGATGGAACAATGTCTAGTAAGAAGATCAGTTCTTCTTTCTTCATTTAATAAAACTCTTTACTTATGAATACTACTCGTCTGATAAATCTATATCTACTCCTAAAAAATAGACTTGTTTCTCTTCAGCTGTATCTTTTGTCTAGCACCTTAGTAAGTTATTAGTTCATGGTAGTGTATGGTAGTTAATGGTAGTAGGTTCATGTTAAACTACATATTGTATATATCATACATTGTAATAATGCTTATATAAGTGACCGGCTGTGAATAAAACATACGCAGAAGAATTGGTATGGCCAAGAGTGCTATGTCTCAGCTACAGAAAACTTGGAGAGACAGGAATATATTGCTGAATATGAAGATCATATTCTAAGATCAGTTTAGGTAAGTTCAGATTGATGCTTTCGAAATGTACTGTTGGAGAAAAATGCTCCGTACCCCATGGACAGCATTTCGGACCAACGCATCAATACTAGCTGAGCGAAAATAAAAACAAGGCTTTCTTCTATCTTCCTCAAGGTAATCTTAGAGTACTCCGAACACATTGCCAAGAAAGACGGAGACAACCTTGAAAAACTTGTGGTAACGTGCAAAGTGGATGGAAAGAGGCCGCGGGGCCGCAACCCACTGCGTTGGTCAGACCAAATCCATAACACACTCGACTCCACAGTCTACAATGCTCTCCGCGTAGTTCGAGATAGGACGAGATGGCGAAACATCTTCAGGACAAGAGTGATGTGTGGTGGTACTCGCGACCATCAGATATGAGGACTGCGATTTGAGGAGGAGGAAGTCAACTGTTTTAACTTTATCGGTGTATCTGCCATTATCAGTATACTATTTACGTAAGCCCAGTAGGCATCGCTGATAGTACCTTATCCGGCCATAAGTTCTGTTACAAATGAAAATGCATTTTTTTTAATGAAGCTATGTAATATTATTAAAATATAACACCTACATATTTATTAGTCTCCGCAAATAATAAAAACATATATTCTATTCGAGATGGCCACCTTTGGCTTTTATACAGACAAGCCTTTAATCTGTTTGGCCACGTATCACGAAGCTATGTATTTACTCAGTGTTTCCAAGGGAAATTTCCGCCACCGCCACTGCTTGCTGCTTGATCTAAAGATTTTTTAAGAGACTCAATGTCGCCGTGTTGTTTAAAGCAGCAGAAGGCCATGTCCTCTAAAACTGACCATAAGTTTTTTTTTCTTTTTTTTTTTTTTTTTTTTTCTTTTTTTTTTTTTTAGCGTTCTCCCCTGCGTAGTTTGGGTCAGGGCCTATTCATTCATATAACTTACACATCTTATTATAATTTACAGTCCTTGTTTTCTACATACTCATCTTTCGTTCTCTCTTATCTTTCTTCCTATACTTATCTTTCATACTATTGTTCTCAGTCATACTCCATCCTAATTCCTTCTTCCATACCTCCCGCTCGTGAAGACTGCCGCCGTATTTTCCTGAAACAATCATTCCTTTTCATATTTTCTTGTTGTCTTTCTTCTGCCTCTGTTTCTTCTTCTTCTTTTTACTATTTTCATTTTCAACTTTACAACGTCCTCTTTGGTTTCTTTGTTTTTTACTTTAAATTATTACTATCTATTTCTTTGGTTTACACTTTTTCATTAGCCTATTTTAATTTATTTATTTATTTAATTATTCTCTTATTTACTTATTTACTATTTCTA
This sequence comes from Ornithoptera alexandrae, assembly GCA_029030555.1. Classification (NCBI taxonomy): domain Eukaryota; kingdom Metazoa; phylum Arthropoda; class Insecta; order Lepidoptera; family Papilionidae; genus Ornithoptera; species Ornithoptera alexandrae. Next base: position 12,050,904 of record JARDVY010000288.1, on the reverse strand, counting down.
TTTATTATATCGGCTATTATGACTTTGCAGAAGCCCAGGAATTTTTGGCGACTCTCGTCTTCACTCATCAGGGAGGCAATGGCTTCCTTGGTGAGCTGCCTGTTCAGCTCCACCTCCAATTCCATTCGTCTCCTGCCATACACGGGACAGGAAGTGACCAAGTGCTCCACGGTCTGGTCCACCATTGGGTCACAGAGGCATGCGGGACTCTCCTTGAGTTTGAACCTGTAAAGGTACTCGGAGAATCCCCCGTGCCCAGTGAACATCTGGACCAGAACCGTGTCGAGCTCCAATCGGCGAAGGGTCCGGTAAGCTGACACGACGTTTGGGAAGAAAATCCTCGTTGTCGAAGCCGTCATACCTTGCACATACCTCCTGTTCCATTCGTCAAGCGTCCTCAGCCTGAGCTGACGCTTGACGAAGGAAACGGGGCAATCCTCGTACTCCGGTCTTCTTTTACTCTTCAGGGCCGCTTCCTTGGCCAGCTGGTCCGCCCTTTCATTCCCCTCCATCCCCACGTGCGCCTTCACCCAAAATAATCTTACATTCATCCCTTTTTCCCGCGCTTTCGTAATATTCTCTTTCACACGAAGCGCCAGGGGGTGGAGGGTGTCCGATCTTGCGACAGTTTCAAGAGCGGACCTCGAGTCGCTAAGTACGGCGCATGACTGCGCCGACCCGCTGGCCGCGTACCCCGTCGCTTCTGCTAATGCCAGCAGCTCTGCCTGGTACACCGTGCAGAAGTTGCCCAACTTGAGTTTCCTGTTGGTAACCTCTGCGGCGTTCCGCATTACGCTGAACGCCGCACCCACCTTGTCGTCGATGCGGCTGCCGTCGGTGTAAATGGCCGAATCGGGACCATAAGTTAAAGTCTAAAGGATTGAGGTCTGAGCTAGATGAGGGCCAGTCTTCAGCTCTTATAAAGTTCGGAACGTTGGTTACAAGCCGGGCTTGGATAGTTCGTGCCTTGTGACCAGGTGCAGAGTCCTGCTAGAAAGTCCACTGTATATTTAATATATAAAAAGTGTATTACTGATAGGTTTCACAACATGATCGAAGACTATCTTGATACACTGGCTGAAGTTTTCACTCCTTTTTCACAAAAATGTAGTTTTGTGACTCCTTGATAAGGCACGCCCTACTATACTATCACTGACGCAGAATGATGACCACGTTGTACCTTTCCGACCACCACCACTTGAGCAGCTTCTTTAGAACTGTGAGCGTACACTTTATCATTTTGCTTATTGTAGTGTTCTTCAATCGTGGAAATTTTTTCATCGGTAAAGAGGATATTTTTGTCCCTTTCACCTGCCTGTTGTACCGCGACAGAAGGCGTTTTGATCGATCCACTCTCTTTAATTGTAAAAATTGATTTAGGGCATGTCCTGTATATCGACGATAAGCACCGAGGACCAAGCTTCAAGTCTTGTTTTATAATACGCGACAGAGTCATAGCGGGAATCTTCAATTCTCGTAATAAGATTTTTTGCTTCCTAATGGGATTTCGACGAATTCTGGCTTTAACAGCATTAACAGCCTTTGTAGTTCTAACAGCAGGCGGCCGCTCCGATCTTTTCTGTTCTTAGACAGAGGAAGTGTTGTTGTATCTGTTGATAGTACAATATACCAACATACAGCTAATAGCAAGCTTTGTGCAAGGCCATCACTGCAATCTTATTTTCTTTAACACCCCATTCCATATTACACGAACAAATATGTAAAATGGCGCAAAATCCAAAAAGTTTTTAAAATAATATACGTGTTCCAAATTCAAAATAATTAAAAAAAGAAAAGTTTTTATGTAACACTATTTTGGCTAGACTAGTTAGACAAATAGTAACACTCTTGATCGTGTAACAATCCATATAAAATTACATCTAATTTGATATTGAAGTTATTATCATCACCATGAGAAACTTCTTGGAATTGAAAGTTGGCTGATAAATTGTGTACACTAATCAGATCTTCAGTTAGTCAACTGATGATACTTAAGTCTTTATATAGTCCATTTCTACCGTGGTCTACTAGGAGTACGCTTTTCGAGAATTTTGCTCTCCAGGACCAACCTTGGTAACATATAAAGGCCCTCTTTGCAGATCCCGAAAAATGCTATCTGCTTTTGTAAAAATTATCATCATTATTATTATCAACCGGTAGACGTTCATGAAGGTTATATAAACCTATAACACTCTTCTTTTTGGATGTGAGGATAGCATCAAAATTCATCATACACCAACATGCACAACTATTTATTCAAGCTAGCAAAAATAATCCGTTACAATGAAACGTTCATGTGAAATTCCTGGTCGTGCAAGTTTTACGACTGCGGATTAAAAAAAAGCGATGAGCTAAGCTAAATGCGTCACTACATGAAATTTGGTTTCCAGAATTTGTATATAATCTATACAGCTCGTAAAAAGCTACGAGGAAATCCATGTGGCGCTATTCCAGGACTGACGTTTTTAGTGCCTCCGTGGCGAAACGGATAAGAACTATTATTAAAGACCGCAGGTCCTTGGCTCGATTCCGGAGCCAAATGCTGTGGAGGTTGGATGGATGTGATTGTTTCTAACCAGTCCGGCTGGCTTCATGTTGTAAATCAGCCGCCAGTCATAGCTCTTATTTGTTGTGAGCAGATTATTCTGGAGGATTCTAATATACCGTCCGCGAACTCATTGCCACTTCATACCAAGAGAAATAAATATCAGGTGTTGGCATGTTGATAATTTTTTTAGCGAGACCGACGATCTGGTGAGAATCGCGGGGATCCACTGAATGAGAGCAACGCGAGACCGATCGATTTGGAGATCTTTGGGGGAGGCCTATGTCCAGCAGTGGACGTCTATCGGCTGAAGATGATGAAATAAATTACAAGATTTCTCTAGCGTATCGCTTAGTATAATATATCATAGTATGACCTATTAAGACGTGTTGTCACTTGACACTTACAAGGTTGGTTCAAGAGTGGTTCATCTTATCTTCACCGTGGGTGACCAAGCCGCGGCTACAGAGCCCACCACAACGACAAGGCGTGGACCTATTCAGGGGGATATCATCGTACCTAGCGCTAATTTGTTAAAGATGCGTCATTTATCATCAGGAGAACTTACCGCTTTTGTCGTTCCATTGTCGAATAAATACCACCATTGATCCGCGGCAGTCCACAGCTGGACATAGGCCTTTTTCAAGGAACTCTTATACGTAAATAAAGTAAAATATGGATAAAATATGGTATTAACCTAAAGGTTAAGAGCGCGAGTTTAAATCACTTAGATATACATAAGTTATATTTTTAAGATATTATTAATAATACGTTTTCGAAATTTTCTTTACCTCTTTTGATTTTTATCTTCTATTCTATTACATAACCGTCCACGTGGAACCACGATAGAATTGCAGTTAAGTAATTAAGTGCTATTCAAGTTACAAGGTTATGTCAATATATCCATGAAGTGATCTTGTATGAAATGTAACCATATCCTTTAATACGATCTGTGGCATAATATATTAAGTTACTACTTAATAAGAAAATCATATTTCTTTAGTTATTTTAAAGTAATATAAATTCGAAATTGGTAGGTTAATAGCGAGCAACCGTACGGTACCTTCTAATCCTCGTCTGATGAAAGTAACTGAGCATTTGTGGTATTGGATTTAACCAATTTTAATATGCTTTTTAATAACTAGGTTCAAATAGTATCTCATTATCAGTGATAATTTATACACTATTATGAAGTAGAACAGGCGATAAGATAGCCGGTCGGTAATCACTTATCTCTCTGCAGGTGGGAAAATTACCGACTATTATCTCGCTCTAGAAACGTACAGTAGATACAGATTGCGTGTCAATTAAAAAAATAGATATACGAGTAGTAAATAACTCATTATTCACCACCACCGGCAAGATTACTTCTACACTAGTTCCGTCACGATAAAACCTACCAAACATAATAATCACTAAGCGATACGCGCTTTAATACCAGAGAACTCGTTGACATATTCGCCGAGCGAGCAGTCGGTATTTTTTCCAGGTTTGCAAAGGAATGTACCACCTGACTGACTCCTGTCTGTGGTGCCAGTAACCGTCCTTCACCCTCGCAAACTCGCTTATAATCCAGCGACACAACAATTGAAGCAGCATATTCGCTACTGGCTGCTCGTCCATCGTCAGCAGTGGTGCAAATGTCTTAAAGAGCCTAAGACTCTGACTCTACAGTGGCCCTATTAATCGTAATAGTAATTACTAATGTCTAGTGAAGGCTTGGTAGCAAACCAATTTTAATAGACATAAACTTTAAAATCTCAAAAGAATGCGGATATAGACATTAACGGTAAAATGGTCCAGACTAGAAGAAACCTATTTACTGCTGTTAGGCCTCCGTTGCCGTCTAGGTACCATCGCGGTGCTTGTTTCTACCGTCAAACAATAATGTAAACGATACTGAGATCCGATATTAATGAAGTAACGAGACTTAATTTTTTTTTCTCAAGGTGAAGAGAACAATGTGACACTGTATATCATCCTAATTAGCGCCTCTATTATAAAGACATTATCTAAATAGATAACCTGACGCCGGTAGACTGTTCCCACGGTTTTAATTGTTACAAAATGATATACAGTCACGTTTAGGATCTATGATGAATGAGACATATTTATTTATACTCTTTTATACAATAAAGAAAATATGAGACAAAAATACAGTAGAGATAGAATAATTAAAAAGGCAGACGGAATACCACAGCGTTCTCTACCAGACAACTTTTCGTGTATATATATATGTAGGAGATATCCAGAAATTAATTGACTCTGAAAATCTCTGAAACTATTTGACGTAAACACTCATAATTTAGTAGAGATATTGCTTCGTCATTTTTTTTACATCGTTCCACCAAGCATTCGTGGGCCTGGGCTTCATTTCTTTACATTTGTTATTTTACTTCCTCTTCACCTTCCATTCTCTTCTTCTTCTATACCATTTTATGTCTTACATTTCTTTGTCCATTCTTTGTTATACTCTATACATTATGTCCTTAATTTATCCTTAGTTCTACATCGTGTACATCATTTGTTTCCTTAATTCTATTTTTGTCCTTATTTACAATCTTTTGCTCTTTGTTTCTTGCTATACTATTCTATTGTGTCTTGTTTCCCTTTATTACCCTAATTAGTATCTCTTTACAGAAATGCAAGAACATAGGACAGCTGACCTCACTCATCAGGGAAGCAAACATTCTACCTTTTTTCCTAACACAATGTCTAAATCGACTCGCTGCGTCAACTAAGAAAGGATTTTGAAATATTCGTTCCCGAAAAGGAATTGCAGGAGTGTTACGAACATACAATATATTACAAATATACAACATATATTAAAAATTTAAAAATTTGATGTAGATTTTATAGTATAATTGATATGTCTCGTAAATAATTGTTTAGGTGTCGACGCCGAGTCAGGATCTAAACAAAGCGGTGTTTAACTTCCTACTTACCTAAAACAATATTTGGTCGCGTGCCATCCTAATTGAATATTCAATAGTTGTTAACAAAAATCGAAATATCATCGCTTCTGGGTAACATAGGTTAAACAAATCGAATAAACACAGCATTGAGAGATATCGATTTGTGTCATGAAAGATCTAATTGATTAAAAAAAAATCCTTGAATTTGTCGCATTGTGATGTAAATGCAGACGACGAGAGAAAAAGTTTGAATATATTATTTTTTGTTCTACCTCTTTTCTCCTTCCTGATGGTAAGTGCCATGCCTACCCATAGCAAAGTGCTGCTTCGGACATATCATGTTACGTCTCATTACCCCAATAATTTCACTAGCTATGGCGCCTTTCAATTCGGATCATAGTAATATTTGCACACTACTGTTTGATAGCAGAAATATGAGCTGCGATGGTACTTACCTAGACGGTCTCCAGCGACAGAGACCCCAACCAACATAAAGAAGTGGACGGTACTTAAATACCATCAATAGAATTGATTGAAGACTAGATTGATTTCTTTGACTGCCGAACCACAATTTGAAGATGACATCTCATGATGATGATAATGATGTAAAGGCCAGTATGGGCAACTCGCATTGAGCCCAAATACTGCCATATGAATCCCTACTCAATCGATGTGGTAATGTTTGGAGAAGGCCTAAATCCAGCAGTGGATGTCTATCGGCTGATGATGATGATGATGATACATATGAAAAGAGTCGAAGGAGCGGATCACTATCAAAAAAGTGCCAACCACTAACCTACCAATAATTAAGGATATAATGTATTAAGGGGTGTAAAGTTTCCCGCAAAACAACTCCCGGGATCCAAACCAACCTCACTTGCTCGTGATGCACCCTGCTAATGAACAAACGAGACTCTGGCTCTCACCAACCTGCATTGGACCAGCGTGGTGGGAAATGGCCAAAATCCCTCCATAAGAACCCCTACACACGTGGAGATCTTTGGTGAGGCCCTATGTCCAGCAGTGGACGTATATCGGCTGATGATGGTGATACTATATTATTGAGGGGAGATTAAATGCTTCGATTGTAACCTCCGTGACGGTATTTTTTGCAGAGACAGCAAAAAAAGGCGTTAATGTAATTTTTTAACACGTGACATTACGTACGTATCCTTTACGTACAAAAAACAATGGTTATTTTGGTTTGATTACATCCTTGATTACTTCATTATTATCGTTGTAATTTATTGTTACACTACATGCCTGATGATATAGAGATTTTCTATTCAACCTTCACGGATCGCTGCTGTGTGCAGGAAAAGAATGGTCTTCACATAAAAGGGACGGGGCAGTAAACAAGTAAGCAATTGCTCCTTTTACAGTTATATTATTTTTTTTGTTGACCTTGAATAATCCTTCCTGATTATATTATGCTGCCTCCGTATGCAATGAAACTTCTGATACGTGAACATACATCATCTACTCTGGTTCATTAGTAGTCGAAAACGAAGTGTAAACTGGCGTCATTCCAATACTACATGTTGGTTGACCAATATCAAACATTTGTTCAATTGTTTGTGATATATTTGGTTAACGGTGTTTGTGTACAACTAAACCAATAATCAACTGATATATATATATACTATATGGCGGTAGTAATAGTCGCTGCGGTGGTACCTACCTTTTTTTATATCGCGGGGGTAATCTAAAAAAATACCTTGCTTCTGGGGAGAAGACAAGGTTACGTGAGGCTTCTACTCACTAACACCCCATCGGTGGTCTCCGTCAGTGCATTAGGAGAGGCTCCGTGATCCCCTACGGAACGCACCAGTGCCCCCCTGCACTCGGGTTAAAAGATCCCACGGAAGGGCAAAGCCTTCCTTAATACGCTGTGCTACGGCAAATACAACCACCATGCATTTGCTGCCCTCCTAAGGCTCGCTTATTGAGCTCTGAGCGTCCCCACCCTCAAAGCCCACGAACCCGAGGACCCTTGTACAACAGGCGGGGAATACCTTAGTCCTATTCTTAATAGCCCAAGACTACAGGCGCTGCGGTGATACCTACATAGACGGTCTCCGGCAACAGAGATCTACCACCAGTAAAGCTATATAGTAAGTTCTTTAATGAAGGCGGCTTACTAGCAATAAGTAAGGTCTTATGTCTTTTGTTATAATAAATTGCTAAGTTTTATGAAACAAAATCTAAAAGTATAATATCCTTCAACCGCGATCGATTCGCGAACTACTTTCAATAAGGAAATATAAAGTGGATGCGTCGTTATCCTTGAAAGCTGAGCCGGAATTCCTCACAATCAGTAAGCATTCGACGAAAATTACTTGTTTTTTTTTGTACTATATATTTTTAAGGTATATCTTTTAACTACATAGTACTTAAAATCATTTCTCGTAATATTGCACCTATTTAAATTGTTTTCTTATAGTAATACTATTATGATAAATATATATATTATAATGATGAGCAAGATACAGAGGATAAAGATGGGCCGACAGACGAAGGAAGTAGTGGTTACGAAATATATTTTTATATATTCCATATACGGAAGTAAAATAGCATTCACATCCGTCGAGGAGCTTTTCCACCTTGCGCAAAAGACCAGACTATTTTCGGAGTTACCAGTAAATCTTGAGACATGAGGAAGCAGAACAAGGATAGAGAACAATATACTAATAAATCTTGCACTGATTGTTATTTTTTTTATTTTACGAAATCACGGGACAAATGAGACGTTAATCTGATGGTAAGCAATACGGCCGTCCATAACAACATAATGCTGGTTAGGATGATATACAGTGCACCACATTGCGCTCGTCACCTTAAGACATAATATATGTTGTTTACTAAGACGGGTGTCAAGGGTCCCGCACAACAACTCATAGGACCCAAGCCAACATCACCTAGTCGTGGCGCAGCCTGCTAATCAACAAACGAGATCCTGTGTCCCACCAACCCGCATTGGACTAGCGTGGTGGGAAATATCCCAAATCCCCCCACATAAATCTCTACATACAACAGATCTTAGCGGACAGTGGCGCCGGAGGCCATGCTGACTATTTGTAGAGATCTTTGGATAAGGCCTATGTCCAGCTGTGGACGTCTATCGTCTGATGATGACTAAGACATAGAGATATGATAATATTTATTAAATTTACTTTTCTCGCCAATTGATATAAACGGGTGGTTGCACTAAATTTGCTATACCGAATAACGTCATGCCATGACAACTACAGCATCTAAGATCTGATAGAAGTAAATACTATGTATTGTTTGTTATTATTTATTAAACCACCTTCGACATATCTCCGTCTCTCAGGGTTGACTGGCAAAGAATGCCGTCAAGGCATTAAGCCCACCTCTTGCACCATGTATGTTGGATACTTGGCGGGGCCACTTATATGATGATGGTAGACGTAAAAAGACGTAGATGGAAAATCTTCAAAAGGTACCCTGCTTCTTGAGGAAAGTCAATGTTATGGCGGTTTATAACCTTTAAAGCCCCTTTTGGATGTTATGCTTCAGTGCTTTAGGAGAGGCTCCGGGATCTTCCTCGGAACAGTCCATTGCGAACAGGTCACTGGCACCATATATTTTTTTTCGTAGGCAAAAATACATTATCATTAGTTGCAATTGATTTTTTATATATTTAGATGCTAAGACTGTGCTGGTTGGGAATGTAAGAACTGCTCCACATTGTGCTGGTCACTTTGAGACGTATGATGTTAATTCTCGTTACCCAGAAATTCTACTAGTGGCAGTCATATTGAAACCGGACCACAGTAATATATGCACACTACTGTTGACGGCAGAAATAGGAGCTGATGTGGTACCTACTAATGGTGGTGTTAACATAATGACTATTCCCCCTTTTCTCTCTTAATTTAAAGTATGATTAACGCTTAAAATATTCACTATTTAAATACTTTATAAAGTGTTAAATAGATTGCTTATAGAATTATATCAAAATAAGTTAAGGATCTAAGTTTAATAAACGAAACTTCACAATTCAGTTCGTATGCGAGATATTTACTAAACTTCACGACGTTAAACGCATATTAAATATTTAAAGTTGGACTTATATTTATATTAAGTAATTCATATATATAAACCTGTCCTACTTATGTTTCCTTTGTCTATCATCTTTCTCATTCATCTTAATTAAAGTTTTTAATTAAGATAATTTCACAAATGGTATACATTCACATTAAAAAATACAATATTAAACAGATGAAAACTAGTTAAGTGACTTTACATGAGACCCTGGGAAACTACTCGGCATGTAGGCCAACGAGCCTATATTTAGACCCCAGTTAAAGATATTTAGACCTAATACGGCACTGGATATACTAGTTAAGTATTATTACAGGAACTAAGGTATGTTTGATTATAAAATACAAGTTTATCTTACTTATTAATTAAAAGTTTCATACAAAACGGTACTGGAAGAAAAAATTTAAGGTATCTAAATAATATCTAGATTACAATTTTAATATATACAACAACAATTTTATATAAAATGAACTTCTTCCAAAATTTTCGAAGAAAATAATGGTAACATTTCTATAATAGCATTACTGGTGGTAAGTCTCTGTTAGTGGTGACCGTCTAGGTAGGTACCACCGCAGTTGTGGGGGATGACCTCTCACTTTTTGGCTTTATCAAAGCCATGGTCAGTAGTGAGAGGTGGTGCGACGCCGAGGTAGCCTTCTGTGAGGGGGTAATGCTGATTAACTATTGCTGTATTCCATCTGTCCACATTTGAAAGCCGGAGTATTCTGTAGAGGGCACACATCCGCCATCCATGATTCCTTTGTCGCTTAACCACCATGTGGAATTGATGTATCCACCACTAAACATCTTGGAGTATTTGCCGTTGTCACCACGCTATGCAAGCGCAGTATGCTTATAATGAAAACATTAAAAGCTGCTGCTTTCTTCCCTAGATTTTTTTCTTACTTAGCCGCCTTTTCGTTGACCCTAGGGTAGAGAGTTTGCCCTGCATTCGAGCTATTAAGAACAGGACTAAAATAAGCCCCGTCTGTCTTAACAGGCGACTAAAGGGTTTTTAAGATGATGCTTTGAAGGTCTTCATTGCCCACTCAACGATCCCGGGGATGAACGATAATTACGAAGTGATCTCGTGATGGATCAGTCGAAATAAATCTAAATTGATTTGACGATCGAAACGACCTTCAGCAATGAGAAATAAGGAACAGGTTTGTCGTGGTCACATCGTTTTTATCATTAATAATAGAAATGAAATTAATTTCAATAGTCATACCTTGTATGAGATACAGTGATTTAAATTTTTATTTCTCATAATAATGTTCATTATATTAAAGCAATAGATGTGAATGTTATGAGAAAAATCTGATGCGAAACAACTGGCTCGTTGTAATAACCGTTTGACGTTTCACACAATTTCACACACAGCTGACCATCATCACCACACGTTACCATCCACGTAATAATTACGTTCATTATTCACACATTTGCAATATATATTATTTGCTTCCACATCCATGGGAAAGACAGACTGGCTAATATCTTTTTATTTGATATATATGTATATATATATGTTGCGTTATTTTTAGAATATCTGGTATAAATAATACATTAGCAATTTATTTTGGATACATTTAAATTACATCCATTATAATTAATGGCCCGACTCGTTTTTTGTTATATTTCTATATTACTAAAAGTAAATTGGTAGAGAATACAAAAAATAGCACTGAATCCGGCTGTTGTGGCCTTACATTTGTTATGTTCACAGTTACATGGATATAAATAAATAATATTCTTCGCTTGTTTATAACTTTTATCTTAGTTGAACGAAGTAAGAAGGGATAGAGACTATTGATAACGTATAATCAACGTACGTGTATCACATACAACGGCGTATTCCTTCGCGGGTGGTTATGAAATGAAATCCACTGAAAAATCCCGAATAACTCACTCGAAATACAGCAGCCTCTTCTTGCCCGAAGCGTCCAGAAACACATTGAACCACATTACAACCTAAACACTGTAACACTTGGGTAGCAGCGCACCCGTGCGGTCGAGACGCGCCGCGAGACTTTCACTAGCGCACTGAAGGTGCATGCGCGCAGAACGCACTTGCTAAATTCCCGGAAACGTGTCGCAAACTGACCGTATATCCTGCGCGGGCGCATCCTTCCCCGAACTTCCTGCAGTTAACCGTTAAGACTTCAGCAATTTGCTTTAACATAATTAAAACTAAACTATCCAATTTTATGGTGTCGAAAAAATACCAAAGTGAGAAAAGTTAAGAAAATTAATATACTTATTACTAATGACATTAAATTGATCAATAAGAATAACTATGATTTTAAAGCGCCTTTGAATAATTGGGTAAGAGCAAAATCATATGAAAATATCAAAAATCAAATTATTTTAAGAAACTGAACATGTTTGTTTGGTTTAATAAAGCAATTGCAGTAGATCTTGTAAATTCTAATTCAAATTCAAATTTGTCTAGAAACACACAGTCACACGCACACACACGCATATTCACACGCACTCACGGTACGTATGTACTATGTTGTTACTGTTATATTTATAAACAATATATACATATCAGAAATAAGCGTTACAGTGGTACCTACTCAGACACCTACGATCATTCGTCAGCATCAGCCGATAGACGTCCACTGCTGGAAATAGGCAACGATCATTACTCAAGCAAAATTATATTATTTTTTTTTACATATGTAAACACAGGTGCAACTCTTTTCTTGTCAATGATTCCACGTAATGCACCTGTTTCAGTTATTTATATTTAAAAACCGTTGTAATCAAGGAAACTTCTGAGCTAAAGTGACTTATCATCTTGTATCTGAAGACGAGAAGCACAATGTGGAGCCGTGTATATAATTCTAACTAGCACCACATTATTATGGAAATTTTTACTTGTCATCAAGTAAATGTCTCCTTTTATTGAATAAATAGTATCATATTTATGAATTTTAATAACCTTAGTTTGGTGCAGCAGTTAATGATGAAGTTCTGTATGTATAACCAAACAAATTAAGGATTATGTAAATAATCAAGGTTGAAAGTAAAGACTGATTATATATTTAGTATCCAATGTCAGATGCTAAGACACGTCCCATAAAAGGTCAATCACGACGCGAGCATCAGCTTGGGCAATGACGCATGCCATTGCAGCTAAATGGTCTGATAGTAGTCTGATGGCCACTCCTCACCACACGCAAAGGAGCAAAGCATCCGTGAAATCTTATCGCGTACCTAACTAGTGTTATGCGCGTGAAATAACTCCTACATTCGAAGAATTCACGTTTCATTGAAATTTAATTGACGAATGTTGCCAGTCGTGAAAATACCACTTTATTATCTGCACTAATAATATTTTTTTATATCTAATAATATATTATATTCGAACATTACATTATTTTTTTTATAATTATAAAAATAAATATTAAAAAAGTAAAGTTTAAAATATCCAGTTGCAAATATATAAAACGCATTAACTAATGTTATTATAATAAAAGTGAATGAAGAGAAAATAGAAACAGGTTTTTTTTTATTATTTAGTCTAATGGCGTCGAATATCTCCATGCAGCTTATTATAAAATTATTGAAATAAAAGAAAATTTCGGTCTCTAATAAAAATCAAATATTAGTCCCATAATAATTGACAGAAAAAATATTTGAATGTTAAAAGAGACAAAATGGGAAAGGAATATGTAAGACAATATGCAAGACCAAGACTAGAAGTATTTAAACAAGACCAAGAACAAACCGAACAAACCGAACCGACGAAACCGAGACCAATACCAAGTTTATCGAAGCATGGTCTTGTTTTTATTTTGCTCATTACTACGAGAATCTAGAAATTTTAATGAAAATAAAAAAAAAAAAAGAAACGTGCAAAAACGAACGCGGGGACATAAAAATTATTGACGAGCCTATTAGTTAATTTTTATATTAACTATGTTACTTTTTAACCGTCAATTTGTCTTACGTCGGAATTACTATTATTATACTAGTATATATTAATATAATGGTGGTATATTAATATATACTAGTATAATAATTAACATACCAAACTAGACAGACTCTGTTGCCGGAGACTGTCCAAATTAGTACTTACTACTGCAGCGCCTATTTCTGCCGCCAAACAGTAGTAGTGTACAAACATTACTGTGTTCCAGTTTGAAAGGCGCTGTAGCTAGTGATGTTATTGGGGTAACGAGACCCAACATTTTACGTCGAAGCGACGAGCGCAATGTGGTGCAGTGTGTACCATCCTAACTAGCGCCACGTTGTTATGGGCAAGCAGGGCATTAGGTGAACATCGCGCTCGCTTCGACGCCTCGTTGAATAAAAAAAAAACTATGAAAATATACCACAATCGCGACCTTACTTCACTAGCTTTAAACCTACAACCGTGGACGCAGCAATTACTTACCATTGCATGCATTATGAATTATTGATTTCTTACAGTCCATAGGTAAACCTAATGTTATCCACCACAACCGGAAATACGATACATTGTGATTTATAAAATATATATAAATGATTATGAATATACATATGTATGTGTCACAAGAGGGGTAAAAGGGATCCCGCACAACAACTCACGAGACCCAACCCAACCTCACCTGCTCGTGGTGCCCTGCTAATCAATAAACGAGGCTCCGACTCTCACCAATCCGCATTGAGCCAGCGTGGTGGGAAATGGCCCAAATCCGCCAATATGAATTCCTACCCGATTATAGGAATCTTTGAGAAGAGGATTTTAAGTTCAGCAGTGGACGTCTACTGGCTGATTACCTATAATAACCAGTAATTATGCGTAATCATCACTAAATATGGTAAATATGATAAAACGTTTAAACTTTGTTATATTAACCGGTTTATTTGCATAACTCCCAACTGGTATTGGTAAACGTGGTAAATATCAAATTGATGAACCAATAGAATAAAATGTAATTCTTGTTGAGTGTTTACTACTTGGAAAGATATTTATATATATATATATATATATATATATATATATAACCTAACTTTGTTTTTTTTGTTTGTAGGAACTTTTAGGGGAAGACAGTTCAGCCCTGTAGTCTCGGGCTAGTAAAAATAGGACTAAGGTAAGCCCTGCCTGTCGTAGAAGGCTACTAAAAGGGTCTAGCAGTTTCGCGAGCTTTCATGGTGGGGACCCTTAACACTCAAGAAACAAACCAGCGTGGGACAACGTATGGCTCAGCGATGGTGCCTAGGAGGGTTAGGCTCCTCCTTAGAGACGTGTTAAGAGAAAGTGTAGAGAGGTGCCCGAGCATTCTATAAGAAATCCCGAAGCCTCTCCGAAAGTACTGATGTAGACCACCGAAAGGGTTTTAGTGAGTAGTAATTTCACATAACCTTGACTTCCCCCCAGAAGTAGAGTAGCTTTCGTAGATTCCCCCCCCCCCCCAAACCAAAAATAAGAGGGAAGACAATTACGTGAACGTTTTTTTTTAAACCTTGCAAAGCTTCTACTTGCGACAAAAGAAAACATCCTGAGGAAACCAATATGTTCCAAGAACAGCCTTAATCAGTCCGCCTATAAGTGCTCGTTAATTAAATAATTATTGTAGAAATCAGATTTTTAATTTCCTTTAACAAAAATACCTGTTAATTATTTATCTCTATAGCATCCTTTCTGTCACTCTTTCACTGGTGTCGCTGTTGCCGGAGACCGTCTAGGTGGGTACCACCGCAGCTCCTTTCTTTCTACCGCCAAATAGTACTGTGCGAACACTGCTGTGTTCCGGTTTGAATGGTGTTGCAGGTAGTGAAATTACTGGGGTAACGAGACTCGACATCTTTCGTCACCGGCGACGAATTCAATGTGGTGCTGCATATATCATCCCAACTAGCACCACGTTATTATATGCAGGCGTATCACTTACCATCAGGTGAACGTTCCGCTCGTCTCGTCGCTTTATCGTATAAAAAAAAAATTCCGCCCCTTTCATCCAGCACCGATCCTTAAGCATGCACGGTAAATATGTCGCTATAACTGTATCTGTGTACGTGAAAGCGCCCCGAGTCCCACAAGTGGGAACGTTAAAAGAACTGATTATTAATACTTCCAAACCTAAGGCATAGATAGTAATAAAGTCAACCAAGGTTTAAAATTGACATCTGATACGGTAATAATGCTAATAATGGTTTTCTGTGTAAAAATAAAATATTATAAACTTAACAAACAAATAAGATAAGTTATATTGAACGAGCTGTTTCCCGGCCGCTTTGCCGTAACTACCCCCGTAATCCGTTTTGGGGGTTACATTTCGTAAAATCCGTTCTCAGCTGACCTGTACTCATTAAAAGTATATACCTGTCAAATTTCTAATCTCCAGACTTTATGGTTGTAGAGATATCATGATGAGTCTATAAATAGGTGGAAATCTCTTATATATATACATGTTACATATGTTCAGTGCTGATATCATTTAATTACCGTCTTCATCATTATTATCAAATAGAAGTTAGGTAGAATAGCTTATTTAAAGTATAGGGTGTCGCAAAAATAACGTTATAAAAAGTACCTTATTACCTATGTTATAAAGTACTTTTTATAAGGTTATTTTTGCGTCACCCTATATAAAATAATAAACTTACCACGGAGCCTTTGTCATTATATCCTGTGCTGCGCAATTTTTATTACTTTCGATGGTCGCCATTTTGGTATCTGTAATAAAATGATATATTATAGCTTCAACTATTTATTAACCAAAGCGATGATACCTAGATGGATAATTATAACAATGAGCCCTTTAAATATACATCGTAATCATCATCAGCCGATTTACGTCCACTGCTGGACATAGGCCTCCCCCAAAGATCTCCATGTCGACCGTATTTATGATATACATCTGAAAATTAATATCGTGTAACAAGTAGTTATCGAACAGCCCAACAGATGGCGCCACCATGAACGATAGATCACGCTATCGTTTATCATGGCGCAAATCCTCATAAGGATCTTACATCTTTGTGTATATTGCCTTTGCTCAACAAGTCACTACAGATTATACAATTGTATTCAATAACTGGATCTCTCTGGATCTCTTTAACGTCGAGACTTGGGTCTCTAATCGACGTGGGTTATAACAGGACAAACATAATATCTTTTTCCACTGTTACTGGTCGGCAATAATAACAGGTACCAATTTTTGTTATTAAATAACAAGTGTTATTTTTTACAATTTTGCTATTTCGGGTTATAATACTAGGTGCATCTCGTTTTAACAACAGTCTATCAAATGGGTGTGAGCGAGATAGATTAATCAAACAAATAACAGATAACACGATCTAATTAAGAATTCGGTTTGTTTTATTTTGGTTCATTTCAAATAATTACTAGATGTGTCTCGTTTTAGCTTATAACAATATTATACAAAAGACAAAGACAAGAATAGTTGTTTAATCTTTTATTGGCTGTTCTGTTATTTCAAGCTATGTTAGTGACCGGCTGTTATCGAATACTGAAAATGTTGATTGTTGATACTGATTGAATAACTTGAGTATGGTGTTTTTGAATTATAAATGATATTTTTTAATAGATATAATAACATCGCAAGAATAACTGTTATCTTCGAATACTTGTGATTTACATTTGTTATGATAAATACACCTGGACCTCTCTGGATATTCGTAATACCAAGAATCGGGACAGTAGCATATCACGAAGTATAACTGTATCCATGGACGGGACCTCTCTGGATCTTCGTAATACTGTTGTACTCAGTAACTTACCCTGTACATTAAATCTCTCTGCTCGTTATCAATATAGTGCTGATATTGCTGCGTGCGTTGTTATTCACCAGAGACCCCGCACCCCACCTCTATACCTCTACAATAGTTATATAGATACTCTATTGTAATGCAAGAAATAAATACGAATATTTATTTCTTATAAATATTTAGATTTCAGTAACACTTGTTCATTAGGCGTACTATTGTATGTTGCAGTAATTATAATTTATATATGTTGATTAATGAACAAAACAATTAACATTAAAAATTCTTATTATTAATTATGATCATAATTTGTATTAATCTGGTTATAACGTTACCACCTCTTCCCCGTTTTAACACTCCCAAAACTCCTTTTGGGGAAGTTATTTTGTAAAATCATAGTTAACCTCTAAATAACATAAACTATATCTCTACCAGATTTTAATTGTTTATGTCTAACAATTACCCCACCTGATGGTAAGCGATGATACAGTGTAAATAGTAAAGCGCACTAGTCAAATAGAAGACTTCCAGATCTTCCCTGTTCATGTCTAAGAAGATGGAAATTAAATGCTTCAGCGGCATTAAATATATCATTATCTCTGAGCACTCCGAAATGCATCACATCAAATTCACCTGGTGGTAAGTGATACACCTGCCCATAATAACGCGGCGCTAATTAAGATATACACAGCACCACATTACGCTCGACGCCTTGAGACACAAGATGTTATGTCTGATTACCCCAGTAATATCACTAGATATAAGCTACTAAACACGCTACAAACCGGAACACAATAATGTTTATCGGCTACAATAGGCGCTGCGTTAGTACCTACCTAGACGGTCTCCGGCAACAAAGACCTACCACAATTAAAACAGCCATTTTAATATTCTCACTGTAAGAACTCAAAACCCACCTCTCACAAACAAAGAGACGGAGTGTTTTATGCACCACGCTAGCCAACTGCGTGGAGGATTACACATGTCCAAGAAACCAACTATTCTCAGAACATGTTAGTTTCTTCACGATAATTTCCATCGTCGGTATCTAAAGCACAATGCGAATTGAACCAGAGACGTTTCTTATAGCGAATACCATCGGCTTACAAGGTAAGCTAACACAGCTCACCAATATTATCGTCTCTTATCTATAATCTGTATTTGATGTACAAACGATACGTCGCGTGATTCATTTTATCATTTCCATGAACGTTCTTACCTTCGCCCAAAGTATAGGGTGGCGCAAAAATAACCTTATAAAAAATACCTTATAACACAGGTAATAAGGTACTTTTTATAAGGTTATTTTTGCGACAGCCTATACAATATCAACCGCTATGAACATTTAGAAGCACTAAATCAATCTGTAATAAACTAAAAATGACACTGCAAAAATATTTTTCGTTGTTTCTAAACTTATAGTTAGTATTCTATAATTTCATATGATTTCTAGCAAACGGATTTCAATCACAAAAAAACAATATAATTTAGTTTTCTCAATTTAAGTCACTTCAGTTACTCATCACTGTGAATATTTATATTGCATACTGCGATCAGAAAAAAATAAAATAAAAGAAAAAAATTCATTTATATAAATTATTTTTTTTTCATAATTAGTTACTAATCTCAAAGTACCTTTTAATATTAACAATGAAGGACTTTAATTTATTTATTACAATTACTTCTTAGTAAAAGCACGTTTTATTTGAAATTTTATAATCCTTGTATTAACACATTACACAATACATTATTTAATAAATTTGTTTAATAATAGCTTTATAAATACCCACATAATTAATTAAAATCATTATATACATATGGAGATATATCGCCGACATTCATCACCCTGTGTAAATTATAGGTAATATATATCGCATATAGTCTTTCCTTCAGTTAAATTTAGATTAAAAAGTAATTAGGCTAATATTCAGTTAGATTAATATTAGTTATACCCTCAGAAGATTTAGAATATTTAAATAAAAATGTTGTTAAATTATAGTATATTTTCACTAATATCAGTAATCATAGTACTTTTCAAAGCTTTACATAACTGCTACATTTCAAACCATAAACATTAATTGTACGGCCGCCACAACATAACAAGCACTGATAATGGCTTTATTGTGTTAATCAATTTCTATTTAACATTTCATATATTAATCGTGTAAATAAATCTAATAACTTACATTATATTGAACGAGTTGAAAATATTTATTCCGTCACTGTACACAGAACTGTCAAATTGAGCGGGAAAAGTGTAGTTTTTTTTTTTTATTTTCGTAACGCAACGGAACGTCCACCGTCTGAACAAGGCCGCGAACTACTGAGTGACACTGGCCGGTTGTATTTGTGCGACGCACCGAGATAATTAGGTCGGCGCACACAGATTATATATACTGATGGTAGATCTCTGCTGCCGGTTGCCATCTAGATATATACCACCGCATGCAAGTATTTTTGCCG
This sequence comes from Ornithoptera alexandrae, assembly GCA_029030555.1. Taxonomy (NCBI): domain Eukaryota; kingdom Metazoa; phylum Arthropoda; class Insecta; order Lepidoptera; family Papilionidae; genus Ornithoptera; species Ornithoptera alexandrae. The sequence goes on along the minus strand of JARDVY010000288.1, from coordinate 12,031,191 downwards.
CTAAACAGTAGTGTGTTAACATTACTGTTCGTTTTTTTCCTTCGACGAGAGGTGCGGGTTGCACATGTGATGGTAAATTATTTGCCCGCTCATTACAAAATGACTCTAGTTAGGATGCTAAACACAGGACCACATTGCGGTTGTCGTCCTAGGACGTAAGACGTTAGGTACAGTTACCCTTTTTTTTGTTTTATGTAGGGGAAATTCCTTGGTATACTCGCCCTCGCGGGGCCAAAGCCAGGTTATGTCGGGCTTGCACCGACTAAAACCCCCACGATGTTCCACCTCGTCGCCTTATAACACGGTCACGGGAATGTTCTCGCACACCTCCGCGACCCCGCCACCGCCGGCTGCACTATGCAGCCCCACCTCGGGAGAGAAGAACCCCTCCTTTCCACCTCTGTAATGGCACGCTGAAACACACAGCGCGCCCTCCTCTCGGCCTCTCACAGTCACCTGGGCAACGGATCCCCCTGGATCCGTTACCCAGAAACCATGGGAGCCTAGAGAGCAAAGTCTTTCGACTCCCTGCCGCGGATTTGGTCTTGGGTTCTACCGCCAACCGTTATCCAGCTGCGGAGGATAGTGAGAACGGCGGAACACAATACCGACACTCCTCACCCTCCGCGGTCCCACCGCCCCGCATCAGCGGTGCGACACAGCTTAGTCGCCGAGAATAGGGAGCGCGGCGAATCGCAATACCGACATTCCTCTCCCTCTGCGACACTATCTCGGCTGCAAAGGGCAGTATAAACCTGCTCCTGCAGCCCGCCGGCACACATCCGAGGTGAGCTCATAGAGCTCACCTGGAGCGGCGATCTCAAGCCGGCCGGGAAGGTTCCTCTTAGCTTCACCGTGAGTGACCAAGACACGGCTATTGAGCCCTACCACCACGACAAGGCGGGAACCTGTTCGGTAAAAGTATCGTTACGCTAGTAATTACAGTAGCTACAGCGCCCTTCAAAGCGGAACACAGTAATGTTTTCACGGTATTGTTTGGTAACGGAAATAGGCGCTGTGATGGTACCTATGTAAATGGTCTCCGGTAACAAAGACCTACCACCAGTAAATGCGGTATTTGTTATGGTATTTGTAGCTAGCGAAATTACCGAGGAAGGAGCCGAGCACAATGAGACACATTGTTATAGGGAGGTGTATAATTAAGTAGCATCTAAACGTCTACCTTTCATCGTGGCGGAATTTAAAAGAAAGATGTTCAAAGGTAAAGAGTACATGTAGTCGTGGATAAAAAAAAAAGTATTCTTTATTACTTATCAATAAAAAATATATCTTTACGAAATGCGGTCATTGACATGTTAGTGTAATTTTACTATATATTATATATCTGTAACGAACGCTTAGTGTAAGAATTTGTGTAGATATTTTTATACAAAAAAGCAAAGCGGAAATAAAAAAAAATCTCAATGGAAAAATACTTATATATATGCTAATTTATATAACGATCGATGGAATAACTTGGAATGTATACGTTCACAATCATTTTATGCCATTTCTGTGTATGTAAACGTTATACTAAATGATGGTATTTAAAAAGAGAAGCTGAGGATCGAATTGGTTTTCTCAATCTGATCGCCAAACTTCAGTTTGAAGAGGGCACTTAATGATGATGATGATAATAAATGAATAACAAAAACTAGTTGCGAATATATGTATTATTAAAACTTTAAATTCAATACTGCGAAATTCACAAGATCAATATCATTATCATACCACCATATCTTCCTCCATTCCTCTACTAAAGTTTTTATATAGGGTGGCGCAAAAATAACCTTATAAAAAGTACCTTATAACACAGGTAATAAGGTACTTTTTATAACGTTATTTTTGCGCCACCCTATATAATGAATAATTAATTGTATTTTGTGACAAAAATTATACACCCAGTGACCATGGTGGACATTCAGGTTATTTAAAATACAAACATGACTTCTAATCAATAATCTTTTTATTGCCGAACCCAAAGTACAATGAAAACGATAAAGAATATTTCAAATACATAACGTCGAGCGGATGACAGGGTAACCTCAATACATTTTAAAATAAATATTATTTACTTGATATTCTCGAATACAAATACTCTTCCAAGATAGCTAAATTCATCATCATTAGTCAATGTACGTCCACTATTGAATATAGGCTTCCTCAAGGATTCCTACATCGACCGGGTAGGGATTCATATGGGATGATTTGAGCCATTTCCCACCACACTGGCCCAATGCGGCATGGTGGGATAAATAGCTAAATTTATAGGCTATTAAGAAACAAGATCAAGCATATTTATTTTATAACGGATACGGATATTCCCCATAATATTTAAGAAAAATGAGTACTATCCGTTTTTCCAACGTCATAATATCTTTTTCTTTTTCGTCCCATTAAATAATAAACATTAAGGTTCATACACAATGATATCCTTGGCAGACATTTTGTAAGTATCCAACTATACAACCATTTTTATAATGATATACTCCGACAATCTTTTTGGATAATTCAAGACGAGCTCGTGAAGACCTCTATTCTCTGATGATGTGTAGTGTTTGGTAGTCATTTGAATGTCACAGCTCGTGTGATACTGGGCTCGTGGACCCGGGTCCACGGCCTGTTTTTAAACTAGTGTACACTAATATAGTTGTCGGTGTAGTTACCTGTCGGCGGATTTTCCCTTTGTGTGTGTATGGATGTTTGAATTCCTGGCGAATCAATTCCATCGTTGAAGACCGGCTCCTGTCCGTTCTCCGATCACCTTCGCTTGTATCCCAACTGGGCGACTTGAAGACCACGCAGCATCTTTGAATATACAAAATGAAGCTTCTTTATTATATATTATTTGTCCGTTGTAATTGTGATATTTATAAAAATACATTAACTCGCTAAAATAAAAAAGTTGAATATTCTGAATTCCTGATAAAATGGCTGTGATTTTTTTTTTATTCTTACAAGGTTATTTCTGGATATATGTATAAAAAACTAGCTACGAGTCATATGAAATTAAATATGCATTAAATATATACGTTACATGTGACCTTTAAATAATTATTTGTAAATGAGAAATATTTTTTTTCTTAAATATTAAAAGCTAAATGCCAACACTGTGTAATAATAATCGATATGAAAATATTTCCGCGTACGACAAAAAAATTTTATTGCAGCTGCCCCAATGTTGTCGAACTTTTAATTTGGCCCAATTAAAGGGCGACCTCGTGCCCCAGGCCCGGCGTGCTGGCTCTGTGTGTGCCGCGGGCCTCGCAACAAAACTTCGCCTACTTTCTAGTCCAAGGTCGACAAGCATTGGTAAGTTCTAACATAGTAATGCTTCCACCGAATGGTTTGTAACCCATTTGTAAAAGTACGTTATTTTAAAAAACAACGTTCATCGTTGATCATCACTTCAACCTGCGATGATGGGTCTTTTTCAATCTGATAATAACAGACGTCCACCATAAGCTTGGCATGTATTCAAATTTATTGAAAAATTTGTTTCTACCAGAAATGATCCCTCCTAAGCGATTTTTACGAAACGTCGAGGTGAGACTGGCGGTGGAGAATTCTGACTCTTGCCCCACGAAAGGGTACATCACTAGCACAAAATTTGTTCAAATCATTAAAAAGATCAATGAATGTTGGATTCTTAATCAGATGCTACACATTGTTATACACTATATAATTAGTTATACAAAATTTAACGATTAACAAACTATTAAGCTGCAAATAAACTTTCAAAATGGCAGATATTAGTCACTATTCTAGCACTAAGTCCCCAATGTCCATCAGTTCTACGAGCTATGTGCCAATTCACATCGCTGGGAGCCTCTGGATTTAAACAGTGCAAGACCGTGCTTTGTGGAACACCTTACAAGAGATTTATGTTATTTATGTCCAGCAGTGGACGTCCATCGTTTGAAATGATGATAATCTATCTTCTACGTCATTGTAAGCCATTACACGTATAACAATAATTAATAAAATATCAATTAATGAGGAAAACGGTAATTTATACAGTTTAAGTCTGTTCACTATCAATCGTATAAAATTTTGTTATGTAGTTATAAAATACAGTTTTAATAAACTTTTTATCGTGCAAAATTTATTAATTACTGCGTTATCAGTAAGAATGTTATTAAAATAAAATTTTGTACCGGTTATAGGTCAATAACAATTGTTGTTTTATTTTTGGTAGGTCTCAATTGCCGGTGACCGTCTAGGCAGATACCACCGCAGCTCCTATTTCAGCCGCCAAACATTACTGTGTTCCGGATTGAAGGGCGCTGTGGCTATTGTAATTATTGGGATAACGAGATTTATCATCTTGTTTCAAGGCGACAAACGTAATGTGGTGTAGTATATGTCAGCCTAATTAACGCCATATCGTTTACCATCAGGTGAACATCTTACTAGTGGTTTCTTCGAACATAAAAAGAATGCAATATTATATAATAATAAATTTTACTAATTTTATCCCAATTTTCATATATTTTTTTTTTATTTCAATCGTTTCATAACAACTATGTTTGGAGTGGGTTAAAGATACCAATAATTACAGCCATTAAAGATTTAAATATAATTTATCAGTATCAAGGAAATACATTACAATAAAAATTAGATTAATTAATTATGTGACATTCAAACTTTATAATTTATAGTATAATAAATACTAAATATAAGCAGATAATCTAATACATATATATTGAAGATTCCAGAAATTTATTCACTCGTCACTAGATCTCCGGAACTATTAGATGTAAACGCTCAAACATTTGGTAGAGATATTGCTGCTCATTTGGAGGTCAACTGAGAATGGATTTTACAAAATTCCTTCCCCAGAAGGTGTTTCGTGGATTGTAATAAAAGGAAGGGGGCCTGGGGAGCGGCGGGTTGCCGGGCGAGAATATTTCTGACAAATTTCAAGTCTAAATTTCAAACGTAATTCTGAATTACCACCGGCAAAGTAAGCGAAAAGAACTAGTAAAAATAATATCATTATATAATAAAACACAACGCGCCCACATTCTTTACTATATGTCAACCACATTTTTGGTTGATATTATAAATAAAATATACAATAAAATATATATATACAAAATCACCGGTTTCCGTTGCCGAACACCGTCTAGGTAGATACAACCGCAGCAACAACTATGCAAACATTACTATGTTCCGGTTTGTAAGGCGCTATAGCTAGTGCAAACTCCGAGGTGACGAGACTGATCTTAGATCTTATTTCTCGAGACGACGAGCTCAATGTAGAGTTGTGTATAACATACTAACTAGGGCGATATTATGGACTGGCGTATCACTTACCATTAGGTAAACGTCCCTCTCGTCTCGTTAAGCAGTGTAAAAAATAATCTGACTGTAGTACAGATTAAAAATAAAGTATAATAAATATATGAAAGTTGCCAATACGTGTAGGCGCGACTACGTGCCATCGGTTTGTTTCGCCGGCGCGGCCGCCGGGCAGAAATGGACGGATGATCTGCGAGCGGTTGGCACACGGCGCTTTGCGTCACCCAGTGGAGAAATACAAATTTCCTCAGCAGCAGCACAGCTCTCGGCGCGAGATACGCAAGATTTACGCCTACTTCTGAGCCGGTTCATTGCTTCTAACAAACTGCAGCACACCTTTCGCGCTTACAACAGGCTTTCTACTCGTTGCGGGTGCGATTAATCACCGCGGCGACGATGCTGAACACCTTGTCTCTGTTCAAGTACAGTGTCATGCAGTGAACGTCGTCCTAACTGGCGCTACATTGTATCAGACAAGAGTATCGTATACTTTTTATTTAATGTCTAAGGACAAAGGTCTTTAATTCGTGCGTGTTGCCAGTGATGACTTATGGCACCGAGACGTGGCCGCTTACAGTGGACCTGGTGAAAAGGCTTCAAGTCGCACAGAGAGCAATGGAAAATATTATGCTCGGGGTTTCCCTGTGTGATCGAATCAAAAATGAGGAGATCCGCAAGAGAACTAGTCACCGTCATAGTCCAGAAGATTGCTAATATCGAGTGGCAATGGGCAGAACACATCGCTCGAAGTACTGACAGCCGATGGGGCACCACAGTCCGGTGTGGTGACCGCGTTCCGGAAGTCATAATGTTAGCAGACCTCTCTCCCATCAGGTGATCCGTCGATCTGGTGAAGGTTGTGGGAAGCAGCTGAATGCGGGCAGGTCAGGAACGATTGATGTGGAAACCTTTGAGGGAGGCCAACGTCCAGTAGTGCACCTCTATCGGCCGATGATGATTATAATGATCCAAGTGTTTTCATTAATTTACATAATTGTTTTCTCAAAGAAGGAAAATTATTATATATAATTGCATTAAAATTGTTTTGCACTTATAATTTCCTGTAATGATTTCTTGTGAAATTCTTTTTTTTTTCCTTCAAACAGCGTAGTCGAGAATGCTTCTTGAGGTTATTGGAATTGAAAAAAAATCTTAATTTCAATGAAAAAGATTTTTGGGTACTACCATCAGCTTGGGATCCTGTTATTAATAAAATTAAATCAAACACCAAACACACCACTAGAAGACTTCAAGATACAGTCAGCTCATTCTCTGGAGATCGGACTGTGAACAATATTTATAAGCTGTAGGTACTCTGTAATATTTTGACATCTGAATATCGGTCAGTCGCCCCGTGGCCATGGATGCTGCAAAGCACTGAAAATGTTGAGATATCCGGATGGTCGCAGCACTTGGTTCTACCGCCAAATAATAACGTGCAAACGTTAATGTTCCGGTGTGAAGGGCGCTGTAGCTAGTGTAATTACAGAGGTAACGAGACTTAACATCTTATGTCTCAAGGCGACGAGCGTAATGTGGTGCAGTGTATACCATTCTCACTAACCCCATGTTCTCATGCGTCAACGTATCATCAGGTGAACGTGCCGCTCGTCTCGTCGCTTATAGGATTAAAAAAATGGCCGAAATCTCACCTTATAAACCCTTATCAGATCGAAGTGGAAATCTTTGGGAAAAACCTATGTCCAGCAGTGGACGTCTATCGGCTGATGATGATGAGCAAACACTTGAATTTGATTTTACATAGTGTTAACAATGAGACAGTGGACGTCCACCGCTGGATATAGGCCTTCATCAAAGATCCCCACATCGATCGGTCACGCGTTGCTCGCATCCAGTGGGTTTCCGCGATACTCACCAGATCCTCGGTCCACCTTGCGGGAGGCCTGTTGCCGCCGTTATTTTTAGGCGTTGCAATATTATAATATAAAAGTTATAACCTTTTATTTACTGCATGTTAGTTATTAGTTACAAAATACAGTAATCAATTGTATGTTTTATCGTAGGGCAATTTTTTTTTTAAAAATCCACAAGACCAGGGCGATCATCTCACAACAAGCACCACAACGTTCGCTCATAACAACAACTTATCTACTTTGGATATGAACCGCTACAATGCTTGCCACTGTTGCGCAGTTGCTAATCATCCGCCTAGCAACACTGAATCCAATGCACTAAGTTGCCGTCGTATGACTATTTCCATCCTGGATAACCTTCTTCTGACTTTCACTCATATTATTAACTTCTCACTTGATTCTGGAATGTGTCTTTCAATATAGCGTAAAGCGTACTAAACACCAATAAATAAATGAATTAATGAATGAACGAACAAATGATCAAACGAATGAATGAACTAATTAATTAATCAATAAATAAATCAATATATAAATAAAGAAATAGACAATACGATATACAAATATATTACTCGTAATATTTAAACCTGTGTTAGCTATCATCAACAATTATCTATCTGCAACTATTATATATCATTACCGTTTCCGGCGAGCGTGATTATCTCTTAACATCACGTGAGTCCCCACGTTATTCCGTTATACATAAATAAATATGAAGAAAAGAAAATAAAAACAACTCCAATATCGATATTTTATCTTGTATTCATTTAAATCTATGTGAACAAAGGTTAATTATTGAGAAAGCAATTAGGGACATTATTTTGTAGGCCGTTTCCTTAAACAGTTACTTGAAAGTAAATTCGACCCTTATTTTAATACTTGTACGAAGTGTAACGAAAATGTCGTAAAACGGATTTTTATATATATATACAATGAAGCAACGAGGCGAACAATACATTCACCTGGTAGTAAGTGATGCGCATGCCCATCACACGAGACGCTAGCTAGGAGGGATATATTGCACCGAATTGCGCTCGTCACCTGAGATATAAGATGTTGATTCGCGTTACCCCCAGTAATTACACTAGCTACAGCACCCTTCAAAGCGGAACACAGTAATGTTTGTACGCTGTTTGTCTTACCTAGACGGGAATACCGAACTACCGCCAAGAGTAATAAATGTGTAACATATACAATGCTACACTCGATGGATAAATGACCATGACTTTCCTTTCGAGGAGGCATTGAGTACCAACCGTGGAAATGTTAATAGAACTATTTATTGTTCTTAATTTTTTGTAAGACCGTGTACACATTTATGTAGTATTCACAGTATAAAAACACAGACATAATCTGTCAAGGCCAGTAATCTACTTCCGTGATAGGGATCTAGATAACCGAACATTAAAAAAATATTTATAATTAGAGTCTCATCTCGACCCATTCGAAGTAATAAACTGACATCATATTTATTTGTCAAATAGTTTCATGGAATTCATAAAATGTATGATCTACCTAAACGTTTCCTGCTCGTTTTGCTGGCCGTAACACCCCCGTAACTTCCTCGAGGGAATGAATTTTGTAAAATCCATTCTTCGCTAAACACCAAATGACACAAGCAACATTTCTACCAAATTTTGAGTATTTATATGTCCTCGAAACCTCGTGACGCGACAATGGATCTGAGAATATGTCCTATATATAGAAAGAAATTGGGTTTTGTTTGTTCGCCAATCGCGAAAATTAGGAAACGTATCGAATGCGAAAATGATCATTGGACGCGGAATGATTTGTAGATACGCTATTTATTTTTTGAACTTCATACATACATCATCATTTTATTTCTGATGAACTTATATGAATATTTTCAATTAGTAATTTAGCTTTAATTAGGAAAAATACGCGCCTGTAATAATTAGAAAGACACAAGTTACTACACAGTAATTAATTGCAATTTATAATTGACAGGCGCTAAGGCAGTAAATTATTACAGATTGTTAGGTTTTTTGTCCACCCAAAAATATAATACTTCATGTATACTTAACATTAGGTTAAAAGGATAAAGAATTTGCAGTTTAATGTATGTAAAACTCAGCGCCTACTTAAAATTTCAAAATAACATATTGCTTGATATACGAGTATAAACCTAGGGTTGTTGATTCGGTTGTCGAGAGCTAATATATTTTTGTTGAATACCTTTTATCGTTGTAATTTAACATCGTGTAAAATTCAGATCAAATAATTAAAATACTTTAAAAGAAGATAGGTTTTTGGGTGTATCTATGCCAGTAGTTTATTAAAAATTACTAATTCAGTAAAGTGTTATTCAAGGTGTTACGCAGTCCAGTGTACGTACCTAGGTAGGTATTGATTAATGCTTTCCTCAATTTAATGTTATGTAAAGTGAGAATAGGAACGAAAATGTTGAGGCTTACTTGTGCTAAATAGCCTGGCTATCATCTATTGGGAAACAACATTGCTTTTGTAATATCAGATATTTAATATAGTAGTAATAAATTAAGCGGGTACAAAAAACCCTACCATCATCCAAACTGTATCATTTGCGACCTCGCAAGCGAACCAATGACCTTTGTGTTACAAAGCACCAATACTGAATCTCCAAAGGGCTTTATATGTTTTTAATGATTCCCACTAAATTTAAGATTCTAGCGATGGGAAACGTCTGGTGGATAAACTGTAAAGTTCCAAGAACATTAGCTTTTATGACCAGGTTACATCTTGGTGGGTTGGTCCACATTTGGCCATCTTGACGTATTGACGACCATAAGTATCTCCATGCCAGAGAAAGCCTTTAGTATTAGAATTAGGAATGCAATACTGGTGTATAATTACATTACAATTCCTCAATTTAGGCTGTTCTTATAACTGCTGCTGAGGGGCGTCATTTGGTGGAAAACATTCAGGAAAGCGGCAGTGGATCAAGTAAGAATTTAAATAATGATGAGAAGCTTGATAAGTATCACAGCAGAGACAAGAAAACAAATTGAACCTCTTAAAAGTATTTAAAAATCAGAGACTAAAAAAAATGCATAACACTGTCCTAGAGAACGAGAAAATAAACATAACTAAGGGCACGTTTGAAATAAAATTTATGTACACAATAAATATGTTATCGCTACCAATTAAAACTATAAAGAAGTTCACGAACCGGGCTATCTGGGCTTATCTATCACACCTTATCACCAACAGCTTGCTTGTAACACCGCCCAGTGAGACTCGCCACTTGTTGACGGGATCGCTGCCCGTACGATTCAAGAAATGTGAGTTATATTTTACTTCCAAAAAGATTTTGAAGCACAAATTTTTAAATTTATCCTAACAATTTACATAGATGCTGTTAAAAAGTTCAGATATAAAGTAAACATATTGTAAAGAAAACGTCCCGGGGTGCGGCTGGTCATTGATAATTGTACGGGTTTCCAGGGTACGGGACAACTCGCCGCTGTCCGTGATACGTGAAATTTTGTGGACCTTTATACTGGTCAACTATGAGATACTACGCGGCTTCTACAGGTGGCTGGTACCGCTGGAGCGCAAAAATGTAAACGGAGAGGTTGTTCTGGTATGGATCTATTTAAAATGTTAATATAACATAACATATCACTCGTCGTATTGTGATTTGATATTTTATATCGTCGCTTTACCCCAATGAAGACCCTTAAATCGAGAACATGATATATGAATGCTATTTAGCGGCAGAAATGGTAATCGTAGTATTCACGTAGAATGCCTGAGATAACACACTGCTATAACTCGGATATCTTTCATTTAATAATTATATAATAGATAAAAAACCTTGTAAAAACTGATACATTTGTCCCCGTACTTTCATTTTTATCGCTAGTTAATAGAAAAGACTTACTTTTTGCGAGATTTGATTGTAATTGAGTTAGACGTCAAAGTATTTCCTTATCGCTGATTGCTTTGAAAATGTATTCACTTCATATTTTCTATATACATTAATCGTTCAGTACGTTATTGTTTTCTGTATCGAGATATTTTTATTTAGGAATAAGCATAATTAGATCTCGATCTAAAATCAGTATATTAATAATTTCATACAATTCATAATCATAGAAATAGATAGCGATCTTTAAATTATTATCCAAATATGTATATCCGTAGTTTCATACTTAAAGGTGATTGAGACTAACGGAAACTTATTGCAAAATGTATTTGTTTTTTTTTTCGTCATTAGTCTAAAAGTTAACGTCACTTATTTTTAAGTGCGAATGACGGTTGAGGACAGAAAATATACTTTTAAGTATGTGTGATGTTTGTAGCGATAAAAATCATACGGTAGATTTAAATACCACCACCATGTGGTCCCCATAGGTCGATAGGAATAGCTATAGAAATTGCGTTATAATATAACTGTTATAAATATCTATTTTATATATATATATGTAAATATGTGTATATATACACGTATATATATATGTATGTATATATATAATATCTATCTATATAACTATTTAAATTAGTTAATTAAATATATGAAAGAGATTGATGTCTATCAAAGTGAAACAAGAATTAAAAAGTTATTTATAATCTAATTATAAACGAAAATCCGATCCTGTTTGTATAATTGTCATCATCATTAGCCCACAGACGCCCACAGCTGGACTTGTACATATTCATTTTGACGTATGTACGAAAACTACGAATTTTAATTAATAATTTATGATTGTATTAATAATATTTTAATAATGCATAATCAGCATGCATATATAATTTTGTAACATGTCTAACTTAATCGATAAGGTGTAAGTAATTTCCCACCACGCTGACCCAATGCGATTTGGTGGGAGGGAGCCAGGGTCTCGTTTGTTGATTACAGGGTGTACCACAAGCAGGTGAAGTTGGCTTACATCCCGAGAGTCGTTTTCCGGGAACCCGTATACTGGGTGTTAGGAGATTACTAATGATACCTTTGATGATGGGACGGAAAAACAAATCGATCGTGATTAAAAAAATCATATTTTTAAAACGTTTTATTAGCATTATTTACGCTCTATCATGTTAGTACAGCTAAATGAAACGATAGTTTCTTAAAAATACATTACTTTACTAAAAAAAAACAGCAAGGAAACACAAAATCAAAAACAGCTGATGCTCGGATCAACGAACGCCCGGGCGCGCAATCTAAATGCTGCGTGGCCCTATGATATAAGGTTCAAATTGAAACCAAATACATCTCGAGTTCCCACCGCGCCCGGGCGTTCGTTGATCTGAACATCAGCGGTTTTTGATTTTGTGTTTCATTGCTGGTTTTATTTTAACAGTTATTAGTCTCCTAACGTCCAGTATAACACAACTGAATGATATAGTTGGAAGAGGTAGGGTGATCAATTATTTTAGGTTATTTTTGTTCCACTGCTGAGCTGAAGCCGCACAATTTATTCAATAAAATTCCAATGCAACTGGTCAAATACTAACGATGCTGTGTGATCTTCAGCAAGTCGTTCCTCTATATGACAGATGGTCATCGCACATAGTACTTACCAATACGAAGTTTACACTTTCTGCGTTATCAGCTCACTAATCTGCGAGCTAATGTGGACGGTTCATTTTTTTTTAATCTATGAAACAAGACGAGCGGGACGTCCATCTAATCGTATGTGATACGCCCGCTCATAACAATATGGCGCTAGTTAGAATGATATACACTGCACCATGTTGTGTTCGTCGCCGTCAGACATAAGATCTTAAGTCTCGTTACCGCAGTAATTCCACCAGCTACAACGCTGTTTAAGCCGGCAGAAATAGAGGCTAGACGGTCTCCAGCAACAGAGACCTACCACCAGTAAATTTTTATTTCATCTTATTAATCCGCTGAGCTGCATCAGCGGTCTCTGATCTTTTCCTAACCTTCCCATTTCTCATTATTATATCTGATCTGATCATTATATATTTTCAATTTCTGATTCCCATTCAACATTGTCTCTGATTGTCTGTTCCAGATAACGGGCGCCGGGCACGGCATGGGCCGCGAGATGGCGGTGCGCTTCGCCAGGCTCGGCGCCAAACTAGTCTGCGTGGACATAAACGCCGAATCCAACGAGGAAACCTGCAGTATGATACAATCGGAAAAGGGAAAAGCTTACAACTACGTGTTAGTAAATTTACTGAAAACTCTCTGTATGTATTTCCAATTCCGCTATAATTCTTTGAATTACGAGTTAGTATCGATTCGATAAAAGAAATCTCTATAAAATTAAGTTATAGCTGTCGATCTAGATACGAAGAGCCTATTTTTGCTGTCAAGCAGTAAGTTAAATTACTGTGTTATCGTATGAAAAGCATGTAGTAGACAGGATATTATCCGAGTTATAGTTAACTCAAGTTTTTAACTACAATTTAGTGCTTAGAAAACATCTTAATTAAAGTCCTGAAATTATGGAAAAGTATACGTTAGTTTACGTTATAAGTAACTATCTGTTCGCTATATCTTTTCCTTTATAAACAAATTATATATTTATATTTGCATTAAAACTGTTAACTCTTCAGCTGTGATGTTACTGACCGTGCTGCCGTCATGCGGCTGGCGGGGAAGGTCCAGAAGGAGGTCGGCGATGTGTACATCCTGGTGAATAACGCGGGCATCATGCCGTGCAAACCTGTCACACAGCAGACGGAGCAGGAGATACGCCTCATGATGGACATCAATGTTAACGCGAACATATGGGTAAAACATTTTTTTTTACGAAGCGATAAGACTAGCGGGACATTCACCTAATAGTAAGTGATACGTATGTCTATAACAAAATGGCGTTAGTTAGGTTGGAATACATATCTCATTGCTCTAAGATATAAGATGTTAAGTATCGTCACTCCAGTAATTATATGACTACAGCGCCCTTCTTACCGGAACACAGTAATGTTTGCTGCTGCAAAACTGCAGTGGGCTCTACGTTAGTACTTAACTAGACGGTCTGCAGCAGCAGAGACCTACCACCAGTAAAACTATAACTATATTTCAACCTATTAATGGTACATAGCCAATCTTCAGTTTGAAGAAGGCACCTCATGATGATGACGATGATGATTATGTGTTAAGTATCTGTATTAGGATAACTTAGTATTAGTCTAGTAGGTTTCTGGTATATATTTATTTAGTTTACATTATTCCTTGTAATACGCCAGGCAGTGTTGATGGTGCTAATCACCATACAATTTCAGTTTATCCAAGCCTTCCTGCCGGCTATGATCGAACGCAACCATGGTCACTTCGTGGTAATGTCCTCGATGGCTGGCCTTATGGGCCTCAGCAATCTGGTTCCCTACTGCGGCTCCAAGTACGCAGTGCGCGGCATGATGGAGGCGCTCGCCGTGGAACTGCGAAGCGATCCCAGGGATACCAGTAGAGTATGTTTTTATTCTCGTTACTTCTCGTTTCCACCTGAAAGAATCCTGTCAATTTACGCTTTTGGAGCAGCATTACGAGAGAAAGACTATTATAACAGACTGTCTCCAAACCCAAAGATTTCTCAGTCCAAAATATCTTCATCTCTCTAACCAGCGGAGAATGTTACGTTAGTGTCCAATGATCGCGAAATTCTTTCGGTTTTTGTTTAAACAATAAAGCGACAAAAGGACCTGGTGGTAAATGATACGCAGACCATTTATCCACGTGATTAATGAATACATATCCTCAAGAAGGAAACATCAGTAGTCTATAAAACCCTGCTTTTTTATAAATAATATTCTAGATCAAGTTTACGACGGTCTTTCCGTACATTGTGAACACGGGGCTCTGCCACAAGCCGCGTATCCGCTTCGAGAAGCTCATGAAGATGGTTGAGCCGGGCGAAGCCGCTGACATTATCGTCGACGCCATACTCAGGGACCTCCTCGAGATCACGATCCCGCCAGAACTTTACTATACTAATCGGGTGAGTTAAAAACTCATTGTGTTCCAGTTCCAATTTACAATTACAGTCCAAATCTCTAAGTTAAATTGGATCTTTACAATCACATTGAATTATCGATAGTTTAACATTAAAATAGGCAAAGCGATTATCTAAGATTTTGATAATGGTCTTGTCTCTGTTGCCGGAGGCTGTATAAGTACCAAAACAGCTACAATTTCTTCCGCTACAAATGTCACTGTAGTCCGATGAACTAAATGTGTCTGTATACGAGAGGTATAAGACAAGGAAATGGGATAGAGAATGGAAGGAGACAAAAAGTATGGTAGATAAGTAAAGGATGATAGAAAAAAAAAGACAAAAGGAGAGTATGAGAAATAAATAATGTATAGAGATAGAATAGATTGATGATAAGTGAAAATTATATATATAGGCCCTGACCCACAATACGCAGAGGGAACAATTAAAAAAAAAAGTGGCTGTATAAAACTTCCTAAAATTTTTATGGTCTCTTCGTTCGCAAATAAAAAAAAAATCAAGTATTATATTGCAAAGTTACTCATATCCGGTGATGTTATATACCAATATCGATAAACCTACAAACAAATTTTGTTCTAGGAATTAAAAACAAAGCAAGTTATTTTTGCTATATCTCTAAATAATATTCTTTACTGTACCATCCGAAGATTTTTCAGATTCTGAATATGTTATCATGACTGAAACTTTCTATTTCAGTTCATTTACCGCTTAATTCCGTTCGAAGCTGCCGCTACCTTCAACGACTTCTTCGACACTGGATGTGACCCACACGACTGAACGGAACTGTCTTTTTCCAATATTTTTTTTTAATATAACGTTATTATAATAAAGCCTTCTTTCATTAAAATATGCAAATAGAGGTATAATAAAAAATATGGTGAAACAAAACAATGGTAGCTAACTTAAAAAAATTGTGTAAGTATCATCAGCCGGTAGATGTCCACTGCTTGACATAAGCCTCCCCAAAGATCTCCACGAAGTTCCCGCGATTCTCACCGGGTTGTAGGTCTACCTTGTGGAGTGCCTCCCAACACTACGTCTACCGGTACACGAGTGCCACTCGAGGACCTTACTGCCCCAGCTGTCGGTAAGTAAAGTATAATAAAAGTAATTAACAAACTTGGTAAACAACAACTTGGTAAACAAACTTGGTCATTATTATATTTTAAATAAAGTTTTAAGTTATCAAATGCACTATTACTAGTTGTAGAATAAATACTTCTGCCTACCGTTCCTTTTACTTTACAGCCTATTTACGTCCTCACTGTCAAGGCACAGGCCTACCCTCAATATGAGGGCGATAGGCCATAGCCACCACGCGGGCCCAATGCCGATTAGTGACTTCACACACTTACTAGACTTACTGTTCCCACCAAATAGCAAAATGACCTCTAATAATATCAGTAATAAGGATCTCTAATCAGATAAATAATTAACGCTCAATCATTATAAATAAAAGAATAAAAAAAAATTACGATAAGGATTTTATTAACTTTTTATATTATTTATCATCGTCATCAATATCAGTCAATAGACGTCCACTGGTGGACATAGGCCTCCTCCATAGAACATCACATCGATCGGTCTCTCACCAGATCTCTGGTCCACCTTATATCTATCTAAGATGTCTTAAACATATTAAGGGTATTAAGATCAAGTATACAGGAAAAAGAGGTGGTAGGAGTTCCGCACAACAAGTTACGGGACCTAAGTAAACCTCACCTGCTCGTGGTGCACCCAGCTAATCAGCAAACGACCCCTGGCTCCCACCAACCCGAATCGGGCCACCATGGTGGGAAATGGCCCAAATCTCCCTACATGAACCCTTACAAACGTGGAGATCTTTGGTGGAGGCCTATGACCAGCAGTGGAAGTTTATCGGCTGATGATGATGATATAGAATATAAACAAATAAACAAATTCAAAGTCAATATTAGCTTAAAAATAATTAATATGTTATACAATATATTTAGTATATATATTTAGTATTCACAGTTATTTACTTCACGTTCATTTTATTTATTATTCAGAGTTTTGAGGAATGCCGCCGCTTGCCTCTTCGATGGCAGGCACTGGCCAAATGCTTCCAGTAACAGAGGTTCTTCAGACACCGCCTCCCTTGAACAAATAATGTGCAATGATTAAAAAAAAATTTAGAAAATTATAGTTTTAGTTATTAATAACCAAATTTCACTATATATGTGTGTAGGTATAGCAGTGGACGTCCAGCGGCTGATGATGATGATGATATTCGTGATACAAAAAACTTGTCCATCAACCGTTTTGAGAGATCTTGTTGATTTAAATCGCACGGAAATAGATCTAAATGCAAGTATATCCACAAACTGACTTTTACTGGTGGTAGGTCTCTGTTGTCACCCCCCAAGCAGGTTTCCGCCTTATCGTGGCGGTGGAGCTCAGAGAAACTAAGAGGAACCTACCCGGCCGGCTCGAGGTGAACTCTATGAGCTCACCTTGGATGTGTGCCAATGGGCTGCGGGTCCAGACATATTGCTCCTCGCAGCCGTGGTGCAGTCGCAGAGAAACAGGAGTATCAGTATTGCGGTTGCTGCTCTCCCTTACCCTTCGCGACTAACCTTGCCTCACCGCTGATGTGGTGGCGGTGGGTATTTTAAGGAGCTGTGAATATTCTTATTCCACTATATAACTACTTAAAGAATAGTCATATTATGACTACTCCATAAAAAGTTATATGCTATCATTTATATACTGAACTTTAACTGCCTTTGTGACCTGACCCTGAGACTATAGATTGTAGGCTTTGGTTAGGTTTATTCGATCCCACCCAGCTCCCATTGCATATATATTACAAATCTGCCGCCGTAACAACATCGCTGTATTCCAGCTATCAGCATAACAGAAGAAGAGTATTCTGAGCTAACACACTTCACCAAATGAGGAGATCCGCAGAAGAACCAGGGTTACCGACATAGCTCTACGAGTCGCGAGGCTTAGGTGACAATAGGCGGAGCATATACAAGGTGGCGCAAAAATAACCTTCCGATGTATAATCCGAATAACCTTTCTGATAGGAGGATTACTTTTGCGCCACCCTGTAGCTCATAGAACCCATGAACGTTGGGGTCTTAAGGTGCTGGAATGGCGATCCCGCACCGAAAACCGCAGCGTTAGCAGACAACCCACTAGGTAGACAGAGGACATAAAAAGAATGGCTGGGAGCCACTGGATTCAAACAATGCAAGACCGTGCTTTTTGGAACACATTACAAGAGATTTATGTCCAGGAGTGGACGTCCATCGCTTGAAATGATGAGAATGACACTTCACCATCCATCGTTTACTACAATTAAAGTTGAGGTCCAATGTTAGCCTCTTGTAGATAAGAACCAAATAAAGCAATGAACGAAACTCGTTTCAGGACCCTCCACCCCATCCTGTCGTCATTAAATATAACTCACCATCTGCAAGGAACTAAAAAATATAACTACGGCTAAGGACAAAACAAATCAAACCATTGTCAACTGTTTTATTGATACCCACAGACAGACAAAAAAATTTTGTCATCGTCATCATCAGCCGATAAACGTCAACTGCTGAACTTATGCCTCCTCCAAAGATTTCCACATCGATCGATCTTGCGCTGCCCGCGACCTTCACCAGTTCGTCGGGTCACCTATTGGGGGACCTGCCAACAACGCATCTTCCGATACGCGGTCGTCATTCGAGGACCTTGGTGACACATCGGCTATCAGTCCTTTGAGCGATGTGAAGTAACCATTGTTTTATGAAGATTAGAAAATATAACACTCGCTTACCTGTAATCGTCTAAGGACACTTTCCCATCTTTATCTACATCGAGTTTCTTCAGCACCAGCTCGACTAGGTCCCTGACACCTTCGTCTGGGTCTTCGTCGCCGGGTTGTTTTAATAACGAATTCCTAGAAGATTTTGTTTATTAATGACGAAATTTTGAGGGTTTGGTCTATTACTAATTAATTCAAGACTTGCCATATGATCTTCAGAATTTATCTTGGTGGTAATTTCATGGATTAAATGAGTGGGCTTATCCAAGGCAAATCGAAGATGCTAGTGGCAATGCATTTATCACATTTGAAACCACTTAAATGATGATGATGAAGATCGACTCACTTTAGTAGCAAGAACATTTCGTCTCTTGTTATGTAACCGTCGGCGTTCAGGTCGTATACGGAGAAGCAGTGGAATCGTTTCTCCTCGTCCGTGCCTCTCAGTAGCTTGCTGAGCCCACGGGCCCACGCTTCGAACTTGATCGCGCCTTCCCCACCTCCGGCTCCGCGCTCCCACGTCGCCCACACTCTCTCCAGCACCGCTTCCTCCGTAACTAGATCAAAGGTGTTGTGCATCACATCCCTGAACGTGCATTGATCTATGCCCTTAAACAATGGGTTTTATTATACTAATACATATTTTAGGCATATTTTAGTAAATGATAACCAATATATAAATAAATATATATGCAGACATACATCATTAAATGGAAGACGCCCTATACAGAGTATAGACCTCCCTCAAAGGTCACTGAAAACAGTCCATCTATCATCTTTCCACAAAATCAACAAAGCAAAAAACAAAACAAGCAATAACATAAACAATATATATCATTATCTGATTATCAGCCGATAGATATCCTCTGCTGGACATAGGCCTCCCCCAAAGATCTCCACATCGATCCGTCCCGCATCCAGTGGGTTCCCGCGTTTCGTCGGTCCACCTTATGGGAGGCCTCCCAACACTACGTCTACCAGTACGCGAGCGCCACTCGAGGACCTTGTTGCCCCATCAGCCGTCGATCCTTCGAGCAATGTGCCCTGCCCACTGCCACTTAAGTTCTTCTGAAGATCTCCACATTTCTGATTCGATCGCGCAAAGGAATTCCGAGCATAGCTCTCTCCATTGCCCTTTGGGTGACTTTGAGGTTTTTTATAAAGCCGATAGTAAGGGGCCACGTCTCGGTACCATATGTCAACACGCAGGAGTTGAAGACTTTTGTCTTCAGGCGATGCGGTATCTTAGACGAAAATATGCTGCAAAACAATATTACTACGGAAAGTCTTTACTATACAATTAGCAGTTAAACAAAGGTTAACAGTTTAACTTCACCAGAACACTAACAACTGTTTCCAAAGGCTATAACAGTTTCCAAGTTTGTTGAAGTTAACTGTAAAAGTTATTTTATTAATCGAAAACTTAGTATACCTGTAAATACAACCACCATCGTTTCTTATATATAACACAAGGAGATACGTTCACCAAATGACTACCGGTGACGAATGGTACCAGCGCAACGTGGACCTCCACAGCGACCACATACTCCCAACCATAACGAAGCACGTCAGAGAGAGCTTCTATTTGGACAAGGCATTATCTCACTCCAACCCTCTGGTGGCTAAGGCGGCCGACTTCGCACTGCCGCCGATTCCCAATTAGCGCAGACTACGGTATGCGCTAACCCCGATATTCCCAGAGGTCCTGCACACCACACACGACCCAACCATCATTGACAACACGTTTCGAATCTCGACATCACGCCGCCCTCGCTTCAGAACGCTACAGCTACACACACACCGCGTACACGAAGTCCACCCGCGAACAGGGGCGGTCTTTACCGTCCAGGGTTTTCCGATATCGGCGGAGGTGGTAGGAGAACGGACCCGAGCCCGTCTTCGACGGCCGAGTACATTTGCAAGAAAGCAATAATCCAGACACAATACAAAAATCCACCGTCAGATCACTACACTCCACGTAGCACACTTTTAGAAACAGGCCGTGGGTCCGGGTCCACGAGCTCAGTATTAGATAATCTGTAAGAGTCGCTATGCCTTTCAAGCGCTTACATCGTCAGAATCAAGATGACCAGATGATAAGTGAAAAGCCCGCTGATAACAATATGGCGCTATTTCGGATGTTACACTCAGCACGTCTTACGCTCATCCCTTTAAGACATAAGATGTTGAGTCTCGTTACCCCAGCAATTTCACTAGCTACAGCGCCCTTCAATACGGAACAGTAATTTGCACACTTCTCTTTGTCGACTTCAACGGGTGCTGCGGTAGTACCTACATAGACGGCCTCCAGCCACAGTGACCTACCACCAGTTAGTCAGGAATGGAGGGGCTACAAGGATATTAGGAGAGTCGAGACGCAAATTTTGAAAAGCAGCTTAACGTCGTACGTATATGATTTGCGTTTTCGTTATCAGAAGGATAATTTTATGTAGATACATGTATGATCTCATAAACTCCAGCTTTTATTATGACGAACAGACATTTTGCGTGCCTCCAATACCTTAGGTAATGGTCGGAAAGTTCGGCGGCAGTAAACGCCGGGTCATGTGGTCGGCGCGAGCTGATGTCTCACGCAACTACACAAACGTTATTACGGAATAAATCTCTCCATGGATTTATTGTTAATCTTTTTTTATTCGGATAAGCGAACAGACTAACGGGACGTTCACCTGATGGTAACTGATACGTCTGCTAATAATAATGAAATGCTAGATAACGAGTTTTTACTGGTAGTATGACACGAGGGCGCAACCCAATAACTTTAATCAGATCCGGAATAAACAGATTCCACAGTCTACGATACTGTCCGAGTAGCCGGAGATAGGACGAGATGGAGAAATATCATGACAAGTGTGATGGTAGCAGATAGTCACGACCCTCAGACATGAAGCATACGATTTGAGGAGAAAGAGGTCTCTATTACTGGAGACAGCCGATTGCAGCTAACATTACTGTTTCCGTTTGAAGGGCGCTGTAGCTATTGAAATTACTAGGGTAACAAGACTTAATATCTTGTCTCAAGGCGACGAACACAATGTGATGCTGTTTATATAGGTTGGCGCAAAAGTAATCCTCCTATCAGAAAATGTTATAAATTTTGCCTTGATGTAAAAAAATTAAAAGACCAAATAAAAATAATCCACAAGAAGAATCAAAGTTTTTCATATTTTTTTTTAAATTACATCCAAAAAACATCGGAAGGTTATTTTTGCGCCACCTTGTATACCAGGTATACTTTGATTCTTCTTGTGGATTATTTTTATTTGGTCTTTTAATTTTTTTACATCAAGGCAAAATTTATAGCATTTTCTGATAGGAGGATTACTTTTGCGCCACCCTATACTATCCTAACTAGTGTCACATTGTTATGGGCAGGCGTATTACTTGGCAGGAGGTTGAGGAGCCACTGATCTCATCGCTTCGTGGAATAAAAAAAAAGATGATATAAACTGCGCGGTGATCGTAAGACAAAGACGTTACAGTTACAGTTATCCCAATAATATGCTTAACTACAGCGATTATCAAACTGGCAAATAGTAGCATAACTTAATATGGTATAAAGTTATAATAATAACTTCCATGATGATAATAAAGTTCAAACCAGGTACTGTCCAGGCATCACGATTTTTTTAATGAAATCAACAAGGTTAGCGCTTGGCAACGATCCCACCTGATGTTAAGTGGTGGTACGGTCTGTCGTGGTAAGGCACTAACCCAGTAACAGCCTATTCATTCTTTTTTTGAAGACACACATCAAATTTTTACGGGAACGTCGGCGCCAGCCAGTTGTTCCAGTTCTTCCTTGATCTCACGAAGAACGAGGAGCTGAATCTCTGTTCACAAACTGGGAATGTCTACAACACAATCATGGTGAGTAACCATGAGTCTGGTCATCCGGCGGTGAAAACGTACGTATATATAACCTCAAGGAACCATCTGATAGTGAGGTTTGATGAATATTTAGTTATTTTTTTAATTAATTCAGATCATGAAAAGCTGTCTTTAACAATGAATGTCGAGAGGAGGGTGCGCTGTATGTTCCGGCGCGCCCTTACAGAGGTGGAAAGGGGGTTGGTTCTTCCCTCCGAGATAGAGCTTCATGGTGCAGCCAGCACTGGCGAAATCGCGGATGTGTGCGAAAACGTTCCTGTGGTAGTTGGTGCAAGTACGGCATAACCTGTCTTTGCCCCCGCGAAGGCAGGTATGCGAAAGCATTTCCCCCGCTTAAAAAAAGGTGGACTGGGCAGCTGGGCACTAGTTGGCAGGTTGCAGTAAGCCGCTGGACTGAGTGCAGGACTGATCGGCGTGGATATCAGTGGGCGTTATCTGACTGTTAAGGAAGCCAGAGTATCAATCCTCGCTCTCATCTTCAATTCCCATCGTGTGATAATGATGTAGAATATTAGTTTTAATACTTTAGTTTAGTTTTTATTCGTTTATTTAGATATTTCGTAATACTAACACTCAAAAGCGCGTGTGTTCATTATTATTATTGTGCGTTTTACTCACATCTACTTTGGCTGTGGGCTGTCCGATAGATGACGCCATGATCCCAGACTGAGCACTGGTCACTAATTTTCTGTACATCAAATATAGAGCTTCCAATTCATTCCTGAAACAATGCACAGTCTTAACATCGATACATCATCACCTTCTGTCGATAGATGTCCACTGCTGG
The DNA here is from genome assembly GCA_029030555.1 of Ornithoptera alexandrae. Lineage (NCBI taxonomy): Eukaryota > Metazoa > Arthropoda > Insecta > Lepidoptera > Papilionidae > Ornithoptera > Ornithoptera alexandrae. Next base: position 12,007,602 of record JARDVY010000288.1, on the reverse strand, counting down.
ACATACGCCTCCTAAAGATCTCCACATCGATCGGTCCCGTGCTGCTCTCATCCAGCAGCTTCTCGCATAACGCCTGGCACTAGGTGACGTCGTTTGTAGGGGTTCATATGAAGGGATTTGGGCCATTTTCTACCACGCTAGCCCAGTGCGGGTTGGTGGGAACCAGAGCCTCGTTTGTTGATTAGCAGGGTGCACCACGAGAAGGTGAAGTTGGCTTGGGACCCGTGAGTGCTAGCGCGGGACCCCTTAAACTCCAACATCAATACAATATTAAATAATAAAGCACCCAATACTATCAATGTGCGTAAGGGGTCCCGCGCAAGCACTTATGGGATCCAAGCCAACCTCACATAATCGTGGTGCACTCTGCTAATCAACAAATGAGGCTCTGGCTCCCACCAACCCGCATTGGGGCAGCGTGGTGTGAAATGGCCCAAATCTCTCATACGAAGCCGTATAAACTACGGCTTCTAGTGTCCGTCGGTACCGGAAACCATGTGGATAATATGTAGAGAACTTTGAGGAAGGTCTATGTCCAGCAGTGGACGTCTATCGGCTGATGATGATACTATCAATAGTATAAAATATATGCAATAACTGATTTTATACAAGATTAATTGCATTAATAAATATATTATGTCTACTATGTTGTTTACAATATATATATATGTAATTGATGATTGAAAAAACATTAAAATCTTTCACAATGAAATCCTAATGTAAGAAATTTTCAATTAAACTAAAACTCGCTTCATCAAAAAGTTTTAATTTTTCAGAGAATTCCTGAATTATAACTTTTCTGTTACAAATATTGAAAAGTACAGAGAAACAAACAAAATTATAAGGCAGAAGTTTTGATTCAAGCGAATCGTTTGATTAATGACTCACTTGCTGAAATGTGTACACCTGAACAAGGATTCGAGGCTCTTTTCTTTCAGTTTCCGGTGCGGCATTGTGTAACTCCTTGTCGACGGTCGCGTCCACCCCGTCGGGGGATCTATACACAACTGTTGAGCCGACGGTGGTGTAAACACATCCCATACAAAGGTATAAGCGCTCTTGCACACAGGCGGTTATCCGTCTATACGGTACATTTGAAATTATAACCGCCCGGTTATCCGCCGACGCCGTTAACCCTTAATACGTAAGAACACTAAACTATACCATCAATAAACATAAGTAACTGCATTAAATATATTTTTATCGGAATTAGAGATGACTTTACTACTAATTCGTTACTCTCAAGTTCATCTCAATTGCTCTTAAGTTACAACGCCCTTCAGACCGGAATCTAGTAACGTTTGCGCAGTACTATTTATCGGCAGTAATAGGAGTTGCGGTGGTACCTACACGGTCTCCGGTAATAGAAACCTACCATCGGTAACTGTAGTGGTAAATCCAACTTTTTTAAAGTAAAATAGCGCGTTTGAGGGAGAGGGACAAAGATATATACATATAACTTTGTCTGAATTATTATCATGATCTTCGTTGCAAAGTAATTATTACTCTTTTTTATATGAATGGTGGGTAAACGAGCTAACAGTTCAGCTGGAAAGTGATCACTGACGCCCGTGGACAGTCGCAACACCAGGGGAGTCAATTTAAGGGAATAATACACTGTTTTCTTGAAGGCCCCCATGTCGTTACATGTTCCATTACATTCCATGTCCTCATATAAGAGGGCTATTTAATGCACTTTGTAATAATAATATTTACTTCGTAAACTTCGTGGTTTTGAGCAACAGTTCCAAAGTCTTCATTTGCAGTTTATAAGTGGGCAAGACTGGTTTAAGACGTGGCTTCCTGGGAGCTGCGGCAGGAGCGGTTGCTCTCTTCTCCGCGGCCGCCCGCCCAGCCGTCAGGAACAGTTGCACACCGCGCATGGCGATCGCGCTGGCCGCCATGCTCAACTGCTGCTTCGGCTGCGGCTTCTTTGATGCCATCTAAAACAATGATAATATTAAAGGTTTTTTTTTTATTTTATTGCACAAATCATATCATATCAAAAAGGTGGGTATAATGATAAAAGGCATTATCGAAGGGATGTGAGGGTTCTCGCATAATAACTCATGGGACCCAAACCAACCTCACTTGCTCGTGGTGCATCCTGCTAATCAACAAACGAGACTTTGTCTTCCACCAACCGGCATGAGCCAGCGTGGTGGGGAATAGTTCAAATCCTCCCATATGAACGACTACAACGACGGCTCTTAGTGCTTGGCGACGAGAGCAGCGCAGGTTCGATCGATGTGAGAATCTTTGGGGGAGGCCTACATTCAGCGGTGAACGTCTATCAGCTGATGATGATGCTGATTGTTGTTCCGGTTTGAAGGGCCCTATAACCGGTGAAGTGACTGAGGTAGCAAGACTTAACATCTCAAGACATCATACAAGCATTATGTAGTGCAGTGTGTATAATCTTAACTGGCACCACATTATTACTTACTATCAGGTACACATGACGCTTGTCTGGTCGTTCGGAAGAAATAAGCTTTTTCTTAATGTTTCAGTCTAGATAAAGTACTCCTGGTAATGACTTTTTTTAAAAAAATCATTCACCTCGGGTGATTAGGTCACTACTTTGGTTTTTAGATTTTTCCTTATCTTCTATCTTCTGTCTTTCCCTGTCATTCTCCTTGTAATTATTGCCATTCTCCCATACCTTGAAACATATGATGTTAGTTCTCGTTACGACAGTAATTTTGCTAATTACAGCGCCCTTCAATTCCGAACGTAGTAATATTTACAAAGTATTGTTTATCGACTGCAATAGGAGCTGCAGGGGTACCTACCTAGACGGTCTTCCGGAACCGAGATTACCACTAGTAAGTAAAAATTTTATTTTACTACATTACAATATAACAGTGTCGGCAGTGAGCAGCCCTATCAAATGTAGGTGTAATAGAAACGGTAATTAGTAGAAAGGAAGTTGGTGCTCCGGCAGCGGGAGTCGGCGCGAGGTACGAGCAGTGTGAACTCGGCTCAATCGATGCCTGGATTAGAGTTACGATCAGAGAAACAAGCGTTACGTGAAACTTTACCAATTTAAACTAACTTTAAACGGTCTTCAGGAATAACTGTTCTTGGGAATGAACACGAAGCCTTTAATATTAAGTAAATGAAATATTATATAAAGATTAAAACAAAATACTGCTTTTATAGTAACTATATTCTTTTTCCGTAGATCGTCTAAATACTGGTGGTAGGTCTCTGCTGCCATGACCACTCACTTTTTGGCTTTATCAAAGCCCTGGTCAGTAGTGAGAGGTCGTGGACGCGGAGGTAGCCTTCTGTGAGGGGATAATGCTGCACAAAGAGTCTGCTGAAAGACAGTGAGAAATAAACATCCATCTCTCAATCCGCAAGCAGAGACCAGGGCGTCGAAGCAGGATATTTTATGCCTTTCAATCCCTATAACAGAGACCATGGTGGCGAATTCGGGGGATAATCTGTCGCCAAACATGAAAGGCTTCGAGGTGCTGCGATGAGGTGGAGAGCAGTAGCTTCACCCCGAGATGTGGTCGTACCAAGGACAGCAGAAGGGTAACCAATGAAACCTGACAAAAAAAAAATAGGTGTCTGCCGGAGGCCGTCTAAATAGGTATCACTGCAGCTCCTATTGCAGCCGACAAACAGTACTGTGCAAATCTTACTGTGTTCAGGTTTGAAGGGCGCTCTAACTAGTGTTATTAATGGGGTGACGAGATTCAAACATCTTATGTCACAGGCGACGAACGCAGTGTGATGCAGTATATATCATCCTGACTACCGCTACATTTTTATGAGCAGGCGTATCACTTACCACCAGGTGAACAACACACTCGTGTCGTCGCTTCGTAGAATAAAAAAAAGTACCAAACTATTGTCATACGAACGGTAATGTACTAAGAATAAGTATAAAGACCTTGTAGATAGGAGCTAATAAGCTATTTAGTTGTATTATGATACATGTTACGGTAAGATGCTGATTGTGGAGAGTGTTCAGTCCTAATCAGGTATCATTTACAAACGTCCACCAAGTCGCACTTGAACAGCGCAAATAATTATGACCTTGTCAGGGTAAGTCACGAATTCTAGTAGTAGGAACAAGAATCAAGTATTTTATGCTTAACGATATATTTTTAATTAAAGTAAAACTAAGGAATTAATACGTAGCTATCATTATACTAGTAAAAGCCCGGCAGTCATCAAAATTGACTGCTGTTATAGATGTTATGAATAGTGATTAAAAATATCTGTGCAAAGGTGTCTGCTAATTCAAACAATAATTATTATTATTTGTTGTGGAAATTAAATCAGTGAATATTTTGTTTATAAACAATCTTATAATTATTACTAATTGTTGTGGAAATCAATGAAAATGTATGTGTGTATATGAACAGCTGCTTTACATTAAAATCTAATTATTATCAATTTTAATTGTTATGGAATTTAATTTAACGATGATAACTGCGTGCATGGTATAAGTGTATATGGACTATTTGAATTCCGCACCAACTTCACTCCACTGGCTGGCACTGTTACGCAGCAAACCAATAAGCAATCGGCCACAAACTAACAAACAATTAAGCTGCATATGAATAAGATACCTCTGCATAATGTACGATAGCCATGGGTATTTTACTTGAAAATTGGTGTAGGTACTACAACCAATCCACATGAAAATTTCATGTCAAAAAAGATTTACATAAGTATGTATATATGGGCGCTCCATTGTGCAGCCATCTACCGTAAAATCGATGTAACAATATTTTATTGTTTTTCTGTATTTACTTCGATTTGTATCACCAAATATAAAAGACTTGTAATTAGTAGTTCCGTTATGTTGACACTTTTTTTTTCGTTAAAAATCAATGCAAATTATTTCCTTACTGCGAGTTGTTTTCAATATGGATTTTGAGGATATAATATAATTATTCGAGCATGCCATATTACGTTAAAGTATACCATTTTATTTTATTCAATTAAGTGACGGGAAAAGAGGGACGTTCACGTAATGGTAAGTGATATGCCTGCCCATAAAAACGCGGCGCTGGTTAGGATCTATACATTGTATTTATCGCATGAAACATGTCTCGTTACCTCAGTAATTACACTAGCTACAACACCGTTCAAACTGGAACACAGTAATGTTTGGTCTCCACTGTTTGGCGGCAGAAATAAGCGCTGCGGTGGTACCTACCTAGACGGTCTGCGGCAACAGAAAACTACTACCAGTAAATCGATAATTAACAAATAATAAACTATAATATAGCAAAATGGTCATACGCTATTGAAAGAAATTGAAAACAAAAGGTATATTTCTTGAGAAATTATTAACAAATATTGCATAAATTTATACAACCTACAAATGTTATGGCACGGAAAGGAGGTTACATATTATTGAGCTAGCGTGCTTTTATCCGCTACCAATGTGTATTTTGAACATGGCAACACAAGCGTAACTTTATATTAGAGAGAAACAACAATATATCACTTACTCCAAACGATATTTATGCCCGTATCACCCCCTATTTACACCGGACGTTAGTACGTTAAGGTTTTGCTTTTTGATTTATTGTCGGTGTACCGCAAAGACGCGTGTCGACTGTCCTCAGCGGTTGCTTGGTTACAAATTTCGGATATTGAATTTTTTTGTGTGACTGGCGTAATGAACTACTTGTTTAGCAGCTTGAGCATTAGTATGAACATGATTTATTTTCGTTGTAAAATAAAAAAAAATTCTCCGAATTGCAACAATAAATTTGCACTAATGTACTGATACTAGAATATAGATCTGCCTCGAAGTGTAAATTTATTAAAAATTTAACAAAAGCTATAAAAAAAATGCTTTCGCATTACTATTCCTTTTTTTTATTTAGGTGGGGAAATCATCGAAGAGACACCTTCTCGGGGGAAAGTCAGAGTTATGTGAAGATTTTTACCCACTAAAACCCGTTCGGTGGTCACCTTCGACGTTTGGAGAGATTACGGGATCCCTCTTTGGATCTACTCTAACGATAAGCTTTAACATAAGGAAAAATTATGTCGTATTTACATCAACCTCTGCGCATTTTCAATCCCGCTAATGTCAACATACAAGTACGACACTCTTTTACGGGAAGTAAATTCTCATCTCCTCCTCTTCTAGTAATTCACACCAGGACATATTGCTTGCCTTAGTATGTTGACTTAGCCAGCCAAATAAACTCAGACGTTATGTATAAACTCGAGATGCTTTCCCGTCATCTCATTGTTATCAGTAGCCCATATATTCTAGAAATGATTAGTATATATAAAAAGTTTGAAAAAACTTTAATTAAATTATCCACAAATTCTTTAAAACATAAAAAAAATATTAGAATAAACTTAAAATTAAGGAAGTTACGAAAAGCAATATAAAAAAATATTCTATAACATATGTATCATATGAAATTTAAACAAGACACTAAAATGTTTAATAATAACACTGCCATCTGTTAGAATTTTAGTAGAACATGACAATAACCAGGTACAAAACTCGAAATTAAAAATCTACTAAGATGATTGAAAAATAATTTATCTATCAAAACTTCTAAATTAACCAGGTTAATAGATATTAAAGTGTTTTTGAAAGTTTAATATTTTTCTTTCTTCTATACCACACTTTATATTTGTTCAACAAATATATATTGTTATTTTTATTTGAATATTTTTTTATTTCATCTATAACTTCTGTATAATAAGTATTTCGTATTTTTTTTAAATGCCAGGTATGTTGTAGTTAGTTTATTTAGCACTGTTTGTATGTGGCAGCATTAAAAGCAAACGTCAACCAAGTTGACAAATCAGAAAACGCGGATTGAAACAATGGCGGTTTGTTGCTTCCCGCAAAATATTTGTTTTTATTTAAAAATAGTGGGTAAACAATTGTATTTTTTGTATTAAAACAATAAGGTGATAATAAGTGAATGTGTATAGTGCATTCTAATCTCAAGTAACTGTTAATAATAACTCCGGAAATTAATGGGTTCGTATCTTTTTGAATTAACAACCTGTTTATTGTTTGATGATTTTGTTATATTTTCTAAAACAAGTTTTTAAATTAAGACTTAATAGAATTTTAAGCTGTCCTCGCGTAAGCATAAAAGGTAATTAATACTGAATTATTAATAAATATATTATTTATTCTTGAATTATTTAAAATTTGCATAGTATTTTATTTTTATTTGTGATTTCTTTTTGTTGCCGACGATAAACTGTCACCATTAACTTTAGCATCGGCTAATAATGGTGATGATTGTTCGAGAGTCTATCAAGAGGTCCACTGCTGGACATAAACCAATATTATAGTAAAGAGCAAATATATTTGAAGGACACTGAAGCTACTAAAATTGCTGAGGTACCAAAATTTGTACCTTAAGATCTTAGGACGTTTAGTGTGATATAATGCTGTGTAAATATTCAAACAAATACTTTATTGTTATGGAATGGAACATGTGTTGTTTATTTTCAGATGAATATCCTTTATAACGGATTTAAGTTACAACTACAAAACTTATAATTTTTTTTCAAATCAAATAGTTTTTACTTCTTTAGTTTATTATAATTTTAGTCCTATTGATTTTTTATATTAAATATTAAAAGAACAGGAGAAAAACGAAGAAATGTAGAAGAAAATATTGTTATAAGATTTAATTCAAAATTTGATGTATGATGTAATTTTATATCACTTGGTACATTGAAAGTGGTTAATAAAGAAAATTATCAATTTTTAAAAGATAATTATCTTACGAATATGTAATAAAAGATTCAATATAATATTGATAAGTCTCTAACGTAATATTTATCTTCTAATTACTGACATTGATAATTATACAAACATTCAAATCAAAAGCATATGGTTAGTAAATGATCTGTTTGTATAATTTTTTTATTTATATTAGAAAATTAAAGGTAGAGGAATCATATCCATAGGGTAGTATTATTCATAAATATAGATTGTTTGCTAAAAATGTTAGAATGATATTAGTAAAAGTTCTCAGTGAATTTTTAAATTTTATAATTTTCTAATACTATACTTATTCATTCTACATAAGAACTTTGCTTTCTGCTCTGCTTATTTAGAAAGTTGACCATTAAAAATGTTCTTAATATTATAAAAAATATTTCTTTTTTTTTTCATTATTGCTTACTATGTCTAATTAACAAAAGCTATAGTGTATGTTAATAGGGAACCCAAGTATTAATATAATCATTATTCAACACATCTTAGATGCATAATTAATTATTTATATTGTATACATTCAGTAGTATAAAATTTTCTGATTTTATTATGATTATTAGGTATTTATTACAGTGTCTTCTTACAAGTTCTTTACAAGTACTTATGATCCAAGGTTAAAAACAGAGATTTTGTGAAGTAACCACAATCAAAAAACCTAAATTTTAGGTAAAAAATAAACTTATCTTTTTCAATTCAGCAAAGCTGCTTATCTTTTGAGGGAGTAGAAAGAATATTATTTGTATAATTTTAGGGAAATAGAGAGTACAACTTTTTTGTCTGTATAAACAGCATACCCCCTCTCCCCCCACTCTCGGTGATTTTAATTATTATTTATAAATTGTAAAAAAATAAAGTTTGTCTCTTAATGTACATAGAGTTCAATTAGTCAGTTATATTAGTATGTTAATGCTGTCCAATTAATCTCTCAAAACTTAATTTTATTATCTTAAAATCCTTGTTGGTAATTTATAAACGATCTAGTGTGCGTTTGTATTTACTTACCGTCTTTAAGGGACGTACTATCGAGGTAGGTTGAGATGCAGTACCGGATAAACAGGTAAGGGACGCGAGGTCATTGGTCCCTAGCGTAGGAACCTGCTGACTTATCCGTCGATAGTAATTACCCGGATACGTTTGTACGGGTGTATCTCTTTGTTACAACAACTTGAAATAAAGTAGGGATCAGTTCCTATTAAATAAAATCTGCAGATACTTTTTTTTCCTAAATATTTTTTACGAAAAAATTTCTAGTTTTTATCAACATTAAAGGAAATTGACGGTACAATCGAAATTGGTACAGTCGTTCTTTACGTATAGAAGTTTTTTTTTTAATTCAACGAAACGATAAAACGTACGAGACACTCATCTGATGTAAAATGATACGCATGTCCTAAATAACGTGGCGCTAATTAGGATGTTATACAACTGCACCACAGTTTTGTTACCCCATTAATTACAGCTACAGCGCCCTTCGAACCGAAACAGTAATATTTACACACTACTGTGCGTCTACTGCTTATTATGTTCACCGGCAAAAGAGAACTGCCACCAGTAAGAAATTTAAGTATGGAAAAAAATAACTTGTAATATGTTTATAACTTGTATAAGTTTATTGACCAAGACACAATCGCATTTACATTACTTTATTTGTAAGCTACCTGCTTTTTGATATTTATGAAATAAATATGGTAATAAGCATAATAGTATTTTACTTATTTATAAGTAAAAGCAAATTTTGTTGCAATAATTATTGGTGGTAGGTTTCTGTTGTCAGAGATCCTCTAGATACCATCACAGTTCTTATTCCTCCCGACTAACAGTAGGGTGCAAACATCACCCTGTTCGATATTAAAGCGCCAGTGAAATTCCTGGGGTATCCAGACTTAATATGTCCTTTCTAATTATCACCTCGTTATGGACAGGCATATCACTTACCATTAGGTTAAATTTTCCGTTCATCTCGACGCTTTGTTTGATAAAAAAAATATATATAAACCTTTTTAAGAAACTCCTTAATTAAAATTAAATTATGAACGTTACGTAAATAATGAATGTATTATCCATAGGCACCCGTCCGACCCATTTTCGACGGAGTACTGCATCAAAGCAGAACGGTCAGGGACGTTATGCTGCAACCGCTTTCAGCGTTGAAACCGCTGAATTTCCTTTTCAATTTAAATGGATATTGCATTTCCTTATAACCGGTAATTTAAACGTTGAGTTTGTTTAATAGTTTCTGTGTTCATAAATACCTCTTAGATTATAAACATAAAAGAAAGGATCGCAAATAAAACTATATCTAAGTAATTTGAAAAAAAAGTTTCAACGAAGAAGAGACGAGGGACGTTCACCTGATGGTGATATGCCGGCCCATAACAACGTGCTTCCATTAGGATGATATACACTGCACCACATAACGCTTGCAGATAGAAACAATAAGATATGTCTCGTTTATACCTATATTACTCTTTTTACCTGTTTTTAGATATATTTGTATAATTACCCCGGTTATTTCACTACCTACGATGCCCTTCAAATCAGACTACATCAATATTTGCACATTGCAGAAATATAACTTCAGTGGTACTCACTGAGACAGTCAGCAGTAACAGAGACCTTTTTTTATCGGGGGTAAATCTTCTAAAGGTACACTCTTTCTGAGAGTGGAGACAGAGGTTATGAAGGAATTGTGCTCACTTAACCTCCTTGGTGGTTATCCTCTGTGCATTGCGGGGTCCACGGACCTCTTACAGAACGCACCGGTGTCACCCTGCAATACGCCTAAGTTCGTCCCAAGGAAGGTCACAACTCTCTTCGGCACACACACAGATATGACACGACATAAACTAGATTCCTTTGTCTTTGTCATCCACCTCAGTCTCGCTTAGTGGGATATATGGCCCTCAACTTCTACGACAGGCAGGGCTTACCTTAGTCATATTCTTTATAGCCCAAGACTAAAGCGCAGTCTTCAACTGACCACTAAACGTTCATTTTCTAACACTGATTTCAAATTTGAAAAAGTTGAAAAATTAAGTTCGCACTTAGACTACTGAAATTAGCGTAGGTTTCAAAATTGTTTTTGTCATCAAGTGTCACTACGTGTGTCCTAGTTTGGTGCCGCGCGTTCGTAAGATGACATTAGCTAGTCATTGTATCCAGCGCGTGGGAAACATCCGCAATCCCGATTGCTTTGGAATCACAAGAGCTTTTGCAATCGATCACTTCTATTTTTTTTTCTATTGTGCAATTATATCTTTCGTTCGCCATCTTAACAGTTGTTTATCAACAATTTAATCTGCTTATAAAGAAACTAGCAGTCCCTCGGCCGCTATGCTGGGTATAATATAGAATTAGATTTGAAATTTACACAGAAATATTCCCGCTCGATGGCAATTTGCCGAACCCACGACCCCTTCGTTGTTAACACCTCCGCAATTTTCTTTGAAGAAGGATTTTCCTGAAATCCGTCCTCAGCTGTTCTCTAAACGGCAGAAGCAATATCTCCACCAAATTTTCTGTGTTTACGTCTAATAGTTTAGGAGATCTCGTGACGAGACAATAAATCTGGTTATCTCCCATATATATATATTCGACGAAGCGACGGGACAGTCGAAACTAGTGTCTTCTATAGTCCAATAGGTATTATGGTGTACTACACCATAATACTAAGGAATCATATCCCAAAGAAAATTTTAGTGTTTTGCAACACCATATTTATCTATATCTCTATAAATAATATCCTATGAATGAAATACCTGGTTGATGGGTCAAAATATATTTAACGCATTCGAAGTATACCAGCTATGCGTTTTTCTTAAATGTAATATGGGTCACCCAGTTCACAGCGAGTACACGATCAGCCAGTCGCCTATTTAAAATTCGGCCTCCATATTCCCGATAACTGTACCCTGAAGATATTTACTTCTCCATTATACTGTCGAATCCTCAGTAGGAATATAAATTACTTACGAATACTTAAACATCTGTCATTTAACTTAATGTTCACCAAGTAACAGATTGTCTTAGTTTGACCAGAAAAACCACACTACGACGTTCACCTGTCTGCAGCACGATGCCAGTTTGGATATATACACTGCACCGATTTGTGCTCATTTCCTTTATGCATAAGATGATAAATCTCTTTACAACAGTAATTGCATTATGTTTTTTTTTCAACAGACCGAAGAGCCCAGCGGGACGTTCAGCTGATGATAAGTGATACATCTGCCCATAACAAGATGGCTCTAGTTAGGGTGACATCCACAGCACCACATTGTGCCCGTCGTCTTTAGGCATACGATATTAAGTCTCGTTATCCCAGTAACTTCCCTAGCTACAACACCATTTAAGCCGGAACACAGTAATACGACTTTTCATACCAATAAATATAAAATGCTATTTCGCTTGTCGCCATTTTTATATCCTAAACTTGCTAAAGTGGATAGGTTGTAAATTACTGGTGGTAGGTCTCTGTTGCCGGCGACTGTCTAGATGCCACCACAGCGTCTATTTCTGCATCCAAACAATAATGTGCAAACATTATTCCGGTTTGAAGAACGCTGTAGTTAGTGTAATTACTGGGGTAACGAGACTCGACATCTTACGTTTCAAGGCGTCGAGCGCAATTTGGTAGTTTGTGCCATTATAACTAGCGCCACATTGTTATGGACAAGCGTGTCAATTGCCATCGAGTGACCGTTCTGCTGGATGAACGGGTGTAAGGGGTTCCGTCCAACATCTTACGGAGGCCAAGTGAATGTTATCTGCACCCGGTGCTGCCTGCTGAATAACAGACGAGGCTCTGATCGCCCATCAACCCGAACTGGGCCAGCGCGGTGTGCTAAGACTCAATTCCCCTCAATGAACTCTGTAGAGATCTCTGGAGGAGATCTACGTCCAAGACTGGACGTCTATCGGCTGACGATGATGATAATGAACGTCCCGCTCGTCTCGTCGCCTTGATAAATGAAAAAAAAAAAATGTCTCGAGAAAGCGACTGTTTCTCGGTCAATAAATTTCATCCATACTTCGAGTTTTTTTTCCTATTAAATTGTTTCTTACTTCTATACTTCATTAATCACATTTATACAATCATTATCATACATCACATATCATGATAGAGTCGTCACACAAAAAAAACATCGTGTCTCACTTTAATATGGTCCACACGCGACCATGTCTATACGCACAAGTTATTCAACTTCCGATATCCTGTCCGATATAAGTCCGATAATCGTTGATGTTTCTCCTAGTAAACGTGCTGCTAATAACTGTCATCTATCATACGACCATAATTAGTACACTAATAGGATATATCTCGTGGCGATTGTTCGGAGATCAGTGTTTATCGGTTTAAAACTGGTAATAGGTCTTTGTTTCCTTGACCTGTATAGCTTCCGGCTATTAGGAATATGATTAAGATAATCTAGGACTATCGTAGAAGGCGATTCGCGGTTTAGAAGATGGGGGTCTCATGAATATCATGGAATAGCAAGGCTGTTAGGCAGGGTTGCGGCTCTCCTTTGGAAGTGTCTTTTGGCCTCGCACAATTACTTTGTAGAATTTATTGTCGTCATTGGTATTGCCGAACCAATACACAGGCATCTTCAAAAAAAAATCCCACTACTTCCTCAAAGACCGGCAACGTAGAAGAGTGTACTGTTCGCTGGTATGTCTACTTCACTTATAAAAAAAATGCTTAAGTCAAGGAACAAGATCCGTGAAAGAACAATTTTTGTTTAATTATGTAAAGCGACGTGCGAGACGTTCGCCTGATGGTATGTTATACGCCTGCCCATAACTACGTGGTACCAGTTTAATGATGTATACAGCACCACATTTTGCTCGTCAACTTGGGACATAAGATGTTGTCTCGTTACACCAATAATTTCATTTGCGACAGTGGACTTCATACCGGAACACAGTGATGTTTGCACAGTATAACATCTATCGAGTTTAACTAGTTTATAATAAATTGAACGCGAACTTTCGCATACACTTGAAACGCGATCACTGCATCGCATCCATTTTTAATTACTTCGCCATAGCATTAAACGCCGATAAAGTGCACTATATCCGCTGGATACATATTCAAGCTCAACTTTTATTATGCAGGTAACTGTTCTAACTATTAAATTTTTTTGTTCACCGAAAAGTAGATCACTCGGTTAACTAGCGTCGCGTGATTTTACATATGAACTCCATGGTCTAGACAACGAGACAATTGGATGCAGTATACGATCGTGAACTGACAGGAAAACACATCGGATAAAGCTTTCTCTTGCTTCTATACATTGTTCTCATTCGTTTCGCGGAACTGAATAAAAAATGCTATAAATATGTAAATTGAACGTAATTTAATATCCTAACCTAAAATTTTACTGTTGGTAGGTCTCCGTTGCTGGAGACCGTCTAGGTAGGTACCACCGTAGCTTCTATTGCAGCCGTCAAATAGTATTATGCCAATATTAGTGTGACCATATTGGAAGGGCGCTGTAGCTAGTGTTTATTACTGAGATAACGAAGATTTATATCTTATATCTGTTATCGGCTGGCGTTTCACTTACCATGATGTAAACGTGTCGTTCTGGTATCAGATCAATTATAGTGTTACCAAGCAATCGTTTAGCGATTGCTCTAAGATTGAAGGCTGTCGATTAAAAAGTACTGCTGCAATGCTTTTTTCCATCGCCTTCACCTGATACTAACAATGTGGCGCTGGTTAGGATGATATACATATCACATTGCTTATCAACTTGTGATATTTGTTAAGTTTTATCACTCCAGTAGCTAAAACGCTTCTCAAATCGGAACAGAATAATGTTTGCATATTACTGTTGGCTGGCAGAAGTAGGAGCTGCAGTAGTACTTACCCAGACAGTCTCCGGTAACAAAGACCTTCCAACGCGGGCAGACATTACTGCGCTTAATATTGTATATTGATACAGCGAATAAAATAACTACATTTAGAGAGAAGCATAAGCCAAACTCTAAGATATGTGACTGCTACTCAACGGCATAGGTGAGGAAAGCATAACAGGATTTACTCAGAGCATGTCTGATATAATCTATAGATTCCCATGCGTGGGGAGGTATAAATCCACAATCTTTTATTCCATGCAAAAATTTTACAATACATCATGTGAAAGTCCTCTTCATCATGGATTTCCAAAATATATTTTGTTACAAAAATACTTTGTGATCTAGGTACCGAAAAACTTGTGTCCCGGTAAACTTTACTGTTAACCGCAGTCATTTATTTGTAACTTCACTAATTTAAACAAATTTCGTTACAGGGAAAGTTTACTGACGGGCCCCACCCTAATTAACGGTACGTAACCCTAGTCTTTAGGAATAATAGAATACCGAAAAATAAGGAATATTATAATAAAATCAAAAAGTTTGGGAGACTAGTATATCACAAATATAATTATCATTATATAAAAAAAAAATAGCTATAAAAACTGCTTAACCGATTTTTGGACTGTGGCTAAGAACTGTCAAGAACGCATGATCGATCTGTAGCAGTAGTGGTTTCTAAGAGGTGGGGTTTTTATTTAGACTGAGCTACAATACAGACGACAAGCTCAGCTGATGGTAAGTAATACGCATGTCCGTAACGTGACGCTAGTTGGGATGATTTACACTACACGATATTGTTGCTGTTCGGTTTGAGACATAAGATGTTAAGTCTCTTTCCTCCTGTATTTTCACTAGCTTCAACGTCCTGGAATACAGTAATATTTGCACACCATTGTTTAGGGGTAGAACTAGGTACTGCAGTGGTACCTACTTACACCGCCACTAAGGTTTGAGGAAATGAAAACATGAACAGTAAATAGATAACTTAGTAATAATAAGTTCTTAAGAATTCAGATTACTAACTAACCTACACAACTAGCAAACTTTCTTGAAATATATAGGTTTTTATGCGATATAATAAAGAAAAGAAAAATTAGACGAAGATATTGAAAACGACATTTAACTATTAGAACGAGAAGTATTACCAAGTCTTGTTCTGACAGTTCGGTTTATCGGATCAGATAAGTGAATGATAAAGTCGAGGAAATAAGGAGGATGTTAACCGAGAAATTTAACGCTCCAATAAGAGATACACCATTTCTTATTTTAGGTTTAGATATAGACCGTTACAAAACGGCAACCATGTTTTCAAACCTGACACAAAATCAACCATAAACATGCCTGGTGAATCATTATTCACTTACTTGACTTGACGCATTATAAGACGTTCAGGATATATATTTATATATAATTGTATTGGTATTGCAGTAGAAATATTCGAATGATACTGTGCTTGTGGTTGGAAAGTCTGCTGGGGTTTATAAAAGATTTGTGCCCATTAAAATCCCCATATCGTTTACCCGCAGTGCGATAAAAAAGGAACAACCCTTTAACCTTCCATAGCCCGACAGACCCAAAGGTCATACAGGCCGAATCACGGTTGACTAAACGCGGTCTAGCCTCTTTTAGACTTCATGTATACTTTCTTGACTGCCTAAAAATTATTTATTCTCTGTCCTTGTCGACATATTTCTTCTCTCTTCTCTCTGGTAGATTCTGTGAGCTCGCTCAGTGCGATAACCTCAGAATTTCATATGGAGTTTATTGCTACCTTACACCCTTACGGCAAGAGAACACGGGGTCGATTGCCTACCCTATGGTTCGACCAGATACAAGCAATCTTTGGCACCAACATTCCGAATGCCCTGAGACGTGCCGAGACCAGAGCGGTGTAGAGGCAGCTGGTTGACGTGTCATTAAGAGCATTTCAGTACAACCTTCAGTCGTGAAGTACACAAAAAAGAAGAAGGCCCTTACGTTCTGTACCCTCGTTTATTGGTCGTCTTCTGCGAGAGACAGATCTTAGTACTATACTTAAAAGCTTAAAACTACAGCCCTAAAAGGACTTATAGCATTACTAAACGTATTTTAGTAAATCACAAGGAAATAACTTGAAGATCGATCACCGCTCTGAAGCGCTAGGCCAAGTTGATTGCCGGAACGATCGAAAGTAACGGACGCACTGCTTTCGCTTTTTGCTGTAAACAGCTGCAGCAAATATAACTTTTAAATTACATAAGTATATCATAAACATAAAATAATTATCATCTATTAGTATTAATAGAAATAGTATATAATTATTTTTTACCAACGGCAAAAAGAGGAGTGTACGTTGTTATATGTATGAGTATTCGTGTACTGTGTTAAGCTGTTCGGGACATCATATGTATTATAGAAAAAGCTGAATCTGGATCTAAATGTTTGAAAGATTATTCTACTGTGAATATTATTTGCTATACTTAATTTATCAGTTAAGCCATTAAAAATATAAATTAATATTTTCAATATGTTTTTACAGTTATTTTACTATGTGAAATTTATTTTCATTTCATAAAATTTCAATTAATACATAAGCATAGATGATAAGTGATGTAAGGTGTCGCGCACAACTCACGGGACCCAAACCAACCTTACTTGCTCGTGGTGCACCCTGCTAATTAACAAACGAGTCTCTGACTCTTACCAACTCGCATTGGGCCAACGTGGTGGGAAATGCCCCAAATCCCTTCTATGAACCCCCACAAATGACGATTCCCAGTGCCCGGGCACGCGGGCAGTGCAGAACCGATCAATGTGGAGATCTTTGGGGGAGGCCAGCAGTGGACGTTTATCGGCTGACGATGATGATGCTGAAAGGAAGTCTTTTCTGATCGGCGTGCAGATATTCGGGAGACAACAATGACCATCGGTGGACGACTATTGGCAAGTAATGACGCTAATGAAAATTTTTTTTCCACGATTTTGATTAGTACCTAAACATCCATTCATAGAATTTCTTTATTATCTTTATATGTACTGTACATTTTTGATTATCTTTAATATTTTGATGATGCACACCCAAGTAGCATAATCACAATGTAACTTACTAGTTTACCGGGTACTGATAAACATATCACTAAACGTAATGGCTGTGAAGTACCTTTTAAAAGCTGATAACAAACTACATTGAGTTATTTCATAGTGTTTTATGTATAATGATTTTATCATACATGGAAAGTAAGGTCGTGGATGGAATTTAAAACAATCAGGTTCATTACAATAGAAACAATTTCATAGTACAGCTGCCAGTTAATTCTAGGTCTGATTGGAAGTCAGGATTGATTGGTTTCAGCGCTTTCCATTATTGTTTGCATGGTGGAGTTCCGTTATTGTACCAGCAAACAATCGTATATCTTGTCCTCCTCCTTACTCCGTATCACTCCTGATAGAGTGGTCGTGGTCATCACTTTAGGTATATCTTACAGTAAATGTGATTAATCCGATGATTATATATAATAACCGGGTATTGCGCGTAATAACCACTAAACTCGGTAAATTGATCAAATTGACTACCGAATACTATTGCGGTAGATTTACAACGTGAAGGGTGGTAGATAACCAGAATTTTAAAAAATCCAACCACTAACTAATTAGTCTTTAATTTTTTTTTTTACTTTATTCCTGAAGTTGAGAGAATTATATTTATAAGCTAAAATTAAAAAGATCCTTTGCTCTTACGAGTTGTTACTGTGTATCGAGGATGTGGCTTCAAAATATGGTTCCCTATAAGTATAGTCTTTGTTTCAAGCTGTTCTTTGATGTTATTCAATGGCGTTAGTCGTTTGACCGACTTATCAACAAGAACTAGAGTCCGCAGCCTAAAGTTTAATACTATTGCTGAAAGTTAGAACAAGTCGCAAATCTATCAAGGCTGACTTTTAATATTGTGAAAAATAATAAAAATACCATATTTTTTTATTCAACGAAGCGATGAGACAGGCGAGATGTTCCTCCGGTTGCAACAGTTAGGATGATGTACACAGCACCAAATTATACTCTTCGCTTTGATATATGAGAGGTTATGTTTTGTGCCCCAGTTATTTTTCTAGCTAGAGCCTTTCAAACCAAAGTACCTATACAGACGGTGTCTGGCAACAGAGATCTACCACCAGTAAATCATAGCCCTGCCACCATTCGTGAATTTTTTTTTAAATATTTCTCTTCGCACAACATTCAGTAATTATCGCGGTCGTTAGAGTGCCAGCTTCCGCTTCTCGATTTGGCACTCATGAACAAGGAACGTGCTGATTTTGTCTTCACAGTATAACCCTCGTTTGTGTCTCAGTTTAATTAGTGTTTGGTTGGTATTCCAACATTACTGTTATAATTAACTTGAAATAACCAAAATTACAAGCGCTAATTCCTCTTTACTTTAATTTCATTTTTTATACTATGAAGCGACAAGCAGGTCGGTCATTCAGATTCATATAGAAAGTGATTTTCGTGACTATAACTATTGGGCACCCTACCGTTCCTTTGAAAGGTAGGGAGGCTTCTTACCTCAATAATTTAACTGACTACAGCGCTCTTCAAACCAGAACATATGAATATTTGCAAATTACTGTTTATCGGTAGAAATAGGAACTACGGTGTTACCTAGTTTAACAGTCTTCCGCAACAGAGGCTTGCCGAGAGTATTTTACATTTAAATATAAGTAATTTATTAGGTATAAATAAGAGTTCTATGTATAACGAAAACCACCACTTAGTGACTGATAATCTCCTGATTATTAAGCCATAAGATAAAATAAAAATTGACTATTTAACCACTGCTCAAAACACGCATTCTCTTCGGGAGCACGACAAAAATTCCATCCTCATAATATAGTAATGCAGTGTAAATATTTTTCTTCGTTACCATCAAAGTTTTCAGTGGCTATGAAACATTCGCATCACGCAAGCTACTCATCTGTAAGTGTAGTGTCATTGACACGGTACAGTTCGAGCGTACGTCGAACTTTAGCTAAATACAGATCTTTTATACTTTGCGCGAATTACCGAGGTAATGTATGCTTACTCACCATTAGCCATGCCGCTGTTGCGTTATTTATTTAAATGAATTCTTACGGGTTAAGTCTGTTAGTCATCGTTTATAGGTATTGGTACTTCGATGGATGTTAGGATTATATACACTGTACTACATTGTCCTCGACACTTTAAGACATAAGACTTGTAATCTCGATATGCCACTAATATCATTAGTTACAACGCCTTCAGAACCAGAACACAGTAATGTTTGCACGCTACTGGTTGATAGCGGAAGTAGGAGCTCTGGAAAAAACATTCTCCTGCAACAGAGACCTTCAGTCAGTCAGACGACCAGTTGATGGTGATAAGCCCTAGCCGCATCACAATAAATCCGTACTTAAATATTAGGAATCTTGATTAAAGCAGAACTCTACGACTGGCATACATTTTCATTAAACACTAGATAAGATCTGTTCATTAATAAACTTTCTTGCTTAACGTAGATAAATTACATTGTGTTTAATTAAGACACAGCGTAGGAATTAACATCAGATGTATTATCTTCATTGTGCCACCACTTCCTCTGGTTAATGTTGGTGAATGTGTTTGTATCGTTCGATTGAAAAAGTACCGGCCTTGTATTAGTTTCGATGCGAAGGGAAACTAACCGATGTCTTGTATCTATTGCACCGTACTAATTATTGATTGCGAAATAAGCTGTAGCTTGATTTACTGAACACAGTGTTTATGTTAATGTTGCCACATTTAGTGTTTACTTTGCTCTCGCTGTCATAATCCTTCTAACTTTAATGCAAGGATTTTAATGTTCAAGGCGAACTAGGCACCTGTGTGTATTCTAATTCCTTGCTAAAGCTGTACGACCTTAGTTCATGTATTAGCTGCAAGAATAGTAATAGCCTTTTTGTAACGTATCCATTAAGTAATTATGTAACAGTCAATCCTTCTTTACATTATTGGTTTATCATATTCTTCAGTACTAATCCCAATCTTGTTTGAAATCGGCTGCAATAAATGTTGAGTAATAGCTATCATCAACACCAATAAAATCTGGAGGTCGGATCTTTATTAATATCATTGAAAACTTAAGTTAATACTTTTCAAGTCTTAGTGAAATTTACCAATGGCTTAGAAAAAAAAAAGGTATTTCCGGCTTTCCACTTTCAAGGTCGAGAAACCGGCGTAATCAAGAGTGAAGCGAATCCGTTTAACTCATTGCATACAAAGGTTTGATCAATCTGAGGAGATCTAAAATAGACCATTTGATTATTTGTATATAACTTGGACTTGGATTCTGTTTTCAGGTATCAGGTAGGTAAGAGACTAGTCCAGCAATGGGCATCCATTGGTTATGACGACAGTTATAATATTCGATTGTTTAAATCAAATTAACATTTAATTTTTGCAGTTCTTTGTTAGACCAAATTTTGGGTCAAGTTTTATAATTATTTTGAGATCTTCGTTTTAATTAAAGTAATTAATATTGACCAGTATCCTATTTACTGTTTTATGGCCTTAATGTTATCAGCTCCTCATTGTCGCTGAGATCAAACAGTTAACTAAAACTTTTTACTTTGTTCCCACTCTAACAATGGCACAATGTTGCGAAGATGTTTTTTTTTTTGTTTTAGGTCTTTTCTGTTTTTTGTGAAGCACTCTGCTGACTTTTTATAGACAGATGCTCTATAAAACTTATATTGGGCAAGATATTATTTCTTATACTTGGTTAAAGGGTTTTATTATAGTTTATTACTAGAGAGTTTAGATGTTTTAATGATATGCTTTTAATTATAAACAACGAATACTATTCTACATATTTAAAGGTATTAAATAAAAAAAAAAAAATTAAAATCAATACTCAGTATGGATATTATTTCTTAGTTTCAAACTTGTTATAATTAGTATTACTAATCATCTTTACTTTTAATTTTTTTTTTTGTATATTTTGGCATATATGTTGAGGTCATTTAAGAGTAAAAGAGCAAGACTATGATATAATAAAATTTAAACACCCGTACGCGTGACTAACACTTTGCAAATCAATACTTTTTTCACATTAGACAAAAAGTAATAGTTTCTATTTTCTCACCCGTGAGATTTTTTTATTAAATCCTTACGGTACTTACTATGAGATGAATTCGTTACAGCGTTATGGTAACGTTAAAACCGTAACTACCCGTTAAAAAAAATTACATAAGAGAATATATTGAATGGTGAACCTAGTGCTAGATTTGATCTTGTAAATAAGTTTAACTGAAGTAATTAAATTAGACTGCAATAGGTAGTTTATTCAATCTGCAAATGTTTATCTGTTTTGTTGAAATCGTTTCTAACTTACTATGGCCTAGGCAATAATAGTATACTATTACTGTATTCGAGATTTAGTATTCTGAATAAAAATCCAACTATGACAGGAGACTGACGGTGAAACGCAGTGTCAGACAGTAGATTCCTATTTATCTAAAAACTATATTGGAATAACCAATGAAATTAAAATACTCTAACTAAAGAGTAGTGTAAAAAAAAATAACTGGTATACAAAATTTTTCTCCAATTTCAGGATTCTTCATATTTAAAAAAGTCCGTTTACACTTAAGTAATTATTTACGTACTAATAATACATATTGATTATAGATCTTAATGTACACATATTACCCAATTCTCTCTAAGAAAAATACCTATGAATAATATATATTTTATATTATAGAATAGCAAACGAACTATATCATGACATTTTTTAGGATTTTTTAATGAGGAGAGAGGAGGAAAAACAATGTACATCGTATCATTATACTTATGTTGAGAATGATTAATCCTCAGTATCCGAACAAAGAGGTTCGGTTCCCTATTGTTTTTTTGAATAGCAAAAGAGTGGAACAGCTTGCCCTCGTCAGTGTGCTCGTCACAAAGGACGCGAGTGTCTTCAAGAGAAGAGTGAATAGGCTGTTACTAGATTAGTACACTTCACCATTGTAAACTTCATCACCACTTAACACTAAGTGGGATCGTTGTTAAGCACTAACTTATTTAATACTTATCGTTTAAGTTATATGACTGTTATTTAGATATATGAATGTTTAGATCACGAAGCGACAAGAGATGTTCACTTGATGATAAGTGATACGCCGCTAGTTAGCATGATATACAGAGCATTACATTGTATTCTTCATTTGAGACAAAATGTTAAATATTGTTACCCCAGTAATTTCACTAGGTAGAAGGCCATTCAAATCGGATATAGTAATGTTTGCAAAGTACAGTTTGGTGACGGAAATAGAAATTTCGGCGGTGTCAACCTAGATGGTGGTAGATAATAGAGACCTACATACTTTAATTCTTCAACTCTTCTTCAACAATGTTCAATAATAAAATATATGGTGGTAGGTCTATTTATCGGTGGTAGATCTCTGTTGTCGGAGACCGTCTAGGTAGATATCACCCCAGCTCCTGTTGAGGAAGACAAAGAGTAGTGTCTAGCTATTAAAATTACTGGGGTAACGAGACTAAACATCTTACGTTTCAAGGTGACGAGCGTAATGTGGTTAAATATATATATAATTTTTTTTTTTTCCTTGGGGAAATCCTGCATTGGATACCCGGATACTTTCTGGGCAACAGAAGAGTTATGCTGGAGTCTTACGGGCTATCTACGGTTTCTCACTCATTGCATTTGGCTGGAGCCACAGGAACGCTTCGCATACAACCGCAGTTCCGACAGCGAAAGGCCTTGATAAAACATCTCGGGATGGAGCTACTGCCCCCCACTCCCTATAAAAGTGTTACGCAGAAGTACCGCACGCATCACCTCGGGACCTTTCATATTTGCTGACAGTTTATTCTCGAATCCGCCACCATGGTCTCTGTTATGGGGTTGCAAGTCGTAAAACATCTTCCTTCGACGACTCGGTGTGTGCCTGCGGATTGAGAGATGGGAGTTTATTTCTCACTGCTTCTAAGCCGCCTCTTTCTGCAGCATTACCTCCTCACAGATGGCCACCCTGGCGTCCCACGACCTCTCACCACTAACCATAGCTTTGATAAAGCCGACGTCACTCCCCACAACAGCGACGAGGTCTTGGCGCTGGGCATCCCATGCCGAAAAATATTTATCATCCTAACCAACGTCACATTGTTACGGGCGGGCGTATCACTTACCATCAGGTGAACGTCCCGATCGTCTCGTCGCTTAATTGTATAAAAAAATATGGTGCGTACAAACTTTTTTCGTATACTCCTTTAGCTTATTTAATGCTGGTTTAAGAATACGAGATAATGCTTGGTTATCTGGTTAGAAAGGTCCAATAAATCAACCCCGACAAGAAAAGTTAAACGGCATCAACTTTACCATGAGAACAATGAGCCTTCATAAATTTTATTTCGCTTCGCTCACGACTCCAGCGCGGTGAAGAAAGATACAACGATAGATCATTATTTATTTTCTAATCATAATAGACGCTTTTGTATGAAAAACGAGAAAAAAGTTCTCTTTATATAGAACACATAGTAACTTTATTATGACTAGCTGTTTTGATCCTGACGTGCACCCGATGGTAAGTAATACGCCTGCCCGTAAGAATGAGGTACAGGTTAGAACGTTAAAGACTTACCCCTTGAACCCAGAAATTTCACTGGCTAAAACGCCCTTCAAACCGGAACACAGCAGTGTTTGCACATTACCGTTTGTCGGCAGAAATAGGTGCCACTGGTCTCTGTGCCGGAGATAGTCTAGATAGGTATCACATAGTATCAATACAAGCAGTAAATTCCCCTGATGATAAATCATACGTTTATTTATGATGTAGTACTATTATGGATATTTGACAGCACCACATTGAGCTTGACGGATTTAGAAATAAAATGTTTAGTCCCCTTTTCCCCAGTAATTTCACTAGCTACAGCACCCTTTGAGCCGTATTTAGTTGAGTACAAAAATAGGTCCTGCATTGATACCTGCCCGAACGATATCGCATAATAAAGAAAACCTAATTTATAATTACTAGCTGTTCTCCACACGCTTTGCTGACCGCAACGTAGAAAATCTCTCCCACTCTTTCGCAACTTCCTTTGGGGAAGAAATTTTATAAAATCCACTCTTAGCTGATCTCTACATCGTAGGAGCAATATTAATACTAAATTTGGACTGTTTAGTTAATGTATATATATATATACATTATTCAACGAAGCGACTAGTCAAGTGGGATGTTCACCTGATGGTAAATGCTATATCTATTCGTATATTATTCTCGTATCGTTAAATATCGTTACCCCAGTAATTTCACTAGCTACAACGCCATTCAAACCGGAATACAGTAATATTTTGCAAGGTAGTGTTTGGCGGCAGAAATAAATACTGCGATGGTACCTAGATGGTCTTCGGTAATAGAGACCTACCACCAGTAAATATAGTAACCAGTAGTATATATATATATATTAGAGTAACAAATAACAAATACTATGGTGTAATAAATATGGCGACACAGTACACGCTCGTAAAGCTAATATTTAACGGGACTGTTTGTACGTTCAAGTTGCCTACATTCTACATACGAGTATTTAGTATTGTAGTCTGTTGCAGTCACATAGTCGGGATGAGGACACAGCCTCCGCTATGTAAACGGTTACGCTTGTGGCTTGTTTGATTAAATCAGTTTCTTGGATACAATTTACAATACGGTCTTGGCAATTCAAAGCAAATTTTAGTGTTGGTATTGATCTTATTGATAAAAAAGTCATATTAAAACTTAAATATGAACAAAAGGTTCTTAAATATTTCAAATAAATTTTTAAATATTTTTTTATTTCTGCTTACATCAAGATTAAGTAGTTAATCTCTTTTGTCTCATGTATCTAACTCTTCAGCGTACATTTTTGTCTCTTTTTCTTACCATTTATTCCATCTTATGGCAGGTTCTGCTTTCTTCAGCCCGGTAGTCTCAATCTAGTAAGAATAGGATTAAGGTAAATCCTGCCTGTCGTAGAAGGAGACTAAAAGGGTCTAGGAGTTTCGCGGGCCATGAGTCTGGTGGCCCTTATCGCTCAACGAGCGAACATGTGTGGAGCAGCGTATGACTCAGCGATGGTGCCTAGGAGGGTTAGCCCCCTTCTCAGAGACGTGTTGACACAGTGTACAGGTGCACCGGTGCGTTCTATAAGAGATCCCGGAGCATCTCCGGATGCACTGATGTAGACCACCGAGGGGATTTTAATGAGTAAGAATCTCACATAACCCTGACTTCCCCCAGAAGCAGGGTATCTTTCGAAGATTTCCCCCAAAACAAAAAAAAAATAGGGTCTGCTTTCTTATTTCTTTCACTCTAGTACGCTCTATTTGGGGCTTCGCTTTCTTGTTTTTGCCTCTAAACTATAGTAAACAACCTTTTCCGTTTTTCCGGTTTAAATGGAAAGGTATACTAAGAATATATTGTTTGTTATTCGACCAAGCGACGAGATGAGCGAGGCGTACATATCATGGATGGTGATAATCCTGCCCATAACGATGTGGCGCGATTTAGGATATATACAGCACCACATTATGCTCGTGTCACAGATAAGATGTTAAGTCCCGTTACGTCGGTAATTTGACTCGCTACAACGCCATCCAAACTTGAACATAGTAATGTGTTGTCCAACATAAGTGTTTTGCTGCCACAATAGAAATTACGGTGGTTCCTACGTATATATGTAAGATCATATGATCTCTGGCAACGGAGACCTTCCACCAGTTTGGTATGTGCTGTATGCACAATTGGTCGCTTCGCATTTTAAAAAAATATTAAAGAAAAAGGTCAACGCCAAATGAAACACCAGATATGTTTTAAATCTCAAATAGGAGCGAATAAAATTTTAACGGGATATAGGATCGCGTTATATTCCACTTGCATTTCAGAGACGATAAATCGTAACACATTGGCAAAGATCCATTTGGAATAGATCATAATTTTAAACGATATAGCTTTAGCCAGCATTCGTACTACTTTATTTTTTCACAATCTCTAAAGGTACGAGATAAGTACGTCAGTATGATAATCAATGCTCCATATTTTCCTTCTCACATAGAGACATATAGTGTTAACTGTCATTACCCCTGTAATTTCATTGCGTACAATGTCCTTTAAACCGGAATACAGTAACGTCTGCCCATTACTGTTTGCCGGCAACCTACTTGTTTGATTTCCGAAATACTCCTTTCTCTCTCTCTATTCCTTCGAAATTTTATTGATTACTTGTGCTGTATTCCACGTTAGTAGAAAGTTGTAGAAGGAATTTATCAAAGCACCTTTTAAATTAAATTGAAAATTTTCAAAGGCTGCAACTTTCACCACGGGTCGCATTCCGATTTCCTCGTTAGTGGTTGCCGTGTAGAATTATAATCCCAGCCTCGACTCCTGGATTCAAAATTTGAATAAACTTTGATATGAATTTATCATGTTTTTACAGTTAAAATACTTTGAGTAAATGGCGTATATTTGGCACACGTCTATCATTTCACGGACCTCCAATTATAATACTATTACAGCAACTTAATAGGACCTCCGTACCATAAAATGGAATCTATTAATAGTAGATACCATTTCGCAACAAAGAAAACTTTTTACCGAAGAAGAATACTATTCTCATTCCTTTATACATTGTAAGCAACTTTTTATACAAATGTCGATGTATTTCATTTCTCGTTTTTTTTTTTTTTTCATTCTACGAAGAGACGATGCGAGTGAGTAATACACCTGATTCTAAGTGTTACGCCTGTAACAGTATGGCGCTATAGAAAATGATAAACTCAGCATCACATTGAGATATGATATTAAATCTGTTTACTTCAGTAATGTAATGATGCTACATTATCATCATGCGGTGTCTTCTTTAAACCCAAGGTTGACGGTCAGGTGGAGCAAAATAAAAGCTTAATAACTATCAGTTGTAAAGAATAGCTGAAGATAGGATTAGGTAGAGCACCCTTTAAATCGGAACAATATAATATTTATACTTAACTATCTTTAGCCAAAAAAAAGCGCTCCGGTGGTACCTATGTACATGATATCGGCAGAGAACTACCAACAGCAAATATTACTGTGTTCCGGTTTGAAGGACGCTTTAGCAAGACAAATCGGACTGAAGTGTCTGTCTTTTAGTTTAAGATATATAATACCTCAAATTCGAATGATGAGATTGGAAATACTGCTGACGTATTAAAAGTGTACAGCCGACCTTTCGCTGCGTTGCATGATGAATATCTAGGATTTAGGTAGCCTAGAGTTCAGATTTAATAAAAAAAAGTCAACTTCAAATTATCTATCTGTCATCCAATATAACTTATGTTTCACGTTTTAAATGTATTTTTTTAAAAAACAACCTTTCAATAACTACCCACTTAATGTAATGTGAATGCTGTGTGCCATTTTCTTATCTGAAATACAATGAATATCTTTGTAGTGTTTTTTGCTCAACAAATAACTAGTGCACAGCGCGAGGTATTGGCATTCTTCAAGATTCTGTTCAAAGTATAAAAATAATGTTACAATTCCAATATAATTAATTTGCCAAATGAACACTTCATATCAAGTGCTTAGCTGCAGCCTATCGAACTATTTTCATTGAGGAATGCGAAATGACATTCTTTAGACTTGAGAACTAAGCGTCCTGTGTTCTTTATGAAGATTTTTTATGTCGTTTTACTTAAAAAATAACTAACTTAAAAAAATAGTGAAGGATTCATCCCAACAGTGGGAACAATAAGTGGACTGTTTATTTGGTTATTAAAACTTTCACCGATATGCTTAAGAATGTTTTGTAGAGTAGTACTTTTTAGTCGTGACGTTATTATCACCCTTACTGGACCGGTTCGATGTGTTTCGACGCTGCCGGTGTGTTTCGGAGAAAATTTCGAGCGCAGTATATCAAAGACGATCATCAAGAGGTTTTTTCTAAAAAGTTTTTTGGAAATTTCCTGCATTGGTATATGAAAAGGTCTTAAGGGTTGTTATCGTAATAAATGTTAAGAATTTAAGAGATTAGGCTAGTTCTAGACTAGAACATTCCGTTATAAGAGTTTTGGTAAAAGAAAGCATTATTTATTAAAAAAAAAAAAACAGTTTCATCTATTGTTTTAACGAAAACACTTCAAGCATTATTTCGTCGATAAATTGTCCCTTTTCCAATTCCGAACTCAAGTATTTAATATTGTTGGAATTTGTGAGGGATTTCGTAGGGGTGGCTATATTTTAGACCTCGCAATTTAAGCGCCGCATTTATGTACCCAGGACCTTTCAAGTTAATAGAACCGTCGCAACAAATGTAGATGGGGATTTCCTTTTATTTCTGGTAAAAAATATATTACTCTACAGATCCTTGGAGGAGATCTACGTAAGTCCTACTGTTTCATCTATTTGATAATGATGAGGGAAATTTAATATACTATCTATATAATATCTATATCTATCTATCTATATCTAATATCTATATCTATAAAATAACGTTATAAAAAGTACCTTATTACCTGTGTTATAAGGTACTTTTTATAAGGTTATTTTTGCGCCACCCTATATATAGATATCTATATATATATATATGATGATGCGTTTATGTCATTTGGATATTTCTTCGCAGAGTTAATATAAAATTATTATAATACAAATTCTTCTATATTATCTTCTTAGAAGAAATTAAATTTAATTAATTTTGACTGAAAAATATGTTATTTAGCACTGCAGTGTTTTCTTGTTTAAAGTTAGCTGTGTGTAAGCTTTCTCCTGCTGGTAGGTGTTTTGCCGGCGATCGTCTAGGTTGGTAAAGAGTACTGTGGAAATAGTACTATGATCCAATTTGAAGGACGCTGTAGCTAATGAAATCACTGGGGTAGCAAGACTTAACATCTTATATCTCAAAACGACTAGTACAATGTGGTATTGTGTCATCATCATCGTCATTATCAGCCGATAGACATCCACTGCTGGACATAGGCCTCCCCAAAAATCTCCACATCGGTCGATTCTGCGCTGCCTGCATCCAGCTGCTTCCTGTAACCTTCACCAGATCGTCGGACCACCAGGTTAACACTACGTCTACCGGTACGCGGTTGCCATTCGAGGACCTTATAGTATATCATTCTAACTAGCCCTACATTTTTCTAGGCAGGCGTATCACTTACCATCAGATAAACATCCCGTTACGTAGTCGAATAAAAAAAAACTATACTTAAGGTAATTGCGTTGTCTTATTTATAAAAGATGTACCCAATTTAATGTCCATACAAATCTTTAAGTGTAAGTAGAAAAATGTTTTACTTACCTAGTAACTTAGCGTCTTTATAAATATAAATTGAAGTAATACTTTAGTATACTCTGTTCCAATTAAAAGTTTCACTAAAAAAAAATGAAATTTTTTTCTTCGTACAGAAACTTAAGTATTGGAACAGGTATTTAATTAGATGTGGGTTTTGTTGGCTACCTGTACCCAACAGTGGACGTTTATCGGCTGATGATGATGATAGTCCTTTGTTGTGTGTTTAACCATTCAACCGAAACCGTGGAAGGTATAATTAGTTATAGCTATTAGTATCTATTCTTAATAAAATATTTTGAAATTTGTATCACACTGTAATATTCATTGATTAATTTAACTGGTGCTTACAAAATCTCAAATTTTTTTTAATACTGTGGACTTTACAGTGACAATAATGCTAAAAATGGTAGATCTCCTAGAATACTATTTTCGTTAATTTTATATTACATATGTTTGTAGATGGCCGTTTCATTATTCAAACTACCTTCATGTGGGTCTGATACCGATATATTACTTCGATATCTAATATACTTCTCTGTTCAATCAAATGTAGTCAAAGCGTCGTATAAAATTTTGCTATAGTTAAATATTTCAGCGGATGGGTTAAATAAGAAAAAAACTCATATAGCTCCATTACATTTAAAACCATATTGCGGTTTCCTTTCACATGGTTCCCCCCTTTTTGTGCGGCGGACTACTTTACAAGTAATATTTTGCTACATCCTTTTTGGTGTGGGTGCGATTGCTTCAAACAATATGGATTCGTTTAACATCGCGTGTTACTACATATTGTATGCATTAAACCATGAATATGTTATTAATAAGTTATTGCAAACAAAGGCATAACATATAAGTAATAATAATAACCCACTTAATGTTTTTATACCATGACCAATTATCCACCATGCGGGCCAAGTTCAAGAAAACTTGCTATCATTAGCAACTGTTTTTTGAATAGAATTCCTCGTGATGTTTTATTTCACTGGTCGTGTTCAGTGGTGATCGAACCCACGCGCCCAGAATCGAAGCAATCTGAAGTGATGAGACGAGCAAGACTTTGTCTAATTATAAACCTGCCCATAACAATGTAATTTTAGAACGATATACACAGTACCATATTGTAACTCGTCCCTTTGAGAGATAAGATATGAAATCTCTTTACCTTAAGAGTGCTTCAAACCGAACTCGGTAATATTTGCAAAGTACTGTTTGTCCGCAGAAATATGCGTTGCAGTAGTATCTAGGGGTGTAAGGAGTCTCGCACAATAACTCAGTACCCAAGCCAACCTCACCTGCTCGCGGTGCATCCTGCTAATCAACAAATGAGGCTCTGGCTCCCACCAACCCGCATTAGGCTAGAGTGGTGGGAAGTGGTCCAAATCCAACCATATGAAATCCTATAAACGACGGCCCCCGGTGCCCAGTGATGCGGGCGACATAGGACCGATCGATGTAGAGATCTTTGGGGTAGGCTTATGGTCTAGCAGTGGACGTCTATCGGTTGATGGTGGGTAGTTTCTACCGAGACGGTTTTCAGCAATAGAGACGTATTAACAGTGGCGGTCCCTTGTCCTCTTCTTTTACTATATTTAAGAAATAAGTACTTCACCACTTTATTTTTAACTAATGTAAATTCAATTTGACGTGATTACAATGTATACTTCTACAAAATGCATAGAAGTATGATGTACGGCAATGTAGTAACTGTAACGTTATATCTTCGAGTTGAATGTTTGAACTAACCGTCACATCCCGTAGTGGATATATTAAAATGCAACCGCGGTACTGTGTGTCGTTAACACAATTACTGTGGCCCACATTTAACGCGTTACGTTACGTTCAACAACTCGCCCACGTCCACGTCCCCACATTAGCATCGACGTGGTGCGGTGGAAACACAGCACCAGTGTTAATATCTTGATAAACAGGCCGTGCGAATTACTTTATGATATATGTTTGCGTTTACGCTAAGTGATAATAACATGTTCACGTTTATTGGAGATACGTTAATTGGCATACCTAACACGGATAGGAAACGGAAGTTTCAAAGTTTTCAAATAGTACGGCTTTGTCAGTACGAGTTCAATCGGTTCAACCCATCATTCTCAATATACGTCAAGTGTAGATAATACAGGGTGGCGAAAAAGTAATCCTCCTATCAGAAAATGCTATAAATTTTGCCTTGATGTACAAAAATTAAAAGACCAAATAAAAATAATCCACAAGAAGAATCAAAGTTTTTCATATTTTTTTTTAAATTACAGCCAAAAAACAAAATGAAAAACTTTGGTTCTTCTTGTGGATTATTTTTATTTGGTCTTTTAATTTTTTTACATCAAGGCAAAATTTATAGCATTTTCTGATAGGAGGATTACTTTTGCGCCACCCTATATATAACTTTTGTTTGTGAAGTTACTATCCTCTATTTTTTTAAATTAATGAAATGTGTTCCTAGATAAAACAGTATTAATTTGAAATATAGTATAGCAGCCCTCCGAATATTCCCATATCTAGGATTCGAAGCTTTCTCTCTTAAGACAGAGACAATTCCACCAAGCTGACTGAAAGCGCGTTTGGATGATATAAAATGTCTTTGGAAGCTGTCGTTTTTGAAATATGTTGGTTTCTTTGGAAACGTAATTTCTAATATCGTTATTTAATATCGAAACTACATATTATGTATAACTACAATATACTTGATATCTGTTTTTGACGAAAGGGTCTTGAGATTTCTCTCGAATATGGGATAAACAAGTTTGTCTAGTAAATTATTCTGTAGCTTAATCTTACTCAACTATTGTTTATTGATGTTCAAACAAACATCGGCCAATAGAGGCTAATTTAAAAACAGAAATTCGTAGCGGTGTGTCATGGCGAATCGGATCGCACGCAAGAATAGCACCTCTCCCGCATTCGCGAGTGTCGTCGACACCGCCCGGCTACTGTAGGTGCATTGAACTGTAGCCAAATACGTCGCGCGGATACATCGCCGCACGGATCCACTGTACATCGCGCAGATGCGGAACTCGTCGAACACAATACGCGCACACTTCACCACAGTTTCATATAATTGTTACGCGTTTGGGTTTAAACGAAATTAAGCGATGCGCCGAGATGAAAACGTTTATTATTTCCTGACAACAAAAGTCCCAAATCAAATAAGCTCTTAACAAGTCCACATCGCCCTCATATTGAGGGTAGGCCTGTGCCCAGCAGTGGGGACGTAAATTGGCTGTTATGGGGGGGGTTCTCATCACCAAGACTCCTATATCGCTCGTATCGCCCGTGTAGATTATTCGCAGTTTCGTATCCTCAATGTTCATATCTTGAATGAATCATTTGCTCGCCGAACGCCCATATATCGTCACTATAACACTAGAAATTTCCATAAAGCTTAATATTTAATGCTGGTGAAGCATGTTCACATAGAAAACTAACATGTTGTCAGCCGGTACACAGTAATCGCAGTAGATTAACAAGCGAGTGATAGCTGACCATTTGGCCTTGAAAATTCCGAACCATTAAACCACTATATGACGTTTGTGGACTCGAAACAAAGACCTTCGTGTTACCTGTTACACTGAGTAGGAAATTGAACTTTGTCATTACCCGTGATAGCATTCTGTTTCCGGATACCGTTACAGGTAAACGGAAATATTCTTGTAATATGCGCAATTAAGCAACGAGACGAGCGGGGCACGCACTTGATGTTAAGTGCTAGGCCCTCCCATAACAAAAAGGCGATAGTTAGGATGTTATACACAGCACCACATTACCACATTACGATTGTCGCCTTGAGACATAAAATGTTGAGTTTCGTTACTCCACTCTAACTACAGCGCCCTTCAAAGCGGAACACTGTAATGTTTACACACTTCTGTTTGGTGGCAGAAATAACCGCTGCGGTGATACCTACCTAAACGATCTCCGGCAACAGAGATCTATCACCAGATGTAGATTATGATGGACATGGGGACCTTATGCAAAATTTATTTTTTTAAGGTATCCTGAGTAATATTGGTATAAGGAAATAAAACGATCTATAAAGGAAATATCTGTATGCACAGGTACATTACAATGTATATAGGACCCAAAACGGCTTAAAATATTTTAGTTTAAGCTAGAAGAGCTCTATAAAGGCTGTTTTACTCAAACGCCTCCATATACAGACAATCTTAATCCTTTTTGATCCATACTTTTATGTGAATAAGAAAATACTGCTTTTATTCTTTTTAAGGTATCCAACAGTTTCTTTATCATAGATATCATCTTAAATATTCATATTACATTAACCGCTCCCTTAAATATTCCCATAATTTTAACCGTTTCATCTCATTGATATTCCCTACTCTACTTAGGCTAGTAGTATATAAAAATTCTGCTCCGTTTTCCTATTTGAAGAGTGCTTTAACAAATACTGTTGAAATACTTTGCTGCAGCAATGTACAGAGGCTCCTACCTCATCACCAAAATATTTGATGTCTTATAGCGAGAACCGCAGATTATGATCTGATGTTATAACGTAACCAGCGCCTTATTATTATCAGTACTTATTATCCAGTAAACCTTCTGTATTGTTCTATCGAATTGCTTCATTTCAAATTCAAATTTCTACTACAGTGCGAGGAACAGCAAAAAAATTATCATATAACCTTGTCGACCCATTTTCATGGAGACTGCTTTATCTCAGTCATATCTGCTATGCTTCTTAAAGTTTGATGTTTGTCTTAATGACAGTTCTTGATATATGAATTACTTCACTAACATACGTCACCTTCGACACTCCAGCTGAAGGGGTACCCTAATCTATATTTCATTAGTCACGTGTTCCCGATTAGGCCGATCCTTACTACGGTTAATCAAATCGCAATCAAAGTCGTTAGTAACTAATTTAAATCTAATCTTCTCAGAAATCAGTCGCTGAAGAAGCTTATGCTTACAATGGAAGAATTTTGTTTTCACTTATGAATGTTATGTGCTTGAGAATGTCGACATTCCTTTCTTGATGTATTCATCTCAGAAAAAAGATTCTGCTATTGAATATTCGAAATCTTATTCTTCATATGTTAACGCTTGTGTTTTTATGTATCGAGTACACAAAGTCGCACAGTTTTTTAAAAACTTTAATATCGTACAAGAATTAAATTGATTTTAGAAATATATAAATGTACCTGTTATTACCAATGGGGCAGTAAGGTCCTCGAGTGGCGCCCGTGTACCGGTAGACGTGGTATTGGGAGGCCTCCCACAAGGTGGACCGACGATCTAGTGGGAATCGCGGGAACCCACTGGTTGCGACCAACGCCGGACCGACCGATGTGGAGATCTCTGGGGAGGGGGCAGCTATGTCCACCAGTGGACATCTATCGGCTAATGATGATAATGAACCGATATTATCAAAAATCGTTGTTGTCTTTCGAAAAATGGATAACAGCTAATAAGAGGAAATATATAAATAATAGATGAATAACAAAAAATACTTTTGTAATTTTATATGGTTTTCAAGTCAAGTATTTGCTTTGTATTGTACACACAAAGAAACTATAAACCCACAAACCTACTGTACAACATTTTCTTAATCACACGGTTGTAAAAGCCGTAGTCGTATGTAGTGTAACACAAAGAAAATAATTATTATCCACCTATGGCCAAACCACTAACGAGAGGCTTAAAATAATTTGCAATGGTAAGCCTGACTCCCATATAGTGGGGATGAGACAAAGCTCGCGACTTTTCAATATAAATAATATTCCTTTGTACCAAAGATTTTAAATTGAAACGACCAATGGTACAACGTACTTCCTGATGTACAAACATCACCTTAACACATCACGCTCACCACTCCTTAATGACGACGCGTCGTCATTAAATATACAACTATATCATTCTGTACCTTATCGTATTGTGATAAGGTTTATTTTTGTTCCAACCTTAGTTTCGGCTAGCGAAGTTTGCTCGTCCGTTGACTTTGGGCATTGTCAGTGTGCTGTCATGCGATATCCTATAGCGACAACGTAAAGGATGTGGGATGGTACAGTATTGTACTTAAGAGTACTAGTCACTGTGGTATCCAGTTATCGTCAGTAGGTACTTTGCTTGATCAGGTTACAGTAAAAATGCAAGAATGAATTGAATAAATTAAAATTATTATCATCAACGTCATCATCATTAACAACAGATAAATTGCCAGTTGTTCCGTGGTGAGGCACACCAAAGGATCTCCACACGATTGGTTCTGCACTACCTGCTTTCAGCAGTTTCCAATAACCTTCACTAATTCAGGGATTTCTGTTAGTTCTCTTTATACAGGAAAGACAAGAGAGGGAAGCTGTCAATGTTATGCACATTTTGTATCCATTTAAACCCCCTTTGTAGTCATGCTCAGTACTTAGCGACTGACGCTAGGCATCCCCTACAGACGCAATGGACTAAGCACGTCGTAGGGAGGATTTGCAATCAATTCCAGCATCCTCGCTATACATGGTGTGAGACTGCAAACATTACTTTAGCCGATGGTTACAAAATTATCTAATAATTTATTAATCAACATCAATAAAATTAAAAAAATAAGTATTACTCGCGTATTTCGTTATATGGTACGTCATTTAATTTGTGGACCTGAACAGAGATGTTGAAACTTTGACTTAGTACGTTATCTACAATGTTCAGTATCAGAAAAGTAGATACAGATGTATGTAAAGCTTAGTTCTATCACAATATTTAACCAAGCTATTTGAGTCACTTCGGATGACGTGAATTCGTAGATGTATATTTACTTAGAGTGGATAGCGGGATGACACATCGATGGCTAAGCGGTGTCACAGGCTTTTTATATATAGACAATTCCTCGATTGGATGATTAAGTTTATTGTGTAAACTTTAAAGATATTAAAATAATAGACTCTTTAGAATAAGTAACTTAATGCTTATTCAAAATTTTAACTGTCTTGTTTTTTTTTTTTTTAGTTCGTTACCGAGTCTTATCGCTTGTATAATCAATATTTGGCGGTTAGCAAGATCTTCATTTGTAAATTTATTCTTATTAGTTAACGTAACATTTGCTAGAAAAACATTTCAATGCCGAATCTTGCAATTAGCTCTTTTTTTATTTACTCATTTTGCGAAATTGATTGTTACTCTATATGCTTGATGAATACTTAAGATTAACCGCAGACGCGTCACAAAGAGTCGTTACAAAATTCTCGATATTGAATTTGAACCTATTTCCTCTTCTTATTATTTATTAACTTTTTTCGTAGGAAACTGGGAATAAATATACTAATCTGTCCACGTTTCGTTTCAGTATTATCATTTTATATAAGACTTTTTGCTGAATCAGTGTATACAAAAAGTCAAACTCCTTTCTCTGTCTACCTTGATATTTAGCGTAGTAAATCTTAAAATTGAACTTTTGTGCAATTTTAATTGTACTAAAATTACTTGTAAGTATCAATAGTAACTAATGGAATGGATCCAATGATGGTTCACTCTAACGAGACGTATAATTTGATTATCCTTTTGAGCGACGTCTTGGAACTTGGCTAACGAGTTCTGTAGTCAAGCGCACGCAGGATCGTGACTACTTATCTGGAAATGGATATATGGACGGAAGTTGAAGAACCTTCGTTATTTGTTAAAGATGTGCATTTGCCTCCACTTGACTTTGTTCTTTACCGAAAGCTATGCAAAAATTTTAATCTTGAAGTCAGTTCTGATACTTTTCGCTACCGACGTACAAAAAACTATTTTCTCATTACCCCATAGTATTGTGAGATCAGTTTTCTTTGTATTCCTCCTGCATTTCCCTTTGTTTTTGAAAACGATGTCCGCCACTTAACATTTTCGCTTGTTTCTTGACACTGCATTTTTCCACAGTTTATTTAAGTCTTCGACCTGGAAGTTATAGCTTCAACACTACTAAGCAATTTAGTAGTTAGATATAATTTGGATTATAATTTATTTTTAACTTTGTTTCAATCTTTTTCTCTGCTAATATAGTTAAGAGTGTTTTCTACCAAATTAACTTTCGTTTCCTTGGGAATTTCATAAGTTTGTTGAGTAATTTGTTTTTACTCCCAAGAATAGCAGAGTTCACTAACTACTCAAGTCTTGGAATCTTGTAATAGCATATTTTATTTTATACTTTTCCATCTCTTACAAATTAAATTAACTGAAGTTCTTCGCTGTTATTCTATTACTGTATAATTTCTTAATTAAGTATTATCGGATAGTTTGATATATAAGAATATTTTAAATATATGTTGTACATAAGTTAATAAGGTAATAAGAAATGTCATGAAAATAGAAGCACCTATTTCAGACGCAAAAAAGAGGTATGTAAACATAATAATGTTTACACAACTCTGTTTTATAGAAGTGTCTTTCAGTTTGAAGGTTGTTGTAGCTGGTGAAATTATTAAACAGGATTTGCGTCTCAAAGTGGCGACATGATGAGCAAGAGGTTTAGCTGATGATTACTGATACGCCTGCCCATAACAACGTGACGCTAGTTAAGATGATATACAGATCAGCACATTGTGCTCGTCGCTTTATGACACAAGATGGTTAAGTACCGTTAACCCTGTTATTTCACCAGCTACAACGCTCTTCTAACCCGAACATAGTAACACTTGCATATAACCCCATCTATATCGTCCTGTCCCCACTTTGTTATTAACACTGCACATCTAATTTTCGCGTTGTGTGTTCTAAGCTAATTACTCCAACATTTTCTATTATCCGCCACTAATTTAACCGCCTTTGATCATAAAACTTGATAACTACTATTAAGTTATCGCATAAGTTTAATTCTAATTAACATTTAGTTAAAGTAGAAACACGAAGTCATCTATTTATATCGTTAACTTTGTACTATCGACGTGGTTAAACCTCTACACGTGAGTTCATGCATCGTCTTACAATAAACCACAATCCACGTTTTTCACTCACGTTGTTAGTTGAACGAGTTTATTTAAACTCATTAAGAACAAATGGAACTGTTTGAGGAGTATAAAAAGGAGATTTTTCATTACTGTTTATTGTTCATAATTTTTGTTAAATAATGATTAGCTTAATTAACTATCAAAGGGATAATGGTAAAGTTTTAATTCGCCAGACAGATTTAGTTGTATTGTGATTTCTTTCATATCTAACCTAACCTAACTTCCCCCCAACCTCCACCCCCAACAGGTTCCCACCTTGTCGTGGCGGAGGGGTTTAGTGGCCGTAGCTGGGTCGCCCACAGTGAAGGGAAGAGGAACCTACCCGGCCGACCCGAGGGTAGAGTAGGCCCGAGGCTGCCGCTCCAGGTTAGAACTTCGGCGCTCCACCGTCAAGCTCACCTCGGATGCATGCCGATGGGCTGCAGGGGCGACTTTATGCTGCCCTTTGCAGTCGAGATGGAGTCGCGGAGGGAGTACCCTCTGCGACTAAGCGATGGCGCACCGCTGATGCGGCGGCGGTGCGGCTGCGGGGGAAGAAGAATGTCGGTATTGCGATACGCTGCTCTCCCTATCCTCCGCAGCCGTATAACGGGTGGCGGCGGGCCCAAGATCGGAATCGCCGCAGGGAGTCGGGAGGGAGTTTTTTCTCTTGGCTCCCATGGCCTCTGGGTGACGGGTTCGGGAGAATCCGTTGCCCGCGTGACTGCAAGAGGTCGAGGAGGGGGCGCGCTATGTGTTCCGGCGTGCCCCTACAGAGGTGGAAAGATAGGGTTCTCCCCTCCCTCCCGAAGTAGAGGTGCATGGTGCAGCCGGCGCTGGTGGGGTCGCGTAGGTGAGCGAAAGCATTTCCGTAACCCTGTAATGAAGCGATGAGTTGGAACATCGTGGGGGTTTTAGTCGCTGCAAGTACAACATAACCTGTCTTTGCCCCCGCGAGGACGTTTGCGCAGGCATTTCCCCCCCGTAAAACAAAAAAAAAACACTTTTCTTATAGATACATAACGGGATGAATGTGGACAAATGTAACATGATATTTAACGAAAAATAGTTATACTATTTAATTGAATCAAATCGACGTCAAATGTTTAAATTCCTCATTATTGCTTTTCGATGTAAGATCATCGATTTTCTGAGTAAAATTACCTGTTGCTGTGTTAGTATTAAAATAGTAGTATTCTCATTCATTCAAATTTCGTCTCATTATGTGCATATAAAGTTTATTTTAGCGGAAGAAGCTACGAGATGAGCGAGACGTTAAACTGATGGTTAGTAAAACGCCTGCCTTTAACGACGTGTCGCAAGTTAGGATGACATACACGGCACCACATTGTACTCGTCGCCTTGAGGCTATATATTAAGTTTTTAATTACCCTGACAGTTTCACTCGCTGCTGCACCCGTCAAATTGGTATATCTTAATGTTTGCTCAATGTTATTAGACAGCAGAAATAGTTGCTGCGGTGGTAACTACACGGTCTCTGCCAGCAGACATACAACCATTAAAATCTTTTATTTCATTATGACCTTAAATTATAAACTGAAATGTAAAAAAAAGTTGTTTATACGTCGTTTTGGCTGACATTCTTGTGCGACATTGCGGTCGTTACCGGCGTCCTAATGACGAGGGGCTCCGATTCAAATGCGAGTTAATTGCGTCACGAGGCGGCTCCGCCGCCGTGCCTGATTGACCAGCGACAAGGATACGCTCCGACCATAGATTTTACGATCATTGAACTCTTTTAATTGTAAACTAACTAAACCCCACAGTTTGCCTGCCGGTGTATATTTATTTCATATATGAAAATTAGTAGTTATTACCATCATTTGGACGGTATAGAAGTTGTTTGCGTTGCAGTTTTATCTAGTGAAGGTTATATAAAAAAAAATCATAAGTACAAGGGTAATATTTATGGTAGGTGGTAGGTCTCTGATGCCGGAGAACGTCTATGTATATCCCATAGAATATTGTGGCTAGCTTGTGAAAATACTATGATAGCGAGATTCAACATCATGTCTCAAGGCGACGAGTGCAACATGGTGCAATGTACATCATCTTAATTAGCTCTACGTTGCAATGGTCAGGCACTTACTATGAGGTATACGTCCCGCTCGTCTAGTCGCCTTGCCTAATAAAAAAAATCCATTTAGATAATTTTATAGTCTAAGGAGACTAAATACACGGCGACAAGGGTAATGTCTGGTGATGTATACCAATTTTCTCGAAGACCGATAAATGATAATTTACCAGCAGATAAACAATCTGTTCACCATCATTCACCCTGGTAGTTTCAATGTATTATAAATGAAACCTACACAGAATCTATATGGTCATCCACAATCCGTAATAGTCCACTACTGAATTATTATTTTTTCATTTTAAAGCACCACGAGTCGGGCGGGGCGTACACCTGATGGTAACTAATACGCCTGCCCATGACAACGTGTCGCTAGTTAGGACGATATACACTGCACAGTATTGCATCTCGTCGCCTTAAGACATTAGATGTTAAATCTCGTTACCCTTAGTAATTACACTAGATACAGCGCCATTCAAACCGGAACCATTTGTGTGTGGTGGTATCTAGACGATCTCTGTCAACAGACACCTACCGCCAGTGAATTTATATATTACTTAAAAATGACCATCACAATTAATGAAACATATATATACTATGTCGGGTTAGGTGAATTAATACGTCAATTTTGTTTTATATTAAACAATGTTATCTTAGAGAAATATTGAGAAAATAGATTATTTGTAGTAAAAAAAATATACAACGTTTTGTACCAAATTTTATGACCAAATTTATGGCAATACTACATAAATATCTGGCTCATGTATGTGTATATCAAATGTGCCGCGGCAGTATCGCACCCCAATTCGTTCGCGGCTGATGAGATGTTTTTTTTTTTACTTTATTTTTGTTTAGCATCTCAGGGTTTTTTTCAGAGATTTTCATATTCCTATACAAACCTATATTATTCTTCATTACTTATTTTAAGTTATTATTACTGTTATAACTGGTAATAGGTTTCTATTGCCGGATACCGTCTAAGTCCACCGCAGCGCTTATTCCTGCCGACAAACAGTAGTAAACAAACATTACTGTGTTCCAATTTAAAACGGGGCTGTAGCTAGTCAAATTACTAGGATATATGAGACTAAGCATAGTGTATTGCTGTGTATGTCATCCTAATTAGCGTCACGTTGACGTTGGCACACTGGCGTATCATTTATCATCAGGTGAACATCTCGCTCGTCTCGTCGCTTCGTCGAATAATAAGAAATAGTTATGCCGTCTTTTTATAAGTTGTAACTTGTTATCTGATCTTCACTTATGATTTATACATTACCATCTATGCTAATGGTAAACTTTGCGATAATGAAGAGAAAACAGTTTGCTTTTCTTCATTCGATTTAAATAAATCATATATTTATTATCACAATATCACAAATCGTAATCTCTTTCATCTTTATTGCATCATCAT
Organism: Ornithoptera alexandrae; assembly: GCA_029030555.1. Lineage (NCBI taxonomy): Eukaryota > Metazoa > Arthropoda > Insecta > Lepidoptera > Papilionidae > Ornithoptera > Ornithoptera alexandrae. Next base: position 11,965,261 of record JARDVY010000288.1, on the reverse strand, counting down.
CATCATGAGGTGCCTTTTTCAAACTGAAGTTTGCCGATCTTCATTACATCGTACATTTTTAATTAATATGTTAAAAATAAGCACTTCTCTTTAACCATATTATATTATTATATTCTTTTCACAATTATGGGCCAAGATCTGACATTGTTACTCCATCATAAAAGGTCACATATGTCTCCATCGGGTAACTTAATGCAAGAGCTATTGTAAGGTGTGTCATTATAAAAAAATTACGCACTTGAACTTATTCTAACAAGTATGATTCTCATGGTCATAAAAGTAATCACTGGTAAAGATTGTCTCCCACTAAGATATCAAGGTTAACAGCCCATTCATGTTTCGTTACGATGTATGCAGGCTCCAAAAAAAAACAATTAAATAAATACCATACTTAAATAATTTAAATGATAAACACGTCAATGGTAACGCACTCTACTTACTCTGAAAAGGTTGCTTTAGAATTGGCAATACGCTTTTACTGGTGATAGGTCTCTGTTGTCGAAGGCCATCTAGGTACGTATCACCGCAGAGCCTATTTCTGCCGCCCAACAATAGTGTGGAACCTGTACCGTGGTCCAGTTTGAAGGACGCTGTGACTAGTGAAATTACTGGGGTAGCTGGACTTGACATTTTATACGGTAACACACTCACGCCGGTGCCTATTTCCGTTGGTTTTCCTGTGAGGCGGCGCTTAAATTCATGACCGAAAAATGCAACCTTTCTTTGCATGACGGTTGTCATAAGCTTCCGTTTGCAGTTAGCTCTCTCAATGACTTGAGCATTGCAGGCGAACTGCTTCCACGTGATCTTTAACATTCACACACACTTTAACTATGTGGTGGTTAAATTGACTTTGAGATAAACTCGGCGCTAAAAGCGTTGTTAAACTTTGGAATGAGCTTCCACCAACCATCCCTCAGTAACGTTTCCTTTAAATAATGCTGTGGAAACCTTTACATATCGACATGAAATATGTTTTTTTTTTATTCCCAGCTCTTGTCAGCTATTATTTATATATATATAATATACATTAGCTTCTCTTACAGTATATATTTTCATATTATTTTAGGAAGCGATGAGACGGGCGAGGTATTAACTGATGGTAAGTAATCATCATCAGCCGGTAGATGTCTACTGCTAGACATAGGCCTCCTCCAAATATGACCACAGCGCCGAGCACCAGGGGCCGTTGTCGTATAGGGGGATTTGGGCCATTTCCCATTACGCTGGCACAACGCGGCTTGATGGGAGCCAGAGTCTTGTTTGTTTATTAGCAGGGTGCACCACGAGCAAGTGAGGTTGACTTGGGTCCGTTGTGCGGGACCTCTTACAAGTGGTAAGTGATACCTCTCTTTAACAACGTGGTGCTAGTTAGGATGATATACACAGCACCACATTGCGCTCGTCTTGAAAAATAAGATGTTAGATCTCGTTAGTGCAGCAATACTTTCACTAGCTACAAGTTCCGTCGAACCGGAACTCGGTAAAATTTGCACACTACTGTTTGGCAGAAATAGGAGCTGCGGTGGTACTTACACAGTCTCCGGCAACAGAGGCCAAGAATTTAAGATGTTATGGATTTACAACTGCACCCAACTTTATTTTCTGGTCAACCTTATTTTTTTCTTATGTGTAAAGTTTTAAATTAATCACAGTCACCTGTTGCTGTAACAAATTTAAGAGAATCTTCTATAATCCTTGTTTTCGTATGTAAATTGCGATTGTAAATAAAAAAAAACTACACTAAGTACCGTTCACAAAACCGCGCTCTAATTACTATATGTACGCTTGTTTCACTTTTGAACGCATTAATTTCCTACCACTTGGTGAAAGTTGCGACGGTGTGGCGGTCTGATGGTCTCTTGATTGAGAACCGCCAGAATACATCATATCTTGCTGACGTTTGTAATACTTGCCACGTTTAAAGAAGGCTTTTTAATCCTTTTAATCCACGTAGCAATGAGACGACCATGACAATCACCTGATAATTTGTGATACACCTGATGATAATAGTGTTTCGTTAACTACGAAAATAAATACTACACTACAATATACTCCTCAATCGTTTACAGAAACAATATCATCATCAGCCCATAGACGTCCATTGCTGGACATAGGCCTCCCACAAAGATCTCCATATCCATCGGCCACGCAATATCAGCATATAACAATATCATCACCTCTACTAATTTAACTTACTACGTCAACTTTTAATGTGGTAATGTTTAACAGCAGAAAAAGGAGCTCCGATGATGATGACCTAAATGGCCTATAGCATAGGAATCTACCACCAGTTAACCGTTAAAATGGGTATATCCAAAACACAAATATTCAATGAAGATGAGACACCGTCCATGTATGTGCGATGTCGTAAAAGGAACACTGAAGTATGTGTGAAAATACTGAAACACTTGAGTGAAAGCTTTTTATCGGCGAAGCACCAACACTATCAGGCCGTTCACGAGATGGTAAATAATTTTCTTGCCCATAACAATGTGACGCTAGTTAGGATGATATACATTGCACCATATTGTATTTGTCGCCTTGATACGTAGGATGTTAGGTACAGCGCCTGTTTAAACCGGAACACAATAATATTTGAATACTACTGATTGGCTCGTAGCCCGTTGGCCTAATGGTTAGAGCGTGCGGCCTTCATTCCGAAGGTCGCGGGTTCGAATCTCAGCATGTACCTTTGACTTTAATACTTAAATTACGTACATTTGTGAACCTTAGTTACCACAGCGAAATACAAACGGTGAAGGTGAACATCGTCAGGAAACCTGCACATGAATTAGAATTAATTCTAGGGTGTGTGTGAAGTCCTAAATCCGTATTGAGCCCGCGTGGTGACTGGTCCCATCGCCTTCATATTGAGGGTAGGCCTGTGCCCTAGCAGTGGGGACGTAAATTGACTGTTATGGTATAGTTACTACTGATTGATTGCAGTAATAAGAGCTGTCTAAAGACAAAGGTCTTTAATACGTGCGTGTTACCAGAGATGACTTATGGCATCGAGACTTGGCCGGTTACAGTGGAACTCGTGAAACAGCTTGAAATCGCACAGCCAGTAATATAAAAAAACTCCAGGTTTCCCTGCGATATCAAATCAGAAATGAGAACCGCAGGAGAACTGAGGTCACCGACATAGTCCGAAAGATTGCTAATCTTAAGTGGCAGTAGATAGGACCCACGACTCGACTGACGGGCGATAGGGCAGCAAGATCCTCGAATGGCGACCCCATACCGAAAACCGCATTGTACGTAAACCCTCCACTAGGTGAACCGACGATCTGGTGAAGGTCACGATCGCCGTAGAGAAGCTTGACGAAGGCATATCCGGCTGATAATGATAAATTAATGACGAACAAGAACTGTTGAGGTGGTGGATATCCGATTACAATGTCTTCAATAGTAAATTGAGAATGGCTGCTTCTAGATTTCTTCTTTTAATCTGAAACTTAAACACATCCCGAAATATTATTCATCGACTTACATAAAAAAAACAATCATCATCATCATTACAACCGATGGACGTCCACTGCTGGACATAGGTGTCTAATGAGTGCTGGAATGGCGACCTCGCACCGGAAAGCGCAGCGTTGACAGAACCCGCACTAGGTGGACAGAGGACAAAAAGAATCGCTGGCAGCCGCTGGATTCAAACAGCACTAGATGTGCTTTGTAGAACACATCACAAGATGTTCAAAAGTTGTTCTATGTTCAAAAAGCAATCATTACAATTAAATATTAATTTACTATTGATGAGGGGTGTAAAGGGATCCGCCCAACATTTTACGGAGCCGAAATCAACCTCACCTTCACGCGGTACACCCTGCTGAATAACAAACGAGGCTCTGTGTATTGGGCCAGCATGGTGGCCTAAAGTCCAATTCCCCTCAATGAACTGTGTGATCTTTGGTGGAGGCCTATGTCCAGCAGTGGACGTCTATCGGCTGACGGTTGATGTAATCTCCATGCCATTCATTTCTCAATTAGCTTTCCCACAAAATGGATGCGATTTTCTTTAAACTAATCGATTACTTACGCCGACGCTGTTTATTAATATTCCTTAAGAAACAGTTTATATAACTACCGGCTATAAAGTCCGTTCTAGCACTTAAATATAGATCACTTGTTGAAAGTATCTCTAACGATTTATAGTGCTTAATAATCATCGATGGCCTAATGGTTAGAGCGCGCGGCCTTCATTCCAAAGGTCGCGGGTTCGAATCTCGGCATGTACCGATGACTTTAATGCTTAAGTTATGTACATTTGTGAACTTTAGTAACAACAGGGTAATACAAACGGTGAAGGAAACCTGCACATGAATTAGAATTTATTCTAAGGTGTATATGAAGTCACCAATCCGCATGGGTTTGCGCGGTGACTATGGCCCATCGCCCTCATATTTGAGGGTTGAGGGTAGGCCTGTGCCCCTACAATAGGGACGTAAATTGGCTGTTGAAAAAAGGTGGAAATCATTAGTGAAAGATATACAGTACGGAACTGTTTCCCGTCCGCCTTGCTGGCCGTAATATACACTTAGACTTGAAATTTGTTGGAAATACAGTCCTTCGACAGTAACCCGCCGCCCCTCATGGGCTTTTTCCTATTATTAACACCCCTGCGACTCTCTTTGGGGAAAGAATGTAAGGTAAAATCCTGTGTTAACTGAACTCTAAATGACAGAAACAATATCTGTACGTCTAATCGTTTCAGAGATCTTGTGACGAGTTAATGAACCTCTGGATGTATCATCATCATCATCAACCGATAGACATCCACTGCTGAATATAGGCTTGCCCCAAAGATTCCCGCCCTGAGCGAGTAAGAATTCATATGGAAGTAATTGGGCCATTTTACACCACGCTCGTCCAATGCGGATTGATGGGAGCCAGTGCCTCGTTTGTTGATAAGCAGGGTGCACCACGAGCAGGTGAGGTTTGCTTGGATCTCGTGAGTTGTTGACCGGGAACCCTCACACCACATTATATATATATATATATATATATATATATATGGTAGAAAAAAAGAACCAGCTTGCGTACGAACCACACACGTTCCCCCACTAGTTGATCCCACGAATCTGGTGAAGGGTGCGAGCAGCGCAGGATCGAACGACATGGAGACCTTTCGAAGAGGCCTATGTCTAGCAGTAGACCACTGTCGGTTGATGATGATGATAATGACACACTCTACTCTAGCTTCTTTGCTATATACAGCTAATAGCTCTGTATTTATAATAGTAGTATTTTAATAAATACAAAGTAAAACTAATCTAATGAAAATTCTATGAACTTTATTTAAATATATTATGATATTATATTAAAAATATGTAAATAATTGAAATAATTATGTTTTTTTTATTAATTTTTTTTCTTAAAATCTATGCTATTTTTATATGACAAATATAAGCTCATGAATTCATCACCACCATATCATTATATCTTTGTCCATTGCTGAACAATGTTGATTACTGGTTTGCATTATTTTATCAGCAATTCTTAATTATTGTTTTTTTTTTTCTTCATTTTATTCATTTATTATATCTATAAATATATAATAGTATTATTACATTTAAGCGTTATATATTAAAAAAAAATATATTTTAATGTATAAGGCATGAGCGTTAATGTATTCTAAAAATTCGAAGTATTCTCATGAATAGTCTAGAATCGACATCTAATTATAATCGTTGATAGGAGAAAATATCCTAAACATAGTGTTCACTTAATTCATACTTAATTTGAATAAATTATGCTTATGTTTTTTGTGTTCGGAGATGAAGGCCGTTGCCAGGTCCGACTAGTGGTGTCTCTCCGTGCAGCACAGACGGACGTACCGGCCGCTATTCATGTGAACATTTGTGACTTATCTTCGAGTGTTTTGTATGTGTAAATGAAAACAATATAGAGAACTTTCAATACCAGGTATATATATAACATAGTGTATATTAACAAAAAAAAAATATTCAAATTAAATACTTCACTTCGTTAAGAGATGAAGTTAACGGAAATGAAGGTTTAACTTGAATTAAAAAGGTAGGTCAAAAAAAATCCGTCATTACGGTTGGGTGTTTGTACGATTAAAGATTCCTTTATATACTTAACACCCTGGTAACAAATTATTTCTCATGCTACTGATAATTATTCAAATTTGCAGAATATTGATATATTAATATAAATGGCACTGCAATAAGAATCCAAACTGTTTTACTGTTTTCGTTATTATAAGTATGCATTAAACTATTTTCTTGATTTTTTTTAAATGCTATATATTTTTAAAACGTACGTATTCTAGAGATAAATGTATAGATATTTGTCATGTTATAGATCAGATATAAAAAGAACTTACTCTGTTATTAGATAGATAATTAGCGGATAACCAATCAATACTTTAATTAAAAGAGCAGTAAATTACGTCACCTAAAAAAATTTAGATTTATAATAGAAATCTTACTATAAGAGGCAGAACCTTTCTTCTAAAAGTTGGCCTTATGAAAGGGGATAAAAGTATTTCTTTGTTCATTAAAACAATTTCGTAATACAAACTACGCTATGGAAAATTCGTTTACGAGATGAATCTTTGATTCGTCTGAAATTTATTTATTGAAAATCTTTTCCTTTGACGAGATGCCTTAAAATATCAAGTATATTATGGTGTCCCCATTTATATTAAAAAGAGTTTTAAAATTGCTATATGATTTATGAACTTAACAACGTCTTGATAATTTAGAAAATATATTTTTTGCATATGTTCATATGTAAAGGGGGTGTAAAGGGTCCCGCTTAACAACTCACGGGACCCAAGTCAACCTCACCTGCTCGTGGTGTACCCTGCTAATTAACAAACTAGGCTCTGGCTCCCACCAACTCGAATTAGGCTAGCGTGGTGGGGAATAATCCAAATCCCCCCATATCTTTCTTCTTCTTCTTCTTCTTCTTCTTACTAGACATTGTCCCATTTTTACTTAAGATCGGCTCTCTGGTCATTCTTCTAAATCTATCTCTAGTTTGTGTCATAGCTTCTGTCAATTTGTTATTCTTTAGATCTTTATTGATCATCGTCAACCAAGTAGTTAAGGACTCCCAGGGCCTTTCGTGATCCAGCGCTACCCAAACCACATGCGTTGTTGGTCTTCGCATAACACGGCCGTACCAACGCAGGCGTCTCTCTACCATTTTCTCTTATACCGGTTGTACTTTAAAGGAACCTCAGATATGTATGTTCTTCACTCTGTCTTCTAGGGTAACTCCTCCTGCCCAACTCAGCATACGCATTTCTGCCACGCATTCTTTGCTCTTAGGCCTCGGTTGTGGAGCAACAATAAATTTCCCCATATGAAATCCTAAAAATGTGGAGTTGTTTGGGGGAGGCCTATGTCCAGCTGTGGACGTCTATTGGCTTTTTCATATAAAATTTATTAAAATGATGAATTGATAAATTATTGTATAACACTTTGGATATGTTAACAAATTTGATATGTTTTTAAGGGTTTTATACTTGTTCTCGTGAATACTGCTAATTTCTTTAATAAATATTGTACAAAATCGTAAAAAAATTTTATAAGTTGCTGAGTGTTTTATTTCGTAAGCACTTTGTATTAATAATAAAAAGAGGACAACGGGAATAGCTCGGCAAACACCAAAAGCTGCTCAAATATTAACCAATGAAAATAACGCCCACAACTTTGTTTGTGCTTCTATTTTTTTAAGCGAAAATTAAAGGGCTGAAAAAAGTAATATTTTAAAAGAGAGAACAGTATCTTTATTTTTTTATTCGACGAAGTCACGAGACGAGCACGTCGTTCACCTGATGGTAATTGATACGCCTGCCCGAAATCAATCTAGCGCTAGATAAGATGCTATACACTGCACCACATTTCGCTCGTCGCCTTTTAGACATGTCGTAAGTCTTGTTCATTCAGTAATGTTCACACACTACTGTTTGGCAGCAGAAATATGCGTTGCGGTGAGTAGCCCAGTTAGACCTACCACCAGTAATTGATACACCCTCATAATCAACTCAATCGATGGACATCAACTATTAGACATGGTAACTATATTATATTGTTGTTCATTATAAGCAGAAACTATACCTCCGGCGGAAGTTAGCGGTCTTAGTCATCATCAGGTGATAGACTTCCATTGTTGAACATAGACTTTCCACAAAGATCTCTACATCGATCGGTCCCGCGGTGCTTGCATCCAGTCGGTCCCTGCGATTTTTACCAGATCGTCGGTCCAGCTTGTGGGAGGCTTCCCAACACTACGTCTACAGGTACGCGGGCGCTACTCCAGGACCTTATTGCACTATCGGCAGTCCCTCTTGGCGGTTGGCGGTAAGTTCACTATTTTTGAGCAACACCCGCAATTATGGTCTACCACTGTGACCAACATTATTGTTTATTGCTATCTTGCCCATTAAGATGAGTTGAGGTAAGTAAGTACGTTACAAATTGTCACAGAAAAAACTATCTTCCTTTTATTTTATTAACTATTAGGTATTTCCTACCCCCTTAGTGTTAGCCGTAATAGGGAATTAGATTTGAAGGTCTCTGTTGTAAGAGACCTTCTAGGTAAGTACTACCGCAGCACCTAAACAGTACTGTGCAGACAATTACCATGTTCCGGTTTGAAGGTCGCTGTAGTTAGTGTAATTATTGAGGTAACAACACTCAACATCTCATGTAGGCGACGAGCGCAATGTGGTGCGGTGCGTACCATCTTCACTAGCGCCATGTTGTTATGGGTGGGCGTACCCTTACCATTAAGTGAACGTGCTGCTCGTGTCGTCGCTTAATTTTAAAATATTCCTGCTGCTTCCCTGGCTCCATTACGCTATTAATACCCCTGCACACACTTTTTGGGGCAACAATTCGGAATGAGTTTTACGAAATGTTACCCCAAAAAAGAGATACGTTTTAGTTGACTTATACTTTGTAAATAGAATGTTCCTATCAAATTTCACGTCTCTAGACCTTATGCTATATCGTGATGAGTCTACGTAGGTCGAAATCTTCTATTTATACCTAGTCCGGCCATAACTTCTGTTACATGTGAAAATGCATTTTTTTTAATGAAGCTATGTAATATTATTAAAATATAACACCTACATATTTATTAGTCTCCGCAAATAATAAAAACATATATTCTATTCGAGATGGCCACCTTTGGCTTTTATACAGACAAGCCTTTAATCTGTTTGGCCACGTATCACGAAGCTATGTATTTACTCAATGTTTCCAAGGGAAATTTCCGCCACCGCCACTGCTTGCTGCTTGATCTAAAGATTTTTTAAGAGACTCAATGTCGCCGTGTCGTTTAGAGCAGCAGCTGGCCATGTCCTCTAAAACTGACCATAATTTGAAGTCTAAAGGGTTGACGTGTGGGCTAGGTGAGAGCTAGTCTCAGCTGTTATAAAGTTTGGAACGTTGATTTCAAGCCGGGCTTGGGTAGTTCGTGCCTTGTGACCAGGTGCAGAGTCCTGCTGGAAAGTCCACTGTATATTTTCAAAAAGTGTATAGCTGAGAGGTTTCACAACAGGATCGAAGACTTTCTTGATACACTTTGGTTGAAGTTTTCACTCCTTTTTCACAAAAACGTAGTTTTGTGACTCCTTGATAAGAAGACATGGCCCACCAAACCATCACTGACTCAGGACAATGACCACGTTGTACTTTTCTGACCACTTGAGCAGCTTCTTTAGAACTGTGAGCGTACACTTTATCTTTTTGCTTATTGTAGTGTTCTTCAATAGTAAAAATTTTTTCATCGGTAAAGAGAATATTTCTGTGCCTTTCACCTGCCTGTTGTGTCTTGATAGAAGGCGTTTTAATCGATCCACTCTCTTTAATTGTAAAGATAGATATAAGGTATGTCCTGTATATCGACGATAAGCACCGAGCTGCAGGTCTTGTTTTATAATACGCGACAGAGTCATAGCCATTTAGACATAGTCATTTTTCGCGATAAGATTTTTTGCTTCCTAAGGGGGTTTCGACGAATTCTGACTTTAACAGCATTAACAGTCTTTGTTATTCTAACAGTCCGCGGCCCCCCCTATCTTTTCTGGTCTTCGACAGAGGAAGTATTGTTATATCTGTTGATAGTACGATATACGAACATACGGCTGATACCAAGCTTTCGAATTGTCTAGAATATAACCGACAGCTCCATATCCACTTTGTGCAAGGCGATCACTGCAATCCTATTTTCTTTAACACCCCATTCCGTATTGTAATTTGATAATGAACACCAAAAAATATGTGAAATGGCGCAAAATCGAAAGTAGTTTTTAAAATAATATACATGTCTCAAATTCCAAATAATTAAAAAGTTGAAAAAAAGAAAAGTTTTTATGTAACAGTATTTATGGCCAGAATAGTTATAAATAGAAGATATATCCCCAACACACTCGACTCCACAGTCTACAATGCTCTCCGAGTAACCGGAGATAGGATGAGATCGCGAACTATCATGAGGACAGAAGTGATGGGTGGAAGTAGTGAAGGCCCTCAGACACGAGGAATACCATACGAGGAGGAGATACGATTTGATGGTAATTACACTATTACAGATATTGTTCTATTTAAAATATATAAGTTATATACCGACCAACTTTATAATGTAATGACTAAGAGCTCTACTATTGCTCAACCGTGTAATAATTGACATAAAAAACACGGACTTTAAAATTACAAATAGCATCCGAAATTACTCCATTGTCTTACCAGTAAACCATATTGTACATATACATATACGTATATGTAATTAGATACGCTTAGCTTCTGCATGTAAGGTGAACTCATTTGTTTGTCTGATAGTTGCATTGTTATTGTGCTCTCATGCGATTAGCACACTAGATAACATCAGACGTACGCCTGTCATATACTAAACGAAAGCATACCTTTTCTTTTACTACTCACTGATAAGATTGTACATTAGTGTCTTTACAAATAGTCTAACAGCAGGTTTGATCCTTATTTTATCTACACTTGACCTCAATGTCACGTTAACGAGAACAGAATAGGGCTCTTATATGTTGGCAACCGGAAGACCGCTGTTAGAGCAACGGATTGACCAAATGAAGGTGGTAACTATTGTATGTAGGCTAGTTCGAAAAAACCGTACTGCTTGATTGGTGTTAGATCTCTGTTGCTGGAGGCTCTAGGTACCAACGCAGCTCCTATGTCTGCCATCAAAGAGTATTATGCAAAAATTAGCGTGTTTCAAATGGCTGCAAATTTTTGGTGTCTGAAGACAAAAGTCTTCAACTCGTGCGTGTTGCCTAACGGCCTTATAAAAAGGCTCAACGTCACACAAAGAGCAATGGAGAGGGCTATGCTCGGAATTTCCTTGCTCGATCGAATCAGAAATATGGAAATCTGCAGAAGAACTTAAGTGGTAGTGGGCAGTGTATATTGCTCGAAGGACCGACGGCCGAAGGCGCAGGAAGGTCTTCGAATAGCGCCCGCGTACCGGTAGACGTAGTGTTGGAAGGCCTTCCACAAGGTGGACAGACGATCTGGTGAGAATCGCGAGAATTTGCCTGGCGATACGAGCAACGCATGACCGATCGATGTGGAGATCTTTGGTAGAATCCTATGTCCAACAGTGGTCGTCTATCGGCTGATGATGATGGTGATAACGTCTGATAATTTTGGAGATCTCGTGACATATATACTAGCTGTTCCCTACCCGCTTTACTGATCGTAACACTTCCGCGACTCCTTTAAGGAAAGGAATTTTGGAAAATCCGTTAATAGCTGACCAAAAGGAATATTTTTACTAAATTTCAAGTCTGCAGGCCTTATGATTCCAGCGATATCGTGATGAGTCTCCACATAGATTGAAATCTTCTCTTAGTATATAGATAAGAGGAATACGCCTTAAAGCATAAATATGTTCAAACTTCCATACACTATCTTAAATCTGCTATAGTGTATTTCATCATCAGCCGACAGACGTCCACTGCTGGCTATAGTGTATTTATTTGTTTACTTTATAGATTATTCATCTATAAAGTAATACCGCAACGAGCGTTTCATGATATAACAAGTTTGGTTGATATTAATAGAGATCGTTCGTGAATCACGATTTTCAATAACAAACGTTGATTATTTCCTTAAACCGGAGAATAGGGTTTTTAGGTGATTCATTTAACTGGACATGCGCTTCAAATAGTTGCAACAAAGATTTAACGATTCTCAACTCAACGAGGCGCGCGAGACGTTCACCTGATGGTAAGCGCCAGTTAAGATGATATACACTGTGCCCCATTATCGCTTTGAGATATTAGATGTTAACTCTTGTAGCCTTTGGAATTTCACTAGCTAAATCGCCCTTCAAACCGGAACACAGTAGTTTGCACACTACTGTTTGACGGCTGCAATACGAGCTGCGGTAGTACCCACTTAGGCGGCCTCCGGCAACAGAGACCTTTCACCGATAGGCTCTACTACTACTGTAAGGGGCCCGCACAGCAACTTACAGGACCCAAACCAACCTCACCTGCTCGTGGGGCACCGTGCTAATCAACAAACGAGGTTCTGGCTCCCACCAATCTGCATTAAGCTAGCGTGTCAGAAATGGCCCAAATTAACCCTTACAAACGATGGCCCCTACTTCCCGGCGGATTCGCAGGCCATACTGACTTTGTATTGATTATGTGGAGATCTTTCGGGGAGGCCTATGTCCAGCAGTAGACGTCTACTACAACTCTACCTTCCACATTTTTTTTTTCAATAGTATATGTTGTTTAGTTGTTATTAGTTTAGTTAGCAGCTTATTTCATGACTTCTATTTGCACTAGATTTATTTTTAAAAGAAAAGTATGTTAATGTGTAAGATAATATACACAACGTCTATAAGTTTGTGTTTTCACAAATAACACAGTTATCTCATCATAAACGACAATGATAAAAAAAAATAATTATAGTACTTATTTTACTCTTACAAACAACTCTTTTTTTTTCAGTTATTCCATTGTTCCGTGATAAAGCTTCTGTTAATAATTTACTAACTGCTCTGGTAAGAATATTTGCATGTTTTTTTCAATACATTATAGCCAATAAGCATCAATTAATTCTTCTTTAACGGTTCAACAAGGCTGCTGCATTTTATATGAAGTCATTGTTTTTTATTTTTATATAGGGTGGCGCAAAAGTAATCCTCCTATCAGAAAATGCGCCACCTTGTATAAAATGCGCAAAAATGCGGATTATTTTTATTTGGTGTTTTAATTTTTTTACATCAAGGCAAATTGTATAGCATTTTCTGATAGGAGGATTACTTTTGCGCCACCCTATATAAGTACTTGTTGTTCCCCGCCAGCTTTGCTAGCAGCAAGATCCTTTGGGCTCACAACTCCCTTTGGGCAAGGAGTTTTCTAAAATCCATTATTAGTTGACCTCTAAACGACAGAAGCAGTATCTCTACCAAATTGTGAGTGTTCACGTATAATCGTCTCGGAGATCTCGTGTGGGTCAATGAATCTCTGGATATTACATATTTGTATGTTTATGTATTATGTATATATTATATTTTCAAAACACCTATTTAAAGCATTTCTGTCTCCCAGGGTCGATGGGCAGAGAGTGTCATCTAGGCATTACCTTCGCCCTCTATATCATGTACAGCAAAAATACATAAAAAGAAGTGTTCTTTCCTTTTAATGTTTCAAAAATTATATAATGTTAATAAGTTAGATCTTCGGTAACTGTTCATCATGAGAAACTTAACGGCTACTTATTTCACATCTGTGTTAAACCGTGAATATTTAACTCGCATCTTAACCAGGAGCTGCAAAAGAAAAGGTGAAGATAAGGCATAATTAAAAATGTTAAGCACGAAGGGATCATTTGTATGTAAATTTAATTAAGACTGCACGTAAAGCTGGTTATGTAATCATTAATAACGTGAAGTAGCACTCGGCGTGAGCAACAACGCCCACACGGGGGCCGACGACGAAAACTCGCAATGTTTTGCCCACGCTTTATTAAACAGTTTACATAACAAAAAACAAATGACCAACACTTACAAAACTACAAAACGAGAAGGATGTTCATCTGATGGTATATGATACGCCTCTTAACATTCTAGTAGTGAAAGATATCTACATGAATTTCCAAAAAAATTCGAAATAAATAAACTGAAGAAATAATAGAAATACCTCCCAGGTCATCCCCGTCTCAGCTCTGTAGTCTGGGGCTAGTAAAAATACGACTAAGGTAAGCCCTGCCTGTCGTAGAGGGCGTCTTAAAGGATCTAGGAGTTTCGCGGACCTTGAGCGTGGGAACCCTTAACGCTCAACAAGCGAAACTGCATGAGACACCACATGGCTCAGCGATGATGCCTACGAGGGTTGGACTCCTCCTCAGAGACATGCTAACAAAGTGTAGAGGGGCACCGGTGCATTCTATAAGAGATCCCGGAGCCTCTTCGAATCCACTGATGCAAACCACTGAACAGGTTTTAGTGAGTAAGAATCTTTCGAAGATTTCCCCCCGAAAGCAAAAAAAAAATCCTCGTCTGGCAGAGTACCATACAAACTAATGGTTCCCCAGGCTTAATGTTTAAACATTTTTCAAACATAAATATCATTATATAGGAAACTAGACTGTAATATTTAGTAATCTAGTGATTTCAGCAGTAAGATAGCCAATAGATGGTTAACTTTATCTTAGTATTAGTTTCATCATCATCAGCCGATTGACCTTCACTGCCGGACTCTGGCATAGTTTTAGTTTAATAGTTATATTACTTTATGTATAGACGATGACTCAATTTTGTTATACTTTATTTTTAATAGTATTTTATTTTGTTTACTACTTGAAATATAATAAAGATTTGTTTTAATACATATATACATGAGGTATGAATTCGTGAAAAATTATATTATTGTTGTATCAGGTAACGTACTGCGGCGCTGAAAAAGGTTTACGTGCTCCTTTATATTCCGCACGCCGCTTCAGCTTAGGCCGGTAGCATTTGAAGTGCCTTTGATGATATACACAGATAACGTTACCCATACTCACTGCGAATTACATTAGCAATGTATATACTCAGTTATATATATTACAATGAGGTGCATTGTGTACTCATATTGGTCATCATCATCAGCTGATAGACGTCCACTGCTGTATATAGGCCTTCCAGAGATTCCCATAACGATCGCGTAGGGATGCATATGGAGGAATTTTCGGGTTTGTGGGCTTTGAAGATGGGAGCCCTCGTTGTCCACTAAGCGAGCCTGGGATGAAGGACAAGTACGAGGTGGTCTAGTGCTTGTCGTACCAAAGCGAGGGTACCGAGAAGAGCTACACTCCCTGGGATGTGCTTTGGACGTAGGGCCGGCACCGGTGGGTTTCTTAGAACCCCGGGGCCTCACGCAAGGCACTGAGGATGACCACCCAAAGGATTTAGTGTGTAAAAATCCTATATAAGCTTGTCTTTCCCCCAGCAGCAGGGTAGACTTCTAAAAGGTTTTTCCACGGTAACAAAACAAAAGAGGTAGATACCACCGCAGCTCCCTCTTATACCTTAACTTTATAGGTATCAAACATAATCCCTCTACTAGGCTAAATATACCTTCATAGTCCTACCAAATCCTGGTGGCGGTTATAGAAACGTGCGACCTTTTTTTCCTCCTCCCCCCAACCATTCTATTTCATTTGCGGAATATGATATATTTACACGTAAATGCGCGGAATTTCATTCTTATCTGACTTAATGAAATCTAACGTTTTCTTTTTAGAACAAAACTTTTACTCTTAAAATGTGTTTTTATCTTTGCAAAAAATCGAAGCTACTCTACTCAGAAATAATAAACGAATTAAAAAAAAATGTTAGTCTAAGTGGTGGATCGGAATTGCGAGTGTTGCTCAAATATGGTGAACTGATCGCCAACCTCGTCTAGCCAGAGGTACCGACCACCTTATGAAGAACAAGAATATAATGGTTCCCATGTCTAGCAGTTGACTTCCATCGATTGAGATAATTATGAGGGTATATCCAATTATCACGAGTGGTGATTCTACTGCTGGAAAGGGTCTATGTAGGTTCCACCACAGCTATTGCAGCCGCCAAACAGCACTTGCTCAGTATTTACACTTACTGTTTCCGGTTTAAATGGTCGCTGTAGCTAATGTAATCACTGAGACAACGAGACTATTACGTCTCAAGTCGACGAGCGCAATGTGGAGCAGTGTATACCATCAGGTGATCATCCTGCTCGTCTCGTCGAATCGTTGAATAAAAAAAAAATATTTTATTCACTATAAACAAAACATACAAAATTATTCAATTTCCGTTAATGTGCGTTATACAAGCAGTGTAGAAGTAATTCAATCAGAATGACATAAGTGTTGAAGTTACCAGGTCAAGGATGCCGCAATGTTCCAATACGGAAAAAACCTGAAAATTTCTAATAGTTACAAAAATATATTTTTTTTGTTTTTACAGTATTTAAAAAAAGAATATATATATATATATATATACATATATTATTAAATGATGAGACGAGTGGGCGTTCATCTGATGGTAAATGATACTCCTGCTCATAACAACGTGACGCTAGTTACGATGGTATATACTGCACCACATATTGTGCTCGTCGTATTGAGACGTAAGTCTCGTTAACCCAATAATTTTGTTAACAGCGCTCTTCAAACCGGAACATAGTAATGTTTGCAGACTACTGTTTGGCAACAAAAGTAAACGCTGCGGTGGAATTTATCTATCTCTTTTTTTGGTGTCGAGGTGAAATCGGAAGATACTATGCTCCTGGGTGACGTCACGGTTATGTTAGATTTCTACTCATTAAAAATCTTCGATGATGTCCATCAGTGACTTAGGAGAGGCTCCGGTATCTACGGAACGCACAAGTGCACTTTACCACGTTTCCCCCTCTTTGCACCGAAGAGTAAGGTCCTCCATGTACATTTGCTGTGCTACGGCAAATACAAGTCCTAGACTAGGGCTCTCTTATTGAGCTGTGAGTGTCCCTGTTTTAGTCGCCTACTACAACATAGAAACGGTTTGACGACATAAATGATTGGGTTAAAATACCATCAGTTAAAAAGAATAGTTGAGGACCGGAATAGTTTTCTCAATCTTTTCGCCAAACTTCAACTTGAAGAGGACACTTCTGAAAATGGTTACAGGCGGCCTACCTTAGTCTTATCTTTGATAGCCCAAAACTTAGTACTTAGACGGTCTCTAGCAAGAGAGACCTACCACCAGAAACCTATTTAACCGTTAATGCATTGTAATAATATTCTTCTTCTTCATCGTCGGTATCACTCTTGACAGTATTCGTGGTCATCACTTCGGGTGTTGGTCGCAAGCTTGACAGCGCGTCGCCATTCTTCTCCGATGGCCGCCTTAATAATATTAGTTTAAGGAGAAGTTATCATCAGCGTACTTGCGGTAATACGATCGCGGCGTTGGATGTGTCAGCGCGGACCCTCGCCGCAGCCAGTCGCTGCTCGGAGCTCGTTGCGATAGGACGCGCCGCACGCACTCGCGTCGTACGCGATTTGATAATACTGTGAACATTCACCACTTTAGCCAAAACTAGCTAGTACCTTTAATTACTTAGTTATATATATATATATATAAGTAATGTGTACTTTGATAAAAAGTGAATATAAATCTGTGTTAATGCAAAATCCGTGAAATCGAAAATTATATTAGAATTAAACAATTTGGGTATGTTTGTTTATTTATATAAATAAACTTATACGTGTAATAATTTATGATAATATATAAATACGTAGTACCAGCAGGAGATATTTTTTTTTCTAATTTTCCCTGATATTATTATTCAGGGCTTCCCTATCCTAATATTTACAACATTTACAACATATTCACCACTAATTTATATAAATTTTTTCTAACATTATTTCTATTTATTATTATTTTTTTAAATTAATTATGCTTATATCATTGTCTAATATTTAGAGAAATACGTAAAATATTATTGTGTCCATATGTATAAAGTAACATTTACTTATCCTTATTTGTATTGTTGCTTTTCTACATATTTTTATACAATAATTTATGAACTTACATATTTTTTATCATCTCGGGTAAACTGGCTGTATCTATTCTTGTCCTCTTTCCTGTCTTCTGCTCAAAGTCATACCTCAAGCATGTATAGGAGATATTATCAATAGCACATCGACGATTGTTTATCGCTAATCATATAAACAAAGTAAAACACTAATTTATATATTACACCCCTAAATCTTTACTTGGTGGTAGATAGTCTAGGTAGGTATCGCCGCAGCACCTACAAACGGTACTGTGCAAACATTGTTGTGTTCCCATTTGAAGGGTGTTGTAGCTAGTGAAATTATAAGGATAACGAGACTGAACATCTGACGTTTCAGATGACCAGCGTAATGTGGTGCAATGTATACCATCTATAGTAGCTCTACGTTGTTACCATCATGAATGTCTTGCTCATCCGGTCGCATGAAAAAAATTACGTAGTAACGATATACAAGCCTTATTTTATAAATAGTTAAACCTCTTAGATCTATTTGAAGGCGTGTTTTTTTTTAAATAAATCGCGATTAAACATAAAGGAATGAATGAAATTAACTAGGAAATTTTAAGGATTAAACTCGATTTTTCCTTAATATGGGTATTGTCGGTAACCTTGTTATGTGTAATTCATTATTTGCATATTTCCTCTTACTCCTTTGACGTGATTAATTGTATCCTCCTTTAATGTGACCGCGAACATATATTTCCCCTGTATATCCGTATAGCAAAAGTTATCCTCTTAATAACAATGTCTCGTTTGTGTGGACAAAAAATAACTTGCGAATTTGTCGCTTAGATTCAATTGTAAAGGATTCAAGAAATTAAGTATATAAACAAAAACATTAGTAAATTTAACTACACATTAGGTAGTATTAATCAGTATTAACTTTAACTATAGATTAGTAGGTAAACAATAATTATTACCTATGTGACTATTTCCCGTTCTCTCATTAACGGTGTTTGTCGTTATTAGTTTTAAATTGCCTTACTGGTAGTCTCTTTTGCCGGAGATCATCGAGGTGGGTACCACCGCAGCGCCTACTTCTGCCGCCAAATTGTAGTGTGTAAACATTACTGTGTTTCGGTTAGAAGGGCGTTGTGTCTAGTGGAATTACTGGGGTAGCGAGACTCGTTACTTATATCTCAGGCGACGAGGGCCATGTGGTGATGTGCATACCATCTTAACTAGCGCCACGTTGTAATGAGCGGGCGTATCCTACTCATCTCCTCGCTTAATAGCATAAGAAAAAAATATTTAATTTACAGAAGTTACTTTGCTTTGCTATGTTATAATTATAACGGTTATAATATTTTTATTATATCCATTTAAACTTTATATCTCATTAACGTACTTTCCGTGGTACTCTTACTGCAGCGCTGAAAACCTACAGATATCACTTTAAATCAAGTACAAAACAACTTCAACATTTCTGAAACCTCATAACAAACTTCTCTATAGAAATTTGTATTGAACGTTAAAAGCCTTTAAAAAGAAATATTTTGAAAAGTATTCCGCTGTAGAAATGTTTATCTTACTTTGACTGGTGGTAGGTCTCATCGCAGGTAGATAGGTACCACCGCAGCTACTATTTCCGCCGCCAAACAGTGAAGTGTAAACTATACTGTATTTCAGTTTGAAGGGCGTTGTAGCTAGTGTAATTACTAGGGTAATAATATTTAATATCATACGTCTCATGGCGACGAGGATAATGTGACGCTGTGTAAAGAATCCTCACTAACCACCACGTTGTATTTGACAGGCGTGTAATATACATCATCAGATCGTCATCATCATCTTCTCGCTCGTCTCTCCATTGAATAAAAAAAATTACTTCCTCTATATATAGAGGAGACTTCCACCTACACAGAGGTCTGAAATTTGGTAGCAGTATATAGGCGGAGTATAGGTCAGCTAAGAAAGGATTTTAGAAATTCTGCTAGTAAAGCGAGTTAGAAGCAGCCAGTTTTATATTTAAAAAAATAATAATAATAAAATCTATAGAAAACCCAAAACATCCAACAGACAAATAAAATCGATATCATAACATTACGATATATCATATGTAATAAGTCAATTAAATAATTTATACCAATGTCATAATAAATATTTAAAAGACCGATTAATCAGTGTTGCTTTAGTTTCTTATAAATTATTTCGGAAACCGCAATTACAATGAAAACTGAGTAATAATTGATTTTAATCACCATAACTGCGGACAACGTGTCGTATGTTACTGCTACACAGTCACACGGACAAACAAACGAACTGTTGCCGTAAAACTTCAAAACCTTCAAAATCCAAAGATATATAGATAGAAATCAATAGAAAATTAATTAGTCAGAAAGTTAAGTATACATAAATATATATTTTTTATTTTAAGAAGCAACGTTCACCTGATGGTAAGATATACGTTTGCCCATAACAATGCTCTAGTTAGCATGATACACACAGTACAACATTGTACTCATCGCCTTGAGATAATAAAATATCAAGTCTCGTCATCCCAGTTTCATTAGCTACAGCGCTCTTCAAACCGGAACACAGTAATGTTTGCTCACTACTGTTTGTCGAAGTAGGATCTGAGATCTACCTTAACAGTGTCTGCCAATATGGACCTACCACCAGTAAAATATAACATACATAATGCCATTGTAAGCAATAGTAGATAATAAGATAGCATAAGTAAAAGTATACGTATACTTTACAGTCTATTTACGTCCATACTGTTGGAGCACAGCCATAGCAGTGGAGAGGTAAATTGGCTGTTATGGTTGGGGCACAGGCCTACCCTCAATATGAAGGCGATGGGCCATAGTCACCGCGCGAGCCCAATGCGGATTGGTGACTTCATATACACCTTAGAATAAATTCTAATTCATGTGCAGGTTTCCTCGCGATGTTTTCCTTCACCGTTTGTATTTAGCTGTTGTTACTTAAGTTCACAAAAGTACATAACTTAAATATTAAAGTCATCGGCACATGCCGTAACTCGAACCTGCGACCTTCGCAATGAAGGTCGCGCGTTGTAACCATTAGGCCAGCGAGCTGGTGAAGTATACATATATATTAGATTGAACAGAAATAATGTAAGAATTAAAATATTTAGACTATTATTAAAAAAATATTGTGTAAATAATAAAGTAAGAAAAATAGTCCTGAATAACAAACAGAATTAATTGAGAGGAATTGGGTCTTAACCCACCACGCTGGCCCAGTGCGGGTTGATGGGTGGTCAGAGCCTCGTCTGTTATTTAGCAGGGTGCCTTGGACTCCGAAAGATGTTGGGCGGAACCCTTTACACCCCTATGGCTTGACTTTATTTATATTGATTATATTTTTATACAGATTGATCGTTTCCGGCAATGTGCTTCTTTCTGTTATAACACCGTGCATACCGGATTTCCTGTTTAATAGACATTGTAGTTAAGGAGATTATGGGAGAAACTATAGATGTTATATTATAACGGGTCGGACGTAATGTGCTTCTGTATAAACATTCTAACATTAAACTGCCGTAGGTGTACTTTACTTCTGCCTGTATACTATCTACTTGCGTACTTACTTGAAGCTTGGCTTTAGCCTAAGGTGTATCAGATGTGTTGGTGGTAGGTCTCTGCTGCCGCAGTCCCTCTAGATAAGTGCCACCACAGCACATATAACTGCCGGCAAACAGTAGTGTGCAAACATTACTGTATTCCTGATCGAAGAGCATTGTAGTTAGTGACATTATTGGGGTAAGGAGACTTAAACATCTTAGATCTTAATACGACGACCAGACATATCGGACGAACGTATCAAGTATCATCAGATGAACATCACCCTTGTTTGCTCCTCCAAAGAAAAATCTTGCCATTGCGTTTATCTCGCGGATGCCAGATCCGCGAGCCCTGAGTCCGATGAAGCCGCTATAGTTGTCAACAGAACTGCGGTGAGAACATCACCATAAAAAAAAGCCATTGCGTATACATCCTATTCGTCTCGTCGATACGTTGTAGTAACTCTAAGATGTGCTATAAGTCGTTATATAGGTGGCGCAAAAATAACCTTGTAAAAAGTACATTATTACCTGTGTTATAATGTACTTTTTACAAGGTTATTTTTGCGCCACCCTATATATACGTGTATATATATATATACATATATATATATATGTGTGTATATATATATTACTTGACAAAATATTAAATGAAATGTAAACGGAAATTCTTATAAGCAATTGATTTAACCGGACATTTTGAACGGTCAGCAATCTAGTGTTGAAAAGGGCAAGGGTATTCATTGTACGAAGGAACATGAAAAAAAACTAATTTCGTTCCAAGTTAGTAAAGCATAAGGGTGGTAGTATAAATGAATGAAAATGTGTTGGAGATTTTATTTTTTTTATTACATATAAAAATAAATACGACATGGGGACCTTAAAGAAAAGAGCTAATACCACCCTCAAAAGTCAGCAACTAGCAACCGTAACCCCACAGGTGTTGCGAGTCCAGTCATCACTTTACATCACGTGAACTGCTCGTTTGTTATATAGAATATATATCAAAATATGTATATATATATATATATTTAATGTAGCTTGGCATATAAACTGCTACAACTACTGGTGGTAGGTGTCTGTTGCCGGAGACTATCTAGGTAGGTACCACCTAGATTCTTGATGATGACAGCGCTGCAAGCCATGTGACTGTTACAGCTTATCTGACACTGGGCACGTGGACCTGGATCCACGGCCTGTTAAGGTACCACCGCAACGCTTATTTCTTCCGCAAAACAATAGTGTGCAAGCATTACTGTGTTCCGGTTTGAAGAGCGCTGTAGCTAGTGTAATTACTGGGGTAAGGAGACTCAACATCTTGTCTAAAGGCGACGAGCGCAATGTGGTGCAGTGTATACCATTCTCACTAGCGCCACGGTCTTATGCTTAGGCGTATAATTTACCATCAGCTGAACATCATGCTCGTCTCGTCGCTTAATGGAATAAAAAAAATCATTCAATACATACGACATACAATTCGCATTATAGAGCCTCTATCGGCGTTCTAACGAATTTCATATAATATATAAAGCCTCGAGGTATATTGAATTTGTACCGACGTGAAATTGCCTTGGTGACGTATCTTCAAGATTTAAGAAATATTTTTTCGTTTTACCGTGTTACGTATTTTACTATTCATTATTGTTGCTAGACCTATATCACGATCTTCGACGATATCTTCTCATTATCATATCAGACATATTTTATTTGTAAGTCGATAAAACAAGTAGGACTACCAAAATACAACCGAGGGTATTTAGTGGATAAAAATCCTACATAACCTTGACTTTCCCCATGAAGGCAGTGCATCTTTCAAGATTTACCCCTGATAAAAATAAAAGGCTACCGAAATCACCATTAAGAGGAATCGTTAAAGTACTTAAAGTTTTTTTATTTGCCAAAGCGATGAGATGAAAAGGACCTTTAACTGGTGATGAGTTATATGCCAGCGTATAACAATGCGGCGGAATTTATGGTTATATACACTGCACCAGATTTTGGCTTTATGACATTAAGTATTATTACTCTAGATATTTTACTGGCAACTACGCCCTTCTAACCGCAACACACAACGCGAGACGTTTACCTGATGTTTGTTGATACGCCTTCTCATAATATGGCGCTTGGTAGAATGGTTAGAATGGTAGCTTTAAGACGAGGGATGTTCAGTTTCGATACCCCAGAAATTTCATTCTATACAGCACTCTTTAAACCGGAACATAGTAATGCACACTACTGCTTAGCGATAAAAATAAGAATTACGGTGGTACCTATCTTTTTTTGTTTGGTTTCGAAGAGGAAATCTTTGAAAAATACCCAGATTTTTGGGGGAAGTTAGGATTATGTGAGGTTCTTACTCACTAAAACCCCCTCGGTGGACTGCATCAGTGCATTCGGAGAGGCTCCGGGAACTCTTATAGAATGCACCGGTGCCCTTCTACACTATGTGTTACACGTCTCTGAGGAAGAACCTAGCTCTCCTAGGCACCATCGCTTAGCCATACGCTGTCCCACGAAGGTTCGCTTGTTAAGCGATACGGGCCCCCACAATCAAGGCTCGCGAAACTCCTAGATCCTTTTAGTCGCTTTCTACGACAGACAGGGCTTACCTTAGTCCTATTCTTATTAGCCCGAGACTACAGGGCTGAACGGTGGTACCTACCTGGATGGTCTCCCACAACGGACCACCAGCAAATTTGACTGTTTAACAGTTAACACACACGTCTATATAGTTAAAGTAATGTAGTTTTGTTAAATTATTACTTTCGTAAGGTATATTTAGTTTTCGGTTCCCACTAACAAGATATATCCCGAGCTGGTATCAAAAGGATGCAAGGTTATCAACACATGTAAATTTTTAACCACTAGGTCTACCTATAGCATAGTAAAGTATCAGTGAGAGTGCTTCACACCGCATCAAGTGCGCAACGCGTCATCGTACGCCGCTTGCGTGAAATTGATTGCTTCATCCTCGCTTGTAAACCTGATGATTCATGACTGCCATGTCATGCACTGAATACTCATTCTCTTTATTGTCGTGAAGTGTTTACATAATTCATAAGCTTTTTTACAACATCATTAATAAATATTGGCGATAACAAATTACTTGAAAAGATAACACAGAAGTCTTGAACCGAAAATCGGATTTTCTTAGTCAGTAAAAAAACATTTAATTATAGTTTTAAAGATAATTCTTCACCCTGTTAATTGAAAAAAGAAAGTTATATCATTAAAAAAAAATTTATAACATTATTACTTTATCGTGCATCTTGAAATTTCTTAGAAATATTCCTTTTTTTATATATTTAAGCGACGAGACAAGCGGGACGTTCACATGATGGTAAGTGATACGCCCGCCCATAAAAACGTGGCACTACCTAAGATGGTATGCAATGCACCACATTGCGCTCCCTGCTTGACACAAGATGTTGAGTCTCATTATCTACAGTCCCCTTTAAACCGGAACCCAGTAATGTTTGTACACTACTTTTTTGTGGTAGAAATAGGCGCTGCAGTGGTACCCGCCTAGATGATCTCCGGCAAAAGAGACCTACCACGAGTACTTTTACCGAGTATAGCTCCGCTAACAACCTATTTTAAAAAAATCTTTACCCAAAGGGAGTTGCGGGGGTGCACGGCCAGTAAAGTGGGCGGGGAAAAGCTAATTATTCATATATCGATGAGGAAATACGGAAAGTTTTAAAAATTATGGAAAACTATAAAAAACTAAGTACGGTTAAAATTATTGTAATTACTATATGCTCAACAAATTAACTAACGTCTTTCAACATATAACCTATATAAATTTATCATCCGATAGATCAACAGAGAATTATTAATACACGAGCCCGTTAATCTTCTTATCTAGCACATAAATCTCCTGAACCTAATTTCTCCAACAAATCCCAGGAAACTTGTGAGTAGATATTAATCCTTATTATAACACAAGAGCGAAAAAAATCTCAATATTATATAATAGCCATATAATATGTGCAGGTCCTCCGGAGTATCTACGGGTGGTAGGTTTCTCTTGTCGGAAACCGTCTAAGGTTCACCTCCACAGCTCCTCTATCCCTGCCGCCAAACAATAGTGTGTAAACATTACAGTGTTCCGGTACGAAGGGCGTTGTATCTATTGAAATTACGGAAGAGACGCCGATACATTTTTTTATTCAACGAGGAGATGAGCGAGATGTTCACCTGATGACAAGTGATCCACCTGTCCATAACAACATGACGCTATTTAGAATGATGTATCCACCACCACATTGCGATCGTCGCTGCAGACATAAGATATTCAGTCTGGTTACCCTAGTAATTTCAGCCACAGCGCCCCTCAAACCAGAACCCAGTAATGTTTGCATACTACTGTTTTACGGCAAACATAGAAGCGGCGTTGATGTCTATACGGTTTCCGACAACTGAGTTCTACCACCAGTAAACCTTCAAAAAACTTATGTACTAGTTTTTCTAAACCAATGTATTATCATCATCATCATCATCCGGAATAGATCCTGGCCCTGTCGTGCATGAGATAAGTTCATACATTCACAGTCGTTCTTTACAGTCATCAGCTAGGAGACGAAGAGTCGTAATAGTTTTTATCTTTGTTTCACAACCGCGAGGTCACCGGGTGGAAATAAAACGTTTGTTTTTTTTTTCGCCTTTTAAAAGAACACTAATTGCGATGTTAATTGCATCCGGTAATTGTATGTCTTTTTAAATATGTTTTTAAATAGAAGAAGGAAAGAGGCAGTTTACATGACAGCATACTGCTTAAATGTAAACAGTAGTAGGTGGTAGCACATCAATCAATACTACGGTGACCATGATCTCGGAACAAAAATGATTCACAAGTTCTCTCAAGAATAGATCACTCTCCACATATAAAAAGAAGATCATAGTAGCTCGCTGGCCTAATGGTTAAAGCATGCGGCCTTCATTCCGAAGGTCGCGGGTTCGAGTATCGGCATGTACCGATGACTTTAATACTTAAGTTATGTACATATATGAACTTAAGTAACAACAGCGAAATACAAACGGTGAAGGAAAACATCGTGAGGAAACCTGCACATGAATTAGAATTTATTCTAAGATGTGTGTGAAGTCACGCATCCACATTGAGCCCGCGTGGTGACTATGGCCCCATCGCTCTCATATTCAGGGTAGGCCTGTGCCCCAACAGTGGGGTCGTAAATAGGCTGTAAAGAAGATAGAAGTTTACTGGTGTTAGGTCTCTGTTGCTAAAGACCGTTTAGGTAGGTACCATTGCAGCTCCAACATCCGCCTCCAAATAGTAGTGTGGAAACATTACTGTGTTCCCTTATAAAGGGTGCTGTAGCTAGTGTAATTACTGAGGTAACGAGCCTCAGTATCTTGTCTCAATGCGAAGAGCACAATGTGGTGCAATGTATATCATCCTTATGGACAGGTGAACATCCTACCCGTCTCGTTTCGCATAATAAAAGAAAACTGTAATATTTGGAAGTACAGCCAAAAATGCATTACATTAGTTGTTTAGGACTTACTTTTTAGACTGGTTAAGGAATATACTTAAGTGCCCTTTATTCGAGTAATGGTATTTGACCATAGAGCAGAATTGACTTTGACCTCTAAGGCGGCGGACACGCTCTCGGTGAACGCGTATCGAGAATACGTAACCACTCTGTAGGAAGCTAACCGGTTCTTTGTAGGTCGCTATTTGTTTTGGTTCATTGTCTTACGGATCCCTCGTTCATTTTCTATTTATATACCAATAACAGTTCAACTTGCTGTCCGTGAGTAGCATACCGCAACGGTTTGGAGCAATCGTAATGTAAATGCCCATCAAGGTTTCCCATCCATGAAGTCCATTCGGATAGACCTCAAAAGAAACCTCTACTAAAATCAATCCTGTACTGCACCTATCTAGGGTTTTCCACAATCTTCCCTAAATCTTCGATCCACTTTGTAGGCCTCCTTTGAATAATACAACTGAAGACTACAGCCTCATTGGCTGTCATCTTTTCGAGCAATGTGCTCTGCCACTTGCTTCTTAAGTCTAGCAATTCATTGGGGTACGTCAATGACCTTAGTTCATCGCAGATCTAATTTATGATCCGATCGCTCAAACAAGCTTCGAGCATGTTAACTTTATCTATATATATATGTAGGAGATATACAGAAATTCATTGACTCATAACGAGATCTACGGAATCTATTAGATGTAAACACTCAATATTTAGTAGTGATATTGCTTCTGCTGTTTAGAGATAAGCTACGAACAGATTTTACAAAACACTTTCCCCAAAAGAAATCGCGCAGGTCAATACCTGATGCAATCATTCTAGGAAGCAGGTAGGAGCCAGCTAATACTTATATAAAAACCATTAATAAAAAATATATAGTTTTGCAATAACGTTTGATTTATTTATTATTTACTGTTTATTTATTATTGTTTACAACTAGATAGATTTGCCCGTTTATAACTTTTTTTCTTACTAACGCAGTTTCGGCAAGTAGTAGTCGCATTATTGGCAAATATCGCACTGAATCGATATTTCACAGTTGTGCCTTTCCACTCTCAAGGTCGGGACCCGGATAGCCAATCAAGGGTGTAGAGGCGAGGTCTGGTAATGAACACTTAGTATACTCGCTCGAGAGCAACTGTTTACGTATACTTCCTAATCATAGTCGGAACTAGATTTTATTAGTTACACCCTTAAAAGGAATTTATTTTCATAAGTAAATATGTAAAATATTAGACTGTCTTACCAGTTTCTGGGCTCGGGCGTGGTTTGAAAAGGAAGGCTGAAAGCTTATCAATCATCAAGAACTTATTATAAGTTAAGTTAGGCTGAACAGTTTTCCCCCCCGGGGGCTGCCACCTTGTCGTGGTGGGGGGGCTTGCGTACCCAATGATCCTCGAGGCTATAGCGGCAGAGTCTCTCACACCGGAAGGCTCGAGGGGAGGGGCAGACTAAGAGCAGCCGACAGGGTAGCTCACCCCTGAAAAAAAGAGACGACGATGTGGAGCATCGACGAGGAACATGGAAAAGGCCAGTTGTAAAAGTGTTCTGCAGGCAGGTACCCGAAAGGGAGAATCCTGCCCTCCTGCTGCACCAGCGTCTGCGGATGCTGCTGCGGCAGGAGGCCGCCCTCCGTACTCTGCAGTGGGCAACAACTGCCTCGTAGGTCGGCCTCGCGCCGGCCTTTGTAAACACGACCCAAGCATACCCATACCGGACGATGATTTATTTAGTGAAACGGAATCAAGGCAAATGTCAACGGACGGAAAGCAGATTTTGGAATTGTTGAGGACCTCAACGGAAGAAGACTCGGATTGCTCCCTGAGGATGGCAACGTCGGAGCGGTCGAAGGCATCATTAGCTGTTTCACGAAAGCGAGCACCGCAAACGGAAAGCGGAAGCAGTGACGGTGGTCGGCCCACAACAAAAACAACAAAAACCTCCAGGATCCAGGATGCGTGTTTCGTGGCACCTCTCGACCTTCCTAAAACGACACGGGGAAAGACGACGCTTCCTAGAGTCGAGGAGCTCGCGAGTGAAATGGCTGAGCAGCCAACTGGCGACCTCGGTTCTCGACTCACAGAGAGTCTTGCCACTATCGAGAGCGTTGCAGACAGGTCCAGAAACCTGAAGGGAGAGTTCGTGCGCGCCTTGAGACTGTCGGTGCGTCATATACAGGCCATCTAAAATATTAGACTGTCTTACCAGTTTCTGGGCTCGGGCGTGGTGGAAAAGGAAGGCTGAAAGCTTATCAATCATCAAGAACTTATTACAAGTTAAGTTAGGCTGAACAGTTTTGAACACAGTAGTCTATTGGCCAACTCTGCAGTTCTCTACAAAATATGTATGGAAGAGATTGAGGTGTCTTCCAATATCTTGATCTCGGACACAAGAAATCTTCAAACAGTGGACTGATATGAGACAATTTCACACAGTCTCCTCACTAAAGAGGACTAGGCGTAAGGCTTTCCACCATGCCCTTGTTGTGAACATCCTCAGCTTATATACAAAGAGGCTCAACACCTCATTCTTGTTATGAACAACAAAGGAGTGGAATAACTTGGGTTCAATAGTCCCATTCAAATACGACGTGGGACGTCTTTAAGAGTAGTCTAAATAGTTCACTAAGCTACTGTACTTTACCACTGCAAACCACATGAACACTTAACGAGTGGGACGAAGCACAGATTTATATGTAATAATAAAAAAAATCTTTTTCCCTTTAACTTTCAATAGAGAGCTTAATCGAAAAAGATATTTATATATATATATACGTATATCTGTATATGTACACATTTAGTATCATGTTCGTTCTTTATAAAGAAATGAGGTTTTTTGTAGTTACTCGTTAAACATAATAATTATGACAATGGAAATTTATATTGTTTTAATAATATATGATTTCTATTGTTAACAGGGGATGATGTGTACACCGCTGATGTATTAAATCATTCGACGGTGATTGGATTCGGTAAGTGTTCCCTTTTAAATAAGTGTTTCTAATATGTTAGGCATAGAAAAGGCATATATTGATTCGTGATAAGATCAACAAGTAGTTATAATTATTACACTTGTACTATTATCATGACAAAGGGAGTTAAAGATTATTTATATTTCTATTGTATTTACAATAGAACCACTATTCGTCTTATATAAAAATTGCTTATATCATAACATTTTGTTATATATTCATCGTTATCCAAGACGCAGTAACAAAAGCTGGAGACGTATGTTCAAACTAACTAGCCCACGACGATGAGCCCACTCGTAAGCAGTGTTGCCATAACAATGCCTTGTGTGAGTCTACGAGTCGAGATAATGTGAAGAGTCGTACAAGCTACTCTATTGTTGGTACCCTAACACTAGTATTTTGAAGACCTTAAAGCTGCTAACGATATATAAGACGAAAACAGTATCACAAAAAATTGCCCTAGCAACAAATTAAAACTAGAAAAAAAAAGTTTTTAAACATTTTCATTATAATGTTCAAATCACTTTCCTATTTTCTTATAACATTATATCTTGCTATAGAAAAAAAATCATTTTAGACACCATGTTATATGAGAACAGAATGACAACACGTTATGCGGAGGGATGAAGGACATAACAAAGAAAGAAATGAGAATGAACGTGGATGGTTATAAGGGTAGAGGAAGACCGAAGAAAGCGTGGATGGATGGTGTGAAAGATGACATGTGTAAGGAGAGTGTGAATTCAGATATGACGCTGGATATCCATATCCCTCTGGAAGAGAAGTACATATTCTGTCGACCTCACATAACTGGGAAAAGGTCAGCAGGAACAAGAAGTTATGTGAGAAGAAAAATGATAGGCGTCTAATTGAGATTCTACTGTCTATAGTATGTAAAAGAAACTCATAATCATCATCAACCGATAGACGTTTACATAGGCATAAGCCAAAGATTTCCACATCGATCGGTCCTGCGCTGCCTGTATCCAGCGACTTCTGGCAACTTACAGTCAGCGTGGCCTCCGGTACTACCGGACACCAGGAGCTGTCGTATGTAAGAGCTCATATGGGGGATTTGGGTCATTTCCCACCATGCTGACAGAAAGAGGTTTGGTGGGAGCCAGAGCCTCGTTTATTGCTTAGCGGGTGCACCTAGGGCAGGTGAGGTTGGCTTGGGCCCCCTCAGTTCCGTGAGTTTTCCGTCTATCCGGGATTCCTTACACATCTACCACAAAGAAACTCATATTCCTTCAAAATATAACCTTTGGCGATAAAGTTTAGTAAATTAAGATCTTTTATTTAAAAGTTCAGTAATATACATCATCATAATCATATAACTAAGGCACATTATCATGAAGACTACCTGATGCTGAACAGTTAATAACTTTACCACTAACACTAAGAGATATTCCTTCATACGCAGACCTTATGTCCATACCGGCAAATAAGTACATACCATGGCTTACTAAACCTATCTAGATAATAATTGCTCAAGTTACTCAAAAGGTTCACAATTATGCTTTCATCACCATCATCAGCCGATAGACTTTCGCTAAATTGACAAAATTGGTAAGTTTAAGTATAGATAAGCACAGAGATTTCGGATGTGGTTTGCATCCCCAACCCGAAATCTCTGTGCGCGTCCCTGCCTTCATGAGACAAATGTGGAAGAAGATTAATCTATTAGAACTTCATATTTTAGATCCTATAAATTGATAATAAAAAAATTATTCTCGAATTACATTCAATAAGGTCACTCTTTATCGAGTGTGTAAAATAAGCAACATTTTCTTATTTTACTATACTATAAAGCGTTTACCACTGCATACGAGCAACGCGGGACCGATCGATGTGGAGATCTTTGGGAGAGGCCTATGTCCAGCAGTGGACGTCTATCGGCTGATGATGATGATGATGAAAGCATTTATTTGTTTTATTGAACTATGAAGGAGTACAAGGGTTCCCGCACAACAAATCACGGTAACCAAGCCAACCTCACCTGCTCGTGGTGCACCCTGCTAATCAACAAACGTGGCACTGGTTGCCACCAACCCGCATTGGCCCAGCGTGGTGGCAAATGGCCCAAATCCCCACCATATAAATCCCTACCCGATCGAGGAGGATATCTATGCAAGAGGCTATGTTCAGCAGTGGACGTGTATCAGCTGATGATGCACGTCCATTTTCTGTTTCTGACAAAGATATGTTAATAATTTACTTAAAAATTAACTTTATCTGATTAAGTTTGCATTATATTAAAAAATTATTAACAATTCAAGTTATTATTGCATTTTAACAAAAAGAACTAATATTACAAGATCAACTAAAATCAAAGTTGAACGTATATACATTTAAGACGTCGAGGAACTTGATACCGTCTGAAGGTCGCCACTCAAGGAGAAGTGACCTCTCTCTGACACAATACGCTTCGCTTCTATCCTCACCTCATTTGCAAAAATATCATGTTTATTTTGGACATCTTATGGCTACATCAAATATTACGATACCATCTATCACCATTATCATCAACCGATAGACGTCCACTGCTGTACATAAGCCTCCTCCAAAGATCTTTACATACGGTCAGCATGGTGTCAGGTACCGCTAGGCACTAGAGGCTGTCGTACATAGAGGTTCGTATGGAGGGATTTGGGCCATTTCCCACCATGCTGGCCCAATGCGAGTTGGTGGGAGCTAGAGCCTCGTCTGTTGATTAGCAGGGTGCACCACGAGCTGGTGAAGTTGGCTTGGGACCCGTGAGTTGTTGTGCGGAACTCGTTACAACCCACAGATCATTAATACAGTACTCCATGTCTTAAATGTAACAAAGAATAATGCTTAAGATGATTTAGAAAAAATTACTTCTAAAAGGAATCGTAAGTAATTTAGATTTTTTTATCAGCATCATTTAGCCTATTGATGTTCACTATTAGATCTCTTCAAATAGATACTTAACAAGTTTAGCATGTCGTTTGGCAAGGTCGATGACGAAGGTCACAGGAAAAGCTTCAGCCTTCTAGTCGTCTTTTACAAAGAGTAGCTGCGAGGATATCCGTTTCTCATACGAAAGTTGCCTTTCTTGTTTATTTACATGTTTTGACGAATTCATTATTTCCGTATATTCTAAACATTTTATAAATACACATCATCATCATCAGCCGATAGACGTCCACTGCTGACATAGACCTCCTCCAAAGATCTCCACGTCGATCCGTCACGTGTTACTCGCATCCAATGGTCAGAAAGGAGGAGATCCGCAGAAGAATTAAGGTTACCGACATAACTCAAAAGATTGCTAGACTTAAGTGGCAATGGGGCAAATGGGGCAGTAAGGTCCTCGAGTGGCGCCGCGTACCGGTAGACTTAGTGTTAGGAGGCCTCCCACAACGTGGACCAACGATCTGGTGAAAATCGCGGGAACCCACTGCGTACAACTAAACATGTAGAAAAAATTATTTTACTTATTTTAAATCTGATATGATTATTTACGTATTCAACTAAAATTCACTGGGGGTAGCTCTGTCTAGTTAGTTACCACCGTAACGCCTATTTCTGCCGCCAAACAGTACTTTGCAAAGATTACTACTAACGTGACCTAAAATATTATTTCTCAAAGCGACGAGCACAATGTGGTGCTGTGTATATCATCCTAACTAACGCCACGTTGTTATGGGGGGAGGGGGTTTACTTATCAATACCACATATAATTGGTATTGACATACCGTGCGTCAACTGTAACATGGTATAATTCATGCCCAAAAGAGTAGACTATAAATTTCAGTTAACTCAGTTTTCTAGTTCAGCGGTTCTCAACCTTTATTCAATCGGCGACGAACTTACGGCGGCTTAAAGGATTACGTGTTATGAGCCTTGAGGGTGGGGTTCCTTCTTCAACAAGCAAGCCCGAGGAGAACGGTAAATGCGAAATAGTCTCGTATTAGCTGTTGTACAATGAATAAGATATTAAGTCTTCTCTAGGTCTTGCTTTGCCAAAAAGATCTTAGAGCCTTTGGTGCATTAGGCACGGAAGGAGTTCCACGACTTCCCTTCAAAAACGTGGTGTCTTTAGTAGCTTGGCCATCTCTGTCTAAAAGTAAGAAGTATGGATATGTACATGACACAGCAAGGTGTCGCGACACCGACGCATCGGTTGAGAGCCGCTGCTCCCGTCTACACTTTCATCTTCAAAACTTTCACTGACAAACGCAATAGTAACGCAATTAGAAGTGATATGTAACGCGGACAGCGGCCGACATGTACATATCGTGAGAAGTTGCATCGCACGCGCGTTTCAACTCCAGCTCTTTTGGCAATTATCCACATGATCACCAACTATGTCCAGATGACACTAAAGTTTAAAAAAGAAAATTATTGCCACATTAACGCCGTCTCCAATTTCATACAAATTCCTTACATTGTTTTACGTAGAGAATGGCGCCATTATATCGTATATGGATATGCTAACTATATATTTTGCATAATTTACATATAGAATTCTCAATTATTATAATATCAACTTTAGTTCTGATTTCTATTTTATGATATATAAGAATAAACAAAATTTCTGCTTCGGATTTCCTCAAGTATTAAATTCAAAAACTTTCATTTAAAGTTTTTTTTATTCGACAAAGCAACCAGACGAGCAAGACGTTTGCCTGATGGTAAGTGATACACTTACCCATAACAATGTTGCGTTAGTTAGAATTATGAATACAGCATCACATTGTGCTCATCGCCTTGAGTCCTAAGATGTTAAGTCTCGTTGCCTTAGTAATTTCAATCACAGCGCCGTTCAAACCGGAACACAATAATGTTTGCATACTACTGTTGTCGGTAGTAATAGAGGCTGCTGTGGTACCTACTTAGACGGTCTTCGGCAACGGAGATCTACCACCAGTATGGTAACACAAGCAAAATCCACAGAGAGTGCTTAAGATATGGAATCTACTATGATTCGCGAGCATTCATCATCATCATCATCAGCCGATAGACGTCCACTGCTTTACATAGGTATTAGTTGTATATATATATATATCTAGGTGTTCCTCACCCGCTTTGGTGGCTCTAACATTAAATCAGATTAGAAATTTAGACTTGAAATTAGTCAAAATTATATCCGCCTGACAGCAGCCTCCGGAGCTCCTTCCCGTCATTCTATTCTCGCAACCCTTTTAAGTGTAACATTTCTTAAGATGCATACTTACCCTACCTGTTCTCGGCAGAAGGAATATTCATAACAGATTTCAAAAATCACTTATACATACAAGATAGATACACAATTTCCTTTTCATAGTTCTCTGAAGTATGTTTCAACATTTATTTTTTTAATTGTATTCTTGTAAGATTTTTATATATTAAATCATCTATATATCTATTTAATAACAAAATATATATATTTTTAATTTGAAACATACAAAATGCTAATTCTTGAGCAAATAACTTATGTCGTCTACTTAGAATTTGTAAACGTCTGTTCGTAACTCTCACCTATAATTTATTTCTCCCTTGCTCATTAAACAGCAAATGGCTGGCCATATCTCTGACGTAATGTCCCGTAATTTTCCGTAATTTGACCCTCATCCCTCTTATCTAAGCAAGATATACGTCTTACGTCAGCTCTAGAAGCGTAGAGTTAACCTCTCAAGAGATCTAACCGTACGTTGAAATTAATTTTTCATGTAGACAGTTTACATGGAGTAACTACTATAATATAAATATATAACTATCACGATATATATGTTACTTATTAAAATACTAGGGTGAAGACATTACGTCTCTCTCCTTTTTTTTCAGGAGGAGGTAATCTTCGAACGATACCCTGCTACTGTAGGGAAGTCAGGATTCTTACTAAGTAAAACCCCCTCGGTGGTCTGCATCAGTGCATTCGGAGAGGCTCCTGGATCTCTTGTAGAACAAACCTGAAACAAGTCTCTGAGGAGGAGCCTTACCCTCCTAAGCACTATCGCTGACCCGTACGCTGTCCTAGGCAGATTCGCTTGTTAAGCTGGTAATGGCCCTCAAGACACGCGAAACTCCTACACCCTTCTAGTCGCTTTCTACGACAGGCAGAGCTTAGCTTAGCCAAGACTACAGGGCTGAAGTCTTTGATCTAGTCCTCGAGAACAATGTATTTCTGCTTGAACATCCTAAGCAGTTTGTTATTAAGTATAATTTAAAATTATAATCAGGATTTACTATCTTATCCTTTTTTCTTCTAATAGTCCTCTTTTACACACACACATATATGCATACATAGACGACATGAAAACTACTGAAATATGTACAACACAGCTGACAGACAAACCAGGGATCTTTGGAGAAGGCATATGTCCAACAGTGGACGATTATCGGCTGATGATGATGAAGTAATACATAGTAATCCCCTGTTTACAGTTACTCGACAACGCTTTGTAAATAAATTGCTAAATGGACCTCTGTACATACACCAAACACTACGTTCAGCCATTAGGAGTCATTTCATTGGAGTATTTTCTGAACTGTTTCTAATTCAACTTTAAAACAACTCGTGTGCCGTAGTATTGATAAGTAACCACTCACGGTGATATCCTCGCCATGACACCAATACATACAATACAGTTTTACATACATACGATCGATATAATGTAGAGTTGTGTTGAAGTGGAATATGTACCTTCCTGACATCACAGTTAAGCAACAGAGTCATATTTAGAGTCTAGAACCACATGCGGAGGGGTGGTTTTACTGGTGATATATCTCTGTTGCCGGAGACCATCTAAGTGCCGCCGCAGCTTCTATTGCAGCCGATAAATAGTACTGTGCAAACATAACTGTGTTCCGATTTGAAAGGTGCTGTAACTAGTGTGATTTACAAATCAGACGTCGCAAATGAAAGTGGATTGACAATACTCTATGAAGATATCCCAACCATATTTCTAAGCAAGCGCTTGATGGGAATCTACAAGGAAAACGTAAGCGCGGTCGCCCCAGACAGACGTGACACCTCACACTGGAGCAGACGAGGCGAAGAAGATCGAGAAGACGTAAAATGACATTAAAGGTGAGGCCCAAGACCGACTGCGATGGAGAATAACTGCGGACGCCCTTTGCCCCATCTTGGGACCATAGAATATTAACAGATAATGAAAATAAATGTAGCTAGTAAATTACTCGGAATCCTATGTCACAGGTGACCAGCACAATGTGATCATCCTAACTAGCGCCACGTTGTTATGAACAGGCGTATCACTTATCATGTGGACGTCCCGCTCATAACGTCGCTTGATTGAATAAAAAAAAATAGAAATAAGGGTTTCGATAGTGGTGCTTAAGCGATATCAATATTTATATAAAATTAATCATTATCATCAGGCGATAGACGTCCACTGCTTGCTGTTCCAGCGGTTTCCTCCGCTCGTCGCTATATCGTTGGTCGACTTTATGGAGACAGAATGATAATACAAATACTATATTGATAATAAATAATGTTATTATGTTTCTTAAGACGGTATCGGAGACGAAACGTTTCGTCTCAGATACCGCAGTGTCTGAAGGCAAAAGTCTTCAACTCGTGCGTGTTGCCAGTGTTGACATACGGAACCGACATGTAGCTCCCTTACTAATGACCTTTTAAAAAAGTTGAAAGTCACCCAAAGGGCGATGGATAAGGCTATGCTCGGAGTTTCGCTACGCGATCGGATCAGAAATATGGAGATCCGCCCAAGAACTAAGGTCACTGACATAGCCCAAAAGATTGCTAGACTTAAGTGGCAGCGGACAGGGCACATCGCTCGAAGGACCGACGGCCAATGGGGCAGAAAGGTCTTCGAGTGGCTCTCGCGTACTGGTAGACGTAGTGTTGGAGGCCCTCCCCCCACCTGGACTAACGATCTGGTGAGAATCGCGAGAACCCACTAAATGCGAGCAAAGCAGGACCGATCGATATGGAGATCTCTAGGGGAGGCCTATGTCTAGCAGTGGACTTCTATCGGCTGATGATAATGATGATGTTTCTTAATCTGTTTTCTGAATCTCAGAAACTTATTGTGTTTATAAAATAATCTATTCAATATTATTAAAAACGGAAACTGTTATCTCGCAAAGCCACAAGCTGGATGTAAATTGTTTTATATAATATTGCTCTTGGTATTTTAAGCGGCTTAAACTTGTTATTTCAGGACCGTAATTCAACCGCCCCATCCGCAAATATATCTCAAATATTCATGCTCAAAATGTTGATAAAATGTTACTTCTACCTATATGGAACAAGTAACTGGTCACCGTTACTTGTTCAACAACGTACCTGCTTATCGCCTAGAGACATAAGATATTGTCATCACCCCCGTAGAAGTTAAAATGCAGTACTGTGTGGCAGCAGAAATAGTAGGTGCGGTATTACCTGCCAATACAGCATCCTGCAAGTGAGATCAACCACCAGTATAGACACCTACCACCAATCAAACAACAATATCTAAATTGGTTTTCCATCATCAGCCGATAGACGTCCACTGATGGACATAGGCCTCCCTCAAAAATCTCCACATCGATCAGTCCTGCAATGCAGTCAGCGTGGCCTACAGCAAGGTCGGCCACTAGGGGTCATAGTTTATAAAGGCTCATATGGAGGGGATTTAGGCCATTTCCTAGCACGCTGGCCCAATACGGGTTGATGGGCGCCAGAGCCTCGTTTGTTAATTAGCAGGGTGCACCACCAGCAGGTAAGGTGGACTTGGGTATTGTGATTTGTTGTGCGGAACCCCCTTACACCCACCTAAATTGTTTGCTTTTCTCGAAAACCTTGTTAAAATACATAAGAACTAACCAGATAGTAAACATATGATGCACGTATTAACTGTTTTCGAGTAAATACGCGGAACAAATATCGAAATAACAACCTTCACCGAGCAATAATCAGGGAGCAGAGTTTTAGTAAGTTTACTTGCTCAACTGAAGAAAAAAAAAAGGTAGAAAAAGACAAGGTCAGCTTTAATAAAGGCTGCAAAAACCATATCTCGTTATAATGACAAAGCCTTTGCTCTAGCAGTCCAACGCAGTTTATCGCTTTTTGTGTAAAAAAAATTAATGGTCCTCTTTTAAACCTGGTGTTCATTGCGTACTGTGACCATTTGTAACAGTGAAAGGATCCTGTTTATATTGAATTAAATTGAATGTCATTTCTTGTATGAAACGGAAAAGGATGGAGGATTGTCGAGCATAATTTGATGTAGTTTTTAAAGCCCAGTACATTTTTACATGTATCACAGCGGAAGAGTTTTTTTTTATACCATTAAGCGACAAGACGTGCGGCTCATTCACCTGATGGTAAGTGATACGCCCGCCTATAACAACGTGGCATTACTTAAGATGGTATGCACTACACCACATTGCGCTCGCTGCTTGAGACAAGATGTTGAGTCTTGTTACCCCACTAATTACACTAGCTGCAGCGCCCTTCAAACCGGAACACAGTAAGTAAGTGATACGCCTGCCCATAAGAATGTGGCGCTAGTTAAGATGATATATCAGACCTTTAGTCTCGGGCTTGTGAGAATAGTACTAAGGTAAGCCCTGCCTGTAGTGCAAGGCTACTAAAAGGGTCTAGTAGTTTCGCGGGTCCTGAGGGCGGAGGCCCTTATCGCTCAACGAGCGAACCTGCATAGGACAGCGTATGTCACAGCGACGGTGCCTAAGATCCCCTCCTTGATGACGTGTTAACACAAAGTGTAGAGGGGCACCGGTGCATTCTGTAAAAAAACCCGAAGCCTCCCAATGCACTGATACCAACCACCAAGGAGTTTTTAGTGATTACGAATCGCGCATAACCCTGACTTCCCCCCAAAAGCAGAGTATCTTTCGAAGATTTCTCTCACAAAGCCAAAATAAAAAGATGATATATATTGCAACGTATTGCGTTCGTCGACTGACACATAAGATAAAATCTCGTTACCCAATTATACTAGCTACAACGTCTTTCAAACCGGAACAAAGTAATGTTTTCACACGATTGTTTGATCTCCGTCAACAGAGACTTACCACCAGTGAACTTAATTATTCTACTAGTCTACTTACAGTTTTATTTGTAATTTTTATGTAATCTACTAATATATCTAAACAATAAACAACATTTGTTTAGTACTAGTGATATTACTACCGTAACGAGACTTAACATCTTGTCTCGAAGCGACTAATATAATGTGGTGCAGTGTATATAATTCGAAATAGCGCCGCTATGTAATAAGCATGCATAGCAATTACCATAAGGTAAGGTACCAAAAGATTGCTTGACGTAAGTGGCAGTAGGTAGGGCACATTGCTCGAAGGTCCAACGGCCGATAGGGCAATAAGGTCCTCGAATGGCGCCCGCGTACCTGTAGACGTAGTGTTGGGAGGCCTCCCACAAGATGGACCGACGATCTGGTGAGAATTGCGGTAACCTACTGGATACGAGCAACGGGGGACCGATCCATGTGGAGATCTTTAGGGGAGGTCTATATCCAGCAGTGGACGTTTACCGGCTGATGATCATGAAGGTACTATAAGGATATTGTTACCTCTAAGTTTGAAGATTTTTAATTTATAGGTATCGAATAGATAAAAAATGTAATACTGGAATAATAATTTTATTTGCAATAATCAGATCGCACAATTGTGTGTGTATGCGTGTGTCTGACTCCAAAACAGCTGGCCTGGTCTCAATGAAATTTTCAGATAATCATAAGATTGGCCTATCGGTTGATTCTGTAGATTCTGCAGGCGAACGGCACAATAGACTGTCATCGCCACCATTCATACGAGTCCTACTTGTTATGCTAGACATGTTTATGGGCGTGGACGACAATGTTCACCCACCAGAGGAAAATGTAGAGGACAATGAAAGTAAATACGTATAATAATTTAATTTTCATCCCCTTATTTATTATATATAAATTATTATTTATATAATTTTTTATTAAATTTATGTAAGCTTAAGCGCGGCGAAGGGGCTAGGTTGTACGTAATAAAAAATATATGATCTTCAAGATGCTGTTCACAATGTTGTTAATTGGACGACTACTTAAAGCTCCATCTCATTGCTTCTGTCAGCGAAACGCTCTCAAGCACTCTGACCTTAACAGAACAATGTGTCAACTTTTCTTTTTCTTCATCTTTATCACTTCATCTTATACCTTCTGCCTAATGAACATTTACAGCGAGGGGACAGAATCGTTTTATATATCTTCTCAGCATTTTTTTATAATAAAGAAGAATACTCAAAACTATGTTGCTCCTATTCAATTTCCATTATGAGCTTTGAGCACTACTTCAGCATAGAAAGCTACCGATGAACTATTGATAATGAAAATTAAAAGGAGCTACGGGATCCCCGGCAGCACAGAGTACTTTAGTTTGGTAGGAGTCTTAAATTCCAGGAAAACTTAAGATTTTGAAACCGGAGGCCGATACACCAACGGCACGAAAGAAGTGTTAATGTCGATTTCACCTGGGCACCAAAAAAGGGCACTACTATTGAAATAATATCTAAGTCAACTGTCACGGGCTGATGATGCTGAATGTCTCATTTCGTGACCGGCATATAATAGATTAGATGTTATTTTATGATGTATTCGAGACGAGACGGAGACAAAATATGCCTAGCCCATAATGATATGGCGCCAGAATAATATACACTATATTACACCATATTCTTAATACAATAATTTTTTTCTTTGTTCCAGCGCGGTCGTGACAAAGCTCGCGACGCTGCCATCATGACGCTGCACTGGTGGATGCACTGGTTCTGGGTGACGCTGTTGCTGTCTCTATTAAGTATGTTTTATACGAGAAACCACACACTAGACGAACACTTCATTTTAAGATAAGTGACACATCTGCATGCAATTATGAGGTGCAAGTTGGTTACAGTTGCACTAAGCACTTCAAAATACATGATAGTCTCCTTACTCTAGTAGCCATATTCGATTTAAGTTGAAACTAATATTGTGTTACCATTTCTACCCTTTTCATGGTATGCAATACTAGTATGTATAATAATAATAATATGTTACTATTCCTTATCAACAAGATCATCCCTAAAAAACACACTCCTCAATAATCCAAGAACTTCACTAACATAATAAAGCCACAATTGATATATATCACATTTAACTAAAGTACATAAAGGAGAATAACAATGACTCCAGACCTTCAGCACGTTAGTCGACTTTATCTCGTTTATATAATTGTCCATTCTTCGCTGTATCGTTTGATGCGAACTTAAAGAGAATGAGTTTGATAACATTGTTATGTTCAAGAACGTTTAAATATGGGAAAGGTGTTTCCATATCTACAATGAGTACTCTATAATGGATAATGTAAATAATGTAAACAGCCTTCCATATATTCACACTGCGAGGAACCAGGCCTTCTCTCACGAGAGTCAAGTCAATTTAACGACAACGTTGCTAGACGTCCTACGTTCACGAAAATCTGTCGGTTTCCTGAGTGAATATTTTCAGAACTATAATACGTTTTTCTTTATTCTATGAAACGAGCGGGACATTCACCTGATGGTAGTATCATATCATGGTAGTATAGTATATCATGGTAGTATCATATGGTAGTATCACGTAGTTAAGATGATATATACTGTACCACATTATGCTCGTCACCTTGAGACAGGATCTCATGTCTTGCCGCGGTCGTGTTCCGAACGGAGATCTCATGACCTGTCCAAAAGCTCAAGGTGACGACCGAGTGGCTTTTAGCGGGTAAAAATCTCGACATACCACTGACTTCCCCACAGAAAGCAGAGTATCTCTTGGAAGATTTCCCACGAACAAAAAAAAAAACATATCTGCATACCCTAGAAATTTCCCTAAAAATTGCTCACTACTGTGTGTTCGATTGATGAACAATAATCAGATCAATATTTTAGGTTATCCCATTAATTATTATTGGAAGCGAGTTCATTGATCGGATGTAACAATGGTAGGGGATACGCTTCCGACCCGTTGGTTCAAAATAGCCCATAGCGCAATGCCATTAAATAACATTTATTTCCTTCTCTTGGTATTAATAATAGTACACGATTATATTTGTAGTAATTATATATATTATTATTAATGTAATACTCGCCAGAGGAAATGTAAAATGTTTTTCAATAATCAATTCAATTGCATATCATATCATTGCAGCAAACAGTAGCTAGTAAAATTACTGGATATCATCCTAATTAGCATAGCACCCAAAGGGCAATAGAGAGGGCTATGCTCAAAGTTTCTCTGCGCGATCGAATCAGAAATGTGGAGATCCGCAGAAGAACTAAGGTCACCGACATAGCCCAAAGGATTGCTAGACTTAAGTGGCAGCGGGCAAGGCACATTGCTCGAAGGACCGACGGCCGACGGGGCAGCAAGGTCCTCGAGTGGCGTCCGCGTACCAGTAGATGTAGTGATGGGAGGCCTCCCACAATGTGAACCGACGATCTAGTGCGAATCGTGGGAACCCACTGGATTCGAGCAACGCGGGACCGATCGATGTGAATATCTTTGGAGGAGACCTATATCCAGCTGTGGACGTCTATCGGCTGATGATGATGATCCTTATTAGCACCGCTTTATTATACTTTATCACATACCGTAAGATGAACGACGTCTAGCTCGTGTCGCCGCTTCATCTAAAAAAAAACTGAAGCAATAGGTAACAGCTTATAATACATAGGCCCCTGCTTCCATTCCGGGATCACATATTGTAGTCTGGATATTATCTTTTCAACCCTTCTAGTTAATACCATCATATTGTATATCTGCCAGCATAACGACATCACTGTGTAAGTCTGTCGACATACGAGAGCCGGAGTATTCTAAGCGAGCGCACTTCACCATCCACGTCCTCATTTTAGTTAAGTGTTAGTGCCCATTGTATAATAATTAGCTTACTAAACTGAACAGACTGAACTTTATATAGATATCCATTCCATTAAGCAGTTCGTAGCAGGTAACCTTAACTTTGTTTTAAGAGTAAGATAAATGTCAAATGCTTTTTTTTAAAAACTGGTTCAATATTAAACCTCTTTATAGAAATGTCAAAGTAAAATCATCTCGATGTATTGGTTCTACATTTCTGATGAGGCATATTGACATTTTCTTGGCATTTGTTACTTAATTATTTCCTTCCACTAAAGAAGACCTTTCATCATCAGCTTACACATCCACTACTGGGGACAAAGGCCTCCCTCAAAGATCTCCACATCGATCGATCTTGCGTTGCTCGCATCTATGTGGACCATTGCTTATGTTTTTATTTAATTATTAATTGTTTATATAATTAGTGATGAGTGATGGTAATCATGAGTCCCATCTATATGAAAACTATTT
The DNA here is from genome assembly GCA_029030555.1 of Ornithoptera alexandrae. Lineage (NCBI taxonomy): Eukaryota > Metazoa > Arthropoda > Insecta > Lepidoptera > Papilionidae > Ornithoptera > Ornithoptera alexandrae. The sequence continues at coordinate 11,920,857 of JARDVY010000288.1, read as the reverse complement.
TGGGAGAAGATAATATTGATTTTTTTTATATACAATCTTTGATATAATTTGAAGTACTTTTTCATGTTTCCAATATGTTTATAAAATACAGAAGATATATAGGACTTAATCGTGGTTCATAAAACGTTACTGGTTGTAGTATCAAAGTTATGGTTATGAGCTGAACGATGAACGTCTCTAGTGTACTGCCTTTTATATTACTTCCTTTTGATTCTCACAAGTAATTTCATAGATCGTATACTTTTATCTTGTTATATATATTTCAGACGTATTACAATTACCTTCCAATCGGAAACACTAAAGACGGTCACTTATAATCACAAGATTATACAAAAAAAATTAAAACAATTAAAAAACATTAAAATGAACAGAGAAGCGACTAAGCTGTACTGTCAGAGGCAGTACAGCGTTTATTTCTACCACCAAGCAGTAATATGCAAACTTTGATCTCTACTAGTTACAATAGCCAAAAGTAGGTACAAAAAGATATGATTGGCTGCGATCTCAAAGAAATGGATGTTAACAATAGAGTGAAGTGAAAGAAGTAGAAATCCATCGCCTAGAGAGTCAGAGACAGACCAGAGAGTTTGACAACAGCAATGAAATTATTGGAGTAAAGAGTTTTAGGCTTAAAAATTTCTCGAAATCGCACTATGCAAATATACTAAGACGTATTTTTTATATTCTACGAAGCTACAACAAACCAAGACGTTCATCAGATGGTAAGTGATACTCCTGGTCCATAACAACGTGGCTCTAGTTAAGATGGTACAGCACCACATTGTGCTCGTCGCCTTGAGACACAAGATATCTAGTATCGATAGCCCAGTAATTTCAGTAGCTACAGTGTCCTTCAAACCGGAATATAATAATTGCAGTGGTATAGACGATCATCGGCAACAGAGACCTATTACTAGTTATTATATATTACTGTTCTGATCTTCGTTCTCTCATTCGGGTAAATAATTTGATTTTGTATAATATGTAATCCCGCCGTTATCACCAGGTCATCAGTCCACCTTGTTAAAAGTCTCCCAAGACTATGTCTACCGGTACGCGATAAGATCTATCCACCTACGGGACCGATCGATGTGGAGATTTTTGGGGGAGGCCTACGTCCAGCTGTGGACGTCTATCGGCTGATGATGATGATATGTAATCTAAAATATAGCTGAAGAAATTATCGCGCAGGAATTTTTTTCATTCATTTTCCAATTTTCATGCTGATTTCTTCATTCCACGTGCCTGGATGCATTAGATGCGTGAAATATCAATTAGATCAGCCTATAATAAATCTTTAACTTTCATGATAAGGAAAAAAAAATATTTTTTGTATCACGATAATGTACTACGACTTTGAAGAATAACGTACACCGATTGTTAAAATGTTTTCACTCCTCAAAGAAAATACTTCATGATCAGCATGAATTTTAAGAAAATGCAGTAAATTTTAACTTCATTATTGTAATGATTTGATAAAATAATTAATAACAATGTCTTTCCTCCTAATCATCATTGATACCGAACTGACCATCCGTGTACTACTCCAACAATAGTAGTTTAATGTTGGTTTGGCATAAAGTATAATATCATAATCATCGTTAGCCTATACGTCCACTATTGGACATAGGTCTCTCCCAAAAACTACAACGGATAGGGATTCATGTGGGGGATTTGGGCCATTTACCACCACGCTAGACCAATGCGGGTAGGCGGGAGCCAGATCCTAGTTTATTATTAACCTTATTATATTTTATGACGAATTAACAGTACATAGTATTGTTTATATGAAGAATTCAGTTAAATTTCGAATTTCAACCAACATCCTAAATACCGGAGATGAACATCCGTTGAAATTATTATTTATCGTATATATACGCTTAACTACTTGTTTAGTATGAACTGCTAATAAATTTATCCTTGATCTCTTAGGTGATGCGAATGGGCACCCTGGACAATCCTGTAAGGCTTCATAATCAGCTTAACCTTGCTATGGCTTCGGAAAAAAGAGGGGGCTGACCGTGAATAATGATAATACGCATATGTTTATAACTTGGACTAGTTATACTTAAGTACATTGTAGTTACGTTGTATGTCCTAAAGTAGCAAAAAATATTGCGTATTCCTGATACATTACAAATAATATACAATCTTAATATATATGAGGATCTGGTTAATTTAATACCAGGACACTGGTACCAAGCGGCTCTAGGTCTCTGTCGCCGGAAATCTTCTAAGTAGTTACCACCGCAGCTTCTATTTCTGCCGAAGAACAGTAGTCTTAGGGGGGTGTAAGGGATCCCGCACAACAACTCAGGGCACCCAAGCCAACCTCACCTGGTCGTGGTGCACCCTGCTAATCAACAAACGAGGCTCTGACTCCCACCAACCCGTATTGGGTCAGCGCGGTGGGAAATGGCGCAAATCCTTTCATATTAATCTCTACCCGATCGATGTGGGAATCTTTGGGGGATGCCTGTATCCAGCAGTGGACGTCTATCGGCTGATAATGTTGATGATGATGATGATGATGATGAACAGTAGTCTGTTTCGGTTAGAAGGGAGTTGTAGCTAGTGAAATTACTGAAGTAAATGAGACCTAGCGTCTTATGTCTCGTGGTGTCGAGCACACTGGTACAATGTATATCGTCCTAACAAACGCCACATTGTTACGGGGAAGCTGAAATTTGCGCTCATGTATATCTCGATCTCTTCGTCAGATACAAAAGAAAAGTTATTTAAATAAATTTTTAGTTAATTCTGTAAATGTTGGAGCAATAGAAAATTCTAGTATAGCGTAAAAGCTAAAGAGGCCAAAGGCGATATCAATCTCGCAAACAAACGGCGCTCCCATTGCACGGTGCCGAAAGGTCGATCCGCTATTCAAACGCAAACAATGGCGCTGCAACCCGAATATTAGCACCTACACTCGCGTGCAAAGGTAACAGTAATACACAACATCAGAAATTTAAGCATTTCACTAAAATTACAGATAACATACACATATATTAAATCTACAATGAGACGACCATCCTAAATAAAATAGAAGAGAATATAAACCTTCAGTGATACCATCCTGTTAAATATAGAATTGATCTCGTGCAGAACATGTTTCATTCTATATAATAAGTCTCTGATAATAAGATAGAAGTGCTGTAGGGAATATTGTATATCCTCCCTCACGCCATCCAATAAAATTAGGTTCTAGTTACCGCAGACAGTCTAAAAGTGAAACTGCAGGTCTATATGTGATAAAGCAAGCAGTAAAAGAAAAATAATCGTAATTGAATATTTTACATTACAAAATATTCTTCTGAATTCCTTCTGAATTGCCAGTCTCGCACTGCTATCTACCACTCAACTGTTTTGGAGTTCTTATAGATGTCCTAACACCCCATCGCTATAAGCACTCGTGTCACCTAACTATAGGAACATATAATACTTGTTCTTCTAATAAAGTAAATAAAAATGTCTCATTTCCTAGTCCCAGAAAATTGTGCTAACAGATTCGATCTTTACAGGTCCTAATCATTATCAATAACAAAAGTTTTTTTTTAATACTATTTTATATTATTAATTGTGAAATAATACCAGTCAGAGTGCACACTGTCTGCGAGACTGTACAAGCCCGTATTACAGCACACGCTGATACGACACGCTTATATAATCTATTTCACTTTGAGACGCAATTTCCTCCAACGTTTCACTAATAAATCGATTCCCAAACACATACAGAGATTTGAAGCTGACAATATGGATGTAACTTACTATCAAACCCTAGCACCTTCCATTTTAACTGCTGGTATATCTCAGTTGCGGGATCAGGCGGATGCTGGACAATCTCAATACTACTTCCCGATGCATGGAACTGCAGATGAATTAAGATAAGACTGATCATGTCCAATGACAACCTTCGCCAATCCAATAACCGTTGGGAATGTGGTGATTAAAGAAGTAAAAGACTACGTTTATCTCTAATTCTTTATAGAACATTGCCGGTGTAACTTCAATAAGGAGATATCCTCTCCTCGCAAATTCCCCAATGTGTCAAGAAGAAAGTCTTCAGCCAGTGCGTCCTCACACCCTTACCTACGGCGCAGAAACACAGCATCTAACGATCGAGATGATCGAGTAAACACTTTACACACGTTCATAACGTAGCATTAGGATGATACACACAGCAGCGCGTTGTGCGCGCTTAGATCTTGATCGAGAGATGTCAAGTCTCGTTACACCAGCAATTTCACTACCTACAGCGCCCTTCAAGTCTACTGCTTGACGCCAGTAATAGGAACTGCTTTGGCACTTACCTAGACACTAAGACCTACCAGCAGTAGCGTTATTTTAATAAAGGTGTAATATTCTCGTATACATAACCCATCTTTCAACAGCCAACTTTGTGTTGTTACTAAAGTTCACAAATGTTCATAACTTAAATATTAGTCATCGGTACATGTTGAGATTCGAACCCGCGACGTTCGGAATGAAGGCTGCACTCTCTAAACATTAAGCGCCGGCTTGCTTTCAACAACAACAACAACCCATTACATTACACGTAATACTGAGCTTAATGGTAGCCGTTGTGACTGAAAAATAAATCGATTCTTATAAATATATTGTGAATGTAAATCGATTATGCAGTTATTCGCGTCGTTTGATCGCGATGTGTACGTCGACGCCGGGCCGGGCGGGCGTCTATCTGTTTATCGTTCACACGATATAATTGCATTGCGTAAACTTAATTAACCGTTTACACACTGCGCAGTGAGTGAGATAAGCGACCAATGGGAAAGTCTATAATTATAACAGAGGTGCCTTTTTTTCTGTATCGGGAGAGAAATCTTCCAAGGATATCTTGGTTCTTGGAGGAAAGCAATGTGCTTTTTGTACTCACTAAAACTCTCGGTGATCATCCTCCTTTAGGATCTCCTATGGAAGGCACCGGTGGCTCCCAGACAGCCGTAATCCCCGTCCCCAGTACTCTCGCTATGCTATCACATGGTTGCGACCTTCTCCTTTTTATCGTCGACCCCCGTCTCGCTAAGTGGACCCTGGAAAACCCTATTTAGGCGCCTTCGACGATAGTCAGGGCATGTACCTTATTCTTACAGTCCAAAACTGCAACGCAGATAAAATTTACCTACATCATTATTAAAAAAAAAACGTTACTTTTACACACCGCAGAATTCGTATCTGCGAAACCTGAATCCGATGAGCTGTATACGAAGAGTGATCAAAAGTTATGATTATCAATTTCATCTGGGTAATGATCTCGTGGACCCGATGTCCACAGCATAGTGACGTCCAATAAGTGAACGAATGTTCGTATGTTAAAATAAAAATTGTCTTTGACTTTACTATTGCCGACAGTTACCACAGCTGCTCCTATTTCCGCCACCAAATAATAATGCAGAAACTACTGAATTCCTGATTGAATGAAGATGTAGCTAGTGAAATTACTAAGGTAACAACGATAGTTTCCATCTTTTATCTCATCAACGAACACTATACGATAATGAAGTATTTATCATCGTAACTAGCGTCACAATTTTATAGGCGGGGCTTAAAACTTATCACGTACGTACAGCAACAAAACGATAATGCTGGACCTGATCTCATAACTTATACCGATACTTGCAGACAGCAAAGCTGTGCTCATTATGTATGCCGACTGCGTGCAGTGCGGTGACCGTCCAATGCGACCACCTCGTGATCGGGGATTATTCACTTCGCACTTAGTGTAACTTCACGCGACCGATAATACTTCGCACTACATGTAACTAGCTGTTCCCCGCCCGCTTTGCTGGTTGTAACACCCCTATCAACTTCATAGTAGGGAAAGAATTTTCTAAATTTCTTAGCTGACCTATACTCGGCAAAACGAATATTCCTTCGAAATTTCAAGTCTGTAGGCCTTATGGTTCCAGAGATATCGTGATGAGTCACTCTGGTAAAAGTCTCTTATACAAATACAGATTACAAGCTAATAGACAGTAGCACATTTATTATTACTTCAACTGTATATGACAGTATCATATACAGAATCAATCAATTTTCAGCTGATAAACGTCTACTGCTGGACGTAGGCCTGCCCCAAAGATCTCCACGTCAAGCGGTCCAGACAGTATAGCCTCCGGTACCACGGGGAACTAGGGGCTACCGTTTGTAGGGGTTCACATTTGAGAATTTGGGCTGTTTCTCATGACGTTGGCCCAATGTGGGTTGTCGGGAAACAGAACCACGTTTGTTGGTTAGCAGGGTGCACCACGAGCAGCTGAAGTTGGCTTGGCTCCCGTGAGTTGCGCGGAATCCCTTACACCCTACATACATAAACTGAACGAGAAATGAAAATATTCGTTACAAAAACTTAACAGGAATGTATTCGATTACGGGCTTTTTTGCAGCTGAAGTCAGGTCACCAATATGGGGATTGTGAAGTTTAGTTCTTATAAATAAATCGCGTGGTTCAAACAGTACCTATGTATTTCCTAAAATTCACTTTACAATGGTAAAAGAAATTAAATATTACTACGTACAGTTAACCCCGCTGTCGTAGGATTCTAAGTGAGTGCTACCGCAAGACACCCAGTCTTTTATACTTAATTGATTACTTGAAAACGACATACTCGTACACACCGCGCTCGTTACCTTCAACGCATTGTATAAATAAACAAATTAATAACTCAACATTTGTGACAAATATAAGCAACAGATTCGACTGCTTAGTCTTCCAGTGCCAGGTGAGAAGACGATGACGGAATAGCAAAGAACGTCTACCCAGAGCGACGTCACGACGGCACTCTTGTGGTGGTAGATACACGCCACCAGATAAATTCAAACGTTACCGTGATATATGTTTATGATTTCCTTCATGACCTTTCCTTATTCATCGGAACGACGGGACTTTAACTGGTGGTAGGTAATATTGGCAGAGAGCGTGTAGTTAGATACCACAGTAGCGCCTATTTCTGCTGTCAAACAGTAGTGTGCAAACATTACTGTATCCCGGATTGAAGGGCGCTGTAGCTAGTGTAATTACTGGGGTAACAAGACTCAACATCTTATGTCTCAGGCGACGGACGCAATGTAGTGCTGTGTGTACCATGTTAACTACCGCCACGTTGTTAAGGGCAAGCCTATCTCTTTCTATCAGGTAAACGTCCTGCTCCTCACGTCGCTTAATTGAATAAGAAAAAAAAAACGAGCGTGATGTTCACATGATGGAAAGTATAGTATCCCTCTGCCCATAAAAATATGGCGCTAGATAAGATGATAAATTATACACTGAATAGTACTCATAGGGTCGCCTTTAAACACGGGGTGCTATATATTGTAGTTTGAATAATTTCATTAACTACAGCGTCCTTCAAATGGGATCACTGTAATGTTTGTACACTACCTTTGTACACCTTACCTTAGGGCAGGGCAGGGCTTACCTTAGTCCTAATCTTAATAGCTCCAGACTACAGGGCAAACGGTAGTACCTACCTAGATGGTGGTAACTACCATCAGTATATATTATATATTCGTGTAATAGTATTTTTTGTTTTAAAAATTAATCGATGAATATGCTAGTTTCTATTACAGTTATTTTAAGATTATTTTTAAATTTTATTACTAAGATTTTTAGTTATTTCGCGAATGTTTTAGAACTAGATTTAAATGTTTACACATATATATATATATAGGCAATCTTTGTTGATCATCAGAAAGCTACACCTCATTATGTTTTGTTGTGCGACTGTTAATTAATAAATATAATTCTCTAATAATTTCAGCATGCACCGGACTTTCCCTGGCCGCGCCGCAGCCTGAAGAGTTGCAGCAAGTCGTGACCAACGCGGAGGTCAACGAGCAGCGCCACTCCGAGCGACAAGCTCGCGCCATGTACTTCACTAAGTCCCCGCAAATCATCCCTCCTAGGCCCACCATAGCAAACGCAACCGAGAGGAACTCAACTGCAAACTCCACGGAAACCTTGCTGGAGAACGCTACACTTATTACTACTACACTACCACTAGTGAAGTGGACACCTGTCAACGCTTCAGATAACGCGACAATAATCTCGCTAAATTCAACCTCTAATACGACGGAACTCTCGTCGTACACCAACTTAACTGACCCAAATAACACCACGTACGCTTCTTCTAGAAGACGCAATCTGACGCGTCCCGACTTTGTCAGGGATGACAGCATCGAGGGCCTCTCGGAGAGCAGAATAGTGACGGAGAAACCGCTGTCTCTGGAGACTACGTTGCTGCAGACCAAAATCCCACCAATAATAGAGTCCTCGAGGCAGGTGATAGACCCAGTGAATAGAATGGACACGGGGGCGATAGCGGGGATCTCATTCGCTGCGCTGGTGCTGGCCGCCTTAGCCGGCAGTACTGCATTTGTGCTGTACAGGCGGCGGTACCTCAACAAGCCGCAGACTTTAAATGACAAGTGCTCGAATCCGGACTCGAGCGGATACCTTGACGACAGCACTATAAGAGTAAGTTTTTTTTATATATAACGAAGTGATGAAATGAGTAGAATGTTCAATTATTATGAAGCATTAAATAGGATATTTACACTGGGCGACTTTGTGCTCATCTTCTTAACGCCTTGCACTAAGTTTACCTAAGAAAAAAATTATGAAATCTTTTCAATGGGTTATTCTACCTGTAAAATGCAAAGATAATTATCCGTTTTGCTTAGAAAAACAAAATTAAACAATACTTAACCGGTGTAAATAATTTGACTCTTTTCTCCTTCAAGGACAATTCAGAAGAGATGTACAGCCTGGACAACGACTCGTTCCTCAACTCGCTAGAAGCCATGACCATCCAGAACTACTGGACGGACACTGTGAAGCACACCAAGCTATAGCGGATTCAAGTTGGCTACCCGGCGTACAAGGCGGCGATCACACTAACACCATTACAGACTCACCACTGTGTTACCAACTTTAACCCTATACAATATTCATAAAAAAAACTTAATATAGTACAGATAGTGGATAAAAGATATATAGAATATCTTCGATCCCTAACTATAATTATATATCACTACATCATTACGTACCGGTAGACGTAGTGTTGGGAGGCCTCCCACAAGGTGGTCCGACGATTGAATGAAAATCTCGGGGACCCACTGGATGCGAGCAACGCGGCACCGACCGATGTGGAGATCTTTGGGGGAGGCGTATGTCCAGCAGTGGAGGTCTATCGGCTGATGATAATGATATCATTATTATTATAACAATATAAAACCTAAATTCCTCACAACAGAATCTGTGATGACTGAGTTCAAATGGCATTTGCACTTGAGCTTCCATTGAAACAAAACCTGTTGTGGAACCGACATGTTCTATAAACAGTCATGAACATATTACATTCCCAAACCCAAGCTTGACCATAGTGGTGGACTAAAAGCCTTGGCTCTCCTTGAGAGTAAGCCCTGTCTCTTAGATGTGGGAACATGTTACTCAACATCATAATGCACTTAATTTTTTTTATTAAATTAATGCTGATGTATGCTAAACGCTGAATTTACACGGTCAAGTTCATTATTTACTGATAGAAGACAGAAGATGTATGAAACATCTCTATCTCTATTAGTACATGTTCTTGAATTAATAGTGTCCATGTTGAGAAACAATTTATCAGCGGAAGTCTGTAATAGTCTGTTACAAATTTAGTGTTGCCATTACATTAAACAGGTCTAATGTGAGTAACACACTGACGGATCAAATAATTGACATATTTTCAACGTTTATTAATATAAATGTAATTCTAGTGAGATAGTGAAAAAAAAAAGTAAACAATAATTCATAGTTTTTAATAATTGATGTGGATTAGATTGTTAGTTATTAATAATTTATATTAGATTGTATAGGAGTTTGTATATAGATACTTAATGTTGTTGTGATATTTGTTTGTTAGTATGTGTTTGTTTTATTATTAGTTCGCCTGATTTACTGTTTAGTATATACTTGCTTGTTCTGTGACAGTGTTTATTAAAAAATATGTACTGTTACATCAATGAGTTTCTACTGCCAGTCACAGACTGCAGTTATAAATTAGCACCTAACTGAACTTACCCCCGAAGGTATTTATATTTTTAATTTCGCTGGAGAGTATGATAGTCTCTCTTAATTGTTAATGTAGTAATTGTTTCACTAAAACCCTGACTTAGGATATCAGAGATTTATTCTTACTTCAATTACACTTCTAATATATGATCAGTCAACTTACTATTTTTTAATATGACAAGTATATTACAGATGTATCTATATTACCAGTGTTAAAAAAATAAATAAAATAAGAGTTTGCGTGGAGGCTGTATGTAATAAAGAAAAATGTAGGACGTTTTAAATTAGCAAGTTTGTTCTGATCTCGATTAAAAACTACTTTTTAAATTGCTTAGATTATCAGATCACAGGTCACTGCCATAGTAATGGATGATGGCAATTTTTATTTCGACTACCTACTTAAATTAAAATTTTAAAATTTTACACACATTTGCCTTTTCACTTTCCACACCTTTTAACTTCTCTTCGTTTGTTTGAAGCAAGAAATTGATCTCAATTCAACATTTATAATTTAGATGTAGTATGATAGTGCATATATAATTATAACTAACTTTACATAATGATTTTTATAGTAAAAATATAACTAGCTTTTGTTGCACTTAGTATTTATTTATGTTTTAATGACATGATTACATTTTGACCTCCGTCCCATACTTTTACTTTTAATTATTATTTTATTGGCATTTTCAATTAAAACTGTTATTACTGTTTATAATTTTATTCCACTGTCAAATACTAATGTATATTATTTTACTTTTTCGTTCAAATTAATTGTTATGATTATATATATGTTATACAAAAATTGCATTCTATTTATCTATTTTAATATATATGCTTGTCTCTTTTAACTATGCTATATATGAGTTGTAGATAAACACACGGACAATATTTACATATACATATATACACAACTTGTAAAAACCTAATTATTTATGACATAAATCTAACTCAATGATTAAATAAAATAATACATTAATGAATTCCTGATTCACAATGTATGTGTTTTATTTATTATTAACTACTAATTAAATTTAGATCATCTTTAAAGTTTTTTTTTTAATAGGAAGTATTAAATATAAAAACATCATTAACATATTAATAAAAAACCTAGTACAAATTTCATTATATCTAAATACTCATTGCTCAAACTGTACCACGTTGTTAGCTTTAAACGAGTAAATCACTTATTCTAATTATCTTCTTTTTATTGTATTATTAATTTGTATCAAAGCACATTCATTTATATTACAGATACTTTTGAGTACATGTCGTCATCATCATCATTTCAACCGATGGACATCCACTGCTGGCCATAGGTCACTTATAATGTGTTACACAAAGCACTTTCTGGCGTTGTTTGAATCCAGTGGCTCTCGGCGATTCTTTTTATGTCCTCTGTCCATCTAGTGAGGGTTTGCCATTCCACTTTCCGTTGCGGGTTTGCCATTCCAGCACTTTAAGTTCCCAGCGTCCATCGGTTCTACAAGCTATGTGCCCCGCTCATTACCACTTCAGCCTCGCAACTCGTAGAGCTATGCCGGTAACTCCGGTTCTTCTGCGGATTAAGTACCATATTATCCATTATCAGATATAAAATGTTCATATCAAACTTGAGTGTAATCACTCTTTATTAATATCGCGTTTACTGACAACACCATTAACAATGAGATTATCAGTAAGGTAACAATGTGTTTCGTCAGTTGGCCGAATAGATAATAACCCCAAATTACAGTGCATTTTTTAAATGTCTAAACCAGTGTAATGTATAACATATAATACAAATAGCAAAATATTAAATCTATTTTTACCTGCCAATATTCGTTTTAATTTTTAAAAATTTTTTCCAGATAAAGATTATATTGTATAGTAAATTTTTTAAATTCCTATCGAAACTCTTTCGGTAGCCTTGATTTCAGATATCAAAACGTTGTAGTAGACTTTGCTAGTTTAATCCTTGACTTAAACAACATAAGCAGCTCGCATAATGTTCCTATTGTTGGGGCTCAAAGCTTCCTCCCATAAAGAGAGAGTTAAGATTTATTTTTCACCACGCTGATCAAGAAAGACCTGATTGATCTTGCACATCTACGAAAGCTGTTATTTTTGGGTCATAGATTTCCTTACGATGATTGCAGTTTACGCGTGCACAAGTTTAGTGGGGATCGTCCGTGCATCTTTGTGCTTCGTAAAGCGTGTAGTTCAAAACTGTCCTACTACGCATAATAGTTAAGACAATATTGAAGCAATTTTAAACCATTATAGTATTTTTAGACGACGAACTTTATTAAAATTTGTAGACTGCGCTCTGTTTGTGTAAACAGAAGATAATGATAAAATAAAATAAAGATTGAAACTAGTACAACAAAAACACTTAGTACTGATATTTATTTCTTTAGAATAAATTCAAAAATATTATCATGTCATTATGATCTTTTGTTGTTCACTGTTAAAGACCTTCTCATTGAATTTTTTGCACGATTTGCGACGCTACGGCTATCCAAGGATTTTTAATCGTAACATGTATCGAGCCGCATTATTTTAATAAATTCGACAAAGAAAACTTAAAAATTTATTAATTTATAAACTGATGTTGCCTGTCTTAGCGTATTTTTGTCAAAATCAATCAATCAATCAACAATATTTTGTTAATAGCAACATTAAACAACGTCAAATGTCACAGTTATTCCCTTATTAAACTTAGTTTCATATCACAACAAAGTTCTAAATAAGTGACTATATTCCTGCTTATCCAAAGAAAATATTCATAATGGTTAAAGCATGGTATATGGATAATGAAATTTCAGACCAAAGGTTGGAGCATCACAGGAATCCGCCAGAATATATTTCTATAGACGATTTATACAAGAAAACCGGTGTTGAATATTTCAACGTAAGTTTATTGTTACTGTTTACAAAAACCACTTAATTTTGAAATATTTAATGAATTTGTTTCGCAAGTAATTAAATTTTTTTTTGGTTATTATACTTATCTAACAAGGATTGATAACCTGTAGGGATCAACAGCTATCATACTGCGCCATTAACTTTATACACTAAAGTCTGTACTCATTAACTGATAACAATAATTTAATTTAAGACAGTAGTATCAAAAATTATGTTTGTTCATATATTAATAAAAAAAATAATAATTGCTTACTTGATTGGGGAGACCTATATTTAGCGGATAACAATATGTTGAATGATGATGCTTAATAATTTATTTAGGTGTAACTATAACCCACACCATCACAGTTTGAATGTTTTTTTTAGATAAATGTGAATACTTACAACACAGACGGAGTGTTAGACAAAATAAAAGAAGAGCGAGGTTATAGCTATGAGGATGAAATAATATGTTCTGAGCAATGTATTCCAAACTTTGAAGAAAAACTAAAGGCATTTTTTATGGAGCATTTGCATACTGATGAAGAAATTAGGTATTATTTGTTAGATATTATAAAGTATATTGATTATTTCACATAAATTTTGTTAACACTCAGCTTATCTTTCTACTGCTAATAAAATTTTCAAAATCTTATTTGCACCTACTATCTTTACATATATATACATAGTCTGCTAAAAAACACCATTAAGAACAAAATCATAGTTTCAGTCATAGAACTGTTTATAATCACACTTCAACCTCAGGACATATCACCAGTTTATTTGGCTAATAATTGTGATATATATGTTTTATTAACTTGGTAACAACAACAAATCAAATCTGTCAATGGCCTTAAAAACTAGATATTTTAATGTATTAATTGAACCTTTCTACATTTTCATTGATTTCATTTGCTACAAATTTATTTTTAAATATTATTTCAGGCTTGTGCTGGAAGGTTCTGGTTACTTTGATGTTCGAGATGGAATTGATCAATGGATCCGCATTGCTGTCTCCTCTGGTGACATGATCATCATTCCAAGTGGCATCTACCATCGGTTCACCCTTGATACAAATGTCAGTATTTTTATATGAAATAACATTTAAAGCAATTTTTCATTTATTCTTAGTTTATGAAGCTTTTGGATAAGCTCTCCATGTGTGAGATACATGTTAGAATATCCTTATTGCAACTCCATTAACTGCATATAAACAGATATTAAGAAGTGAGCTGTATACAATAGTTGATATAAAAAAAAATATAATTCCGTTAACCTAATTGACAATACTAGACAGTAGTAAAAATTTGGTTTCAATATTAACATAAACTAATACTATATAACTATATCGGCATTCTTCTTCTTTATGCTTAATGCCTTCTCTTAAAAGAAATTTGTCCACTCTTTGACTGTCATAGAACAGATAGTGAACTGTATACGTAAATAAACACATTTATAAAAGAAGAAAAATTCAAGATTTTAATCTCAAGGAATGAAAATAATATATCAAAACGAATGTATGCCAAATTTTGAAGAAAAACTAACTGTTTCATCTATGTACATAGAATCAACTAGCTGTTTCCTACTTGCTTTGTTGGCCATAACACCCCCACAATTCTTTTTGGAGAAGGAATTACCTCTAAATGGCAGAAGTAATATCTCTAACAAATGTTGAGTGTTTATATGTAATAGTGTATTGTATCAATCTCATCATGAGACAATGAAACTTTGCATATATCCTATATATATGAAACATATAATAAAATACAGACTGACCATAATGTAACATAACATCAATATTTAAGAATTATTTAGTTGACTTTATTTTCTATATACCATAATAATAATATACCTTCTTTATATTTAAATCTGAAAATAGGAAGAAAATAATTTCAAGATGGTAACAAATTTCCTTTGAACGATTATTAGCATAATACACTCTCCAACTTACACCAAGTGCATAGCATAATACACTTCACAATTTGGCAATTACAGTATTTAATTAGAAGCCTATAATTATTGAATACTTATACTTTTATGTTTAATTAACAAATGATTATGATGCAGTTAACTATGTAACAGTAGTAATATTTTGTTCATAATATATTCTTTCAGAATTTCATCAAAGCAAAAAGGTTTTTTGTTGGTGAACCGGTGTGGTTGCCATACAATCGGCCCGCGGACCACATGCCATGCCGCAAGGAATACATGCAGAAACTGGAAAAGGGCTTCGTCACTGCAGCTTGACTGAAATTATATTCTGTTATATTATTCATAAAATCAGATATTAAGTATAATACTGATGATATAATTTTTTTTCTTAGATAACAACACAATGAAAAGGGTGAACATCCACAGCAGAGTAAGTTAATAAGTGGCAGGAATTATCTAGGTAGGTAGTACCAAAACACAAATTTCTGTTACAAAACAAACTTTTTCCTATGTTCTGGTTTAAAGGACGCTGTAGCTAGTGAAATAACTAGTATGGAGAATTGAAATTTTATATCATATATATCAGAAAAGTGAGGTCGTGTGTCAACATCTTTGCTAGTGTCTCATTGCTATAGACAGATGAATTACCATCAGCATACATTTCTACTCGTTTCGTCTTTTCGGATCATATTTAGATGATCTCCAGCAAGAGTTCCTTCACCTCTTCACTACCAGTAAAAGCAGGGCTGTTTTACTAAAAATTATACTATTATTTTTCACTGTTCAAGCCTTTATATTTGTGTGTACGGTGTTGCCACATGTTGAATTTTTAAATTAGGTCTTTAGGGAAAAATATTGTTAGATTTTCCTATAAATTTTGTATACATATGTAAATTCCAATTAATATTAATATTGTATATACATTTGTTACTCCAATAAAGTTATGCATGTTCCGTGTTTTTTTTTTTTATATAGAATTTATTATATAGTATAGTTTTTTACTTTTAAAATAACTGTTATAAAGTCATCTTTTTATCTCGACCATCGTGTTTTTTAAAACAAATGAAAAGTCTGGTACAAGATGTAATATTTGTTTTTTTATATTTAGATGTATTTTTGTAATTGTACAGTAAATATTGATACAATGTATAAATATTTTGAATGAACGAGGATAAGAAACGGTGTTTTGAACACAGATCCCCAAAACTGCTGGTACGTCCAACAAATTTGTCGTAGTTCGTGTAAATCTTATATAACATCATCATATTTATTTATATTTGACTTTTCATCATCCAAAGATGAAGCTAGAACAGATAGACGGATATTAAATATAGAATGGAGTGCGGAAACAAAAATAAAATGCGTACTAATACATATATAAATAAATCATCATCAGACGATTCGTGGACATGGATAGGACATGAGTTGAACATAGTCCTGGAAACGTCTCCAAATAGATTGTTCCTGCGTTGACCGCATCTAGATCCAGTTCTTATTGCATATATCTTTCTGGTAGAAACCAGTTATATTTAGTATAACCTTGTACTATGCATCATTGATACTAGTATTACCATTCTCTATGGGAGATGTGTTAGAATATCCTCACAGGCATCAACACAAAACTACGACTACGAGGAAACGGCAGCAACATTTTCAGTGCCCTGTACCACTTAACCTACTCCCAGGCCAAGCGTGGTGAGAATGATAATCACCGTTCTTTAAAGAACCTGTTTACTGTGAATTCATCATCATCAGCCGATAGAGACCATTACTTGACATAGGCTTCTCCCATATATCCCTACAACGGGTAGGGATTCATATGGTGGATTTGGATCATTTCCCACCACGCGGACCTAATGCAGTTTGGTGGGAGCCAGAGTTTCGTTTGTTGATTAGCAGGGTGCACCAGAAGCAGGCGAGGTTGGCTTGGCTACCGTGAGTTGTGGGGAAACTGTACCGTACTGTAAATTAATAGTATAAAATGATAAAGATAATCAAATGATATCATAATCTTGAAACGCTCTAAGTTCGACGTGAATTTTTTTTTTACATTTTCTATACACAAGTTTCAACAGTTGTGAGATTCTTGTTTATTAATTTAAAAAATAAACCTTTTTTGGTTTCTGTCGTCGCTACGGTTTTTTTGGAAAATTATTATGCTATGAAAAGCTGTGTTAGTATCACAGTTAACAATAACCAACTTGTATGTAGCACGGTTAAAAAACTATATTGACATACAGCTAACGTCTCTCAAACTTCAATCGGGTGTCAGAACAACACAACAGAAGTGTTTATAATTTTATGTCCGAGTAATACAAATAGTGGGAATGTACCCGCGCGCCGTCCGCTACCCGTAACAAACCCAGTCAGTTTATACAGTTAATTTGTGTTTTTATAGTACCAGTCGCAGGTTCGACCCCTGCTCGGGTTCATGCTGCGGCGATGGAAAACATCGTGTCGAAACCCACACGTATATAATAACAACAGATTTCGTGAACGTGTGATACACACCAGCGCGCATTTGGCGAGCGTTATGGATACAACAATACAGCACTGGGAACTTTAAAAAGGCCCTTAATTTATTTAATGACTGAATTATTCGACTGTGTTCTACTCAAATTACTGCCTTTAATTATCCAATTAGGATGTTCAATAGAACTAAATTCGGTCACTAATAATAATGTACAACTATTCCGCTTTGAAAGGCGCTTCAACAAGTGATATTATCGAGATAACAAGACTTTGTACCTTATGTATCCTGTCAAACATTAACTAGTATCTTAAAAGGATATAAAGATATGATTTGTTCGTTTACCTTTCATTGTGTGTATTTTATAAGCACTTACACCACTCATAGTTTAAATTTGAGTCTTGTTATTAACAAATTATATTATTTTAACTACTGAAGTACTTTATGTGTTACTACGCCGAACTATATATTTGCCTTATTAATGTTTGGCAATGTAAAATACTCTGCCAACTTTAATACCTTAAGTAATCACGCAACAGGAAATACGTAATAAGAAATTCGGAAGCAGTTCGCTTGACTTAATGTTATTTGTGTCACGTTACGTTTGGGTTGGAGGTAGGATGTTTTTAACCCGCCTGGCTATCTGCCAATCTTATAAAGTAAATTTATCGCCATAATAATATCCATATGTTTCAGTCAATATGAGAGGGTAATCTAAGGGAAGGCGTTTCATCGCCCTCGTCCTCCATTGACGCGGTGTAACCAATGTAAAGTTGATTGTAAATAAAAAAAGATTTACTTTTGTAGTAACTTGTTTTACTATTATAAATATTTTATTTTTCCTTTCAAATGGTATAGCAAAAGTACTAGAAGTCATAGAGTCCTTAACATTTTTTTTCCATTTTTTTTTAATTATAAAACAGGATGAGAAAGACGTATAAAAAATATATATTAGGCTCCTTTCGTTGATTTGTTTTCATTAGCTCTGAAAATTTAAACAACACTGTTTCCATAACTTATAGTATACACTTGTGAAATAAAATCACTATACGCGCTGTGTTTATTTACAGCAGCCCATCCAGATCAACCATGGCGGAGGGCGAAGCCTCGGACAGGTCTGCTGGAATCCTCGTCTTCACCCTGTGGTACATAGCCATCGCAATTAATTACTACATGTGAGTGACATTTTACATTTATATATAAAATTAGCAATAAATATTTATTTAAAATAAAATATATACGAGTTAGAAGAAAGAGACTACCAAAGATTAATAATGTGATTCTTTAAGATGTAATCTATTGAATATTACGCCAATGAATACGATTAGTTGGTCAGTTGTTATTTAGACCAGTGATTTCCAAAGTAGGCGCCACCACCACTGGTAGGAGTTGTAGCGATTCAAGGGAGATGATGCAATAAAAAAGGAAAACGGTTTAAAAAAATATATTTATTTTTAAAGCGAATAACAGTAAATTTTTCTTTGAATGGATATTGCTAGTACTAGACCTGTCTTTACTATATATTTTCGTTTTACAACTAAGCGACTACACGGAATGGAAAGCTTCACCTTATAATAAGTGATACGCCCGCCCATAACAACGTGGCGTTAGGATGTTATAGACAGCACCACATTGTTTTCGTCGTCTAAGACGTAAAACGTTGAGTCACGTTACTCTACTAATTACACTAGCTACAACACACTTCAATCCGGAACACAATAATGTCTGCACACTACAACAACAGAGACCTACTACCAGTAAACTCATACCATATCTTACCAAAAAGGGTAGACATATTTCCCATTAATTGCTATTAATATATAAAAGATATATACTATATATTTTCTTAAGCGCTCTAGGTAATAATTTTTCTAGTCTGGTCTGGAGTCTGAGAAACTTTGAAAATCACTGATTTAGACCAACAATATACAAATATGATATAGATAACTTTAATACAGGATACCACGATTTATTATGAATACAAACCACTAGCGATATCGTGTCGGACAACCACCGGCGCCGGTCGCAACATAACACCTTCACTGTCGGAATCTGTGTACCATTGCGGTTAAATCGATACGAATTCTAATCTCAACAATATATATTTGTATGTTGTATTTTAATTAATTAATATCATTATGAATCTTAATTAGATATGTGTACATTGAGTTGCAACGTATAAACAATATTTGTACTTTTTTTATTTACAATGGCCTCAATTTCACGTGGTTAACCAAGAGTGCAAAACAAATAAGGGGTGTAAGTGTTCCCGGGTTCCAAGCCAAACTCACCTGCTCGTGGTGCACTCTGCTAATCAACAAACGAGGCTCTGGCTCCCACTAACCCGCATTTGGCCAGCGTGGTGGAGAATGACCCAAATCCTCCTAAATGAATCCCTACATACGACAGCCCTTAGTGCCCGGCGGTACCGGAAGCGATGCTGACTGTATGTGGAGATCTTTGGAAGAGGCCTATGTCCAGCAGTAGGCAGCTATCGGCTGATGATGATGATGATGATGAACCAATAATGAAGCTCTGGATACCGAAGTGTACCCAGATTTATCTAGCTCTCATCATATGCTGAATAGAGCAATGCTGTTATGGCAGCACAATTACAACAAGAGAATAAGTGGCTAGACGGATCCAAAATAAACCATAATCACCTCTTTACCACATGCATTGGGAAGCGACCCAGAATCCTAAGAGTTAAAAAACAATATATATATATATATATATATATATATATATATATATATGTTACGGTGAAACACCGAAATCTGGGGAATGTCGACATTCGAAGATGTAATGTCGACATTCACCATGCACCAATGGTGAATGTTAAACGTGTCTGAGATTTTTTTCTCCGTAATTTAGTTGGGATAAATTTTGTGCGTCTCTCTCTGAGAGGAATAACTAAGAACTTAAAACACACAGTACTTTCAAAATGTGAAAGGAAAATTATAGAAGTAAAAAACTTACTAACCTAACCTAAAAAAAAAATCTAACCTAACAGCCAGTCACCTCTTTGTCGGCTCCTCTCTTTTTGACCTCCACCAGAGCAAATCTGTGATTGTCGACATACACCGGTGAGGGTCCGAATGTACAAGAATGTAATGAAATATTCGATCTTTCACCGACGTATTTGGTGTTTGTTGACATTCTCCGATTTCAGTCTTTTATGGTAACGTATACATATACAGGGTGAAAGGTAATAGTTGTAAAAGATCTGGAGGGGCTAAAGTATAGCTCGTATCCTATCTATCTATGTATGGAATACCCCATTACAAAAACAATGCTTCTGAAGTTATTCATTTTTTAAATATTTTTCAAAAAATTCGCGATTTTCTAAGAAAAATTTCGATGATTTTTTCTTACTTATTTCTACACAAATTTTAATGTAATAATTATTGTTTAATCATTGTTTTATTCAATTAAATTAATAATCATCACTTAGAAGCCAAAACTTTTAAATTAGGTTATTTGAATGTCGTGACAGTAAAAAATAAGGCGTCGTACTTACATTTTTATTTATTCTTAAAATAAAATTTTATTTTTAAAAAATATTCTTATACCTCGTCGGATAGATATTGAAGTCAGGTACTTATTTATGTGCTTTAGACGTATTTTTTTATAAATGATATTTTGTTTTAAGATTAAATAAAAATGTAAGTATGACTCTTTTTATTTTACTGTCAGGACTTTCAAAGAACCTAATTTAAAAGTTTTGGCTTCTAAGTGATGATTATTAATTTAATTTAATAAAACAATAATTATTACATTAAAATTTGTGTAGAAATAAGTAAAAAACAAAATCATCGAAATTTTTCTTAGAAAATCGGGAATTTTTTGAATAATATTTAAAAAATGAATAACTTCAAAAACATTGTTTTTGTATGGGGTATTCCATACATAGATAGACAGGATACGAGCTTTACTTTAGCCCCTCCAGATCTTTTACACCTATTACCTTTCACCTGTATAGATTATAAACAACCACGAGAAAAATGATATTAATTGGCTACTTTTATATTTTTAGATCCTCTCATATAAATCCCTACCCGATTAATGCAAAAATTATTGGGGGGAGGCCTATGTCCAGCAGTGGACGTCGATATTTTAAGACTTCTATATATGAACACACTACTAATAGGCGATTTGAAAATGTGCCGATTTTAATATCGACTATGATATTAACCAAATAAGTTAAGAAGGTAGTAAAGATTTAACTAAAATATAACTTTGTGTGGATATATAAATATGTCCGATAGTACGTAAAGACTATAAATTTAGTATTTCAGACGAGAGCTTGCCGTTATATAAGTTTCATAGGAAAAGCTTCCGGAATCGATTTATTCACTTTGTAAAGCGGCAGCCATGTCAGAATTTGGGACTTGGGGGTTTATTACATTCACATTGTGAATCAAATTCCGTTTATATATATAAATATATATAGAAAATTTCCACAGATTCAGTGTCTCACCACGAGATCTCCGAAGCTATTAGACGTAAACACTCAAACATTTGGTAGAGATATTGCTTCTACCATTTCCTTCTCCAAAGTGAATTGCAGGGGTATTTATAAATGGATAGGGCTCGGGGGAGAGACGAGTTGCCATAAACATCTTACTCGGAATATCTCTACATATATCCGAACAAGTGGGCATGTGGCTTGCTGGCTTAATGAGTAGAACGCGCGGCCTTCATTGCGAAGGTCGCGGGTTCGAATCTCATCATGTAACCATGACTTTAACGTTTAAGTTGTGTACATATTTGAACTTTAGGAACAACAGCGAAGGAAAACATCGTGAGGAAACCTGCACATGAATTAGAATTTATTATAAGGTGTGTCTGAAGTCACCAATCCGCATTGGGCTCGCGCGGTGACTATGGCCCATCGCCTTCATGTTGAGGGTAGGCCTGTGCCCCAACAGCGGAGACGTAAAATTGGCTGCTGAAAAAAAAATGGTGTTAAGTTTAAATTTAACGTATCCGTTGGTGACGTAGTTAAATGATGACGTAACCGTATTTATCTGCATCTCATCTCCCGTCAGTTTCCTTGGCAATAATTCAAACAATTATAAAGTTTCAAGATTGCGTGGTACGCACAACAGATTTACAGTGTACAAGTGGGTTGTTTACATAACACTGAAGGTAAGTGTATGGTTTCAGACGGTCGTCATGTAAAAAAAGAGTTGTGAATGAAGCAACACGGTTACGTGGAGCCGCCCTTACGTAACACCCCGCTCGATACGCCGCGACCTTTCCGAGGGCCGCGTGCTTTGTATATCGATCCAGTGTAACGCCTGCCTATACCAGTTGAATGTTTGTTAGGATGTTTACACATCTATACATATACATATGCATATATGTAAAATTTCACACATATTTATTTATACACTAACTGTTGCCCGTCCACATCGTCATCATCAGCCGTCAGATCCTCTGCGTGACATAGGCCTGCGCCAAACATCTCCATATCGATCGGGTGTGCTCTGGCCCCATCCAGCGGCTTCACACGACCTTTGTTTGTAAGGGTCATATGGAGGGATTTAGGCCATTTCCCACCACTCTGGCCCAATCCGGATTCGTGAGAGCCAGAGCCTCGTTTGTTGATTGGCAGAATACACCGCGAGCAGGTGATGTTGGCTTGGGTCCCGTGAGTTGTTGCGTGGGATCCCTTACACCCCTAACTACAACACTGACAAGTCTTAAAATAAAACTATGTATGTATATATATTTATATGTGTGTGTGTGCGTGTGCGAGCGCGTGCTTGAGTGCAAGCGTGCGTCTGTGCGTGCGTGCGTGGGTACGTCTTAACGTGCCTGCGTGAGCGTGTGCGTATGCGTGTGCGTGTGCGTGTGCGTGTGCGTGTGCGTGTGGGTGTGCGTGTGCGTGTGCGTGTGCGTGTGCGTGTGCGTGTGCGTGTGCGTGTGCGTGTGCGTGTGCGTGTGCGTGTGCGTGTGCGTGTGCGTGTGCGTGTGCGTATGTGTTTGCGTGTGCGTGTGCGTATGCGTATGCGTGTGCGTGTGCGTGTGCGTGTGCGTGTGCGTGTGCGTGTGGGTGTGCGTGTGCGTGTGCGTGTGCGTGTGCGTGTGCGTGTGCGTGTGCGTGTGCGTGTGCGTGTGCGTGTGCGTGTGCGTGTGCGTGTGCGTGTGCGTGTGCGTGTGCGTGTGCGTGTGCGTGTGCGTGTGCGTGTGCGTGTGCGTGTGCGTGTGCATGTGCGTATGTGTTTGCGTGTGCGTGTGCGTATGCGTATGCGTGTGCGTGTGCGTGTGCGTGTGCGTGTGCGTGAAGAATATATATATATATATGTAATATAGTTACGGGATCCAGCGAGTATAGATAGCTACAGTTTTTGTTTTTCTCCAAACCATACTTACCCTTCCAGATGACTCCCAATAACTTCTGTTATATAAGTTACTAGTCATATAACGTAGATCGACAAATTTTACAAATACTCTTGATTTTGTTTTTATGATTTTGTTCTTTCTTGACCAAGACTGCCAAGAGCCGTTGGCTCTGTGCCGATTTGGACTCGCCGCTTCCTGCTATCCGGAAATTAATCGTCTGATGCTTTTAGATCTTTGTGATGTTTGAACTGTAGCTCGACGTATTTACCACTAGCAAATATACTGAGCAAATAGTAATGTGCAAGCGTTAGTGTTAATAACCGGTTTGAAGGTCGCTGTAGTTATTGTAGCTGTTGGAATGATGACATTTGAAATTCTAGTCTCATACCGACGAAGCTAATAAGGCCTTTTAGTTAATCTAAACTATGTTATATACATTAATCTCATCATCAGGTAAATTTGTGACTTAGAAGAAAAAAAAAAAATGTTTTCGTCATAGTGATAAATTTCATTATTACATAAATTTGAACTTTTCTGGCGTGAATACCGCGGAGCTTTCTGAAACAAACAATCAGGAGCGCCCTGGTACTACAGCTACGTCCAGCATTAGTACTGGCACAGCTCCAACAGAGATGCCGCACGAGCCAACGTTTTCGATTACAATTAAGACTCCAAGCGTCTGTATGCGCACGCGCCGAAAATAATGCTTGTGTGTTACAAAATACAAGCGACTACGTTTAAAACTATATAACATCATCATCATCAAAATGAGCACAATAATGCGTCTGTGTTACAAAATACCTTGCGGCCGCTCCAGGTTAGAGCTCGTTCCGTGAGCTCATCTCGGATGCGTGCCGGTGGGATGCAGGGGTAGGTTTATATTGCCCTTTGCAGCAAACTTGGAGTCTCAGAGGTGGTTTACCCTCCGCGACTAAGCGGTGCCGGTGGGGCCGCGGGTGAAGAGGAGTGGTGTCGGTATTGCGTTTCGCCGCTCTTCCTATCCACCGCAGAGGTATAGCGGGTGGCGGCGGAAACCAAAATTGGATCCGTCGCACGGAGTCGGGAGAGTTTTCTCTCTTGGCTCCCATGGCCTCTGGGTGACGAATTCGGGGGAATCTGTTACCCAGGTGACTGCAAGAGGCCGAGGAGGGAGCGCGCTGCTTGTTCCGGCGTGCCCCCACGGAGGTGGAAAGAGAGGGTTCATCTCTCCCGCCCGAGGTGAGACTGCGAAAGCGGCCAGCGTAGACGGGGTCGCGAATGGTGCCAAAGCGTTCCCATAACCTCGCCATGAAGCGACGAGGAGGAACATCGTTGGGGTTTTAGTCGGTGCAAGTCCGACATAACCTGCCCTTGCCCCCGCGAGGACGGGTATGCGCAGGCATTTCCCCCACGTTAATAAAAAAAAAAGCCAGCGTGGTGGGTAATGGCCCAAATCCCCTCATATGAACCCCTACATACGATTGGAGGCCGCGGGGAGTTGCTGGGTGCGTGCACCACGGGACTGGTCGATATGGAGATCTCTGTGGAGGGCCTATGTCCAGCACTTAACGTCTATCGGCTGATGATGATGATGAAAGTGAATAATCTCGATGTGCTCAAAGAGGTGAAGTTACTTGTGCCGAACAATGACGTGGAAAGGCGGAGGCGGCTGCGGCTGCTGCTGGCGGCGCACTGGTGCTCCAGCCTGCTCGATAGGACGCCAATCATTCCACATATAAATGCGTTGCTCAGAACAAATAAATCATAATTTTTTCGTGTACATTTGCAGAATTTATAAAAGAGATTAAATTTATTATTTGTTACATTCCATAATAACATGTTTATTTTAATTCTTTTTTATAATTAGTTTTTATTATTATTATATAAATAAATAATACTAATGCATTAGATAGAAGTCTATAAAATCAAAGAATATAAATAAATCTTATACAATGCACCATACACCACATGTAGCCATGCGATATCAGTTAAGGAGACGCACATCAGATATTTATTAAAGTGGTAGAAATATATCTTCACGTTTCAATGTTGGTATCTTAATGGTGACAGATGGTAAGCTTTTTAACAAACACAACAACTACTTACTAAATTAATGCATGCTGGAGTAATTTGGGAAACAACAAAACTTCGTCAACGGAGTCGTATCGTCGCATACCTGAACCGCAGTTATGCGATAACATGAGCGAGACGTACAGCTGATGAGAACTGATACGCCTGCTCATTTCAACGTGGTGCTAGTGAGGATGATACACACCACCACATTTAGCTCGTCCCCTGAGACGTGAGATGTTTAATATTGTTACCGCAGTAATTCCCTTCAAACCGGAGCACAGTAATGTTTGCACAGTACTGTTTCTCGGCTGCAGAAGGGCTGCATTGGTACCTACCTAGACGGTCTTCGGCATCATCGATCGATCTATCGAATTAGGAGATCCCGTGTTGCAAGGCAATCTGATGAAGCGCTGAGTCACGGAATTGTAATGATGTTTCTATCTTCTGTGATTTTCATTTAAGAAAAAATCTTTAAATCATTCAGGTATCTATTAATTATAGAGATTTCTTATTTCATAACGATCAAATATAACTCCTTCCTCCTGCCCTTCTCCCAGTTATATGGGGTCGGCACAGTATGTACTTCTCTTCCATATCCCTCTATCAGCTGTCATATCTGAATTCACACTCTCCTTACCCAGGTTACCTTACACGCAATCCATCCATTCTTCGGTCTTCCTCTCCCCTTGTAACCATCCACGTTCATTCTCATTACTTTCTTTGAAACGATCAAATATAACTATTAATTAAACAAAACACCTTTTCAAGAAGAGCGAGATTTATAGTCGGAAGTGAAAACATCCAAATTTTATCTAATATAGCACAAGTTGCAGATACCATCAACGTCAACATCATTAGCGGATAGACATTCACTGCTGGACATAAGCCTCCCCCAAAGATTTCTACATCGATCGGTCCTGCGCTGCCCACATCGTCGGGCACCAGGGCCGTCGTTTGTAGGGGTTCATATGGGGAGACTTGGGTTATTTCTTACCACGCTGGCCCACATCAGGTTGGTGAGAGCCAGAGCCTTGTTTGTTCATTAGCAGGATGCAGCACGAGCACGTGAGGTTGGCTTGGGTCCCGTGAGTTGTTATGTGGGAACCCTTACACCCTATAGACCACAGCCACCACAGCAAATTTCCGAATGGTCACACCGACATGATACAATTGTATACATTATAATTATATAATATATACAATTACATGAATTATCATGTATGTATTTTTGCTGTTATTTTCTGTCCTCTTTTAGCACCCAATTGTTTTTTTTATAATTTCTTTGTTCTCTTCACAATCCGAAAGATTGATTGTTAGTAAACGCTTTGTAGCGTTATGACCGCCTTTTTAATATCTATTGTATTTTTTTCTCATGTTTTATTTATTGTGTAAAAAGTATAAAAAAAATAGTAATAGACAGAATTTAACCCCGTCCAACATTAAACTATCTATTACAGTACATTTCTTGGTTATATGTTGTTGTTTGGATAATTGGTAAAGACCTCATTTGGTAAATATTTCCCGCTGTCAACATATGAGAGCAGGAACATTGGGAGCGAGCGCACTTCTTCATCAATTAGCTTTATTATCACTTAACATCAGGTTAAATGGAGATCAAGTGTTAACCAATGTGTACATATAAAATATATATATATATATATATATATATATTGTTATCGTTGCATGTCATAATAGTTTTGTAAGCGGTTGAACGATTGTCGTAAAAACCTCAGCCGTGTCCATTGTCCGTCGCGGTGGCGCGGCGGGCTAATTGCAATATAATGAGCGAAGCGTTTCACGTCTGGACACTAATCGGCCGTGAAGGTGACCGCCTCGGCCACCGCACCACGCCGACGATCGCTGCGACCAACACTGCTGTTCAGAAGAGGCAAATAAAGAGTGAAGACTACGGCATTCTTTACAATTCTGCGATTACCGCTAGAGGCGTCTCTTCGTCTCCAATGCATATCCGTAGTAGTTCATTGCTTCAAGGTTTCCATTATTCCACTTGGTGATTTTACTTGATGGTAAAAAGTCCAAAGATATAATAACTTAACCAAATTATAATAATATTTGGTATCTTTATAATATTGAGAAGAATTGGAATATACGCTGAAAATTATTTAGGCATTGTAATTTGTTATCTTGAGTCTAATAGTTAAAACTAAAATTACCATATATTATCCATCTATTTATAAAAAATGAAAAAAGGTTTTTTGTTCGCCAATCACTTGAAAACAAGTGAACGTATCGACACCGGAACCTGAGCATTCGACGCGGAACGATTTGTAGATGGGGTTATAGGCTACTTATCATTTATATAGATCATAGATCCTTCATCATTTTATTTCTAATTAACTTTTATAAAAAAAAATATTTGGTATTATTTATGCGGTTACTATAGTAACGGTTGTTATAGAAAATCATCCGAGATCCTGGAGCCTTTCCTAACGCAATAACGGAGACCAGCGAGGAGGTTTTAATGGGTATAAATCCCACATAACCTTGTCTTTCCCCCATAAGAAGGGTATCTTTTAATAAGATTCCTCCTGCGACAATAAAAAAAAGGTCAAGGAGAATTAATGTTACTTTTATTCTAGTTTTTTAATGGTTTATTGTATTTAAAAGATTGATACAAATTTCAATAGCGTTAGATTCATTTATTCTAGTAGCATTGCTATTGTTCTCGCTGACCTATCACAAAGCATTCCGCCCCTTACGACAGCGATGGTGTCCCGCAGGACGCTGAATCTCGACCTGCACTGGCTGCATGGCTAACAATAGCATTAACGATCCCCGGGGACTTGGGATGCGCTGAAGGCACTCTTTGCCAAACCCCCGCTGGGAGATACATTTCCATTGTATTCCGATATTGTATATGTATACACACATACATGGCACGGCAGTGGGCAGGGCACATTGCTCGAAGGATCGACGGCCGATGGAGCAGTAAAGTCCTCGAGTGACGCCCGCGTACCGGTAGACATAGTGTTGGGAGGCCTCACACAAGGTGGACCAACGACCAGGTGATAATCGCGGGAACCCATTGGATGCGAGCAACGCAGGACCGATTGATGTGGAGATGTTTGGGGGAGGCCTGTGTCCAGCAGTGGACGTCTAACGGCTGATGATGATGATATATATAGTCTCAGATATTACAGATATATTAATTCTTGACCAATAATATTTATAATGACCAAGTTTGAAAGTTTATTTTCATTATTACTTCATAATTAACAAAAAATATCCAGAAAATGGAAAAATCTAATTTAGTCCAAAACATTGATAATTTTATATGTCATAGTTTTTATATGTAGTATGTGGAACAAATAGTATATATTTTTTTTTTAAATGAATACCTATACAAAGAATTATAAAATGTGAAAGATAACTAACCTAACTATTTTTTTTGTTTCTTGGGGGAAATCTTCGAAAAGATACTCTGCCTTCTGGTGGGAAGTCAGAGTTATGTGGAGAATTTTACCCACTAAAACCCCCTTGGTGGTCACCCTCGGCGTTTGGAGTCCACGGGATCTCCGTTGGGAACACAACCGCGAACCTAACCTAACCTAAAAATTAAAGTTGGTATATTGAATTAATTTCTGGTGATAGACCTCCGTTGATGTGAACCGTCTTGAAGGGCGCTTTTATGATCATGTGTATCATTTGCCATAAGTTGAGCTTTCTGCTGGTCTCATCACTTATAAAAAAAAATAAATTTAAATACAGTTCAAGGAAATTTATAGATGTAAAGGTAACCTACCCTGCTTTCTCTCTGATTTATTGCCAATAATAACACCTGTTGATGTTATCGATGCAAATCAAATAAACGGTGTTAAGCGTCAAGCGTGAGTAGGCGTATTTCCTATTTGTTATAAACAATTAGCGTTAATAATGGAAACTCACTATTCTACAGTTTACAATGATACAAGTTTAAATGTTATGCCAACTGTTTGACGCTCTAGCCTTGCCAATGTAATGTTTATAGCAAAGTCGGCGACTTGGGCTGCAACCTTTGCATTATCTATACATTTATCTATATATATAATGGTCAATGCTGCTATGTCTAAACGTTCACTAGTTTTTACGTAACAAAATAAACCATTTTCATTATATATATATATAATGCGTCACGCTAATTACGTTGTAGGTTTAATGACGAATGTTCTTCGGGGGTTGCGGAAGAACTGCTCGATGTTATCCCGTGACCCCCGTGCATTATTTCGGAAGTGATTGAAATACCGTGTGAAGCTTTTAAATCGGTTGGAATCCGACACTACCCCGTTACTGGCCTTTCTGGCTCCGGGGTGTGCGACCGTTAGCATTTTGTTACACACGTTATTAAAAAAAAAAAGGTCGAATGTTCTGAAATGAGCAACTCTATCGAAACAATGTGGATGTTCTGAAAAGATCAGTTTATAAATACAATATTAATTCAATTCGAGTACCAGTCAGATTTTCATTTACCCTCTCGCCGTACTTCCGAAGTTGCTGAAACGTGGAAACTAGTGAACGTGGCGACACGGGAGCATTGCCCACTCGACGCGGATTGATTTCTAGATGGTTATTGTCTATTTATTTTAGGATTTCGTAGAATCTTCATGATTTCATTACTAATTAACTTTTACAAACATTTTTATTTCGTATTATTTTATCGGTTCCTATAGTAACCGTTGCTATAGAAAGTCATTTTATATTACGGCCAGGAAAGCGGGCGGAGAACAGCTAGTATTATATATAGGGTGGCGCAAAAATAACGTTATAAAAAGTACCTTATTACCTGTGTTATAAGGTACTTTTTATAAGGTTATTTTTGCGTCACCCTATATAAGAGATTTTCACTTATGTAGAGAGTCATCGTGATATCTCTGGAACGTTCAGGCCTGGAGACTTGAAATTTGGTATTAATATTATTGTTGCCAAGTATAGGTCAGTTAAGGATGGATTTTACGAAATGTCACCCCCAAAAGCAGTTGCGGGAGGGTTACGCACAACAACTCACGGGACCCAAGCCAACCTCACCTGCTCGTAGTGCACCCTGCTAATCAACAAACAAAGCTCTGGCTCTCACCAACCCACATTAGGCCAGCGTGGTGGGAAATGGTCCAAATCCTCCCACATGAACCACTATAAATGACGGCCTCTAGTGCCCAATCGATGTAAAGATCTTTGGGGGAGGCCTATGTCCAGCATTCTATCAGCTGATGATGATGATGATACTGTCTTGTGTCTCGAACGGACATGTGGTATTTGGTGATTTACTGCTTTATGTGTTCTGTTCTTCTGTGGTTTGTTTGACAAAAAACTCTTTTCAGCATCCAACTCATCATTGTACAATGTTAATTATTCTTTTTTTGTAATTAAACTTTTTAATATAAACATTAACATTATAAACTTTATCGTTAAAATCTGATGGAGAATTAAACAAATGGCAACTCATAAGAAAATCTTTACCAACGAATCTGCATGAGATCTATAATGGATATAGGTGAGGGAATTAAATCAACATAAATAGATCAATATAGGTTAAATAATAATGTAGATCTGTAGATCTTCACAAACAGTAGCTAATCGATATCGGGTGCCGATAATATCCCTTATTTATCATTGCCGACGATGCCATGCATAGAGTATGCACATTACAGAGATTGATCTTAATTTCAAAATTGACTATTTTTTTTAAATTCATCGAAGCGACGACACGATCGGGACTTCCACCTGATAGTAAGTGATACGTCTACCCATGACAATGTGGCGCTAGTTAAAATGGAATACATAGCACCACACTGCGCTCATCGCTTTTAAAGATAAGATATTAAATCTCGTCACTCTCGTAATTTCACTAGATACAACTCACTTCAAGCCGGAACATAATTTTGTTTGCAAACTGCTGTTCGACGGCTGCAATAGGCGCTATGTAATCGCTTTCAGAATTGCGGTAGTGTGCGAAAGCGTTCCCGTAGTTCTGATTAATGGCGACAGGTGGGACGCCGTGGAGATTTAGCCACTAAGAGTCCGGCATAACATCTTTGTTGTGCCCGCAACAAAGGTGTATCCAATGCAGGATTTCCCCACAAGAAAAAAAAAACAAAGTGATCTATATTACTACTAGTAACAACACATATGTATATGTATATATAACCCTGAGATGTCTACATCTGCTTAAGTTTTTTTCACATTTTCTATAAATAATAAATTGGTAATGTTCTACAGCAAAATGTTCTTAAATCATGAGGAATGTTAAATGCGCTGAATCCTCGTTGACCCCGCGACCGGAAGTCGGCTAACAGCTCGACTCATGACTCGAGCGCGCCGGACGCGATTGTCGCCGTAACCAGACCGATGCGGGCTTCGTTCATACGTCACTTAATAATACGTAGCAAATTATAATTGACAGTGCCGTCTATCACCAGTTAGATCAACCCCTCATGTCTGTCAATTTTAATCACCATCGTTACAACTGATGGACTTCCATTGTTAATGATGAGCAAAATTGGTCTTGGTCCAGCGAAATAGCAACACCGAGACCAAAATCAAGATCTATTATGCAAGAATAAGACCAAATGTTCAAGACTGAATACTAAAGACCAAGAATCGAAGAGACAAGATTGTCAAAGTCTTGGTTTTGTTCTTGTTATGCTCATCACTATCCACTAGACATGGGTCTTTGGTAATTGTCAATTTTAGTACTCACATGATATTTTAATTTGAGAAAACGTTTACCTGATGGTAAGTTATACGTCTGCAAATGGCAATGTGGCACTAGTTAGTATGAAATATACTGCACCACATTATGCTGATATCATGAAAACAGGATATTAACATTACCCAATAATTTCACTGGCTAGAGCACCGTTCAGACCGGAACACAATAATGCTTGCATACTACTTTTTCGTAGCAAAAATAGGTGCTGAATTGGTACCTACGGAGACAGTCTCCGGCAAGGGAGACCTACCACCAATATGCTAGACCAAACCAGCTCTTAATTCCTAAATAGAATATTTAAAAAATAAGGACAGACACACTTATATGATCTTTGGCAATAGAGACCTACCATCAATACGTGGTACAGAATTTATTTAATAAAATTGGACTTTGACCTTGTTCCATAAAATATATTAAATCACTATCATACATAATAACACTTTTTTCTAAGTGGGTATGGTTTTAAACATATACTAAAATAAACTAAATATATTCCAACTTTAATAATGCTAACGGGTTCCGCACAACAACTCACGGGACCCAAGCCAACCTCACCTGTTCGTGGTGCACCCTGCTAATCAACAGACGAGGCTCTGACTCTACCAATTTGCATTGGGCCCGCCTGTTGGGAAATGGCCCAAATTCTTTCATATGAATCCCTACCCCTT
This sequence comes from Ornithoptera alexandrae, assembly GCA_029030555.1. Classification (NCBI taxonomy): domain Eukaryota; kingdom Metazoa; phylum Arthropoda; class Insecta; order Lepidoptera; family Papilionidae; genus Ornithoptera; species Ornithoptera alexandrae. Next base: position 11,887,720 of record JARDVY010000288.1, on the reverse strand, counting down.
GTGAGAATTTTTAGGGGAAGACTATGGCCAGCAGTGGACGTCTATCGACTGATGTGTGTTAAGGATGATGTAAACAATTAATAATTCTTATATTACGCACGCGACTGTTAGAAAATTTGGAAGGTTTTTTTTACTGCGAAGCGATGAGACGGGCGGGGCATTCACCTGATGGTAAGTGATATGCCCGCCCATACCGCTATATGGCAATAGTTACTTACGCTGCACGATATTACGCTCGTCGGTTGTGATATAAGATGTGTTTCGTTACCCCAGTAATAACACTAGCTGCAGCGCCCTTCAATCCGGATCGCAGTAATGTTTGCACGGTACTGTTTGTCGGCTACAATAGGCGCTGCGGTGGTATCATTGACGTCTCTGGCAACGGAAGCCATAGTAAACAATATTTCTTTCTGCATTATTTATTCTGTGACAAGATGGCGTCTTGAGTCATGTGATCACCTACAGCTGAGCGCACCCTGCGCGGACTGGTCACTGCGTTTCGTCGATATCACGCCAACTGTGACTCAACGCCGACGATTTAACCGTCGTTTACTTCTCAAGGTTTTTCTTTTATTACGCTACCATTGTTCAATAGAGTACGTGCAATATTATGCGATGTAGTTTCGTTTTACTCCCCAACGTGTTATATTTAGTAACTGTAATCATTATTAATGTAATAATTTTATTTATGCATTATTATACAATATTGTTTTTAAGAAACTGTTGTTTTTTTTCTGCCTTATAAATCAATTGAAAATAATATACTAGTATAAACATTTTATCAGGGACATGACAAGATGGCGGCAATTTAACTTTTTTTTTTTATTTCGGAAGGAAATATTCATAAATATACTCTATCTTTTGAGAAGTCAGAGTTATGAGGAGATTTTTACCTACTAAAACCCCTTCGGTGGTCACCTTCGTCGTTTGAAGAGGTCACGGGATCTCCGTTCGGAATACAATCGCGGCGTCGCTAAAGCTATGCTAGGATAGCCCGTCTCGGAGTCTATTTTATGCAGACCCTACCAGCTTAGTGAGTATTACTTCAATGACCGGAGATCACGTCCAGGCATTGTCCTTCTTAGGGTCGTTTAGAAGGTGGTGAGAACCGCAAGCATAACTCAATGTGTCCAATCTTTGAGAATTGACCTAAAAACACCTCATACCATCATATTATTTTATTTGCATGCACAAGTAAGGCTGAATTTCTAAGTTTTATGGTTGAGTTAATTATTAGTCTTCCATGATGCTCCTATTCGTTTTCAACAAAAAAAATATAATAATTAAGTCGTTAGTTCTTTTAAAAAGTTTCGAGTCGGTCGATTTAATTCGGTATGTAGATCAAATGTTTATATTAATATTTTGTACACTTGCAAATTTAGCTTATTCACAACTTCCTGTTACGCATTTCAGCTAAGGAGCGTCTTCAATCAAGTCCAACGCTGGTCATCATTATGCTTCTATTAGATAAATCTAGTTGATTGTACTTCACAAATCGTTCAATTAACCGTTCAAGGGTATAGTTGAATGGCGAGCTCGCATGTCGGCCATTGGGGGGACACTCCTTATGACCGGCGTGGGAGCCGAACCCAAACCCTTCCGACCATGACTTGGGTTTCATTTTTCTGGATAGAAGCTGGCAATTCTGTTGCGAATTAAATTTTTATTATTTATACCTCAAACGTTTTTCAACCACTTACTACTTATTAGTTGGACAGTGACCATGACCTCTGGTAGTGAGCTACAAATAGTAGAAGAATAAGATAAACATATGTACTTTATTGAAAATACATAAACACATCAATTTTATGGTACTCAGACAAATGGTCTTTTTACTCGTGTAATCTAGACGGATTGGTCGTTATAGCAACGCCGACATGAACACAACAACACACTAGTTTCCCCTCAACATATGCGCCAGACCTTTGAGGGTTTGTTTGAAATCGTATACTTACTAGCCTCTTGACTTGTTCAGACATCAGTACATATAAATATATATACATAAGTTGGTACGGGGTCCCGCACAAAGAACTCAGGAAACCCAAGCTAGCCTCACCTGCTCGTGGTGCACCCTGCTAATCAACAAACGAGGCTTTGGCTCCTACCAACCTGCATATGAACCCCTACAAACGACGGCTGCTGTCTGTGTGGACCGACGATCTGGTGATGGTTGCGAGAAGCTACTAGAAGCGGACATGGCAAGACCGACCGGTGGGGAGACCTTTCGGGAGGCCTATATCCAGCAGTGGACATCTATCGGCTGATGATCGGTCGGCTAGATGGTGATCAGTGAAAAGGTGTAAACGTTAAAATTATTTTTACTATATTTATTTTTAATTTGCCGCGGGAATAAGAAAATCTATTTCATTGACGTAAAACAGCAGTTTTAATCTGGTAACACTGCATCGATATCTCTCCTATCGGATAAAATATATTTTTTTATCCGATACGATTACACATCACTATTATTACCGCGCGATTATAATACATAAGCAATACAACGGTACAGATAACACATGCTGATGAATAACAGCTTTCTTTCTTTTTTTTTTCTTTTAACATTTTTTTTTGTATTCAACCAATTTTATGTTTTTTAAACGACGAAGCGAGACTTGATGGTAAGTGCTACGCCAAAGCTATGTGACACTGGTTAGACGTTAAACCTCCTCACTTCAGTAATTTCACTAGCTACAGCGCCCTTCAAACCGGAACGTTGGCCTACTACTATTTATCGGCTGCGATAAGAGCTGCGGTGGTACATACCTAGATGATCTGATACAACAGAGACCTACCACCAGTATTACTTTGTTAGTTTCTCTTTTGACGATATATTTTTTATTATTTGAAACAGACGGGACGTTCCTGATGGTGAGAGCTACGCCATAACAATATGACACTAGTTGGTATGACATATACTGCGTCATAGTCGTTGCTTTCAAATATAAGACATTAATCTTTCTTACTCCAGTAATTTCAATAGCTACTGCGCCCTTCAAATTGGAACATAGTAATATCTGCTCACTACTGTTTGAGAGAAATAGCCACTGCGGTGGTACTAAGCCATCTCCAGCAAAAACTGTCTAATAATAGGAAATATAGTTTTTCTCTCTTTTCTTCTTACGTTACATTGTTTTCTTTTTAAATTTAGATTGTGAATGTTAGATATCAAAAGAGCGGGAGAAATCATTCGAATTTTAAATTTACCAACGCGAACCGAACGTGCACGGAGCGATGCGGTGGTCGGCCATCTTTATTTTCATTCGATGCTTATTCATCAGGGCTGACAGAACGTGAGATTTTTATTTTTCAAAATTTTTAAATAAAATTAACATTTTAAATAGTTTACTGACAATTATCCTTTATTACAAATAGGAATACATATAAAAAAATAATAAAAGCATTATTTATTTATTTTTATTTAGATTTTGTGTAGTAGCTTTGCTTCGCTGCGTAGACCTTCTCTAACTCTTCCCATTGGTCTCAGTCTCTCTTCTTCCTTATCCAGTCCGGTCCATTTCCCTCATCAAAATAACTTCAGATAATAATAGACATATATATATAAGTAGTATATATATTTCTTATTCAACGAAGCGACGAATCGAACTGGAACTGATGGTAAGTGAGAGGCTTGCCGATAAAAGCGTGGCGCTAATTAGAATGACATAGACTCTACTACATTACACTCGTCGCCTTAAGACATAGGATGTTTAATCTCGTTACCCCAGTAATGTTTGCAAACTACCGTTTGGCGGTAGACATAGGAGCTGCGGTGGTACTTACCTAGACGATCTCCAGCAATAAAGACCTACCAGTAACATACAAGTATAATATTTATACATAACCTCATGTCGGCAATTCATGAACGGCTAGTTTAACTAATATACAGTATTTAACGTGTTGATTACATTTTTTTTTTAATAAGAATATGTATTACAATACCAGTAAAGAAATTGATCAGTTTCTATTAATCTCTTTTAGCCCACATCCACTTTTGGACAAGACTTGAACAGTTTTGGAATCAATGATCATCAGAGTTATTTTCAGGTGAATAATACTATTGTATAGAAACTGATAGAAAGTTATTGTATTGTGATTTATTCTTATTTTCATTTTATAAAGCATTAAAGAACTAAGTACGTGCTTCAATGGTTTGAGAGAATGCTTCAGACAGTTAACCTTAAACCAGGTCATGCTCGAGATGGGGAGCCATTCAGTGCTTTCTGTTATAACACTGATAGAGTTTGATGAATCACTTCAAATCTAGGTTGTATTTAAATATTTTATTGAAAGTTTCAGTTAAACATTTTGTAGATATTTCACAAAGAAATTTAATATTAAAAAGTGGTTCTAGTTTTCTTATTGTGTATTTGTGTTGTCTAACTTTGTAGAGTTTTTAACAAGGCTGGTGAAGGATGAGCCTCCAACAGACTTCTTGTATCATTTATACGAAAAGCGGTTAAATGTTTGATCAATTGAATTACTTTTTGACTAGGATATTGATGACCATATCCTTGTTTCTGTGTGTAAATTCTTAATTCAGTAACCACCACAGGCTTCACGTGCGTTGATCTAGAAAATTGGAATAAATTATATTCTTTACGTTAATTACCCCTTACTTTCAACTTAAACTTGAGAAGGAAGGGTTACGTTAAGCATTATAGATCACTAACATATTGCTATACAACAAATGGATATTCATTTCTCCGTTTGAAGTCGTCGGAAGACACGGTGACTGATACGGGAGCATAATTACCAACCCTGTGGAAAATTATTTCGGGGTTTGATTCCCAACTGTGTCCCTACAATAGCTGCAGTGTACCCACGCGTCTTTATGTATCCACCCTGCATTTAGACCAGACAGTATTAGACAGTAAAATTGTTAACCGTATTGTCGAAGCTTCACTCAGCCTCGCCAAGGGAGTGCAGCTTCGACTAAAAGCTTCAAATTAGGAAGTCGGGGAAGCTTTTTTTTATTGTATGGCACTTGTATAAATGAAAACATTACCATCATAGACTATATACGTAGCGATGTATTCTTTGATGGTAAAGCATTGGTCTAGAAAAAGCCTATTAAGTCTTCTCTTAAAGATTCTTTCATCATATCTGGATGAAAATATTGACGGCGGCTCGTCACGCTTTTTTTTTATACACGACGAAGCCAGAGACGAGCAAGACATTCGCCTAATGGTAAGCGATATGCTTGCTCATAATAACATGATAGTAGTTAAGATGATATACACTGGACCAAATTGCACTCGTCGCCTTAAGACAAAATCTTGTCTTGTTACCCCAGTAACTTCATTAACTACAGCGTCATTTAAACCGGAATACAATAAAAATTGCCCATTGCTGTTTGACGGCAGAAATAAGCGATCCGGTGGTACCTACATAGACAATCTCCAGAGACAGAGAGAGACAGCAACAGAGTCTTGCCACCAGTAGAAGTTGCCATGGAAGTAGATAATTATGTTGATAATGATCGAAGACAGGCTTTTCTCTCTCCCAATTTATACCCTCTTTAGTCGCCTTTTACGGCAAATCAACTGAAGAGTTAAGGCGGGGATATTTTAACCCGTCTCCCATAAGTGGTTGTTATCGAAAGACCAGACCAAAAAAAAAATGAATCGACAAAACGACAAACTGCAGTTACATTCAGACGAACCGGATGTCGTTGTAGACGTATGTAATGCAGCTAGTTAACAAGACGGACGACTGGTCGGCCGGAAGTCGGCGCTGATTTGACTTGATCATCTGCGTAGGATCTCGCGATATATTGCTATAGGTATTCGTCGATTGCAATACTTAATGATATACTTCGTATTTAAGCTAGAATATCATCATCATCGTCAGCCGATAGACGTCCACTGCTGGACATAGGCCTTCCCCTAAGATCTCCACGTCGATCGGGCACTAGAGGCCTTTGTTTGTTGTTGTTGTTCATATGGGGAGATTTAAGCCATTGCCCACCACGCTGGCCCAATGCGTGTTGGTGGGAGCCAGAGCCTCGTTTGTTGATTAGCAGGGTGCACCACGACTAGGTGCGGTTGGCTTGGGTCCCGTGAGTTATTGAGCTAGAATATATATATACATTTAATTTTTGTATACAAGAAGATTTGTCAAAATATCGTCATATACCGGATATGTTTTTTTTACGAGACGAGCGGGACGTTCTTCTTGTGGTAAATGACATGCTCGCACCACATTACGCTTTTCGCCTTGACATATAGGATGTTAAGTCTCATTACTCCAGTAATTTCACTAGTTATAACGTCCTTCAAACCGGAACGCATTAATATTTGCACACTACTGTTTGTCGGCGCTGCAGTGGTAGTTACTTAGACGGTTTTTGGCAACAGAGACCTATCACCAATAAAGCTATATAATAACCCGGTCATTTAAATAAACCGGAAGGAAGAAAAAAGTTCCGTACAAATTATTTGTTTTTTTTTACAGCCAATTTATGTCTTTACTGTTAGGACTCAAGCATACCGTCAATATGAGGACGATGGGCCATAGTTCCCATGCGGGCCCAAAGCAGATTGGTGACTTCACACACACCTTACAATAAATTCTAATTCATGTGCAGGATTCCTCGCGATGTTTTCCTTCACCGTTTGTATTTCGCTGTTGTAACTAAAGTTCACAAATGTACGTAACTTAAGTATTAAAGTCATCGGTACATGCCGAGACTCGAACCTGCGACCTTCGGAATGAACGCGCTCTAACCATTAGGCCAGCGAGTGAGAAATTTATATAACATAAATAATACTTCCTGTCTGATATAGTTTAGTCTTATGATGACTTATTAAAAGGAAGTAAAACAAAATAACAATTAAATAACGCAGTTTCTCATCATGTACATCATGTAAACATGAAAAGAGCTGACCGCGTTCAGTCTTCGCAGTGAGTAACGGTCTCCAGTAGGGCGTGCTCGCCGCCGTCCGAGGTTGACGGCCGGGTTCGAACCCGCGCCCGCGCCCGCAAATAGCGCATTCCCGCGGCGCGCCGGCGCACCCTGACGCAAATAGAACTATCTCTCGCCGCGCACAATACGTATTGAGTTACAGCATATTGAATGCATGTGCACCATCAACATTCTTCTTAGTCGGTATCACTCTTGACAGAGTGGTCGTGATCATCACTTCAGGTGTTGGTCGCAAGCTTACCAACGCTTCGCCATTCCTCTCAGATGGCTGCCTTCCTAGTGCGCTCATATACTGGCAAGGATGATGAGCCCTTTATTGCCGCTTTTATCTGGTCAGTCCATCTCATAGGCGTTCTTCCTCGTAGCCTTTCCCTGGACCACCAGTCGTTCAATAGTTGCCTCACCTCGGCGGCATTGGTGGCCAAAAAAGGTGAGCACCATCGAAATATACTTACATATATAATGAAAATGGGTTTACTATGCCGATCACCTGAAAACTAGTGTCGATAACCCTACACACCTTTATCACCAATGCTCATGTTCTTCAACTAACTGCAAACGTGGTATGATAACCGACATGCTAAAAAAGGTAGCATTTTTCGGACACCTTCAAAGAGGTTCCCAAGGTTGATCCTGGAGGGCAAAATATTGGAAAACGTGCACCTGATAGATAGCGGAAGAAATGGTGTAACGATATAAAAGAATGGACCGGGTTTAAATACCATCAGTTAAAAAGAATAGTTGAGGATCGAATTGGTTTTCTCAATCTGATCGCCAAACCTCAGTTTGAAGAGGGCAGCTGATGATGATGATGTTTCAGACAAATTTCAAGGCTTATTTTTATATTACGGCCAGCAACTAGGGCGGGGAACAGCTAGTATATATATGAGTATACCTAAAAACATATAATTTTAGTATCTGTGAGTAAGATGAAAATAACAGCTTCATAATTTATTTATTTAAAATGGTATACAAACTGATGGTGTTATATACCCTTAAATATTAAAAAAAACATTTATGAAATAATTGATTAATATGTATGCCACTTACAGGCACACACAACATTGATCACTAATTAAATAAAATGTAACTAGCAACAAATAAAACTAGATATAAACTAAATTAGAAATATAAAGAACTTAAAAATAAAAAAAAATATTATAAACAAATACACGAAACAGAGATATATTGTTTAATTCATATTTACAGTGTTTACCACGTAAGAGAAATCAATTTGAAAATTTATACCTGGTTCTCCTACTGGTTCCTGATGACCATCAAAATGTTCAGTCCGATTTTAAGTAGACTCTTAAGGACAGACAGCTGAAGATTTTGGACAAAACTTAGCTAACTAAGCATAACTTTTTTTTTTAAATTTAGTGTCAATCGATTTTTTTAATTAACAATATTAACGTTGTGATAGGATTAAAGTACTTCCGCTTGCTTGAATTGGGGTGTAAAGCCACAACAACTGTCGGCACCCTTGCCAACTTCACCTGCTCGCGGTGCACCCTGCTAATCAACAAACGAGGCTCTGGCTCTCACAAACCCGCATTGGGCCAGCGTGGTGGGAAATAACCCATATCCTCCTATATGAATCCCTGCCCGATCTATGAGGAAATCTTTTGGAGAGGCCAATGTGGAGTGTTCGTTAGTAGATGATGGTGATGATGACTGCTTGAATTGTTTATTAAATTTACTCTCTCTCTACTATCGTCCTTATATTTGATATTATAATTAAATCTAATGGTTATTTTTCTACGTACATAGTCCGGTATAGGACAGTAGACGAGGTCGGTCACTCTGCTCTTGGCGGACTCCCAGCTTTCGCGCCGCGCGACCTGGTGTTGGATGAGATAACCGTAGATATTGAAGATAGTAGTGTTAATTTCCTAGCTTCTACAAAAGTCTTATAAATGATATCACATACAATGTGGTCCTAGAATGCGATGGCGCGGGTGATCTCCAGCAACGTAGACATACCATTAAGTAATCATTTTGATGGTCGTTTACTCGCTTTGTTGCATAAACACACATATATATATATATATATATATATATATGAAAATTAATAAAGAAAGCTATATATGTCTAATATTTAGTCGCCCAAAAGTCATGTGCAAATATTCCAGTGTTTCGATTTGAAGAGCGCCGTCGCTAAAGGAAGTACTGAAGTAACGGATGTTATGTCCTAAAGCAAACACTATGTTATACAATAATCTACATTGTTATAGGTACATTGTTATACAAATGACTTACAGTCAGTTAAAGATACTATTCCTTTAATCTAATCTTTTTCTTCCCAGCATTTGTTCCGTCTTATGACGGTCTATTAAAATATAGTAAATAAGAAAGTTTTCCCTTATACTTTCTATGGAGTACAGTCAAAAGACTCGGCTTTTTTTTTTCGTGATATTTAAATATCAAAGATTTGATCGTTTTGTTCTTGCTCGCTTTAACACGGATCGTTACGTCTCTTAACATTTCGCGCTCGTCGAAAACTTTAATACGCTACCTTGTTTTTTCGTAGATTGAACAAAGCACTGACTTTGGTCTAGATATCAATTATATAGTCATCGACCTATTCAGGCATCGGTAGATACAATACTGTGTATTTATTACTTTAAGTCTGAACTAAAAATACAGATGACGGATTCAAATACTTTATGAATTTTAGACTATAATATTATACAGAAGGCATTAAGACTTAAATATATAAAATTTATCTCATTTTATAAAAAGTGAGTTTAACATATATCTTTAACTTGGATACGGTATGTGTGACAGTTTTTTTTTAAATATAAATTAGCAATTAAAAAAAAAATCAACCATATGAATACTTATAATTTGTTCCAAGAAAAGAGATTTTTTATGTAATATTATCGTTAACTTTTCTCATTTCTCATAAATCCTTTACACTTTTTGAACTGGATATATCAATTTAAGCATAAAGTGATATATCTGGAAACTAGCTGCCATTCCCCTGGATATGCATTCCACGCCCACGCCGTCCAGGAATTAAGTGCACCACTGCTAGTCTAGCTCTAACGACAGTCATATAAATTGCGTTACAAATGTCTGGATAAAGGAATATACTTTGGACGTTCACCTGATAGTAAGTGTAAGCCTTCCCAATATAGCCAATGTTTTCGACTGTTTCATCATCATCATCATCAACCGGTAGACGTCTACTGCTGAACGTAGGCGTCTCCCAAAGATTTCCACATCGACCGGTACTGCGCGGCCAGCATCCAGCGGCTTGCCCCAACCTTCGTTTGTAGAGGTTCCTCTAGAGGGATTTGGGTCATTTCCCACCACGCTAACCCAATGCGGATTGGTGGGAACCAGAGCTTGGTTTGTTGATTGGCAGGTTGCGCCACGAGCAGGTGAGACTGGCTTGGGTACCGTGAGTTGTTGTGCGGGATCCCTTACAGCCCTATTTCGACTGTTTAGTGGCAGAAATAAATGTTGCAGTGGTGCTTACCTTGAAATTCTCCAACAACAATATCCTATTAATTTATTCATCATTTTCATCTTCAGCCGATAGACGTGCACTGGCAGACATAGGCTTTACTAAAAGATTTGCACATCCATCCATGAGTTTCCCGCGACCTTCACCATCGTCGGTCAATTTTGCGGAGAATCTACCAGCACTACTTCTACCGCTACGCGACCACTACTGCAGGACTTCACTACTCTATTGCCCGTTAACCTTTCATTTTATTATAATTCGTGCGTTGCACCTTGCCATTTAATTCTAGCAATCATTTGGTGGAGGATGGTATGGGTCGCGCACGGGACCCAAGCCAGTCTCAACTGCTCGTAGTGCACCCTGCTAATCATCGAACGAGGCTCTGGCTCCCACCAACCCGCATTAAGCCAGCGTGTTGGGAAATGGTCCAAATCCCTCTATGTGAATCCCTACATACCCATATTCCCGGCGTTACCGGTGCCCATGCTGACTCTATCTAACTTTAGGGGAGGCCTATGTCCAGCTGTGAACGTTTATCGGCTGATGATGAGCCCTTTGGGTTATGTCGATGACTTTAATTCTTCTACTTTTTTATTTGATCGCGCAGAGAAACTTCTAGCGTGATCTTATCCATTGTAAGGCCGGGTTGTAAGTGGCCACTTTATTAATTATAAATTATATATATATAGTTCGTTAGTACTGCGTCAACTTGTTTTTCACACATTTTAATAGTTTTTTGGCCAACGACCAAAAATTATTGATAAGCCAATCTAGAAATTGATAATGCGTTGAAAGATTTAAAGTGGATTAATGATTATTATTAGCGTCAGCAAAACGTCTACATTCTATGGAAATGGCGGTTCCATCCAAAAAGCAAGATGGCGATGACGCAAAAAAGAAATATTTTTCCATCTAATCAATATTCATGGTACGTTTTTGTTTTTTTTTTTTATCTAAAATAGTATATTAGGAGTTTCGATAATAAGCGTTATATGTAGTTTTCTTAGTAGTAAACATGATGGATATGGTCATGGATCAAATGAAATGTATATGTAATAATATTTTTTTTTACAGAGAATGTTATCAAAAACCAAATAAAAGAAATGAAAGCGAAACTAATACAGAGGAGCATTCCATTGATGAGCTTGTAATTAATGCTGAACAAGCAAATAATACTCCTACGTTTTTCACCGCGATCCCCCCACTGGTTTCACCAAAAGACCAAACAATTGAAGAATTGTTAGAACATAACGTCAATGCGGCTTCATACCACTCTATCGGTGCTGTTCCTGACACAAAACAAACAATGGAGCAAATAATCGAGCATCCTGCTGAATCCAATCAAGAGTTTCTTCACGAAGAAATACCTTATGGACAGTCTGAAGAAGTACCGGTAGAACAGCACGAGGAACATCCTGAACAAGTTGTAGAAATTGAAGAATGAGATTATCACAAATAGATCTCTTTTTACGTTTCTTGTTTTTTTTTTAGAATATTAACAGAATCTTTTTACGCTACTTTTATAGTTTATAAATATAAATCTAATTACTTATGATTTTTTTTTATTTTACAATGTTATTTTTAATAATACATTTATGGCTTCACAATCCAACTGTCGATTATGAATGCGTAGCCTTTGCCTTTTTTGAAATGCTACGGATAAATTAAACGATATTAATATGTTATGAGTTTTCAACAGCTATATCTCTTTTGATACTGTTATGTACAAAAAAAATTATTTCTATTAAAATCTTGTAGTTTCTCTGCTTTCCTTTGATAATCAACAGCCGATAGACGTCCATTGCTGAACATAGGTCTCCACTAAAATTTCCCGCCACATCAATCGAGTAGGGATTAAAATAATAGGATTTGGGTCATTTCCCATCACACTGGCCCAATGCGTGTTGGCGGGAGCCGTAGCCTCGTTTGTTAATTATCAGGGCCCACCAACAGCAAGTGAAGTTGGCTTGGATCCCGTGAGTTGTTGTGCAGGAACCCGTACACCCCTTTGATCATAGTTCATTGGATTTCGATTTACCAGCACCTAGGTCTTTGCTCCATTTCACCATAATAGCCAAAATGTATACTATAGGCTGGCGCAAAAGTAATCCTCCTATCAGAAAATGCTATAAATTTTGCCTTGATGTAAAAAAATTAAAAGACCAAATAAAAATAATCCACAAGAAGAATCAAAGTTTTTCATATTTTTTTTTAAATTACAGCCAAAAAACATCGGAAGGTTATTTAAGGTTAATTAATTAGGAGGATTACTTTTGCGCCACCCCTATAAGTAATAAACAAAATACACAACAATGGAAATTATTATAGAAATAATGCTCTAGATGGTTAACTATTATCTGTTCTCATGGTAATGCAATGTGATAGTGACGTGTGAAACAATCGACAGGCGTGTGCTAATTGAAGCATTCCGATTCGTGTAAACAATTACATATGTATGTTATCATCTCAATCCGATAAATCTCCACTGCTGGATTTAGGCCTTTCTCAAAGATCTTATCGATCGTTCCTCCTCCTATAAATGCGGGTGCTGTAGTCAGATCAGGAACGATCGATGAACAACTCGGTCAATAGACATTGGCCAAGCCTTTAAAGCTAAATTAAAATGCCGAAGTATCGAAAAAAAATCTTAAAAATTCATTCGGCATCAGGTATTTTAAATTTTGCAATTTATCATGTAAATAATCTAACACATCTAGTCAAATGCAGACGTCTACGCGACTGATGTGATAATTCACTTAACGTTAGCTCGGCCTTCGCAACCATCTATATGCTCTAAGATCTTTATGACATCATAAGGTTTACACAGTTTCTTTCACGGTGATACGATATGAAGAATCTAACGTTTACTTACTTGTGAGTAATAATTGTACAGTAACCGACACATATACCTCATCGGTATGTCATTCTTACTGGAAGCTATCTAAGTACCATCGAATCTATTTGAGGCGTTAAACTGAAGCGTAAAAACATGATTTAGTGGAAATGGTTGTATTAGTGTCAGTATAATTACTGGTTCGATCAGGATTATCAGCTTCGTTTAACTGATAAGAGTTTAGGAGAATGTGCAGAGTTCTTTATGAGACCAAAATATTTATAACGAGAGAAACAAATACATTTATTTTAAAGTAAATTTCTAGAGTCTCAATGCTTCATTTTCAGAAGGACACTTGATATTTGTAGATTTAAAAGGATTCTTGATAAAAAAAAGTAGAACTTATTTTTGCTGACGCAGTTAATAAATAACTATTTTCACTGTAAGCCGTTACATTATGTTGTTTTTAAAAGTTTCCCTGTAAAAATTTCAACGGTACTAAAAATACTTGAGCTGAAATTATTTGATCATCTTGTTACCGCCCACGTTCCCTGAGATATTGCTGCTGAAACACCCGAAGCTCTATATTTAATCGCTACTTTTAACCTGAAAGTAATAAAATTGAAAATCGGCAGTTTTATTCCACTCCAACTTAACTGAAAATTTTACAGCCTCTTAAATTAAATTGATTGAAGACTATTAATACTTTGATGTCTGCAATTTGTGGTCAGTGTACTCGACTTTTGATATCGTGAACAGGTTTCGAGAGAAAACCAAATAATTAAAAATTTAACGCAATATGTGATAATTTGTGGCGAAATGTATATGACAACTAACTGTTCCGATATTATATGCTAGAAATATCTCAATTCATTGCCATTTTAGACATACCATTTTGACATTTTCTTATTGAAAAGACAGATAAACGTGCAAGCCCCTCATGTGATGGGTAACAGTCACCATTCATCTTTCTCAATTGCCTTTGCTAACTTTGAAAGAAGAGTAGGCTCTATTTTTGAAGAAGTCGTTTTTTACTATGCCTCTGATTTTATTTACGGGTATATGTATGGTACGTGACCGTAATAGTAATAACCATAAATTACCGAAATTGTTGAAACATCTGTATATTACGTCCGTTGCGGGTTAAATATCGTTAAAACGTTTAATTTTATGCTCATTACGAATCGTTTACGACCGCTTTATAAATTTACTCCGACAGCGTAATTTTTCACCGATCCTATCAAATAAACACAGTTTGTATACTTTGCAGACTTTTTGGTATCGGAAAATAAAATAGTTGAGTATTGAGAAGTATTTTTACCAGAGATAACTAAAATAAACTAGAAGCTAGGTTTTATTATCCAATGTAAGACAAGAATGATGTTAATATGTTGGAAGGTGACCGCCCGTAACAATGTGGCGATATTTCGGATATTTACATGGTGCCACGTTGTATTTATTGGCTTGCCCTTGTAATTTCAGGAGATACAGCGTTCTTCAAATTAAGGCACAATAATAAACTGGTTACAGCAACAATAAACGCTGCAGTGATACTTACCATTTTATTCGTTCCTACCCTTGTATGTTTTGCTGGATTTGCTAAAGAATTAAGCCGGAATTTTACTAACAAGGGAAAAGCTAGCACCCTTAAAAAGCCTACTACCAAGAACCGCATGTCTGTGGCCTTTTCGATTTTTATGCAAATTATCAAAAATATGTCCAAATATAGAATGATATGGAATACATATATTTTCGATAACCTATTTCTTATAATACGCGAAGATATGATGCTCTGATAGGTTACAACATCATCTATTGACGTGTTTCTACGATCATCATAATAATTCATAGAGAGATATATACCAAACATTCATTAGATCTGGTGCTAGGATCAACTAGCTTTACCCTGTAATGTCGGGCTATTAAGAAAACGACTAAGGTTACCTCTGCCTGTCGTAGAAGACGACTAAAAGAGTTTTCAGGTTCGCGAGTTTGAAAGGTGGGGGCTCTAAGCTAGCCCGGGACGACAAGTACGAGGTGTTCTAGTGCTTGTCGTAACAAAGCGAGGGTCTCCCAAACAGGTTCCCGCCTTGTCGTGGCGGAGGGGCTTATTAACCGTGGACCGACACACGGTGAAGCGAAGTGTCACCCAACCGGCCGGCCGAAGCGGCCGCCCCAGGTTCGAGCACTGGTTGGATAACTGGAGCTCACCGGAGCGGCCAAACGCTGTAGGGACGGCTTTATGCTGCTCCTTGCGCCAGGCTGCAGGGGCGGTTTATACTACCCCTAGCAGCCGAGGTGGAGTCGCGGAAGGAGTACCCTCTGTGACTAATCGGTGCGTATCGGCAATGCAGCGGCGGTGGAGCCGCCGGGGAAGCGGAGAGTCGGTATTGCGATGCACCGTTCTCCCATCCTCCGCGGCCGTTAACGGGTAACGGCGAACCCAACATCTCTCCGCCACAGGCACCCGGGAGAGGTTTTCTTCCGTGGCTGCCATGGCCTTTGGGCGACGGGTTCTCCCGAACCCGTCGTCGAGGAGGGGGCGCGTTGCATGTTCCGGCGCGCCGTGGAAAGGGAGGGTTCATCCTTCCCTCCCGAGGCGGGGCTGCGAAAACGGCCAGCGCCGGAAGGGTCGCGGTTGCGAGCGAAAGTGTTCCCGTGACCCTGCCATTAGGCGATGAGGCGGAACATCGTGGGAGTTTTAGTCCGTGCAAGTCCGACAAAACCCGTCCTTGCCCCCGCTAGGACGAGTTTACGTAGGCATTTCCCCCACGTAAAACAAAAAAAAAGCGAAGGTATCGAGGAGGGTTACAGCCTTCCCTGGGAATCGTTGCAGGTGCCTACGCACTACGACTAGGACAACGCTATACGACCAGGCACCGGTGTGTTCCGTAGAAAATTCCGTAGCCTTCCGCAATGCAGTAAGAACGACCATCGAGAGAGTTTTAGTGGCTAAAAATTCACACATAACCTTGTCATCCCACCAGAAGCAGGGTATCTTTTTAGAAGATTTTCCTCCCCCTCCTCTAGAGCTATAAATATTTTTTGTTTGATTATTAATATTTTTTTGTGCAGGGGCTGGTTGCCGTGGCCTGGTGATCTCCATACCCAGGAAAGTTTGGAAGCAGCGATAGCGGATCACACAGTGCAAGCAGCGCAAGAAGCGCAAGCAGCACTGGCGGCGCAAGCGCCTAGTAAACCACTCCCTCCCTCCGTTGTAAAGGACAAGCCGCCAGTCTAAATGCCATGCTTCTTTAATAGGTAAAAATTATATTTTATATCATCAATATTTAAAGCGAATGATACTTCAATTTGTGAGTATGGAGGAAGTACACACTATACTAATCAAAGGGGCGTGACTATAATAAGAACATAGGAGTCGACGTATTCCACGAACATCGGTTTTCGAGGACATCCTGTATTCGCCAGCCTGTACTTGCACCATATGAGAAATAAATGACTTTGATTCTCTTATTGATTTTGATATCTTATTATGAGGACCCGAATGCCTGTAGTGGGAAGTCAAAGTTTGTAGAAGATCCACGTTGAATGAACTTTTTATTTTCCGTTTTCTCACATCTAAAACATCTAATTCCTGACTCCAAGAAATAGAAATACAAGCTATTTTAAATTTATGGTGTATTTTACCAATCGAATCCTTGCTTATTTTCAAAGTTGCTTAATCATGAAAATACACAAGAACAGCGATCTGTTTTGTGTGTAATTTTAGTAGTATATTAGCATCTTATTTCTAGACGCGAATGCGTTATGGAGAAGCGGGAGTGGCCCAACGGAAGATAAACATTTCGATGATTTATTACCGCTCCCAGAAATACAGCGGATGATGCGGACTCTGTCGGGAACCAGGTTACATAATGTTCAGCAACAATTCTGAAATAGATTGTGAATAGTTCAAAAAATCACCGCCAATGCTTTACCTGATGTTGGCAATGTTGGATTTGTCGATATACACCGCGCCAGAAATCGATCGTAAAACTCTACAGCAACAAAACAACTGCTTAATTATTGCTACAACTGTGAAATAGATTATGAAGACTTTAAAAATTGACTGTCCATTGCTTTACGCAGTGTTGGTAACGCTTATTGTATCGATGGAGAGAATTCTGTGATGTCCAAATTTGGAAAAAATGTAAACTGTTCCGTGCCGAGAATCAATTTTAAAACTCTGATTGTGAAAGTAGTACTTGTTGTTACATCCACTGTATACATTTATTTATGTACTTGGATATCCTGAAGTTGCTGAAACAGAACCTTCATTCACTATTTGGTCGATTTCTGTGCCGGCGATATGCACTGTTTGCATTAAAGATTTATTGCAGCATAAGAATGATCAAAGGATCGTGTGCACGGTTCCGCTGCACCTGGAGATTGAAAATAACAAGAATTATCAGAAGATTATCTTTATGTATTTGTATATAAGGAAAATATACATCGTCAGCCCTTTTTCGAAACAATGGTACTCTTTCATAAGGAGGTGGCGAATCGTGTTGGACATGTCGAGTCAAAACAATGAGAGTAAGAATAGGAAAACTTTTTAAACTTGCTTGTTAACATTGACCTTGTACGTTTCTATTGAATTTTCGCATCTAATTTTATACAAAAAAGTACCATTTCTGATATGATACGTAGTATCAATTAACATTATTGGAACAAGAGAAACATTGAATATTAAAACAGCAAAAACAATATGATGCTTTGCATTCGTATACTTCAGAAATTCTTTAAGGTTAGTTTCTTTGCCGCCATTTTTGACTATGGAAATTCTTAAAACCCGTCACAATCCTTGCTAAATAATTAAAAATCTTGACGTCATTCGCTACTATATTCTTCGGGACCGGCTGAACAGTGGACACGGAATCTGGGCCCGAGCTATGCACCGGGGTCGATGATCACTGCGGCCGTGACTCATGCGCAAGCCACTTGAACGTCGAAGTGGAAGTCTCCGCGAAGACGTATTGGCAGCAACGACACCCGCATCGGCATAAATCTGCATACAACGCATTGCACATGCAACGACTACTAAATTAAGATTTATTTTTTATTATTTAATTTTTTTTCTATGATCTGGCAGTTGCAAAATTTTCGCTCGAATAATACCACAGTGGCGGGGATTAAATGCTTTGATATATAATATACATCGCAATGAATTGGCTTTCGCCTACAAAACAAATACAAAGTATATCTTGGTTACACAGCAAAGTGTTACGAAGCCGCAAGAGTTGTAATCTCCTTAACGAGTTTGCCAGACGATAAATATGCTGTACTACGATTTCTGCGAGAAAACAATCGGCTGTGAAATGCCTCCAACGTATTACTCGATACTGTTAGGTTTCCCTGTACTTAGGTAGGATTCCGTAATAGGCTTAGAAAAATAAAACTGTCATGTCGACGGTAAAATCAAATTTCTAGCAGAAAACTACAGACGGTACGCTTAGCTTTTATCGAATATTTTTTTTTAACCTGCGATATGTTCAGAAGGATATCTTGGCTTCTGAAAAGAAGACAGGGAAAGAAAATTTTGTAGTAGTCCAGTGTATAGAAAGGCAGCAACTTTAGTTTCGGTATTATCTACCTAGGTTATCTTTTGGCTCCGAATGTTATATTTAGCCAGAATTAAAGAATTACTTTATCCCAAATTTAACGAACAAGTTATTAATTAAAACAGAGAAACGATATATTTAGATTTAAATAAACCAGATTCAAGTGCAATCATTCCCAAGGGAGTCATTTAATAACCTGTTAATTACATAAAAATGTCAAGACAGTAATGGTGTTGCCAAACGTTGTTATACTAACAGGTTTTGGAGACGAGCCCAATTTGCAACTGTATTACCAAGACAATTCCGACCTACACCACCCTCTTTATGTTTATTAAGAGTATTCAGCGACCTTGAGAATGAAAAGCACGGCTGTGGAAAATCGTTTCTATATACATACTTCCGTTCCACTTTGGAGGGCGCTGTGGCTAATGAACAACGGCTTATAATCTCAAATATCACGGCGATGAGAGAAATGTGACAGTATGTAAACTCTGGAAAATTAAATAAAATATACAACTCCACTGTTATTCCCACCGTTGGAAATCTTTGGCCTATTTTTCAAGGGGAGAGTCAAGACCATATATCCACCACTTTGGCCAAGTGGTTATTGATGAATTGTCATAATTCCGCTTTCGTGGACTATTATTGGATTGGTGGATGTATTATTGTTGTTGTTGAACACGCCAATTTGTTTACGATGTTTACCTTCATCGGAAATTCATCAATTTCAGTGGAAATCAAACCCGCGCTTCTCTGAAACAGATAGCGTTCACGAACTTCTTAAATATTGAGTGGATTTGGATTGGTGAGTGGAGGATTTGAATTAACTTTCAAAGATAATGAAATGAAAGTTTGGAAGTTTTCTGTAAATTTATAATCTAGCGTTGCCTTGCTATGGATATATGTGCCCTCTTCTTAAGAGTATTTTAAAGAAATCAAATTATTCTAGATCGTTCTCCTATCACAATGACGATACAATTTTGTTACATTTCCCTGCGGAACAAGAGACTTTTTAAATGATAAGATATTGTTCAGTATACACCGTGTTCGATTAGAGATAACATCGAATCAAGTTCTGGATTATATTCGGCGTCATGTCTTTATCTATTTACAAAAAAGGAAAATTACCTGGTCACACCATCAGCAAGTGATAAAATATATACTTAGAGAACTAGAGAATTAGAGGGTTTTGGACGAGTAATTTTCTACCACCTCTGGACACTTCGTCGGTTAAAGTCAAATTAAATTAAAATCTAATGTTAGCCTACGTTTGATTAAAAACTCCCTTTAACAAATCCAACTCCAATGATAAATAATTCAATAACAACCGCAAACACTCTGATGCACATTCTGCGTGTAAACCTGATTTTATGTTTGCATGTGAAAATGTAATTTTTGAAGGTAAAATGTATTCGATTAGAAAGAGCTGTTCTCATTTCATCTAACACCATATTTGTGCAGAAACACGCCGGGCGATATAAAAAAAGGGTTATATTACCAGTTTAACGTGACCAACAACTTGATTTCCCAAATACTATCATATATTTAGTTAGCAGTATTTAGTACTGTTGGACAGGAACAGGCATTCATCCCTAAGTTCACGATGTTTCGAGCATTTGCTCTAGAATTACATGAATAGATCCCACCATCAGCCTTTTACACCTTCGGACGTATAGACACGTGGCAGATGTTCATCCCCTTGTTGTCGATACGCTTTCTCATTCATAATGCAAACAGCAAAGGATCAGAACAGTCTGCCGGCGTCAGTGTTTCCGTCCAGCTGTGACGTGGTAATCTTTAAAAGATTAGTGAATATGCTCTATCTAGACTTGTTCTCTTTACAACCTAGATTAAACAAGTTTACTGTCAAGTGATCTTACCGAGCACTTATATAATGTAGTATTAAAAATCATTACTAGAAAGCGTTTCGTTTCCTCTATCATAATTCAAACAGGAAAGATTTAGGAGAAGAGTGAATAGGTTACTCCTATGGTGAAGAAGACAACTGTCTTTACTAAGAAATACTATATCGCCCTTCTTTCTTAAGTGGAGATCATAGTTAATCGGTAGTCTATATTAATAGAAATATATATATATTTCCAGCAGTGGACGACCTATCAGCTAATGATAATGATGATGATATATGTATTTTGGGTTTAATGTTGTATATTGTTGCAGACAGGCGGTTATTTTCGAGTTTACCATAGTGGTACGATGCCCCACGCAAACGGAAATTGTTCATATACCGACAATTGTTTCGCTCCAAGCGCTCGCCCGCGCGCCTCATCCAGCGGGACCCCGACCCCCGCTCCAACTCGAGCCGGTTTACACCGGATTCGGGCTTTAATAAAACAAATGAATACAAATAATCCGAACCACTTTTTATTTCTACCCTCAAACATCACCAAGAGTAATAAGAATGTAATTGGAACCATATTTGCGAGTGCTGCTAAGTATATTCTATTTTTATTCATATAAAAGAAACGGGCAAGGAAAACCGGATTTTCACCATTTAAACTGTTTCAATGCTATAGAAGTTGAAGTTCTTCGAAACTATATGGATATGGTTGCAATAAAAAAAAAAAAAATTTTTATTCGACGAGTCGAGCTAGACGTTTATTTAATAGTAAATGATTCGCCTGCCCGTGCCCGTAAGAACATGACCACGGCATCAGATTGTACCCGTCCCCTTGAGACGTTAGATATTAAGCCTCTTTAACACAATAATTTCACTAGCCCTTCACACCGGAAATCAGCAATTTTTACGCATTTATGTTTGGCGGCAGAGACAGGACCTGCGGTGATTACTAACTCGATGGTCGCTGGCAACAGAGACCTATCGATAATCTAGTCAATTGTCAATTTTTATAATGCCTGCCGGAATAACCGCTTCGTTGGGTATATATCCAAATTATTCATTTTACATTTTTGTTGGTTAAAGTCCTCAACCAGCACCAACATACAGTCAGTGGAATATTTACGTCTGTTCATTTGAAATTAATGATATAGTCCCGCATGGCGCGGCGTATCATCTCGTCCCGTATAAGTCCATAATTTGATCAATTAACTCCTTGGAAGCGGGACTTCCATAACCGGAATATAGTCATTTGATATTTTAAACTTCATTTATCAAGTTCTATATTGTATACTCGACTCAATGCAATGCAATGAATGCTGGCAAAGGAAGCGGCGGTGAATATATTAGACTGATGAAATATCTGTCTCAGGACAAACGATACTATACTTGTCGTAATGTAAAACATAATTTATAATACTACAAAAGAATACTACTACTTATCACTCTAATATTAAACTATGACTTATACTCTACAAAGCGAACAAATGAGTGGTCGTTTATCTGATGGTAAATGGTAAATGATAAGCTTCCCCATATTAACGTGGCGCAGGTTATGATGATACACCCAGCAACACATTGTGCTCGTCGCTTTGAGACATTTTATGTTAAATTTCTTTCGTTCACTGGTATCACTAGTTACGGCGGACTTTAAACCGGAACACAGTAATGTTTGCACCTACTTATCTAAATGGTCTCCGGCGACAGAAACCTACCACCAAATATCGACTTCCGCTTCTGTGTGCTAGACAGAAGCAAATTCCATTTATCATTAGTCAGACCATAAATTTCCATGAAATCAATAATTTTTATTGGACTAGATCATTTTTGTTGATTCGTTTCCACCATTCTATTGTTTCGTATTTTAAATCTTATTTTCATATTAAAATTTAAAATCAAATAAGCTTAAGCTGAAAATATTATGTCGTATTCAGTTCCGTTGTAATTTATTATTGAAGGATAGTAGTAAATTGTTATAATTAAAGATAAACAAAAGTAAACCCAAAAAGAAAACAATCTACATCACCTAACTTCATGCAAGTCAATAATAAGAATTTCTAATTTCTTATTATTTAATGAGAAATACAATTTAGTAGTAGACAGAGCACTAAGACACTAAAAAATATCCAATCCAAAACTGATCGTGTTATAACAACAAATCTATGTCATTTATTTAATCTTAATGTTATTTTAATGAATAGTTAAATAATTTATTTACAGATCCATGAAACAAACGTTTTAACACAATCGCCTAGATAAGATTTTTTTACCTTCTAAACAAAATATTTAACAAAGTTTCAAAAATTAGGTAATTCTATAGTCTTGAAAGATTTTATTCCCTCTGTTAGAGATGGATATTTGAAAGAGACATAGGTATCTATTTCGCGGTATAGACGTTTGAATTATTATTTTAATTATAATTAATTATAATAAATTAATTATAATTATTCACTTTAATATTTTTAAGTCCAAACTATGGCCAAAGCTGTGTACGTCTACAACAGGCATACATATTTAATATTGTACACTATACCTAAAACGTAAGATAGTATATGATATGTTGTGCTGTTGGTGTATCAATCAATAAATAAATAAATAAGTAAATTGTTAGATTTCCATTTCAAGATGGTAAACGCCTCAATACCTATAATCTAATCTAGGTACAGCTTATCGAGCTCTTGTGTAGAGAATAACACGTATGTGTGATACAAAGTCCCCCCGTATTTTATCAAATGTGACTTATATTTCCTTCTACAATATACACGAGTTACTTAAAATTTATTCAAATAAATCATTAATATCGAGATTAAAGTATAAAAAAAAAAATAGATTTTTTTTTGTTACACTTCATATGACATCGTTTAAAAGTAAGCAATTGCTTATAATAATTTAAAAATAGTTATGATGCGTACACTAGACATATGATATATATATATATATATATATGAAAAATAGTTATAGTTTCTACAGCAAGTATATATATATATATATAGGGTGACGCAAAAATAACCTTATAAAAAGTACCTTATACCATAGGTAATAAGGTACTTTTTATAAGGTTATTTTTTGCGCCACCCTATATATACCTATTTTCCCCGCCCGCTTTGCTGGCCGTAATATAAAATTAGACTTAAAATTTGGCTGAAATATTCCCCGAGAGCAACCGCAACCGCAGATGACTTTTCACAGCAACCGTTACTGTAACAACCGCAAAAATAATACGAAATGCAAATGTATACAAAAGTTGATTAGAAATAAAATGATGAAGAAATCTCGTCATCATCATTATCAGTCATTGTTTATTCACAGCTGGATATAGGCATTTCCCAATGTCTTCCATCAGATGCGATCCTCAGCTTCTCGCATCCAACCACTTCGGACTGCCCTGATGATGTCGTCGGTCCATCTGGAGGGAGGGCGTCCTACACACTTCTGCGTCCTATACGCGGCCTCCACTTCAAGACTTTTCTCCCCCATCGGTCGTCACTAACACGACAGACATGGCCGGTCTACTGCTATTAGAGATTTTTCATAACAGCTAATTTACGTTCCCACTGTTGGGTCACAGGCGTACCCTCAATATGAGGGCGATGGGGCCATAATCACCACGCGGGCCCAATGCGGGTTGGTGACTTCACACACACCTTACAATAAATTCTAATTCATGTGCAGGTTTCCTCGCGATGTTTTCCTTCACCGTTTGTGTTTCGCTGTTGTTACTGAAGTTCACATATGTACATAACTTAAATATTAAATCGGTACATGCCGAGGTTCGAACCCGCGACCTTCGGACTAAAAGCCGCATACTCTAACCATTAGGCCAGCGAGCTACTATACGAGCTACTATTTCAGATTGCAGATGAAAAAATCTATGAAATTCAAAATATAAATACCCTATAACCGGATGGGTTGTAAATACAAATCATTCCGCCTCGTTCTCATGTCGATACGTTCACTAGTTTTCACGTGATTGGCAAACAAAGAAAACCCATTTTCATTATATATATATATATATATATATATATATATATATATATATATATAGATAGGTGTAAACCTAACAATCAGACACAGTTAGGTTTTAGGTTATGACGTTGTCAAACATTGTGATACTTAACCTGTACACTATGATATGATCTATGGTTAACTTGCTAACTACTAACAAGTTTCCTGTAGATTTTTTTTACTATAATGTCCTCATACCTTTAATGAACAGTTTCCTAATCACCACATATCTTATTTACTCATTTTTAGTACAATGTAATTGATGGTAAATATGTGACGGGCGAAAAGTACTCTATTAATTGCTTTTAATAATGCTAAAGAAGACGGTGACGCATGATTAGGATAATAATTGCAGTTTTTCGAAGTGCATAAATCACACATTTGTCACGTTGTAATGAGTGACGAAGCTGTGGGGCACCCCACGGGAAATTACAAGAAATTCATACAGAGTAATAGTGAGACTGCATTCAGACAAATTAAAATCAAACTTTATTATGTTACGACAAATATAATTGACTTAAACCTAATCTCAAATCTCAAGATTTTGGTTGGCGGAAATCCTATATAACCCTATTTTTCCCAGAGTGAACAGATTTGTTGGATCTGAAGATACTCCTTCAATAAAAGAGGAAACAATCATCATTAGGTTTCAGCACTTTCGTTAAAGCGTTGCAGTACCTTAATAATAGATAAAATAATATTTTATTGTGAAATAATATGCGACAGGTATTCCAAATTATCATTATGTACAATTCCCGTTATCGTTATCTAATTCGATCGAACTGTAATGTGTTATCATTATCGACGTGCACAAACATTCGAGAAATTTCCAAAATGTTACCACACAGGCTGCTCTCCGCCACTTGCCTTCGGTTTTATTCCATACTGTTTCTCGTCTACATCATATCCTCTCTGTTCACAATTGACAGTCGCAAGTAAGTCGAAATCTTATGATATATCCACTTAGAGATAAGAATATTTTGAAGTACTTATCGTATTTCAACAAAGATAAATATATGTTCCCGCACACAAATACAATTTAGTTTCGATCTAAAATCCGTAACTTGTCGTCTATAAAATCTGTTATTACGTTTTATTAAACATGCGCTACTTTTTTATATTTCCTTTCCACATCCTTTAAAGGTTCCGTTTAGTCTGAATAATATAATATTGTAACATAAACTAGATTTACGGACTGTAGCAGCGAAGATTTTTCTTTCCTTTTCGTTATAAACCTCGTTAAGAATTTTGCCAATACGTTCCCTACGAGGAAGAAAAATTATGAAACGAAAAAAAATTCAATAACACAACTGAATTGAGTACGTTTTAATTGAAAAAACATCTTTGTGTTGTATTAAATTTGTTTTTATTATGAAACCGGACATAAATCACATTTACCTTACATTCTGCCATAGAGTATTGAATATTTTCGTCGATTATCTAATCATATGATTCCATTGCCGTTAAATTGAATGTCATTATTTGCTTTCCATGTAAGAAGTTAATTATCAAGTTAAATTTACTCTTATAATTAAGAAACGGAAGTAATATTCGGACACTGCTACTAGTCGTCAGTTGTAGACACTGTGGAAACTATCGTACATGGTTTTTAAAAAAAACACAATATAGAGGGAATAATATTTATAAACGTGCGAAGCAAATAATATAAGGAATAGAATTCTTCATTTAAGTTTCGTCATATATTTAGCAAATATGAATAAAGATTTCAGCGAAACAATAAAGAAATATATGCTTTAGTCATTTACAAAATCCTAATAAGTCAATCTATGCACCCCACATTGATATATGGATAAGGTATAAATTCGTATAAAATTTATGTGTTATCGTCCGCTTCACTCATTAGTCACCCCTTGCCCGCGATCTTCGGTTCATCTTTTCATGGATCTTACAGCACTACGTCTACTGGTACGCTACAGGGTCTGTCTTCGAACAAGGCCTCTCCTCCATTTTTTTACGCCTGTCAATCCCTTGCCGTCTACATCCGTCCTCTACCCACTTGTTGGCAGATCATCTTTTCATCTCTTCAGTAGTCTCCCACTCTAAAATCCGTCTCACCCAAAAACTGTAGTCCATTCGCGCAATATATTCAGCTCATCTCCACTTCTTCCCCTTGATTGCTTCCACCAAATTTCGAACTTTCGTTACCTTTCTGATACAGTCGTGCTTTCGTTCGTTTTCACACAAAAAAAGAATGAGTTTAAATACTGAAACAGAAAAGTTCTAAATAAAAAAATACATTAAAAATTTTTTTGTTCTCAGTCATTTCATAAAAATTGCCATTAGACATGCAAATACCCTCTTTATTTTTAAAAACTGTTGAACAAGCAGCAAGGCCGCGGCTTCGTGTCATTGCCAAGGTCTTCCAGAAACTTCCCACCGTTAGCTTTATTTTTTTCTACCCAATATAAATATAAATCTGGCATCCAAATTATCACTACATATTTGTGATTTATTAACGAAATAATCAAAGTGACCTCTAATTATTTTTCTTATCTTATTGTCTACAAATAGAAAGATCATATTACTTTAAAACTTAGTGTTAATTTTATAGCCCTACGAAATATTTAAAAGATCTACAGATTTTTCATTTTCACAGATTTTCACGGTGTGCGTTTATATTTAAAGAAAATTATTCACGGATGAGGGATATACGACGGATGATAATTAAAACCTTATATGTAATTAGCTTTAAAATCGATTAAGAAATTTGTCATCATCATTAGCTGATAGACGTCCACTGCTGGACAGAGACGTCCCGAAAAATCTTTGATCCTGTGCTGCTCGTATCGAGATTCCCACAACCTTTACCATAACATTGGACACATGTTATACTTAAATAATATATTAAATAAGAACGGGTAAATTTAAAATGGCTGCAAGCGTACATCACACCCGTAATATTCTATATTACGTAAAATGGTAACTAACCGCAGCATAACGTAAGCCAATTACCCGCTTCAGCAGCCGTCAAGGTCGGTCAGGTATTTATTTTTCTCATTTCATACGCTTTTCAAAATGTCATATTTTGGCTGAACAGCCGCTGAACAAAATTCTCTGCCAACAAACAAACAACAGCATCGTACATCATTTTAAGTGTAAGTAATAAGAAATAAATAACAAATAATTATAATGCTGGTTTCTGACAAGGGTACGTCAGGAACCAGTACTAAAAATGAAAACTGTCGTTAAGCTCAATAATTAATATGTAATTGTTTTTTTTTTATTACATGAAATTCGGTTGAATCGTTTATGATAACAAATCCATTGAGACTTAGTAAACTTACAACAGCTCCATATTTATGTAGGTAGTTAAAGAAAATCATCTTATCAAAATTTTAACATATAATAATAATTATTATTAAATGATATTAATATAAATCAAAAATTTTAGGTTTCAATTTTTCAAATATTTTACAGAAACTTATTAAGTCGAGACTGAAAGTCGTTACTGATTTTTGTGGTAGCTTTGAAAACGCAAGGTAACATTGGTTGGGATCATTTTTATGGCTTCCTCACAACCTGGCACGAACGTCCCGCTGACGTTCAATCAGGGTCAAGGGTGCGAGGGTACGAAGCTGTTACGTCACCCCAAGGACACCTGTATACTACCCAATCTACACCACCTGTATATTTCCATATTGCTCCCGTGTTATGTACAAGATCGATTTGCAGTTAAAAAAATTTTTTGAAAAAATCACTGGTTCATACAGATACACGGTTCATGCACTCTTCACTAACTCCTGCTCCTGATAAAAGATCATGCTTTAGTACACCCTGCTTGCGAGAGAAGGTCCAACAGTGGGAACATTAAAGAGCTGATTGTTTATTTCATACATTCATCACAACAATCATTGTCATCCGAGTAATGCATATTTTACCGGCTTAAGAAATGCATTATAAACTAACAGTTTAAATTATTAAAATAATACAATAGGAAATAAATTTAATTATCATCTAATACGTGTTAATACGATAATAAAAAAAAATTACGCAACGAAAGTAAGAAGGCAATCTTGACATTGGCACGATTCGATGTTTGCATCGTATTGGATCAGATCCAGCCAAGATAAAAGAATCTCCATTAAATCTATTTTAATCATCACGTAGCAACTGATAGCGCCATATACCAATTCCGTTAAAAACTAAAAATTATGTAAACCTTTATTTTGTTTAGAAATAAAATAGACATATTCCTTGTTTTCTTAAATAATTTTTTAAGTTTTTAGTTAGGTTGTTGCAGATAATTTTATTTGTAAAGTGCTTGGCAAATTAAATGCAGATTGTCCACGGTGTGTAATGGCGATTCTATTACAATTAAATGTCACCGATGGACGACACCTTAAATCTGCAGTGGCCAGCCAGACGCGAATCATCAGCAAAGCCAAGGTTAGTAAGGGCTGCGGTGTGGGCGCGGGGGGCTTCGGGCTTAACGTTCCGCGCGCTCCCGCTCCGACCATTCTACACCTAGCAGTCGACTTCGACGGTTGTTCTATCGCAAGGTAAGCGGTGGCAACTAATTATTACAGTACACCGTAGTCAGACATCCCAGCGATCACCACCGTCACCGTCACCGTCATGCCGGTTTTTCTAAAGGGTTTCGTGACAGCTGACGACGTAAAGATTTTCGAGTGTTAAGATTACATCGAGTGCTTTTTAAGATACGATATCGCTCTTGGAGAAACTTGTTGGTGCATTCGGAGTTAGTTTATGAAGGTAAACGGTAGCGTGGACCGGGAGTAAGGTTTCCCTCCGAAAAGTTTTGAAGCGGACCCCGGAGGGCGGGAAGCGCGGACCGCGTGCGTGCTGCGTGCCGCGTACCGCGCATCGATCGGGCCACCCCTCGCCCTTACCACTCCTTGCTACTCCGCCACGGCTACATTCATTTGGGCAAATATCATTCCATCATTGCATTTAGTATCCTCCGTTCATTTTATTTATTTGCTGTAGTTTTTTTGTGATTTAGTGCATGTTTAGCGGCTAGATATTTGTAACGTATAATTGTGAAAATGGGTGGCTGTGCTACGAAAGAAAACAAGGAAAGCAAACCGGCCGGTGAGGCCGACGGGTGCGTATGTCCGAGCCGGCGTTCATCTCCTGACTCGAATTCTCTGCCTAATTATATTACTTATGCTTTTCATTCAGGTTCCTTCTTCTAAACATGTCATAAATTCATATCATTGTATCCATATTTCATGATTTTTTAATAAACGTGAATATACGCGGTATGCAATTTATATTTAATCTCGGAAAACGTTGTGGTAGCGGCCAAATAAACGCATATCACGATAAGTAGTTATGGCATGTAAAATATTATAGCGATTGTTCATTTTACTTTTTGCCAAAACAATGACGGTGTACCAATAACGTTATTGCAATTTTGTAAGAAAATTCATTCATAACTAT
Source organism: Ornithoptera alexandrae (assembly GCA_029030555.1). Classification (NCBI taxonomy): domain Eukaryota; kingdom Metazoa; phylum Arthropoda; class Insecta; order Lepidoptera; family Papilionidae; genus Ornithoptera; species Ornithoptera alexandrae. The sequence continues at coordinate 11,857,645 of JARDVY010000288.1, read as the reverse complement.
GTCTAGAATTATTTCTATTAACCTACAAAAAACATTATTTTCGATATAGACTAATGAATTCGCTATAAGTATATAATTGTATTTATTATGACCCGAATTTAATGAGTAGCAAAGCAGAAATTATAGTGTTCGTGTTTTACAGTAATGAATGATGTTTTAAAGATTTTGCTGTTCATGCTAATTCAGTGAGTGCAAGTGAAGTTATGATGTTGATACGATACGTGGAACATTAAACGTAATCCGATGTCGCTCATTATTGTGTACTTTAGAAATAGAATACAAAGCGGTAATAAGAAACTCGCTATAATACGTTTGTGCGGAGTCGAGTGGGAGACATAGCTGCGCGACGCCGGGGGACTCGGGTGCGCAGTGAGTGAAATATCCGCCCGACTTGCGCCGGCAAGCGACCTCTGCCGAAATTACGTAATTCCACTAAACTAAGCGCTGTAGGGTGTGTTTCAAACGGCCCGTGCTAGTCGTTCGGCGGTCGCGACGACCTCCCTATCCGTAGTTATTAGACCCTTTCGCAAATCCTTCAGTTGCATTTGTTATAAACCATCGGCATGAATTATAAACTAAAAGTCACAATTCCTATTGTGGTCTGTGGCGGTGCGGTACTAGCGTATTACCTCATCAGGCGGTTTGTAATTTTCTTATAAAATATTAAAAATTTTTGTAATTATTTTCTAATACTCTTCATAATATTTCATTTTCTATAATACATAAAATTCTACTAAAATACATTTATTTTTTTAATAAAAATGTGATCAAAAATTTCCGATGAGTCATTTCCTTAAACATTGTTTTTTTTTTAATAAAAATTGAATATCTACTAATAGGGCGTTTTTGACATTTGACGTTGCAATAATTGAAAATTAAAAATTTCTTATTTTCATTACTTTTAAATATAAGTATAAATAATAAATATGTGTACCCGGGCGACGTGTGCGGCGTTAAAGGCGTTAGAATTAATAATATACGTTCTGTTAACATGAAATGTAACAAATCGAGTTACATTACAAATTACTTCTTTTGCAGAAAAGCCGCAGCAATGGTGGACGCCGCAACCATCGAAAAACTGGAAGCTGGTTTCAGCAAGCTTCAGGCTTCTGATTCCAAATCGCTTCTGAAGAAGTACCTAACGAGGGACGTCTTCGATGCCCTTAAGAACAAGAAGACTTCTTTCGGCTCGTCTCTTCTGGACTGCATTCAGTCTGGTAAGTGGATAATTATTTCTTTATATGATCGTGCTATTTATGTTTGGCGTTATTAAAAAAATGTACCAATTTCAAATACGATTCTTTTATAATTAAACGATTCTAGTAGATAATACAAGGAAGATGAGTAAATTCTCAAATTTTTCATTATGAAGCTACTGTATAATTAGGTGAAATGTTCCCTTAATTGCCATTCGCAATTACGCAACGATTCATTACTTGTTCTTCAAATGTACAATATGGCGCTATTCCTAAGGTAGATTATTGATTAACGATGTACTTTACAGATAACATTGAGAACGGTGATGCAATATTATTTACTGCAAACTGATAGGTCTATTGTTCACTGTTTTATTAAGCCGTATGCAAAATAAATAATAGTCGCGATGCGTTTCACTACTTATTGCAAATATTAGTTGCATTATTTCATATCGTAAATGTATATATTTTTTGCAGGTATTGAGAACTTAGACTCGGGTGTAGGAATCTACGCTCCCGATGCTGAGGCATATACAGTGTTCGCGGACCTATTCGACCCCATCATCGAGGACTATCACAACGGCTTTAAGAAGACTGATAAGCACCCAGCCAAGAACTGGGGCGATGTAGAGACTCTTGGCAACCTGGACCCCGCCAACGAGTTCATCGTCTCCACCCGCGTACGTTGCGGTCGTTCCATGGAAGGATACCCTTTCAACCCCTGCTTGACTGAGTCCCAGTACAAGGAAATGGAAGACAAGGTCTCTTCGACTCTCTCTGGCCTCGAGGGCGAACTTAAGGGAACTTTCTACCCTCTCACTGGCATGTCCAAGGAAACCCAGCAGCAGTTGATCGACGATCATTTCCTCTTTAAGGAGGGTGACCGTTTCCTCCAAGCGGCGAACGCCTGCCGCTTCTGGCCTACCGGCCGTGGTATCTACCACAACGAGAACAAGACCTTCCTTGTGTGGTGCAACGAGGAGGACCATCTCCGCATTATTTCCATGCAAATGGGTGGTGATCTAAAGCAGGTGTACAAGAGGCTGGTGACCGCCGTCAATGACATCGAGAAGAGGATTCCCTTCTCTCACAACGAGCGTCTCGGCTTCTTGACTTTCTGCCCGACCAACCTGGGTACCACTGTCCGCGCTTCCGTGCACATCCAGCTGCCCAAACTGGCTGCCGATAAGGCTAAGCTGGAGGAGGTAGCCAGCAAGTACCACTTGCAGGTGCGCGGAACCCGCGGCGAACATACCGAGGCAGAGGGAGGTGTGTACGATATTTCCAACAAGAGGCGCATGGGCCTCACCGAGTACGAGGCCGTCAAGGAGATGTACGAAGGCATCGCTGAACTGATCAAAATCGAGAAGTCCCTGTAAGAAGCTTTCGATCTCGCGCTATCAGTATTTTTTTGTATTATTTATCGTTTATCGTATTGGATGTCGAGCGTTGCGAGTGGGCGGCACTAGTCTGAGGGCTGCGCGGGCGCCAGGCCCCGGGCTTCGGGCTCTCAGCGCGCCTGACCCACGTTCTGCACCTGTTTATTCGGAAAACTATTTTCTATAAGGAAATGGAAAATAAAGACAGCTAGCGTTAAGACCATACCTTGTTTCATTTATAAAACCTTTCTCGCCTCTTTCACTGTTACTTAACCAAGCGTGTAAATTAAAACCTTACATTATCGGCTTACAATAATTATATTTTATTTACAAAAAACTTCAAAACAAGTAGTTTTAATATTAATCATCGACAGGTTATGTTAATTAGATAGATAAATTTCACGTTGCACAAGTTCTTAGGTTTTCACTCGTTTCATATAAACTAAATGCACTTTACAGAATTAAGTTATTAAGAGAATTATTTAAAGGTTATTTTATATAAGAGTAAACAAAAAAAAGTAAATGAAGTCTTCTAATTACTACAGATTGAAAATTATGATCCTCCTTGCCGCTAAGCCGCTTTGAAGTTGATCTTAAAGCGCATTAGAAGAAAAGATAATAAAACGGGCTTGAATAATAATAATTCTTTTTTACACGACAATTTATTGTCTCCTCATGATAAAATATATTGGTCGTTAAAATTTTAGTTTATTGTATTCCGCATCTACCATTTTGTGACGCTAACGCATGACTTGTTACCCCAATATCTTCAATAGTTAGAGCGCCTTTTATATTTGAATACAGTAATTGCGTACTACTGCTTGATCGATAGTAACAGGCGCTTCGGATCGCCGTAGACTATCTACTTAGTCTACGGAATTATATATAACATGATTATCACCCAATATACGTCCATTGCTGGATATAGGCCTCCCCCAAAGATTCCCACATCGATCGGTCCTATGCAGTCAGCATAACCGAGCGCTAGGAACCGTCAATTGTAGGGGTTCATATGGGGGGAATTGGGCCATATCTCACCACGCTGGCTGAATGCGGGTTGATAGGTGCCAGAGCCTCGTTTGTTGATCAGCTGGGTGCACCAGGAGCAGGTGAGCTTAACTTGGGTCCCGTGAGTTGTTCTGCGGTAACCTTTACACACCCTTATTAATATAAAAACTAATTGAACGCAGACGACGTCGGATCGATTATGCTGAAAATCGATTGAAGGCGACAATAGACGGACATGATAATTATGATGAATATTTTAGGCATCCGTAAAATTTAGCGCCATCTTGTTATTTTCATTGAAATTATTAATATTATGGTTTAAAGTCTTTTTATTTAAGAAAGTTTTGAGTTATGTAAAGAAGTAATTATTTAATTTTTATTATTATTAAACGATAGAGTAGATACTCTTTTATTTCTTAACTTTTTTAAAAAATATCTAAAGTAGACATTATCATACCTGTATAATCAATAACAATTAAATTAATTTATAGAATTCAGCAAGATATAATAAACGATTAAATTTAATCTCATTTGTAAGATTTAATTTAAAATTATGAATTAATAAATTTTATGAACAATTCTTTTAACAAGAAAATTTTCTAGGCCTGGTAAATATAATTATTAGTGTTAGTTTAATTTGAACTGTCACTGTCACTCAACAGCTCTGCTAAGTTTAAATTTTGATATTTACGTCGTTACAACTGTATTCACAATGTCTATTCCAAAATCTGAAAAAGACCTTCATTTGCCTCTCTCTAGAGTCAAGACGATAATGAAAAGCTCACCAGAAGTGGATGCTGTTGGACCGGAACCGTTATATTTGGTCACAAAAGTTACGGTAAGTAATGCAACGTTTTCCCGCGAATAGATTTAAAATTAAAATGTATCTTAATTATTTATCAATTCGAAATCATATTTAAAAAAAGATATTTTCAGGAAATGTTCGTTACCGACTTGGCCAAGAGAGCTTACAGTAACATAAAAGGAAATACGTTAGAATACAAACACTTTGCGGATGTTGTACAACAGGATGATACGTTAGATTTTTTACGGGAAATAATGCCGAGAAAAATAACAGTTAGAGAGTATAAAGAATTAATGGCTCGAAAATATAAACGAGGTGACCGATCAGAGGATTCAAGTGAAGAGTCCAGTGAAGCAGAGAGTACTGATGAAAGTTCTAGTGGTGTCGAGGTTATAGAATGATATGTGAAAAATATTTTTAAAGTAACTTTTTGTCTGAAAGAATGTATGTTATCAAATCTTTGAAATAACTTTTACAGGGCAGTATTATACTCCTAACTCTTGGATTCACATTTACAGCAAAAATATTTTAAAAATTTTTATTTATTTTTAATGTACAAATTATCTCAAATTAACTAATGTTTTAGTATACTTTGTAACAGCAAATTCCAAAAAAAATTTAGTACCGAGTACTGGTTTAAAGATTCTATGTTTTTAATTTAACTTTTAATCATTGTGTAGTGTATACTCCCTTATCTGTAAATTGTGGAATAGTTATATTCGTCACATAGATTTTTATGATGATTAGTTAAAAAAAAGCAAGTAGTTATACAACACAATTTTTTTTTTAACCACTGTGTGCATGTATAATAATTTATGATTAGCGAAAACATTTCTATTTTAGGTTTTTTTATAAAAGTAGTTTAAAGTAATGTGTAATAAAAAATATTTTAAATCTGAATTGCTAAAGTATTTAATGTATCATTGATAGTAGTATAGACCTCATTTGGTATGTTTTCTTTAATTATAAATATGCTATTTGTAAAGGATCCTCAGAGCTTTATCTTTTAGATTTTAGATGTTCATCATCACTTAACAAATCTCCACTGTTGGACATACCATGGTCCTGTGTTGCTCATACCCAGTGGCTTCCTGCTACTTTCAACAGATCATCGGTCCACCTTGTGGACCTACTAGCATGTGGCCACCTCTCAAGGACCTAGATTGGATTAGATGTTCACCATTCATGTTGGTGGTTAATGATTCATTTGCCCATAACAGCACAGCTAAATATGATGATTACATCACATATTTTTCGCTGCCTGGAGACAAGTCATTACATCGCATTACCCTAGTAATTAGCTATAGCACCATTCAAATAGTAATGTTTGTCAGCTGCAATAGGTGCTGTAGTGGTACCTACTTATATGATCTTCGGCAACAGAGACCCACCGCCATTGCTGCGAGTATGTTCTAGTATACCATTAACAGCAGAGCCATCAGTATTAACATATAATACTTAGTACAGTACTGTGGCACTAATAACTATATATAATATTGGTTATTTTATTAGTTTAAATGTACATATATAAAGACCAAACGTAATATATGATACTCTAAGTACAAAAAAAAGGGAAGTAATACTAAAAGGTAAGTTTAAACCTGTTTTCCCCCTATAATTTAATTTTATATTTATTTATGTATATATATATATCCTTTAATGATCTTGTGTCACATATAGTTAATATAATACACTAGCTATTAGGAAGTAATTGTCATATGTTTAATAATTTTGCTTGAATTATTATATTTATATTAAATAATTAAATTAACAATTCTCAACCTTCATAAACTGATATTTGATAATAAATTTGTTTTTTGTTATTTAAAACTGCATGCAATAAATTTAACGTATTGTACCAAATAAATATTAAAAATAAGTTATTGATGTGTGTCTATTAACAACATGTTCAAAACTTAATTATATCTCTGCCCGGCTGCAACCTACTCTCCACTTGCCCCTTTCCGTTAACACCCCTGTTAACTGCCTTTGGGGAAGAAATTTTGAAACATCCATTCTTAGCTGACCTCTGAATGGCATATGCAATATCACTACTACATATTTGAGTGTTTACATCTAATAGTTTTGGACATCTAGTAATCAATTAATCTGCATATGTCCTATATATCTATGTATATGTACTAAGAAATCGATCTATTGGTGACATATTCGCAGATTCATTATCATCGTCAGCCGAGAGACGTCCACTGCTGGACATAGGCCTTCCAAATATACCCTCATAGATCTGGGTTCATTGGGAGGGATTTGAGCCGTTTCCCAGAAACCTGAAGCAATGCGTGTTGGTGGGAGCCAGAGCCTCGTTTGTTGATTAGCAGGGTGCACTACGGGCAGGTGAGGTTGACAAAAGTATCATCATCAGCCGATAGAGGTCCACTGCTGGACATAGGCCTCCCCTAAAGAGCTTCACATCGATCGGGTAATAGAGGCCGTCAATTGTAGGGGTTCATATTGCAATTTAGGTCATTTCTCACCATGCCAATATGGGTTGATGGGAGCCAGAGCCTCGTTTATTGATTAACAGGGTGCACCGAGAGCAAGTGAGGTTGGCGCCGGTCCGTGAGTTGTGCGGGATCCTTTGCACCCCCGTCGATTATGAACAAATTGTATATAGGATTTTAATTATTTTGAGCGTCATCTATACCTCATATAAATAAATGTGTATCATACAAACTATGTAGTTCTATAAAGTGTCCATAGATGTCGTGGTAGAGCTTCGTCAGTATTTTCCCGAGTATAAAAAAATAATTATTCATACTAATAAATGCGACAAAATAAAACAATACAAGACAATTCTATACTCATCGTCATCAGCCGAAGACGTCCACTGTTGGACATAGGCTTCCCTCATAGATCTCCACATCGAAGAGTTTATTGAGAGGAATTGGGCCTTAGCCCTTCAGAGCCTGGTCTGTTATTCAGCAGTGTGCACCAGGAGCAGATGAGGTTGACTTGCGTCCTGTGAGTTATTGTGCGGGACCCCTCACACCCTATGGTTGTGAGACTCTAATTTTCAGTATTAAAAACATTGAAACGGCTGACACCATAAACCGTCCAGGTAGATATTACCACAGCGCTTATTCCCATCGCCACACGGCAGTGTGCCAACGTTACTGTGTTCCGGTTTGAAGGGCACTGTAACTAGTGAAATTACTGGGGTAGTCAGACTTAATATTTTATGTTTAGGACGGCGAATACAAGGATCTAGTGTATAATATCTTAACGCCACGTTGTTATGGGCGAGCGTATCCATTACCATCAGGTGCACGTCTCTCCCGCCTCGTCGCTTAATTGAATAAAAAAAAAAATTGTCAATAACAAATATCCTTCCATTCCGACGACCTCATATCCTTTGCCGTTGCTCATATATATATATATATATATATATATATATTATAGGTATATGTATCTATCTTATTAGCTGTAAAAGTTGTCAGGAACATTAATCGCATAAATAAATAAAAAATTAAGAGACGAGACGAGCGGGATGTTCACCTGATGGTAAGTGACACACCTGCCTATAACAACATGGCACTAATTAGGACGTTATATACAGCACCACATTCCGCTCGTTCAAATTTCACCAGCTACAACGCCCTTCATACCAGAACACAGTAAGGTTTGCACAGTACTGTGTGTCGGCTGCAATAGGCGCTGCGGTGGTACCTAGAAGGTCTCCGGCGACAAAAACCTACCATCAGTAATGAAGTCCACTATTTACTAGTGTAATAAAAATAATTTTTTTTTTTTAACTATTTTCAATACGTTTACAATAACTAGCACACAATTGCCTAACTGTCGTACAATTGCACCAAACTTGCACAACAGCACTAAAAAAAGTATATAAAATTTTTTGTGCACTTTCAACAGATCTCAGCTCATTGTTGTTTTAACCTTGACCCTGCGTGTTGCCCAAATATTATGTTAAGGTGAGGCCGGCTCGGTAAATGGTGTTATGTGGTTTACCACTTGACCTCAGGCTGCAGCAAACAGTCTGCGAATGGAGGCAGAGGTCGCGTATCACGCGTTCAATATAACTATAGCGTTTTGTGTCTATACGTTATTTAACTGAACTAGTTTTTGTAACTAGTTCCATTACATCAACTAGCCTAGGACGTTAAGCTAGATTTTAGGATTCTTTTTTTTTATTCCACAACGACCAACAAGACCTTCACCTGAGGATAAGTGATGCGGTTGCCCATAACGACGCGGCGGTGATTACGAAAATATATACTGCGCCACATTGCGTGCGTCGCCTGAGATGTTTTGAGCCTAATTACCTCAGTAATTATATTAGCTACAGCGCCCTTCAAACCGGAACATAGTAGTGTTTGTACGCTACTGTTTTTCGGCAGAAATTGCTATTATGTTATTAATTCTGTCATGTTTGCTTCAACAATATAAGTCTTTACTGAGTTCTCCATAAGGTGGTACGTGGTCTGGTAAAGGTCGCTGTAAACCGCTGGATGTGGGAGGCTGTTGTCCAACATAGGTCGTCTATCGTCTATTGATGGATCTGCCGTTATAACCGCATTGCTGTACTTTTGCTGTGAACAAGTGAGAACTAGAATATTCTGGGCGAGCAACCGTCATCATCCACGGTCATATTGTCAGTTGACACCCTGTAATATTGAGATCAAGAATGAGCCCCATGTAATTTTTCTTATTATTAGCTGAATAAATTAGCTGGGCATAGGCCTCCCTCAAGGATCTGCACGCCGATCGGTCCTGCGCTGTCCGCATCCAATGGCTTCCCGCGCCCTTAGTCAGTAGGGCCTCCGGTATCTCCGGGCACTAGGGACCGTCGTTTGTAAGGGTTCATATGCAAGGATTTGGACCAATTCCCACCACACTAGCCTAACGCGGGTTGGTGGGAGCTAGAGCCTCGTTTGTTGATTAGTAGGATGCAGCAGGAGCAGGTGAGGTTAGCTTGGGTCCCGTGAATTGTTGTGTAGATACCCTTTACACTCCTATAAATTATAGTTTTTCAGTTATTGCGCATTATTTCCAATGTACGTCTTTATTCAGATTACCAGAGCATGACTACAATTTTAGCATTAACAAACATGAAATAGTTGGTATCAGTTAATTTACACCTTTTTTTTTTAATTCTATTGAAACACACAAAGTATGATATAATATAACCACTTTAAGGTAGAAGCATTCCTTTTTCAACAGCCAGTTTATGTCTCCACTCTTGGGGCACAGGCCTACCCTCAATATAAGGGTGATGGGGCCATAGTCTCCACGCGAGCCCAATGCTGATTGGTGACTTCACACACACCTTAGAATAAATCCTAATTCATGTGCAGGTTTCCTCGCGATGTTTTCCTTCTCCGTTTGTATTTCGCTGTTGTTACTAAAGTTCACAAATGTACGTAACTTAAGTATTAAAGTCATCGGTACATGCCAAAAGTCAAACCCGCGACTTTCGGAATGAAGGCCGCACGCTCCAACCATAAGACCAGCGAGCTACTTAGACCAGCTAACTACTTAAACCCGCGAGCTACTTAGACCAGACTTACTTAGAGCTACTTCTTTTTTATTTGTTTAACATGGGGAACGCCTGCGCATACTCGTCCTCGCGAGGGCAAGGACAAGTTATGTCGGTCTTGCACCGACTAAAACCCCCACGTCTTCATCGTCGCTTTATGGCAGGGTCGGAATGCTCTCGCACACATCCGCGATTCCACCAGCACTGGCCGTATAACGCAGCCCCACCGTGGGAGGGTGGGATGAACCCTGCTTTTCCACCTCTGTAGGGGCACGCTGGGACATACAGCGTGCCCCCTCCTCGGCCTCGTTAAGTCGCGCGAGCAACGGTTTCCCCCGAATACGTCACCCAGAGGCCATCGGAGCCAAGAAAGAAAACTCTCCCGACTCCCTGCGGCGGATCCGATTTTGGGCCCGCCACCACCCGTAATACGGCCGCGGAGGATAGAGAGAGCGGCGCATCGCAATACCGACACTCCTCTTCCCCTGCGGCCTCTGCCGCCGCATCAGCGGTGCGGCACCGCTTAGTTGCAGAGGGTACTTCCTCCGCGATTCCACCTCGGCTGCAAAGGGCAGCATAAAGCCACCCCTGCAGCTCACCGGAGCGTATCCGAGGTGAGCTAACGGTGGAGCTCCGGAGCTCTAACCTGGAGCGGCCGCCTCGGGCCGGCCCTACACCTCGAGTCGGCCGGGTAGGTTTCTCTTCGCTTCGTCGTGGGTGACCAAGCCACGGCTTCTGAGCCACTCCGCCATTACAAGGCGGGAACCTGTTGAGGGGAGCGAGCTACTTGGACCAGCGAGCTACGTTAGGTAAAAGCATATATAAATATGTTTTATAGTTATATATTTTTTAGTATCTATGTATATATAGGAGATATCTAGAAATTTTTGATCATCAGATCTCCGAAACTATATGTAATAAAATAATAGTATAAATACTCAAAATTTGGTAGAAATAGCTTCTGCCATTTATATTGCAGACAAATTGCAAATCTAATTCTATGTTACTGTCAGCAAGGCGGAGAACAGCTAGTACTACCATAAATGTAAAAGGTCCAGATGCTGTCGATTCAGAGCCCCGAGTAGCTAGTAGGTAGTTATTCAACTGGCTAGCTACCACTTTCATATTATAAATCTTCCGCCAGCACAGCGTTGCTGAGTTACCGACTGTCAACGTTAGAGAGCCAGAATATTCTGGGTGAGAACGGCTCACCAATTACAACCTGATTGTCATTTGAAGTTATAAGAATTTGAGGTCAAGTTGTTTAACCCAAGGTCTTGTCAAGGCTGCAGAAAGCAGCTGGATGCGGGCAGCGCAGGTTCGAGCGATGTGGAGATCTTTCGGGGAGGTCTATATCCAGCAGCAGACGTCTGTGGGCTGATAATGATGATGACTCCATGACTACAATATATGTATGTATATGTGACCATGGCTATATAAATGTATGTGTATGTGCGTAAAACACCCTCATCTTAAAACATAAATGTATGAGAGTTATCATGTCTTCTTTTATTTTAAAAATCGAATCAAAAATCGGCTGAAATTAATGTTTCAGTAATTATTCGTTTTAGTGTTCTAAGCTATAAAATATTATTAATTTTTTTAGTTATTATAAAGTTCTACTCTATGCAATTACTTCTTTTTGTTTCAGGGGTAAATCTTCGAAAGATACCCTGCTTCCGGAGGGAAGTCATGGTTATGTAAATATCAACATGAGAACACAAGCATTCGACGCGGAATGATTTGTAGATTTATATAGGCTATTTACATTTTTGTATTTTATAGACTCTTCATCATTTTCTTTCTAATTAACTTTTATAAAAATTTTCATTTGGTATTATTTATGCGGTTGCTATAGTAACGGTTGCTATAGAACGTCATCAAATCTAATTTTATATTACCGCCAGCAAAGCGGGCGGGGAACAGCTAGTAGTAACATATATACAACGATGCATATTATATACACAGACAAGACATTGCCGGCAAGATATCAGCAGAAGGTTGTAGAAGATGAATAATCTCCAGCTCTGTGTTTACACGTTGTGACTGCGAACAGTCATTTGTGAAATTTAGGTCAAGTTTTGATGATAAATATTTGGAGGCAGTAAAAAAACGAAGACGTCTCATATTTGCAGTAACGTGTTGTCTTTCTTTACACATTTAGATATGTGCGATAGGGGTGTATTAAATACCTGGTATTCATTATTTTTCTTAGTATTCGAATTCTTTGTAAGACTATGGTTACGGGATGTACTGTAACAATGAAAGCAACTGGTGTTAGGTATCTGTTGCTGGAGACTGTCTACGAAGGTATCACTGCAGCTCCTATTGCAGCCAACTAACAGAACTGTGCAAACATTACTGTGTTCTGTATTGAAGGGAGTTGTAGTTAGTATAATTACTAGAGGTAGCGAGCGCAATGTGGTCCATTGAATTTACCATCAGGTGAACTATCCGTTCGTCTCTTCCTTGGATAAAAAAAAAAACAAATATGAGGCGACTATAAAATTTGCAACAAAATTGCGCTCGTCACTTTAATATCATATGTAAAACGTTCGATTCCTCAGTAATTACACTAGTTACTGTAATGTTTGCATACTGGTAGATAGGTACATGCCTATGTACCTAGACGATACTGGCAGGTTTATCAGCGATGTACAAGTAAATGAAATTTTTTACAACCCTACTTAGAAATCTGTTTAATCACACACAAATAATATTGCGTAAAACCTTCTAAGCCAGCAGTATCCAATCAAATACGGTCTAGATGATTCATAATTGAAATCCCGAGGACCACTAATAGGATTTTTTCTATATATTTCTTTAATAAAATGAAACTATCAATTATACGATTATGAAAGTATTGTTAATATAATAAAATTTACTACAATTGATTATTTATTGGTGGTAAGTCTCTGTTGCCGGAGACTGTCTGGGAAAGTATCACTGCAGCGACTATTGCAGCCGATAAAAAGTAGTGTGCAAACATTACTGTGTTCCAGATTGAAAGGCGCCGGAGCTAGTATAATTACTGGGGGTGACGAGACTCAACATATGTCTCAGGCGTTGAGCGCAATGTAACTAGCGCCACGTTTTTATGGGCAGGCGTATTATTTACCATAAGAAGAACGATTTATTCGTCTAAAAAAAAACCAAAACTGTTATATATTAGTTACTGATGTAACGAGACTTAACATCTTATGGCTCAGGCGAAGAGCACAATGTGGTGCTGTGTATATCATTCTTAACAGCTCTACGTTGTTATGGGCGGCCATCAGGAGAACGTCTAAAAATATTTAAAATTAAGTTGAAAATTATTTGTTTGTGACTTGATTGAGTCTATTTATAAAATTAAACAAAATCTATCAATGATTGTAATAATAATCTGTTTTCCAGTTTTTCTTAGATTATAAGTATAATTATAAAAAGATTCATAACAAAACAAATATCTTTGGTGTCGTAATTTCGCAGATTGTTTTTACAATCAAATTAGTATCAGGTGTATATCGACTTTACAAGAACAGCTATATATCAACTAAGTGCAAACAAAATCGTTTTAGTCTTCTTGGATATTACCCGGAACAAATAGTTAGATCCACAAGCAAAAAAGTTATAAGTGTTTTTTTCATAGTCATGAAAATATTACTATAGAAGTAAGTAAGGATGACATACGCTGAATCACATTCTGCCCGTCACCTGAGTCATAAGATGTTGTCTCATCACTCCCGTAAATACACTAGCTACAGCGCCATTCAAACCGGAACACAATAATATTTACACATTGCTGTCTGACGGCTGCAATAGTCGCTGCGGTGGTACTTACCTAGACGGTCTTTGGCAACAGTGAATATAGTAGATGTATCGGTTCATCAGGAAGCAACTTACCCACTAATTAAATATAAATGTAAGCATTGAATGTGGCCTTGTAACTTCTCTCGTATTCATCATCATCATTACAACCTATGGACGTCCACTGCAGGACTTAGGTCTCTAGTAATATGTTTCACAAAGCACGTTCTTCCGCTATTTGAATTCAGGCGATTATTTTAATGTCATCGGTCCACAAAGTGAGGAGTTTGTCGAAGCTGCGTTTTCCGGTGTATGGTTGCCATTCCAGCACTTTAATATCACAACGTCCATCGGTTCTACGAGCTATGGGCCCCACCATTGTCACTTCAGCCTCGCGATTCGTAAATCTCTCATTGTCTGAAGATCAAAGTCTTGAAAAAGTACGTGTTGCTTACTGAACCAACTCAATAGAGTATTTATTTAGATATTTCCGATACGATGACTACATCACATGTATATAATTCGCTCCATAAAATGATATAAATTTATCACGACTATATTTAGTATTTTGACAGTCGAGAGCAAATTAAATCTGTGGCGAAACATCCGCCTTGGTACATAATGACCTTCAAGCCGTACCTCGACATTCACCTTCTAAGATGCATACGCATTGTTAGGAAACATGAAACAAAAAAACTTAAATATGGCAACACCTAGTAGAGTATACACTTATATACACTACCAATTATTATAGTTACATTAATTTTCTGGATGTTGGTCCGATCCTAAATCGATCAGCGATTACATTAGCATTCAATTTATTACTTTCTTTCTGGATTTAGATAGCATGGTGTTTCAGTTAATATACTTTTTAAAGCCAAAAATCACAAAAATAAAATTGCAAAACAAGCAGAAGTAAACAATTACCATAGGTACTCCGCCATAGACAAGGTACATAATGTTTTGATTTTAAGATAAAATTTAAAGTAAATGTCTATTCGTTTCTTCTTTTATTTTGAACCTGTCATCACAAAGAGACAGCTTCAATTCCCACAAACCTGAAGCTCCCGATAAATGTAAATATTATGAGGAAACAGACAAAGATCCGTGAAAGCTTCTGGGACAAGTGATATTCTCCACTTGCCCGAGTCTCATAGTGGCAACATTGAGTGGACCATTTAATTTATTTGTTTTTAGTTACATTATCAACACTTCTGTTTTAAAATAATCCAAAAATAGAATCATTACAACGATTAGCCGCAAGATTTTATTACTCACCTTACATTAGTTGGCAACACTAACTTATGTAATTGGCGTTTCGAAAATGTTTAGAATTAAAAAAGGAATAAAATTTGCGGGTATAAATGACATAACTATGAAATCTCTGTGAAAGGTTGCGAGTCCAATTAGATTGCGATTGCTTAATATTTCAGTTACTTAATATTACCATTTGAAAGATAACTTCTCGACTGGTTCATAAATGGACACTATTGTTTGTTATTTACTCACCTAACAAAATAATTGGATTAGTTTAAATAAATATGGATCAATTACATTGGATGAGAAAGTTTTTAGGTAATAATAAAAAAAATGTTATTGTTACCGTTGAACAATAGACAGAGACTGTAAGATAGAACAAATGCGACTGTATTATTAACTTTCCCAAGTTCGCTCAACTGTTAATTTTTTTTAATAAATATTTAATATATAACAATAGTAATCCACACTGTATATTTAGACTATACTTAAGATGTAGACTATAACATATTTCCTATTAGTTGTAAAATATTTAAAAGCCTTTTAGGGAACTCTTAAAATATATAATTATGAATGTATAATTGGTAAAATTAGGTTTGAACCATCAGATAACCGTATAGGGCGCAAAGAGTAGTTGCGAACGTAATTTACCGGCAATTCACAAGTCACGCTGAATTAACTAGAGGATGTATAGTATGATTCTTTATTTCGCATGCCTGATAACCACACAGGTTCTTTTTAGTAGTATACTAATAAGACAATTTTTTATTGTCATAACTTTCATAATATAAAACCTGAAACTTTATAATAACTGATACATGTTAACGTTATTCTAACCATTATATTGATTACAAGTTTAAACTAATTTAGTGTTATAGGCGATGTAACTGTAGTAAACTATGTTAAATCATTAATTTTAAGAGGAACAAGCTGAATAATACCAGGTAAATCTAAAATTTGAAGATCTAGGGCAGGCCAGATCTCTTCACAATTAATTTGTATTTGTTTCAATATCACTTTAAAGTTGTAGACCAGCTCCTCCTACTCCGGTCATGTTAATAAAGAATATCAAATATTATTGTAGTTTATATTGTATTTCTTCTTCTTCCTCCTGCCGTTCCTCAGCTATGTGGGGTCGGCACAGTATGTACTTCTCTTCCATATCCCTCTGTCAGCCGCCATATCTGAATTCACACTCTTCTTACACATGTCATCTTTTACACAATCCATCCACACTTTCTTCGGTCTTCCTCTACCCTTATATTAGTACCCTTTGTAGTATATACTGTAATAAAAAGACTATGATTCAATTACTCGGAATTTCACATCTAATATTTACTGGTGGTAGACCTCTGAAGCCGGAGAGCGTCTAGGTAGGTATCACCGCAGCTCCTATTGCAGCCGATAAAAAGTAGTGTGTAAACATTACTGTGTTCCAGATTGAAAGACGCCGGAGCTAGTATAAGAGGAACCTACCCGGCCGGCCCGAGGTGGCCCGCTCCAGTTTAACTCTGATACCAGGTCTCTCTGTTCAGTGAGCTCACCTCGGATGCGTGCCGGTGGGCTGCAGGGGCAGGTTTATACTGCAATTTGCAGCCGAAGTAGACTTTTTCAAAAAATTCTGTAAGTGCAGATATTTTTTTTCAAATAATGTTATAAATAGCTCATGATACATGTAATTAAGAACAGTTGCAAGGCACAGGATATCCTATACAATTAGTGCACTTGTAGATTTCCGCCGATACGTCCAACCGTTAGTTACCGCGAGCATTACGCAAAACGGACGAATTGTTTCATTACATGTGTCCTGTAGAAACACACCGGAAGCACATGTGGAATAAATTATTTCATTATTTCCTACGAGATTTTTTCTATACTTCAAAGCGACGAGACAAACAATTATACCACCACCACCGAGCTTATTACTACATTTACTGTAATAATGAGACTTTGAGATGTTTATCACATCACATTAATTTCGTTATAGGAAATTCATTATCTACAGCGTCCTTCAAACTGGAACATAATGTACCTATTTAGACAGACAACAAAAGGAAAAGCTACTTTTTTCACATACTAGTTGAACAGCATCTGAACTTATGCTCTAGTGATGTTTAAACCTTCGTTAACTGTCTTAAACAGATCATAGTCTAAAGGGTATTTAGTATAGCGCATAACATTGCAGGATTGTGATTTAACGGAATTTTTTTTTATTAATTGCCTTTCTTATTCTTTATTTATTGATTAAGGGAGGAGACGAGCGGGACGTTTACCTGATGGTAAGTGGTACGTCCGCCCGTAACAATGTGATGCTAGCTAGAATGGTATTCACAGTATCACGTTGCGCTCGTCGCCTTGAGATATAAGATTTTAAACATCGACACTAGCTACAGCGCCCGTAAAACCGGAACACAGTACTTTTCTGCGGCAGAAATAAGAGCTGCGATGGTACCTAGACGGTCTCCGCCAACATACACCTACCACCATGAAAAATGTTCTCAAAACCTTGGTAGAGGTGATGTTTTGTTGCTTTTGCAGCAATTTAGAAGTTAGCTGATATGTATGCATTATGCTGTAGCTATAATCATGATCCAAGAAAGAAATGAAGTTAATCGAAAAGATTATTTCTTAAAAAAATCTGATTACAGAAATGGTAGTTTTTCCTAGCAATATATCCTATAGAGTGGCGGGAGCAGGTTTCTCTAAATTTTCACTTCCATTTTGCTTTATGCTCTAAATCGACATCAATCACTTGGCACTCACGTACCACCTCGGGTCTTCATTGGGACATTCGATCGGAAATAGAAAACCGCAGTCACAAATGCCAAAGTAGCTAAGCAGTCTACTTTTTACGTGACGATACAATCTCGGCTCACTCCAAACGACATCTTGATTAAGAAATATCTTCACCTGACGGTTGTCCTCAGCAGGCGCAATCCACCCGCTGTCCTAACAAACCTGCCAAGTGACATTACGTAAATTACCGTAACAGTAATTCCTGCTTCGCCGACGTCGCGTGCTAATTTCTATCTGATTATTACAACGCCTGTAATCATCAGAGCAATGATATAGAATTAACGTAGTATAGAACTTCTGTAACACTTGATATAAACAACTATTCTAGAAACCCCTTTTTAATTTCACAATATTTAACGTACTGTACGGCTAACATGATTTGTTATTAGTTTGCTACCATAGCGTTTGAAAAAGTATTGTAAATATAAACAGCTGTTACATTTTAGTGCAAAAAAAGTTAAAAGGAATGTGCAGGACATATATAACCACTACTTATTAAATTTGCTCGTTTTTGCTTTGGTTTAATATGTTAAAATAACATATTAATAACTATAATACACACGTACATTACAAAACTAACATATGTTGTTATATTTGTAGCTCATAATTTTTTCCTTATTTCGATTTCGGGGATAAACCCTCAAAAAAGTTTAGACTTCTTACTTAGATTTTTATTGACTAAAAACCTTTCAATGGTCGTCCTCTATATTTGAGAAGGTCGAAGAATCTCCACGCGGAAAACAACCGCGGGTTCATTAACACCTATGTATATAATACCATAAATAAAGATATTGCTGGAGTGATATTTCATATGTATCGCTCACTTTACTCAAATAATCCTAGTTCTACTAAAAGGCATATCTACGCTTTGTCCATCTCTAAGATTATATATCGAGACTATACTTAAAGTTCACCATCTTAGTATTATGACGTATTTAAATATCAGATCTCTTTAGACTGTATGTATTGTCCACTGCTGTGTGTAACTATTATAGCGTTCCGGTTTGAAGGATATCATAACAAGTATAATAAATACTATACTAATGAGCCGTAACATGCTGTGTCACAAGACGAACGTTTTACGGCCATGCACAAACTTTTTATGAAACAATTCGCTGTAATCAGTATTTGATAGATTGTTTAAATGTTTTTATAGCGCAGCAGCTTGTCCAATATCATATAGCCCTTGGTTAATGGAGCTTGGATGGTGGTAAAGTTATTTGGATTTCGTACTTCTCGTACCTGTACTAGCTACCGCACCTATAATAGCAAGTAAACTTTCCGCTATAATAGCATAGCTAATGATCATCTGGATCATTAATACCATTTATATTATTATCTGTAATATTTAATACCATTAAATATTAGAGAACCCTAAGCTTATACGATTTATAATGTATAGCTATATTTTCATCTCATCGAAAATGCGCAAGTTCAACTCTCACTAAGCATAAATTTCCGGTGAAGAAAACCGTTATGTTCCGAGATCAAACAGCCCCCCAGGATATGTGGCATGGCGCCATCCCGTAATTACAGCGTGGCGATTAGATGGTTGAATGGTCTATTCTTTATCAAGGTACCATACCTGCTCTTTTTATATATTTATTTTCTTATAAAATCAAAAGTATAACGACCTGAATACAGATTAACATAGATAAAATATCACAAAGTTTCCGATACAGGCAAAGGTGATCGGTGAACGAACCCAAGCTCGTCTTCGCTAAACGAGCAAATTCGCTAGAAATCAAGAAAACCGGACACACAGAAAATCAGCTGTTGAATAACTACACTCCGAGTTTTAGGCTAGTATACACTAGAATTAAAACAGCCCGTGGAACCACGTGGGTCCACGAGCCCAGTAATCAATAAGCTGTAAGATTTCAAATGACTACCAAGTGCTACACTTCATCGGAGAATAGGAGATATAACTATTGAGATAAAAATAAGTTTGGTCATAAGGTAAGTTCATTCCTCTATTTGGGGGGAAATCAAGGTGAGCGTTTGTTTTATTTTTTTTTTCATTTGCGCAACGATTTCGCGCGCCAACGAAAATGAACCTAGCATTCGTTCTCCGGCCGCGACTCTCGCCGCACTGGCAACTTCGTTCCAAGTTTAAACTTCGCGCTTTTTCTCTCTAACCGCACGTCCATTGTTTCATCGTTTCTTTTTTGTAAATAATATATATATTTTTTAATTATTTACAATGACTATTTACAGTAAAATTGTTCAGATTATTTTAATAAGTGTCTAAAATATTTTTGAGAGCATTTATTGCGAACATTTGGAATTTGTCAGAACATAGGTAAGTTCAATAAATTATTATGTAAACATATTTTTAATAAATAAATATTAAAAAATTTCGTTATTTTTGTATAGAAATTGTTTCGAAAATATTATTAACAATTTTTTTTACACAAACGTAACTTTTTTTTATTGTTGAAATTATTTTGATAACTGTGTAAATAAAATAATTAAAATCAAATAGCATTAATAAAACAAAAAACTCTTTGAATAAAGAAAGCTATGTATGTATAGAATGTAATTTTTTTTAAATTGCCGTTATCGTCCACCATTTATCACATTTATTATACAATTATTTAAGTAGTGTAAAAAAGTAAAACAAAACTTAAAACAAAAAAAAATTATATAGTTTTTGCAATAATTCAATGATTTATTAGTCGCATTAGAATTACTATTGATTTATACTTATGTCCTATATGAAGGAAAATAGATTTTTCTAAGTTTTACGTACTATACGTAAGTTTTAATTGAGAGGCAAGTGTTGTATGTTCTCACATGCACTTTATAAATAAAAGTACTTAAACAATAAAACCTTCACAAATATTCGTACTCAGTTTAAGTAACACTATTTTACATTTTAAATTTAAAATTTTTTTCAAGTTCTTTTAAATAAGTTTGTTGATTATCAGGATAAAATGTTGCATATAATTTATAATCCATATTGCTTCCGGATATGTCTATGGAGCCGGCTAAAACTGGCTTACTCTTTGTTGTGATGGTTATTCAGATAAGTGTTATGTAAGTTTGGATACTGCGATAAAATTCCTCGTCGACAAAATTATTACATAAGTATTACAATAACGCATGCAATTTTTGTTATTGGATGAAGCGAGCCGAACTCACTTATTCGTATAACAATGTGGCGCTAGTCAGGGTGCGTCAATGCACAACATTGTCCTTGCATAAAATAGGGATGTTTTTGTTATATTTTTTTGATACATATATTCAGATAACGGTTTGATAGATCATAAAAAATATTGGGGAATATTAATATCAGGTCTCTAACGCTAAATAGTTGGGTTTCTTTTCTTTTATGTAACGACGCGACGCCTACACCACGTTGCGCGCGTCGCCTGAGACATAAAATGTTGAGTCTCATTACCCCAGTAATTACATTAGCTACAACGCTCTTCAGACCGGAACACAGTAATGTTTACAAACTACTATTTGTCGGCTGCAATAGGCGCTGCGATGATATAACAACTACTGACCGGTCTCCGACAACGGACCCACCATCACTAATCTAACCTGAACTGGTACTTTGTGTGTATTAGTTCCGGATATTTTAGAGGAATGTAAATAAACAAATGATTTATTATGAATAAAATTAAAAAAAATGGACAATTGTTATGTATACCGTTCTACGTGATAAACAGATAGCGACGCTTGCGCAGCGTCTTGTGTCGGCGACACTGTAATTATTATAAACACAAAAAACGTACTTAAATGTGCGCTGCGTACATAGTGACGAAATTATTTCATCCACAAAAAGTGACTTTTGTCAAAAATACCGAAAATGGCCGTCACATGTGTTATTATGTTGCAATAAAGTAAACTAATAAAATAAACAAAGCGTTCTCTGAAACATATCATTATACATTAACGCATATGTATGCTTGGTGGTAGATCTCTGATCTCTCCAGGTAGTTACAAACAAAAAGTACTGTTCAAACATTACTATGTTCTGGATTGAAGGGCGCTGTATGTGGTGTAATTACTGGGGTAACGAGACTTAACATCTTATGTCTCAGGCGACGAGCGCAATGTGGTGCAGTATATATCATCTTAACTAGCGCTGCGTTGTTATAGGCGGGCGTACCACTTGTCATCAGGTGAATGATTAACTTAATCGACTAAAAATAAATATATTATCGATTTGTTTCGCATAAATATTCTACTTTAGCGCTTATGCCTATATAGCGATGGGTTGTTAGGATTAAATACTAATATAGTGCTTGTGTTAAAAAGTATACTAGTGTTAATGACGTATCCATGTCTGAAACGATTAAATCTAGATTACAGATAGTGTTTACATTCATTATACTTGTTAAGGTGTCGCACGCGGGTATAATGCTTGTCCCACCAGTATTCTCAATATTACGCCACTGCCTTATGAAAGTATAATATTGCCAAGATTTTTTTTGTGTGAACTCTGTTACTAGAGACCGTCTAGTTAGCTGCCACCGAAGTTTCTTCTTCTGCCGCCAAACATTACTGTGTAACAGTTTGTAGAGCGTTGTAGCTAATGAAATTACTGAGCCAATGGCATCTACGTTTATATAAGCACAATGTGATGCTGTGTATATCATCCCAACAAGCACTGCGTTGTTATATGCAGGCGTAGCACTTACCGTAATGTGAACGTCTCGCTCGTCTCCGTCGCTGAGTAGTACTTACTACAATAAAAAAAAAAAGCGTGTGTAATGAATATAACACTTGGTTTTTTTTTATTCATTAAGGGACGAGACGAAGCGGTCGTTCATCTGATGGTAAGTGATACGCCTGCCCATAACAACGTGGCGCTAGTTACAATGGTTTACACTGCACCACACTGTGCTCGTCGTTTTGAGACATAAGATGTTGACTCATCGTCACGAAGTTGAGTTTAATTTAAGTTCAGTTAACTTAATACCTATAAAGCTTGCTGACGTAATGATTCCTGGTAAGGTTTTACCAGATAGACATCGTTAGCAGACAGTAAGCAAAAAAAATATGAACATTCATACAGAACTGACAAAATGAATACAAATTGGCTTAGTTATTATATTCAAAGTTAATTCTAGAACATGACTAGACGTAGATTGTTCTAGAATGTTGTTCTTATACATAAAAAGTCAGCAGAACCTCCGGTTCCATCGGGTACTAGTGGTGTCGTTTGTAGGGGTTCAATTGAGGGGATTTGGGTCATTTCCTACCACGCTGGCTCAATGCAGGTTGATGGACACCAGAGCCTCGTCTGTTGATTAGCAGGGTGCACCACGACAGATGAGGTTGGCTTGTGTCTCGTGAGTTGTTGTGTGGGAATCCTTACATCTTATGTGGCGATCCGCAGAAGAAATAAGGTCACCGACATAGCCCAAAAGATTACTAGACCTCAGTGACAGTGGGCAGGGCACATTGCTTGTAAGATGAACGGCCGATGGGGCAGTAAGATCATCGACTGGCGTCCGCGTACCGGTAGACGTAGTGTTGGGAGGCCTCCCACAAAGTGGACTGATCTGGTAAAAATAGTAGGAATCCACTGGATGCGAGCAACGCAGGACCGATCGATGTGAATATGTTTGGGGGAGACCTAGGGCCACCAACAATGGACGTCTATCGGCTGATAATGATGATATATATATAAAAAAAATTGTATACTGTATGATGGATCTTTCTTTCAGCATCGCCTGTAGTATCAACGATACGTCATGATTATAGAACCAGTTAACTGGAATTACAGTTACTTTTTAACAATTGTATGATCTAAAACTTTAACAATCCTAGAAACATCTCTAAAGACCTCGGGGTAAACCTGGCTCTATTCGCAGATGACACTGCGCTCTACCTTTCGGGCCCCATCTTGCCCCGGTTGACAAATCGGCTCCAGTCCGCACCCAAGTGCCTAGGCGGTTGGTTTAGGAAGTGGAGAATCGAATTCAACCTGGCCAAGAGTGAAGCCCTACATTTTTCAAGAAAAAGGAAATTCCGGATCCCCAATCGCTCTTTGTGCTCTACTCCCAAGCCAACTTATATCTTCGACCGTCCTGTCCCTTGGAGAGATTCGGTCAAATGCCTCGGGGTTAACATAGACTGAAGGCTAAATTTCAAGAGCTACATTTGCAGAATGAGGAACAAAGCTGCCTTTGTTATGGGCGGACTTCATCCCTTGCTCTACAAATCTAGCAAGATAGCTCTAAATGACAAGGTGCACTTGTACAAGGCCTGGATAAGACCTATTATGACTTAAACCCATATAGGTCATCCAAAACCGCTTCACCCGTAAGGCCACGTGTGCGGAATGGTACCAACGAAACATCGACCTGCACAGCGACCTTAAACTTCCTTCGGTAGCACAATTCATGCAAGATTGTGCTATCTATCACTTTGCCAAGGTCACACACCACTCGAACCCACTAATAGAGTAAGCAGTGGACTACGTCCCGATCCCCGATGCTTCCAGTAAGAATCGACATCCTCGAAACGAGCTTCCGCTCCACATCGATGTAGAGGGTCGGCCCGACAGCCACGACATACTCACCACCGACACCAACCAACACAACACGACATCCACGCGTAAAGACACCAATCACGGATTCACTTCATTTCGGACGCGCCGCTTCCGCCCCTGGTTGAGGCGCCCGTCAAGCTCGCACACCGTGCAGACAAGTCACATTCAGCTGCCCGGGCGGTCCTCACCGCCCTCGGCTCGCGATACAGGCGAAGGCGATCGAAGGACGGGCTCGAGCCCTCCTGCGATCACCTCATAGCCATTGCCGCCATCCGACGCGCACCGTGCGCATCTTAAATTCATATGTATATTTATTTATGTATATATATTTAATTACACCCCACTTATCTCTCCCCCGATAGTACAATCCATCTCTTCAACTCTTTTGCAACCAATATTTTCTGTCACCTTTCTCCTCCCCCTTTTAAATACTTCTTTATCTACATATACTCGTATATGTATATATTTAATTTTTATATTTTGGTTTCAGGTTTGTGTTTTTGTGTTCATTTAAAGTTTTGGTTTAATTTTAATTTAGCTTTTAGTTTCTTTTCTTCTTTTTATTATTTTAGCTTGCGGATACCAGCTCCGCGAGCCCCGAGTCCGATGAAGCCGCAATGGTTGTCAATAAAACTGCGGCGCAAACGTTGCCATAGAAAAAAATAAAACCTTAAATATATTAGTTAACTATCTGGTTAAAATTAATGTTTATAATTGCAATTCTTGTATAAAGATTTAATGGAAATTTTAATAGAGTTATTGTCAATATGACGGATGCTGTAATAATAATTTGCTAATTTACTTCTGGCTACATATTAAATATATACAGATAATATTAAGGTAGTAGTAAGATTATAGAATATAGTAATAAATAAATAAAACTTGAAATACGATCGGAGATCTTATTACTGCAGTGTAATATTATCTCACTTAGATCGCGTGTCGCTTCAAGGTTTTATTTGAGTTCTCGTGAGGAAAGGCGCCCAAACAGGTCCACGTTTGTCCGGAAATAGTCATTCCGGCCTCAAGTAAAGCGGGCATTCTAATACAGGGTTGTCAATTGACAAAGAAAATCGTAAGAATTTACAGAGTATTACAAAAAAAATGTGATATACTAATTGTAAATAGCAATTTTAAAAATTCATTACTTTTCCTATAAGAAAAACTGATTGGTTAAGGTTTTTAATTTGTCTACTTATCTTTAAACGGATTAAGTTAAAGATATTATAGATAGAGAGAGAAGGAAAAAAAATTACAAGATATGAAAATGGCAGAATTAAACAATATACCTTTGAACTGACCATGTCTTTAAAACATCTTTCAATGTATATTTCTTCTTTGTAAACAGTTTTAATTATAATTAACTTAAATTATATGAAAAAAACTAGTGAAAATTACAATTAATTGAGTTTTCATCTGTGATAAAGTATCGGAAGTAACATAAACCTGCCGTCGGCAGCTACACGAATAAGGTGGATAGAAACGAGTCGGTTCGTGCAATCCGGACCAAGGACTGCGACCCGTCAGTCCTTGTAACGCATTTCAGGTAATAAAATTGTAACTAGTGACAAAAATGTTTTAACAATGTACACATATAAGACGTTTTTTTTTTAGTCCGCGAGAAAACGACACAAGCGAGACCTTCAACTAATGGTCCGCTTGCTCATAACAATGTGGTGCTGATAGAGACGATACACTCAGTAGCACATTATACTCGCCGCTTTGAGACAGGGGATGAAGTTTCATTACCACAGTAATTTCAGTGGATACAACGCCCTTTAAACCAGAACACAGGGTAGTGTTTGAGGGCAGAAATAAGAGCTGCGGTGGTTCTTACCGAGACAGATGGTCTCCTCCAAGTCTTTCTCTGAGTATACTGAACTGATTGTCGTGATAATAATAATAATAATGAACTGTTGTCTTAATGTTACCACTTGGGACCAGAGCTTTCTCCAACATTGAGAGAATCAGATACTTTTATCCATCCAGTTTACAAACAAGAGGTTGGTGGACTTTATGTTCGTGAAAGCTGTTGTCA
The DNA here is from genome assembly GCA_029030555.1 of Ornithoptera alexandrae. NCBI lineage: Eukaryota > Metazoa > Arthropoda > Insecta > Lepidoptera > Papilionidae > Ornithoptera > Ornithoptera alexandrae. The sequence continues at coordinate 11,831,354 of JARDVY010000288.1, read as the reverse complement.
TATGTCGATTTCTTAACTGATAGCAGTGAACCATCTTTCAATTCAAGCTTTCAGTTAATTTATGCATAGAATGAAATCAATAAAGCTTTTTTCATTGTTAGAAGAAATACTTCCATGATCGACGTGTTGAAGCCTTTTAAATAACATTACGTACGGTAACGCGTTATGAAGTCGCCAAATCCAAGAGTGATCGTGTGAACCAAGGGTACCGTTCACTCTGCACCATTACCGAACTAGATCTTGCTCTGATAGAGTAGTAATGTACAATTAGCCTCTAAAAATAAAATAAAAACAAAACCGTTCTCAAGGTAAATTAAGGTAACCAGCTCAGCTGAAAGTGAAGGCTACATTTTTCTTTGCATGCCTAATTATAAGCGGTAAATATGCGAGTGATTAGATAAAAACATAATTAGAAACAAACATATTAAAACTTACAACATACGTACACGTAATTACAAGTGTTAAATAGTAACATTAATAATTCATTAGCTGTGAATTCGTTTTAATACAGAATCATCTAAGACGACTTACAAATGTGTTATACTTTACATCAAAACTTAACTACAATTAGTTCCTAATCTAATTGTTTTTTTTTATTAACAATAATATACTGATAAAAATTAACATTTACTTTTTTTTAATTATTAATATTCTTATTAACTGGTTGTCTTTTTTTTTTTGAGTGGTACCATTTTTATCGCCACGACACGGTCAGGTGTCAGGGAATATTTACATCTGTCTCCAAAACACCGGCTTTTATATGAAACATTGATTAGCTTGTCTTCTCCAAGGATTGAGGAAACTGACGTAATTTTTTCTATGAATGCATTTGTATTTGAAGCGAGCCATTTTCCTAATGACACTCATTTTCCTAGAGTCGAAAGATAATCACGTAACGTCATTTAGATTTATTCACGCCACCTTATTACTAACACAGATATTATATTTGATGATGATGATGGTCACGTGGTACTAGATAACAGCTACAATGATTTATTTAATATAAATCACCAAATTTTAGCTTATGGGCTTGATTTTGTGTAGATTAATTTACTATATTGTTGTGTCTATAGGGGTGTAAGAGGTTCCGCACAACAACTTACGGTGCTCGTGGTGCACCTTGCTAATCAACAAACGAGACTGGCTCCTACCTACCCGAATTCAGCCAGCATGGTGAGAAATGGCTCAAATCCCTCCATATTAATTCCTACCCGATCGATGGGAATCTTTAAGAAAGGCCTCTGTCCAGCAGTGGACGTCTATCGTCTGATGATGATTGTTGTCTCATTCATGATTGATGAGACCTATATTTAAATTAATTTTTAGTGTCTTTTATTCGTGTTTAATTTATCGTGTATATTAAAAGGTGGAAGAAGGATGGTCCTGAACCATGACCAGTCTTCCTTTCTTTAAGCCGCTGCAGCGATGTGGCATAGTTTAGACAAATCTCTATAAAAATCTGTTCGTAAACATAATTTTAATAATTAATCGGTCTTAGTCGTAAACATTTAGGGTAATTACCTATTTAAATTCGAGGAATTCATATTTCTTTGTTAGTTGACCCTGTAGCGCACAAAAGAGTTACTAGAACCCGGAAGTCTTGCTTAACCTATGATCTCCGTTAACTGTTAATTTCAAACACATTTATACTTATAGTTTATGCTTACGTTGATCCATAATAACTGATAAGTGACTACATCATCAAAAAAATTTGTTTTAAATGACTTCACTAGATATTATCTAGTACATTTAAGATAATTTTAAAATGTCTGTTATTCTTTTGTCAGCTTTCAAACAAAGAAAATCACAAAAGCAATTTAAAGTAACGTCTGTAACAGGTAGACATATAGATAAATGCGTAAAACAATATCACTGTTTTAGTATGAGATATAAAAATAATTATATAGCACATAGAATTCCCAACCCTTCTCGATTTCCTGGGAGACCCCTGTAATAATGGGTAACCTTCCGAACTTCCGGTACGCAATAATCCCTCCAGTAATTTTAAAATTATATTTACCCACATACCTTTCAAAATTAGATGCTACTCGAAAACAGAAGTAAATATAAATTTAAAAATAATAAAATTAAACAATATATGAGATTTCTTCTCATAACTTACCCCCATCTCTCCTCTTTCCTCTTTCGTAATCCAATTTCAAAAAATCTTCTCAGGTTGGTTTTGCAGGGGGTTGGCAACCGTATTGCTACTTTATGTCAAGGAGTCAAACCAGCATAAAGATCCGGTAGCGGAAGGCCGCTGCAGCCAGAGACAATCCATGCAGCCATTAAAATTTACCAGATTTTCTCAACCATATATTTCAGGGTGAAAACCACAATGTGGGTCACTGGTGGTAGGTCTCTGTTGCCGGAGACCGTCTATATAAGTACTACCACAGCGCTTATTCCTGTCTAACAGTACTATGCAAAGGTAAATATGTTCAGGTTTGAAGGGCGCTACAGCTAATGTAATTATTGAAGTAATCAGACTTTAACGTTGCTTATCATTCTAACTAGCGACATATAAAAAAGAACAAGCGTTAGGTGAATCTGCTGCACATCTCGGCGCTTACTTGAGAAAAAGAAATGGATTCTGTGTAAACATTTTAACATGTGCTTTACTATTAATTAAATCAACTTATTTAATTAACTTTATTATTAATCTAAGAAGGATAACAATGTACTTGACTCGTCCCTTCGTTGAAATACAGTGTTTATATAAGTATCAGCGATTTTTAAAGATAAATTCTCTTCTATGAGTATCTGTTATTTCTTACTCTCCTTCTCCTTCCAATGTATTTATTAAAATAATTGAGTCTTAATATAAATAAATGAATACAATTGCTGTATTAGTTAAGTCCATAGTCACATAACAATGTAATTGGCAGCATTTTGTAAATTCATGAAGTAAAGAGTGGCCCGTGCTTACTGGTTTAGAAAGTAAACTAGATCGCAGATAAAATGTAACGCTATTACAACTTTACTATATATAAACGTATATTTATATATTTACTTTTACTTTTTGATTTCCGGATTGAGACCTGACTCCGATAAGGTTGTAGAAGTCATCAATAGTATCAACTGCGCACAAAGGCATTGGAAAAAAATCGTTTTAAAATTCATACGAAAAGTAACCGATATTACATACTACATCACATTGATATATAGAAAAACTGATATTAATATATAAAAGAAAAAAAATTATTTCCGATACCGGGAATCGAACCCGAGCCTCCTGGGTGAGAGCCAGGTATCCTAGCCACTAGACCATATCGGATCGTTGATAATCATTTATAACTTCAAACCATTTGTTGTTTATAATGAACTTTATTATAATTTATTATTATATTAAGTAATAATCATATCGAATTTGGTACAATTGGATATATCTGGATGATAATTGAAATACAGTAATGCCCGTTATAACAGCAAATTGACAATATGAAGTTGGTAGCTATCGACCGTCCATGGAAGAAGCCACCACCATCCAAATTCTACCACTTATATAGATAGCCCCGGATTCAATATAGCGGAAGGTTGCTACAAAGCAAACGGTCACCAGCTGAGCCATAAAGATGGTTGATTTTTTTTTAAAACGTTTCAGTGTTATTTGAAAAAAAAATATTTTTATATAATAAAAAGTTTTCATCCCCACAAAAAATCTCGCCTGTTTTTCCTACGGATGATGAGTTACGCGATGTTAGTATAATACCCGAAGGAAAATTTGGTTTATTTCTAGATCTTTCTTGCTGTAAGAATTATATGTTATTGTCTTCTTTCGGTCATTTGTTCACTGGTGGTAGTTCTACCATCGCAGCGCCCATTTATGACGACAAACAGTGTGCAAACATTACTGTGTTTAGTTTGCTGTAGCTATTGAAATGACTGAGATATCTAATCTCAATATATCTATATATAGGAGGTGCCAAGAGATTCATTAGCTCATCACGAGATCTCCGAAACTTTTAGACGTAAACATGCGAATTTTTTTTTTTGTGATATTGCTAGGAAAACCGGCTGCGATGATATGGGCATGTCAAAAGGAGACCACCTGAATACATAGGCAACAAAGAACTTAGCCTCAACATACCCGGCAAACGGTGGAGGGGAAGACCGAAGTTGCGATGGCTGAGTGTAGTGACAAAGGATATGATGAGCTGCGATCTCAAGGAAACTGATGTTCCAAACAGAGCGATTTGGAGCAAAGAACGCAGATCCTGTCTTAAGCCGGGACAAATGCTAAGAAGTTAATGAAACCTGAATGTCCAGTTTCGGGGCGTCGAACACAATATGGTTAAATGTGAACTCATAGTACAGAATAAAAAGTTCATAGTTAAATTTGTAAATTCTTTAATAATAGTTAACACACGTAATAATGAACATTAACACTTTAACCTTCAAGTGTACGTAGTTTAGATATTAAATTTTATGTAATTCTCATTCTCATACGAGATGTAAATCAATAGAATAGTAAGATTATATTGCAGTTGCGACATTAATTAGGAATAAATATATAAAGCAAAGGTTTTATGGGGAACAGCAACTCCCTTTGGAGAAGGAATTTCGTAAAATCCATCCTTAGCTGGCCTCCGAACGGTAGAAGCAATATCTCTATGAAATGTTTGAGTGTTTACGTCTAATAGTTTCGGAGATCTCGCTATGAGTCAATGAGACGAGGTTCAAGTATGAGCTGAGCACCTATTTGGTACAAAGATAAGATAATAGTTTAAAGATAACATTGATTGCTTACATTATATTTGCTATGACCATTTTTGAAACTCGAGGTAATTGATGCACAAATATATCCGTGTATACGTAATTCCAATACTGTGACAAAAAGTTCCACTTTAAAAGGCGTGACTGTCACATTAAACTAATAAATAAATCAGCCACATCACAATCGATTTATTTTTATTAAATTTATTTATATTGCTTTTTTTATATCTATATTACATCAAATATATGATTATAAGGTGTGATCCTTAGATATTTACAATTATTTCAATAAAAAAATTTTTATTCTGCGAAGCGACGAGCTGAACGGTGCGTTCAACTGACGATAAGTGATACTCCCGCCCATAACAATGTGGCGCTAACTATATGTTATACACAACATCATTTACTATCGCCGCCTAGAGACAAGATATTGAGTGTCGTTACCCCAGTAATTACACTAGCAGGAGCGCCCTTCAAACCGGAACACAGTGATGTTTGGCGGCAGAAATTAGCGTTACGATGATACCTACCTAGACGGTCTCCGGCAACAGAGACCATCGTAAAAAATATTTTTTCTGCATTATTTACTCTGTGGCAAGATGGCGTCGTGAGACATGTGAACGCCTCTAGCTCAGCGGGCGCCCCGCGCCGAAGGTACGCGGCGCGAGCGTACTGGCCGGCAATAGAAAAAAATTTAAAAATAAAAAAGAAACCTACCACCAGTAAATTAAATATTAATATCAATAAATGATATTTCATTGGTAAATGTTCTAGAGTCGTGGTAGTTTAGCTTCAAGGCGGTATTCCAACTCCACTGGGCTTGAACTACCCGTAAAGAAAATATAGTGAAACCGGCATTTACGAACAACAGCCTTCAGGGACATGCCACAATCAGTCACTCACGGTTGATCAACACGGTGAATGGCCTTGGCTTTCTCTTTAACTCCTTGAGTCCCAACAGCAGGAACATAAAGAGAGCTGATCACTTAACTAAATGTTTTTTTAAATTATTATATACTAAAGATTTTTTTTACTAAATTAGTTATTTTACTGGTGGTAAGTCTCTGTTGCCAGAGATCATTTCAGTAGGTATCACCGCAGAGCCTATTTCTGCCGCCAAACAGCAGTGTGCAAGCATTACTGTGTTCCGGATTAACTGGCGCTGTAGCTGGTGTAATTGTTGGGGTAACGAGATTTAACATCTTATTTTCCAAGCGACAAGTGCAATGTGGTGCAGCGTATACGATCTTTACTAGCGCATTTCCATCATGTGGACGTCCCGAACATGAGGTGTTAAAAAGAATCGTTACACAAACGCACACACACATTATGTGTGTCACACACGGTGTGACGAAATATTTATGATCCATAACATAAAGTAACATGATTAATAAAAGATAAAGTTGTTTTAATATCTATATATTCCCCAGTGAACACTAAATCACTTGTTCACGATTGCATGAACGTGCATCGTGACGTCATCGTTCAATTTTGCAGGTCATGTGTGGTTTGAGAGTGAATGATAGTTTCTTCTTTTTTTTTATTCAATAAAACAATAAGACGAGCGAGACGTTTATGGGGATTTTACATGATTGCGCTCATCGCCTAGAGACATAAGATGTTGAGTTTCGTTACTCCTGTATTTTCATTAGCTACAGCTTCATACTACTTTGACAGGGCGTCATCTTGCCCTAACCCTCTAATGGCCAAAGCGACCACTACGAGCTTCCACCGAACCCCAGACCAATAAGCGCAGACTACGTCATACGTTAGTCTAGACATCTCCCAGAGGTCCCGCACACCACTCGCATTCCCATCATCACCAACAACACCCATGTTACCACACACACATCGGACATGACCAACACATTCCGAATATCCGCATTACGCCCTCCTCGCTTTAGAACGTGGCGCCACAGCTACACACACACTCCGTACACGAAGTACACCTGCGATCAGGGGCAGTCCTCACCGCCCAGAGCTTCCGATACAAGCAAAGGCGGTCGGAAAACGGACTCTAACCCGTCTTCGACAACCGAGTAGATTCGTCAGAAATCAAAAATCCGCCATCGGATAACTACACTCCAAGTAGTATTTTTTAAAAAAAAACAGGCCGTGGACCCGGGTCCACGAACCCAGTATCCTATGAGCAGTAAGAGTAAATATGACTACCAAGCGCTCAACATCATCAGAGAATGGAAAGCTACCGCGCTTTTCCAACTAAACACAGTAATGTTTGTACATTACTGTTTGGCGCTAGAAAAAGACGCTGCGGAGATACCTACCTAGACGGTCTCCGGCAACAGATACCTATCAGTTCCTCATTCCCCTTCAACTGTAAGCTTTGGTAGTTGCTCCGAAGCTAAATGAACATTGCGAGAGCAATTCAATGCCTTTTTTATTCAATTTAAACAAAAGACCTTTGCAGTAAGAACAATTGTCGTGTAGTGCCGTATAGCGTGCGGTTGAACACAATAGAAATGAACGGGACAGCTGTCTAATGCCGATTGAATAGGACAGGTTTTTTTTTGCTTGTGTTTGCTTGGCTGTTTGTTGTTTGCGCGGCTTATACAAACAATACTGTACTAATTTACAATTCAACATAGAATTATAAACGATAGAAATTCAATACAAATCAAATTCAATTCAAAACAAATTCAATACACGAACTGGATACTTAATACTACTTTACTGGTGTGTTTACGTAGATATTGCCGCAGTACCTATTTCTACCGCCAAACAGGTCTGTTTCTGTTTGAAAGACGCTGTAGCTAGTTTAATTACTGACGAGACTCAACATCTTATGTAACAGGCGACGAGCGCAATGTGGTGCAGTGTATATCATCCTAACAACCGCCACGTTGTTATGAGGTGAATGTCTCGCCCGTCTCGCCGTATGATTGAATAAAAAAAGTTAAAAGTTGTGTTTTTATATAACCAACAGATGATTCTTTTATTTATATATTATATATGTATGTATAGATTAATCTAAGCGGGACCCATTGCACGTCACCGCGACCTTTCTCAGATGACTTCCTACATCAAATCAAGGTTAGATATAGGAGTGTAAGTAGATGTAGATGATTAATATTCAATTCAGTTCTTCCGGTATATATTTTTTAAATAGTTTTCAGAAGATTCAATATAAACTTTTGTATTATACACAGTTGTGTGATAAATAAAATTAATATCAGTTTTAGAAGTATAGTAAATATTGATGAAAACATTACCACGATAAAATATGATAATATGATGACGAGACATAAAAAGGTATAAAGAAGATATAAACACTGTTACTTGTACTTATTAAATTGATAAAATATATCCGATATGGTCTAGTGGCTAGGATACCTGGCTCTCACCCAGGAGGCTCGGGTTCGATTCCCGGTATCGGAATTTTTTTTTGTTTATATTTAACTAGAACTTTGACCTGTATACGAGACAAAGACACTGCAAGGCACTAGGCGTTGTCATACAAGAAAGACAAAAAATGTGTTGATCGGAAAGAAAACTGTCATTTTTTTTCATTGATTAAAAACTGCGCAATATCATTTATTAAATAAAAAAATATATTTCTTTCATAGAATTGTTGAATTGCGCAATACACGGCTAGACGAGACTAACAGAAGGCTTTTTATATAGTGCTAATGAAGTTTATTTAGAAATAAACACGTTTACAGAACAAATGAGAAGAGAAGATGAAACATGAGAACAAAAAATTTTTAAAGAATTAATTAATAATTAAGTAAAGGATAATTATAAGCTATCAATGGATGCAACTATTGACATAGGAACAGCTCGCTTAATGTTACTATTGTTTGTACTCGAGGCTGGTGCTAGATTTCTGCTGTTAGGGACCTATAAGGTAAGTACTACCGCAGCTCCAATAGCAGCCGACAAACAGTATTGTGCAAACATTACCGTGTTCCCGTTTGAAGGGCGTTGTAACTAATTGCTGTGGTAATGATGCTTAATGCCTTAAGACGACGAGTATAATATGATGCTGTGTGCCTAACCAGGAATCCTTGGTATAGACAGGCATATAATTTACCTTCAGGTGAAAGTTTGACTCGTCTCATTTCTTTATATAGGGTGGCGCAATGTGGCGCGTGTATACCTTGTATACAAGGTGGCGCAAAAATAACCTTCCGATGTTTTTTGGCTGTAATTTAAAAAAAATATGAAAAACTTTGATTCTTCGTGTGGATTATTTTTATTTGGTCTTTTAATTTTTTTACATCAAGGCAAAATTTATAGCATTTTCTGATAGGAGGATTACTTTTGCGCCAGCCTATAGAATAAATAAAAAATTCTAGGCCTTCTCTTACTAGTGTCTAGTTTTAAGACCGTTTATTTACCTCGCTGACAAAGTCTGGATTAGTAAATTATTGTTCAAAATATTTTCACAAATTACAACACTTGTACTCGACCTGCGAATACAATTTAAACGTATAATCGTAATTTTATTATCTGTGGTGATAATCTGGCTAATGGTCTAGTATACAAATAAACAAACATAAAAAAAGAATAAAGTACGGTTGCATACATCCGTTAAATAAACACACGTAACACATAATCATAAAGATCTTGTGTGTTAATTTAACAAGTTTCTTAAGCTTTGAGAAATTTTCATACAACAATTTTAAAATACACATTCAACATAAAATACGCAGTTTTTTTTTAAATTGCTTCAAAATTGTCTTTTTCCGTTCTATGATTTACTATGGTCGATTTAGCAATGATCGATGAGTGGACGATTTTCGCGTAACGTCGACAAGTATCTACATAAATCATTTTAAGACGGCAGCTATAACAAATTGAGTCTATTGACTAATATAAATATGACAAATGATATATATGGTAAATCAGGTTTTTTAATATATATATATATAAGTAGCTGTTCCACGGGTGCTTTGCTAGCCGTAAAACCCACGCCACTCCATTTGGAGAGAGAATTTTGTAAAATCCGTTTATAACTGACTCATAGTCGGCAAAAGGAATATTCCTACTAAATTTCAAGTCCCTATGCCTTATGATTCCATTGATATCGTGATGAATCTCTTCAGGTGGAAATCTATATATATATATATATCCAGATATCTAGATACGACGATAAAAATACTAAAAACATTTGATAGGTGGCGTAATCAATCTTATTTGTCTTATCCATAGTTTTAAAAACCATTTTTTATTCCAACTTCTACCTTATTCTCTTTCCAACAAAAAAGGCAGGTGGTAGATGTCCGTTGTCGGAGACCGTCTAGGTAGGTACCACCGCAGCGGCTATTTCTGCAGCTAAGACTAGCCTGCAAATATTAGTGCTCGTCTCGACACTTAATTGAATATAAAAAAAGTGGCTATTGCTGATTCGGATAGCGGAAACGGATACTGTTTAATAATTAATGACGATTGTTTTTCAGATGGTAATGACGGACGCCGTGGAAGATGGAGCTGCGATTGCTTGGCGGCTGTTGGCGACATTAGAGGGTGGCTCTCTGCTGCTGCTGACCTCTGCTTTCTTGGCGTACACCGCTAGATCGAAGGTCACTAACCAACGGCGGACCATAAAGAATGTTCTAGTAAGTTATCAACTAATGTTATAGTAATAATCAATATCAATAAATGCAATGCATTTTTAACCAGTGCCCTGTCACAAAATGGAATTTCTGATCGTCTCCTCACTAAGTTACGAAAAAAGACATTACAAAATTACTTAAGCTTAGTAAGAACTACTAAAGGAATAGCAATGACGATAAATTTTCAAAGAGTTAAGTAATAATTCTATTGTTTAAACTATTTCATGTACAATAAAAAATATGCTGTTATGAATATTATTCACCTGGAATATTTATTCGGAACCCTCTTTTATATTCATAACGGGCTAACGTCTGACTTCAATTTCTTATGATGTCAAGTGGGAGGCGATGCGACGAGCCGGACATTCCCGTGATGGTAAATGATCAGCACAGCGATATCTTCATGGCTAAAATTATGAAGCTGTTAGTTATCTAGGCGGGATGGCAACCTACCAACCAAACTACAAAACATGTACTCTCCGGAACCGGAACAGGGACCTCAATTACCTTAACAGCCTTGATGGTTGTCACTGCATCACGAAGGCGATCAAATCATCATTTTAACAATAAATCAATATTTTTCAGGTTACAAATACAACAAATTTGTTAGGAAAAGAGTTGACCCGGCGACTGGTGGCTCGTGGTTGTACTGTGAGCACTGTGACAAGCGCTGCGGTAAACGGAGCGGATTCTAACAAAGCGGACGCCGTGGTGATTATAGGAGCGGAAATAAAACAAAACGGATTCGATGGTCTATCACAGTTAGTTACCGAGGATAGTTATAAGAACGTCAAGGTAAGCTTAGAGATTCTTTATATATTAATAGCTGTTAATGTTATTAAGGTATATGATCGGCAACGGCTCTGTTCATTTGTAGCGACCGTAAGCTCTATACATTTCAAAAGACGCGGATTCGATCCCCACATAGATTGAGCTTCCCGTGAAGAAAAAAATTTTAAATCAACAGCTTTCATGTAAAAATGTCATCTATTGACTTTCTCTTGGCCAATATGGTTCAAAAATAACTTGTACTCATACTCATTACAAAAGGCTTCGATCCGACACTACTGGGTAGCGGAAACGTAAAGAAAGCTGTTAAATTTTGGACGTGACAAATCTTTACTATAATAAACAGTTTATCATACTCAGAAAAGATATGTCTAGTCCGGCCGTAAGTTCTGTTACAAATGAAAATGCATTTAATTTTTAATGAAGTAATGTAACATTATTAAAATTTATACCTACATATATAGTAGTGGCCACCTTTGGCTTTTACACAGACCTTTAATCTGTTTGACCACGAATCTATGTATTTACGCACTGTTTCCAAGGGAAATTTCCACCACGGCCACTGCTTGCTGCTTGCTCCAAAGATTTTTTAAGAGACTCAATGTCTCCGTGTCGTTTAGAGCAGCAGCAGGCCATGTCTTCTAAAACTGACCATGATTTGAAGTCTAAAGGGTTGAGGTAGGGCTAGACGAGGGCCAGTCTTCAGCTCTTGTAAAGTCCGGAACGTTGGTTTTAAGCCGGGCTTGGGTAGTTCGTGCCTTGTGACCAGGTGCAGAGTCTTGCTGAAAAGTCCACGGTGTATTTTTAAAAAGTGTATTGCTGTGAGGTTTCACAACGTGATCCAAGACTGTATCTTGATACACTTTGGATGAAGTTTTCACTCCTTTTTCACAAAAATCTAGTTTTGTGACTCCTTGATAAGACATGGCACACCAAACCATCACTGACTCAGGATGATGACCACGTTGTACCTTTCTGAATACTTGAGCAGCTTCTTTGGAACTGTGAGCGTACACTTTATCATTTTGCTTATTGTAGTGTTCTTCAATCGTGAAAATTTTTTCATCGGTAAAGAGGATATTTCTTTTCCTTTCACCTGCGTATTGCAACAGAAGGCGTTTTGATCGATTCACTCTCTTTAATTGTAAAGATCGATTTAGGGCATGTCCTGTATAGCGACGATAAGCACCGAGCTTCAGGTCTTGTTTTATAAAACATGACAGAGTCCTAGCGGGAATCTTCATTTCTCGCGATAAGATTTTTTGCTTCCTAATGAGGTTTCGGCTAATTCTGGCTTTAACAACATTAACAGCCTTTGTAGTTCTAACAGCACGCGGCCGCTCCGATCTTTTCTGGTCTTCGACCGAGGAAGTGTTGTTGTATCTCTTGATAGTATAATATACGAACATACGGCTGATACCAAACTTTTGACGTGTCTGGAATATGACCGACAGCTCTGTACCCACTTCGTGCAAGACGATCACTGTAATCCTATTTTCCTTAACACCCCATTCCATATTGTACTTTGATAATGAACCCGGAAAAGTATGTGAAATAGCGCAAAATCGAAAGGAGTTTTTAAAAAAATACACGTGTTCCAAATTCAAAATAATTAAAAAGGTGAAAAAAAGACGTTTTTATGTAACAATATTTATGGCCAGATTAGTTATACCTTAATTTATCTAGATTCGATTGTTAATTAGAGGCCTTCTTGGTACATACCATCGCAGCGTATTTTTCTGCCACCGAGTAGTAAAGGATTGATACTATACTACTGTGCTAACATTTGATGGGTGCTGAGACAATTGAAATTATTAATGGCTAGACTTTGTTAAGTGTAGTGTTATATCTCAAGGCGAACGTATTGTGATGCTCTTAAATATTTAAAGCTTTATTGTAATGAGCAAGTAGGACATTTAACTAGCAAATGAACCTTCTACTCTAATGCTTAAGAGTTCTGAGTGTTATATCTAATAAATTGTTACGCTTTGATATTAATGTTTAGTTATTAGAAGATCTATCGCCACTAGTACGAAGTGGGGGGTGCATAGTGTGGGCATGCGCGGGCGCAATGCGGGGAGCTTTCAGCACAGCGAGCAACGCCTTCGACGCTGTCCTCAGAGCCAGCTTACAGCATACTGCTAGAAGGTTTATTATACAGTTTTGTTTTGATATGTATTATATTAAGCAACAATTGGAGCAATTATAGCTTAGTTTATGAACCGATCGTGCGCGCTATATATCTCGACAAGGTGCGGACTAGATCCCCAATAAACATCAGCTTCCGGTGAAGGAAAACATCTTGAAGAAACCAATACGTTCTAAGGATGACAGCTTTCATGAAAATCTAAAATCCACCCACCCGAATTTTACCATTGAGCTGAACAAAAGGACAATCCTTGTGAGAGAAAGTTCTGCATTGCGAAAGTGAGAGCGTCTAGTGGGATGTTTATAATTATTTATTTGACGATTGAGATATGAGTAACGCATTTGAAATAAAAATTAATACTCTTTTCTAATCAGTACTATCCATGTATGTCATTTAGAAATGTCACAATAATTAGAACATGGTTGATTTTTTATAGATAAAGTAAGTTTTTTATTTTATTTAAATAATCAGAATAAATAATGACTTTTCTTTCTTTATTAGCCACCACTGTGAGCCTATCTGGATAGGTCGCAATGAGGATTCCGAGTTAGTTGCCCAAACGATAGAAGCCGCTCTTTTCCCTCGCGGCAGCCGACCACAAATTACAACCTTCTCTCTCAGGTTAATTACATGAATGTACCTATAATTTTATGATGATTTTTTAATCTCTGATGTCGGACAAAATGTTATCATTATAGTCAATGGACAGATAAGGTCTGTTATAACTGAAAACCGGTTGAAAAGGCAAAAAATATAATGTTCTATAAATATCCTAGCTTTTACTACATCACAACTTCATCCTGGTGAAAACTGATCTGCCTTCTCTACAACAATATGGTGCTACTAAAAATAAAAGCATCATCATAACTTTACAAAAAAAAATCAAATGAAGCCTTTAAATAATTAAATAATCTTTATTTCAGACCAGTAAGTCATGGAGTCATCTCCTCTTAAAATGTATTAATTGTAATTTTATTATTATTCTGAAATAGATGCAATTACTTAGTAATTATTAATTGCAGAACTATAATATATAAATTTTAGTTATTAATACTTATAACATAATATTAACTTTTACAACTTTATTTTCAGGAACGCAGCACAGAAAGTAACTGAAACACTTGGTAGATGGTTGAAGATTGTCTCTTGAAAGACGTCATTGATTTGTTTCCTGAAATGCTACAGGAAGAAATGTGATTGATGTACCTTAAGTTATTATTAAATATATTGAGAAGATTAGAAATATAAGTATTTAAAAAAAATAAGTAAGGGACTATTTTAATATACTTAATAAATAAACTTATTTTATTATAAACCTTTGCATTTTATTTATTACGAGATTCATAAAATCAAAAGATAAACTCATTCAACATCAAATAATGATGTAAGGTAGATTATTATAATTTGGTAGACAACTTAAATAGCAATTGTTTAGTATCTGTTAATTCATCCCAGGTATCTGATTAACCTTAAGCTTTTAGATGCTTCTACTGATGTGATAAATTAAATTTAGTCTAAAACCTTTATACTCTGTGATTACTCCATCAGTAGATTTTATAACAAACGTAGAATAAAATGTTAATAGTTAAAAGCTAGCAATTCAGTAAGAAAATAAGAATTTAGTGACAACATCACACAAGAAATTTTTTTTCAATGGGATAAAAAGAATAAAATTATGATGATGTAAAAAGCATTTTTTAAAAAAATTATGAACATAAATACTCGTAAATTTTCGTAACAACAGCACAACTTAGTGATAAAAAACTTTAAATTAAGAACGTAATAAATTAATCAAAAAATGTTACCCTATTAAAATCAACTATCTTTATTGCACTAGTTTTATATTCTGTAGAATGTAATTCACGTCATTTAAGCAATATCTACGTTATCTGTGGAGTTATTTTTTTTTAGTTCTTAGACTCGCTATGGAGTGTCAGACGTGTCCATAATAAATACAAATCCTATTTTAGTTATTCATAATGCTTTCAGCAATTTTATAATTATTCCCTAACAATTTTCGATTATGTTAATTTCGTGTGGTATTTTGTTTTATCTAAATTTACTGCTGAAATATGGAGGAGGTAAGTTTCGAGGTTACCATATTTATGTTGTAACACAACAATGCGTGTTGATTTTGCAATCGGTTTAACTTTCAGGATCTTAATGAGAATGATCTAAAGGAACGGTTCTATTCTAGACTCTATTATGCAGATGAGACACAAAAGAATATAACTACCAATCTTAAGGATGTTAATCTTATCGACTACAATACGCCTCAGAGGCCGCCTATACGCCGTTACTGGTACACCAACGAAGATCAGACAGTACCGAAGGTTAACCCTGCGAGAGGATCTAACCAGTCTATTAACAAAACACAAAGTACTGACGACTCAAATTCTAAAGAAGATAATCTTAACCCACCACCAGCTCCGCCATTGGTCGATTTATCTATATTCCAATCTCCCGTACCGCAGTTTGTGAAGAAAAGCATAGAGATAATTGAAAATGATGTACTCGCCAATGTTGTGGAATTGGAATCAAGTGATGAGGATGAAGTTATTGAGGTTAAATTACCTCCTAAGCCAACTATCACCATTGAAAGTTCAGATGATGAAATGTCTGAGGTTAACGAAATTTCAGAGTTAAAAAACAAAAACAGTAACATTGTCGCTTCAAATAATAAAACACCAACAAATAGAGGTGATAGAGAAGTTTCAGCAAGTCCTGTGCCATCCATTGTCTCATCTGTATCTGACGAATTCATACGAGGTGACTGTATTGCGCTCAATATATCTTCTAAACGTCCTAACAATCACAGTTTTGACTTTAGTCTACATGGCTCTGACATAATAGACCAAAGCACTCCCCCAAAAAGAAAAAAAAAAAAGAAGAACAAAGATGCTGTAACATCAACACCTATAATAACTTCAGTAAGCACTACATCTATTGCCAAGGAAGGAGAATTCTTTGCTACGCCTAAAAGCAAAGCCAAGAATAAAAGGCAAAAAGGTAGAAACCATTTAG
Organism: Ornithoptera alexandrae; assembly: GCA_029030555.1. Lineage (NCBI taxonomy): Eukaryota > Metazoa > Arthropoda > Insecta > Lepidoptera > Papilionidae > Ornithoptera > Ornithoptera alexandrae. The sequence continues at coordinate 11,815,100 of JARDVY010000288.1, read as the reverse complement.
TATTAGAGAAAAGTATTCCAAATGCAGATGTCTATGATTCAGACAGCAATTTATCAATTAATGATGTTGATAGATCCCAAAACTCATATTCAGTTACAGATAAAAGTTTCCCCAGTACAGATGTATATGAGACTGATTCTAACCAATCGGGAAAAACAAGTCCACTAAAAACTAATCGGCAAGTCACTGCAAATGTTTGTACTACTTCTGACAGTAGCATTTGTCTTAATACTATTAATAATGTGAAAGAGACATCTAAGTCCACTAAACAAAATAATTGCACAGGAGATGAAACTTTACTAACAGTAGATTTAACAGAGACTACATTTACTAATACCATAATTGACGAAAATATAGTAATGGCAAATGTAACTGGTTTTCGGAAGCCAGAAAATATAAGAGAAACTTCCATAATACAGAGTGAAGCAACAAAGTATGGATCTACAAATGTACCAGCAATTTTATATGAAGATCTTGATTTTGATAATCTTAAGGGCAAAGAGAAAGTATGTAAAAAACGAAGGTACTCTTTGTCGACACTTCGTGCAGAAATGGAAAAATTTTATAATGAGAGCTGGGGAGGAGAAAATTTTAATCATCGCGAAATACAAAAGAATATGTCCCGTAAGCTTAACTTTATATAACATTTTTAACTAGGTTTAAATGCAAATAAAAATAAAGATGTATTGTTAAAGTTTCATGTGGTGAACCAATCACTTATTAGCGAGGTTTCTGTTGTAAGAGACTATCAAGTCATGATTCTGCCGCCAAATTATTGTACTCTGCTGCAAAGTTACTGACGGAAAGTGATTTTACATTTTGTATCTTAAGGTGACTAAGGTGGCATAGTGCAAGCCATCCTGTCTAAATATACATACATACATGTAATTTACTATCAAGTGAAGATTCCCTTCATCCCCCAATGTTAAAGGAAGGGAACATTCATAAAACTTAATGATGATTTAAAAAGCTTCTACAGCGCAAACTATCTATAATCTTAATGTTTATTTCGAACCAAAGTCTACATGATGGGTTTTTTTATTTATCTTATTGAACTAAAGTATAGTTGAATCAATTGTTCTGATTGATTTCTCCTTGCGGTTACTTACAAGATTCCTTTACACTTTATATAGCGCATATATATAATATAGTAGCATTTCACATTGTTTCAAATGCAATACACATGAAATACTTGTTACATGGTATATCTTCAGTGATTATATTATTTACAAACACTTTTTTTATGTGAAACCATCTTTCCATACCCTATAGACTAGTGTGCTTTACCACCAAATACTACATCACCGCTTACTATGAGGTGGGATCATAGTCAAGCACTAGTGTATACAATTTAAAAAAAGGCATACCATTTTTTATTAATTTTCAATAGGCTGCTAACAATTGACATAGGGCATATGGCATGGCGAAGGGGCCGTGTATGGTGAACTGTGTGTTTATCCAAAATGTTCTGGCTATCATATATTGCCAACTGGAACACAATGATGTTATGGTGGCAGATGTAAAATTTGAGGGAGTTAGCTCCCCAGGTATATATACCATAAACCCTATCAAAACTAAACTACACAACATGTCACACACACCCCTGAGAGAATTAGGAACTAATGTTACTAGGCAAGCAACAAGCCACAGAGCCAGTTTAATTACAGTTAGCTCTTAATAATATGTTGATATTTCTATGTGAAGAAGTCTTATAAAAGTTAATTGTTTTAGGTGACAAAAGCTTGTGGGTTATTGATCCTAAAGACAGAATGCCAGGGTTTTCCAAGAGAAAACCAACGTAAGTAATAAAATATGTCTTATGAACTCTGAGCTTTTCCACACTGACAGTGATCTCTAGTTCTTTAAAAATCATTCTTCGCTGTGAAGATGAAGTATAATTAATTTAACAACTTTTATGTCAAATTTATGATAAGTGTCTAAATCTATGCGAATCTCTTCTAATACGAATTAATTAGATATGATAATTTAATACACATGGTAAAACTCTGTTGTCAGAGGTCATCTAAGAAGAGACAGTGAAAACCAAAAATTACTGTGTTTCTGTTTGAAGGGTGTTATGGGCAGTAAAATTACTAGGGGCAACAAGAAATCATCACAACATCATCAACATCTTACAACATATAACATATATATTTATGAGCAGATTGTGGTCCAGTGTATATCATCTTAACTAACGCTACATTTTTATGGACAAGCGTACCATTTACCTGATGGTGAACATCTTATTCATCTTATAATTGCTTCTATTAAAAAAAATACTAATTTTGTCATGTTGCAGTTGTAATTACTGCAATCGGCCCGGTCACCGAGATGACACCTGTCGAATGAAACCACCCATATGTTACATGTGCGGTTCAACTGGACATTACGAACCACGATGCCCGAGGAAAATATGTGTTAATGTATGTTCACATGAATTTAAAAAAACATATATAGCATAGTTTAGACTGGAACTATTTAAAAAAAAAAAGGCAGCTTCTCCTGCGACCGTTACTAATAAACTGTTCTTATCAATCACAATAAATTGATCTGAATGATCAGGACTAAATAATTACTGTTTATTATAATTTTTTTTTTGTATATTTCAGTGCGGCTCCCCTAATCACATGTACACAACGATGTGCCGAAACTGTTGGAATTGGAATACCGTAAGATGCCTAGAATGCGGTCAAATTGGCCATCCGTCTAGCCACTGCCCTGATGTGTGGCGTCGCTACCATAACACGGTAAAACTGGCTACCTCTTCTTTTTTTATCTAATGCTCTGTTTACTCTATCATGGGTCAAGTTTCTATTTAGACAATAAAATAATTTGATTCTTAGTTATTTCTTACGCTTTTAACATCCAGTTGCCATCAAGTAAAATCGGAGTCCAGCAATAGTCCATACAATCATAAAAAAGGTATAATCACAAATGTAGCATACTTTACAATTGTATAGCAAAGTTGTTACCAGCCATTGCATATACTACTTTGGTATTAGGACAATAGATAATTAAATTAATGAAGTCATCTAAGTCAACTTCATCATTGTTTCAGATTACCTGTAATACACAATTAGAGGAGAATCGCCAGATGAAAAAGAATTATCAAATGTTTTGCAGCGGTTGCGCACGACGAGGTCATCTCATACACACTTGTCGTCTGTCGTTGCCTTTCTCCGGTTTACCGATAAACTCCCCGTACGTTGCATTATACCATCCGTTATTATTTACAACCAACGAGGGCAACGATGGAACTGAAGACATGTCGCAGAAAAATCGTCAACTCTGTCGCGCCAATACACAAGATTCGACAATTTCATCAGCAACTATAGCGATGAACAAAAACGACAGGAACAAACGCCAGTCAAATTCGCCAGTTCGTCACGAAACGCATTTGAATAAGAAACGAAACACTTTTAATTCTGATGAAGCGGACACGCGACCTAACACTAAAAGCCCAATCGGTAATGTGTCTGGACGGAAAACACCGCAAAATAAAGATCAACCTGAGGACGCTAACAAATCTATGAAGGATACTGATAAAGTAATAAATAACAATACGGAATCGTCTAAACCTACCAATTTTATTGAGAAAGCACCCGATTTCATTCTAATATCCTCAACAAACCATGATAAGAAGGGACAAATTATTCAAGACAATGAAGTGTCAGACACAAGTGATGTAGTAACATCAGCGAGAGTTTATGTCACCAATGAGATAGGAGAAAAATTAAAAACCAAAGACGGCGAGGAATGGTTAAAGAAAATGACGCAGAAACATAATGTAACCATACAGAACACTGATTTCAATTTATTCATAGGTATTGTCGGTAAAGTTGGTGATCAAGAGGCTTTTCATACTGAATTAAGAGAGTGGATTAAAAGTAAAGAAGACAATGGTCAGGTTAAACCAAGCAATGATTCAGATGGGAAAGAAATAGAGAATGATGACACAATGTGCAATAACATACCTCGCAACAGATACAATGTTCTAAGGAAAATTAACAAAGCGCTAGAATCCTTAAAGGAAGATTTAGGTGACCCTAAAGATATATACAAAGAGTTAACTTTTCTACAGAACCACCATGAACAACTTCTCAAACAAAAAGAAATCAGTCCAAAGCAGTTGTCAAATAATAGGGAGAACATTAATGTGATGTTGAAGAAACTAAATATGGTACTGCTTGGCCAAGCAGGTCTTGCTAATGGAGCAAACCATTTAAATGAGTTGTATAGTTTGCAAGAGAAATTGTCAAACTACAGACAAAAATATATACCGCCACAGATGCGACGGGAAATTGGTGAACATTTTCATTGTATATTCACTGCTTTGCCAAGAGTGGATTACCAGGAGTTGCTCAGCAAGTACTACACGACAAAAGCAAAGCTAATATCGTTTAAGAAGAAAAAGAGTGATAAATCTGCTAGGCTCAGTCCGGTTGGGTACGTTAAAAAACGATTCGTTAGGAATTGGCAGAAGAAAAAAATTGAGAGAGAAGAATTTGGTAGTAAAGTCACTGGCAACACTGATCTTAGAAAACCTCTTCTCGAGAACACTATAAATAAATTAGTTTTTTATCATAGACGACTAACGAGCACTAGGCCACACGACCAAGTGCTTAACAAAACTAGGGTTGAGTTAGTGAATCAGCTCAATTCACATATCTCTTCATTGGGGCAGAATAATAAAATCTCTCCCAAATCTTTTAAGAAAATGAGAAAAAGGATGAAGGTTACGCAGGAACAAGCGCAGTTGTTCTTGACAAATGTTTAATTATAACTTTGTGCACTCGTGTCTGACACGGCCGGGCGATGGCAGTGTATCGCTAAGGATAATGCACCACTTACTGGATCAGTGGCCAATGTTTGATCCCGTATCTCTATGTTTAATTAAAGTCACTCATCCAGTCAGGTGTAATGGCACTTTTATTGTGCATGTGAAATAAACTTCTTAGTGTAAAGCATAAAATTTTTGTTTTCTTTTCCAAAATAATTTGTGTTTTGGGTCTGGATGCAACATTAATAAATTGACAACCTTTTTACAAAACAAAATAGAAGTCCTCTGCTGCTGTAACATGTAAGTTTTTTAAACTAATCACTTTTTAACATAAATTATTATGTATAAAAAGTAATTTAATTAACACAAACATGTAATACACGTGGACTTTTATCGGCTGTTGATGGTTATGATATTATACAAACGGAAAGAGTTCATTTTGTAAGATCTGTGTGAAGGTTTTTCAGAATGAAGCCTTGGGATTTATATGTGCCACCACAGGTTGCTATCGTAAAATTAAATCTATACTTTATCATAGCTGTAGGAAAGACCATTGATATAATACATTCATATAAATACATTGACTTGTTGGTAAAACTGGTTTTTATGATGATACCATACAACACATGGTATTATATACTTTTTGTATCTAAAAAAAATTATATTTCGTTTCGATAATCACAGGAAATTGGTTCATTTAAAAGTTAGTATGAATGTTACCAATCTTGTGTCCGCATAACATTTACTTTACCTTAGGCTAGTAATCTATAAAAAAATAACAAGGCTAACTAATCCAGAAAATGTTTTTTTCGAACAGATTTTATTAACCAATACACTTTAAATAAAGTTTTTTTCTTATACCGCTAGACCCATCTTCCAAAAGGTGATGTAGGGTCCAATACGATGCCTGTTATAATTATTCTACCGGCAACTAGTAATATTTTAAAGTATTTATTGAAAAACACAAAAATTATTTATTGTCTAAATAACCGTATCAGGAAAAATATAAATGATTTCTAAATAATACCATTATTTCCGCGGGAAATTCCCGCGAAAGTAGAAAATTCTATAGAATTATCCGGGATTTTGTACTAAATTACTCGTAGCAGCACCAAAAATATTTATCATAATGTGTAAAGTGTTTGGTACTCGTACCAGTGCATCACTATAACGTATACGTCATCGTCATACGTCAATCATGATAAATCTTGATAAGATTTCATTTACTTGTTGATGTTAAACAAACGTTATATTTGTATATATAGTTGTAAATAATAATAACAAAAAAACATTAACAATGTTGTCATTGTTTAGTATAAGAATGTCATTTGAATTTGATATTCTGCTTCTTTTAGTGTATATTCTAAACTCAGTTTCTGCGCGAAGGGTAAGATATTGGATTGTTTTAAAATGTACTATGAGCCGCTTAAATATTTAAAATATTGTTATAAATTCAGGTACCCGTCGAAGATTACTATTCGAATAACTTTTACGGAAATCAAGCGCAGTATTCTAAAATAAATGCAGCGTTAGAAAAGTTGGAACATGGTTGGTATATAATAAACAAAATTGGAAATTAAAAAACAATTCCGGTAGCCAATAAAAAATGTAAGCACTGTCGTAAGAGGATATCAAAAACTTTGGCAATGTAGTTATGAGTTAGTTTTGTTTAAGAAATTTTTTTCATCTAATTTATGTTGTTTATGATTCTCAGTTAACAAATCTATTTTGATTGCGTAGAAATTCTATGTGTATTTTTAATCACTAATCTCTTAAAAAATTTATATAGAAATTATAAAAAGATAATGTTCCTTTAAAAAACATTTTTTCTAGATGTTTTAAATGATTGCTTTCATTGGAAGTTTACAGAAAAAAACAAAGTTGATAATAAATTTGTTTCTATTTGAACCTGATCACCTAATTAAATGTTGCTGTATTATATAATATCTATTAGTATACATTATATAGATTTAATAGTATGTATTATATAGATGTAATATTAGAACATTTATATTTATTTTGTTACTTGTAATTTTACCTAGAGCCAAAATGGGTTGAGAACTGGCCAGATCCATCAATCACTTTGGGCCAAGTGTCAGGAGTTGCCTTAGATAATACTGGTCTTCTTTATGTGTTCCACCGTGGACCAAACACGTGGGATGCAGGAACATTCAATGACAGAAATGTATATAATGGAATTGGTGAACTCGCCATACCAGAACCAACCATATTGATGATCAACGACACAGGAGAAGTTATTGATCGCTGGGGACAAAATCTGTAAGTACTAGAGAGTTAGCGAGTCTAGAGGCAGCATAAAATAATGACAGTAGTCATTATGAAATTGAATCATTAAATTCAGCAAAGACTTATGACTAAATTAGAAAGTTATTACTTCTACATTTTTTATTTCAACTGCTTCATTGCAAAAAAATTGTGCTTAGTGTGTGGTGTTACCATGTTCAACTATATTGTGAAATGTCTCTGAAAGAAAATGCATTGTTATTATTTAAATAATCAAAATCATATTTTTCCTTAAATTTTTTTTTATTGATCAAAAAAAATACATGTTTGGATTTTATTTTTTCATCTTTTTCTAATATTCGCAAAATTATTTGAAATATTTGTTGTTCATATTCAAAACTTTTAAGAAAAAAAACATTTTGTTAAATGTCATATCCTAAACCAGTTTGTAAAATAAGTGTTATAGAATGATGTTAGGCTCCTTTTCATAAGAAAAGGTTCCAAATTAGGAGTATTAAATTGAAGCTTAAAGTTAATTAATTTTTTATGTAACTATGAATTTCTACTCTTCCAGCTTCTACATGCCACATGGTATCACCATTGACAGTGTTGGTAATGTTTGGCTCACAGATGTAGCTTTACATCAAGTTTTCAAATTTACGCCAGCCCAGCGCGACAAGCCCACTATGGTGTTAGGAGAGAAGTAAGAATAATAATAATCCTTTATGTCGCATAATATAAATCAGCATGTTGCTGTTAAATAATTTGTTAAGTGCTACATTCACTCTTTGTGTAGTATTATATTATTAAATATTGAATAAATAAGTATATTGTTACTGATGAATTCAAGCTTTTTTTAAAAATGCATCAAAACAGATTGTTCAATTAAGATACATAATCAAGTTCTTTTCTTAGTTTGGCCCGCATTATATATTTTAAGGCTTTACTCAGTCATTGTAGTCTATATTTACTATAAAATCTAACAATTCTTTCAGATTCATTCCCGGTGATGATGAAAATCACTTTTGCAAGCCAAGTGCTGTAGCAGTGATGTCTACTGGGGAGTTCTTCGTGGCAGATGGTTACTGCAACACGAGAATTATCAAGTTCGCACCTGACGGCACCCGAGTGTTGCAATGGGGCAGGCGTATGTTGTTTTTAGCACGTTTTAATGTGACTGGCTTATTATCATAATAACCAGTTTTATTTTCTTTTAAGGGTTAGTGAAACTATTAGTCTGTGTGTCACAGGGTATGGAGAGTCGCCGTTCGTGTTTAAAGTGCCGCACGCGCTAACCTTGGCAGAGGAGCGCGGCGTTTTGTGCGCGGCTGATCGTGAGCGAGGGCGCGTTGCGTGCTTCCGCGCGGACAACGGTTCCTACGTAGCCGCGTACTCCAGCTGGCTAATCGGCGGCAGGCTCTTCAGCGTCGCATATGCGCCTGCTCACGGTAAAACTTGTGCGATAAAGCAATCTACTAACCCGACATGATGAGCGCGATGTACAGAAGAAGGTAATCAGATGATGAAGTGATAAAAATGGACTATGAAGTAAAATAATAGTAATAAATAGCCTTCGGCATAAAATACCTAGGAGACGTTGAATAAAAAAAAAATAGAAAAAGAAGGTATGTTGTATTTCTTAATCTGTGCCCGTTAGTTGGCACTACTGAAAAAAATTTTATTTAAAAAAAACATTTTTACTGGTCTTAGGTCTCTTTTGCAATTGAGGGAGGTACTACCGCAACTCCAACTTTATCCGCTAAACTGTGCAAACCTTACTGTGTTCCAGTTTGTACGATATTATTGCGAGTATAATTACTGGAGTACCAGGACTTTACATCTTGTAAATGAGGGCGACTAACACAAAGTGGTGGTGTGTATACCATTCTTACTAATACCCATAACAATGAGCAGACATATCACTATCAAGTTATCGTCTTACTGGTCTCATAGCTTTGTTGAACAAAAAAAAAATTGTTGGTTATAAAAATATATCTCGCCAAGCAGGTGGCCGGCTGTACGTGGTGAACGGTCCACGTGGCGGCGCGCCGGTGCGCGGGTACGTGCTCGAGTACGAGTCTGGCCGGCTGCTCGGCACGTTCGCGCCGCGCGGCGGCTTCGCCAACCCCCACGACGTCGTCGTCTCGCCGGACGGCCACGTGCTCTACGTGCCCGAGCTGAACCCGTACAGGGTGTGCAAGTTCGTCGACGACGCGCCGCGCAACGCCACCGAGCGACCACCGCCCGCGAAACCGACCACCACCATCGGTGAGCTTTTATAATGATTAACACCCCTGTCAGCTGTTAGAAGCAGTGATAGTTCAGTTGTGAGGCTGTGCTTCGCAGAGGAGAGGTTTGATCCCCACTGAGTTTTAGCTTCCGGTAAAAGAAATCAACATTAAAAACCTATAGAACACCAACTTTTGTGGACAGTGCCAAATTCGCACTTAAACAGTGTGATAGATAAATGGCACTGACTTATGCTTACGTAAAAATACTCCTAGACGACAGCCTACTTGATTTATATAAAAAAAGTTATATAAAATTATTGCTTTTTTTATTTTTTATTATTTTTCGAAGATTTTTTTTACGCATAATAAAGATTTTTATTATCAATTTCAAATTTGGTTAGAGCTGATAGCATGATGAACTTTCCATGTCGACGAATAAATTGTGACATCGTCAAGTCTCGATTTAAACCATAGACTAAAGACGTTCATTAAATGAACTTGAATTATTAGTGCACATAGACAACGAAAACTCCCACTATAGATTTATAATTATAAAAAAAATAAATGTTAAATAATTTACTAATAAAAATCTAAATAGATGATTTATATTTTCATTTCAATTTCACCCACCATATGTACATATAAAACAGACGTTATATGAAGAGTACATCGTAATTCAATTATTAATATACTTAAATTTATTATAAACCATATTTTATGCAAAAATCATACAGATGTTTAAGATATTATCTGTAGTACAAATAAAAAAAAAACTTTATTAAAATAGGTATACAAAATATTTTTTTAGCTCCGATTCTTAAACTACACTTGCAACACAATCTGTATCATAAATACTTTGCTTATATTTATTAATTTACGCCACCCCTTTAAATTGTTGAATGATTTTTTTTTAAATCTACCCCCTTTTACTATGGTTATGTGATTATTAGCATAAAAACCATACTTTATCAATTCTCTGAATAGGATGTGTTGTAATCATCATCACCATCATCGACCGATAGACGCCCACTGTTGGACATAATGTTCTCCACATACAGTCTGCCTCCAGTAGCCTGCCGCAGGGCGCTAGGAGTTGTCGTATGTAGGAGTTCATATGGAGGGATTTGGATCATTTCCCCAACACTGGCCCAATGTGGGTTGGTGGGAGCCAAAGCCTCGTTTGTTGATTAGCAGGGTGCACCACGAGCAGATGAGGTTGGCTTGGGGCCCGGAAGTACAGGACTTTTTACACCCCGATGTGTTTTTAATTAATTTTAATAAAAAAAATGTTGGCTAAAAATAATTATACAAATCTAATTGTAAGAAGATATTTCTTGTTTGAGTTATTAAATTCATAGAGCATAGAGGTATGTGTTATTGTAATTGTCGTGTGGCAGAAGTGTTGGGGACAGGCCGCGCGGCAACAGTGGAGGGTTGGGGGGCGCTGTCGGGTGCGCTGGGGGCGGCGCTCGGGGCGATCGGAGCGGCGTTGCTGGCGCTCGGCGCTCTCGCCCTGCTGCGCGCCAGGAACCGCGGTAAGGAGGTGGAAGCTGAGCCCCTCGTCCAGTAACCACATCACATACTACATTTGCACAACACCACAACAATATTAAACAACTGAAAATGTTTATATATTATAAGAATAAATATATAAAAATGAAATTAATAAATGCTAAATATATATACATACATATATATATATACATATATATATATGTATAAATATATATATAAATATATATATATAATTATATATATATGTACGGATATGTTGCTTAAGAGACAGTGAATAATTATTTGAAATGATCAATATTTATTTAGCTTTTTTAATGATAAATAATGAGGCTCGAAGTGAGGATGTTAGCGCAGCATCACATTGGACTTATCTCTTCAAGTAATATGATACACGTCACCAGCCCAGTTAGGTTATCCCAGTGATATCGCGAGCTATAACAGCTCTTCAAATCTCAACACTATTGCACACCACCACTTGGCTTGTAGTAGACACTGCACTGGTTTCTATGATTTCTATCATAATTGACATATTTCAATTAGAAAGGTAAATATTTTCATCTATCAAAAGCCGATAGACGTCCACTGCTGGACATAAGCATCCCCCAAAGATCACATACAGTCAGCATGACGTCCGGTTTTTTTTTTTCTCTGGGGAATGCAGTTATGCATACTACCGATTCGAGGAAGCCCTGCAGTTATGTGGGACTCGGGACCGTGTAACGGCACCCCCATACCCACTAAACCCCAGCGGTGTTCTACCTTGCCGGCTTACGATGAAGCCGCGGGAACCCGTTAGCAATCTTCCGCGACTCCACTAGCGGTTGCCCTGTGTACATAGGGCTCTACTTGTAGGAGGATTAGGTGGTAATATCCCCCAAACTACGTTAAGGTGTGCCGGAATACGCAGCACGCTTGTCGACTCGGGACGCGTTTCACGGACGACGACGATCCGAAAGTCATCGTCCTACGACCCTTCCTAGGGCGGGTGGTAACGTTGCGTGCACCTTGGAGCCCTGGATGTGGATGAGGCTTCTGCCTCTCTCATGTGTGCCGCTTCTCTTTTACGATGCATTACGTCTTCAGCAAAGGAGGCGGCCGCGTTCCAACTGTCTTCGCTGCCAAGCATTGCCCTAATGAGAGCTGGCAACGAAGGATCCATTCCTAGAGCGGCAGAGAGCACTTGTCGCTCCTCCGCCCACGCTGGGCAATCTGCCAGCGTGTGTTGTGCTGTGTCCTGATCAGAGCCACAGTGGTGGCAGGCCGGGGTTGTTTCTGTGTTCAGCACCTCACACAGGTATCGGCCGAAGCATCCGTGCCCCGTCAGTATCTGTGTGAGGTGGAACGTGTGTACGCGTACAGCACCAAAACACGTCGGCCAGAGCTCTCGCCTCTAGATCTCAAGAGACTCTGCCCGCGAGAGCGCACGCCGCGTCCCTCGAGACCGTACGGTATCCACGTATCGCTCTGATGGCCATTATACGTTGCAACCTGCCCAACACGAGTCGGTTGTGGGTGGATAAATCTTCCACCCACACAGGTGCTCCGTACATGATCATGGAGCGGATAACGCCCATGTATAGGTGCCGGCATGCCAGCGGCGGCCCACCCAGATTTGGTAATAGCCAAGCCAGACCTGCAGCGGACTTCTTCACCCTTTCAAAAGCCGGATGAAGTGCTGTCGAAATGTCCATCTCCTGTCTACGATCAGGCCAAGGTACAACATTGTCGACCCGACCTTGATCCTAGTGCCTCCCACTTCGATTGACATATCGACGAGAGTATCATCCGCGTAACAAATCAGGTGAACTCCACGGAGATTGACGCCACGAAGTGCCCAGTCATCCAATGTTCCACAGGAGGGGCCCTAAAGCAGACCCCTGTGGAACACCGCTCACGACCCCTCTTGTGCGCCACCCCTCCTCCTGCGTTGGCTAGCTTACTGCGCGCATAGACAGATAGTCGGCTACTACCCTCTGCAAGTACCATGGGACGTCATGGTAACTCAGGCCCTCGCGTATTGTTTCCCAAGGCAGAGAGTTGAATGCGTTGGATATGTCGAGTGACACCGCGACAACAACCTCACCTTAGGATATCTCATCCTCCACCACCGTCCGAAGTTGCCCAATTGCACCGATTGTAGAGCGCCCCGGACGAAACTCGAACTGATTATCGCTCAGGCTCGGACCCACCTCTGCCAAGTGACGAGACAGCCGAGCAGCGACCACTCGCTCGAGCAGCTTGCTTCCCTCGTCCAATCGGACGATGGGGCGATAAGCCGAGAGTCGATCTTCCTTTCTCCGCAAGACTAGCTTGCCCGTCTTCCACTTAGTTGGGAAGCGCCCCTGTCTCAAGCACGCGGAAAACACAGCTCGTAGGTTTTCGTCCATTTCTCTCAAAGATAGTGCCCACGCGCGACCCGGTATGTCGTCAAGACCGGGGGCACCATTTTTGAGAGCCATTTTGTCCACCGCCACACTCAGCTCTTCCGACGACACAGGCGTCACTTCTTTCTCCATTCCGCTGGCTGATGTAACCGACACCATGGATGGCAGTGTCCACTGTCCGCGTAGTGGAAACAGCGATGGACCACGCATTCTCTCAACTCAGGTCGCAGACTTGTGAGCGGCAGGGTGGCTGGCCGGAGCTTATTCCGTACCCATTTATAAGGCCAACCTCACGGATCACGCTCGAGCGACGCAATAAACTCTTTCCATGCTTCAGTTTTTGCCTGACGTATGCCGTCCCGCAAAGCTCGACGAGCGGAACGGTAAGCATCGTAGGCAGCGTCTCGTTGAGCACCCCGGTTTTTCTCCTACGCAGTCCCATGTACCGGCGACGGGCTGAACTGCACGCCTCTCGCAGCACCTGCAGCTCCGGGCGCTACTAATAGGAGCGACGTCGGGGCGCAGCAGGGCCCACTCTTGGCATGGCTGCGTCGCATACCTGCGTCATTGTATCCATCCCCCAACCAGTCCGCCCGGCTGTCAATATCCCCCCTGGACGAAAGCGAAGCCCAGGACTGGACAATTGCAGCCTCTTTCAACACCTACCTGTCTAATTTACGTAGGGCCCATCTAGGGCCGTACCAACCCCGAGACGTGCGCGGCGGACTCGGAGAGGTTTCCGCAGAGACGTCGTAGCGGATGTAGCGATGGTCCGATAGCTCCCAGGACTCGCCAGCCCACGACTCTGCGCGCGATGGTAGGGTTTGCGAAAGTGAGATCCACGATGGAACTGCCTCGCTGCCTCACGCAGGTGTTGACGCTGCCACGGTTGAGAATGGCCAGCCCGGTCTCCACCATCCAAGTCTGCAGTACGTCCCCCACTAGCATCCGTCGACGGGGAGCCCCATAGCGTGGACTTCGCGTTGAAGTCCCTGGCGACGAGCACAGGGTATGAAACTCCGCCTAAGAAGGTGCCCAGTCTGACGAGAAACGTCTCGAATTCGGCTAGGGGTCTATTGGGAGAGAAGTAAACCCCTACCACCATATGACCGCCAACCGTAGAGGCGACGAAGTCTTGACTCCTGGTAGTACCAATTGCCAACACTCCGGGTCCCAAAAGCAGGGCAATTGAGGGTCCCGCATTACCTATCCAGTCACTACGGGATGGCACACGATAGGGCTCCGCTACCACCGCAACGCCAATCGACCACTGCGCCATAGACTGGAGCAGTAGGTCCTGTGCCTGGGCACAGTGGTTCAAGTTGACCTGCAACAGACGTAGTGCAGCAATCATTTCAAGGCCGTATCCGTGTCCATCTCAGCCGCAGGAGCTATGACCACCGGGTTTGGTGGTGGAGGCTTCTAGGAGGGATTGCCTTTCGAGGCATCCAGCTTCTTCTTCCGACTGGTCTTGTGAAAGGCATTACTGCCCACACGGTGTTCCGCCGGTTTTCCATGTGTGGCACAGACCGTACAGTGAGGTGTCCCTGCACACTGCACGGATTTGTGACCAGCCTCACCACAACGGAAATAGAGATTGCTGCGGTCTGTCTCACAAGTGCACTTGGCACGAGCGTGGCCTGTCTCTTGGCACTGGAAGCATAGCAACAGTCGAGCGGGCAACAGTGTAACAGACGCCATTGTTCATCCAACCTGCAGCCTTTTGCCAGTCTCAACGGGGCATCTCACCCAAGCGGTTCCATGACCGCGCCTGTCTCGCCGGATGTCTCCAACTCTGATGGTCTCTGATGGGCACAATACTGCTTTGGAGACCGCACTAGCGATCTCTTCCACAGTCGCCGAGTCATCTAACCCGCTAATGCGCAGCCCCGATTGAGGACGAGAGATGCGTACGTCTTGTTCCCCAAGAGCCTCCTTTAGCTTCTTCGCCAGCGCATCAGCTCTAGCTTCACTGTCGGCACCTGGGACTTCTAGGATTCGAGCCCACGTTACCGCCAGTCTAAAGCGAAACGCCGGGATGTTGAGAGCAGCCAGGTCCACCTTCTGCTTGGTACGACATACCCTTCTCCTCGGCGCCAGGCTGCAGCGTGATTACTACTGCGGATGTCTTTGGAGCACGCGGTTTGTAATGCTCTCTCCTTTTTTCCTTCTTGTTTTCCGTAGTAACCTTTCTTCTTCTAGGCTCTACTTCTGTCCATTCTTCCAGGATGTTAGGTCCTTTATTTTTTCAGGCGGAGAACGTTTCGTCGCCGACCCGCTCGCCTCTGCGGCAGCGACATTCCGTCTCTGCTTTTTGTCTGTCCTCCTTGGGGCTGGGTTAGCTGGTGGCATCAACGTCGTCAGGTTTTCAGCCGGTCGTGATTGAACCGGTTGTGGCTGAGCCTGAGGCTCTTCTGGTAGTGGAGCAGCTTCTCGCCTTCTATTGGTTGCTAGCGATGGGTAGAGACGTGGCTCCGGAAGAAAGCGAGCCTCAAAGCTCTCTAATCTAGCGTCCATCCGGGCACTCGATTGTGTCACCGCCTCGCGAACCGCTCGCTGCAGTAACTCCTCGATGTTTACAGAACTCGGTGCCGTGGCTGCAGGGATAGCCTGCACGTTTGCGCTGGCAACCTCACGCCTCAAAGCAGCGATCTCTTTCTTCATGTCCTCTAATTCCTTAGTCAGTCACGCATTGACTGCCTCTAAGGCTTTTATCTCTTCGGATGTATTTCTTTGAAGGAAGATCGCTGTTGACTCACTAATCGCAGCGGATGCATCCTTTAACGCCTTGATAAATTGGCCCTTTAAATTTTTAGAGTTCTTGGCCACACAATTAATTGTCGCTAAGCTCGAGGTAATCGTTGCCTTAAGAGCACTTGTGGTTGTCTCGTCTTGCGTGTCATCTATGGATAGTGGCGATGACGACTCTAGGACTTTAGCCACGCGCGGTCTTATTATGAGCCGTGCCAGAGCCGCCACTTCCTTGTTCGCTTCTGCTTCCTGAGCTTCTCGTTCAGCAGCAGCATATTCTCGTTTGGCTTGGGCAAGCCCCATATATTCACCCGTAGTTGGTTGCCTGCCCCTTCCGCGCTTGGCACGGGTTTCCCTGATCGCCCTTCCTTTTGGACAGGTATCGTCCTCTGTCTCGTTCTGGTTACCTTCATAGGGTCTCTGTAGAGAGCGAGAGCGAGCGCGAGTGGATTGCTCACTCTCAAAGCAGTTAGTGCCCACCCCGTAGTACGAAGGGCAGACTCCTGCCGCCTCAGCGACAGGAGTGTGGGATTCTCCCCGAAGGGTACCCACCCGGGGACCATTTTCCTTTCTGCTTTGTTCCATGTTTTTTGTTTGCCCATTTGGGTTGAGTAAAACCCATCATCAACACACCACAGTTGACCCCTAACGGCTGGCACCCCCGTCTAACCATTCATCCCTTGGCCGAGGTCAAGCACGGGATTACACATCCATCACCACGTAACAAATCGTACATCTCGCAGAAGAATTCACATACAATCTAACATCCGATTCATACACACATCACGCTTGCACACCCCCACCCATCCCTGTCGGATAATTAGCCGTCAGTTGTCTTATGCCCGAAAACATAAAACAACTGCCGTTGCCCAGAGTGCACCAGTCCCACGAGATGCCTTTACCCCCCGAACCGAAGTCCGAAGGGTAAGTGCATCCCGCGGGCACACGAGGAGGTTATCCGACCCGCACCCCTTCGCCGGGCAGTTGGGGCTGTCGTATGTAGGGGGTATGTCATATGAGGGGGATATGGTCCATTTTCCACCACGCTAGTCTAGTGCGGGTTGGTGGGAACCAGAGCCTTGTTTGTTGATTAGCAGGATGCACTACAAGCAGGTGAGGTTGGCTTAGGTCCCGTGAGTTGTTGTACGGGAAATTTACAGAAATTAGAAAAATGTCAAATTCTATTATATTGAATATGTTTTATATTGTTTATAATTTATAAGTAAATTAGAGAAGCAAAATATTTATTTATGGTCTCAATGACCATATTAAGCTTGTACCTATTAAAAGACTTTTTATGATATAATTAATGATAATCAAATCGTTGTTAGCGTCCATCATTGCACTGCTTAATATGATTAGGCTCTAGTATTTTTTTTTGTTAATCATAATTTTGTTCTATATTTATTAACATCTGTTCAGAAATTACATGCCAGTGTTAATTTTAATTTAATGAAAGCATGGTTGTTCACCTAATTAGATTAATTGTATAAACTTTTTAACAAAACATCCCCAATGTAAGTAAATATTTTATATCAGCCATTAGTAAATATGTTATTGATTTCGGCGTACATTTTTTTTAAACTCTGCTATATCGCAATATTTAACATATAAACTATATTGTTAAGTAAGTACATGAACAAATTCAATTTGCCATATTATAAACTTAATAATTTCTTTAACTTTGGCGGGACCATCCATTTTTTATGACTTTTGATATAATTGAAAGAAACAAAATCATCAACAAAAAAGTTATTTCTTATCTATTAATTTTTGTTTATGGTCACTACAGTTTTTTTTTATAAAGTATTATTAAGATGACGAAATATATTTGATCTGACGAAAATAATGCACCATGGCGACATCATTGTTACTTAACATGATTTGAACTCGAGGTCAGGTGTAAGTCTGTCTCATTGTCAAAAAAAAAAAAATATTTGAATATAACAATTGTATTGTAGATCTGAAATGGCAACATTTTGTGTGTATAACAGATTAACACTTACCGCAGTAACTTAGCACTTATTGTTAAAATGTGTTGTTCATAAAAGTAAAAATTCTCTTTGTTCCTAAAAGATCTGTTTTTTTTTTTAACTTTTTACGTTGTTTTTATTGTTTTTTTTTATTTATCATAAAAACAGTATTTATATATACAGATGCTTATTCCGAGCTTTAAATGTGGTCGTGATTTTAATTTACATGTAAACCTTTTGCAATGTATTCTTTTTCTGATTTTTTTGTTATAACTACATAATAATTTATTGAAATACATTCGTGAAAGCGGAAGCAGCTTGTTGTTTTTTTTTTCTTTGTAGCACCTTTAATTTTTTGTCTACACTATACTGATTTAAATATAAAAAAACTTTAACTATGGGTAAGTCTAAATAGGTTTTCCGTATCGGACATTGTTTAGTACTTATTTAGTCAACGTTTTTGTGGCGTTTTCTAGACTATTTTCGTTTACTCTGTGGTAAGCGATAGGCTCTCCAATAACACCATGGTCCTAGTAGTATTACTACTCAGCAGCAGCACCGTGTTCCGCTTATCACTCTATGGCGTAAGGTCCGTCTCCTTACCCTTTGGGACTGTAAAAATATTACTCAACACAGTAGTGTTTGCTGTCAGCGAAAGTATGTAGGACTCATATTTAAGAGATTGTTTAATCTTGAAAGTGATGTAATGCAGTCACTTGTAATGTATTTTTTAACAATACCATATTAACTCAATTAAGATCAATTTCAGTATCACAAATAATAACATATTCTTGATAATACAAAAAATTTATATTGGCTGATGTTAATTGTCTAACTTCTGAACTAAACTTAAATAAAAGATGAGTGTTGGGATCGTGGTTTCCACTTGTGCATTTCATGTAGTGAGCTTTTTTGATCTGAGATAAATTTCTACTCTTGCGTTCTATTTTTAATTGAATAATACTTAAAGTACAGTTTTGTTTATCAGCATGCTCTGCTTTTCGCCAGTTTTAAGTTTTATCCAGCCATCTTGTTATACGTCGGTTATTATATAGTGTTTTTTAAAACAAGATTAGTTTGGCCACGATCTCACCTGATGTTAAGTTGTGATGTACTCTGTGGTGGTAAGGAGCACAAAGCTAGTAACAGCCTATTGACTCTTGAAGACACCCACGTCGAAGTTGTAGTTGCAGGTAACTATATTTATAAATAACTAGATGTGAACCGCAGGGCGCAAGTGCGTGACTCGTCGCCGCTGGGACTACGGCCGCAGCGAGTTCAAGCTGCGTCGCCTGCTGGAGCGGCGACGATTCACCCGCGTGCACTCTGACGACTCGGAAGACGAGCCCGCGCCCATGTTACCGCCCACCCATCCGCCGGCCACCGCGTGATGCTGTATGATCATATGATTTTACGCACCAACATAGAACGATACTGATATTGCACGGAGTAGTCTAGCAAATCAATTTAATTCGTGTTCTGTTTTAAGGAACAAATATCCAATAAGGGAAAATCCCAAAATAAATCATAGCGTTGAATAAAAAAAAAAATAAGACAATCCATACAGCCTTATAATGGCTAGAGACACTATGAATAAACATTAAATAGATAACAATGTTGTGTTGATTGTTAAAACAACACCACAGAATGATAGTGAAAATGAATTTAAAATATTAAATTAATAATCTCAGCATTTCCAATTTATATCAGTTATCCTAAAACAATCAAAAGCTTATAAATTTTATCTTTTAAGTTAAGTTTGTTTGAAGTTTGAAAAATAACGGAATTTGTCTCCCAACAACCGATTCTGTTCCATTAAACTATATGAGATCACGAAGCTTCAATTTCTTACTGACATTTTAGGAATCATCGGCTACGACTATTATAAACTACATATTATTTCAAATGTGGGAAACACAGCACTATCTGTAACGTGGTATGAATCCAAACAATTTTTTGTACAATTTATTATTTTAACTTTTTTTACGCCATACACTCCACCGGTATATATATCATATTATAGAAGAGTATATTTACATATTTATTAGATCTAAATTTTAGCGTTTCTAAAAGGTAGGCCAATGTTTTGTTTCTCTCTTTATACCAACAGTTACCTTCCCTATTAGTTTTAACCAGATTTTATTACTAAGCTTTATTTATATAGTACTGCTACACCATAATGTCAGTGAAAAGTCTGGTAGCGTATTTTTAAACTTAAATTGAAAAAATATTTAAAAGAAAGCTTTGAATTTTGGCAGGGATTTTTAATAAGCTTTCATCAAGGTAGAAACATATTTCTGCGTTAAATTACGCGATATTTAATAACGTGGGATTAACTAAGATATTGGTTATCTCCAAGGAAAGAGTAAATGGGCTTTTACCAATTAATATTATTCACCATCGCAGACCACATCAACACTTAACACCAAGTGGGATAATCGTCGTACACCAATTTGATTATAAAAAAAAATATGGAAAATATTATATTGTTTTAGACTATTTATTAATGATTTATTTATTATTAAAAACTGCCTATACTGTATTTTCAGATGTTTAATATTAACTTAGTACATAATTTGTAATTTTAATGTAATAGAATAGTTCATTTATGTATAAAGTTTAAGCTTTCGTCTGTAAAATAATACAATGTCTAATCATAATTTAAATTCACAATTTATTCTAAGTACGATCATATTATTCAAGATATTCAAGAATTTTAATCAAGCAACAAAATATATGTTTCGTTAAAGCAAATGAAAAACCATATATATATATTATAATGTATTTATTCGGCATTAATTAAAATTTTTATTAGTAATTAAATTAGGTATGAAATTTATCAATTTCTTCTACCGATGATTACATGATTGCGAGGAGATACTTTCGGGTTGAATACAGGACGAATCTCGCAGGACAAACCTGTGGCAAGGGCAAACGTAATAATTAAACATGTTATAATAATTAAACATTATCAGTCAAATTAACACTTCATTACATCAGTTCGCTGCTGCACATAGGCTTCCCCCAAATATCTCACTAAATTATAAATTGTTTAATCTAAATAAGACCAAGGCGTTACATATTCCATTTCTAATCTTATTATGTAAGGAAAAAAATTGTGTTGATTTTTATTCTATACTAACTTCGAATTCCGACTAGTGTTAAATTATTCTTACAAAAGGAGTTTTTAGTTTAATTTATAAAAATAAGAGATAAGACAGATAATAGTTTAAGAAACAGATATTGTACAACATTCAATATTCTCACTGCCAACCGACTTCCTAAACACAGCTTCGTCAAGTTCACCGATTCAGTATTCGACCCAAAAAAAATATTATTAATCTGTAAATATGTAGTTAAAACTAAAGTTTGATTATTTCATCTGTTTTGTATAAATTAGCCCAGTGTTACATGCAAACGTTACATACGTAGTTCCTGTTTTTTTTTTAAGGTGGGAGAAATGCCTGCGCGTACCCGTCCTCGCGAGAGCAAGGACAGGTTATGTCGGACTTGCACCGACTAAAACACCCACGATGTTCCACCTCGTCGTTTTAGGGCGGGGTCACGGGAACGCTTTTGCACACATCCGCGACCTCTGGAGGGAGATAAGAACCCTCCCTTTCCAGCTCTGTGGGGGCATGCCGGAACACACAGCGCAACCCCTCCTCTGCCTCTTACAGTCGCGCGGGCAACGGATTCCCTCGAACTCGTCATCCAGAGGTCATGGGAGCAAAGAGAGAAAAACTCTCTTGTCTCCCTGCGACGGACTGATTTTGGGTCCGCCGCCACTTGTTATACGGCCGCGGAGGATAGGGAGAGCGACGCATCGCAATACCGACACTCCTCTTCCCCCGCGGCCGCACCGCCGCCTCATCAGCGGTACGGCACCGCTTAGTCGCAGAGGGTATTTCCCCTCCTTGCTGGAAGAAGAGAAGTTGGCAGGAATTCCTTACTGTTGTTAACATTGGTATAAAATAGACTCTTAAATATTTTGTAGATAAATTTAGCATATTTATATCCATTGCCATCATCACACACAATTCTTATATATTTTTAATTACACAAAAGTTATAAATACCTACAGCTATAACAGCTTGTTTTCTTGAACCCTAGTTTATTTGAATTATATAAGTTTACATTAAACCATAGACAACATTGTAAAAAACTTCAATTGTTTATTTAGATATTAGGTTAGTAAACGAGAAAACATGCATTTTATATTTTAACCAAAAATATCTATTTATATTTTGATATTCCATAAAAGCAAAAAGATATATTATATTGTATTTAGTGCCAAATATAGTCTAGTCAAAATAAAAAAAAATCTACTTGTCTTTGCATTGCATTAGGTTAAAAATCAACAGTTTATATTTGTAAATAAAATTTGTGCGTGTAAAATAATTAACTAATGGATGTATTATTTTTCTTTTAATAAATCTATTTGTCTGATGTTATTATTTCTTCTTGACTTTGTTTTATTTATATATGTTAACGTTTGAAGGAATATTTTGTAATTTGATAAGGAGAAACAATAATTATTATTATTTAAAAAAAAAACAATGTCAGAATACACTTCAAATCTTTTCACCTTGAAGAATTTGGTTTATTTAAAATTTTTATCGATATATTCATAATACATGTATGTATATTTCACTTATGTAGAGACTCATCACCATTTCTCTGGAACCATAAAGCCTGGAAACTGGAATTTCGGTAAGAATATTCCTTTTGCCGAGTACAGGGTAGTTAAGAATGGATTTTACACAATTTCCCAAAGGGAGTTGCGGGGGTGTTGGTCAACAAAGTGGGCAGGGAGCAGCTGGTGCATGTATAAGGTAATTTGTGTGTACAACATAATTTTTTGTTTATCATCGTGTATCCTGTTCGTTATGCAACCAACCGTGTTCGAGCACGTAGAGAACTCTATCGAGCAGTATGAGCGTTTCTACGAGCGGGGCGAGCGCTAGCCGCAGCGTGTACAGTAACATCACGCGCCGCCACTGCAGCACGGCTACGCGGCCACGTTGCACCGCGCTCACAGGCAACTCGATATTCAGACGGTCCAACGCAGACCTACAGTACCTGTTGCGGACACATTGAGATTTTGTGATTTTGTTACTTTATTGAATCAATACTTAAATGAGCTTTGGATACACTATTTTAAGTTTTGTTACATTATCAGCAATCATTTATTTATCTGATTTTTCCAGAAGAGCAGGTTGTTCGTTTGATGGTGAGTAATATGCCTGCTGTTATCAGTGTAGTGTTAGTTGAAATAACACCTCTCAAACTGAAATACAACTTGGATAGTGTGTAACTGGGATAGAGTAATGTTTGCATATTATTGCCTGGCGATAAGAATAGGCGCTGGAAAACTTAGTTCTTCTGTTAGCATATCTAATTGGCCTATCTAATCCAATTGATCAAAACATTATTATAATGTCGCATACTTCTACATACCCCTCAAAAGTCATGCCGTCTGTGTGTTTTATACTTCTAATAGGTGAATGCTTTAAAGAGGGATCATGTTCTACTAGTATTTTCTCCAAAGCAGCTCTGTATGCATGAATCTGTAAGAAAACAAGCTCTTTAAGTAAAAATGGCCAATCGGTGTTTGTATCAGATGTAGAAACATTACTATTTATATTTTATATAACCACCACAGTAAAAGCTTATAATTTATTATATACTATAACGTAGTATTTATTAGCATCACCAGTGCAAAGAATAAAGCAAATTTGTTTCATATTATTACTGGAGAAAAAAAATCCTAAAGTATTTTCAGGTGTGATTGTTCATATTTACTTATTTTAAAATAAGATTAAGCCTGAAGAAATAACAGTTTCTAAAGATTTTTTAATAATTTGTATAAAATCTTTTTAATGTAACTTTATATTTTGTAAGGGACTGTGGTTTAAAATGTGAGCACAATAAATTATATTTTTTTATAAAAAGAATTAAAACCAACCTTCAAATCCTCATATTGACCTCTCTGTAATCTTTCAGAATACAACTCTATAGCATGGCATGCTATCTCTCTAGCGGTATAAGACAGGTTACTATCTAATCTCTTAACATGTTTGCTCATGGGGTATCCACAAGGCTCGCTGGAGTTGCATGACAGTTTCATGTAACAACATCCAACAATGCATATAAACTTTACTTTATTAGAATGGACAAAGTGTTTAAGCAACAATGGCCCTAAATCTCCACAAGGATGAAGACCTACCAGCCCATACTCCGTTATGTTCTCTGATAAAGGCAGCTGAAGTAACTGTTCATGAGATGTCAATCTCATATTAATATGCAAAGGTCTTTTTAGTTTAGACATCTTTTCTGCTGTGAGGTGCTTACTGGCTGTGTATTCCAATTCAATATCCAGTTTTCTGTGAAAAGCAAAAACACTGTTTTTGCTATTTTGCTTTCTATTCTTAAGTTATGAAAAGAGAACCATAAATTTGAATAATTAAACATAAGATAATTCTTTAACATTATAAATGATCATCAATCATATGTGAAATATTTCTAAAAGACTCATCCTGCATGTTGTTTTTCATAAAAGTACAGACTATACAATTAGTACTGTACTAGATACTGATAAATGAAAACATTCTTTATGGGAGAAAGCACTATATACTTTTTATGGGAACATTAAATGGACTCTTACATTCAGTTAAGAATGTTGTCTTTTTATAACACTGCTTCACAATTGAAAAATAATGAAATCAGACATGAACAAAAAACTATTTCAAGATATTGTCACTTAGCAATTCAAAGAGTGTAAATCAGTACAGACCTCGCTTCCTCTGTTAATTGAGATTGGCATTCAATGCCTACTGCATACAAATCACATTTGTACCCCAACATACGCACAAGATGTCCCAGACCAGAACCAAAATCCAGAACAGCTCTACAGTTACTTATTTTTAATGTATCAATAACAATATCAGCCATTAAGTTTATTTCATGTCGTTTCTTTAATTTAACATGTTTTAGAAACAATGTTTTTAATTTCGGATGATTGCCAACACTATTTTCATTGATTTCCTGTTGAAGTTTACATTGATTAACCTTTTCTCTAGATATACTGAGAGCTTGGACAGATCTAATTAAAGATAAAAACGATAATGGTAGCATATGTTTTATAGGTGCACCTGTCAAATATAATCCTAAATCTTCTGGATTCATTGTCTCGATACTGTCGCGCCACGACTGAGGAAGTCTTTCCCAATGATTGTCAACAAAAAAGTCCTATAATGCAAAACAGAACAGGTAGTTGATTACAAATTTGATGCCTTACTAAGTATACAAATATCTACACAATGTTTTATATACCATCGTCATCAGCCGACAGACATTAACTGTCATATAATACAAAATTCGAGTTAGTAAAGATTATTTAAGTATTTTAAATTTAATATAATTAAATTACACTTACCAAAACATACAAATCTAACAACCATTCAAAAGTATGAATCATTTTTTGTATCATTTTAATTCTCGTATGGATTGCATCTTTTTGTAAAGTCATTTTTGATAATTTTAGTTCACAATATAAATAAAGGTTTAATGTACAGTGTGCTTATAAAATTACACACTTTCAAAAACATGTTGTCAGCTGTCATTTTACAGACAAATGTTTTCCGTTATATATGCAAACTAATGTTGAAAACAAATAAACTTGAAAATAAACAATTCAATGGACATAATAAAATGCAACTGGAATTATTTAACACATTCAATAACAGGAAAAGCAAAAATATTAAAAAAAACACATCAAATATTAATTCGTCTCAATACAATATTTAATTTTCTTTTACTGGAATACTAATTATACATTTTATATCATCTAACAATGAATACACATCATTTTTAATTAAATGGTTATAGTTTGATAATTCCTTGTCAGTAGTTTTTTTTATACAATGAAGCGATGAGACGAACGGGGAGGGATCTTCACCTGATGGTAAGTGATACGCCTGTCCATAACAATGTACTGCTCTTTGAGACGTAAGATGTTCAAGTCTCGTTACTCCTGTATTCTCATTAGCTACAACTCCCTTGAATCCAGTATACAGTAATGTTCACACATTACTGTTTGGCGGCAGAAATAGGAGCTGCAGTGGTACTTATTTAGACCGTCTAAGAGAAAAGAGGCCTACCACCATTATCGTAAAGAATTTAATTTTGTGTGAAAATAGGAAAGATTGATTTAAAATCATTTTAGATACTTATTTATGTTCCATTAATTTCTTAGAAGTTAACTTTGTTTATTAATATTGATAGCGGCGATAGTGAACAATTACAAAAACTTAAGTATGACGATTAAATCAAATAAGGCGTTATTCACCGGTAATAAAATTTTTGAATTCGTTTTAATTTTGAGGAAAAAGGTGACATTTGGTTATATACTGTTCTGTGATCTTTAAGATATGAAAACGGATAAGTATAAAACAAATAATTTAAGCATGTATAATGAATTTATTGGCCAGAATTGCAATTGAAAGTTATAGATAATTATATGGTTGATTACTTAGAATAGTTTTTGTTATATGTATTGTTCTTAACATTTATATAGATTGCCATAAGACAATTTAAATATATTGTACACCGACGACACACATTTTCAGCTAGAGCAACTATAATGTAACAGATGTCCAAAACGCTATATCGAAATATAACAAATTCTGAAAGACGTAAACAAAAATAAATTAGCATTATTTAAAGGGACTCAATTTAATTTATTATATAATAAAAAAATTACAAAGAAAATTACATTAAATTAATATTTAACTATTTGAGCAAACCAAGCAAAATTGTACTGAATAAGTATAGAATAAATAATATACCTTTTAATTTTTTTACACGCCGATTATAATTTATTTATAGTCGCAAATTTAAATTAACTATTTCATCACCCACAAATGGGTAGGTGATAAAAATCTAATATTTTTACGAGAAAATATTCAAAATGGTAAAGTCGTAACATTTCCCTCTGTTATAAAAGAAAATCTGCGTATGTATAATAATTAAATATAACAATCTATTTGTATATACGTATAAACTACTGGAATGACAGATATCAGAAAAAAACTAAAATAAAAAATCTCAAATGAGACGAATTGAGCAACAACTACAACAAAAAAAAACAACGCCATCAAATTCCCCCCAAAAATTTTACAATATTAAGAATATTATAAATCCATGTTCCTACAATATTATTTATCAATATATTTTGAGATTATATAACCACTACTCATATTAATGCTATCTGCCATAGGTTTTATTGCTAATGTATATATTTTATGTTCACGTATTCAACGTTTACGACGCAATTACATTGCAAAACAAATAAATATGATAACAACGAATACGTTTAAAATAATGTCGCCACAAAAGTTGAATAGCAATAGATTATATGTTTATTATATAAATATTGAAGCACTACTTAAATCACAAGTTCCATTAATAAACTTCCTTCTCATCTTCATCGTGATAAAACATTACATAATAATGATCTTAATAGAACACGTAAAACACTCTAAAAATCTAAAAAAAACATTTGATTTTCCGTTCAAACGTGAACACTAGTCTAAAGAACTTTGATAATTAATGATCATAATTAAATGGCACAATAAATAAACTATGAAAATTGTATAAACAGAATGCGTGTAAAGCGCGCTCTATGGTATTCATGTGCGAGATTCATATATCACTAATAATAGTACATACATTAAAATAGTCTCTTATATGTCAAAATGAACAACTGTTTGTATTGTGTTCGTACGTCTCAGCACGGTTTCGATCCCCACCGAGCTGAGGCTTCCGTTGAAGGGAGATAATGTGGGAAAAAACCTACATATCCTAAGAACAGTTTTAGTAGACATCTAACATCCGCCAGCCCGCACTAAACCCGGGTGGTGCATAATGACCTTGACTCTTTCAATGAGAGAATTTCAAGTGGGCTGTCTATTACTTTTAATTAAGTTAAAATTATTATTTAATATTTAAAAAACGATACACGATAGACTTTAAAACAAAACTTCTTTAAAAAGCATGAGATTCTTTGGTACATATTGAGATTGATAGCTTGAGATTCGTTTTTTTTTAAGAGATTGTTTCCTAAACACGTCTGGTCCCTGTCATGAGGGAACTTTGGAAAAGCTTCTGTACAAAAATGTGGGTAGTAAGAAAACTCTGGCTCTATATCGATGTAATCGTAAGTCTTAGAAGTTTTCATGATTTCGCTCTCCAGAGAACAAGGACCGGCAACGTAAAACCTATATTGCCTTTTATATTTATGCAGCAGCACTTCAGCGCTCGTCAAGACATCATCAATGTGTTCAATGAGCTCGTTCATCGGCAACGAACCGTACTTGTGAATAAAGGTGGTTGGCGCCAGTCTATACTTCCTGCCTGTCTTCTTGTCCTTCCACACTTTAGACGTGTTCTCCAATTGCAACAGGTACGTGGGTATGCTGTAGCTGTGCGTCGTTATCACGTGTGTGTGGGCACCGTAATGGCTTTTGATTTCTTGGTGTAAATTTTCTGTAAACTGATAGATTCCACCTTGATGTATGAACCCGAAGAATATGGTAAGTAGAATGTTTATTATGTACCATATACAGCGCGTGGTATTTTTAAGTCTTCGACACGGCAACGAGTCCGCTTCGTTGGGATGTAAATGATTGCCATAGAGATACACAAGAGGTATTAACACGGGTATGATGAACCGTGCTTCTTGATGAGGGAACAGCGACAGTAGCATTACCGGGAAGATCAGTGACAACAGCATTAGGCCCGTGATGCTTTGTATTTTCGGCAATTTGCTGTATTGGCCGCGGACGAATCTGTGACAAATAAAAACTTGTCAAGTCAAACTATATTATGATTGATGTCAAATTTCCAGTGAGTATATTTAAAGCCAGTAAGCCAAGGTTCCTGCTAAAAGTTATATCATAGCCGCTTATAGAAGACAACGAGAACATTTTTGCACATGCAAGAAAAAGCTTCCTCCTTGTTTTCAGGGGAGATGTCTGTTCCTTTTACTTATTCTAGCAAGTATCTTCTTGATATGACAATACCTTTACGCAGAAACAATGGAGGCTTGTTGTGCAAACTCTCCAAGCTTTTATTACCTTAGACCGACAAAATGTCGAATGCAATAATAATATTCCAAGGAACATAATTTGTTGTAAGGGGGGAATATCTCAAGGGACTGAAGCCAATCTCACCTGCTAGTAATGCACCCTTCTAATCAACAAACGAGGCACTGTTTCCCGCTGGACCAGCGTGGTGGGGAAGGGCCCAAATCCCCCTGTATGAACCCCTACATACAACAGCCCCAATGCCTAGTGGAACCAGAGACCATGCCGACTGTATGTGGAGATCTTTGGGTGAGGTCTATATTCAACATAATTTTTAAAAATAAATAGGAAAAAATTTTTTTTCCTTAAAAAGTTGATAGATTATAATGAAAGATAAAGATAATGTTCCCTCATTACTTGTGAATGTGTTGTATGAAAACAAATTTAATAACAATGGGGACTGTTTCTTAGGTGAAAAAGATTTGTATAAGAAAGCATTGTTTATAGAACACTATTGTTTGGGATATTAAATATTAATGTAAATATAATTCCTTATGATACCCAGAACTTTAATGTACTGGAGTGAGAAAATTCAGAAGCCTTCTTTAGTCCTATAATAGTAATGCTTCATACATATGAAATTTGCATTAAAGATTTTATTTTACACATATGTTTAAAATAATGGGTGTTAAAGGCCCCTCACAACAACTCACGGGGCCCAAGCCATCTTTACCTGCTCATGGTGCACCCTGCTAATCAATGAACGAGGCTCAAGCTCCCACCAACCCGCATTGGGCTAGCATGGTGGGAATGGGCGAAATCCCCTCATATGAACAACTACAAACAATGGCAGCTGGTGCCCAACGGTACCGGAAGATATACCGACTGTAATGGGAGTTAACAATACAACCGAACCAGTGCAGCATGGGACCGATCGATGTGGATATTTTTAGAGGAGACCTAATATCATTAACGCAATTAACTTCCTAACCAATGTTTGCAATTATACAAATCAAATCTAAAAAGAAATTAAATGGTATTTAAGATCAAACATAAAATATTATATTAACACTGTTGATAACATTGACTATCATTATAAACAAAAATAATTAGTGATTATTTATAGCTCTGAATTGTTGGAACAAATATCTCAGCTCAAGCATCAACTAAGTTAAAAATACTTGGACAGCTATTTGTTGACACTCTTTTACAAATAAATTAAACCATTTTTTTACATATTTACCTGTATGCATTGCTGGACAGAGTTATTAAGGCAATTATTCCCAGCACATTGAACAGAAGTGGTGTGTTGACGACTAAATGAAGCCACCAAGGATGTATTCCATGTTTCTTCAGATTTCTCGAATCGCAATTGTAACGCAGAAAGTTTAATGGTGTCACAACCCAATTATCCCATGACAGTTTTAATGATTCCACATCAGCGCTTGTTAGATAACCGTAATATGTAGAATCCACAATAATAAGGATAAGTGTTATCGGTACACAACAAAGTATGAAGGCGAGAATTCTATAATGAAAGTCTTTAAAACCCACAACTTTAGAACCCAAGCCCCGCTGAAGCCAAAAAAATATTGGTACAAATGCAAAACCTACAAATGTTGGACGGTTAAAAATACCAATTATAACTAAAGTGGCAAGGAACAATACTTTATTTAAGGAATGTTCTGGTAGGTGTGTCTTTAACTTAAAAATCTTTACTTTCTCTACTGGAGTATCTGCATTGTTGTACTTCTCAGTAAGAAATTCATCATGATAAATCACTTTATCAGATTTAACCATACATTCAGCAACTAGAAGAAGTATCATTGAGAAAAATATCATTTCAAATGTATTGGAAAAGCTTCTGCAGCAATAAACAAACACAACATAAGAACTGGCAAATATTTTTAGTCTGCTTCGAAAATTCTGTCCATAAAGTACACAAATTCTATACAAACAGTAGTCATTGATGAGGGACAGAAGGCAGATAAAAAGACGAGGTATCACCAACAAATAGTATGGAGTTTGTAGATCAATGTTTAGAAAAACTTTTGAATATGGATTAAATAAACGGATAAAATGCAGTGGTGGACCCAGTATAATCTTTGGTACAAAGATGTTCCTTATGGGAAATTTTGGATTGAACTCCCATGTTCTCGCAACATCAATAGGAAAGATGTCACCTGTAAAAAAAAAATTATTTGTAAACAGATGTAAGATTGATGTTTAAATAAAGTCATATAGTTTATATTCAGCAATAATTTTGATGACATGTAACAGATTTACAAAAACATTGACAATCTTTATCTGGAATTGAAGTTTATATAGTATAAGTTATAAGGTTTTTTGATATAAGGGTGAGACAAGTGTGATGTCCATCTTATGATAAGTAACATGCTTCCCTATAACAATGGGTCCTATTAAGAATGGTATACATATCATAACATTATGCTTGTCGGTTTAGGTATTAAATTAGGTTTAGAGTATTTTTTTTATATTGATGTTGTAGGACTCATATTTTTAGTTTTAAATTATTTGTTTAATAGTAAAGTTCAATCATTTTATTATTTTTATTAATTGTTAGGTCATAAAACTTTAATATGATTACTTGACTAATATAAATATTACAACTATTGTAATAAACTTTTTGTTCACAAGTAAATCAAGTAGAATCTAGAAATAATTAAATTATCGACATCACATTCAAAAGAGTTAATATTATTCAAGACTTTAATAGTAAGAATTAATATAAAATTATTTGAAACTCATTTTAAACGCTTACCAGCAATAACTTCAACGTTTTGGAAAAACTCATCAGGATGTATGTATCCTGTCTGCGGTAGTAGAGTTAAAGCAAATCTAATTATCACTAACAACCAGTACGACACAGGTAATCTCACGGGATCTTTAAATTTTATAGCCTTAAAAATTTCAGATTTTAAAAACATTTTACACCACAATCACCGTCTTATAGACGGTGTATTTTAAAGTTATAAACAGAAATAAATATTTCATTTAAATTAATTGTATTAGATGCGAACGGAACCGCATAATAACGATCGATTTATTTTGATAGCAAACTGTCACAATCTTATTAAAGAAGCGTTCTAAGTTTATATCGAATAAACATAAATTATTTGGACACGGCCTACCTATGTTCTGCTGTGGATATTTAGGATATTATAATGATGATAGAAAACTTTACCCTATCATTTATTTATATAATTATATTTCTATAAATATATAGTAAACAAAATCCCATCCCATTATTCAAATTGGTATGCCGTAAAAATTTTAGAATTCAGTTGCCCACAAAGAATTAAATAAATTACAAGGTTTTTAGTTATAACTTCATCATTTAATAGATATCAGTTAAAGTTTCAAATGAATAAACAAAATAATAAAAATCGTTTCACTTATCATTAATGTTTTCATTATCTTTCATCATTTTGTAACATTTAAATATTTATAGAGCATACCAATATTGTTTCCCAATCGCTTCTGTAATTTAACCTCTCATATAAGTTGCATCCATTGCAGAAACATCACTACAATACTAAGTAAAATCGAGGTTTAGCACTAATCTACTAAATAAATTCTAATTCTCTTTTTCTACCTATTCTCGAGTACGCCGATATTAGTTACCTTTTACCTACCTGAACCTAACTGAAGCGCAAATTGATAAGCTTGAGCTTATTTTAATTTTGTGTATGCGATTCATATTTGCGTTCCGCAAATAGGATCACTTCTTTGAATTTCGCAAAAAACTCAAGTGGCTGTCAATCCGTCTTCGCAGGAATACTCTTATTCTTATTACTTTATACACGACATTTTTTTTTATTTATTTTTATTTAATATATTTTGTACACACAGCTGTTAAAAGAAACACGACAATAAGGATACAGAGTACAAGGGCACTACTTATTTCATGTTGAAATCTCTTCCAGTAGGCCCACAAAAGGAAAGGAGAATTAGGAACACAAACCTAGTGCATACAGAAAACATTACATATTATAATATATACATATTACAAGATATAAAACAATACATATACACATACATATATATATATACACATACATACATATACTTACTTTTATATTATAATACATTATACAATTATATACTTTTATTTGTACCATATTGGTAAGGATAAATAGTGTTCTTTAACAGATTTCTTGAATGCTGCTGCACTTGAGCTTATTACGGAACTCAGAAACATGATCATATTTTTTGAGACTAAAAATAAAACGGATACACAAATTTTGCAAACGCTCAAGCTTATTGAGAAGCTCCTCAGTGGCATCTAGGTAGCAAGCATCAGCGTAGTCCAGAATGGGTAATATGAGACTTTGTGCAAGAGAAATTTTAGTTTAAATTTTAGTGAAAAAAAGGCAAAAAATATTGGAGATATTTAAGTGTATGAAATGCAGAGTTAACTTTGTTGCTAACATTGCTAACCTGCTCATTCCAGCTTAAGAACGAGTTAAACCCCTCCAACGGGTTCTCACCTTGTCGTGGCGGAGGGGCTTAGTAACCGTGGTCCGGTACACGGTGAAGCCAAGTGGAACCCACCCGGTCGGCCCGCGGCGAAGGGCTGGCCGAAGCGGCCGCTCCAGGTTCGAGCACCGGTTGGGGTAACTGGAGCTCACCGGAGCGGCCGGGGGCCGCAGGGGCGGCTGTGTGCTGCCCTAGCGGCCGGCTGCAGGGGCGGTTTCATACCGCCCCTCGCAGCCGAGGTGGGGTCGCGGAGGGAGTACCCTCTGCGGCCAACCGGTGTCGCACCGGCGATGCGGCGGCGGTGGGGCCGCGGGGGAAGAGGAGTGCCGGTATTGAGATGCGCCGCTCTCCCTATCCTCCGCGGCCGTTGACAGGTAGCGGCGGGCCTAACATCTCTCCACCGCGGGGAGCCGGGAGAGGTTTTCTCCAGTGGCTCCCATGGCCTCTGGGCGACAGGTTCGGGGGAACCGGTCGCCCGCACACGCATGAGGTCGAGGAGGTGGCGCGCTGCATGTTCCGGCGCGCCCTGGAAAGGGAGGATTCATCCCTCCCTCCCGAGGTGGGGCTGCGCAAGCGGCCAGCGCCGGCAGGGTCGCGGTTGAGTGCATGCGTTCCCATGACCCTGCCATCATGGCGATGAGGCGGAACATCGTGGGGGTTTTAGTCGGTGCAAGTCCGACATAACTCGTCCTTGCCCCCGCGAGGACGAGTATGCGTAGGCATTTCCCCCACGTAAAACAAAAAAAAAAAAAAAAAAGAACGAGTTAAAAGTAACGCCAAGGTTTTTAACAATTTCACTAAAGACAATTGCCTGGCCATCCAATGTGAGAAATCCAATTGCAGATCGATTTAATGCATGGATAGCATACCTACTACCAATTATGATGGCCTGTGTTTTGTTGGCATTAAGTAAGAGTCCATGAGACGTTGCTCATTCATGAATGTTTTCCAAATCACAGTTAATATCCATGATAGCTCTATTAATTTCACTAGGTGCGCAGTGACGGTAAATTTGCAAATCATCTGCGTAAAGATGAAAATTTAAGGATATCAAAGTAGTGACTGTGTTAATAAACACAGAAAAGATGAGGAGAGAGAACACCACCCTGAGGCACGCCAGCATCGACAGCAACCCAGTCTGAGAAGGATTCATTTTGACGTGTGCGTTGTGAACGGTCCCGGAGATATGAATCAAACCACCTTAGGGCAGAAGTAGTAATGTTATGGGATCGAAAGATACCGAGAAGGATATCGAGATCCACGCAGTTGAATGCGCTACTGAAGTCAAGTAGTACAAGAATGGTTAGGGATTGGTTTTCAATTGCCCATCGAATATCGTCTGTAACTTTCAACAACACAGACACCGTGCTGTGTCCTGATCGGAAGCCGGATTGAAAGTTGCTAAGAATATTATTGGAACGGAAGAAATTTTGTAGTTGCTTGTGAACAATGTGCTCTAACACTTTGGAAAGAAAAGGAAGTATGGAAATAGGACGATAATGTGACAAAGACGAAGGATTGCTGGTTATAGGTAAAGGAATAATATTAGCGGTTTTCCAGGATTTAGGAAAGGATCCAGATTGTAAGGAATTGTTAATTATGTTCGCTAAACAAGGAAGTAATATATCAAGAGTGGGGATAAGCATTTTAGAGCACAAGTTGTCACTACCTATAGCTTTGGAAGTAATAGATAGGATAGCTTTACGAACTTCATTGGTCGATACTGACTGAAACTTAAAGGAAGAATGTTGAGGCAAAGGGAGATTAAGTAGCGTTTGCAAGTTTCTCGATTTACGACACTGATCAACTGAGAAAGAGGATGTGGAAAAAGTTTGTTGAGTGCGTTTAAATCGAGACCGCTGCATGACGTAGAGGATGTTTTACCTATGCCTAGAGATTTTAAAAATTTCCATACATCAGAAGATTTACGATTTATGAGAGATTCATGAAAATGGCGTCTATTGGCATCTTGACACAGATGATTGCACCGATTTCGTAATAGTTTATGGTATGTTAGATTTCGCTCGGATGGTTGACGTTTTAGCCTCTTTCGAGCTTTATCTCAGCAGGCCATCCATTGCTTAATTTCAGGAGATAACCAAGGCGCTGCCTTATGTTTGATTTTGACTCGCTTGATAGGTGCATGATGGTCATATAATTCTAAAATCGACTCGGTGACAAATGTTACCTTGCCATCTATATCCAAGACATTGAATAGCGGCCTTTAATCGATTAAACCTGCATCACGTCTCAATGCTTCCATGTCAATGGCCTTGTAACTGCGAAGAAATAGAAACTCCAACTTACGCTTAGGAGCCCGCACAAGGAGAGATAAGAAAATCAAGTCATGGTATGAGAATGAAGCGGTTATTTGACCATGAGTGTCAATACTACTAGACGAAGAAACCATCATCAAATCTAATAGAGAGGGAGTGCAATTTGGAAAATGGTGAGTGGCTGAAACAGGCAATATCCTGAGATTATGAGAACTTAAAACAGATAATAGTTGCTTAGATCGAAAATCATTTTTCAGCATACAAGTATTAAAGTCCCCCATCACAATAATATGATCGGCCAAAGGACAGTGATTGCATAGCATTCGTCAAGATATTCAAAATAATTAACACGAAGATTGGGACTGTAAAAAACACCTAGTAAAATTTTCGTGTA
This sequence comes from Ornithoptera alexandrae, assembly GCA_029030555.1. Lineage (NCBI taxonomy): Eukaryota > Metazoa > Arthropoda > Insecta > Lepidoptera > Papilionidae > Ornithoptera > Ornithoptera alexandrae. The sequence goes on along the minus strand of JARDVY010000288.1, from coordinate 11,778,965 downwards.
ATGCAGTGTCAATTCGATAAAAAGATGCTCAGCGGATTCAGAATACTGAGATGGAGACATATTTACAATCACAAATAAATTGCTACGCCTCCACAACCTTTGCCTGTTCTGTCATTTCGAATTAATACAAAGCCGGAAATTGCGTATTGAACCGATGGAATGGATGGTTTAAGAAATGATTCAGAAATCAGTAAAGCGTCAAGAGTATTGCTGCTAGTAGATGCCAGAAGATCTGAATAATGACGCGGAATACTTTGAACATTTATATGAGCAATATTTATGTTGTTAGGGAACGAGGATAGTTCAGCAGAAATCGTATCGTGTAAAGGTATTGAGGTACACGAATCATTGCCATTATCAGCGCATAAAAAACTGCTTTCAGATGAAGAGCTGGAGAAAAATTTTTCATTACTTAATAAATTATTATTCATTAAAATATTGTAACGTAATAATAATAATACTTGATTGAATGGTGTTAGAGGATAGAACAAACAAACAAAAACATTATTCAATCCTCTAACACCTTACTACTAAAAAAATCAATTTGAATTTATTTCCGACTGCCATAGTCGTACTCTTCACTCTTCAATAAATATTTCCTTTCGCGTCGCCGTGTATCCCTTTTCATTTTTCCAAAACTGCTGTTCCGTTTAGGCGGTTCGCTTATGGAAGTCTACCGAACCATGTTCGTGTTCCCAAATTCCTACTTTCTTTCAAAAGACATTTAACTAAGTACTATCATAATCATATCATAAAGTTGAAATTCAACATTACTTCTATTTGTGCTATTGCTTGCTTGTTTCATCAAATGCTTTAGTCTTTAATAAGTTATTATAATAAGTGCACCACTATCTTTTCTTTGCTTTTAGTTTGTCTTCTTATCCAATGGGTTGTCTGGTAAAATGTTTTGCTTTCTCACCAAAATGACCGCGCATTGTTAATTTTTGGCTAAATAATGTATTCTTTATTTATATAAAGGAAATTAAAAGAAAGTTAGTCTGATATGCATTTATTGTTCAAAAAAATTATATTACCTTGTTTGTTACAGTCAAACTTTTGGTAGTAAATTCGGCATAGCTAATAAGCTTGCCGACATGGCCAGCTCTTTTTAATATCTACAGAACAATGACAATGTAGAGATTTGTTAATACTGATACATTACGTCTCCAAAATGACATAATTTAAGTAGTTTTATAAGTTCGAAATAATTATCGATATATTATTATAATATAACATTTAATATATTTATATAAATCAAAAATTGTTGAAACCCACCATAACATAGGCCGACATGATTACTACTTTTGATAAGAACTTTAAAAAGTAGAAGCTGAAAATCTATATTATAAAGCTTTACATATTTTGTGTGTATGAAAAAATATTAAATTATTTAAATTGTGAAAGACATTTAGGTTAAGAGTTATTTAGACGATATCATATAAAGCAATTTAAATTAAGCTTTCTCTACACCATGTTATGGTGGAAGTATTATATTAAATGTTATAAGGTATTAGGTAATTTTGTTTATACATTTTCTAAAAAAACGTACCGACAATAAATTATACTGTCAAATAATAAAAAAAAAATATAACAAAAAATCATTATAAATGCCATGAAATAATTTCTTTTAAATATTTTAATAACAAAAAAAAAACACGGCGACATTTTTATATAGATTTAGTAGCAAGTCTGATTTGATTTTAATGTACGCCAGATAAAAAAAATAATATATAATTCTACATTTTAAACTTTCGCCTTTCAGATTTAAACGAAAAAAATACGATTGAATAAGTTTTCACTAACTATAGTTGTTTTATTATATATATTTTTTATTATATATAGTTTTATTATATATCATTAATACGAATATTCAATATATTTTTATATTAAAATGTGCGTGGTTTTGATAATAGTTACAGTGATTACTAATTAAAAAGATGCTATTAATTCAATAATTATTAAAGTTAATAATTTACTACTGACTAACTTTAATTAAAATTAGTAACTCTTTAGTAATATTTTAGTTACACTTTGTTTCTTAATTATAACTTGTATATTGTTTTTCGAGAAAATTGTTATATATGTAATTTTAGGAAAGTAATTTGTAATTTTTTATTATATTGGTCTACTCCATGTGTATGTCGGTTCTGTAGCACCAGGGCATGTCCTCGCCGAATTTGCATTTGTGAGCGTTGTTCTTAGCATCGTATAGCAGCGGATTGTCAAGGTACGCGTCGCACACGTTGCACCAAACGGACAGGTCCAGCAGAGACAGAACCAAGGCGTGTTCCGTTGTTCGATGATGCTCCTGCATGTGCCCCCTAACGCTTCGGCCGCACGCAGTCTGTGAGATAAGAGATGAACTCATAATGATGAAAATAAATAATTTATATATGTCAATTTTATAATTGTTCAGTTTTGAAATGTTAGTTAATTTTCCAACTTCAAAATAAGAAATCTAGTCCAAAGGATCAAAATTATTAAGAGTAAAATCAATCATCTGAACTGATGGATGTCTGCTGTTGTATGTAGATCTTTCTTAATATATTTTACAAATAACGGTCCTGTGCTCTTTGAATTTATTGGCTCCAGTACATGCAAGAAAAAAACATCTTAATAAGCATTTGAGCCATATTTTTTTTTTTGCTATGTGGGCAAGATATAATACTGTGACGTTAGTAAGGAATACATACAATCATATGATATTGCAATCATATAGCGTATGACAGCCACTAAAAAAATTCAGTTGGTAGTCAAGTTTTTTTAAAACCGCTTGACTAGCTACCACCTTCATATTCTAAATCTGCTGCCATAGTCCGTCTCTGTCCTCCGTCACCACAGTTAACCCGCTGTAGATAAAAAAAATATCTTAACAATCACTTGTTATTACTTACTATGTAACAGTGTAGACAAACCCAATTCTCATTCTTCTCATCGCACTCTATACATTTGACACCCTGTTCAAACTTTACGGACTCCGGTATCGCAAACAGTGTATCCAAATGTGGACACCAGGGAACTGGCACCACAGCAAACATCTCACCGTCGACTAGAGCTTGCATGTTCGCTGATAGATAATCTACTAGAGTTTGTTTCTGTTCAGCCTCTTTGTTGGAGCCTCCTTTTTCAGTCACATTACTCGAACTCCCTGCACCATGTTCAGCTTGTGAAGAGTCTTGTTTTTGTTTATCACTGGAAAGTTTAGATTGTTCTTCGTTCTCGTCGTCCGTACCGCAGTGAATGCCGTCGGTACATTTCTGCTTGTCTATAGTCAGATTCATCAAGTCGTTTTCCAGTGAAGACTCGTGGCTTAATGACATCGATGTGGTTAATTGAGGTATTTTCTGTGTCATATTTATAGCATCCATAATTAAGCCTCTTGACGGCAACGGTTCTTCTAGAACATTCTCTATTGGTAACGCCAGTTGGAACTTTAAGCTCTTCCAGTATTTTTTATGGGTCTTTATGACATTACTTATAGATTCTATAGCGGACCAATGGCATACGGGTTTGGGATTATAATAGGATGGTATGGGATCACCGAGCAGCGCCTTTGTGCACATGGTCATCGCGTAAGATATGCTCGTGATGTTGTAGCCGCCTTCTAAGCATAGTACAACCTTGCCGCCGGCCAATCCTCGCAACATTCGTGTCATTGTACCGTAGCATTCTGGTGAAACTTTACAACCTGATGATGATATACAACATTATCACATATAAAAATGGAGGAACCAAGTAATGCAATTGAAAATTCAAAAGTATTTTATTATGTCAGTAAGATGTTTTTTTTTTAGGTTTATTATTATCAATTTGTATGATTAATTTAGTGAAATAGATAATATCGTTCTTTCTTTCATATTTTCCAACAAAAAATTTTGTTATTTTTATATTAGGTTAAGTGTCGAAAGAGTTTTCTGCCCATATAACCACTTTTAAATTTATCGTACACCGTAACTTTGTAGATTAAAATCGATAAGAGTTAACATAATTTCTGTTCCTTTGGGAATAAACTCACCACCCAGTGGATCTCCCGCGCACGCGTCGAATCCGGCAGACACTATGACCAGCTCTGGATTGTATTCGTAGGCTATAGGAAGTATCACTTGTGTAAACGCAGCCAAATACTCCAAGTCACCCATACCGCGCTGTAATTTTTTTTTTAATTATTTATTTATGTTTTCGATATATTGGAATTGATACAAAGCGATGCTTACTTCGTGTCAAAATATATTCTTAGAAAATCCAAAGCATCTTGCTTCTTAAGTAACCCCCGTTATGTTTCATCAAAAGATACATAACAATAAAAAAGTTGTGGAGTCATCGTTCTCTTATGAAGAACTTGAAGAGGAGTTGGGCGCCATGTTAAAGTTCTGAAAGGGGCCATGGACTGCATATATATTCCTCATGGTTATATGTCAAATTACCTTTTGTGACAAGAAAAAAGAGGACACAATAATAAGTTTGTTTTTCTGGAGTTTTTGCCTCTTAAAGTTTTTGCGCCACATCGAGGGTATATTGCTAGGGTTATGCACAATACCGTCGAAAGAAAAATTACAATTTCGCTTTTTATTAAAAATGTTAAAATAGGAAGAGAGGGAGAAAAGTTGAAAAAACCATTGACCGTCCACGCTTTTGTTGTCAATTATCTGTTTTAATTAAATTGAAACCAATATTTAACAAATATAGGTCACCTTATTCCAGGGGATGTTAACGTTGTAACCCTCGCCAAGTCCTTCCCCAACGGCGCAGTAATCTCCGTCAGGAGACTGCGGGAAGAACGTCCCATAGTCGTACAAATGAATAGACATGTACAGTATCTGAAACAAATTAATATTTTTTTTTCTGTTTTCTTACAAACATGATATTGGTAGAAGTTCTCCATTGCCGAAGACCATCTAGGTTAGTATCACTGCAGTACTTAATACTTCCGCCAAACAGTAGTGTAAAAGAATCATTGTGTTCCGGTTTGTGGAGAGTTGCAGGTAATAAAATTACTGCCGTAATGAGACAACTACTTAGGTCGAAAGGCGGCAAGAAGTATAGCGGCGATTTATTGGTAATTCGAAAGTACCAGTTAGAAATCTGCTGTCACTTCGTAATTTATAAATATATATATAACGATAATGGTTTTAATTTTTCACCAATCACGTGAAAGCTAGTGAACGTATCGATATACGGGAACGTGCGCATTCGACGCGAAATGATTTGTATATAACAATCTACAAATCATTCCGCTATTTAATTTTTGAATTTTATAGACCTGTCATCATTTTATTAACATTTTCATTCCAATTATTTATGCGGTTGCTATAGTAACAATAGTTATAGAATGTCATTTGTGGTTGCGGTAGCTCTCAAGGAATATTTCAGACAAATTTCAAGTCTTATTTTATATTACGGCCAACAGTGGAAGTGGGGACAGTGAGTTTAATATAAAACAATAAAAAGTTGTACTCACTTTATTGTCTTTAAAGGTAATCCTCTGCGTACCGTTCCCGTGGTGCACGTCCCAGTCCACAATGAGCACGCGGCTCAGGCCGTGCGCCTGCACCGCGTACCTGGCGGCGCCGGCCGCGTTGTTCAGCAGGCAGAACCCGCTGGGGAGCTCTTCGTCAGCGTGGTGGCCGGGCGGCCGCACCACGCACACCCCCGAACCGGCAACGTTGGACAAAACTGCGTCGACCGCCTATGAGAATATGAAGTTCAATTATTTATTACATGACAGATAAAAAATCTGACCTGGTGATAAAGGAACGTTGTCTTCACGGTGCGACCTATTATTGTCTGCACAACATTACCTTTTGCTGATCTCCTTAACATTTACTGGGGGTGGTAGTAAGCAAAAGATAATATCCTAGGTGTAACACCAATGGATATGGTCAGGATTGAAGTCCCCTTCTTTACTTTATTTTGCGTAATTAAATGACCAGATTGATCACTGAAGGTCTTAAGATTATGGTATCAAATTATACCATTAGTACTTTTGACGTCTACAAACAATCATCATCAAAAGTAGCTTGAACAGTTCGTGTTATGTATTACATGGTTAATTACCTGTAACACGCAACCCATGGCAACGGCAGCACTTTCCAATGAATCCGGGTGAAAGTAAACGGAATCGTATGCTTCTTTCTGACTATTCAAGTCCCGCGGTTTGGTGGTGGCAAACTCTTTCAGCCTGAAATAAATGAGACAATCAAAACGGAAGTAATGATTTTTTTTAACTATAATGGGCTGTCACTATTAATGAAGTTAACGGCAGTAGTTCTTCTGTGTTGACAGCTGGAATAGAGAAATGCTGTTACGACAGCAAGTGGCTAGTCAAGTGTGTAATTATAAGTACAACTATAAGTAGCCAGTAATCAAACTAGCGATACTCGTCTCTTTGTCTCGACAAAGGAGTAAACCACAGGAGCAGTTAAATTTTTATCAAAGTTTTTCATATTTGGTAAAGACAAAACTTTATTACCGATATTTGAGAAAGGAGTTTAGTTAGAAGAACTTTATTCACGCCATTAACATTCTTTGTTTTTGATACTGTAGATAAATTAACTGTTACATCTCGATATAGTTCTTAATTCTAGACTGTCTAGGTAGATACCTAACAAAGTGTTTATATCCGTCTCTTTATTAAATAAAAAGGAAAAAAACATTGTGGAAGTATGAACTACTATTTAGAACAGTTTACACAATATACTGTTCATTTTAATGAAATATTGTCGTAAAATAGCTGAAATGAAGAATTAGTATATCCCAATAATTTAATCTTACATATTGAGATGCTTCTCCGTGTGGACAGCCAGGATTTCACTGTCAGTGGCGGTCCGGGCGGGGAGGACGTGCACCCTATCCAAGAGGCCGAAGTCGCGGTGGCGTTCATGTATGCGCAGTATACGTCCCGGACACTCCACGTGACCTCTAGTATAGAAAAATTAACTACATGTTTCTTCAACAATTACACTTTTATACATCATCTACTTCAATATAAATTGGTGAAGTGGTGACAAGGAGCAAGGGTGCTGTGCTTTAGTGTATACGTGTATAAATACAATTACAAAGAATAGATGGAGAGAGGTAGCAGTTTTCTAAAACTGACCACCACAATTCAGTTTAAAGAAGGCCACTCATGATGTTGAGAAAGAATTGAAGTATTCTTTTGATACCCTCAGAAAGATCCATAGACGATTACCTAAATTTGTATTAACCATAATGTTCATTTTACTCACGGCTCGCATATGTTTCTGTGCTTCAACATTGCCTCATCATATATATAACAGACGGCGTGCTCCGGCGACGGGAGCACCGTTACTGGTAAATAAAAAAAATATATTTAAGGAACAGTATTGGTTGTCTAAAAAAGCTAATGAAGGCTTTATTTTTGACTAGGCAACAAGACGAGGCAGACGGTTACGTGACACAAAGTAGTATAACATATTTCTTCAAATTGGGACAAAGTAATGTTTGCTGACTAATGATTAGCGGCTAAAGTTATAGCTGGGGTGGCACCAAGTTCCTATCTAGATTATTTTTAAGCAATAGAATCCTAGGAAAATTCTTCGAATTGGCGTCAATTTCATACCATATTAAGTGACAATGAGCCAATATAATCTGGGTCTCATATTTGAACAGCCGGAACAAGAGAATATTGTTAGGGCAAAAGCATTTCATGTACTCGTGTGGAATAGGAAACTCCTCGCTTACCTTATGAAGATGGTCATGGTCATTTATTCACCACTCTGGTAAAGTAAAGCAGAAGTCAGAGGGGACTAAACCTGCTCCTTTTAGACCACGTAGTGTGTACGACCGTTTAACAAACTATAAGAACTCCAGAAACCACTTACCCAGCCTCAAATGGTTCAATCTGTCTATAATTGTCTTCTTAGTTTCATTGTCCTGTTTCGGATAGCAGTCCCTTGTAGCGAATCTGTCGGGCCTGGTTTCGTCTCCCATCCACTTGTGCGTCACCGTATGCTTCTCCTTTTCACCGTCACACACGTTCGGTATACCGTCGACGCTGTACCTCGGCTGATAGTTGAAGCAATGCCAATAAGGCTTGTGTACGTAGATGCAGTTGAGTATTGATTCTCGAATTCTGAGGAAAGAAATTTGTAACGTGTATTGTATAAGAGAAATGGAAAGAATGTGGCAAAGAACAAGGAAGTATATTATTAGGTTTCTCAACACATACATTTATTTTTATTAATTAATAAATAATAAATAATTTTTTTTAACGATCACTTCCCACTGGATGCGAGCAAGACAGGACCTATCGATGTGGAGATATTTGGGGGAGACCTATATATAGCAGTAGACGTCTATCGGCTGCTGATGATGATGAAGTTTTTTAAACAAGGAGATTTCAATCTGTGAGTGTCGATCGTTTTTATTATAATATTACCGTAGTTTACCATTTTATGTTTTAATGCAATGCGCACAATATGCGGCAGTGGTTATCATCCCTTATAGCGTCACACTGTTATATTATTAAAAAAAAAATCTATTTACGAATCGCTCGGTTCGCCAGTGGCGGTGAGCAGCGGCGGCGAGTGTCCAAGCAGCGTGCGCAGCGTGTGAGCGGCGCCCTCCGCCAGCGATGGCAGGCAGTACCCGCCCTCCAGCACCACGCACACCGCTGGACTCACGCACATCAGCATGTGCACTAGCGACGCGTAGCAGGCGGGGGTCACCTCCATCTCGCCCTGGTATCCAAAAAAAGGAGCGGTTGTGTATTTTTTTTACATCAAATTTAACCACTATTAACATAACGACATGTTTATTAATCGACATAATTAATTATTGTTTTATAATAATGGATGGACGGAGGACGATATACACTGCATCACAAAAGATGGTGTCTCGTTGCTACTGCTACTTCTAATTTCACTGGCTACGGCACCTTTTTAAATTAAAACACGATATATATCACGCCTCGTTCCCAGTGGGGTGGGCAGAGACCACTTCTCTCCACTTGCTACTATCCTGGCACACCTCTCTCGATTTTTCCAATCATTCTTACCTTGTATACCTCTTTTGTTAATCTCCTTTCATCCATTCTTTCTACATGGCCGAACCATCTAAGCATCCCTTTCTTTATCTTTGTCACTACATATTCAACAACGGCGCACCGCACCCTTATCACACTGTTCCTTTGGCCATCAGCTTCACTCTGGTTATACTTCTCAGGCATCCCCACAGCAGCGGCAGGTTTAAGTAACGTGTCAATAATAATAAGATAAAATTTACCTTTTCATCGCCTAAAGCCGAATCAAAACCAGCTGACATGATGACAAGTTCTGGCGCATACTGGAAGAGAACGATATAGAAAGACATTTATACCTCAGGACAGCCGATCGCAGCGTCGTAGCCCGCCGATATTATGACCATCTCCGGTTGATACTGGCGTTGATGGGAAAACAGATTAAGTTAACATTAACATATAAATAAATTTAGAGCCTTTTTAAATATTATGATCAACAACCCTTAGTAATGTAGCGCTACTTAGGATGACATGCACTGCCACTTTGCTTGCTCGAGATATAAACGTGAAATTTCGTTACTCCATTATTTTAACTACGGCGTTCTTTAAACCGAAACACAGTAATGTTTGCATAGTCTACTGCGGAGGTATTGACGAAGATGGTCTCCAACAATAAAGTTCTATCACCAGTAAATCATCTGGTAGTAAGCCATACATACAGTTGCTCGGTCGGTTTGTGAAAATCCTACCATCATCAAAACCTTACCATTTATGGTTGGGATACTTAATCCTTTTAAGGTTAAAAAGTTTTATAACGGCATTAAATTCTTGTTTATTCTATTTTAACTTCCTTCGTAGCTAACCGTTTTGCTTTATAACAAAGACGTCCCTGGTTCGATATTGGTGGCAAAGGTATGAAGTTTAGTGGTCATAACTTTTTTAGAATCTGCTTTGATTGACACCAAAGAAACCACAAGACCACAGGTATTTAAAATCTGTTCCCATAACAGCATTGCTGTGTTTTGGATCTCAACATATAAGAGCTAAATAATTCAGTGGAATCACAATTTACCATTCTTAAATTTATCATCACTTAAAATCATGTGACAATGAGAAAGTAATCGATAGAAGCTCTTCCAGGTTCATTTTTCTAAAGTAATTCCTATCACATCCTGAAGGTAAGCCACTATGAATGAAACCTACTTCTAAAGCCATTGGTAGCAGAAGTTGATGCCATATTGCCAGATAGTCTGCGTCCCCCATGCCGGTCTTGTTGAGGGGTACATTGAAATTGTATCCCTTGCCCTGGCCGTGACCGATGTAGTTGTAGTCTGACTGCCGAAGATTGGGCCAGAAGCTACCGTGCTCGTACCGGTGAATGGAAAAGTACACCACCCTGTTAAACGAATTTAATTCAGTGAATGATCGGACGAAGATAATTGAATTAATGAATAAATAAATACATCACTATTATTTTAAGAAGTGGATTCATACTTAAAAAACCTTTCAGCAAAGACCGAAAAAATCAATCTACGAATTTTTTTTTTAATTAAAAAGATTAACTATTAAAGTGCGAATCGTCGATTAATCAATTCTCTATAAATTGCGACTGTTACACAGTTTGTCTGTAAAAATTAACTACTGACTGTAAAAAGGGAATCCACGGGGTTTATGTGGTATGGTTTTTTTTATTGAATAAATACAGTATACAAACATAGTAAAAAATAAGTTACATTTGAGTAGTTTGATATTTCCCTTGCACACAGAAAGAATTACGGAAATCCATGAACATTTGAGGAAAATATTTAAGATTCTGTTCACACTTAATTAATAAGGTAATTTTTTTTCAAAAATCCTTTAACAATTTATGCAAAATATGTGAAATCACAGCGGAATCGGCGATACCGATTCAGGACACCAAAAATATTAGATATAAGACAAAAAACAAATTATTACCTATTATCGTTGTAGAACATCTGTTGCGTCGCCTGCCCGTGGTGCACGTCCCAGTCCACGATCAGTATCCTGAAAAAAAAAAAAACAATTAAATGTTCAATGTTATAACATAAAAAATAATTCTATAAAACTTTCTAAACTATTCTTTAAATACTGGTACTATTTTATGGAGAATGTTTTTATGTTACTCTTTTTTAACCAATAATTGTAAGTCGTGTGACTTGGGATGGTAAAACTCTCTAATTTAGTATATAACCCACTTTTTTTTTTGTTCCAGGGGGGAAATCTTCGGAAGATACTCTGCTTCTGGGGGAAAAGTCAGGGTTATATGAGATTTTTACTCACTAAAACTCCTCGGTGCTCTGCATCATTCGGAGAGGCTCCGGGATCTCTTATAGAACGCACCGGTGCCTCTCTACACTTTATTTGAACACGTCTGTGAAGAAGGGCTTAACCACAAAGGTTCGTTTGTTGAGCGATAAGGGCCCCCACCCTCACGTACAGCGAAACTCCTAGACCCTTTTAGTCGCCTTCTACGACAGGCAGGGCTTACCTTAGTCTTAACAATATATTACCCACCTACTCGACGTTCCAAGCCACCATCGTATCTTCCTTGGTGAAGGCTGAAGACAGCAAGTTGTTTCACTCGTCTGCGGTTTATACGTACCACAGTGTACTAACCGGTTTAAGCCCTTATCGAGGGCATGCTTCGCTGCCAGAGCCACGTTGTTGTAGAAGCAGTACCCGCAAGGCTCTGCTTGCATCGCGTGGTGGCCAGGTGGGCGCACAAACGCAGCGCCGTTTTGCACCTCTCCGCTCAGCACGTGCTCCACCATGTCGACGGTGGAACCCGCTGCGATCAATGCCAGCTCGTGAGTGCTCTGTGTAAGTTCATATTTATGTAAATAGAAAGATCTGTGTATTTTTATAACACGGTTCAATACAAATACAATAGGTATAAAATATGGTTGTTATAAAAATTGTTGATATGAGATTTTGGTGGTCAACCAAATTTCACTACTCTAGTGGGTAGCACATAAATATTACAGAAAGAGGTTATATGTTAATACCGTCAGAAGTAGAGGTGGAAAAACGCAATGTGTGGCTAAGATAAGAGTGTGAACATCTACGTAGTTTCATTAAAAAGATACACCACAACATGGTGTCAGGTGTGTATAGTTTAGTAAAGTGATGTTCTAAGTGGAATAGTATTCAAATGTGTAGTAATTACGAAAGAAAAGGCGTGAATAATGTCTAGAAATAAAGAGGAGTGTATAGGCTTTCCCTCTATACAACAACCGTCACCACTCGCTCAGGAGAGAAATTTAGCTACTAATTGGCGAGAATAAAAGACGGGGTTCGATGATTGTTTGATCTCGTCGGGAAGAGAAAATGCGACGGCGAAAGAAATATACGCTTTGTTTTTGCATGTCATTTGTAAATATGGACGAGAATTATACGAGGAGCTGGATTTAGAACCGGAGAAGTACGATTATAATTTATTATGTAAAAAATTTAATGAACACTGTGATCCTAAAAAAAATATCAATTATGAAAGACATGTCTTCGTTGATACTGAAAACGGACGTGTGCCGCGCCGTAGTAGACAACATATTTTGAAAGTACCAGATTCAAAACAACAACGACAAAAAAAAAGAGATTAGTCTTGTTAGGGGTGCACAGTTAGATTGGGGTTATGGTGATGATGACGGGACAGATTTAATACCGAGCGGAACGGTCGAGGAACCGCACGGTGTGGGAGAGTGGTGCGACGTCCGGAACGGTACGGCGTCACGTAGCACTAATACTGAAAGTGACGATACTTATTTTTAAAATTATATATAAAAGTTTAGAATGTTCAAAAAAAAAATATATGTACTAAAGAGGCAATTTAATGTTGTTAACGTAAGTAGTGTATAAGTCTTTTGTCAATTATTTGTAACTCTAGAATTTATTTATTTTAGTTAACAATTAGGCAGTCTTAAAACAACTAATTAAAAAAAAAATGTATAGGGTATGAAAAGTGTAGGTATAGTAAAAGTTATTGTCTAATTTTATGAAACAAGCAAATCATCTAATTATTAAAAAGAAAGATGTAGTGGGTAGTACATAAATATTATAGGAAGAGGTTGTATGTTAACACCGTCAGAAGTAGAGGTGGACAAAGGCAGTGTGTGGATAAGACAAAAGTGTGTGAACGTCTATGTAGTTTTATTAAAAAAATATAATCCAACAACAATATAATTGATTTCGAAACGCAAAAAATATAAACTTCTTTAAATGAACATAAATTTTTTATCACCGAAAACATTCCGAATTTATCTCTAAAGAGATTAGATACAAATATCTCAAAGTAAGTTTGTTTAAAAACCGTGTTCTCGTATCAAAACGTGGGGTTCCCTAAATTGACATATTTGTTGATTAATTTTACTAAACTTGAATTAAGTATTGATAAGGAGAATTCGCTTAAATCAAATCATTCCTTGGTACTGTACCATAACAAGTGTCTTTTTACATCTGTAATGAATTGTCATTACAGATAAAGAGAACTATTGAGTTAAAGCTAACTTTATATCCGAACTCAGTGACGTTTACATATTACTGCTTGGCTGCAGAATTTAGAAATTAGATCTAGCAAACAACTACTAATCTCATTAGCGGTCCACATAGGGTATACAAAAAGTGAAGATAAGTGGTTTTGTTTTTGTAAATTTAATTGCTTATTATATTATGCAATATATTGCCTGTTTTATTGCTGCATTCTCTGTAAATTTTAAAATTTATACCTTAATGTTTTACAGTAACAAAAAATCAATATATAACCACTATATATTTAATATTACATCCTGCTTTTTCTGTATATTCATCACACAAAAAAAATGACTTGTGTTGAGAAAGAAATTCATATACTTACAGGATGAATATAAATGGCATCAAATTTTGATGAAATTTCTTCTAAGAATTCCAAATTATTGTTCTGATGGGTGCTTTCTAATGTTTCATATACTGATGGTGAATGTATACTGAGAAGCTCCTCTTTGCTTGCTGCTCTTGGTTGATATTGCCTGCATTGCTCTATCAGGTTCAGTTCACGACATCTGTTAAAGATCATCATAATATGGTTCAGAAAACATTTTAAATAAACCCAATACTTTTATATATATTTATAATCATTTAATAAAGGCTCACCTGTCAAGAACACTAATCAACCTTTCTGGACATTCCGGGTAATTGTCATCCCAAAGGCATCTATGTTCGGTCATGCGAGGCTCCGTAACAAAGCCAGTTGGACCCTTTACTGTTGTTTTCGACTCCATTGCCTAATGTTATTGTAAAAACTTTTACTTAAAAAACAATCTATTTAAATATATCATAAATTACTTTATTAATATTATTTAATTGACCTATTCTCTTTTAAATGCCAACATAACATCCTCTCTCTTTTAAATAAGTTAACCAACCAAACTAACCAATTGAAAATAGTCCCTTATTGCAGAGTCTAAAACTTGCTTCTTCTTTTGCTGTGCCTTCCTCTTAGCATTAACAACCAATGCTGATGGCTGCAACGTAAATTGAAAACTCTCTTATCATATACATTAGTGATGTAATAACTTTTCAATATACAATATTTTTGACAAGCATTGTCGAAAATATTGAATACAGAAAATTTATTGAATGTACAAATAATATTGATGCTTAATAAAAACATTATAATTTTTACAAAAATTAAACATAACTTTATTCCTTATGATACATAAATGATAAAACTCATAAAACCATGAATAGGATATCAATTCAATAAAGAGTTTTCATCAATTTACTGGTAAGTGTTAAAATTTGAAATAAAATTTTAATACTTCTAAAGGCACTAAAAATAATAATCATACGTACTAGCAGCATAAGCCAGTGAATTTGATAAACAAATTAAAATATGTTCAATAAAACAAAGCTAATAATTATTATTAAAAATATTATTATATTTTATTGAAAACATATTTGTAGTTTTATTGTGAACACAAATAATGGAAAAGACATGTACATCACTAGTACCAGTTATCTTTACTCTTGAATTTTATGATAACAGTGATAACACAGTATTACAAGTCTTTACAACTTTATGATTTATAAACAATTGTTATTTTCTATTTACACTCTGTTAAGAATTTTTTATTATTTGATTGCTACAAAACATTGAGCTATCTTTATAACAATGCATAGAAACTATTTGTCTTTATAAAATACTACTAACATTGTAAGTATTATAATTTAAATTTTCTTTAAACACTTACATTTTTTTAAAGCAAAAGTGTAATAAATATAAGTACATAAACATTTATCAATATTAAGTTTTGTAATTAAAATTCACACAAACTTATGTTTATCCATAGACTAAAATATCTATAAAGTATAACAAATGTTATAAAAAAATATTTTACTACTGAAAAAATACATTAAGGGCAAACCTATACAGTAGACATCAACAAATGCTGAAATTATTGAAAAAAAAAGTGTATATGTGATTATGTGAATGTGCGAATGCAAAAACTAATATAGTAATAATGTACATATTATAATAATGCATACCTTAGCACCGACCAACATTGCTCTAGTTTGCATTTTTGCTTTTCGTGCTCCATTTCTCGTTACAATGGTGGAGAGCGGTGTAGTTTTTTTTAAGTCTCCAGCTGAACGACGCTGTTGTTGCATAGGGGCTGGTATGGACTAAAAAAACGTAGAAATAGTCAACTATATACAAACATAAACATTAAAATATTAAACATATTTACAACAAAAGCTAACCATTATAAATTGTATAACGCCAAAATGTTTACAAATGGTATATTTCTTTTCGATTTAATTTTAATTATTTATTTCTTTCTATATTCGGATACAATAATTTTTAGTAATTTCATTTTATTAAAATATTCAGATTATTGCTCTTAGGGTTGAGATGAGTTTGACATAATACGCACAACGGGCGTTTGACAGTTGACAAGAATTTTTTTTCTTTATGGAAAATGCACTAGGCTTGAATATGTGCCGCCAAATGGTTAAGAGTACATTTTTGGTTTAATTAATGAAGCACAGCCACTAGGAACAGAATTATTACATAATATTAGAACAAAAATATAACTTTAAAAATATGTGCCAAAAGTTACACATGTATTAAAAAGCTTTTATGGAAGATAGAATTTAATCTGTAATGACATTTAACATAAAAAGAATTTCACAGATCTGTCCTCATCCGTAAAGTAGCATTTTACGGGAAGCAAAAGGATTAGATAAATTTTTACAACTTTCATAAAGATTTTTATATTACTGTTACAAATTAATGTGATTCTGGTTATGACAAATATTGACTTGGTTTTTTTAAATGTACTTAGTAAGTAATATCTACATATTTTTTGCTGATTTTTAATTGCTTAACCACTTAAAGACTTTTTTGTATATTTCTTAATTACGTATAACAGTAATCGGAAAAGGCATAATTCTTGTAAACTTTAATTTGCAAGATAAAAGTTTACACAAATGTGAAAGACGCTATGTATTAATTATGATAAGACTAATTTCTTACCACAAATTGTATTAACAAATTGGTTATGGTGGAAACTCCTATATTGTTTGCCTTAAGAGAAACATTACTAGACATAAGGTATGTAAAGTGAATATATATTAAGGCATATTGTAAAGACAATAATTGATAAAATTGCCATTGCGATTTACATAAATAAGTTGAAAAGGTTTTGCACGTAGCAAATAAACATTTACTTTTTTCACAGATTTGTGAATGAAAATGAAGCTTTTTAAGCCAATGTTTCTGCTCCGTCATGGCAGGAAGCGCCGCATATCTAGAGGAGTCAGCACTTGGTCACCACTTGCAACAGCTTTCAATACTCGTCCTAACTCTAGGCCTATATTTGATACTTTGAGAGAGAGAACTGTAAGTAATCTAAAGCATTATAGAAAAATGTTAAATTATTATATATGAAATGAAATGATTGTATTCATAGTTGTTTATTAAAATTTTAAACAGTAGTGAAAACTTAAGAAATATGTTTTTGGCCCCCAAGAGAAGAAGGTTGAGACTGATTTGAAACTGTAATTTTCAGGGTATTTTTAATAAACCAGAATTGACAAGCTTTGAGGGTTTTCATGCACTTAAGGAGCAGGCGATTAGTGCAACTGATAGATTAATAGAGGAGGCAACATCAGGACCCAGCAGACCCATGGTGGAAATCTTTGATGAACTGTCTGACACACTGTGTAAAGTTGCAGATTTAGCAGAGTTTGTGAGGATTGCTCACCCACAGCCACATTTTGCGAGTGCTGCTGAAGATGCATGTATCAGTATCAGTGGAGTTGTCGAAAAGTAAGCTATATAATAAAATTTTGGCAGCATCCTAAATAATTTAGCAATGTGACAATATTTCTAAAATAAGTTTAAATTATTTTACCTATGCTTTTTTATATAAATAGACTTTTATAATTTTAACAATTAAAAGCAGCTGATAACCATTTGCATTGTGACATCATTGTCTCTAGTTTAATTTCAATGTTGTCTGTGCTAAATTTTGGATGGAGAAAGTTTTTTAAATCTGCTTCACATACTATCCTTCCTTTAAAATATATTTACAATTATAATAGAATTACTATTTTAACGGGCAGAGTTTAATAAGCAGAGATTTCATAGTGTTTGGTCTTGTCTTCACTTAATGGTATATCAAATTGAGGTTCAAGTATTAGTCAGTTGTGTTTAAAATAAAGATCAGATAAATATCCCTGCATGTGCTACTGTTCATAAGATTATAAATTTTAGCCAGAACTATAATAGTCTATTAACAATTATATTCCAGATTGAATACGCACAAAGGCCTATATGAAGCGTTGCGCGACTCAGTCAAGCATGGTACTTCCGGCGATCAACATCTGGCCGAGTTGTTCCTGTTCGACTTTGAGCAGAGTGGTATACAGTTGGAGGATGGCCCAAGGAAGAGAGTGGTGGCGCTGAATGATCTTATCCTACAAACCGGACAGCGGTTCATGGCCGGCGCAGCAAAGCCGCGCAGAGTGTCCAGATCGGCGATCCCGCAAAATGTCAGACAGTTGTAAGTGGCAAAGGACAATTTAGTAATCAAACTTTTAGACTGAGGGATATTATACTACGCACTGTAAAGAAATTTGACATAACTAGTATTGTTTTCAAAACAGTCTTTTTAGTATGCTCACAGCTGGGATTCTATGCCTCCATTCACACAGAGACAGTAGGGTCAATAATGTATCAACCTATTCAATTACAAGTCAATGGTTACAAACTATTGTTTAGCAGTGGAAATAGGTTCTGCGGTAACTATCAAGGCAGTGTAATGATGCAAAAAGAAATAGATATTAGTATTTCTAATCACTGAGAGATACTGTACTCAAACATCGCAATATCATCATTTTAAAGGAAATGTTACAAGAGACTTATGTCCAGCAGTGGTGATTATGAAGTTTTGGCACAGTTTCAGTACGGAGGGCGATAACGTGATAGTGAGCGGCGTGTACGCGGAGTGCGGAGAGGTGGCAGCGCGCGAGGCCGCGTACCGGCTGTACCTCGCGCCCGACTCCCACCAGGAACAGCTGCTCTGTACCACGCTGCAGGCTCGCCATGAGATGGCGAGCATATGCGGATTCAATAGCTACGCTGACAGGTGAACTTTTTTTTTATGTAATTGTTGTGTATGTATATAATAACGTCCATGTCTGTATTGTAGGTGGACCGACGATCTGGTGAGAATCGCGGGAACCCACCGGATGCGAGCAACGCGGGCACGATCGATGTGGAGATCTTTGGGGGAGCCCTATGTCCAGCAGTGGACGTCTGTCGGCTGATGATGATGATGATGTCTGTATTTGTATTGCATTTGTTTTTATTATCCTTTTCCACAAATCCGTGTTTTTTAGGCTTACCTTTAGACAACCCAACAAGACAAGGATTATATAAGGTATAACAGGTAACTTG
This sequence comes from Ornithoptera alexandrae, assembly GCA_029030555.1. Taxonomy (NCBI): domain Eukaryota; kingdom Metazoa; phylum Arthropoda; class Insecta; order Lepidoptera; family Papilionidae; genus Ornithoptera; species Ornithoptera alexandrae. The sequence goes on along the minus strand of JARDVY010000288.1, from coordinate 11,760,030 downwards.
TGTTAGTTCCAACATTTTTGTTTTTTTCACTTATTTTAGTTTAAAAACAAGGTTTATATAAATACAATTTAATAAACTAGGAGTGTAAGGGTTCCCACATAACTCACAGGATCCAAGCTAATCTAGCCTGCTCATGGTGCACACTGCTAATCAACAAACAAGGCTCTGGCTCCCACCAAAAACACATAGGGCCAGTGTAGTGGAAATAGATCCAAATCCCCCCATATGAATTCCTATACGATCGATATGGGAATCTTTGAACAAAGCGATGTCCAGCTGTGGACGTCTATCACCTGATGATGATGATGAAACTATTGCCCTATGTGTCCATCTCGATAGCAACAGTTTTTAATATATCAAAATATTATATATATCAGAAACAAGATCTTTTTAAATAATAATTATCAAGTTTTTTTTAGTTACAGCTAATAACGTTTAGAATATTGGTTTAATTTTTTAATTATAATTTGCTGCTTGTATTTCAATATAATATATACTGTTTACAGAGCCATAAAGGCCAGTATAATGGAGAATGCAGCGAACGTTCGTAAATTCGTCGATATCCTCTCTGACAACTTGTACGATAGAGCCAAGATAGACTTTGACGCAATGCTGAAAATGAAGAGAAAGGAGACGCCATACCAGGACTTCCTGATGTGTTGGGACACACCTTATTTTACACATAAGGCGAAAACACAGTTACTTAACGTGGCGAATTCAGACTTCAGTCCATATTTTTCCCTCGGTGGATGCATGGAGGGCTTGAATATGCTCTGTCAAGAGTTGTATGGTATTACGTTGAAGTCGGAAGAAATGTTGCCAGGTAAGTTATTCTTTGATTTATTAAATGCAAGAAATATGATATTTTTACATATGTCCTAAACATGGTACTTTTTTGCCGGAAACAGTCACGGTAGGTACAACTGCAGTGCTCGTTCCTGTCGTAAAACAGTAGTGTGGAAACATTACTGTGTTCTAGTTTGAAATGAGAATTGACAATTTGTCTCGAGGTGATCAGCATAATGTAGCGTAGTTTATATCATCCTAACTACTGCCATATTGATGTATCACTTACTATCAAGTGATCAATCTTGTTGCTTCATCGAAATACTGAAGTAATGATCTCTCAATTTATTTAACTACTATAATATTTGTTTTCCAATGAAATTGTTAAATATACTTAATATTTATAATTACAGGTGAGTCGTGGTCACCAGACGTGTACAAGCTGGCTGTGGTCCACGAAACTGAGGGGTTGCTGGGGCACATATACTGCGACCTGTATGAGCGGCCTGGGAAGCCGCACCAAGACTGCCACTTTACGATTCAGGGTGGGAAACTATTACCCGATGGCACTTATCAGGTATTACATTTTATACATGTGACGTGTGAGAGAATTAATGATTCTCTGATATTAGCCTACCACTTTTTTTTTGTTGGTATTAAGATACAATGAGGGCATGATGTGCATGTGCGTATATATCATATCACAGTTGTACACAAATTTTTGATTTAAAATAAGAAGATAGTCACTAGATAGGTGATTCACAGAACCCAATAGTCGTGATAATGCTGTCGTTGAGTGGTGGTCATCGGTCGGGTCCGGCGCTGCTGGCGGCGAGCGCGGTGGACAACTTGTTCCATGAGGCGGGGCACGCGCTGCACTCGATGCTGGGGCGCGCTCGCCACCAGCACGTGGCTGGCACGCGCTGCGCGACCGACCTCGCGGAGCTCCCGAGCGTGCTGCTCGAGCACTACGCCTCCTCGCCACAGGTTTGTATTGGAAATTTGGATAACACTTAACAGCAATGTTTTACCTATTCATTAGGATTCTTGGTAGTAAGACGCTAGTTAGAATACAGAACACCATATAACACTTAAGTAGATCAACAATCCGGTGAAGTAGAAACGAACCGGTCGCTCAGAAAATTCATTAGAACTGATTCTTCCTTGAAATAATTTTTATTTTTTAGTTATTATTATGTATGTATGTGTATATATTTATATGTATATTCGTGTATTATATATTATATTAATTAATGCACCTACCTCATTCTCTCTGCATTACTCAAGGTAGACTGGAAGATTTTAAGTCCGCCTTTACATGAGGCCTATAACGCAAAAAAAAAAATTGATTGGAGAGACCTATGTTCATCAATTGGCTACAGTAAGCTGGAATGATGTTCACATTAAGATTATCAAAAGACAAGATTTTGAGTTAGAATTGACCATAGCTCAACTTGTAGGCTGGCCAATACACCTGATCCTGGCTGTTGTCTCTGAGCATGAGTTTCAGGTTAAGGAAAAACATTCAGGAAAAATGTGGCCCAAATAATTGCATTACGCTTTTTGTCTCAATGTGCACCGTGTTGTAATGTAGGTGGTGCGCAGGTTCGCGAAACACTTTCAAACGCGCGAGCCAATGCCTGAGGACATGCTGCAGAGGCTGTGTGCGTCCAAACATCTGTTTGGTGCCAGTGAAATGCAACTGCAGGTAATCTTTATGGTCTCTGAAGTATTATGAACTGTCTACGGTGCGATGGATGACTACTCGTCTTGTTACATGAAGGCCCGTGGCTATTTCGATTTAGATATGAGGACCAACTTTGTTTTTTTTTTATTTAAATTTTAATAAGAATCGATCACAATTTTACGAGGATTTAAGCCACAATGGCATCGAAACCTGAAGAACATGCTAATTGTTGCTCCAATGAGGATATTTTAATTACTTTGTGCAGGTGTTCTACTCGGCGTTAGATCAGAGGTACCATAGTCCGGACGCAGCGCTGGGCGGTTCCACTACCGACGTGCTGAAGCAGGTGCAGAAGCAATATTACGGACTGCCTTACGTGGAGAATACGGTACCTCATCTAACTTCATTGCACATAGAATACCCAGAACGAAAAGAAGAAAAAGAGAAGAAATAATTGTCATGAGTCTTATGATGTTTACATTTTAGAGAATGATAGGTTGTTTCGTTGTTCTACACTATCGGACCATGTATGAAAGCAAATTGACTGGGATAAATGGTGATGGTGTTTTAAAACCACCTGGTTAACTACCTTTGTAAGCCTGCCACCATAACAGCATAGTTCTGCTCCAGCAGCCAAAATCTGTGAGCTGGATTATTCCAGCTGAACATAACCTGGATGTTATTTAACATCATGTGAAGTTAGTAGAAAGCTATAGTCAGATGTTGTACTTTCATTTGTCAACCGATAAAACAATGTAGTAGCATCTCAAGAGTGACAGGAGAAAGGAAATTGAAGTGTTTTCCCGTTTCCACTATTTTCAGGCGTGGCAGCATCGGTTCAGCCACTTAATCGGTTATGGTGCTAAGTACTACTCGTACTTGATATCGCGCGCGGTGGCGTGGAGCGTGTGGAGCGGGCGATTCGCGGACGCGCCGCTCAGCAGGAGCGCCGGCGACGAGTTCCGGCGGGGTGTACTGCGCTATGGAGGGGCGAAGCCGCCGCAGGTGACACACATATCCCATATACTCAAGCGAAACTTAATGTCAATAATCCATGATCATATCAAAGTCTGCTGCTTATCTTTGTAAATTGTTGATCTCTCTTCAACATTATAAGAAATACACCACTGCAGCTCCTATATATACCGTCAAACAGTACTGTGAAAACATTATTGCGTTCCGGTTTGAAGGGCGTTGTAGCTAGTGAATTTACGAGGGTACAGAGCTCTACAACCAGTCGAATTTAAATTTTTCTCCGATTTCAACAGGAGCTCCTGCGCGATTACTTAGGTATGGAGATGACGCCGAACGCCCTCGCGTCCGCTTTAACTGAAGAACTGGATTACCACAAAGAAAACCTTGACAGGGTGTTTAAGATATCTTAAAATTGTCCTAAAGACATTGGACTAGAGGATATTTAAAAAATAAATTGTTTTTATATAGACTATATGTCTATACAAAAACAATTTTTTTGTCTATGAACTGCTGATGATGCTGCTAACGATGATGTTGATGATGACAATATTGTATGTGAAGTAATGAGTTTCGTAATTAATTCTTGTTAAACAGTTGTTGTCTTTAAATTGAATGGGCTCGCATCTCTGGTTGCAACTCCCTCGCACATTTTATGGATCTTGATTCTATATGTAACAATTCCCAACTTCCGCATTCATGAGACGGAGAATTTTTATTATAAGTTTTAGGGTCTGATGATGGAGATAAATCCAGCTTAGTAATTGCTGTATTATTACTGGTGTGAATTAAGTCAGACGTGTAAATAGCTGTTCAGCACCACAGAAATTCTATCTCTTGCCTTAGGAACTAAGATCACTGATAAAATGGTTTTATGTACACTAATTATTAATGTTTTTCTTCTTTGGGGTAGGCCTATGTTCAGGGGTGGATATTTATTGGATGATGATGATGAATTGACTAATAACAAGTAATTAAATCAAAAGTAATAAAATCGCGTAGTACTTTTTAATGAAAAGGTGCTTTAGTACTAAAAACCTGGATAGCGTCTAGCTTTATCTTTTCTATAATCCAATTTTTTTATATATATCCCAGTTTTTTTCACTGTTATTATTTAGAAATTCTCAAATTGTCGACGATGTTTTTTTTAGTCAACGAAGAAATGGGTAACCTGATGGTAAGTGATGTACCCGTCCATAACACCGTAGCGCTGGTTAGTAGAATACTGCACCACATTGCGCTCGTCTTGGGGACAAGATAAGTTTTATCACTCCAGTAATTTCACTAACTATAACACCCGTGAAACCGGACACGGTTGTGCTTACCTTAATTTGCCTATAGAAATACTGGCTACGTATAGTCTTCGGCAACAGAGATTTATCACCAGAAAAAGTTGCAGATTTCAGTGTTGCCACATCGTCAATTGTACATTATGTTTATATTAGCGTTTATCGAAGTGTTGCATAGTATTATTGTTGATCTTCGTTTAGTGCAATAGTGGTTTTAATGAAATAAAACAACGTATTAAAATTATAAATAGTTTTTTTTTAATTGGTGATCCCTAGTGAAACTGAAAAACGCTTTAATTATACAAAAATCAATAAATAACAATCGGACATGTAAAGTATCGTGAAATATTTATCATTGAAAGGTTTACACCTGTACACGGTGTGAGGAAACTTCTTCGCCGTTGAGCGCAAACAATTCAACGGCGTATTAAACAAAAGGCAAGTGAAAAAAAAATGTATGTCATTTATTCACATTTTATTGCACGACGTGAGATTAACAGACAAACAAACGTATTAATTAGCGAAATATTTAAACGCATCAAGGAAATATTTGTTTCAATAGTAGATCATCAATTGTCTAATATCACACGTTAAGTTTCTATTGTGTGGGTTATTATTAAGGTTTTTTTTTTGGTTATTTAATTATGTATAAAGCGGTACCGAGGGGTGAGGGGGGTGGCTAACTCGTCTACTCTCAATGTTGGAATCGAATTTGAAGTTGGTGATATCTGTGATCGCCGAGTAGCCCGAGGTGTGCACTCTGCCGGCGGCGCAGCTTGGGCTGCGTGTGCGCCGGTTTCGCGTCGTCCGGCGCTGCCATTACGCTACGTAGTTGTACTGGTTGGGGTTGTCCTTGTCGCGCTCCATGTAGTCCCGGTCGATGAGCGACTCGATGCGCTTCTTAAGGTCGGCCGGCTAGGGAAACAATATCATCATAGTGTGAAAGATCTTTTTATAATACCCTGGTTCTAAAAGGATCTCCTTAATGTATGGGTGAAGGTACATGTAAGAAGATCCTTAATAAGTCAATGAAACCAAATTGCACTGTATTTTTTTTTCGGAGTCTATAATATTGTTGTTCAGGGCTTTATCACAATATATTATTTTATAAATGCCATGTACAAGTAAACCTTGTAAGTTTCTTGTCAGGTCTTTTTAGTTATTGGTTAAGAGTTGATCTTCATATAAGATGGTTTTAAGTGACAACAAGGATGGTAGATACTAAAATTTCCTAGGCCAGAATACTTTGTGATTATTATTGATAACAAACAGTAATCTCATAAATCGAATTTGATAATAAGATTTTGAATGGAAGTGCGAGTTGTGTTTACCTTGACTGGGAATTTGAGCTGGTTGTATAGCTCGGAGATGAGCAGGTTGTGCGAAAGCGCCTTGCGCATCTTCATGACGCGCACGATCGCCGCGTCGATCTGGTACTGGCGGTCCTGGAACACGCGTTCCTCGGTCGCCTTCTGCTCCTCGCTCTGCACGCCGAACATACAAAATTGACATTTTTATCCACTAAATTTTTTCAATTTTGATTGATTTTAAATTTTGTTTAAAGCAACACGTACAGTTTCCTTCATCTGAATCTGGTTGATCTTGATCCGGAACAGTTTGTTGGTGAACTCCGCGTTGAAAGCGAAATGGTCGGCGTCATGAACCTCGCGGCCGCGCGGCGTCTTCGTGAGCACGCGCGCCTTACCGCAAGCGAGCGACTGCAGCGTACGCCGCAGTTCACCTTCCTGCAATCGACAAAATACAGTGGTTTCAATCTGCCTTATAATACGAAGGTATACCATTACACAAAGTAAAGTTGAGGGTAGGATTTGTTCCAAACTTCTCAGCATATCAGAATGCCGGGCTTAACCTGTAAATTTCGCAGTATAACAGCTTTGTGTGTATTAGAGGAAGTCTGAAAGTTGCTCCAGTGACAGAGAAGTTGAGGAGCAAGAGGTTAGCGTGATACGGGCATGTTATGCGGAGGGATGAAGGACATAACAAAGAAAGTAATGAGAATGAACGTGGATGATTATAAGGGTAGAGGAAGACCGAAGAAAGTGTGGATGGATTGTTTGAAAGATGATATGTGTAAGGAGAGTGTGAATTCCGATATGACGGCTGATAGAGGAATGTGGAAGAGTATATACTGTGCCCACCCCACATAACTGAGAAAAGGGCAGGAGAAAGAACAGCCTTTGTGTTTAATTTATCAATATTTAGGAGCTAAAATATTCTGAACTGGCACACTTCATCATCCTTATTGTCGCTTAAGACCATGTGAAATTGAGGTCAAGTGAAAGCATGTAGCAGATAAATAAAATATCCTTACAACATACCTCTATGTTAGTGGCAGCCTTGATTTCCTCGAACGAGAGGTTGTCTCCATCATTGAACAATAATAGAACTAATGCTTGGAACAGTGATACTTGCAACTCTTTGTTACCCTGCAAACAAAACAGCACAATGAGAAAATAATTAATTACCAGAGTTTTTATAGAGGAAAACATTTTGTGCGGAATAAAGCAGGTCTTATTGATCTAGAAGAAGGCTATTCCAGCAGTGAATAGTAATTTTACAACGAAAAAAATATAACAAAATATGTGTCCAAAGGTTGGACTACAGCATCCATCAAACCGGAACATAGTAATTTTAGTATAATATTGTTTGACGGCGAATATAACTTAGACAGTTCCCTTCGAAGAGGAACTTTAACGTTTATCAAGTAACTATCCTTGTATGTATCCTATTAATGAACTGAAATAACTATAACAGTACTTGAAATTAAATAAAAAAAAAATATGCACCTGTGCAAAATGAGCTCTGAGTACGCAATGGCCGAGGGTGGCCTGCCACTGCAGCTTCCGGCCAGAGTGTTTCGCCAGATAGAACTTGGCGAAGTGCTCCTGATGGCGCGTCAGCTCAGTAGGTAGCCGCACCTCACCCACCGGATACGTAGGCCAGAATCCCATCGTGAGAATGTACACGGAGAGCTCCAGCCCGCCGCCCTCTTGGCTCGCAGCGAGATGCTGTAGACAGTCACAAAATGATTTTAGGCCTGGTACTGTACTTGCAATGATTAAATAATTCATTTTATAATTTAAACGTTGTGTGGACCACATAATATATACAGAGCACCAACATTATCCTCGTTGCTTGGAGACATGACTTGTTGGCTAGTTACTCTAGTGATTTCACTAGCTACAGCGCCATTCAATCCGGAACATACTATTTTGGCACGAGACTGTTTGTTGACGGAAATAGGACTGTGGTGGTATATACCCAGATAGTATCTTGAAACAGAGACTTAGCATCAGTAGATAGTAAGCCAACAGAGCTGAAGATATAGACAGACCAAAATGATGATGACAATAAGAGACTATCAAAACTGACCTGCTTATAAGTAATATTTATATCCTTTGAAAGTTCCATATCCTTAAACATGCCTTCCAATTTACATGTAAATCCACCACCACACTCCTGTTTCAATTTGCTGAGCATGGACTTCTCTGCATCCACAGATGCGGATTTTCCCACTAGTAATCTCTTAGCTAAGTCTTTCTTGTAAAAAGCTTCAAACACGTCCTTGCCGTGTATGAAACGGAAAAGAACCATAATTTTATCTAGCAGTCTCTCCAACTCCTCTTCAGTTGCTTCTTTGTTGCCAGCTCGAAGTTTTAAGTCTACAAATTTGGCTGCAAAAGATTTTTTATTTGACAAATGTTGCCCCAGGATTGAAAATTCATAATATCCTTAATCAGTGATTCTTAAAAATTAACTAATAAAATGGGATTTGTTAAATCTATTATCCTTTTTGGACTACTATGAGTACTTACAGGAGTGGTTGTGGTTCTGTATATTTCTAATGGAACTTATCATCGCAAATACAAATTAAACATTCAAGGCCCACAAGAACCTCTGACAATAAAACACATACCAATAAGCTCAGCGGGTTTGTTCTGTCGCTGATTGATGAAGTACTCAAAAGCTTCCCTCATTGAGTAAACAAACTTGGAGTTCCTCTGGAAGCATGTGCTAACAACATGATCCAATTGCTCTTTAAACTCTAACAGCTCTGCTACCATAGTTTTGTCTCGTTCCGGCTCTATAACTATGGTACGACCTTTTTTCTGTAATTAAAAAAAAATCTATTAATTTACATACTTCGCAGTGCAATGGCAAATAACTTGCATGGTCAGCATATTGTGTTTTTTTATTATCTACAATACTTGTCGTTAATAAAACATGGTGTTGGGTGAGAGATAATGATGTAATGGTGGGGTGAAACATGGTCTTCGCCAATACTCTAGCATTCATATGTTGATCAGTTATAGGATAGAAACCGATCAGTGCTTTCTTCCTTTCTATACCTTTATCAGTTGTTCAGGCTCGGTGTGGTTCGAATCCTTGCTCGCCTATTTAAGACTTATAGTACAATTCAATACAATTATTTTAAGATTTTCTTATTTGAATCTTTAAGAGAACTGAAACACTATTGTTTTATGTCTATATATAGAAAATTACCTTTATATAAGCATTGAAATGATTGCAGAGTTCGTTGAGGCCATCTTTTACTTTGCTAAATAGATTATACAGTGTAGTGAGATCAGAAAGTCGGGGACCATCCATCAGCGCCTCCAGGCCTTTTGTCAAGATGCCCGATAGATGTTCACTGAGCAGTTGACGCTCTATAGTGTGAATAAGTTGCCATCTGTTGCCAATATTGCAAAATTAAACATATCACTTTTTAACTAATTCCATTTAAACATGGATATTTTATGGTTTAATAATCGGAGACATTTGATCAAACAATAGATAATCTGTAGATAATTTAACACATTTTTTTATTTAACTTAGCTGCAAGATGATTAGGACATTCACCATTTATTGATGCTAAGTTAAGATAATACTACAATATATTAAGCTCATCTCTTTAAGTAAAAAGATGGTATATCTAAATGAGAATAATATAAAAGTATGTTTCTCACTTTGTAGACGGATCTAGATAATGTAGCAATCTCTCGTTCTCCTCGCGCAGCCTCTTCTCAACATGTGCGAGGTACTGCGCCACAGACAGCTCCCGCATTAACCTCTGTCCCTCTGCAGCGTAAAGCCGCTCTGTTGCTTGAAGGAATCTGAAATAAATAAATAAATAACACATACAATAAATACTTTTGTTAGAATTATATGGGATATAATTTTATTTCTTATTTCTATTAAAACTTTATGCTACAAAGGTTTTAATAGGCGAGTTTCAAGATAATACCATGTCCTTTTCTGTGCAAGAATGGTGAAGAGAACCATATGATTATAATCTGCGCTGTACCTTCTTTTGCTGGCACAAAGCAGCTTTCATTTCCTTCTATCAACCATCAACCACAATCTAATTCTTTTACATGCATATCCTCTTTCTCTTATTTAGACATAAAGTAACTTCTTATTTTTAACATAGATACATTTTTTAGACTGTATATTCCATGGAAATAATAACATAAAATTTAGGGTAAATTATAATATTACTTATGTTCGAATGCATCTTGATAAATCTGCAAATCGGAGAGCATACGAAGCAAGCTCTTCAGAAGGGATATGTCCACGGCGTCACCACCGCGCTCGCGCTCTATCAACAGCAGTAAGCCATCGACTGTGCGGGTCTGCACCAGAGTGTTCATTGCTATGTGGTGCCGGAACAAGTCTAGTCCCATATCCCTGCGATGTTAATAATTTATTCAATGGTTTTACACTACATTTCAGTACAGTAGTACATGATAAATTGCATTATAATAAATAAAAAAACCCTACAGTATAATAAGCATTTTAACTTCAATTACTTTCAATAAATAGTGACGTCAAATCAGATTTGTCACCTTAGTCTAAAAGTGACTATGGATAAAAACCATAAAATTAAGTTCTACTAAATTCTTAAAAATTTTATAAAAATTACTTACCTTTCTTACTATATATTAATATTGATATCATTTATTTAATTGCAGGTAATTAATGTTATTACCAAATTATAGTTGTGGAAAAAAATTACATCAGAAGATGGCTTACCATATAGAATGAATACTAGGATTTTGTAATACATAAGTTCTGTCAAGGTATAGAAATATGCTACGTATCATGATCATTTGACGGCAGTGGGCACGCCAACAGTCATCCATTCTCTTTAAAAATACCTGACGGTCCATACTTTCAGAGAGGAACTGTTCTATATTGGCCTTTACATGTGCCTCTACTAAATTTGTTAAATTCACATACAACTGCGATGCCATCTGTAAAATAAAATTATTTATTGATACATTATTTTTTATAATAGCGTGGAAACAAACATTTACTTAGTTATACTTTAACACATATTAAAAATATCATTTTTAAATTTTTCTTGAACTTGACATATGAAATTATGAAGTAGGTTTTTATACATATACACAAAGCAATTTTCAATGTGCAATAAAATCTGTATTATGGAGATTTACTGGCAGGTAGGTCACATTGCTTGTAGGACTGACTATTGATAGGGCAGTAAGGTCCTATAATGAAGACTACATACTGAAAAACCCACCTACAAGGTGGACCAATGATTAGATTAACAAGTATTGGATAGACTGGGGTGGAGATCTTCAGGGAAAATCTATGACTTGCAATGGGTATCTATTAATCAATGATGCTGATGTAATTAACACATTTAGTGTTTTAGGTGGATAGTCTTCTTAGTGTGCCAAATATCTCAGTCACACCATTCTATCTCATATAATGCAATTAAAAAGGGAAATACTTTCAAAGAAATGCTGGCAACTTTTTCTTGAATTGTTACAAAAGATGAGACTGTTGCTATACATATAGCAAACTCAAGTATAAAGTTATTTTAATGAAACTACAAAAACATAAAAAGTGTTTGTTATAGTTTTGTGTATGTTTATTATAAATTTGAAATTATAAGTCAGCATGTTCATAAAGTCTGCCATCATTACAAAAATCAAAGATTTTTCCTAATTTTGTTTCTTATACAGTGGCAATGAAAATAACGAAAATTATTTGTATAATTACGATTAATTTAATTCAAAATTGAGCAGAATTAACTTGTGCTTGATTTAAATTGACAATTGAAAAAAAAATTAGAATTTAAACAACCATCAACCACAAGAATGTCAGGTTTTGTACTGAATAATTATAACTTACGAAATTAGAAATTGATTCTTTTGTACCGACCTTATGACTACACATATTTTCTACTGCTTGGTAAAGTTCTTCTAAGGAATATGCAATTGCCTTAGATGTCTGTATTGCAATCACAGCTTCTCTCAGTTTGCTCCATGTTGTCTCTTGGTAATTTTCAGGAAGATTCGGTTTGCCTATAACAAAAAATTTATTTGCAATTAAATGACTATCATTAAGGTTATGACTACATAGAACGAAACCGTAAACACACTTTTAAAGTTTTTTATAACCAGTTTCTTTGTTGTGGCTCCTGGTTTGTTCATAGCCGACGTCAATTTTATCGCTCCATTAGAATTGGAGGTTAACAAGGAGAAGTTCGATTTCTTCTCGTTGACATTCATATCGTCTAACTTTGCTCTCTTGCTGGATTGTTCGTTATTGACTTGAGAACGTTTTTTGCACTGATTACCACCCTCCTCTACCAAAACAGGAGTCTTAGGTAAACCCGACATAAGAAAGCATGTTATGGCCGCAGCCACAAATAAAAATAATGTGATTTACACTATTTAATTATAAAATACAAATAAAAATAATTGCAGACAGACAATATCCACTACGAACACCACCATTACTATAAGTATACTTATTACTTTTATAGAGGGCGCTGTAAGCAGTACTGCAACTGTCATTTGTAGAAAGAAAGTCGTATTGTTTTGGATTCATACTTTTGGTACTATTAAAAAAAATTAAATATTATTTATCTTAAATTCTATAAATATTACAAAAAAATTATAAAAAAATTAAATTACTGGTGGTAGGTCTCTTGCCTGAGATTAGTGTAATTGATATATATAGCAGTATATGACATCTTAACTAGCACCATGTTGTTATGGGCGTATAACTTACATTAGGTGAACGTTTCGCTCTTCTCGTGGCCTGTTTTAAAAAAAGAATCTGTTAATAAATTTCGAATCCATATATATTACGAATTCTCACTCTTTTTTGCTTTTACGTGGAACAAAACAACTTAAGTCATACTTGCTCCAACTAAAACTTATACGATGATTTATCTTTACTATTTTTGAGTAGAATCACCGAAATAAGCTTGCATACCTCTGTGGTTTCTTCGCTGTTGGTCTCGTAACGCGGTTCTCTTTTACCGATGGTAATCCGGTTTGTTTTCTGACCAGGCCGTTGAAACATAATGCGTACCTACCAACTCATCTTAGGACTACACCATAACGCAATATTGATCTCTGAAGCCCCATCACTTTACAAATGCTATGCAAAATTGTTTCTTCGCGCAATGACTTAACATTTGCTCAGTAATTCGAAGGTTTGATTACGAGGCCTCATATTATGAATCTGTTGCCATAACAGCATTGATGTGTTTGGTACATAAAAGAGTAAGATTATTTTGAATGCGCGCCTTTTTTTATTTCCAGATTCATCACTTAACATTGGGCGAAATTTTTATTTTTTTGTTGAGTTAATGACGATCGTCTCTGCATCCGAATTTATTGTAACAACGGATGCTGTACCATCATTTCTTGTTACATGCCGGTTGGTCATTAGTAGGAAATAATGAAATTTCTTACACATTAATACAAAATTTTTAAGAGCTCTACTACTACTACTTTTGGAAGAGAAAGAAACTAAAAACTTTTCAAGTTAATTTACACTATCCATTCATGTAGAAAAATATATGTTAATTATTATTATAAAAATAAGTACCATATTTTAAGTTTTATTATAAATATATTTCTAATCATTTGCGCTACTAAGATCCTACAAAAAAACCTCAGTGTACTAAAGTACAGTGAAGGTAAATAATGAAGCGAAAACAAAACTTAAAGTAAGAAAAATCGTATAGAAATGAAATAAAATGGAAATATTCTTAAAATATTAAAGAATTTGTGTAAGATCAATATCAATTAAAATTTACAATAAAATACTTTAATAAATAATCACAATGTTTTTGAAGTTCGATTTCCGCAGCTATTATCTTAACGCTATTACAATAATCTTATAGAAACATTTTGTTTATTAAAGATGTGGATGTATCCATGTAGCATCCATTATGTAGCATAAGATAATACTGTTGATACATTTACAAACTGGCGTAACAAGAAATAACAAACGAATAAAAAATACTATTTAAATTTATCACCGTAGAAATAATAGAAAGTATACTTAAATATAAAAAAAACAAGAAATCATCAATTGTTACCGTTAATTGAAACAAAAACTAATTAAATTTTAGTGTTTTTTTCATGATGTGCTTCAATTTTAGTTGTCAAGTGTTTAATAAATTACTGTTCAAATATTTACTTTATTTATGTAGATTATATTTTTTTATTGTCATATTTACACAGATTTCTATACAAATAATTTTATATTTAATGACGCATTTATTAAACAATAATTTATTTACGCAGTTTTCATTGTTTTAAATTTAAGCTATCTTCCTATGTACTGATCCTTTCTTTACTTACATAATGATTACTTCGCATTTTACCATCAGGTGGGATCGTAGTTAAACGTTAACCTACTAATTTATACAAAATCTGTGAAGTTTGAAGTACTTTTTATTTATTTTATTTATTTATTATCAAGAAACCGACGGTGTTATTATTAACAAATTTTACAAGTATTTAAAGCTTCTGTATAAGGTTAATATAAAGGTTTCTTTGTATATTAAATTAGTGCGTTGGTATGTGCAGATAGATAGTCAAAATATAAGGAAGGAAAGGTTAGAATAAAACGACTAAAAAAAAAATAGGTTGACCGAGGCTAAAACAGTAAATGTGAAAAATTAATACCGGTAAAAATATCTTGGTAAAGAAGACAGGTAACGATACACAAATAGATATCTTAATTTAATGGATAAGTTGGCGAGCGTATAGCAACATGGAATATTATTTGTGTTAATAACGGTTTCGTTGTATTTACTGTGTTCATTTCGCTAACACTCGGTGATTTGATTTTGATTCACCCCTTGTGTTGAAAGAGCAGGTCCCGGGGGCGGGGGCGTAACAAGTGTTCGGGGCACATGTGCGCCCGGCGCCATTCAGTGTCCGCTTATTCAGTACGCGCGGTGGTTTACTTCGGGACGGACTGCAGGTGTGCGTAGGCGGGAACGCAACTACAATTTCGCGCGTATTTCCAACTTTTTAAAAAACGAACCCAGCTCTAGATAATTTTGTAAAAAAAGTATGAATAGGATTTAGTGCTTTGGTATTTTTTTTGAAAAATGGGTGAACAAACATTCAATATTACTGATGACAATATAGAACAGCACATTGTTACGTTGTTTGAAAAGTTGGAGTGCATGCGTAAGGATGCGAATACGGATGCTGGGTTGTCAGGTAAAATGCCCGCGAGGCTGGAAGTGCGGACTTTGTCGTTGTGGAAGGCTGTGATTGCGGAGTGCGCGGCTTCTTTCCTTTACGTATTTATTGTGTGCGGTGCGGCGGGCGGCGCCGGAGTTGGCGCGTCCGCTTCCGCTGTGCTCCTTGCGACCGCTCTCGCTTCAGGCTGTGCCATAGCTACTATCACATTATGCTTCGCTCATATATCAGGTAAGAAATCCACATATGTTTATAAGCGTATGCATAAGCGTCAATTAACTATTTAATAAGGTGAACAACTTTCCGCGACTCTTAATTCTTTAGATAAAATTTAGAAAGAAAAATGAGTCTAAAATTTTATATACATTTTTAGATTTGGAACGTTTTTTTATTATGTCTATTTAATACTATGTATTTTACTTGTTATTGGTATATAGTTTGGTCCATTTAAACACTGAATTTATGATAGTAAAAACAAAAGGTTTTAGGGTCCAGGTAATGCTGCGCAGTACGTATATTCACTGCAGCAACTGCTTACCATCACACTCCACTTTTTAATAATAACAATATTTTTTATATATTACTTGCTTTATAATTACGCTCACTTTTTAAGTATCTAATCGATAATTGCAGAGCCAAGTGTATAAATACAATGATATTAGGAGTGGAGCAGAAATGCTAACAAATAATTCCTATTTGAAAGAAAAGTTTATAAAAATTCCGGTTTCGTTTAAAAACCTGATGCACCTACACATTAACTTTATTTAGTTTTACATACTTTGTAAACCCGTTAATCGCAGCGCTGCAGCTGTGTGCCCGTGAAGGATATCGCTGACGTTCGTACGGTTTTAAAAAAAAAGGAAACAAAAACCAGCTAACATACTGCCACGTGCAGTAGTTCTTATTTTTTGTGAATTAAATGTATTCATATTTGGAATACACATTGCAACCACTCTTCAATTATATTACTTTCGCTATAGGAATTTTTTATTTACTTTTATTAATCTATTTAAAAATGTTTTATATCTAATATTGCGTACTTTTTGTATACATTTAGTTTTATATGTTAAGTGACGATGAGACTGTGGTTGATGTGTTCATACATTGATTAAAATAGCATGTTGTTATGGCGACAAATTTTCCAAATGAGCTTGTCAGGTCGAAAATATTATATGGCATATGGCTCCGGAATTGAAACATATTCTTCCGTTTTAGTAGAACAGCGCTTATTTATTTCGCCACGAAGCCAGTTGTCCGATTCTCTATTGTAATTTTAAAAAAAAAATATTTACAACTGGACGCATATTTCATTCGTTATCGCTTTTTGTAAGTTGAAAAAAAAAAAGATTAAATATTCTTTTTATTTTTACGCTCGTGATATAATTTAATCTCATCGCACATCACGTAATCGTATCTACTCGTATTACTACGGCGGCAATAACCTTGTAATTTAGCTCCAGCTAAAGGGTTGCGGTTGAGCCGGATGAGTTCGTACCGAGTCCGTAACACGCAGATGTTCTTAATTATCTGATTTTTAACAAGCTCAGAACATCACGCAAAAATTGCCGTCTGTCTTGGCGTCGATGTTTTTATATTGCTAGTTGGTTGTTATTTTTTTTTTATTTCTTGTTTATAGTTGCGATAGGTTAGGGGCCCAACTTGATTTACGACTTTTAATGGGTGTGGATAAACCCTAATAGGTTTAAATAAGCCGCTTTTATCCAGAAAAATTGCTTGAACGTAGATGGAATTAGTTAAATGATGAGTTAAGAGAATCTAGTAGTTTTAACAGAGTTTATTTTAGTTTAAGGGTTTTGTTGTTTATCTAAAATTAAATCAAAACTATTCAGACGTAGAAATCGCTGATGATTACATAGTTTAAAAGAAAAATACTAAATAAAGGTCATATGATAACAGAGTGAGGTTAGTAAAAAGAAACATATTTAGGTGAAATGTAAATATTTAATTTCGTTTATCTGGATAAGTGTTAAATACATTTACATGGTGGTAAGTCTTGTCTTTGAGGGGGTGTGAGGGGTCCCGCACCAGAACACACGGGACCCAAGTCAACCTCACCTGCTCGTGATGTACCCTGCTTATCAACAAACGAGGTTCTGGCTCTCACCAACCCGCATTGGGCCAGCGTTGTGGGAAAGCGCCCAAGTCAAACAAACGCCCGTACAAACGACGGCTCCTGATGCCCGGCGATGCGGCCAGCGTGGGATCGATTGATGTGGAGATCTTTGGGGAAGGCCTACGTCCATCAGTGGACGACTATCGGCTGATGATGATGATGAAGTCTTTGTTGCCGGAGCCCATTTACGTTGGTACCACCACGACTTCTATTTTGGCCGTCAAACAGTATGTATTGAAGTTACTAGAGTAACGAGACTTAACATTCTATGTCTCGAGGCGACGAGCGCAATGTGGTGCAGTGTATATATCATCCTACCTAGTATTAGGTTGTTATGGGTAGGTGTATTACATACCATCAAGTGAACGTCCGGTTCGTCTCGTCGGTTCGCACAATAAAAAAAATATATATATATTAATATTTCAACACCGGATAATAATATTCATAAGCCACAATGTCAGTTTAAATATAGTTTCATTGCAATTAAAAATAGTTTGTGTATTTATAAGAGATACAACACGTGTACGACACCCTTCACCCTTTAACCCCCACATCATAAATGTAACGGCGGCACTTTATTGCGGGAACAATGATATTTCAAATTGTGTCATAATATCCGTGATACGGCTCCGCGTCGCGTTCAGCTCAACAATCGAGACCTAATTCGGGCTTTGGTTATAAATCTTTAAAAGTTCAGCGGCGTCCGCTCGCCCTAATTCTCACTAATGGCTGAACACTGAGCGTCCCTATTTTAAGATCGCCACTAATGTGCCCTGAACTTCGATCGATGTCGGCGTTAATGAGATTTTGCTATTATTTTTATTTTTTGCGAGCATTGTTAAGATTTCAATTCGTTGATAAAGTGTATACATATACAACATCTTCAAAGATTTATTCATTTAATTTACGGTTGCCTGGAAAGCGAGGACTGCCGCTCTGGTAAATTTATTAAACACCGATTATTATGGAAATTGGTTAAATAGGATAGTCTATCTATAACAATGTTGTAGTAGTTAGGAAGTAATACACTGCACCACATTGATCTCGACTCCTGCAGGCATACGATGTTAAGTGTGTTTTCCCCAGTAGTTTCACAAGCTACAATGCTCTTCAGTAATAATTGGCCATTGGACGGTAGTTTGGTGGTAGAAATAGGCATCGTAGTGATACATATCTAGACTATCCCCGGCTTCAGAGATCTACCACCAGTAAGAGTGTTAGTATTACCAAAAATTAAAATTATTCGTTTTAGCTACTTGCTTTTGAAATATCAAACGTTGCTTTCGTAGAAATGTGAAAAAGAAATCTCCAACTAAAAAATCTGTTCTTTGTGGACTTTTTGATGTTTTAAAAATTCTCTTTTGATTTGTAACTAGAATTTCCGTTGCGCTGGCTCACACCCACTGAATACTAAAATTTCATTTGTATGACATTTCCTATTCTGCTCGTTTCTTACTCTGTTCCATTATAGGTGCGCTTCTACCTGCTTCTGTGTAATGTATCAGGGTTACAAAAAAAACTAACCTATAACCCCTCATTTCACTTAATGTGTTTCTATGCACGTAACACAGATTTTTATTTTTTTGCTAATGGCAACTCAGTGTTGCCGGAGACCATCTACGTAGCTACCACCGTAGCTCCTATTTCTGCCGACAAATAGTACTGTGCAGACATTGCTGTGTTCCGGTTTAAATGGCGTCGTGCTTAATGAATTTACACTTAGATCCTTAAATCGACGATCACAGTATTGTGGTGTTTATCGTCTTAGCGCTGTAGTGTTATACCATGACTACCTTCAAATACCTTCATGTAAGACTTGAAAATCTTTTGTATGTTCTGAAGCATTTTATATATATGAATATATGTGAAATATCCAGAGGTTCAGAGGTAGCTAAGAATGAATTTTACAAAGTTCCTTCCCCAGAGGGAGGTGCGGAGTGTTACAGCTAGCAATGGGGGCGGGGAACGGCTAGTATTTATATATAGCAGACAGATTCGGTAGTTTTTATTGCAGATGTTAGTACCAAGGAAAAAACGCCAGATGTATCCAGTTTGGTATTCAACGAATATAACATCGCAATAGTGATTTCATTACGCACACACTATAAACAATATTAAATTACAAAAAGAAAGAAATTAATGAAAATGAATTGAGTGTTGCCATTAAATTATTGATGTTTCACTAATTTTTAAGTATCTTCCATTATTATCCTGAAGTGTTATAACAATAATTTGATAATGGATTTTTAGTAATATAATATATTATTAAATTAATATAAACATAAAAAAAATAAAAAAATATTATTAAAGGCTATTTATATATATAATATAAATAGCCTTTTTTTGTAATAACATACGTTGGGTAGCGTCATCATCACTTAGACGTCTAATGCTGTCCGTATATACGATGACGTATATAGATATTTAATACAACAATATATATACATCTCCCGACGAATGGCAATATGAACTATATATATATAAGATATTACAATTGTTATAGTTTTTGAAATATTTATACAAAATTGTGAGGTTTTTTTTCTATTGAACAATAAAAAGCTTTATTCTTGTATAGCAGTAAACATTGCTAACCATAAAGTTAGGTTATAAAATTATGGTGTAGGAAAACGAACTCTATAAATCTCAATTCTCTCACTGCCTCTTCCACGTGCAGGGAATATGTTTAACTCGGTACAGTGCATATTTCTAGGTTATTTACTATTTTGGGTTCACATCCGCAGTAAATTTATGACTGAAATAGTTATATTAGAAACGACATTCGATTTGAACTTTAACGAAATTGGTTATTACTTCGAGAATCTTTTTTAAAACTCTTGCAAAGTTTTGAGAACGACATAGAACAAACTTGTCTAATAGCTTATTACTGTACTCAAAAAAAAAATAAGTAAAAATGGGTAATGATTTGATAAGGCAGTTTTATATTGCAAAAATGTTCTAGAAGAAAATAACTCTCTTTCATATACGTATGTCATTGGTTTCAATTTATTTATACTTAAATTGGGAATGTCTATATTCTATGTATATACAATAAAAATTAGTGTCCTTTGTTCGGCAATCACGTGAAAACTAGTGAACGTATCGACATGGGAACATGAGCATTCGACGCGTAATGTTTTGTAGATGATTACAGGCTATTTATTATTTGAATTTCATAGATCCTTCATCATTTTATTTCAAACTAACTTTAATAACCATTTTCATTTGGTATTATTTATGCGGTTGCTATAGTAACGGTTGGTATAGAAAGTCATTTGCGGTTGCGATTGCATTCAAGGAATATTTCAAACAAATTTCATATCTAATTTTATATGTATATAAGAATAATATTCGATATAAATTTCATTCATAAATTATGTAATTGTACGATACCCATGTTTATTCAAATTTGCATGTACGTTTCACGTTGAGATGAATTGCTGATGGCATAGAATAATTAATATCCTCCGGCTGCTTAATAATATTTATATCAAGGGTTTAAGTTATAGTTAAATAGTAAAATAGCTCACCTTATGCCTTATGTTTAAGAAAAATAGGATTTTTTATGGGATAATTGTAGGTCATAAAAACAAGAGAGAAAACTATAAAGGAACAGAAAGCCTATAATGGCTTTTACAAGTTTTCGTTCGATGGAGTCACCTTTAAAATAAAGCCAGATCAGAAAAGGTTAAGCCGTTTGATAGATACCTAGGGGGTATATATATATACAAGGTTCTTCTGGCAACAAGCTTATTAAAAAAATCTTTCACGTTACTAAGATTTTGTTATGAATAGTATATGTAAATATAATCTATTTTACTTTAATGGTTTGTATGTATAGAAATTAAATCAGTATATTTGAATTGTTATAAAGAAAACCAATATAAATAAACAATTGCGTTGAAGAATACTTCACAAACAAAGACTGGTTATATAAATAAACGGCTCTTATATCGCTCCTACTACTGAGGTCTTCCATCATAATTAGTTAGAAAGTAAGAGACTTCTTTCACCGTGCTGGTCAATTACCGGTTGGTGGACGTATTACATCAGCAGAAGTGTTGTTCTTGTAATATGCTGATTTCTTCTTGGTGTTTTCTTTCAATGGAATCTGTAATTCAATGGGGATTCGAATCCGCGATTATTCGAGACTTACTGAGTTATCACGGTTATACGTATACAAGTAGTACTATAATGGGAGATGAAACGTGCGTCTGTTATAAACGTATGGTCCATGCGATCACCTCATTATCATTGATCTTTAATCCTTAGCCTTTCTTATTACAATAATATGACTTATGTTTGTGTATATGTGTGTGTGTGTGGTCAGTCTGAAAGTCCGCATTGTCGTATTTCTCAGCACTTGTACGTGCAAATGCTTCACACGGGACGTCCGCGTTGGCGCGTTACTACTGCGTTAATTTTAACTACTTCCGCTCTAGCTACGTGATTAAAACTTTTAACAATCGCAGATTAAATAAAAGAAAAAAGTATTATAATTTATAAATATTAAACATATTTATTATATTATATGTATATTATGATTTTATTTGAGTTAATTTATTATACTTGTGTACTCAATTTTATATGAGGGTATTTGTATGTGCTTTCTTTATTATCATAACATAACTTCTAGCACCACGAAAAGTAAACTGAAAGATCTGAAAGGCATTAAGTCCAACATTTTAAAATATTTCTGAAAATAAGTAAATCAATTAAAAAAGAAAATTTGCTGTGTAGTGTTGTTGTACATGGTGCAAATGCTGGATCTCTCTTCCTAGCCATTATCCCATATAGTGGTGGAGTAAGATTTCTTTTTTTTCTTCTACTTTTCGTCCTCGACAAATATAATGGTTGTAGAAATATTAATAGAAATGGTTTTAGTGGTTTTTATGTATAACATTAATTGTGCTAATACATTTTTTTATCTATCAGAGTATATGAAATTGGCTTATTAAAATTAATGCTTTAATAATATGACAAAAAGGGAACCGCACCATGAGAAAGCGCTTTTATATTTTTCCGATTCCTCTTATCGTTCAGAGATCCTTTGAAGTATCTTGTAAAGAGCGGAAATCCCAGTTAATAAATGTAAGGCTTTACAAAAGACTACTTTCTTCAAATTCTTACATGTTGTTAAAGTTCTTTGAGTGTATATATTCTACGTTGTATTTGTCTCTGACTCTTTAAGTTATGTTTAAATTAATTTAATTGTCTGTATAATTTGAGACGGTTTAGCTAATTTATCATCATCAGCCGAGACATCCATTGCTGGACATAGGCTTCTCCCAAAGATCTCCATAGAGCTCATTGAGGGACATTAGGCTTTAGCTCACCATACTTTCCCAGTGTGGATTGGTGGGTAGTCAAAACTCCGTCTGTTATTGATCAGGTTGCACCGCCTGCAGGTGACGTTGACTTGGGCTCCGTAAGATGTCAGGCGCAACACCTTCCACCCCTACCCAATTCAAGTGTTATATAATTTTCTTAAATATATGATTATTCTGCCTTTGTTTGATTCTATTAGGCCTTTCCCAATGTTTTGTAAAAAGTTGCAGTAAGTTTATTAGGACTTTCCGTAGTTTTTAAAAGACATGTGTATATTTTATTCAGGAAGTACATTAAGTTACATGGTTTATTTCAAAGCCCGTCTATTGAAAACTTAGTATACGAAGTAAGCAACCGTTTCTATACTCGAGTTATTTGAATAACTTCATTTCTCTTTGAATTCATTCGCTGTTTTTTACTTGGTGCGCTCGTGGGACGACTTCTCTCCACGCGAGCTCGTTTTGTTGGCGACGCCCTCGAGGCTACGTGTTTAAAAAAATGCACTAAGAGTGTAAGTTGTTGAAAAATAATATGTCTGATATTGCTTTTTAAAGATTTTTCTACCGGCTTCAGGTGAGGAAAAATTGTTAATTACTATCGTACAAATTTAACACTAATTACTTCAACATGTTATATAATAAGATTATGATCTTTGATCTACAACTGTAAGACGTTGAATAAGCGCTTGAATAACAAAATTGTTGCAAAACCGTCATTTTCCTGAACAGATAAAAAAATCCTAGAAAATAAATGTAGTTTAATACTTAGTAAATCGTAACCTCTATAACCATAATCATAACCTCTAAAATTTGCTACATAGTAAAAGTGATATTTCTTTGTTGGGAAATAAATTGGTAGTTTAAATATAAAAATTTCTTGTTAAGGAATTAATAAAAAAAATATTTCTATAGTAGTATTGTTAAGATTGTGGAGCCAAAATATTATTAGCAGCGTAAACACTGCATAATGTGCTTCTGGCCCAGAGACAAGACGTTAAGTTTTATTACTCCAATATTTTTTTTAGCTACAACGTCCTTTAAACCGTAACACAGTAATGTTTGTTGGCAGAAGTAGGATCTTCTGTGATACCTATCTAAACGGTCTCTAACTACAGAGATCTGCTACCAGTAAAATGTTTATATTTAACTGAAAATCTTGATTAATATTAATCGTCGGCCTGATTGTCACTAGATATAGCTATATATATTTGCTAATTTACAGGTGCTCACGTGAATCCAGCAGTGTCTGCAGCGTTGTGTGTTCGCCGGAGAGTATCGCCGCTGCGGGCAGCGCTGTACGTCGCCGCGCAATGCGGAGGCGCCATCGCAGGAGCCGCCGCCATTTATGGGTAAGATGCTATTAAAACATAAACTAATCCTAGTTTTCTTTATATATGTACTTATAATGGACTGTCAATGATGATAGCCAAAGGATAATGGAGAAGGCTATGGTCGAATAAAGAACCCTAGAAGAAATAAGGTGAACGACATAGCCTTAACGATTGTTTGATTGAAGTGGCAATGGACAAGGACTGACGGCCGATGAAACAGCAGAGTCCTCGAATGGCGGTCAAATACCACTTCAGAAAGTACAACGATCTGGTGAAGGTCTTAAGAAATTGCCGGAGGTGTTCTTCGTAAGATCGGTTGATGAATTTATTGGTTAAGATTATTTAGTTTATAAATATACCAGCTGTTTCCCGCCCGCTTCACTACCCGTAACACCACCACCAACTTCCTTTGAGGAAGGCATTTAGTAAAAATCCATTCTTAGTTGACATCTAAGCGGCAGAAACAATATCTGTACCAAAATTTGAGTGTTTACACCGAGTAGTTTCGAAGATTTCGCGATGAATCAATGAATCTATGGATATCTATGTATACAATAATTCTCCCATTATTTACGTTTAACATTTTCTAGCAATTTTTCGTTACGAAAAGCTTTAACAATAGCTTATCGCTAATGTAACTATTATAAATAAATCATTTGTGTTATAATACTTATATATAAATAATAGTAACTAATGTATATCGATTGTATTGAACCGTAAGGCCATTAATCCAGCACTCGCTCAGGTATTAATTGCCCGGTAGAATTCTTTCCGTTTCGTTTTATCGGACCTACGGTTAACTGAACACATAAATAATCCTGATGTATTGATAACCAGGATAAATTTAGTTTTACAACCATAAACACATCCTTTGATGGAAACATATTTAAATATGAATATTTCAAATTTACTTTGTGTAATACAACAGTTTATATATGTACCTGAAAACATGGTAATAACTAGATTATAAGTCTCTATCGTAAACCGTCTAAGTACCGCAGCACCTATTTCTCTGGCTAAATATTTATATGCAAACATTACCGTGTTCCGGTTTGAATGGAGTTGTAGCTCAATGATGGTTCATGTCTCAAGACGAGTACAATGTGATGTGCTATTTAACATTCTTATTAGCGTCAACATTTATATTAGTATTGTTGGATAAAAAGAAAAATATTTATTCTGTATAGTATCTAATACGAAATAGAATAATTAAGAAGTGAATTAATATTGTTAAGTATTTTTGTTAGATTTTACTGAACTATAATTAGTTCACTGTTGTCGGAGACCGTCTAGATAGGTACCACCGCCGCTGATAAACAATACTGTACAAACATTAATGTATTCCAGTTTGAAGGGCGCTATAGCAATTGTAATTGGGTAACGAGACTCAACATCTTATGTCACAAGCGACGAGCGCAATGTGGTGCAGTGTGTATCATCCTAACTACCGCCATATCTTTATAGGTAGGCGTATCATTTACCACCTCGCGCACGACTCGTTTGTTTTGTCGCTTAATTGTATAAAAAAAATAACTTATAAATAAATTTCTAAACTGCTATAAATAGTAAAAGGACGCTACGATATCGCAACTATAAATTATATTGAGAAATAGCGTTAACGTCACATATTTTAGCATATTCCATTTAAAAATCTCCCTTCGTATAAAATTTATTTCGTTCACTGCAACGCTGCAACCGTTTCGCTAGGTATGAAACGGTATATAATTAATTAGCTTTTTATTCCATCGTCAGCCGATAGACGTCCACTGCTGGACATAGGCCCCCCTCAAATATCCCCACATCAATCTGTCCCGCGCGGCCTGCATCGCCAGGCACCACATGCCGTCGTTTGTAGGAGTTCATCTGGGGAGACTTGGGCCATTTCCCACCACGCTGACCCAATACGGGCTGGTGGAAGCCAGAACCTACTTTGTTGATGAGCGAGGTGCACCACGAGCAAGTGCCTTTTTTTTTTATTAACGTGTGTAACAAAATGCTAACGGACGCACACCCCGGAACCAAGGGCCGGTAACGAGGTAGTGTCGGACTCTAACCGACTAAAAAGCTTCACACGGTGTTCCAATCATTTCCGAAAATATACACGAGGGTCACGGGATAACATCGAGCAGTTCTTCAGCAACCCCCCATCGGCGCCCGGATCAAACGGCCCGCCTACGAACAGTTGAGTTTAGCTTGGTCCCGTGAGTTGTTGTGCGGGGACCCTTTACCACCCTAGCTTTTTACTTAGCGAACTTAAATTTAATTACGCTCCGAACATTTTTTCTCGTCAATTGTATAATTAAGGTAATCCATTGTACACGAAATGGCCACCGTCGTCGTAATATACAGTTTTTGATTTAATTGGATTCTGTTACTTTAGGCAATGGAAGCTGTAGATTTAATGAAATGTCTCAAGTATCCACAGCTGCTGTTGAATGAAGAAACTCATTTAACGCTACGAAAAGTATTGATATTATTTTAATTAAACCACGAGATCTCATCATCACGAAATCTCCGAAACACAATTTGATAGAGATGCTGCTGCTGCTATTCAGATGTCATCTAAGAATAGATTTTCAAATTTCTTCCATTAAAGGCAGTTGCAGAGGTGTTGCGGCGAGCAAAGCGACCAGGGAACAACATATAATAATTATAGTATTACATTTTTTTTGAACCAACTTTTATTGAATAATAAGGAAGGAAATAAAAAAGTGATCTTCATATAAAAATACAAACTCATGCCAATATTCAAGGTAATCTGTCTAATGGTTTCGGAGATCAACATTCACAAATGATTAATGCCATCCTTTTATATAGAACGATAATTTAATGTAGATTTAATCATCATCGGCTGTCCGGTTTCCACTTCATGTGATGGTACAACATATATTCTTCTATTAACCGTCCACTCCTAATCCACTACAGTGACATGAACATCCTCTTTTACACAATCTATTCATCTGTCTCGTAGTGTACGTTTATCGCCTGATGATGATGATTCATTTCTTCTTTGCACTTCTTTTACTTTTGCTGCTAGTTTGATCCACATACATATTTGTCATTCTTCTCAACCTTAATTTCACACGATGTTAAGAGGAGGTGGATAATGAAGGGTACTTGTCCAGAATACAGTGGCTCCCATATGTTGGCAAAAAGAAACCAATAATGCTTATTACTCCATATACACATTTATTATATTATAACTTTCTGTTGTACTAAATATAGATTTTTTTAGGTAAAGTTAAATCTATTGAAATAAGATCTGAGATTAATGCTTTTCAAAGTGAAGTCTATCATAAACCTTCCGTGTATTCCTCGTAAGAGATTGGTTCCTGTCTCTGTTATGACGGCAAATATTGATTCCAATGTTGGTTCGATAAACATCATACGTCTTACGTATCTTTGCACCTCTGACGTCTGGAGACGACGGTATACCTGATCAAACACGATGACATGTTTACTGTGTTCCTGAACTTTTTTATAAACCTCAAATATGTCAAGTTTATTTTTGATAACCATTTATGGTTGAGAATTGGGGTGTAAGGGGTCCCGCACAACAACTCACGGGACCCAAGCCAGCCTCACGTGCTCGTTGTGCACCCTGCTAATTATCAAACAACTCCCGCCAACCTGTATTTGGCCAGCGTGGTGGCAAATGGCTCGAATACCCCCATATGAACTTTTACACACGACAGCCCCTAGCGCCCAGCGGTACCGGAGCCCAAGATGACTGCATGTAGAAATCCTTGGGGAGGCCTATGTCAAGCAGTGGACGTCTATCTGCTGATGATGATGAATTGGAGAGAGTAATGCTTGGAGTATCTATACGTGATCAAATTTGAAGAGAAACCGACATTGTTCTACGTTGTTGGCGAAAAGTAGAGCACATAGTTCATAGAACTGATGGATGCTGGAGACTTAAAATGTTAGAATGGCGCCCCACACTGCAAAGCGCAGCATTGGTGACACCCTCCCCTTATGGTGGACAGACGACAACAACAGAATCGCTGAGAACCAATAGAATCAGTCAGCTCAAAAACATATTTCGTGGAATAAATTATAAGAGACCATGTCCAGCAGTGGACGACCATCGTTTGAGATGATGATTTCCTTTTAACTTCTATACTATAGAAACTGCAAACGAAAGATTTCTATTCTGGTAGATCTGTTACAGGAGACTCTCTAGGTAGATGTCACGGCAGCTCATAGTTCCACCGCTAAATAATTGTCTGCAAACATTACTATGTTCCAGTTTGAAGGGCGCTGTAGCTTGTGAAATTACTAAGATATCGAGATTTAACTTTTTTTTTTACTTTATCGGTTGTAGGTCTCTGTTGTCGAAGACCGTCTAAGTAGGTACCACCGCAGCACCTATTACTGCCGTCAAAAAGAACTGTGCGAAGATTACTGTGTTCCGGTTTTAAGGGCGCTGTAGCTAGTGTAATTACTGGGGTAACGAAACTCAAAATCTTGTGTCAGGGTGACGAGCGCATGTGGTGCAGCAGTTTATAACATTCTAACTAGCACCACGTTGTTATTTGCAGGAGTGTCACCATCAGGTGAACAACCTGCTCGTGTCGTCGTTTAATGGTATAAATAAAAAAAACTTAAGTTTCTTGTATATCAACGTATCGCTACATCATTATAGACAAATGTTGATATGCAACAGGTTTAACATCCTTCTGGTCAAGTTACTTCTTCGAATAAAGAAAGACAGTAATTGTTCTTTTGTAATAATTAACATAGTCTTTTTTAAGTTTACTATGTTCAAACTTGGTTAATGAGCATAAAGGTTGATGCAGCAAGTTGTAATTAACGCAATGTATATTGGTTTCGGTGGCATTTAGTATAAGTTACTTTAGCCTTTTTAAATACTGCGAAGAAGTAATCATAGCCAAATACGTAGTAATGATAAATACTGCTAAGAATTTGAGACTAGTTTTAAATATATTAAATATTTAACTGTATGTATGTACAGGGTGGCGCAAAAGTATTCCTCCTATCAGAAAATGCTATAAATTTTGCCTTGATGTAAAAAAATTAAAAGACCAAATAAAAATAATCCACAAGAAGAATCAAAGTTTTTCTTATTTTTTTTTAAATTACAGCAAAAAACATCGGAAGGTTATTTTTGCGCCACCTTGTATACCTTGTAAGGCAAAATTTATAGCATTTTCTGATAAGAGGATTACTTTTGCGCCACCCTATATAAACCAATATACTTTCAGATTCATTTATATACTGGGTGTTAGTATACCGCTTCCAAAAACAAAGAAAGACGATAGTACTAATTACACCTTTGACAATGGGACGGAAAAAAAATCGATCCTCATTAAAAAAAATCATATTTTTGAAACGTTTTATTAAAATTATTAACGCTGCATCATGTTAGTATAGCTAAATGACACGATAGTTATATAAAAAATAGATTACTAAAAAAAAACCAGCAATGAAACACAAAATCAAAAACATCTGATGCTCAGATCAACGAACGCCCGGGCGCGGCGGGAACTCGAGATGTATTTGGTTTCAATTTGAACCTTATTCCATAGGGCCATGGAGCATTTAGATTGCGCTCCCGGGCGTTCGTTGATCCGAGCATCGGGAGATTTTGATTTTGTGTTTCATTGCTGGTTTTTTTTTAATAAAGTAATGTATTTTTTATGAAACTATCGTTTCATTTAGCTGTACTAACATGATGGAGCAATAATAATGCTTGTAAAACGTTTAAAAAATATGTTTTTTTTTTTAATCAGGATCGATTTTTTTCCATCCCATCATCAAAGATGTCATTAGTAATATTGTCTATCTTCGTTTTTGGAAACGGTCTCCTAACACCCAGTATAGCACGAAATAAAATTTTCTAGTTATTTTTTATAATTAATACAGGTCATTAGCATTACTAAAAATAAAGATAACTCTTTTATATTAACCCGTAATTTATGTATCGATTGTTTTCAAAAACGTTTAGATGCTATTCTTTTATTGTCACCATCGTCATTCATAATCGTCGCCAGCCGATGGAAGTCCACTACCGTACTATGTACTCCCATTAGGACATCCACGTAGTTATATACTATATTCTTAGATAGATAATACCACTAGCTTTCAGGTGTATTACAGCCAAGAGAAAAGCAATTTCTTTAAAAAATCCCTGAGACTACACGCCATTCTGGATTTTCGTATTTTCCCATTACTTTAGATGAATACCAAAATATTACCTTCGTAATAGGTAGAAAGGAAAATATTGCGATTTTCAGGATAATGTATATAGCATAATATAACAAATATATGTTACAAACTATGGTATAAAGAACATACGAAATAATGATTATTTCGTTTAATTTGAAGGAACCTAAAATATATGATCGATACCTTACTATAATTAAATGCTAGATAGAATATTTATACAGTCCCCATTTTATGATTTAAAATGATTCAGTATATTTTTTAAGGTTACGACGGAGATATTCACTCGATCATAATAACGTGGCGCTGGTTAGGATAATATACACTGCACGCTACAGCGCCATTCAAACCGGAATAGAGTAAAATTTCCATACTATAGTTTGGCAGCAGAACTAGGCGCTGCGGTGGTACCTACCTAGACTGTCTCCGGTCGCAGAGACCTACCACCAGTTATTTAAAGAATAAATAGTATAAAAAAGTTTTTCAAGTGATAGGTCTCTCTTGCCGAAGACGGTCTAAGTGAGCAGTGTGCAAACATTGTTCTGGTTTGAAAGGCGTTGTAACTAGTGAATTTACTGGGTAAAACTTAACATTTTATGTCTCAAGGCGTCAAAGACTCCATGAAGACGGTATTCGATTTGGAACCTCAATTCGGGCCTCTTCCTCAAGGCATTCGACGCCTGATCAGGTTGAAAAATATCGCCTTGAGACTGTATGATAGGTACCGCTCTGAGGTGAATAGAGTTAATGCGGTCCGCCTTCAGGAGGCTGTCAGAGCGCGTCAGAGAACACAGAGCCGATAGATAGGATACACTGCTCAGCGACCTCGAGCCTTCCAAGGACCCCACTCACCTAAAACTAGTGGAGGACGAGGTCGCACGCAAATCCTCGATCCCTCCGGTAGGTCCACCCTTGGCTCCGATCTCAGCAGACGAGGCGAGGTCGCAGTTACCATCAGAAGGCTAAAATCCAAGTCTGCCCCAGGCCTTGATGGCATCTCGAACAGAGTACTCAAGTCCCTCCCCGCTTATATGATCTATTTGCACGCGACCATCTTCAACGTGCTCCTCTCCAGCTGCTCCTTTACGGACGCCTGGTAAGAGGCCGAATATTTAAGACCACGGTCTTTTTATTTTATAGCGGCGGAAATCTTCGTAAATAAAGTTATGTGGGGGCTTCTACCCACTAAAACCCCCTCGGTGCTCTCTCTCAGTGCATTAGGAGGGGTACGGAACGTACAGGTGCTCCCATGCACTCTGGCTAAAACATCCCACGGAAGGGCAAAGCCTTCCCTAGCACCCACGCTGTGCTACGGCAAATACAAGACCACCATGCATTTGCCGTTTTCCTAAGGCTCACTTATTGAGCTCTGAGCGCCCCCACCCTCAAAGCTCACGAACCCGAAGACCCTTTTAGTCGTCTTGTACGACAGACAGGGAATACCTTAGTTCTATTCTTAATAACCCGACACTACCGGGCTGAAGACCACGGTCCTAACAAACATTATTGTTACAGTTATATTTAACTATAAAGGCCACAATCGTCGTCAATAGCCCAAATTGTCTCACCCGTATAATGTAATTTGTAATTTATCACAAAACGGATACTGTCCAGAATATATTGCGCTGCTGAACTATCCCAAGAGTACAATTTATTGACCACTGTAATAGTGTACTAGTATAATGTTAATACGGTATTAAGGTATCGTATATAACAAAGGTGTCGTGGTTCAATTACTCACATTTGGAACGATTCTACATACATATATATATGTGTAAAGAAAATGAGTTTTCCTTGGTCACCAATCACGTGAAAACTAGTGAACATGTCGACACGGGAACGTGAACATGCGACGCGCAATTTGTAGGTTATTTATTTATTATTTTATTTCATAGATCATTTATAATTTCATTTCTAATAAACTTTTATAAAAATAATCATTTATGTATTTCGTATTATTTATGCGGTTGCTATTGAAAGTCATTTGCGGTTGCGGTGTCTCTCAAGGAATATTTCTGACAAATTTCAAGTTTAATTTTATATTGCGGCTAGCGAAGTGGCCGGGGTTAGCAAGTAAATATATATATATGTATATATAATAAAAATAGATGTCCTATATCTCTTTATTTTTGTTTATTTTTTGACAAGGAAAACATTCTAAGGCAGAGAGACGGCTCTCCCTCCGAAATATGGGACAATGGGGTCTTGCGTTATTTTCTCAATTTATTTGCAATTTGTTCAGGATTACAAGTAAATTGAAAAAAAAAACAATTTGTACTTATCTTTAATAATATAACAAATTCTACTGTAGGTCTTTTAGCTATATACAAGGCGAATGAGGAACATACAAACCAGAGTCAATATAATACAATGATATATGTTTCATTGTATTATATTCACTCCGGGCTACTTACCTGAAACAAATTTAGTGTCTACTTGAAAGCAATTACTGGTAATGTAACACTACAGCACTAGAGGGCGTCGCGTAATGGTTGGCTCATTTTATCTGTGTGGTTTGTTATAATTGTTTTTATTTAATATTAATGATATAAATTAATTATTAACGAGGAACCGATTGATTTTTTTATGATGATACTTTCAATGCAGTTTTATTGACAACCATGACGGTTTCATCAGACTCAGGGTTCGCGGATGTGGTAAAAATAAAACTACAATTAAACCAACAGTTTAAATGAACACAAAAATACGAAAACACAAACCTGAAACCAAAACATAAAAGTTAAATATATACATATACTCGTATATGCAGATAAAGAAGTAAGGGGGAGGAGAAAGGTGAGAAAATATTGGATGCGAAAGGGTTGAAGAGATGGATTGTGCTATCGGGGAGAAATAAGGTGGGTGTAATTAAATATATATACATAGATAAATATAAATATGAGTTTAAGATACGCACGGTGCGCATCGGATAGCAGCAATGACTATGACGTCATCGGAGGAGGGTTCGAGCCAGTCCTCCGATCACCTTCGCCTGTATCGCGAGCGGAGGGCAGACGCGTTAAAAGTCGTGACGGTCAACAAGTCAGGTTTGATTTTGCGTAATACTTTGGGGAGCTCCGCGCTGATCCCAAAGGTGTGTACAGGGAGGACCGATTGATATGGAGATCTTCGGGGGAGGCCTATGCCCAGCAGTGGACATCTATGGGCAGATGATTACGGTGATGAATGATATAAACTCATACCTTTTCAAAGATGCTAAGTCTATGTAGTAATAAACTGCTAAAAACTGGCATTCTAAATATTAAGAATAAAGTAATAGTCTGAAGATTAGAAATGAGAAAAAGAAGAAAAAAACTGGTGGAAATGTTTAAGACAGCTTACTTTGCATATTGCATATTAATGATCAATTTATCATCGAAGGATGGGAAGTTCTGCGCTGCAGAGTTTTTAGGCACGAAAATTGATCATATATCTTTCTAATCTAGGGGTGTAAAGGATCCCGCACAACAACTCACGGGACCCAAGCCAACCTTTCCTGCTCGTGGTGCACTCTGCTAACCAACAAGCGAGGCCCTAGCTTCTGCCAACTCTCATTGGGCCAGCGTGGCAGGAATGAGCAAATTCCCTCAATATGAACTTCTACAATCAACTGCCCATATTGACCGATCGAAGTGGAGATCTTTGGAGGAGGCCTATGTCCACCAGTGGACGTCTATCGGCTGAAGGAGGATACCTTTCTATCAACCAAAAATATCAATATGTCGCAATTATTAGTAAATGAAATTTAAATCATGTTATCCAAAGGTTTGATAACTCCACAGCTTTTACAATGATTGGAATAATCTGGTAAAGATTTATATAGAGTTTGAAGCCTTTGTTATTCAGACATGGCACATGCCGGATGAAACGCCAATGGTTATTGTGTGTAATGTACGGAAGGGGCTGTCTACGCAGCCGTAACAAAGATATCAGGTATTGCTTTGTTAAACAATACTACAATATTATAAAGAAAAAAAGATCGGTGTAACAAGGTGGGGGAGCAGGTAAAAAGTATACAATTTCACGTGTAAGCGACAATGCGATCGCCAATGGTGAACAAAGTCAAACAGAGTCTGAACTAAGTAATGCTGTAGCGATTTTTTTTAATCTATGGAACAACGAGACGAGCGGAACGGTCACCTGGTGGTAAGTCATACGCCAGCCCATAACAAAATTACGCTAATTATCATGTTATACACAGCACCACATTGCGCTCGTCGCCTGAAGACATTAGATGTTAAGTCTTGATACCCTAGTAATTATACCAGCTACAGCGCCTTTCAAACCTGAACACAGTAATGTTTGGCGGCAGATATAGCCACTGCGGTGGTACCTACCTAGACGGTCTCTGGCAACGGCGAACTATCACCAGTTACAAGCGAAAATGGTAGCTTAATATGAAGATTCGAAAAAAATCTTAGTCAATCAAAACCCACTACATGTGAAGGAATCGAGTCGAGGACCCTTGTTTTACAAAGTAAGCGAGAAGCTGCTCTAGCTTGAGCTTAGACTAACTGTTAAAATGGAGTATTACTGTTGAGCAATGTAAGTATAATTTTTATCAATATCTTGCAGATTAAAAAGCTATGTATTAGCTCTCTGTCCGAGATGGAGCTGTGCG
This sequence comes from Ornithoptera alexandrae, assembly GCA_029030555.1. NCBI lineage: Eukaryota > Metazoa > Arthropoda > Insecta > Lepidoptera > Papilionidae > Ornithoptera > Ornithoptera alexandrae. Next base: position 11,725,186 of record JARDVY010000288.1, on the reverse strand, counting down.
GTGCAACCGGCACTGTGCGGAGTTGCGGAGGTGTGCGAAACGTTTCCTTCGCCTCCCCGTAAAGTGATGACGGTGGAACATCATGGGGTTTTAGTCAGCGCAAGTCCGACAAACTGTCCTTACACCCACGAGGGCATGTATGCGAAGGCATTTCCCCCACGTTAAATAAAAAAAAAAAGTTGTAACCGCGGCCCCAATTTCTGCCGACAAACAGTTGTGTGCAAACGTTGCCGTGTATCGGCTTGAAGGACGTTGTAGCTAGTAACATTACTGAGGTAACGAGACCAAACATCACAATGTGGCAACATGTATATAACCCTAACTAGCGCCACTTGGTCATGGGCAGGAGTATCATGTACTATCAGATGAATGTCTCGCCCGTCTGGTCACTTCGTTATTAAGCACACAACAAAGTTGTTTTCCTACGTAAAACACATAACACTGCAGGAGAAAGGCTACCTGGCTTCTCCTACATAGCTTCTGGGTGACCGATCCGGCCAGATTCATCGCTTAGATTGTGGAAGAATCCTCGTGGTTCAGTCTAAAATGGGTTTCAACATAACCTGTCCTTACCTCAGTGCAGGCAGGTAAATTAATTAATTTACCTCACACCAATAATTAGGGATGTAAGGGTTCCCGCACAACAACTCACGGGATCCCAGCCAACCTTACCTGGTCGCGGTGCACCTTGCTAATCAACAAACGAGGCTCTGGCTCCCACCCATCCGCATTGAGTCAGCGTGGTGGGAATTGGCTCAAATCCCTCCATATGAATCCCTACCCGCTGCGGGGATCTTTGGGGGAGGCCTATGTCCACTGTGGACGTCTATCGGCTGATAATGATGTTGATGATGAATAATAATTACCAAATATTAAACATCTGAACTGGTTAAGTTAAAAGTGTTGTCATATCAAAATTTTCACAAAAAACTGTCATCATCATCATTATCCACAACAGCCGGAAGACTATAACAATGAAAAAATATGAAAGAAATATATTCAATTTCTACTTTTAATAATAGTTCAAAATGAATAATTGGAGATGACAATAGGCTGAGAAACAATAACTTATTCTACTCCTCAGTCTTTCACTCCTCACAATATATTTCACAAATTTGAATAATGGGAGTTATACGTAACCAGGGTTGATGATGATATTGTTCTGGCGGAAATTGCATTTTTTTTATTTGTAATGTAATGTAACAATGTCTTCGATACGTTTGTAACGAGTGTGCCGCGTTGTGCTCCGTGTGTAAAACTCAGTTGCCGTACAGATTCTATATCGACCGAAGACGGAACACGACATAAACCGTATTTAACACGCAGTTGACAGTGATCGATGTGCCCTTTGTTAAACTTATTATTTCGCTATAAATTACAATGGAACCGATGACGTATAACTAAGACAGAAGATTGAAACTTTCTTTGTTACATTAAGCTTATACTATTATATTGGGTGGCGCAAAAGTAATCCTCCTATCAGAAAATGCTATAAATTTTGCCTTGTATACAAGGCAAAAATAACCTTCCGATGTTTTTTGGCTGTAATTTAAAAAAAAAAATATGAAAAACTTTGATTCTTCTTGTGGATTATTTTTATTTGGTCTTTTAATTTTTTTACATCAAGGCAAAATTTATAGCATTTTCTGATAGGAGGATTACTTTTGCGCCACCCTATATATTACTGGGAGAGCTCTATTGCCGGAGACCGTCTAGATAGTTTTAATGTTCATACCATAATCCTCTTCTTTAGTTATTTAAGAAGATTATTTCTTCACAAATTAATATACACACTTTGCAGTTCAAGATCGAAAAATCTAAAGCGTATTTATGCGTTCATATAACAAAAATTTCAGGTAGTGTTAAGTGACACAGAGGCAGCGGATAGTGAAGCGAGCTCGTCCGGAATATTTCGGCTCTCATATATTAATAATGTGAACACAGTAATGCTCGTATAATATCTATTGACAATCAGAATTCATAGGAATGGAACCATGGAACAAGACAAGCTCTTAACCTTCTCCAACTCCACCACCAACTCCACAGGGATTAAAATCATATCTTAAACAATTATCGCTGCTTTCGTCTTAATATAGTAAATATTGTTTCATCACTGCCACAGTGAGGCAGTAACAACAGAGGGTTCCTCAGTTTTGACGGTAACGGCCACCGCTGAACTGACCGACCCTCGTCATTTGCCGGAAAATCACCCCGTTATTGTTCCTGAGATTGTGAATTGGGGTAACAAAAGCTTAATGTACCACCAGTTAACTATATACACAGAAGTTTTACTATCAAGTTTACTATGAAATCTAAGAATATATGAAAAATTTTGTCTTTTGTTTTTTTTTTTTTAATTAACTGATGGTAGATCTCTGTTAGGGTGTAAGGGGTCCCGTACAACAACTCACGGGAACCAATCCAACCTCACCGATAATCAACAACCGAGGTCTGACTCCCACCAATCCGCATTGGGCCAGTGTGGTGGGGAATGGCCCGAATCTCACCCTATTAACCCCTAAAAACGGCGACTCATAGTGCTTGGCGATGCAAGCAACGTAGGACCGATCGATGTGGAGATCTTGGAGGAGGCCTATGTCCAGTAATGGGTGTCTATCGGCTGATGATGATGATGAGAACTCTGTTACCGGAGACCGTCTAGGTAGGTACCAACGCAGCGTATGTAGGGCACTATTGAAATTACTGTGGTAACGAGACAGCATTAACATGTGGTGCGAAAAATAGCATCCTAACTAGCGCCACGTTTTTATGGGCGGACGTATCACTTACCATCAGGTGAACGTCCCACTCGTTTCTTCTTGTAATAAATAAAAGATATAAAAACTCTTTAGTGATTGAAAAAGTTAAGAACTGTATTAGTCGCAGTTTTAATTTGCCAGAGTTGGTATTACACAAAATATATAAATTTTTTTGAGGACATTAATACCTAAGGCTTTATGTTGATTACTTTGGCTGTCGGGTACACGAGCTCAGGTGTACTGTGTGGGTTGGAAACGATGTGCCTTGGTTAAATACGTACGTGTTTGTGAACGTTGTCTCGACGTTTATTACATCTCCTTTGAAATTAGGGATAAAATGTTAGTTTTTATTCTCTTTAATTACTTATTACTGGTGGTAGGGTCCAGTTACCGGATACCGTCTAGTTAGGTACCACCGCAACTTCTACTACCGACGTCAAGTAGTTGAGTGTTAATATCACTGCGTTTCGGTTTAAAGGACGCTATGGCTAGTCAAATTTCTAGGGTAATGTGATTTAACATTTTATGCGTCCAGAAGATGAGTACATAGTGCAGTGTATACCATCTTAACTAGCGCCACGTTCTTATGGGCAGACATATATAAGATATTACGTATACATATTATATAATGTGATAAAAATGTTAAAGCTTATCAAGAAGTAATGAAAGAAATAGATATATAGATAGTCGCATAGAGTGTTATCATCATCATCATCATCAGTTGACAGACATCCACTGCTGGACATAGGCCTACGCCAAAAACTCCCACTGCGATCGGGTAGGGGTTCATATGGGGGGATTTTGACCATTTCCCACCACGCTGGCCAGACGCGGGTTGTTGAGAGCCAGAAGCTTGTTTGTTGATTATCATGGTGCATCACGACGTGTGGTTGGCTTGGATCCTGTGAGTTGCTTTACGGAACCCTTACATATCCTAAAGTGTTAACGAACTCAAAACTCTTTGACTGCTTTATAAATTATCAATCAAACGATTACTCTTTCTAAGAAGATTCTTTATACATATATATTTTTTTTTATATAAATTTTTAATTATATTGTTTAAAATGGATTTCAATTGAAATGTTAATGGTTTTTAAAATTTGACCTATATACATCCAATCTTTATTCTGTACGATCTATTTGAATTGGCAAATCTCTGTAGAGTTGTATTTCATATTACATCACAAACTCCTCGCCAACACTAACTGCATAGTTTTATTTAAAAAAAAATAACTATAGTATTATCAATTAATAAGGCAGAATAATAATGAGATTTTTATATATATTCACTTATTATTGTATTGGAAAATTATAGAATAAAATATTGGAATTCCTGTAGCCTTATCCCATTCATAGTTAGGTTCATTATTAATTAAAGTCTGCTATGGCAGACATTTTTATCTTTTATCTCATCTTAAAATACATCTGTCGTGAATATCCAAATCGGGCTTACTCAACACAACACAACCAACTACTTAACAAACATCATTGATGAATTATAGATGTTGTCCGTATGCAAGTATCATGGACAGATCAAAATGACGTACAGGTGAATATATCACAGACCTGAATGGGAACGATTGACCGGGTTTAATCAATACTTTCTATTGTGGGTGATACTAAATAAAGATTCTTCTAATTAAAGACACTATTGATTATATTAAAAATCAAAATCACTGTAAAGTTGTTGGAAATTATTCTAAGCAGTTATTTAAAGAGAAGCCCGGCAGTCAGAAAGAATTGACTGCTGTTATAGTTACATTAAAATCTTCTAATTATTATCAATTTTAATTGTTATGGAAATTGAATTTACCAATGATAATGGCATGCATGGTATCAGTGTATATGCACTAATTGAATTCCGCGCCAACTTCACTCCATTGTCTAGTACTGCTAAGCAACAAACCAATAAGCTATCGGCGACAAACTGACACACACTTAAGCTGCATATGAATAAGATTATTCAATAGTACAAAAAGTAATTTATCAATTAAATCTAAACAATCTTTTTGTTAGGAATCTTTGTCGATGGAACATTTTCCGTCTGCTCCTGGATATCCATCTCTTGAACTTTCTGATACGACACGTCGAATTTCTTTTTTATTTAGTCAACATAAGTATTACTTTGTTGTCCCATATTTTAACTTTCTCTAATCTTTCTTCTCATGATGTTATTTATAAGGTTGTCATAATGTCAATATGACACTCTCTTTCTACTCTACTAAAGGTCTTTGGAGAAGAGCAAAATAACTGAATTAAGTAATCGACTGATTAATAAGGTTCAAAATACGATATTTTTCATTGGTGAGCCGGACATCAATAATGCTAGTCTATTTAAGCTTAAAGCTTAGGTCTTTTAAGAATTTTTTCTTGCTCTTTATTGTAAAACATTATAGCGAAGCAAAAGGCGGGCTTAATACCTGTTGGCATTCTCTACCAGCCAACCATCGGTATATATATAAACAAAACATATATATATATAAATAAATACATATATATATAGGGTGGCGCAAAAATAACCTTATAAAAAGTACCTTATAACACAGGTAATAAGGTACTTTTTGTAATGTTATTTTTGCGCCACCCTATATATATAACACTAAGATCAAATTTCGGATCTTTGGGCTAGTTCCGAACATTCTGCATGCACATTGGGTCTTAGTATATTGTATATATGTTATATTATTCGTGATACGTTTTGCTTACTGTTATACTTAGAACCATATTTATCGACCACAGAGTCACAGTTCATCAGCATCTGAAGTCTGGGGTATTGTTGCCCTGTAGTCCGACGGCTGCAGCAACAGTTCCCTGAAGAATAGCTACCGGTGCAAAACCATTTAAATCCATGTGTGGTTTATTGTATTTTGTTCTCGTAGTTAAAAAAATATTTAAATTTTATATGTAGTGCTGTTGAAAACTTAGACTCGAGCTGGTTGCGAAAAGAAATATTTTAGTTAAAATTCCATGCAAAGTACGAACTTGGATATGAGCCGAGCTAAGTCCAGGAACGTATTGTTCTTGTTCCGGTTCATGTTTTAAGTTACGCTTTAATGAGCCTTTCGCTATTTAAATATATACTTGGAATTAAAAGTTGTTTAAACTTTTTCTTTCCTGCATTATGCCGTACATTGGTATTTTTCTTTTGAACTTTGAACATGAGTAATATGTTAATAAATCAATACACCCAAAGATAAAGTGTATGTATATTATAAAAATAATGGAACAACTTCTATCAGATCGGCCATCTTCTTATTCATATGCAGCTTAAGTGTGTGTCAGTTTGTCGCCGATAGCTTATTGGTTTGTTGCTTAGCAGTACTAGACAATGGAGTGAAGTTGGCGCGGAATTCAATTAGTGCATATACACTGATACCATGCATGCAATTATCATTGGTAAATTCAATTTCCATAACAATTAAAATTGAAAATAATTAGATTTTAATGTAACTAGAAAGGCAGTCAATTCTGTTGACTGCCGGGCTTTTACTAGTTAGTTATAAATAGGATCAATTATTGAAATAAGTTATTATAAGTTTGACCTTCTTGGTCGAATTCAATAGTTATTGGATATCATTTGTCAGGTTTTTATTATATAAATGTGTACACGGTGTTATTGTGGTTGTGGATTCCAATTTCAGCTATAACCTATTTTACATGACCGCAAATGTTTATATAACACAGTAGTAATATAATATACTTAATAACAGATTGAATTACTCATATTTATGGTTTTATATTACATAGGAATAAAATAAATAAAGATTTTGCTGTTCAATGATTTTCATTTGGTGTTTCTTCGTATAACGAAGATTGTTACTAGCGATTTCTGACCATTCCCAGATGTTATGTGACCGAGACTTTTTTTTATAACCAATACTTAATCATCTGTATCATTATCATCATCTGCTGCAAGATGTTTTCAAGATAGGCAAATTTGCTCTTTTCGACTGTCCCTTAAAATTTACGCTTTTGGTTGATTGTTTGCATATTCAACAAAAGCTACATTCATTTTCGAAATTCTATAATATTTCAACATACTACAGCTTTTTTTTCCGGAAGGGTAATCTTCGAAAAGATACCCTGTCTTCTTGAGGGAAGACAGTTGGATTATGTGGAGATTTTTACCCATTAAAACCCCCTCAGCGTCTAGAGAGGTCACAGGATCTCCGCTTGGAACATAACCGCGGCCTCTCTAACGTTATACTGAGATAGCTCGTCCCAGGTCAGAAACTACGTCTAGCCAACATCCTACACGAGTTTGTTCAAAAGAAGTGTGAAGGTCCATAACAAATCTAAGTCTTCTGATGATCCGATTCACTCTCTTTTCTCATTCACGTACTTCGTATGTGGCGAGGACTATACCTTTGGTAATCGTAAAGCTCAAGTGCCTACATATATATTTTAGGCAAAGAACTGTTAACATCCGAAGGAAAGTTTCATCTCGGTTAAGTTCAGCTCGTTAATTTTCTTCTGTAATTACGGCAAAGTTGAGATGTAGCAATTCAACGAAACGAAAGTGATTAAAATTAATACAGTAACAACATATACATATATGTATGTGGTAAGAACTATATGTATAATTTATAAAACGAACTACTTTGTAGAAATTCAATCGTCTGGGGGTAGTTTTTGCCGCCGAACAGTAGTGTGCAAAAACTACCGTGTTCCGGTTTGTAAGGCGCTATAGTGAGATAACCGAAGTAAGGAGACTTAACAACCTATGGTTTAACGCAACGAGCGTAATCTAGTGTTGTGTTTACCACCCTAACTGAAGCACGAAAAAAGTGCTATGTATATCCATGTTTTGATTGAAACCACGCTGTAGCTAATGAATTTAAGATGACTATTAATACTAACTGTATTTTACTGTAACTTATTTTACTTGATTAATATTCCTGGAACTACATGAAAATATAATTAACTTAGGCATTAAGTCCGCCCTCGGAACTTCTTTTTTTATTTGAAGTATAGAGACGTGCATGACCACCGAATAAGTTTTGCTAAACTATTGCATTTACCATCAAAGCCTGCATAGCTACTTATCATCAGGTGGTATGGTAGTCAAACACTTCATAATTATAAAATGTAATACTCCCGTCCGATACAAGATGATAGTCGTTGAGATGGTAATCAGCACACCACATTGTGCTCGTCTCTTTGAGAGATAAGATATAAAATCTCGTTACTTCAGTATTTTAACTTGCTACAACACCCTTCAAACCGGAACACAGTAATATTTGCACACGTGTATTTCGCGGCAAAAATAGAGGTTGGGGTGATAACTACCTAGATGGTCGCCAGCAACAGAGACATACAACCAGTACTTATATAAATCAATCAACTACCAGCCGGTAGATGCCTTCTGCTGGACATAGGCCTCCCACAAAGACACTCATATCGATCGGTTCTGCGCTGGCCGCATCCTTACAGTCAGCATAGCGTTCGGTACCGCTGGGCATCTGCGGCCGTCCATTGTAGGGGTTCATATGGGGGGATTTGGGCCATTTCCCACCACGAGCAGATGAAGTTGACTGGGGTCTCGTGAGTTGTTGTGCGGGAGCCATTACAGCACCTAATATAAATAAATCTTTGAGATATACCTTCTATTATTTCCTATTTAAATGATATATATACACCAAAGTTACTATAACGTGTAATAATATCTTAAAACTTAATATATTCACACTGCACGCTCGTAGGTAGTCGTTAGCTCCGTCTCCCCACCATAAGTTCCGCAAGTTTAAGTTATGCGAACTACTTATAACTCGCATATAACTAAGATTAAGGACTCGTGTAAATAGCGCTAATCACTCGTTGAGACCTAAGCTAGTCTACATCTAGGTTTACGTTTTTTTTATAACTAAAGAGACGAGCAAGCGCGGAAACGTAAGAGGTTTTACATGCTGTCAATCCTGAGGAAATTTTATCACATTACAATCAAAGTATATTTCTGTGCTTCACGTCTTCATGAAGGTTAACATGAGAAACAAAGGACATGTGAGGAAACCAGCAGTTCTATAAACATGTGTATTTGTCACATCCAAAAGCCGCACCTGGTCAACCATGGTTAATAAATGGCTTTGACTCTTTGTGAAAGGCGCCGGGTCCTTCAAGAGGAAGTGTTATGTAGGCTGTTTATTTATTATTAAATTATAAATAACTAGCTGCTCCCCGCTCGCTTTGCTGGTCATCACATCCTCGAAAATTGGTTTGGGGAAAAAAAATTATAAAGTCCTTTCTTATTATAAAGATAACCTTTATTGTTAAAATTGACGTAATGAGAGTTAGTTAGTTGGTGCTTCATTATATCCTCTTTTGTAATAATAAAGAAAAAAACGTAATTTTTATTATATCATGGTTTCTGAAGGTATCTCAGTGGATTTTGTTAAATGAGAATATAAAGCAATCTCGAGCATTACTGGGTAAGTAAGAGGGGAAAGTTAATTACGAAATCATTTAATAAACGCAACAGAACTTGGCGTCTCTTCAATTCTACTCGAGTGTACCGGAAATGCGATTATTAAAAATACAACTCTCTGCGATTATTATGAAAATAAAAAAAAAATACCATTTATGAAATATACCGTATAATATTAGTAATTTTTTTCTAATTTTAATTATATTATTTGTATTATTAAATTCATCGTGACTATAGTCATTATTTCAGCCTGTAAGTGTACCACCACTACAGCTCTGTAGTCTCGGGCTATTAAGAATAGGACTAAGGTATTCCTTGCCTGTGGTGCTTAAAAGGGACCTCGGGTTTGCGGGCTTTCAGGGTGGGAGCCCTCGAAACTCAGTAAGCGAGCCTTAGTAGAACGCCAAGTGCATGGTGGTCTTGTATTTGCCCGTAGCACAGCGCTTTGCCCTTCCGTGGGATGTTTTATGTTCCAGAGTGCGAGGGAGTATCGGTGCGTTTCGTAGAGATCCCGGAGCCCCTCTTAATGCACTGAGAGAGACCACCGAAGGGGTTTTAGTGGATAGAAGCCCCACATAACCTTGTCTTCCCCCCAGAAGTAAGTTTCTTTTATTAAGATGTCCCCCGCAATAAACAAAAAGATGTCTCCTACTGAATAAAATCCTCTCTGCTAGGTGTTATGTTAGAAAAGGTTTGTGAAAAGACTTTATCCTGAATATAATACATTGTGTTGAAATCGTCGTTTATATCATGCCGGCGGTACGTGATGGTGGTAGATCTTTTGCTGAAGATAATCTATACGGGTATCAACAATTTCTGCTGTTAAACAGCACTGTGCAAACATTACCAATAACGTTACAGATAGTGAAATTACTGGGGTAATAAGACTTTTTTTTATATTTCATTAAGCGACTGGTGGTAAGTGATGCGCCAGCTCATGATGACGTGGCGCTAGTTAACATGGTATACACTCTCCTTAAGACATAAGATGTTGAGTCTCGTTACCCCAATAATTACACTAGCTACAGCGCCTTTCAAACCGGAACACAGTAATGTTGGCACACTACTGTTTGGCGGCAGAAATAGGCGCTGTGGTGGTAACTAATTAGACGGTCTCCGGCAACAGAGACTGCATACCACTACAATGTCTTAAGCCGACGAGCACGTGGTGCAGTGTATATCATCCTAACTAGCGCCACGTTTTCAAGAGCAAGTGTAACATTAACCATAAGATAAACGCTAAAAATCTCGCTCGTCTTGAAGAATAAAAAAGAAAGGGTATCAAACAAGTTAAATTTCCGATTGTTAAATTGAACCGATTAAAAACTTATTTACGACTTTATGGATTTATGTTGAAACTTGAATGTAACTTCACCTCGTCTCCGCGTAATCAAATATTCCGTGTTCTGGTTTTTATTCTCCGCGGATTACTTCGAAATTAGCTTTGGAATAATGTACTTTGATCAAGTTAGGAGAGAAGGAATGTACATTTACATAAAGTTAATTTAATAACGTTTTCGGTAGATATTGTGGCCACGTGGTGGTCTCTGCCGTCAGCAAGACTGCTCCCTTGAGTTTTTAACTGATGAAGTGGGTTTGTTCTGAACGACACAAATCCGACTATTTACCAGCTATTTGCTGCTCAGATAAATTACACCTGGACGTGTATATCATAAAGAGGATATTTGTGAATAGGATTATAAACAGCAATGGACGCCGGAAGCAAAGATGAAACAGAAAATTATTACTCTCCTTGGCTCCTGGCGATGCACCTTCATAGAGACCTATGTCCAAGAGTGGACATTCATCGACTGACATGATAACGATGAATTCCTATAGAAATTATAATTGGGTTAGAAAGAGCTAGTCAATTTATTGGAGTAATGAAACTTAATCGTTTCCAAGCAATCTGCACAATGTGGTGAAGGGTTTATAACTCTAAAGATATTACCATCAGCTGGAAATCCAACTACTTGTTACTTCGTGGTATAAAGCAAAGTTAAATTTAGTTATATTTAGTAGGATTTAGTACAGAATTAGAATGTTTTTATACATTCCATCGGCGCTTGCGCAGGTGTTGCTGCACCTGCTTACTGTATGCGGTAAATTACAAGATTCGTTATCGTTGCATCACGACAAAATAAATTTCGGATTCATACTGCTTTGCCAAATAAAGTGATACGAAGGCTTTTGTTTAACGTTGAATATATTGGTTTTTCTTATTTATATTAGTTTAATATTTGACATCAATTTCACATGGTGTTTAAGTCACAACGAGGGTCGAATATGGAGAAGACCTATGATTATGTTAACTCTCATATGGTGACAAACGGAACACAGGGATACTGTGGTGGCAGCAGATTTATAATGTGATGGTAGTAACTAGTCTGAAGGATTCGGGAAACCTTACCACCAATAACATTTGACCCGGGAATCGAACGGGGAACTACGTGTTAGATAAGCGGTTAGGCTGCGCTGCAAAGGTGGTCCAGCTTATCTGTTGTCCATTTTTATTATTAAAGATCGATAGCACGTATGTCCTCACGTTACAGTCATCACGGAATACCTACAGGAGTGTGCGCTCCATAAAGGCAAATAAGAACTGCTTACTAGGGCCCTCTAAACTCATCTAAATAATAATCGCTCAAGTTACTCAAAGTGTACACAACTGTGCTTTGACTAGTGGTAAATTGGTAAGTTTATTTTTAAGTATATGTAGGGAGCGATCGATGTCCAGCAGTGGACGTCTATCGGCTGATGATGAAGCACAGAGATTTCGAGTGAGTAAAATCTTTGGGGTGTAAGGGTTTGCGCACTCACGGGATTAAAGCCAACCTCACCTGCTCGTGGTGCACCCTTGTAATCAACAAACGAGGCTCTGGCTCCCGCCAACCCGCATTGGATCAAAGTAGTTGAAAATGGCTCAAATTCCCTCATATGAATCCCAACTTGTTATACGTATAGTTAGGAGAGGCCTATGTTCAATAGTGGACGTCCCTCCGCTGACGATAATGATGATGATAAAAATCTTTGTGCATGTCCCTGCCGATCTACGCAGACCCAGCTGCATCTTGGTATCTCCCGGTGGCTTGATATTTGTCTAATGTGTAAAAATGCCGTAATAATAATAAATTATCTCTTCTCTTATTAAATATATGTAGATTTTTTTTGTTTGTTTTCACCAAGTTCTCACAAGCTGCAGCGCGCAGATGTCGCGGATGTCGCATGTGCGCTCGCGCAGCCGCTGACGCACGCGCCCACATTTGCATACACTAACTCCTCTTGGATGATTTAAGTTTAATCCCACGCATTGTGGTAGAGTGCCCACTTAAAAATTTGTTAGGGTTTAGTTTCCATTATTATTAGTATTATAACTTAGCAACTTATTCTGCACTGGGTTAAATTATTAAAGTACATACAATTTTAGTTATATTTTGAAGTGATTTTTTTTTTTGTGATTATATGAATTGAATTTAATGAAAGAAAAACGAGACAACTGTAATATATTTATAAGGTTAGATAAGAATGAAATATGTATAACAAGAAAAAAAAAACGAAATGAACAAGTTCTTTTTCTTTATGTACTTAAATTTATTGCTCTTTCACTCACTTTCGATGTTTCCTATTTTCAATAAATAAAAAACTGATCAATTGCTTTCTCTTTATCATCTCAATAGTTTATTAATTTCATCCTCTTAATCCTGATCTCCTAAAAGTGACGAGATGACCCGGGTCGTTGGCTTGAAGTTTAGTAATATGTCTGTCCATAACAATGGCGTTGTTTGGGATGATTTCCATTGCATGCATGCTTGTCGCTGTAAGTTACAAAATGTTAAGTCCTGTTACTTAACTAATTTCACTAGCCCCAGCGCCTTTCTTATACGAACATAATATTGCCTAACTTTATAGTTTAGGAGCTGCGGTGATATCTATCTAGACAGCAACGGGGACCTTTTTTTTTATCTGGGCGCAATCTTCTTAAAAGATACATTGCTTCTGGGGGGAAGACAAGGTTATGTGTGGCTTCTACCCACTAAAACCCCGTCGGTGGTCTCCCTCAGTGGCTCTGGGATCTCCAACGCACCGATGCCCCCCTGCGCGCTAACTAAATGATCCCACGGAAGAGCAAAGCCCTCCTTAGCACCCACGCTGTGTTACGGTAAATACAAGACCACCATGCATTTGCCGTCCTCCTAAGACTCGCTTATTGGGCTTCGAGGGCCCTCACCCCCAAAGCTCACGTAACTGACGACCCTTTTAGTAGCTTTGTAAGACAGGCAGGGAATACCTCAGTCCTATTCTTAACAGCCCGAGACAACAATGCCGAAAAAATGCGTGTAGCCCATGAAGGGGACATAAGGGGAACGAGGACCTAAAAAATCTTGTTTTATTAAGATTTTAGTATGCAACAAATTAACCTGATCATTAAGCGGCGGAGTAGTTAGTATTTTAAAACTATTATGATTTTTTATATTTATATTGATAACATACATATAATGGTGAATTCACTGTTAAATTGAAATACTAAAAGAATTCTTAGGTACGTGGGTGCTTTAATAAATGGCACTCGTACAAAGGAAAAAGCTCTCTCTGGAGCGGCGATATTTCACGCCGGAATGATAAGGAGCTTGAAACAGCTGAATTTATATACAACATCTCTCTATATTCATTTATATAAATATTATCTACCTGTATCGTTGCTTATCCTTTAATAACCGACTTTAACGGATAATATTAATTAACAAAAAAAAGCCAAAATTAAGTGAAAACCTTTCATTTCGTTTCTATATCACTGGTGGTAGATCTCTGTTGCCGGACCTTACCACCGCAGCGCCTATTTCTGCCGACAAACGGTAGTGTGCAGAAATTAATCTGTTCTGGTTTGAAGGGCTCTGTATCTAGTGAAATTAAAGAGGTAACGAAATATAATATTTTATATCTTCTATCATAACTAGCGCCACGTTGTAATAGACAGACGCATCGCTCACCCTTAAGTGGACATCTCCTCCGTTTCATCGCTTGATAGAACAAAAAAAATTGAATATAAACTTTCAAATATCACTGTTAAATATATTGAGCAAGTTATTTTTTTAGTCATAATAATATAGAATAAAGTTGATAGAGTTACATTGAAATATTCACTTATATTCGAGTAAGCACAATCGTTATAGTAACCTAATGTATAATAATATGAAAAATCTTTGGCTGTTGACTAAACATTTTCACCAACATGAATTGGGCCGGCGTGGTGGGAAATGGCCCAAATCCCTCCATATGACCTTCACAGTGGAGAGCTTTGGGGGAAACCTACGTCCATCGGCTGATGATAATGACGATGAGACTGAACAGAAGTTTGGCTGTAGCCAAAGAGTTTTAAGTGTTATATACATTGAATTAAAATGTTACCTGATGAATAAATAGAGTATACTAGGGTAGTGAAATATGTAGAGAATTATGAATTATTATTGTTTTTTTAATGGCAATTACTTAGTTAGTCAATGTTGAATCACACTTTTTTTTATTCAACCAAGTGAGGAGACAAGAGGGACGTTTACCTGATGAGTGATACGCCTGTTCATACCAACGTGGCGCTAGATAGGATGATTTATACTGCATTACATTGCGCTCATCGCATGAGACGTAAGATGTCTAGTCTCATTACCCCAGTAATTGCGCTAGCTACAGCACCTTTCAAACCGGAACATAGTAATGTCTGCATACTACTGTTTGTCGACTGCAATAGGAGCTGCGGTGATACCTACCTAGACGATCACCGGCAACAAAGTCCTACCGCCAGTAGACATTTAACCCATGGAGGATTAGAGTCTAGACATAGGAATTTAGGGACGTCTTCCAGAACCCAAGCTGTGCTATCCGCTGTTCTTCACAAGGTCACTTTGTATAGTAAGGTCTGTGGTATTATAAACCTAAGAATCAGATTACAGTTATTAGCAGGCATTAGATAAGTCAGTTCTATTTAAATTAGGGTGGGTAAGGGTTGTAAGGGTTCCCGCACTACAACTCACGGGACCCAACCCAAACTCACCTGCTCGTGGTGCACCCTGTTAATCAATAAACGAGGCTCTGGCTCCTACGAAGTCGCATTGGGCTAGCGTGATGGGAAAAGGCCCAAATCCTACTATATGAATCTATCTGATCGATGTGGGATCTTTCGGGAAGGCCTATGTCTAGCAGTGGATGTCTATCGGCTGATGATCATGATGTTTTAAATTAGACCTAGACTTAAGATTCATTAAAGACTCATACAAAGATTATATAAGTAGTTTTTGTAGTGATACAACATAACTTATATAAAGTTGATAACTAGGACATGGAAAACTGTATGGTACGTACTAAGTTAGAATTTTAATTGGAAATGCTTTTTTTATCAATTTTCCAACCCCGTGTGATGTGGAAAACTGGATAAAAAACATTTTCTTTCCCCTATCCATTGTAAAAACATTTAATGGAATCGTACAACGTTACGTTTCGTTTTGCTTTTTCATAATAAAGAGAATGAACCTGAACGTTTGTTCTGTCGTTCTCAGTTTACTTTTAAAGTTAATTTTTTAACCCTTACAATATCGAGTTTAACCCTTACAATATTAAGTTTATGTTCAAACTTATCATTAGGTTCGCGAATTTAGAGAAAATTTTATGGAATAATGATATTTATGATGTTTATATTAATAAGTATATTTATGTTCGTATTTGCTTACTCGGCAACGCAGTCGCGACCCCTCTGGTGTTGCAACTGTCCAAGGGCGTCAGTGATCACTTTCCACTAGGTGAACTGATCGCTCATTTGTCCACCCTTCCTATTAAAAAAAAAGATAAGATACAAGTGTTAAAAATGATGATGGTAGTTAATCAGGGTCACAAAAGATTTAATCATCATCATGGTTCATGTCATGGAACAGATCCGGCGATCATGTTATAAAAGTGGTTAACGAATACTTCGCGTAGCTTCATTATGTATGTACTTAAAATCTCATTGTTGATGCACAAAAAAAGCTTGATGGCAGGTCTCTGGTGTTATGCTGGTAGGTCTTTGTTGTTTATGGTGGTAGGTTTTGGTTGTTTATGGTGGTAGGCGTCTGTTGCCGGAAACCGTCTAGGTAGATACCACCGCATCGCCTATTTCTGCCGCCAAACAGTAGTGTGCAAACATTACTATGATCCGGTTTGAAGGGCGCTGTAGTTAGTGTAATTACTGGCGTAACGAGACTCAACATGTCTCAAGGCGACAAGCGCAATGTGCTGCTCTCTAACCAGCGCCACGTTGTTATGGGCACGTGTATCACTTACCATCAGGTGAACGATCAGATCGTCTTAACCCTTAAAGAAATAAAAAAAAAAATTGTCCAAAGGATATATTTTTAATATTAAGAAATAACCATTTACATATAATTAAATAAAATTTTCGGATTTTGTAGAATTTATTTTGCTTTCAACTGTCTGGATGTTTTGAATGCTTTGGTCATTACAGGACTAAGCTAATATCCTGACGTCATAGACATCACGGAGTACTTACAGCTTTTTGATTATTGCTTATTTATATTTGATTATCGACTAGTAGAACGAAACTTTCACCTAGTAATAAGTGATACGCCTACCTATAACAACACCGCATCGCATTTTGCTCGTCATGTTGGGTCATAAGATGTTGTCTAATTTCCCCAGAAATTTCACCAGCTACTGGCTGGAATAGTCGTTGCGGTGATATATACTTAGACGGTATCCGGTGACAGTGGTCTACCACCAGTGAAATGTCATCATCAGCCGATAGACGTCCACTGCTGGACGTAGGCTTCCCCTAATGACATCCACATCGATTGTACCCGTGTGGCTTGCATCTAATGGGTTCCCGCTATTCTCACCAGATCGTTGTCCACTTTGTGGGAAGTCACCCAACGCTACGTCTTCTGGTACGTGGGCGCCACTCAAGGAGTTTACTGCCCCATCGGCCGTCGGTCCTTCGAGCAATGTGCTCTGCCCACTGCCACTTAAGTCTAGCAATCTTTTGAACTATGTCGGTGACTGTAGTTCTTCGGCGGATCTCCACATTTCTGCTTCAATCGCGCAGAGAAACTCCGAGCATAGCTCTCTCCATTGCTCTTTGGGTAACTTTGAGCCTCCTTATAAGGCCGATAGTAAGTGGCCACTTCTCGGTTCTGTATGTCAACACTGGCAACACGCACGAGTCGAAGACCAGTAAAATGTGAATGTATCTAAATGGTAAGTTAATGTGATTTCGCTCGTTAAACATCAAAGTACCAAGTGGGAGCAGTAAGTTACCACGTCGGAGTTAATCTCATCCGATTTGTAAATTTAAAGCCTTCTCTATAACAAGGGAGGCGGAAGTTGCGGCGGCACGTCGTGTGCGGCTTCATACGTTGCGCCACCGGATACGAACTATTAATTAATTTTGCCCTGAGACAATACTTAAAGTTACATATTCACTTAGCTAGGTGTTATCAGATTATTTAGGTAGACATACATCAATGACGAGGGGCGGACGGGACTATAACATAGTGTTACGTCTGCGAATAACAATGTTGCGTGTTAGGATGTTACTCACAGTAGCGCAATGTGCTCGTCGCTTTGTGACATAAAATGTTTGGTTTCGTTACCCCAGTAACAGACACCTATCACCAGTAAGTAACCAGTAATCATTTATCCTTACGTTGTACATACCCCTCGCATTAGGACAAAGCGTTTGGCTATCCTATAATATAATAAAGGGCTCCGAATTCTATAATATAATAAAGGGCTCCGCTCCTCATCGCCCAGAGTTTCCGATACAGACGGAGGTCTTCGGAGAATGGACCCGAACTCTTCTTCAACGACCGAGTAGATTCTCCACAGCGCAAAAATCCAGATAGACAATGTGAAAACCTGCCGTCGGATAACTACACTCCATGTAGTACACTTAAAAATCAGGCCGTGGATCCGGTTCCACGAGCCCAGTATCAGATAAGCTGTAGAGTCTCCATGGCCTTCAAGCACTTACATCATCAGAACCCAGTGCTTTATAAAGCAAACAGCGGAGAATTGCAATAATCTTCCGACCTCAGTGTTTCCGTCTAGGTAGCGAGCAGCCCTTAAGAGACTGGTGAATACTTAATAATTAGTGTGCTTTACCATCAAATACCAAATCGCTATTCATTAAAAATTTACAGATCTTACTTTAACCGTGCTCTTAAGTTTTTAATCTTCTGCCGAAGCCAGATTTACTTATATAACTGTAATAATGACGCGATATAACTGTAATAATAGGTTAAATATTAACAACTAATGACTTATTTATTATATATCATTGTTATGGGAAAGCTTGCAGTCGTTTAACCATTTTTTTTTAGTGTACAAGGTTGACGCTTGACGACGGTGTCACCTGATGTTAAATGGTGATTTAGTCTGTGGTGGTATGCTCAGTTAACCTAATGACAGCCTATTCAACCTTTTGTTGAAAACACCCATTTGAACGGGAACACCGACGCCGGCAAGTTGTTCCACTCTTTTGCTGACCTTATGAAGAACAACGAGCTGACCATCATTGAAACAAGTGTAATATTATTCACGAAGTACTCATTCATAAAATAGTATACTAATATTTACTGGTGGTAGATCTATATTGTAGTGGTGGTGGGTCTCTGTTGCTGGAGGCTATCTACGTAGGTACAACCGCTGTGCCTATTTCTGCCGCCAAACAGAAGTGTGCAAACATTACTGTGTTTCGGTTTGAAGGGCGCTGTAGCTAGTGAAACTACTAGGATAACGAAACAACATCTTATGTCCCTAGGCGACGAGTACGTGTTGCTGTGTATACCTTCCTAAGTAGCGCCATATTTTTATGGGTAAGCGTATTACTTACCATCAGGTGAACAACTTGCTCATCTCGTTTCGTCATATAAAATAAAGTTGCTTTATTTTATAGTAAAAACATTTATTTATATTATAGAATAGACAATCAAAAATTGCGAGCAACGCAATACCGATCGATGTGGAGGCCTTTGTTTAGCAGTAGACGTCTATTGGCTGATGATGATGATGATGATGATGAATCCAAAATTATAGCTGTGCGCTCGGTAACAAACCGTGGGCGTTATAACTTACTTCTACGCTTTCATTTAAAAACATTTTCCATTCTTCTTGTAACTTAGTTTTTCTGTTTGTCTTATCACTTACCGTCTCGAGCTGGCTCCGTGTGGGGGTTGTTTTCATTTAAATCTACCCACGCTGTCAATGAACAGCTTGAAAAAGTCTAACAAGTTAATAAAAATACTTTGCTACTATTGCTAATTTCGTTTATACTCTAATTATGTTAAAAAAAGTAATCTTCTGTCTTCCACTCATAAAATTTGTTATAACTTATTTCAAGTTACTAAATTGAAAATTACGTTGTAAGTTAGATTGTTTCTGTAAAGCGTTAAATTGAGTAATTGTTTTAGAACACCTATTTTTGGGGGTGAATTTTGGCTGCAATGCAGTATATCAATAGCATCTAACATTTAAAAAATTATAGTATTTAAAACAAGGAAACTGTCAAAAATATATTTTATTGTATCATCATCACCAGTCGATAGACGTCCACAGCTGGACATAGGATTCCTCTGAAGATCCTTACATCAATCGGTTCCTGGATTTTTTTGTATATATGTTGTAAATATTAATATATATTCTATTATTCATATCTTTATCTTTTGGCTTACTACAATATCTCACCTCACCAATAAATGACCGGTAGATGCTTAAGGGTTTTAAATAAAAAAAAATTAAGTACTATTATCTATCCAAGTTTGCCAATGATAACATACTATACCGTCTATCACTTCTAACCGGGTGTACGTCGTTCTTCCGAGGACTTGCGGCAAAGTGCCTCTCCACCGCCAGTAATTGGGTCTCCACAGCGTTTTACCGCCACTCGACGCTAGTACGGCGTTTAACAGCTCCAGGCGACCCATTTACGTTCTTCCCGACACTATTTATATACTAAGTTAACGTGTTAACTGTAATCTTTTTTTTTTTATTAATTCCTTTGCGTATGGTGGGTCAGAGTCGTCAGGTTGCTTTACATTTACAATAGCTTTCTTAATTTCTATTTCCTACATGAGTAGGATGATCTCATCTTTTCTTATCTCATATCTTGCACGCTCTGCTCTCCTACCAAACTTCTTGTCTCTCATTCTACATACCGATTCCTTCTACCATTCCTCTCCGGAGTGAAGACCGTCAACTCCCACTTTGTTTTCCTTTATGATAAAGACCTGAACACTAATCTTTTAACCGATATAATTAACATAGAAAATGTGAATTTGTTTAATTAGTAGATAATTTTACATTGCTAATGTGATATGGATGTTGACTTTGAAGCTATCAATGACAAACATGTGCGTTTTCTTAAATGTTATATGTACTTCCTAACTATTTTATTTTTTATTTTATTAAGTTGTTCATTTAGTTACAAGTAATACAGTTGTCTATAAATAGAAGCTACATAGAGTCGGGACTTAGGACGTGGTTGTTAAGGCATTTCTGCGATCGTAGGCGAGGAAACAACCAACTATAGTCGTAAGTAAGTAATTCCTCGCTCAAGAAACTTTTACAGATATAAGGATAGTAGATCGCGGACTGTTCACGCTGCAGGCGAGATTCTGTCTTCACTAATTCTGTTGCATCGACAAGATATATCGATGTTAATAATCGCTTAACAATACTCGTTTTATCATCAGAACACTGGACAAGCGAGAAGGAATACTTGCCGGAACTGCGGCAAGTATTCTCGTTGCCGATTTGTTAAAAAACGTCCCTTGATTGATCTCGATTTGTGGAAGATATTACAAGAGAAATATGTCCAGCAGACGACGTCCAACGGTGGAAATGATAATACGTCACCATTTGGTGCCATTCAATCATCCGTCGCTCTCGCACACTCACTCATTGTTCAGCGACAAAACTATCAAAGCTACACAAGATCTGCTTACTAATTCATTCAGTCGCTAACTCTAATAGTTTCTTGTTCATCACCGGTGCTGGGACAAGTGCCTAGGCTTTACTTCATCCATGATACACCAGCTAATTACTGGTTTGACCGCGGGTCCATATGTAGCAGAGATTAGACAGAGATTTGATCAGAACCTACCTGACTAGTTAACATACTCATATTACCAATTTACTCATTACACATATAAGAGTCAATATTGAAGTCATGTAAGTTTATTATCTACTTCATTATTGCTTAACTTGATGTTAAGTATATATTGTAGGTAAACAATATAATGAAAGATAAAATAATGAACTAGTCTGAAGATGACTGGATTGTACATCTGTTTAAATTACCGCATACTCTACCGCACAGACAGAAATAACTTGTGTAAAGTATGAATGGAGGGGGTTTATTATTATTTGCACAGTAGCAAGTTGACTCGCCCCGTGGGAATTGACCGCAGCTGGGATGGGGATAATCAATTGCACTTTATCCTCGAACAACTATCGGTTGTAACTTAGCCGGAACTTTAATTAACTTAATCTGCCGTAAACTGTTTTTATTTTTTCTACAAAGCGATGAGACGACTGGTACGTTCACATGATGATGACACGCCTGCTCGTAACAACGTGGCGCTAGTTAGGATGATATACACTGCACCACATTGTGCTCCTCGAATTGAGATATAATATGTTAAGTCTCATTACCCCAGTAATTACACTAGCTACAACCCCATTCCATCCGAAACACATTACTGTTTGACGGCAGAAATAGATGCTGCGACGGTACCTATCTAGACGGTCTCCAGCAATAGAGACCTTGGTTTTTTTTTGGTTTCGCGGAGGGGCTATCTTCGAAAGATACCCTGCTTCAGGGGTGACGTAAGGGTTATGTGAGATTCCTACTCATTAAAACCCCTTGGTGGTCTAGATCAGTGCATTCGGAGATGCTCTGGTATCTCTTATAGAATGCACCGGTGTCCTTCTACACTTTGTGTTACACGTCTCTGAGGAGGAGCCTAACCCTCCTAGGCACCATCGCTGAGCCATATGCTGTCCCATGCAGATTCGCTTGTTGAGCGATAAGGGTTCCCACCCTCAAGGCCCGCGAAACTCCCACACTCTTTTAGTCGCCTCCTACGACATGCAGGGCTTACCTTAGTCCTATTCTTACTAGCCCGAGAAGGACTGAGCAATAGAGACCTACCACCAGGTATTCAAAGAATATCCTTTTGTGATAGATCGCTTTAAATCAAACGATTAATTAAATAAAACGTTCATAATAAATTTACAAGTTCGAATGGGAAGTTAAGTCTTGAACGAAGACGCTCTCAACTTTAAATAGAGTTATTAATTAGAGAAAAGTTTTTGTTTTAATTAAATTATTTTCTTACTAAAACAAACTTTAACTTTAATAAAAGCTTAGAAGTTAGAACATATAAACATTTGCTATCTTCAGCTTGGGTCGCGTGGCAACAAATCAGCGGTTATAATAGATGCTTAAATCTACTATAACTTGATTTAAATTTCTCATGTTAAATCACAACCAAGTTGAATATAATCAAGTGCTCATCCAGAATACTTTCACTCTCCATTGTTAACTACCACATGAGGTTTTAGCAAAGATCAGGCCACCAGCTGGTCGGGTTAGTGCTACCACCATCCAAAATAAAAGATATTTGGCCTGGCAATACCATTAGGAACCTCCATATAACCACTTTACACAACTGGCGGTTATATAAAAATAGACTTGAACATTCTCTGAAATATTCCTTGAAGGCAACCGCAACCGCAAATCACTATAGCAACCGCATAAGTAATACGAAGTGAAAAAGTTTATAGAAATTAATTAGAAATAAAATAATGAAGGATCTTTGCAATTCAAAAGATAATATAAGATTCAAAAGATAATAGCTTATAACAATCACATACAAGTTCCCATGTCGATACATTCACTAGATTTCAAGTGATTAGCGAACAAAAAAAAACGTTATTATTATTTTATATATAAATATATGATAGATGTTTTAGTTATGTTTTTTTTTCCAAGAGCAGAGTCCTTAGAATAGCTGGTAAAGATTTTTCTTTTGGATCACAGTTTTAATACAAAATTTTAAACAGAACAAGTTACAGAGTAAAAATAGAGTTTAGTCTAACAAGTTAACTATAGTTACTACTCATTAAAGGTACAAACAAAAGGTTCATCGTAACACTTACTAGGTGGGAAGTGGTACCGGCTATGAGAAACTCCAGAGGCATCTCATCATACGCCCTCCGTCGTCAGCGGGCATGTTTGCTCGTTACTCTAACAAAACAAATTTGCCCGCGTGGCCACCGTTTTGTGGTGTGGGAGCGTGGGAAACGTCGCCCACGTGTGCACAATATCAACGCGATGAAATTAAAAGCAACCCTCTGGAGCATTACAGACATACTATGTTACACAGAGTAGTGTATACTTAGTTCTATTGATAAAGTTTACTTAGACGTGTGAATCCCACTTAAGTTACAAAATTATTATGTTAAATAAACTTTGTTATTATTAACAGTATCTAAGTTATTATTAAACTTGGTTTAAGATTATCTAAACGAAGATCTCCACGTTTGTAGAACATAGCTTACCTACGGTACAGACATTCAAAAACTTTTAACTGGTGGTAAGTCTCTGTTGTCGAAGATCGTGTAGGTGGGAACCACAGCAGCGCTGGCAGCCGACAAACAGTAGAGTGTGGTCCGATTAGAAGTGTGCTGACCGTTTCGTTGCATCATCAGCAGATAGACGTCCAGTGCTGGACATAGGCCTCCTCCAACGATCTCCACATACAATCAGCCTGGTCTCCAGTACCGCTGGGCACTAGAAGCTGTCGTATATAGGGGTTCATATAGGGGGATTTGGAGCATTATCCACCACGCTGGCCCCATGCGGATTGTTGAACGCCAGAACGTCCTTCGTTAATTAGCAAGGTGCACCACGAACAGATGAGGTTGGCTTCGGTCCAGTGAGTTGTTATGCGGAACCCTAAGGGTGTAAGCACCCTTTCTTATAATTTGTGTATGTATATATATGCATGTATATATGTGTATTTTTTCTTCTTAAGGTGCCTCTCCAACTAACGGAACTTGGCGGTCAGTTCACCATATTTTGCTCAGTCTATGGCGAGGCGGAACAGTTGGGCAGCACTCACAGTTCCGGTCTACTCCCTGATGTTACGCAGTTACGATTACTTTCTACGACCAACACACCTTTTATCCGCCATTTTGCTCATCAAGATTGAAGCAGTTCGTTCCTGTCGTTCCTAAGCACCTGGTCGAGATGTGATATTTTTTTCGTCTTGATGGTCTGCAAAGTTCCAATGTGGTATACCTGTCTTAGAACCTCCTTGTTCGATAATTTCTCAGTCCAGCTTAGTGATAACTTTTTTTTATTAAACCATGACACCTGCAAGGCGTTCACCTGATAGTAAGTGATACGCCCGCTCATAATAACGTGGCGCTAGTTAGGATGACATACACGGCACCGAATTATGCTGATCGCGTTGAGGCATATACTAAGTCTGGTAACCTCAGTAATTTCATTAGCTACAGCACCATTCAAATCGGAACACAGTAATGTTTGCACACTACTGTTCGTTGCCAGAAATAGGAGCTGCGCTTGTACCTAACTAGACGATATCTAGACTCTGCTGGAATACGGTCCGACTTTTATAGTACAAATAATAAACGGATTTGAAACGAAGTCGCTCTGGTATTTACTGCATATCTTGACCGTACATGAATGATTTAACTGCATCGGATACCGCCCAGTGGGCTGCAGTCGGAAATGGTCCGAGCTGTACTCTCATCCGATGAATTATTCAGGTGACATCCGCATGGCGCTGCTGCTGAAGTTTATTTATTTACACTGTGTATAATCGTTTGTATGAGGTCGGTGACGGGCTGAACCCTGGTTCTAATTGGTTGCTGGTCTAAATCAAACAAAACTTATGACTATATATTTTTGTTATAAATTATTGTATTATGTCAATGCTATAGTGGGTACTTTGAAGTTATTCTTATACTAGTCGTAGTTTTTTTTTTTCTATGAAGTTTGCGACAATAATTTCATTGTCAACTATAACAGCTCCATCGGACTCAAGGCTCGTGGATCCAGTATTTGGATGCTAAGTATAAAAGATAATATAAATAAAATAAAACAAATCAAAACACATACACAACACGTTCACATTCATAAACGCTAAATATATAAAAGGAAAGAAAGGTGAGAGCATACCAGGAGAGACAGAGTTGAAGAGGTGGATAGGGATATAAAAGTAGAGAGCATAGCCTGCCTACGGTACAGACATTCTATAACCTTTTACTGGTGGTAGGTCTCTGTTGTCGGAGACCGTCCAGCAGCGCCAATAGCAGCCGACAAACAGTAGAGTGTGGTTCGGTAAGAAGGGTGCTGTTCGTGTTGTTTCGTCATCAGCTGATAGACGTCCACTGCTGGACATAAGCCTCTTCCAAAGATCTTCACATACAGTCAGCATGGCCTCCAGTACCGCTGGACGCTAGGGGACGCATTTCCCACCACGCTGGCCTAATGCGGGTTGCCGGGAGCCAGAGCCTCGTTTGTTGATTAGCAGGATGCACCACGAGCAGGTGAGGTTCGCTCGAGTTTCGTGGGTTGTTGTGCGGGTCCCCTTACACCTCTTGATGCTGTGTATATCCTCCTAACTAGCGCCACGTTGTTATGGACAGACGTGTTACTTACCATTACACGAACATCACGCTCGTGTCGTCGCTTCATTGAATAAAATAAAAATGTATCATGTGAACTTTCAAGTATTTTGTATATACGTGGGACACTCGGAAAGTTTTGAGAAACTAAAAAACTAACTTCTATGAAAAAAATATTTTTACTAAATCTTTTCGAAGAACTCTCCGCCAGCCTCTATACAAAGTTTCATGCGTCTAAACCAATTTTCAAAACATTTTTTCCAGTCCTCCGCAGACACCTCTTCCACGGCCTTCTCAAACGCTGCTAGCGCGTCTTGCAACGTAAGTTTGTTCATCCTCCATAGTAAGACGACCGCGTTTCAACTCGCTATACCAGCGGTAGATGGTTGCTTTTAAAGGTCTTTCATCCATAAAAGCAATTCGATGTAGATCAAATGACTCAGCAGGTTTTAAGCCACATTTGAATTCGTAAAAAATCATAGCACAAAAATATTCTCGACGCAGATCCATTTTTTAATGAGTTAAGAAAATTTGAATTGGCTCTCAAAAAATCGGGAAGAGAAATTTAAAAATCGAACAGTGGTATTTTTACTTTTAAATAATCGAAGTTTTCAAAATAATCACAAGTGGCCAGTGTCTTATACATAAAAACTTTTTTTCGCAAAACTTTCTGAGTGGCCTGGTAAAATACTTAAGCAACGAAGCTCCTGGTAATCATAAAATTTCCCAAAGGTTATAGAGGTAAGCTTTTGTGGAAATTTACGAAGTAATAATTTTTTTAATATCGCAACCTCTTAACGCGGAACTTTAAGTAAACGGTTCGTTTTATTGTACAGAGTAAATACATTGTAGAGAATACACACATAAAGTAATCTTTATATATATATATATTATCTAACAAAGCGACGAGACCAGCGAGACGTTCACCTGATGGTAAGTGATACACCCGCCCATAACAACGTGGCGCTAGTTAAGTTGGTATTCACAGCACCCGATTGTGCTCATCACATTGAAATAAGTCTCGTTACTTTAGTAATTTTATTAGCTACGCCATTTAAACCTGACTATAGTAATATTTGCACAGTACTGTTTGACAGCCGTAACGGGCGCTGCGGAGACTAGTCACATCTAGTGAAATCACTAGGGGTAAAGAGACTTCATATCAGATGAACGTTCCTCTGGTCTCGTCGCTTTGTAGAATAAAAACAAAGGTATTGGTAAGTGATAAATCCAATCGGGACATTTCTATATAAAATACCTTATCCTATCCAGTTACTGATCCAGGATACTTTTGCTGCTTTCCCCCAAACAATTGCCTATTTTTCAAGTACACTTACCGCATCAAGTGTAATATTTCATGGACATCTAAGCTATTTATTACATCAGTTTATTCATTCCTCCTTCGCAAGTAATATACGAGTATATATTAGATTTATGAAGCAATGTTTATTAGTACGGGAAAGTTTGTTTCACTTTTGATTTATTGTTGCTAAAATCTGATATTCGGCTCTTACAGTTCCTGTAACTATAATACAGAAATGAACAGCTAAATAATTGTTTCCCATATAATATATAAAATATGGAAATTAATGTCTCTCCTGATAATGCAGTATGTATGCCCCTATTTGACTATCATTTGCTCTTATTCCTTTCATTATCATTCATTAACATTCTATGGCCCCAAGATGAGGCAAAGTGCGTTCACAGTTTTTCTCCATGGCCTTCGGTCTTGGGCTTCACCCTTAATCCACGTCTTCCCGATCTTCTTCACCTCGTCTGCTACAGTGCGGCACCATGTCCATCTAGGGCGACCGCGCTTGCGTTTTCCTTACAGATTCCAATCTAGCGTCTGCTTGGGAATATGGTTGGGACTTCTTCGTAAAGTATGGCCAATCCACTTCCGTTTGCGACGCCCGATTTGTAAATTGATTGGAGATTCGCGGCAGAGCTCCAAGAGATTTCCGTTAGAGGTTCTCTCCGGGTAGTTAATACCGATAATTCGGCAGAGACAGCGGTTGACGAAGACCTGGAGCTGGTGCGAGATGATCTTGGTGATCTTCGACGTGTCACAGCCATATAGCAGTACGGATTTAAAGTTAGTCTGGAACATTTTAACATTAACACGACGTGATAATTTCTATGACCGCCACACGGGTTGGAGTTTTGCGAAGGTCACGCGAACCTTGGCAATACGTGAAGTGATGTCCTCTTCAGTACCCTCTTTCTGACATGACGCTCCCGAGGTAGTGCTTTGGACGACTCTATTCCTTTAAATAATTATATTATTATATAGTCGTTAAACCTGATAGACGTCCTATTCGTGTAAGTCATTGAGCGAAAAGAAATCTAGTGTTCTTTAAAATTAAAACATCAAAAATCTTGATGATTTTTATATGAATAGAAAAGTCTAAGTTATGTCCTATTGATTGAGCTGTTAGTCAGTAAAAGTTCAAATAGGGAATACCGTTTTGTGAGTTACCTATATATATACATACATATCACGCCTCGTTCCCAGTGGGGGAGGTAGAGACCACCTCTCTCCACTTGCTACGATCCTGGCACACCCCTATCGCTCCCTCCACTTTCATGAGCGTCTTTATGCATGCTCGCCAGTTGCGAGTACTCTTGACCCGACCTTTCTTTAGAACATCTTCGATTTGATCGAAATATGTCCGCCCAGGTCGACCTACACCGTTTTTCCAATCATTCTTATCTTGTATACCTCTTTCGTTAATCTTCTTTCATCCATTCTTTCTACATAGCCGAACCATCTGAGCATCTTTTTCTCAATTTTTGTAACTACATCCTCAACCAAGCCGCGCCGCTTTCTTATCACACTGTACCTTAGTTTGTACATCAGCTTCACTCCGGTTATACTTCTCAGGCTTCTCATCTTCACAGCAGTAATCCTACTTTCATGTTTCTTCTGCCATACCCAACATTCACTACCATACATCAGTGTGGGAATCAACACGCCTCCATGCACAGCCAGCTCTTTGTGATACGTTCCGGCTATTCATAAAGTTATGAAGTGCCCTATTCACTTGATTCCCTTTCAAAACTCTTCTTTCAATTTCACCATCACACTTGCCATCTCTCGTAAACTGTGAAGCCAGATATACAAATTCTTTCACTTGTTGCACTTTTTATCCATCAATCATAATGTCACAGTTTGTCATACACTCCTCTCTTTCAAAAACCATTACCTTCGTCCTGATTACGTTCACTTTCCTTCCTTTGCTTGTTAACCTACAACAGATAAATATTTTTAATTATTAGTTACATGCTTAAATTTCGTTATAAAAATTAGGTCTAGATTTCCTGTAACTCATTACTATAGGGGTTCTCCGCTGTGGGTAGTCTGTGTTTGCGGGAAGTGTGTTAATTCTTTGTGAGAAGTTTACATAGAATTATTAATATCATACCGCCTCACCCTCTTATCTCAGCATCGGGAAGTGAGCCCACATCCTCCCCGCTTTTACAATGCAACGAGTTCCGTACGAATTTTGTATAGTAATTTTTAATAACAACTCCATAAAGTATGATAAAAAATTTGCTTACATAAAAAAACTAACTCAAGTTAATAAATAGACTACTTATTTATTAATTTAAGTTAGCTGTTAATGTTAACTTTGTTCAAGTTTATTGATAGATAGATAACACATTTTAATGAAATAAATTTAGTATAAACTGATACTGATATAAATATAATATAGGGGGTGTAAAGGGTCTCGCATAACAACTCACGGGGCCCAAGCTAACCTTGCCTGCTTGTGGTGCACCCTGCTAATCAACAAACGAGGCTCTGGCTCCCACCAATCCGCATTGGGCCAGCGTGGTGAGAAAAAACCTAAGACCTCCCAGACAACGACTCCTAGTGCGTGCAAGGACGTTAATTTCATATGTAAGGACCTAATGTTAAGGCGATATTTCTCAATAGTCAAAGAAAATCAAATTAATCATTATATCTTTATGAACTTACAGAAAACTTGATCTTTTAAGAAGGCGCACGAAAGCTGGATTCTGAAACATTTGGATCAACATTAACGCAATATTTTTTTTATTATTTCTTAAAATGTTAACTCTGTAATTATTTAAAATCAAGATGATCCCTACCCTTATAGATCAATACAACTCGAAAAGGGATTTCATGGGCAGTAAAAATAAGATTTGCAGCCGTAAAATGTTACGCAAAGTGCAGCTTTGCATAAGCGCTTTTAGACATTAACGTGAGCTTTTAGAAAATCGTTCTGCGAAAGCACAGAAATCTTTTAGACATTAATTACGGAAACGGAAATACGAATGGTTGAAACCTTACGAATTGTATATCAACTCCGCTAAATCTTAAGAATTCACGTATTATTGTGTATTTATTTCGTCTATATTTTTAAAGGTTTTTAACTAAATAAAAGCGTTAATTTAAATCTATTAACAACATAAGGTAAGGGGTCCCGCACAACTTATAGGTTCCATCCCGACCTCACCTGCTTGTGGTGCACCCTGCTAATCAACAAACGAGACTGACTACTACCAACCCGCATTGGGCCAGCCTTGTGGTACAAACCTCGAAAATTAAACAATTCTTCGGTTTCTTAAAACTGATGAAATTTGTATGAAACCTGCAAATTCTCTTCTAATTACGACATACATTTACAAACGTAAAGACAAGGACGCTATCAATGAACTTGACGCAGGTACATACAAAAAAGAGGGAAAAAAAATAGTAGGTATAATAAATAATTAAACAAACGTGATACAATCAGTAAATTTACTATAACTATAATAACTACCATAATTACACTACACTGTGCTTATAACTACAGTAGAAGCTACCTCTCTAAGTAATTCCTCGGAGCTTAAGTCTGTATCTTCGCTAAGAAGGCGTACATTAATAAATTCCCCTCGCAGCTGGAATACTTTGCACTTTATCTATTATTAACAAACACTTCCTAACACACCCCTCCCTGCACCCTTTGTCTTTTAAAGCCTTTGAAATTTTAATTTATTGTTTTTCATATACTAACACAGCATTGTTTTCTTTTCCTTTGAACTTTACTATTAAAATTATTTAAGATAAATATATATATATATATATATATATAATAACTGATGGTTAGTTAATGCTGAAGATCATCTAAGTAGGTACCATCGCAGTGTCTATTTCTGCTGCCAAACTGTACTGTGCGAATATTACTGTGTCCGGTTTAAATGGCGCTGTTGTTTGTTTACTCGGGTAACGGACTGAACATCTTAGGTCTCGACGCGACGAGCACAATATGGTGTAGTGTATATCGTTCTAACTAGCGCCACATTGTTATGGGCAGAGTTATCACTTATCATCAAGTGAATGTCTCGCTCGTCTCGTCGCTTAATGGAAAAAAATGTATAACTTACAAAGTTATATACAGGAATGACTTGATAGTTTTACAAACGTTTCGGTTTCAGTTTTGCTTAACCTTGTCAAGTCCTTATAAAATTATACCAAAAAAGTCTATACGAAATGAGGTTTTATATGTATGTTATATATAAACGTTGAGACACTTCAAAGCCTTATATATTATATAATGATTTTTTTTCCGATAGATGTTAATGCTGTTGTCTTCTTTACGACTTTAACAGCTTTATAGGAAGTAAGGCTCGTTTATCTCCAATCCGCGAAGTAAATTGAATTATAAACAGTTCAATATATATATAATTAATATCACTAAAAGCGTAGAAGAGAATTAAGAAGGAATATTGGATGAGGGATGAAGAGTTAGGGTAATATCAGTGGTGACGTAAGAGGAAAATAAATGGATTATAATGTTGATATATAGTTGATGTTAAGTATACAATTAATAAGGACTATATCAATTTGGTGGTAGATGAAGTCTGAAAATTGCTTCAGTTACAGAGAAATTGAGGAGTAAGAGGTTAGCGTGGTGCGGGCATGTTATGCGGAGGGATGAAGGATATATAACAAAAAAAGTAATAGGAATAAATGTTGATGGTTACAAGGGTAAAGGAAGACCAAAGAAAGTGTGGATGGATTTTGTGAAAGATGACATGTTTGAGAAGAGTGTGAATTCAGATCTGGCGGCTGATAGAGGGATATGGGAGAGAAGTACATACTGTGCCGACCCCACAAAGCTGGGAGAAGGGCAGGAGAAAGATAGAATATCAACTTGGTATATCATTCTTATGTTGTCTTCATGTCTTACCGATGAAATGATAAGGGACCATGATCGTAGTGGTCGCCCTTGTGCTGCTCGAAGGCCAGTTCAGACTAGACTGTAAATGTCTGAAACCCTATCTAACAATAGAAACATGTTTAAAAAATTTTACTTTTTCTATTCAGAGATTACATATTAAAAGGTCGGTCACTTTGAATACAAAATTCTTCAGATAGAAAAGAGCTTCAGGAACGTCCGGTTTACGGGAATGAGTTTAAAAGGTCAAAAGTTGATATAACATTTATTGAGATGATTGAGTTGTTAAAGAAATCGATGATGATGTTCAAAGGGATTTCATTACTTTACTGCCTGTACCTTTCTGATATTTAGATGTTTATATAAGTAATACAGCTGTGTTTTGCTTCAAGTTGTTCACTTTGATCTTTACTGAAAACATGTTTATATTTAATGTATATTTTCATTGATGTATACCGTTTCAGTTATGAATTACCGCTTATGAAAACGAAGACAGACGATAGTACTAATGACACCTTTGATGATGGGACGGAAAAAAATTCGATCCTGATTAAAAAAAAAAAAACATTTTTTTAAAACGTTTTATTAGCATTATTAACGCTTTATTATGTTAGTACAGGTAAATGAAACGATAGTTATATAAAAAATACATTACTGTACTAAAAAAAAACCAGCAATGAAACACAAAATAAAAAACAGCTGATGCTCGGATCAAGGAACGTCTGCCTGCAGCTAGCGATAGCACAAATACTTATTTACAACATTTGTGTAAATAACTAACTTATCTACTTTGCCACTATGCTAGTCTTTACCTAGCCACTTTCGTTCAAATTCACCAGTTGAATAAACTGCCGTTTCATCATCATCATCAGCCGACAGACGTCCACTGCTGGACATAGGCGTCCCCCATAGATCTCCACATCGATCATGGACGTGGGATTGGGAGGCCTCCCACAAGGTGGACCGACGACCTGGTCAAAATCGCGGGAACCCACTGGATGCGAGCAACGCGAAGATGGTTTATTAAGCAGAAACTTGAGACCTATCTCTAGCAGTAAGCACTTTTGTGTGATCACTATGTCTCTTATTAAAAAGTCTCGTGACTAGGAAAATTACTGGCGTATATCTTAACATGAACATAATATATATCTCCCTAATTAGCGACACATCATCAAGGGCAGGCGTATTTACCATCAGATAAACGGCACACGGGTCCCGTTTGACAAACAGAGGATCAGTTGCTGTTGCTTAACTAAAACTTAAACTTTAGAATTGAGAAAGTGCTGACTGCTTGTTAAGTTGGCAAAGTTACTCATTTACTCTCTGTTTGTAATTGGATCACATGTAAATAGTACAAGAGGGAACTGTCTCATAAATAACTGTCTATTTAGTAGCTCTGAAAGATCTTACTGCTCCACAGTAACCGTATGTATACGAACAGCGAATTTCTTGACTGCTGTGCTAATTTACATGTACCGTATGGAACTTGGAGAAGAGAGAGAGGTATTAAATTACGAGTACAAAACAATTTGCTTAGACCAGATTGATGATATTCGAAGTACTGGTACCTGGTAACGCCTTCTTGGCGTTGAAGGTTGACACAGACTATCGGAGCTACATTAACGTGAAGAGGGATACGCATAAATCATCATAGCGCCTCTTCTTGACTTCATCGGACTTAGCTCTTACAGAACCGTGCTCCGCGTTGTCCTCCCTGGGTTTATCCTCCGGGAAGAAAATCTCTGTCAGTATTCTGACCGAACCTTCTGCGTCCAGCACCTTTCCTCCCTGGACGACGGAAATGTCCTCACGCCTCCCGACTAGGTTATTGGAGCTGTCATATTGTAGAGTTCAGAATCACTGGTGATAGGTCTTTGTAGCTGAAGACCGTCTAGGTAGGTACCACCGCAACGCCTATTGTAGCCGTAAAATAATACTATGCAGACATTACTGTGTTCCGGTTTGAAGGGGGCTGTAGCTAGTGAAATTACTAGAGTAACGAGAATTAACATTCAGTCTCAAGACGGCGAGCGCAATGTGGTGTACTGTACACCACCCTAACTAGCGCTATGTTATTTCGGGCATACGTATTACTCGCCGCTTCGTTAAATAAAAAAAAAGGCTTCCTTAACAAAAGCGTCTGTTTCTTTAAACTAACCAATAAGCTATCGTAGCTCTAATAATGTAGAGTTGTATATAAAAGATAAAACAATTTGCTAAATGGAAGTTCTCCTCAAAGCACAAAGAGTTTAATGGACGTACGGATTGAGGAGCGAAAGGTAGCGGTCCAGCAGAGAACTGCTGCGGTTGACAACTGCTCGTTGATAGTTACTCTGTTTAATTAAAATCTCTTCACTTTGTACCTTTACTATATAACATAGTATATTACAATAAATATATTTGTAGTTTTAGATAATAATTATACTAGTGGTATATGTTCTAGAAACCATCTCCGTAGGTACTACTAGGTACTACTAGTGATTAGGAAAATAGTAAATGCAAGGTGGTCTTGTACTTGCGGTAGCTAAGGAGGGCTTTGCCCTTCCGTGGCATGTTTTACCCAGAGTGCAAACCACCGAGCGGGTTTTAGTGGGTAGAAGTCCCACATAACCTTATCTACCTCCTAGATGCAGGGTATCTTTTAAGATATCCCTCGCTATAATAATAAAAAGCTATTACTGGTGATAGGTCTTTATTGCTGGAGACCGTCTTGGTAAGTACCACCACAGCTCCCATTTCTGCCGAGAACCAGTAGTGTGCACACATTACTGTATTCCTTATTGAAGGAAGTTGTAGCTAGTGGAATTACTGGGATAACGAGACAACACGGTACATCTCAAGGCGAGGAGCGCAATGTGGTGCAGTGTATACCGTCCTAACGAGAGCCGTGTTATATCACAGGCAGGCGTATCACTTACCATGAAGTGAATGTCCTGCTCGGTTCGTTGCTTCGTTCAATAAAAAAAATTACCATAGTTCCTATTTCCATAGACAAACAGAAGTGCGCAAACATTATTTGCTTCCAGTTTGAAGGGCGCTGTAGCTAGTTAAATTACTGGGGTAACAAGATATATATTTATATATGTCTCAAGGTTATAGGAGCAAAACTTGGTGCAGGTTTCATCAGCTCAACTAGCGCCATATAATAATAGGCAAGCGTTTTATTTACCATCCGGTAAACGTCTTAATAGTCTCTTCGATTAATCCAATGAAAATAAATGGATGTGTGTCATATATAGATACACTAGCTGTTCCCTTCCGATTTGCTGGCCGTAATATAAAATTACTTTCTATAACAACCGTTACTATAGCAACCGCATAAATAATACCAAATGAAAATGTTTGTAAAAGTTAATTAGATATAAAATGATGAAAGATCTATGAAATTCAAAAAAGTAAACCATCTACATATCACTCCGGATCGAATGCTTCTCATTTTACGTTAAATATTTATATACATAATAATAATATACCATTTATTTGTCCATATAAAACCTAAGTCTATGTATATAACAGTTAATCAAACTTTCTTTTATTACACAGTATTTTATTTTGTTTTAATTAAATCCCAGGACTACTGTGAGTTTTAATGTCGAGTGCTATTGGACACTTTCAATTTTAGGGTTGGACGTTTGTTTCGTTGTTCTTGTTAATGGATGGTATAATTGAAATTGTTTATGGGATGGTAATTTAAGTCACGACATTACTTAATTGTAAAATCTTGAAGATTAAATCTTTTTTAGAGAGCTTTTTAGAGCAAATCCAAAAAGAAATATGTTGAAGTAATCTCTTTACGTTTTGGATCAATCAGTATTGTTAAGTCATCGAAATGAATAATAGTATAAAATTTTTAGAAATAAAAAAACATTAAGTCTTTGTACCATTAAATGAAGTATATATTTTAACGTATAATTAACTTCTCTAACGTGGTTAAAAAGTGTCGTCTCGAAAACCAATCAATTTAACCAAAGTCGATGGAAAGGATATAGTTAAATAGATAAATTAAATTAAACTGTACTTGAACTTACGTACTGAATTGACATAAATCCTTAATCAAATATCGTAGGAGGCTCCTCTGAAAAGTTTCGGAGAGCCGACAGCAGAGTTATCAAACTCTCAACTTCTACCTAAGCGAATCGAGTACGGAAATGCAATCGCCGGCATTGTCCTGTAAAAGTGGAGTGCACGGAAACAAAGCTGAAGTGCATAAGGTACTCCGTTAAGTCTCTTTGAAAAAGTCCGGTGAATATTTAGTTTAAGATATTTTAACGAATGGAGACACTACAACATTTGTAACAAAGCTGTAAGGAATACAAATATACGTGCGTGCATTGAGATTTAAAATCTTTAACCTCTAAAGGACTAAGGACTATCTGGGTGGAATCTAAAATGCCTTATCATCGTCTAAACCACACTACAGCTAAGTATGACTACGGTGAGAAAGAATGAAAGAACTGATTTTGATGCTGTTTAGTTTAAAATGTAGATCGATGGAGGGCGTTCGTTATCGTCAGCTACTGTAGCCTATTGATATATATATACTTTAACCCTTGGAGAGATAGTAATAAAGCAACCATTAAGTGGACAGACATCATTAAAAGAATCGCAGGTAGCCACTAAATTCAAATAGCACAGGTTGAGATGATGACGTAAACGATTTTAAAATCTTTAGATGATTATCTAAGCTTTTCTACAGTAATTCCTTAATCAATATAATGTTTTCCGACGTAAGTAGTTTAATACATATCCACGCATAAATGCTTAACCAAATCCTCTTCCGGTTTAATGCTAAGAAATTCTGATCGCGTGTCTTTGACATAGCGGCGTTGTGCTGTTAATGTACGATGTATTATTATACTAACATAACGTCAAAGGCAACACGATAAATTATAGCTCAATTTGCCCCACAACCCTGGTAATCGATTTGGGTTGAATTTCATTATATACCTAAGTTAATCGACGCAAGTTTCCAATGAATTGTTTAAATAGGTTTCCAACGGGAACGTCTTCTTATTCTACTCTATCATCATGTTTATCTAGTGAGCGATGGTCACTTCAAGAAGTCTATTTCTGTAGCTCTATATCCATAATATCATATTATGTTTGAACACCGATAGCAGAAGAGACTATCGCTCGAGGTGTACTTATTGTATCCTGTACAAAGTATTGACTGTCTAAGAGAAGTTCCGAATTCTATTCTCAATCGAATAGGAACATGTATGTGAGGACGAAGTGTATGTCTTAGATTTTTCTCTGTAAAACTAAAAAATATGTCAGGCAGTTAAAAAAGTAGGATGCGTCCCAGGGCAGTCTCCCTTTAGCGTCCTTTCACGGTTCAGTTTCATTTAAGTCGGTCTATTCATGCGGCCTTTATACTTATACTCCAAGTCACCGAAAATAGTTCATCTCCTAGCAATATTAAGAGGTATCCATGTCTACCGAGTTGTAAACAAATAAAATCTCACCTATCACTACAGATTCCTGTTTTAATAGTAGTAATAGATAATAAACGAATAACTATAGTACATTTAAAAGATCAATCATCTTTGTTGAATGTATGTAGAAAATATAATTTTACTGTTAATTAGTGTATTTTAAAACAACTCAATAAATTTCACAATTAATTTTTATATTACATTATAGTAACATTAGAAACCTTAATAAGGGTCATCCTGCGAGTGGTCACATCAATATCCGTTCACATACTTTCCTAAGGTTTCGTTTCCGGTCACTTTTTTATATAGCAAAAAGCACACGGCACACGTGATGTTTAAAGTATACTATAGGACTTTTTTTCTTAAATTATTATTGCGATTTAAATTATACGTTAGTGTATTATCATAATTTCCATATTCACATACTACGTGACGCGGGTTCCGAGCGCTTTCTTTGTAACAAAGTCCCTAGGTCCATTTTCAGATCTTTCCCTAGTTACCACACTCATATTAAAAGCCCGGCACTCAACAGAACTAACTGCTGCTCTAGTATTACTTGTTGTGGAAATTGAATTAAATCAGTGAACATTTCGTTTATAAACTCTTACATTTATTGTGGAAATCAATGAAAATGTATATGTGTATATGAACAGATGTTTTACATTAAAATCTAGTTATTATCAATTTTAATTGTTATGGAAATTGAATTTACCAATGATAATTGCATGCATGGTATCAGTGTATATGCACTAATTGAATTCCGCGCCAACTTCACTCCATTGTCTAGTACTGCTAAGCAACAAACCAATAAGCTATCGGCGACAAACTGACACACACTTAAGCTGCATATGAATAAGATAATTCAATAGTACAAAAGCTAATTCTATAAAAAATCTAAACAGTCTTTTTGTTAGGACTCTCGGTCGATGGACCATTTTCTGTCTACTCCTGGATGTCCACCTCTTTAACTTTCTAATACGACATATCGAATGTCTTATTTGGTCAACATAAGCTTTTCTTCGTCGTCCCATATTTCAACTTCCTTTAATCTTTCCTTCCAGGATGTTATTTATAAGGTTGGCGTAATATCAATATGAGGTATTAGATGTCTAAACATCTTTCTTCCCTGGCGACAAACTGACACACAAGCAGCATATGAAGAAGAATCCAGCCGCCATACCGACATATGAATGCTAGAATATTCTGGTAAAGCACCGTATGAAATTATAATCAAGTATTAGCCTATTTTATATATAGGAATAGTTCTAAATAATTCTATATTATTAATGCAACTTATTAAATAAACTTATATTATATTATAAAGCTTTAAGTTATGTTTCTACAACTACAAGTTTTAAGTTATTTTCACTGGGAACATATATTCAAGCCGTACTCTTAACTTTTTCCATGCTCTAAAATTAGTTGTCTATAGAATGTTGAAAAGGTCATCAGCTGCTAAGAATCGAGCAAAAAACGACGTAAAAAAAAATTTTTTTTTGAAGAGGGTGCCGCGTACGTAATTAGGGGATTATGGTTGCCCTCGTTTCCCTTACTAAGGATATTATTGAAGGCTCGTAAAATTCTAATTATCGTTTCGGTGAAATAAATATTTCACATTCGAGTGAATTATTTCGACATGTTATTTAGTAAAGCCTAGGACGTAAGCTGGTCTTACAAAATATATTAAGCTTATTTTCCTTATTTATTTCTTTGTTCGCCCATCACGTGAAAACTAGTGAACGTACCGATATCAAAACGTATACGATATGTAGATAATTATATACTATTCATTTTCTAAATTTCATTCCTTCATCATTTTATATCTAATTAACTTTAACAAACATTTTCATTTGGTATTATTTATGCGGTTGCTATAGTAACGGTTGGTATAGAAATATATATATACTATCATACTATACATAAAAATAGTTCAAAAAAAATTTATATTTTTATGAACAATCATGATGTTAAAGGATCACGGGTAACACATAATATTATTTACTTCTAGAAGTACTTAATACAATACTTGTCACCTTTATATGTGACGCCGAGTTACGTTACCGCAGTAATTTTACTAGCTACGGCGCCCTTCAAACTGGAACATAACAATATTTACATATAATACTAGTGGTAGGTCTGTTGCTAAAGACCGTCTAGGTCGTTACCACCACAACTTCTATATCTAAACAGTACTGTATAAGTATTACCATGTTTGGTTTGCAGGGTGATGTAGCTAATGAAATTACTAGGGTAATGAAAGGTAACATCTTATGTTTCAAGGCGACGAGCATACTCTGGTGCAGTGTATACCATCCTAATAAACTTAGCGATGTTATGGCTGGGCGTGTCACCATCAGGTGAACGACTCTGTCTATCCGCTTGTTTCTCTGGTGGCGGAAATACTGCGGTGGTCCTCAGATGGTGTCTAAGAACAGACATCTGCCACCAGTAAAAATATTGTATATATCACTGAAAATAGTAACTGAAACTTTTCATTAACAGCTTACAGTGATGACGTCATCCAACTAAATACAGTTCTAGGCGACCCTCGTAAATACACCCCTAGTTGCCACCGATGAATTATTCATTCGTAGATTTCCTTTATAACCACCGCATTCTACATTTCGTCGTTTATTTGCATTATTGGAACATTAGAATTAATTTTGGTACGTTAAAGTAAAACTATAATGTATTCCGTTAGAGTACAAGAGAATTATTAGCTGATGGTAAACAATACGCCCGATAGTACAGTACATAGTAGTATAGTAGTACGTTCCGGTGGATAGTACAGTACATAGTAGTATAGTAGTACGTTCCGGTGGATAGTACAGTACATAGTAGTATAGTAGTACGTGCCGGTGGATAGTACAGTACATAGTAGTATAGTAGTACGTGCCGGTGGATAGTATAGTATATAGTAGTATAGTACTACGTGCCGGTGTATAGTACAGTGCATAGTAGTATAGTAGTACGTGCCGGTGGATAGTACAGTACATAGTAGTATAGTAGTACGTGCCGGTGGATAGTACAGTACATAGTAGTATAGTAGTACGTGCCGGTGGATAGTATAGTATATAGTAGTATAATAGTACGTGGCGGTAGACAGTACAGTAGTACAGTAGTAAGTGGCGATAGATAGTACAGCAGTATAGCAATACGTGGTGGTGGATAGTACAGCAGTATAGTAGTACGTGGTGGTGGATAGTACAACAGTATAGTAGTACGTGGCGATAGATATGATGAAATACACAGCACCAAGTTGTGCTCATCACGTACGCGCATCACGCACATAAGATGTTGAGTCTCGTTACTCCAGTAATTTCACTAGCTGAAACACCTGTCAATCTGGAACATAGTAAAATTTACACAGTACTTTTTGGCGACAGAAGTAGGACCTGCGGTGGTACCTAGACGATCTCCAGCAACAGAAACCATCCATCAGTAGTTAATAGTAGTAAGTAGTCAATATTTAAGCCTCAAATTATAAATCTGCCGCCTTAATAGAATTGTTGTGTTGTGGGAGAGCATTTTCATTTTCAGCTTCATTAGTATTTAATATTGTGAGATAGCCTTCGTCGGGATAGACTTATCACCAGCCAAAACCAGTTCGTGCAAATTGAGGTTTCGTTTCGTTAAATCGATACATCAGCTCGGGTTTCGTGCCGTAACTAGACGTCCAAAATGCGTAGCGCCGTACAAATTTACTGGGGGTTTGTTTTGTAACTGGAGCGGCCGCGAAGTTTGTTTATCGGCTTTATGCACAGTTTAATTACATTTACACTAGATAATAACTTGGAAATGTTATTTGGATACCTGATAATTTGATATTCATCATCACCATCATTCGCGACAATTAATCTTGAAACACAATTTAGTTTAGTCTTCCTTTATAAATATCCAGTTACTCCGGTCATTTGCTTTATTTAATTGCATAGGCTAGCACTTGACTATGATCCCACCTGATGGTAGACGATCATGTAGTCTTTGGTAGTAAAGCGCACTAGTCTAGAAGTAGGCTATTCACTCATAAAATACTATACATAGATTCATTGACTCATCACGAGATCTCTAAATTATTAGACGTAAACACTAAAAATTTGGTAGACATAATATTTCTGCTATTTAGAGATCAGCTAAGAGTGAATTTTATTAAGTTTCTCCCCTTAAGGTAGTTGCGGGGGTGTTAATAACGAGTAGAGGCCCAGGGGCGGCGGACTGCCTCCGGGCGGGAATATTTCTGACAAATTTCAACGCTACGCTTTAATACTTTTGACTTACAAATATATCGTTAAGTATTTTTAAAATCTTTAATTTATTCCTGATATACTTTCTAAATAGACAATATTAATTAATTTCATTTATAAGGATTCTTTCATGTTAATTATCTGATCTTAACAGCGTTATTTTATAAGAGATATAATCAGTGGTGGGCGAACAAAAATCTATGACATTTTGGTCAAAATAAATATTATTTAAAAGTCATGACACTGAATTATATTTAAATGTCATACAAAACTCGAGTCGTTAACTTGTCCAAAGTGTCTCACGTGTTCCCGAGTGGCGGGAGTTATGCGACGATGAGTTATGACATAAAACGAGACCGTGGGTTTGCCGCACGTCCCACGTGGTACTAAACTGCTATCAACTTTACCGAAAACCTCACAAAATCTTGTAAATATTTGATAATCATTTATTACTGTAATTCAGCAACCGATTGAGGAACGATCAGATTCTAAGATGATATGTTCCATGTGATAGCAGTTTGTGTAAGATTGTTTAATATGCTGGCGGCAGGTATCTACCGCAGCTCTCATTTCCGCCGCGAAACAGTAGTGTGCTAACATTACTGTGTACTGGTTTAAACGGCGCTGTAACCAGTGTAATTACTGGGGTAACGAGACCTAACGTCTTATGTCTCAAGGCGACGAGCCCGACGTGGTCCATTGTATAACATCCTAACTAGCGCCACGTTATGACCAAGCGTATCACTTATCATCGGGCGAACATATCGCACGTATTACGCATTTAAAATTAAACAACGACTTACGGAGCCCAAGTCAATCTCACCTGCACGCAGTGCACCCTGCTGAATAATAGACTATGCTCTGACCACCCACCAACCCAGGGCCAGCGTGGTGGGCTAAGGCCCAATTTCCTTCAATGATCTCTAACAAGATCTTTGAGGGAGTCCCATGTCCAGCAGTGGACGTTTATCGGCTGATAATGATGATGATGATAACACAAAAGAACTACCAAAGATTTGCTAATAAAATAAAAACAGTAATTTTTTCAGTCTTTACTTTTAATAGCTAAACGGTCTCATATATCTCATCCAAAATTTTTCGTATGTAATGTATGAAGTTTAAACTTAACACATTAACATATATATTCAATAAAAAATAATTAATACAGTATACAGTATAGTTTTTAGAAAACAAATCTCCTATGTCAATATCATAGAGTTAATAATTTACAATCAAATATTTGGTTACTAAGCGACTACTAAATGCATACTGATTACTTTCTTACTTCCTCAAGTATGAAATTTCTATGGTTTAGGATTACCCGCCGACAGTCGCACCCCAAAGCGTAAAGTTAACAAAAAAGTCCGTGACAAATCAGTCATTCCCGCCGTCACTCGCACCCCACGTCTACTTTAGGCACAGATGACAAATACGCGGGCGCACTTTGCGCGCCCGTCTCCAGACAATAATACATCGACTGCGCAGGCGGAAACGAACCCGGGCCGCCTCTCTATTGTGCCGCGCTCCAAACGACGCGGGGTCCGCTTTCGCTTAACTGAATATACGTTGAGAAGTAGGTTAATGAGGCTTCTATTTCTCCGAACAGCGGCGATGAATGCTGTACTTTTTTATGGATATTATTATAGGTCACGGATTGTTAATATCTTAAAGATCCTTTGTAATTCTGTAACGAATCAAGATTGGAATGAATTGTTACAGTTCAATCAGAAACCAGCGTGACTTTCAGAAGAATACCAGAATCTATACTCAGAATGAATATTATCGCGGGGGTGTAAAGGTTCCCGCACAACTCACGGGATCTAAACTAACCTAACCAACTCGTAGTGTACCCTGCTAATCAAAAAACGAGGCTCTGGTTGCCACCAACCTGCATTGGGCTAGCGTGGTAGGAAATAACTCAAATCGCCCTCATTTGAATACCTACCCAATGTGGGAACGTTTGAGAGAGCCCGATGTCCAGTAGATGTCTTTCGGCTTATGATGATGATGATGATGACGATTATCGCGACATCTGTACGCCGTGACCTAGCTCTTAGAG
Organism: Ornithoptera alexandrae; assembly: GCA_029030555.1. Classification (NCBI taxonomy): domain Eukaryota; kingdom Metazoa; phylum Arthropoda; class Insecta; order Lepidoptera; family Papilionidae; genus Ornithoptera; species Ornithoptera alexandrae. The sequence continues at coordinate 11,681,379 of JARDVY010000288.1, read as the reverse complement.
AATGCGGTTTAAAGATGTTTTTTAAGGTTATACAAATTTAAAAGATTTTTTAATGAACTAATATTTAAACTCCCCGTTCAAATACTTTTATGGTCCAGACCAAGAAGATGATAGACTAGAGCGAGCTAGAAGTTAGAGCAGTACGAATTAAACCTTCACCGTGAAATATTTTTAATGTTGTCATATTTTTTTATATATATATATATATATATATATATATATACATATTAAAACAACTGTGGAGACCTATGTCCAACTGTGGACGTCTATCGGCCGATGATGATGATGAAAGCAACTGTGTAGCAACAAAATTATCTTCTCTATCATTTTATAAATGAAAACCTAGCGAAGCTTCCGGCGTTGGATATTTCGATAATCTCAATGCCTGCTAACTAGTTTCCGAAAATTCAAGAGATGAAAGCTTTAGTACAGTTTGCTGCTGCAGCGGCTTTTGCTGCACTCCGCACTAAATACGTAAATTAGTTTAGCAGTCAGTTTACGACGTTACAACATACTATGAAATATGTTTCAATCTAAATAACTACCTTTCCAATATCCTTAATCCTAGTTATTTGGAGCAGGCTTTCCTATTTCTATGTCTTCAAGAAGTATAATTTGCGGAGATCTTTTGAGCTGTTGTCATACAAATGGCGGAGGGTTGACACCTTGTTTTATTCTAAGTTAATAAGTTAGTTAAAATGCATGAGGACCTCCTTCAAAGGACAAGGTATCGATGAGGGCTGTATCTGTCATTCAGCTGTAATCAATTGAATTTAATGTTAACTACTTCCATGTAATGCGGAAGTCGCATCGGTTCGAATAGGGATTATATTACCAGTGGTTTCCAGATGGTGGTTGTGTCTCTTTATAAATAAAACTTGCGTAAGTTTGAAATTTCTTAAATTAAGAAGGCTTGAAAAATATAATTTGATGTTTCTTTCACTAAAACGTGGCCACTGTACAGCGGCGGATCGGTGTAAAATTTTTTTTTTACAATTTCAGTGTAGTCTCGAGTAAGCAGCCGTCCGAACGGCTGAAGTTTCATTGCTATTTTATTTAGCAAGTGAACCAAAGTAGAATGGTTTTGTCTTCTCCATTAACACCGGAAATGCGAAGTAACAGCCAGAAAGCATATTGTTTTCCGAAAGCTTCTTTAATTAAAGTTTCGAAAAATTTATTGGAGAGCTGTCTGATGGCGATTTATATCCATGAAAAAATACTTATTACTTACCTATTTTTGTAGCTAACGGGGATGGACATTAATATTTGTAATAGATTATACAGATTTATGTAATAATAAATATTCTATGTTTGTTTGTGTCAACAGACAGTCCAAGAACTTTGAAATATTTTTTTTACTTAGCATAACATACTCCTGATCTAACAAATAGGAGATCTCTGAAACGATTACACGTAAATACTCGTAATTTGGTAGAGATATTGCTTCTGCTATTTAGAGGTCAGCTGAGAATGGATCTTACAAAATTCCTTCCCCAAAGGGAGTGTGAATAACGGGAAAGGGGCCAGGAAGTGTAGTGTTGCTGTCAAGCAGGAATATTTCTGTCAAATTTCAAGTCGTAATTCTATATTACGGCTAGCAAACCGGCGGGGAAAACCTAGTATATATATAATAGAAACAAATAGGATAAATAGGAATAAGATAATAGAATGATCTTTACATCAATTCGACGTCTTCGGAAACTACCTCTATTCAATCTTTTCAATAATCGAAACGGATAAAAAAAATTTTTTTTTTCATTGCTACTTTACTAATCTATAATTTCAATTTCCGGCGTACAAAAACTTCACATCAACAGATCCATTCGTGAACGCCAAAACGGTGATAACATTGATCTAAAATTTCCTTATCTTCCAATGTGAATATACCATGCATAGTTCAAACTCGCCTCAAGCTCCGCTTACCTACAACACATCTAACTAGTTACTAGTAAAGATAGAGTGTAACTTTACGGCGGTAACCAAGTTATATCCGTATGTACGAACAATAATCCGCTTGCCAAGTGAGCCGGTTCTATATCCGTTTTCACATATTAAATTTGGCTGTAGCGTCTGATGCATGTAACCAATGCGTTTATATTATACAGCAATGAATCAGTATTCAGCTTCGTAATCCATATTATAACGCATTATCATCGTCAGCCGTTAGACGTCCACTGCTGGACATAGTTCTCCCCCAAAGATCTCCACATCGATCGGTCACACGTTGCTCGCATCCAGTGGGTTCCCGCGCTTCTCTCCAGATCGTCGCCGTTGTTATACCGCATACAGTATACGCATTTACTGATGATAGGTCATTTTTTTATTCAACAAAGCGACGGGAGGAACGGGACGTTCACTTGATTGTAAGTGATACATCTGCCCATAGCAACGTGACGCTAGTTAGGATGTTATACACAACAAATCACATTTTGCCAGTCGCTTTGAGACATAATATGTTAAGTCTTTATACCTCAGTAATTTCACTAGCTACAGCGCCCTTGAATCCGGAATACAGCAATGTTTGCACACTACTGTATAGCGGCAAAAATAGGAGACCTACTACCAGTGAATAAAGACTGAAACTTAGAGTCTCCGTTTTCCGTCTACGAGGTTTCCGTTGCCGGATACGTCTCCGTCTCGTCTTGGTAGATAACACCGCAGCTCCTACTCCGACAAACATCAATGTGTAAACTTTACTGTGTTCCGGTTTGAAGGGCGCTGTAGCGGATGAAATTACTGAGCTAACGAGACTCGATATTACGTTAAAGTGATAGTGATATTACGTCTTAAAGTGACAGGAATAAGAGCAGCGATGGTGCCTTGGCGAATTCCGGCAACAGAGATCCGACTACAAAAAAAAAACAAAAACAAATCACTTGACTTTGAGTGAGATATTAATTAAACTTGATTGAAAGCAAAACGATGTGTTCGCGATATTTACATTTATTAATTAATTATAAATCAACTAATGAAGCACTGACTCGTCTACCGGATGTTTCAATTACGCCGTCTCAATAATCCAAAGGTCAAATTACTCTCGCCCTGTGGGCTGGCAAACCTGATATATCTACATAATGTGGTGCAGCGTCATCCTTCTAACCAGCACCACATTATTATGGTTTAACATCAACAAGGTTTTTACCAATATAACTACCAGGGTAACCAGACGTACCCTTTAAATGTTTAACCTTTTTTATTATACAATGAAGCGAAGAGACGAGCGGGACCTTCACCTGTCGGTAAGTGATACACTGCACCACATTGCGCTCGTTGCCTAAGACATAATATGTTGAGTCTCGTACCCCTCGTACCCCACACTACCTACAGCGCCTTTCAAACCGGAACACAGTAATGTTTGTAAAGTACTTTTTGGCGGCAGAATAGGTGCTGCGGTGCTACTTACCTAGAGACCAAACCACCAGTAAAGTTCTTGTTTTTGCCGCCAAACAGTACCGCGCAAACAATCAGGTTTGAGAGTCGTTGTGGCTAGTAAAATTACTGATGACACAAATACAATAAAAACAATACAAATCTTCTTCTTCGTGTTCTCCACCTACCTATTCTCCTTCCACTCCACATTGTTCTGAGTATCTTTGAAAATGATTTTACATAAAATACCTTTTTCATAATTTATTTATCATCTGATTTACCAAACTTTGCTTGGATATCATTATTTTTGCTTTCACCGGAAGTGCTTCAATTTTAAGTCCATTTCTCCTGTTACGTTGGCAACTGTATCATTAAAAGCTTTTAAATTTCACTCACAATTAAAAGGATCGCGGGATTAAACTTTTAAAGCCTTTTCCGTTCGATTGTACTGGCGTACGCAATTTTTTTGTTTAGAGCAGTGTATACATTTTATATTGTTTCCACTTACCTCCTCCTAGGTATCATCATCATCAGCCGATAGACGTCCACTGCTGGTCATAGGCCTCCCTCAAAGATCTCCACAGAGATCGGTCAGTCAGCATTGCTTCCGATACCGCCGGGATTTGGGCCATTTCCCACCACGCTGGCCTGATGCGGGTTGATTCGAACCAGAGTCTCGTTTGTTGATTATCAGGTTGCACCACTAGTAGTCGAGGTTGGCTTGGAACCTGTGAGTTCTGCGGAACTCCTTACTAGGTTAACCAGACCTAATATCTTATGACTTAGACATCGAGTATAATGTGGTGTAGTGTATATCATTCTATCTTGAGCCACGTTGTCAAGGGCAGACGTATTGCTTACCACCAGGTGACCGTCACCCTCGTCTCATCACTTCTTCGAATAAAAAAAATATATATTACCAACTATATCATAGGCTGTTCACCATATAATATCAAACTTATATACATATGTAGAGTTAGGTTGATGTACACTGGACCAGACTGTGCTCATCATCTTCAGACATAATGTTTTTTTTTATTGCACCTAGCGATGAGATGAGTGAGACGTTCACCTGATGATAAGCAATACACCTACCCAATCTAACAACGTGGCGCTGATTAGGATGACGTTGACCGCACAATATTATGCTCGTCGCTTTAAGACATGAGATATTAAGTTACTTCCTAGTCATTTCATTAGCTATCACCTCCTTCAGACCGGATCACAGAAATGAAATAAATAATTTCATTCGCGAATCATTTGCTCGAAAATTGTTCGGATGTTGTTAACTGTAATGGGAAGGTTTTTATTAATAATTCATGTCCATATTTCCGGTTCATTCACTTTAATACCCTTAAACGGTATACAGATTAAAAATAAGACACCATTTTTAAATTTGCGATCTGATTAAGTTGAAATATTTTATATATATTATGAAAATGGTGCGTATCACGTGAAAACGTGTATCACCATGGTAACACACATTTTATATCACGGCCAGCAAAGCGGGCGGGGAACTGCTAATTCTTTATAACTGCGCTATGTTTTATCCCACAAACCCGCATTGGGCCAGCGTGGTGGGAAATGGCCCAAATCCCCCCATATGAACCCCTATCCGATGTGAGAATCTTTGAGGGAAGCTTACGTCCAGCTGTGGACGTCTATCGGCTGATGATGATGTATTATTCTAGATTTTTAATTGTTGTACAAACGTTACGAACTTTTATCTCTATCCGGAGGTGTAAGGGTTCCTGCACAACAACTCAAGGGATCCAAGACAACCTCTCCTACTCGCGGTGCACCCTGCTGATCAACAAACGAGGCTCTGGCTCCCACGAACACGCATTGGGCCAGCGTGGTGGGAAATTGCCTAAATTCGCTCATATGTACCTCTACACACGACAGCCGCCATGCTGACTGTACGTGGAGATCTTTGGGGGAGGTCTATGTCCAGTAGTGGACGTATATCGGCTGATGATGATGTCTGTTCGTATTTTAAATAGATTTGAAAATTTTCATCCCCTATCATATTTTTAATGTATCCCTTTCGTAGAATTTCGTTATTTCAACAAACGGCCTTTTATTAAATATTTCCAGTACTTTATTTACGTATGAATATAAATGGATGTTATTTACGTTGTACAGTTCCCACACGGACGTGAGCCCAGCCGAAGGTAAATATTTTCTTGATCCTTGATGTCTGCATTGTTTATGTTGGATTGTTGCTTGCTCAACAAACAATGGAATACGATCTCATGAAGCAGCAATTCATCATACTCTATTGTTGTACGGCAGAGATCGGTAAACCGTTAAAAGTTCGCTCGAAGGAAATGATAATTAAACCTTAATATATTTACTGGTGGTAGGTCTCTCTTAGAAGAGTCCTGGTACCTACCACCGCAGCACTTATTTCTACCGACAAGCATTGCGCCAATATTACCGTGTTCCGGTTTAAAGGGCGTTGAGGTTAGTGTAATTAATGGGGTAAGGAGACTCAACATCCTGTTTCAATGCGACGAGAGCAATGTGGTGCTGTGGATCCCATCCTAATGCCACGCTGTTATGAGCAATCGTTTCACTTACCATCAGGTGTTAAATAAAAAAAGAACTATGACTTTTTTTACAAAGCCACGAGATTTTTCTTTTAATATTAATTATTTCCATGTTTCCAACTAAAGCGAGGTGTATATAAAAAAATATCCCTTAGAATAAATTCCAAACTTGTATATATTTGGTCCCTCCGGATTTGGACACGGTTACCACTGTGATAAGCATTTTATTATATGCTATTAAGCGACGGGACGAGCGCCACGTTCACCTGATGGTAAGTGATACGCCCGCTCATAATAACGTGGCGTTGATTAAGATGGTATTCACAGCACCAAATTGCGCTCGTCGCCTTCAGACATAAGATGTTAAGCCTCGTTACCACATTACACTAGCTACAGCACCCTTCAAACCGGAGCACAGTAATGTCTGCACACTACTGTTTTGGTAAATGCCAAAGGATTTTCCTAACTAGAACACATCGACATTTATATACTTCTAACGTTTAGCGACAACTACAACTTTGTTGAAAAATCGAGTTTTGGGGCCTTTTGTACGTCTAAATCTAATTTAGAATGTTCGTTGGTTCGATGAAAAAAAAATTGTGAAAAGTGAGAATAGTCAAAGTTTCTAACTGGTGTAGAACTTAACTCGATAGCAGCAGATTCCATTAGCAAGGACACTTCCGTGTAAGGAAGTGGATGTAAAAAGTTTCAAAAGGTCTAACAAAGTTAGGCGATTGGCGAAGTGCGACATTTCGTATCGGTTGTGTATATACATCGGAGCTCTAACAGGTTCGACAATATCTCCGTTTCCGGTTACGTCCGTCGATACATTTTATTTATCTTACAAAACGAGAGGAGCAAGATGTTCATCTGAACCATTCTTATTTACCACTATGTGATGCTTGTTAGGGATGTAACGGGTTCTGCTCAACATCTTCAAGCCCAAGTCAACCTCACCCGCACGCGGTGTATCCTGCTGAATAACAGACGAGGCTCTGACCACCCACCAACCCACACTGGGGCACCGTGGTGAGTTACGGTCTAATTCCCCCAAATGAATTCCAACACACGACGGGGTGGTCTTTGGAGGAGACCTATGTCCAGCAGTGGACGTCTGTCAGCTGATGATGATGATTATAATGATTGTTAGGATATTTACGTACCGTCATTTTGAGATATAAAATGTTAAATCACTTTACACAGTATATTTAACCTGACTACAGCATCTTTCAACGGTTTCTTGAAGTCTCGAAAATTGTACAATGATTGTTATTAACTAATTAATATTACTAAGTAGTAAATATAAGTAGTTGCTGCAATGCTTTCAGGCAGCGGAAACTTGATCATCATGAGGTGCCTTCTTCAAACTGTTGTTCGGCGGTCAGGTTGAGAAAATAAATTCGGCCTTCAGTTATTACTTTCATCGTCATCATCATCAGCCGATAGATGTCCACTGCTGGATATAGGCCTCCCTCAAAGATTGCCACACCGGCCGGATTTATATGGGGAGTTTTGGGCCGTTTCTCACCGCGCTGGCCCAATGCAAGTTGGTGGAAGCTAGAGCCCCGTTTGTTGATTAGCAGGGTGCACCACGAGCAGGTGAGATTGGCGGCTTGGATCCCGTGAGTTCTTGTGCGGGAACCCTTAAACCTGCCATTTAAATAGAAAAAATTAGAATAATGATGAAAAAAATCTAACGCGTTAAGTGTCTTAAAAAATAAGTACCCACATTCATCTAGCAAATAAGAAAACCATGATTTAAATCACAGCCTCGAAGTAATGCTTTGTTCTCATATCTCGTCTGTTGTGAAGCTCATTCATGTTCAGATGTGGAAGAGCGGAAATATCTAAAAGCAATTGTATGTTTCCAAAACCTATTTCTCTTTACATGCAAATATAAATATTCATTTCTAAAACTGGTATTACTTGAATCGCGAGATTTATGAATTTCCGTTTCCGCTTTCTCGGAGCCGTTTGATCATTAATATCTGAAAAACATTCCTGAATAATTATTAATATTTTAATTCAGATATTTTCTGTATAATTTCAAGTTAGCGGTTCTATAGCAGAATAATATTTCTTTTTAAAGAGTTTCTTTACTTCCATCAATACCGCAGTAAACTTCATCAACATACAATACGACTCTAAAAATACTAGAACATGAAAACGGTGTTACCGCATTCGGATTCTCGATAAATACTTATATATAATATTTTATTTTAAATGCAAGTATCTGAATAAGATACTATCTGATGGTGAGTAGAAATTACTGTGATGGTAAAGCATACTAGCCGAGACATAGTCAATTCATTCTTACCACAAAGTTCCTTTCATTTAGCCGCCTACATTGCGCAGTGGCTATCCGCTTGTCTAATAACACGAAGATCGCTGGTTTGATTCCGGCGCCACGTTTAGTAATTTTTTTTTTATTTACATGAAGCACAAAACAACGTGGCGGTAGTTAGGATGATATACACAGCACCATATTGCATTCGTCGCGTAGAGATAGATATAAAATCTCATTACACCAATAATTTCACTAGCTACATCCCTTCAAACCGGAACAATAATATTTGCAATTTACTGCTTGAGGCAGAAATAGGAGCTGCAGTGATCTACCTTGACGGAGACCGGCAACAGAGACCTACCACCAGTAACACCTATACAACTACGACGTAATGTTTTACTGATTTATGTGTATATATATATATATTTGATATAAATAAATAACGACGGTCTGTGATCAAATACAACAATGGCACTCAATTTTCTGTATAACCAACCCAACCCACTAAATCATAACATGCGCAAATAGCACCATATGCGACGATCACCAGCGCCCAACTATCCGGCTAATGCGCGCGCAGACATTCGCAATAAAACACATATCAACCACAATGAACGCGGCAACCCACAACTACACATTTCTTTTATCAAAAAAAAAACAACAAAAAAAATAAACCTTATCTGCAACTGCATAAGAACTAAATTGCATAGGTCTGCTCAGATGGTTGTCATGAAACAACAATCATTGGGTATTATTTATGACGACTGTGTGAAGAGGGCATGTGCCGAAAAGGGTTAACGACGGGTTAAAACACTTTTGTTTTGTTTATTATTATCCTTTTTTTTATTTTTGCAAAAGGGCAAAGGGCGACAAGTTCGCGCCCGCCACCCGCCGCGATACAGCGGAAAAGGGATTAATGTCCAAAAATTATGTGACATCTTCATATGAACGAATAGTTTCCGTACATTAATAACATGGGTTCCATGTCGTTTTTTTCTGGTGATCATGAAACTACTATGTATCTGTTAAATTCTAGTCATCATGATGCTTTGCTTCAACTTCAACATAAGTTTATGTTTAACTGGCCGTCCGACGTCAACCTTCCTTGAGAATGATGTTCTTGGTAAAACCACTGCCTTCATCTAAGAAGGAAGGCTGCAATATTTCTCTCATTACTCATTATACTGTTAACCATTTTGCGACCTTAAAAGCATGATGGCATTCTTCTGCTGTATGCCACACGGCTTTGTATTTAATTCTAAACATATCTATGTCTGTACAGGAGATTTCCACCTATGTAGAGGCATCACGATATTTCGGGAACCATAAGGTCTGAAGAATGTAAAATTGGTAGAAATATACCTTTCGCCGGGTATAAATCAGCTAAGAACGGATTTTACAAAATGTTACCCCCAAAACGGATTGCGGGTCTGTTAATAGCTGAAAGGAGCCAAGGAGTAGTGGGTGCGATCGAGGAATATTTCCGTCAAATTTCAAATTCTATATTACGCTTAGCAAAACCGACAGAGAGCAGCTAACTAAAAGTATTTTGGTAATCTGTGTTATTTATATTAATAATTAAAAATTGTGATTTATTGTGGAAGAGTATTTATCAAATAGTAGTATTTCACATTTTAATTTCTATACATATTTTTGGTCTTACGGCAGCTCTGTTACGGCGATCATTTTGCATTATTTAACATCATCGAATTAATCAATATCTATTTGTTAAGGCACAAAGTCCACATTTGAATATTCAAAGGGATGCATCCCAAAATCCAAGTGCCACTTAAATATAATTGAATTTTAGAAAGGGATTTTGATACCACTCGAATGTGTTTTTTAACAAATGTCGCGGTAGATTATCTGTGGTGTAAAAAAATGGCGGCCGCGGCGGGATCCGCGCCATATTGGGGCACTTAAAAACTCCATCCGTAAATTAAATGTAATTGTTCACTTGTTACAGATACGGGGGTCGGTTTAATGGGGTATTTTTTTTTCACTTTGTTAATTCATTCGTAGATATAAATTGTATTACAGCGTGTAAATTCAACGCATTGCTCTTTTAAATCTATCAAAGTGTAACATCAGAAATTTTGTTAAAAGTAACAAAATATGTGTATTTATCTATATTTTAGTTAGCCTAAATGTAGTAAGTAGGGAATCTGTGTTGTGATTATTTTATTTATTTGCGTATTTTATATAAAAATTCATGTTTTTTTAAATATATCAGTTCGTTTAAAATTCCGTTTGCAACTTATTTTTGATATATTCAAAAGTGTTTCAGATCATTCCGAAACAGCCAACATTTAACCCTCACTTACATTGGGTTAAAAAATTACAAATTAAATTAATAAATACAGTTTTACATTAACAATTCTTTGTAAACGTGAGGTCTATGTAAGGAATAGTAGTGTATTAAAAAAAAAAAACATTTCATTGAGTTCAATAACGCAGGATGTCGTCTCACGGTTTAATAAAGAAACAATGAATATTTGATTGACGGCCCTCTCGTCGCTCGGAAGGGTACGTCGAAGCAAATTGATTACAGAAGGCTCTTCGTAATTGAATCGAAATTTTGAGACATTTAAGACAGATATAGAAATTGAATGTTCAATTTACAGATAATATAAATCTATGTATATTTATATATAAGACATTTCCGCGTATGTAGAGATCCATGACAATAGCTCTGGAACCACAACGCCTATAGTATTGGAATTTGGTCGGTATATTCCTTTATTGAGTATAGATCAGCGGATTTTACAAAATTCCTTTCCTAAAGGGATGCGCAGGGGTGTTACAGAGGAATAGCTGGTGTATTATATATAAATAAAATTATTAATGTTTCGCTAACATTCAAAGAGGTCGTCAGAAATCTTTAATTTTTAAATGCCTCTGTGGGGTGGTGGCTAAGTTTTGTTTGTCACCATATGAGAAGCAGAATATTCTTGAAAAACGCGTCTTACCACCTATGGCTTGATGCTTATTCAAGTGTTTGCTGCTTGAAGATTTTTTTAACTATAACCTAAAAAAAACATGACTATTTAGTGTTCCATAGTAGAGGTGGATAACCTGTAACTCGCCACTGAGTGATTCGTTTTGTAGTAGTGTCTTTAATACGAAGTGAAAGTATATAAAAGAAAATGACAACGAATATATCTTTTTTTTTATATGACGAGACGAGCGGGACGTCCACCTGATGGTAAATGATACGCCCATAACAACGTGGCGTTAGTTGAGACGGTATGCATTGCACCACATTGCGCTGGTCGTCTGAGACATAAAATGTTGAGTCTCGTTACCCCAGTAATTACACTAGCTACAGCGCCTTTCAAACCAGAACACAGTAATTTTTGTACAGTACTTATTGGCGGTAGAATTGGAGCTGCAGTGGTACCTACCTAGACGGTCTCCGGCAACAGAGACCTGCCTCCAGTAACACTAACACTAATATATTGTGATAACTGAAGATAGTTGTCGATATCTATTGTACAGTATAAATAGTGTATAAATCTAGGTTTATTACTTGATCTATTTCCGATAGAAAATTGTAAAACTCGTAATAATAAATCACTACACCGGAAACGTTGCGAGTTGATGCAACTAAAACTTTTTGAACGGGATACGGAACTTCTACCGGTACTCTAGATAACACAGTTTACTCAACTTTCACGGTCCCGACGTAAAACGACGGGGTAGGGAACTTCGCGAGGGTTTTCCGACGTAACCTGCCTTTGTCCAGGGACGCATAAGTACACGAAGACTTTATACTCATTTGAATAAAAAAAGTAAGGCAATTTAAAAGTAATAACATTACCTTTACTGGGAGGTAGTCTCTGTTGCCGGAAACCGTCGTAAGTAGGTGCCACCGCAGCGCCTACGTTACCATGTCCGGATTGGAGAGCGTTGTAGCTAGTAAAATTACTGGGGTAACAAGATAACGTCTTATCTTTCAAGGCGACATGCTGAATGTGGTGCTGTGTATATCATAGTAACTTGCACCATCTTATTGGCAGGAGTATAACTGACCATAATGAAAAACCAGAAAAAAGGAACTGTTTAATTTACAACATAATACGTTATATTAAATTGTCTAATAGTTTTTTCATATTAACCTTTATTCATCATCATCAGCCAATAGAGGTCCACAGCTGGACATGGCCTCCCCCAAAAATCTCCACATCGATCGGACCTAACGCCCCATGGAGCAATAAGGTCTTCGAGTGCCGCCCGCGTACCGGTAGACGTAGTTTTGGAAGGCCTCCCACAAGGTGGACTGATGACCTGGTAAGAATCGCGGGAACCCACTGAAGCTTAATAATAAAAATACATAATGATTTTTTTCTTAATATATGTATATCTAATCCTTAACATACTTTCCAATGATAACGCGCCATAAAAAGGCGCGTACTAATACGATTATTGTTCTCGCCGGACCTCGTAAGCTGTCGGGGGTCGTTTAAAAAACCGATGCCGATGCGAGTCATGACATAAGGTGTCAATGTTCGCCAATTTACTGACCATTGATAAAACGCACATAAAAGAGGAGCCCTACAACTGTACCGCGTGCCCGGGGCCCACTTGACCCCAGCGCGCGCATAAATTATGCATAATCATCCGCACATAATAAACGAACGAATTTGTATGTACACCAACAATGGAGCCCACGAATGGGTAATCCCACATTATTTTGCATTTTCACTTGCACACAATTCATACGTATTGCACTGAATATGTATCATTGAATAATACAATATGAACCTCACAGACCACTCCTAGCGCCTGCCGGTTTTGCAGGCAGCGCGAGATCAATCTATGTGGACATCTTTGGAAGAGGCCTATATCAAGTAGTAAACTAGTAATAGTGGACTAAAAAGGTTTTCGAGTCCATGGTCTTTGAAGATGGGAACGTTTATTGTCCACTTAGCGAGTCTGGGATGACTGACAAGTACGAAGTGGTCTAGGTCTTGTTGTTGGGACGTGCTTCAGATGTAGCGCCGGGAGGCACCGGTGCGTTCCGTAGGAAGATGACTACCACGGGGGATTTAATGGATAATATCCCACATAACCTTGTCTTCCCTCCAGAGGGAGAGTATCTTTGTTAAAACATTTCCCCCCGATAACAAAAAAGATCTGTGTTGCCGAGACCGTCTCAAACATAATTGTGTACCGGTTTGAAGAGCAATTTAGCTGGTGTAATTACTGGGGTAACAAGATAATGTCTGCCTCAAGGCGACGAGCACAATCTGGTGATGTGTATATCATCCTAAGTAGAGCGCCGTTGTTATGCCCAAGGGCATCAATGACTATGAGGCGAACATCTCGCTCGTCTCGTCGAATGAAAAAAAAGGTTAATAATAATAAGGATTAAAAATGTCTAAAAATGGTTCAAGTTGCATTATTTTATATAGTTATCTATAAGTTATATAATATAATAAAAACAACCAAATATTAATTATTATTATATAGTTTTGGTCCCTATGTTTTTTAAAGACTGTGGGCCATTTACTTATCTATCTATATATTCAGGAGATATCTAGAAATTCCTTGACTCATAACGAGATCTCCGAAATTATTAGACGTGAATACTCAAAATTTAGTAGAGATATTGCTTGTCTCATTTTGAGGTCAGCTAAGAATGTATATTGCAAAATTTCTTCCCCAAAGGGATTTGCGGGGGTTCCATACACAGTTACAGGTGGGATGTGTAGCTGGTTTAGTTATATAAAAGAAAGCCAATATAGTAGGTAAATAAAAATACTATTATAATAAAATAATACTTATTTGACAACAATAATGGTCTATCGTATTAATAAAAGAGTGTAATTAAACAAATAATTAACTAAAGCCTCACCAAGCACTAATCTAAACAGTTAATATGTAAATAAAACTTCCCTTACGGCGAGGTACGGTTCAAACTTATCTGATGTGAACATCGCGTGTTTCTCCCAAAAAATTGGCTATTTTTTTAAAAAATGGGGCGATTAGGAAATAAACCTAATCTGAATTCATACATGTAGAGATGGATCGGGGATCAGATCCAACCACGGGGTTGTAATCTCGACACAAAGAGCATTAGAAGCGACTATAGGATTTGTTTATCTAATGAGCTCGGTTAGATGGTATCTAACGCAGGTGGGGAGTATGTTAGAGGTCTAGTAAAAAAAAAAACGGTTTATTTACAACGTTATTTATTCCCATCTAATCCTGTTTGACTAATGTCGCCCCGGAATCGAATCGGTGACCTACATGTTACAAGGTATACCGCCGTGCCCCGAAAGCAATAAATCTCTTCTTTGACTTAATGTTCAAAATTTCGCTTCAAACTATAAATACTAATTTTATTTATACTAAGAGGACATTCATCTGATGGTAAGTGATACGTCTCTCCACAACGGTGCGTCAGTTAAGATGGATATTCGATACCACGTGATCGGCTGCTGCCCCGTGTTTGGGAAAGAACGCTTCGAGTGTGTAGCGAAGCTGGATAAGGAGATAAGCGCGGGTAGCATCGCCTCTCTGATGAGTGAGGACAGCAGTCGTCGAACATTCCTAGAGTATGGCAGGAAGGTAATTATAAAGACAATTGATGGAAATAAGACGTAATATGTAGAAATGAGAAAATAAGTTAAGATAAAGTTAAAAGAGAAGTTTTCGATAAATTAGGAAAATAAATAATTATAAGAATAGAGAATAAAGATGGAAATAGAATGTAAACAAAATGTGATATTAAAAGTAGAACATACATTAAGAATAATTGTGATTATAGAATAAGAAAGAATGTACAGTAACAAACAGAAATAAGAAAACTGTAATTGTAAAGAAGGAACGACGGTTGTCTTTACTCATTTAAGGGAAATAAATGAAAGGAGGAATTAGAATGGAGAATGGCAGAGAGTTGAATGCGAAAGCAAGAAATGGAATGAAAAAAGGAAAAGGATGAACGAGGAGTATGATTAGGGAAGAATAAAGTAAAGATGGTAAAGAATAGAAAGACATAGGCAACAAACAAAACTGGAAGAATGCTGTTTAAAAAAAAAATCTTGTTACTGCAGTAATGTTTGCACACTACTGTTTGGCGGTTGCAATAAGAGCTGCGGTGGTACCTACATAAACCGTTTCTGGCAGGGATCTACAACTAGTAGAAATAGTATACTGCAATAAAGAAGAAACATTATTAGAATTACTGAAAATTGGTAAATAGTAACAAGTTTGTAATTTTATTGTAGTAGTAATTTAATTAACAAATACCTGTTCCCGTTTCGAATCGTTTGTGCTCGCTTGCAACACTGAAAATGTAGCGGGAATTTTGATGCTAAGTTCTCGTAAGATTATTCGCAGCGTCTGTAAATCGTTACTTTTCTCATCTCAACGGAAAATATTCTAGAGACAGCGGTTTATTGAATTTACTCTGCCGTAACAGACTGTGTACATTCAAACTCTAGTTCTAGGTCTAGAAATATATAGAAGCCGACTTTTTAATATTAGGTCCTTACATATGAAATTAGCGTTTTGTCGTACTGACCACTTGGAAATATCTCCTCTTTGGTTAAGAATTCCAAATTCAAATTTATAAATTCATTTAGCCGGTACATTTAAGTTTTGATAACAGATATTTTTTTCCTCATTATTTTATCTCTTTGGCGTCGCTTATTATCGCACAATAGAAAACATGAAATATCGATATATTTACGAGTACGAGTTCTGCCGTGGCACCAGTGCTGCAGAAACAGACCGAAGGATTAATGATGTGTACGGCGCTGATATCGCAAAAGAAAGCACGGTACGTTTTTGGATTCAACGTTTTCGTTTTGGAAATTTCGACCTTCAAAACCAACCCCGTGGACGACCGGAGACCAAAGTGGAAAATGAAGAATTAAAGGCTATTGTGGAAGCGGATCCATCACGGAGCACTTCGGAGATAGCTGCAGGCTTCGGGGTAAGTGACAAAACTGTATTAATCCACTTGAAGCAAATCGGGAAAGTAAAAATATTTGAACGATGGGTACCTCATGAATTGAGTGAATGGAACTTGCAAACACGCGTCGACTGCTGCTGCTGTGTTACTTTGCTCAGCCGACACAATAATGAAGGAAGGGAATCGAATCATTACTTGTGATGAAAAGTGGATACTGTACGATAATCGGAAGCACTCGTCGCAATGGCTGAACCCTGGAGACCAGCCAAATCCTGCCCTAAATGAAAATTGACTCAGAAAAAGTTACTTGTGAGTGTTTGGTGGACTAGCGCCGGTGTCGTCCACTACAGCTTTCTAAAATCTGGCCAAACGATTACAGCAGATATCTATTGTCAGCAACTGCAAACCACGAAGGATGAACTAGCTGCTAAACAACCGAGATTGATCAATGGCTCTAGGCCACTGCTGCTTCACGACAACGCAAGACCACACACTGCACAACAAACAACCACTAAGTTAGATGAGCTACAATTGGAATGTCTGCGACATCCACCGCACTCCCCGGACCTTGTCCCAACAGATTACCATTTTTTCCGAAATTTGGACAACTTCTTACAAGGAAAAAAATTCAACTCCGATGCAGCAGTTTAAACCGCCTTCAAAGAGTTTATTAATTCTCGCCTCCATGTTTTTTTTAATAAAGGGATCAATGAACTAACTGTGAGATGGCAAAAGTGCATAGATAACAACGGTGCATACTTTGATTAATTAAATATGTTTAAAAAAAACTGACCTTATATTCCTCCCGTACAAACGCCAATTTCATATGTAAGGACCTAATACATTTGCAAAGGATTTTACTCATGTTCTAAGTTTTATTAAAATGTTAACCAGAACATAAGCACGGCAAGTATTTTTGTGATTTTTTAACTATAGTCTACTTATCAAAGGTGTGTGGGGTCCCACACAAGAACTCGCGTAACTCAAGCCAACCTCACCTGCTCGTGGTGCATCCTGCTAATTAACAGACGGGGTTCTGACTCCCACCAACCCGCATTGTGCCAGCGTGGCATATGAATCCCTATCCGATCGAAGTGGGAATCTTTGGGGAAAGCATATGTCCAGCAGTGGACATCCATCGGCTAATGATGATGATGCAGTACAAATTCGAACCGAAAGTTAATAATAAGAGTAAACATCCTAAATCGAGCCTTATGAACCCTTAAAAATGTGCTGATGATGATGAAGTTAATCTTATTAAACAATAAGTAACCTAGTTAATTCACCATCTACCACTCTCCGCATTGCAGACAACCTAAGATTTTATACACGGTTTTTTCTTAAATTTTAATTAATAGTTCACGGACGACAGCCATTCTGATGAGAGTCGCCGCGTATCCTGTTAAACTTAACGTCCGGTTAAAAAGCGAACTGAACACTGAATATTTTACGACGTTGCATTTTTGAAAAGCCGACAGCCCGCGGGCACTTCCGCTCGGCTGTTATCCTTTTGAAATACTCCTTTGTAAGCATCACAAGAGCATCATTTTCATTAAGCCGAGAGTTAAGACTGTCATTTAAACTTTTCTATGACTACCCACAGTTAATTATATATATTAAAATCATTAAATACTCATTATGTTTTTCAGTAGGTCAACACGAGAATAGACTAGTGCGCTTTGCCACCACAGAGCACATCACCACTCAACATCCTAGTATCAGAAGAGCAGTTTACTTTAAACAATGATTCATCATCATCAGCCGATAGACGGCCACTGTTGGATATAGGCCTACCTCAAAGATCCTCACATCGATTGGTCTAGCGCTGCCCGCATCCAGCAGCTTCCCACGACCTTCAGTCATATGGTCATATGGATGGATATGGGCTATTTCCTACCACGCTGGCTCAATGCGGGTTGGTAGGAACGATAACTACCAAGCAATAATAATATATATTAACAGAGAATAGAAGATAATGGGACGAATACACTGAGATGGTAAATAGACAGAGAGACGCAGATGCATTTTATCTTATTCTCTCATAGGCAAAACCCTATAAATACGTCTCTTTTTCCTTACACATTTTCGTTTCATAACATGAAATATATAAAGTTAGATACAGCTGGATGCCGGCAGTGCATGATCGATCGAAGTGGAGATCTTTGGGAGAGGCCTAGGTACAGCAGTGGACGTCTGGCAGCTGACAATGATGAAAGAAGACTCACTTCGATAACAAATTTGTATTAAGAAAAAAACCTTATGATTATCTTTACTGTAGCCGTAATATACTCGTATAACATTATTCAGACTCGTTTACTTAGATTACTACTTAAGTTAATGTTGTGTAAAGTTGAACGCTTCGTGAATTTGTATTTTCTTAACTCCCCGGCTGCACCTCCTCGAGACTGTGGCACAATGGGCCCGCTGGAGCAAAAGGTTCAACTAGTGGAAAAGAAATTGCCCTTCGTTCTACTTCCGCGTATTGTAGTTCAGAAGTCGGGAGGTTTCAAGAAATCACCTGCACCGGTTGCGTTGTTTGATATAAGAAAACTTTTTTTTTAGTATTCATCTAAAAATGTTACCATAAATATTCCTCCACTTTTTTTTTTACAGCATTTCCCTGCTTTGCGATGCAGGGCTTTTTTAAGTAATTTTTAATTTTGTTTTATTCGCATTCAACTTCTCGCTTCCATCCTTCACACTTCCTCTCATTCTTTTCCTCTTTACTCCATCACATTTTCCATCATACCTTTCCGTCTACTCTTATTTCTCTACCACTCATCGTCTCTCATCCTTCGCCACATTTCTCGTTCTGTTACTTTCCATTTCTATTTTCTATTATATTTCATTTCACTTTCCGTCATCTTGAACGGTATGTTCACCTGATGGTGAGTATGCCTGCCCATGATAACGTGGTGTTAGGACATACACTCGTTACCTCAGTATTTACACTAGCCACAGCACCCTTCAAACTAGAAGACGACTCAGGTTTATGGAGTTATGGAATATTTTCACGTGAAAGAGATAAAACCTTTGTCAGTGTTGTAGTCTGGGGTTACATTGAGTGCGATTTCAACTGATTAGTGACCCGCGTCTACCTTTTTAATAAACATTAAAGAGATCAAATCAGCAGCCCATCCGTCTAATGAACCTTCGTATACCAACAGTCCTAACGGACTCGTTACCCCTGCAGCATCAGCATATAAGAGATTATCTGTTACTAATGTAATAAACTTAGTAACAGAAATAAAACATGGAACTTTGCACATACAACAAAAATAGTTAAAATATGTATAACCGAAAGAGGACTGCGATAACACCCCCACAACTCCCTTTGGGGAAGAAATTTTGTAAAATCCATTCTTAGTTGACCTCTAAACGACAGAAGCAACATCTCTACCAAATTTTGATTATTACGTCTAATAGCTTTAGATGATATATATATCATCATCATCATTAGGTGCCCTCTTCAAACTGGAGTTTGACGATCAGATTGGGATAACCAATTCGATCCTTAGTTATTCTTTTTGAGTAATGGTATGTAAACCTGGTCCACTCCTTTATGTCGCTAAACTATTTCTTGCGCTGTCTACCAGGTGCACGTTTTCAAGGAATTTTATCCTCCAGGATCAACCCTGGGATCTCATAAAGCGATCCTCTTTGAAGGTGTTCGAAAAATGCAACCTTTCTTTGCATGACTATGGTATATATATATATATATATATATATATACGGACTTGGTAGTGGAGACCGCAGGTAAACATCCGCGTAATGGTAAGACCACTGAAGGGGAGGAAAGACGACATCTGCCAACAAGAGGGTAGAGGATGAAGGAGTAGAAAAGTAAAGAGCAGGCCTATGTCAGAAGACGGATCCTGTAATACTGATGTTGTAAGATAGGTATTTAGATAATCAACTGGAGGACGTCCAATATTAATTATAGGGTTCCATCAAAGGATCTTGGCATTAATCATTCCTGATCTTTTCGCATCCAACGGATTCCCACAACATTCACCAGATGGCACGGTGGTGTGCATATTTCAAAAT
This sequence comes from Ornithoptera alexandrae, assembly GCA_029030555.1. Taxonomy (NCBI): domain Eukaryota; kingdom Metazoa; phylum Arthropoda; class Insecta; order Lepidoptera; family Papilionidae; genus Ornithoptera; species Ornithoptera alexandrae. The sequence goes on along the minus strand of JARDVY010000288.1, from coordinate 11,661,203 downwards.
GGATATTTTAACTGTACGAAGTGATGGGACGAGTGCGACGATCACCTGATGGTAAGTGATGGAAACCTCCCAATAATAACACGGTGTGCTGGTTAGGTTGATACAAGTTTCACATCGCGCCTCCCGCCTTAAGATATAGATGTTCAGTATCGTTACCACTGTACATTCGCTACAGCGCCCTTTAAACCGGAACATTATAACGTTTGCACAGTAGTATTTGGCGGCGGAAATACTAGCTGCGTACTTACACTACAGACTTCCAAAATTAAATAATATATCTAATAAGTGATAGTCTTCCAGAAACTAATAGAAGTAAATTCTAAATTATAAAACTATGTCGGCTATATCACGCTTCATTAGACGTACGGACAGAGAGAATAAAAAAGAGGGCGAAATAGGTCTCCAGTATATCAACGTGGGGGAGTGGGGAGAGTTGGGAATTGTTCAGCCGTTCGCTTCATTTAACAAGTATCCAGGCCTCCGTTGATACTGAACAAACAGTATCGTCGCGTACTGACAGGCAACTGTACATATATACATAAATAATTATATATATATATACTCCCTCCATATACAGTATGTCATATAAACTGTACCTTAAGAAAATTATTTCATGTTACCAGTAAAGGGGTCCATTAAGCGTTGTTAAGAGTTACCCTTTTTTAATGGAGAAGACAAAAATTGGACAGGTCATTGACCATCCCTTCTGTACGTACTTTATGTGTATCTGTATGTACTTTGTTTCTTTTTTATTTTTAATTATTGAAGCGATGAGTCAAGCGGGACGTTCACCTGATGGTAAGTGATACGCCCATAACAACGCAACACTAGTTAGGGTAGTATACACTGCACCATATTGCGCTCGTCGCCTTGAGACAAGATGTTAGGTCTCGTTAACCCAGTATTTTCACTAGCTACAACTCCTTTCAAACCGGAACACAGTAATGTTTGCACGCTATAATTTAGCGGTAGGAATAGGAGCTGCGGTGGTCATCAACAGCCTGCAGCAGTCCACAGCTGGTTATAGGCCTCTCCCATAGAACGCGTTGCGCAGATCGTCGCTCCATATGGTCAGTGGTCTCCGCTACGTGGGGGAAATGTCTTCTCATACCTGCCCTCGCGAGAGTCACAGGTTATGTCGGAGGTTAAATCTGCACCATGATATGCTCTTTAGACACAAGATGATGAATCTCGTTATCTCCATAACAACACCAGCAACAGCGATTTCAAACTAGGACACCGTAGTGTTTATCACAACTCTGTTTGACGGCTGCAACAAGAGCTGCAGTGGTATCTACTAAGACTGTCTCCGGCAACATAGTGACATATCACCACTGGTGTAGTAGTACCACTATCTGAGTGATGATTTAAGTAGATTACCTCATCATCAGTGAAATTGTACGTTGACGATTAAAATACATATTCCGATGGCCTTCTCCGTACGGTTTTTCTAGATAATAATGTTGCATAGAGTTGTTATGTCGGAGAGCTGGTGACACGAGGAGTTCGATTGATAACATTGAAGCTGTGCCAATCTCGCCGCAGCAGCGGTGCATGGAGACCGGCGGCCATTAGCGCTCCGAGCAGCGCTTAATGAACAAACTCCTCTTTCCGGAAACACTGGAATTTCATTTAAGAGGATGAAATTTTACGATTTTTTTTTAATTATTTCATTACCTCCATGTCTCGACTCAGGTCTCATGAGGTACTCGAATGGTGACCGCGTACCGGAAGATGTAGTGTTGGCAGGCCCCCTACCAGATGGTCCGACGATCTGGTGAAGGTAGCGGGAAACAGCTGGGTGCCGGCAGCGCAAGATCGATCGATTTGGAGATCTTTGTTGGAGGCATATGTCCAGTAGTGGATGTCTGTCGACTGATAATGTCTCGACTGGTTAACAGCACCCATTATGATGAGGAAACTGAAGTGACAAATGATAATCTGGACTATATCGCAATGGCGATTCGTTTATATAATTATGTTTACTCTTATCATTAACCTTTGGTTCTAATTTGTACTTCATCATCATTATCAGTCAATAGACGTCCACTGATGGACATAGGCCTCCTGCAAAGATTCCTATATTCATCAGGCAGAGATTCATATGGGGCCATTTCCCACCGCGCTGGCAGAATGCGTGTTGGTGGGAGCCATAGCCTCGTTTGTTGATTAGAAGGGTGCACTACGTGCAGATGAGGTTGGGTTGGGTACCTTCTTTTTTTAAAACGAAGTTTATACTAATTTTTTTATATCAATTAAGGGAAGAGACGAGCGGGACGTTCACCTGATGGTAAGTGAAACGCCTGCCTACAACGTGGCGCTAGTCTGGATAAGTACATACAGCACCACATTCCCTAATTTATCAAGTCACTAGTAATTTCACTAGCTACAACGCCCTACAAACCAGAGTAATGTTTGTAAACTACATGCGTCAGAAATAGACGGTCTCCGGCAACAGAGACCTACCACCAGTAAGAATAAAGGTATTTTACTATATAACTTTAATAGAAAAAAAAATCCGTAAGTTGGTAAAGTAAGCATGAAAGAAAGAAGAGACGTGCTCCGCATGGAACATCCCCGGTAGATAAGGTCGATCTCATTACTGGGGTATGAATTAGTACGAAACAAGGTGGTGCGGGGCGAGCAATGTGATGAGGTCTCGATATTACATTCAGTTAGATAACACCAAGAAAAAGTTAAGAAAAATCAAAAAAAATTTTTTCATCTTAGTTATCGGGGGTTGGTGTTTCTTGTGTACCAACCCCCGGATTGCAAAATCGTAAAATTTTACCTTGACCATATTTCATCATTTTTAAATAACCGTTGTTGGAAAATAAAATCTGTTGCTGGAGACCGTCTACGTAGTACAGTACTGTGTTCCGGTTTGAAGGGCGCCGTAGCTAGTGAAATTACGTTAGTAACGAGATTTAACATCTTATTTCACAATACGAGCGTAATGTGGTGCTGTGTATAATATCCTAACTAACGCCACGTGGTACTGTGCAGGCATATTACTTATTATCAGGTGAACGTCCCGCTCGTCGCGTCGCTTCAATAAACAAAGTACATACAGACACATATAAAGTACATACAGAAGAAATGGTCAATGACCTGTCCAGCTTTCGACTTCTCCATTAAAAAATGGTAACTCTTAACAACGCTTAATGAACCCCTTTACTGGTAACATGAAATAATTTTTTAAGGTACAGTTTGTATGAGACAGTGTATATGGAGTGAATATATATATGTATATATATATATATATCTATATCTATATATATATATATGTCTGTTAGTACACGACGATACTCTTTGTTCAGAACACAGTACAGGTTTGGTCGCTAATTTGCAATAAAAAAAAATATCTCGCAAGGGAAAGATGTGATGATATTTCTCCCTTATCTTCTGGGTTTATCAATAGAATTTGCTTTCGCTTTCAGTAGAGTATATTTAACTTAAGTCACTATTCTTTTCAACAGCCAATTTACGTCCCCACTCTTGGGGCACTGGCTTACCTTCAATATGAGGGCGATGAGGCCATAGTTACCACGTCATCAGGCCCAATGCGGACTGGTGACTTCACTTACACCTCAGAATAAATTCTAATTCATGTGCAGGTTTCCTCGCGATGTTTTCCTTCGCCGTTTGTATTTCGCTGTTGTTACTAAAGTTCAAATATGTACGTAACTTAAATATTAAAGTCATCGGTACATGCCGAGATTCGAACCCGCGACCTTCGGAATGAAGGTCCACGCTCTAACCATTAGGCCAGTGAGCTACTCTTTTGTTGAATAACGTTTCATGTTAAAGTATCAATAAGTACAATAAACGTTTTTAAATAACGGGTGCGACTTCCAAACAACTTTAAATATTATGGAAATGTTAAAAAAAAACCTTTTTATTTTTATATCCGCGTCAGCAGCCACTTGAAAGAGTATTTCAAGAAAGCTAAACAAAAATAAGGGTAGAAACCCACAAACTAGTCAGCACTATATTGTTATGCCGTTTAGAAGAATCGCCGAGCCCTAGCAAAACAAATACACCCCTCTAAGTGAATTATTACATTATTTTCTAAAAAGGTTTTATGTAGAATAAAATAACGAATGTATACATTCGGATCAAGCAATTGTAGTTCATCATCATCATCAGCCGATAGACGTCTACTGATGGACAAAGGCCTGCCCCAAACATCTTGTAAACGATCGGTACCGCCGCATACTGGGGGCGGTCGTTTGTAAGGGTTCATATGGGGGATTCTTAAATCCCCCATATGAACCTTTCCTATGAGCCATTCCCCACCACACTAGCCCAATGCGGGTTGGTGAGAGCAAGAGCTTCGTTTGTTTATTAACAGGGTGCACTAGCAGATGATGAGCTCAGGTCTCGTGAGTTGTGTACAACCCTTACGCCCTCTTATAAATGTATTATTAAAGAAAAAACATTAAGAAAATCCTTCTCATCTACCTTTACTTGTATTATGTTGTCACTATACATTTCTGTCGTGACACTATGGAAGATATCCAGAGATTCATTGACTCATCATCAGATCTCCGAAACTGTTACACGCGAACACTCAAAATTTGGTAAAGATATAGCTTCTGCTATTCAGAGGTCAGCTGAGAATGGATTTTACAAAATTCCTTCTTCAAAGGCAGTTGAGAGGGAGTCACCGCCACCAATGCGAGGAACAGCTAGTAATAGCAATAAGTAAAGACTTAACCGAATACTGTCATAGTATTTAACCTTCTTACTGCTATTGCTTACTATCCAATGTTCTTGATGGGATGGTTTAATTATTATTAATTTGGGAGTACAATGATGAAATTTATTATTATTATTACTAATAAAATTCCTTCTGGTCAGGGTTAGCGTGCCAGGGTATGCAGGCAGCCTGGCGGCGTCTTTGCCGGGCGGCGGTGCGGCCGCGTGGGAGAGGTTGGGCACCGAGCTCGTGCTGTCGGGTCTGGTTGCAGCTGCTCACTTCGCAGCCATGGAGCGACGCTGGACCGGTTCAGCGCCAGCACTTCTCGGAGCTGCCTACTGCGCAGCAAGCTTCGTCTCCGTAAGTATAAATAGAAAGGAGTACCTTTAACATGCTGATCGCGGATGTGTGCGGAACGAACGTTTCCGTAAAACACATCATAAAGGTTTTAGTCGGTGCAGGTTCGACATAATCTATCATTGCTCCTGAAGGTAGGGATCCAAATTCATTTCTTTCAAGTAAAAAAAAAATCTTTTAGAGATTTCAAGCTTTTTACGAACATTTTACTTTGCACGTACTACTTGCGTACTTTTAATTAAATAAGGATCCGAACAGTCAAGGTTTATTGGGTCTACCAATCGATCTTTATTGTTCCAGCATTCGATAAATTGGACCCAGACAGATGCTTATTTTACGACCTCCTCCAGGGAGGCTAATCGGTTCTGGCATATTGCCGACAGAAGTACCAAGTGCCGAAGTTCTAGCTCTTAGACATTCGGACGCAAGACTATCTGATACCTTTGCGATTTATAAGGATGTGTATTATGTATATATATATATATATGTATGTGTGTGTGTAACATTACCGGTAGACTATTTTTTGATATTATTTAATAGAACAACATATTTAACAAAAACTTATTTATAATGTATATATTCCTTCCATATGAATCGTGTGGGAATCTTTGGAGGCCTAAGATCAGTGGACTTATAGCGGCTGCTGATGTACATATTCATAACTTTTTCTATAGTTTTAATTAGTATATTTAAAACCTAAAAATATTTATAAAAGTCAAAGATTATTAATATTGAAGAAGACATGACACGAGTACTTTAAACACTTGCCGTTTCGGCGCGTTTGCTCCGCAGTCATAGCAGATACTATGACGTCACCGCAATGCTATATTCCTGTACATAAAATTTCACTATATGTTAAGTATAAACAAGAGACAGGATTTTGAATCTCGTTATCCCAGTACACTTGCTATAGCTCCTTTTAAACTAGAACACAGAAATGTTTGTACAGTATTATTTGTCGACAGAAATAGGAGCTGCGATGTTACTTACGTACCCAAACGGTTTCCTGCGAACAAGACCTACCATAATTTGACATATTTTTCTATGGTAGTTTATTTATATATATGTTATAAATATATAATTAAACGCTAGCTACACGTGCTAGCAAAGCGGTAAACTTACGGCCGACCCGAATCCAATCCGCAAGGTACGAGCGGAACGTATAAAACTATATTTTTATAGATCGTAAAATTATCCGCCATTTTGAGAAACCGAAGCGAAATGGGAGGCTCTCGAAGGGGATCCTTCGCCGGTATCTCGAGGATAATACGCCTGCAGTACGTACGGATCACTACCTGCGTTTTGTTTGAATGCTCACCGGGCAGATGCTGCGGACTCTTTTTTTGCCATCCCATCTGTCCGTCCGCCGAACAAAGTGCCGGGTAGAATGGAAAAAAATGTAACTCGACATCTATAGCGATTCCTTTGCGTACTTACGTAACATTGAGAACTACTTTATTGTGATAAATCTAGATTTAACATCGATGTATATTAATGTATAATACAAAACAAATATTACATATATATATATATATCTGTATCAAAAAACCTAATTATTGTCGTAAATTTGTTAATGAGTCATTCATATGTTTACAACAATAAGGCAAAAAGCATTGCTGGACGTAATATAAAATTAGACTAACTAAACTTAATAAAAAAAAATTAATAGACAATTTGAAGTGAAGACGTTCATCTGATGATAAGTAATACGTCTGCTTAGGATGCTAGTTAAAATGGCACACTCAGCTCACATTAGCAACATAGCCCAAAAGATTGGTATCGAAGGACTGAGGGCCGATGGGGCAGTAAGGTTCTCCAGGCCTCCCACACGGTAGTCCGACGATCTGATAAAGGTCGCGGGAAGCCGCTGGCTGAGGGCAACGCAGGGCCGGAGTGAAGATCTTTTAGGAAGACTTATGCTCCGTGGGCGCTATCTGATAATGTAACACACAGGATCACAAGGTGCTCGTCGTCTTATGATAAGATGTTATGTTTCGTAATCTCGTGTCATCATTATCAGCCGGTAGACGTCCACTGCTGGACATAGGCCTCGCCTAAACATCTCCACATCGATCGGTTCCGCGTTGCTCGCATCCAGAGGGTTCCCCCTATTCTCACCAGATTGTCAGTCCTTGCAGGAGGCATCCCAACGCTACATCTACCGGTACGCGGGCGCCACTCGAAGACCTTACTGCCCCATCGGCCGACGGTCGTCCGAGCAATGTGCCCTGCCCACTGCCTCTAAGTCTAGGACTAAGGCTACTAGGCTATGTTAGTATGAAAGTGTGGATTATACGTGTCTCGTCTCCGCGGCGTCGCGGCCCGCGGCAGTGTCCCGCTGCCCGCAAAACGTCAGCCCCCATCAACAATACCCCCTTTGTCCCACTCTTAATTACCAGACATTACGGTGCTGCAATGGAAAAAAAATATTTCACACCCGACTTCGCTTCTTAAGAGTTGTACCAGTTTCAGTGCCATTATGCATCTAGATGTAATAACTGATCCCGTTAACCAGCGCCAATAATGGTATGGAGCTTCTAATACTACGATAACTACCTTATTTGATTGTAGATTAATATTTTCTATTACGCATAGTAAAAGTTTAAAAACAAGACATTTTATATATAAAGACCTTTAAGGTGTGATAAGGTCTCTCCAGATTCGGCTCAGCGCTTGAGATGCCTTTGATAGAATAAACTGCTAACCATCAGGCAGGTAGAATGCCAAGTTTAGTACAGTAATATAATAGTCTATTGATGTTAGGTCTTTACTGCTTAAGACTAAACAGTAGGCAACATTAATGTTTTGATTTAAAGAGCGTTGTAGCTAATGAAATTACTGGGGTAATGAGTCATGATACGTCTCAAGACGAGGAGCACAATGTGGTGCTGTATATATCATCCTAACCAGCGCCCCGCTGTTATGAGATGTATCATTAACCATCAAATAAACGTCTTTCTCGTTTCATTGTATAAAAAACAGTGGTAAAGTGAAAACTTAAAATCATTCTTCTGAAAGATTTTGAGGTTGTTAATGTTAACGTTTGATTTAAATTCAGTTTAGTTAGAACCTATTTATAACCTCAAACTTCCTCTAACAGATATGTGTTTGACAAAATCTACAATTGATACGGTAATAAATTATAGGATGAAAATCTTTACAGACGGACAAAAATGTATTGTAACACACGTCTCTCCGCCCGCAGGTAGGTCCGTTGTTGCGTCTTGATACCGGGAGTAATTGCGCGGAGTCCTTTCAATGGAAATTTTTTTTTCGAAGCGCTTGCTCGTTTCCGTTCCCTTATAAAGGTAAAAATGGCTCCGAACACACACCTTAATCGAGCAATTGTGATCCTTGTGGACACATAGTCAACGGCGATAACGGCTCGACGGAATACGTCGGGCATTGTCAAGTGAAGCATTGTTCAATCGACAGCTTTTGAATAGCTGGCTGTCGAATAATCGATGTTATGTGTGTCTGTCCTTTTGCTTGCGCCGAATGGGTGCCCTGTTGAATGTGTCAACGCAAAAGCTGTTAAGGAAGAGGGAAGACGGAATGGCACTAATGCCGCATATCGGACGAGCTGTACGACATAGTTAATCCGATTTAATTATTGTAATAATATCACAATTATTATGTTTTATTGATATTTATTAACTAGCTGTCCCCCGTCCGCTTTTCTAGCTGTAATATTGACTTGAAACTTGCAGAAATTTCCCGTATTAACATCCCGCAACTCCCTTTGGGGAAGAAATTTTGTAGAAAACCATTCTTACTTGACCTCTAAATGACAGAAAAACGAACTGTTACTCTATATTTACAACGAAATCAGAAAGACGTTTTTCTAATGGTAAATGATACTTCTAAGGTATAACCAAAAGATTGCTACACTTAAGTGGCAGTGGGCAGTCAGTAAGGTCCTCGAGTGGCGTCCGCGTACATGTAGACGTAGGGTTGAAAGGCCTCCCACAAGGTGGACCGACGACCTGGTGAGAGTCGCGGGAACCCATTAGATGCGAGCAACTGATCGATGTGGAGATCTTCGGAGGAGATCTATGTCTAGCAGTGAACGTCTATCGGCTGATGAGCACGATGAAACTCTACTAAATTTTAAGTGTTTACGTGTAATAGTTTCGTTGATCTCGTGATGAGTCAATTAATCTTTGTATATCATTTATTGATATATGGATATAACCGTTGCTGTATTCCAGATGCCGTCGCTGAACCCGGCGAGGTCGCTGGGGCCGTCGTTCGTGCTGTCCCGGTGGGAGAGCCACTGGGTGTGCTGGGTCGGCGGGCTCGGCGGCGGGATAGCGTGCGCGCTGCTCTACGAGTGGGGCACGCGCCGCCCGCGCGCCAACACCAACTCGAGGGCTTCCTCGCCGCGGGACCTCGACGACCTGGACAAGCCGGCGTTTCCGACGCACCACTACCGGCACGCGCCTACCTACTGCTCAGCGACCGCACCGCGACCGGATAACACTGAGCCGCTGTACTCCGGGTCTAAGTCGATGTACTGCCGGTCCCCGCCGCCCGCGCGGCATGCCCTCCACAGGTCAGCTGAGGGAGCATCATGTCACACGTAACTATTGGTGTTGTGGCTTACGTAGTTAGTTGCATACGTGCCTAAAGCGGAAGTGGGAACTTGTTTGTCTTGGAGATTCACAGCTTTGATTATCAGATTGCTTGGGTTCGGCATGTTGGTTTGTGATTCGGCTTAATTTAACAATTAATGAATAATTCATTTGCTGGTGGTAAGAGACGCACCTGTCCATAACGATGAGGTCCTAGTTAAGATATTTATATAGCGCTCAACGCGCTGAGACATCAAAGTCAAGAGATCATCATACCCTAAGACCAGTACACAGTATATTTAATATAACATAAGCATATTCTTGATGATGGTCTTCAGTAATAGAACTACATCATCATCAGCATTAGCGAATAGATGTCAAATTCTGAACATAGGCTTCTCACAAAGATCGCGAGGAGAGGCTGCTCGCGACTTTTAGTCGCTTTTAGGGATTCATATGCGGGATATGGGCCATTTCGCACCACGCTAACCTAATGGGGGTGGTACGAACAGGAGCCTCGTTAGTCGGTTAGCAGGGTGCACCACGAGCAGGTGAGGTTGGCTTGGGTCCCGTGAGTCCCTTTGAGGAGGAGAATGGCTGGACGTGGTCTCTGGTCATTGAAGTAGTACTCACGAGGCTGGTAGGGTCTGCATGAAGCAGACCGCAGTACGGGCTATCGTTAGCGAGGCCGCGCTTGTGTTCCGAACGGAGATCCCATGACCTCTCCAAACGTCGAAGGTGACCACTAATAAAGGTTTCAGTGGGTAAAAATCTCCACACAACTCTGACTTCCCCCCAGAAGGCAGAATATCTTTTCGAAGATTCCTCCTGAAACCAAAAAAAAAGGGTTCCGTGAGTCGTTGTGCGGGACCGGTTACACCCCTTATACATCTATATACCACCGGTAAAATAACATCTATAAAACAAACACAAATAACATCGTTAATTTTCATTCGTATTTTTTTTTATTGAGCTATTTCCGGATGAGTCGAATGCGGAAGTAAAATATTTGCTGCAATATAAATAACAGAGATCCATCCGCTCCGGGCGGAAACCATTCAATGTGTTGTTTAAATTTTGTTAATTAAACTGAATATAATAGTATCCCCGAGGGGGTACGACTGTTACTGCAAAATGTCAATCACACAACAAATAAATGGATAACGAAAAACTATATTTTCTATAGACATCATCATCATCATCAGCCGATAGATGACAACTGCTGGACATAAGTCTCTCCCAAAGATCTCCGCCTTCTTTTGTGTAGTAATATTAATTGATTCTTTACTACGTTAATCATTTGTTTCGGGTATAACTAGAGAATTTACTAAATAAACGGAACTTAACACTAATGTCATCATCATCGTCAGCCGATAGTCCACTGCTGGACATGGGCCTCTCCCAAAGATTCTCACAACGATAGGATAGGGGTTTATACGCTACGCTGGTCCAATGCGGGTTGGTGAGAACCAGGGCCTCGTTTGTTGATTAGCAGAGTGCACCATGAACAGGTTAAGTTGGCTGGGGTCCCCTGAACTGATGTGGGAGAACCCTTACACCCCAATATATATACCAATATAGTGCTGTGTAAATATCTTAACTGGCTCTTCATTGTTACGAACACGTGTAAGGCACACCATTAGGTTAACGAACGACCTATTTCCTTTGTCATTTCATTCAATAAAAGAAATTACCACGTAAGGGTGATGTATTAAAAGTCCATTTTACTGGTGGTAGATCTCTTGCCAGAGACCGTCTAGATAGGTACCACCGGCAGCCCTGTAGTCTCCGGTAATTAATAATAGGACTACGGTATTCCCTGCCTTCGACTAAAAGGGTCCTCGGGTTCGTGAGTGGGTGGGAGGCTGAGGGCCCTCTGAGCTCAACAAGTGAGCCTTAGGAGGACGTCAAATGCATGGTGGTCTTGTATTTGCCATAGTACAGCGTGGGTGCTAAGGAGGACTTTGCCCTTCTGTGGTATGTTTTAGCCTTAGTGTAGAGGGGCATCGGTGCGTTCCATAAGTGATCCCGGAGCCCTTCTTAATGCTCTGACGGAGACCACCGAGGGGGTTTTAGTGAGTAGAAGCCCCACATGACCTTGTCATCCTTTCAGAAACAAGGTACCTTTTAAGAAGATTTCCCCTGCGATGAAAGGTAGGTACCACCGGAGCGCCTGTTTCTGCTGCCAAACAGTACTGTGTAGACATTACTGTGTTTTTATTTGAAGGGCGTTGTAGCTTAAAAGATTACTGGGGTAACAAGAACTCAACGTCTTATGTCTCCATGCGACGAGCACAATGTGGTGTTATGTATATCATCCTAACTAGTACCAAGTTGTCATGGTCGAGCGTCGGGTTGCACACTGCTGTTTGTCGGCAGAAATAGGCGCTGCTTGAAAACCTAACTGATCCTACTGATGGGTTTGAGGAGTTTAGTCACGACGCGTTGAACTTTTACTTATAGCAAGTTAAAATTTTAATTAGAGAAGGCTTCGAGGACAAAATTAAAATATTGTCAACATAAGTTGATTAAGTTAACGAGGTCCAAATAGCGGAGCGGAGGAGCGCGGGATCCAATTAGCGCGGACCCGCACGCGTGCCTCGCTGATTAAACGCCGGGGAGACCTTACGGGATCCATTAAACGTACTTTATTCCCCTCCTCGAGGACTCGCACGGCGGCTTTCCGTTCAATAAAACACTAATTGATTGTACTTCACTAGTATAACCAGAATTTCACACGAGGACATGTTCCTTACTGCAGACAAAGAAAATACCATTGAATTATAATGGTATAGTTATATGGTATATGGTATAATTAATGAAGAGGTACAGCCAATAGTTTTATATTTGCAATGACGATGTTTAAATATTCATCATCATCATCATCAACCGATGGACGTCCACTGCTGGATGTAGGCCTCACCCAAATATTACCAAAACGATCGGGTAAGGATTCATATGAGGGATTTTAAGCCATTTCCTAACACGCTGGTTCAATTGGTGGGAGAAAGAGCTTCGTTTGTTGATTATCAGGGTGCACCATGAGCAGGTGAGGTTAGGTTAGATCCCGTGAGCCGTTGTACGGGAACCCTTACGTATGCAAAATTTGAATAAAATTAATCATTCAAAACCTAATCTATTTATATACATATCATCATCATCATCATCAGCCGATACACGTCCACTGCTTTACATAAGCCTTCCTGATATATACAAATATATATATATGGGGGATGTCCAGAGATTCATTGCCTCATCGCGAGATCTCCGAAACTATAGCACGTGAATACTCAATATTTGGTAGAGATATAGCTTGTGCCATTTAAAGGTCAGGTGAGAATGGATGTTACAAACTTCCCTAACGACAAGACGGGGTAATAAAGGGATGTTACCGCCAGCAAAGCGAACGGGGAACAGCCAGTATGAGTATATGATTTGAATATAAGCATATATATATACACTTTAGCATATATGTGTATATTACTATAAGATCGACGTTGAAATTTAGTAAGAGACTATAGTATAGCATGAATGGAGATATAGAAGACCAATAAAGCATCGACACCCGGTCTGGTTGTTTGACCGGAAATAGCGAGCGGTTTAAAGTTGCCCGTAGCCTTTGCAGCGCGGATCGGAATAAATTTCCATATATAACATCAGCTCATTGATTCCGATTGTATCAGCTCCGTCATAGGAAGTTAAACTCATAGTAGCGAAATATTTACATTCATAATGTTTCCGATCGAGCTTCAGCATATGATGATATCAGCAACATATGTATATGATGGAATATTCTGGAGTCTATCAAAAAAATTCGTAGATAACCAGTAGCTGATAATCATATTACAATCTTAACCGAAGCTTTATTACGGCAGGTCTCCATTGCCAGAGGCCGTCTAGGTAGGTACCACCGCAACGCCTATTGTTGCCGACAAACAGTACTGTGCAAACGTTTCTGTGTTCCGATTTGAAGGGCGTTGTAGCTAGTGTAATTATTGAGGTAACGAAACTCAATATCTTACGTCTCAAGCAACGAGCGCAATATGAAGCAGTAGATATCGTCGTAACTAGCGCTGTTGTTATGGGCGGGCCTGTTACTTAATATCAGGTGATCGTCTTGTTCGTATCGCCGCTGCGTTGATTAAAAAAAAAGGTGTGCGGACGTGACGTCATCAGTCTGCGATGCGCCGCCTGTCCGAAGTCGCTGCGAGTCATGCGGACCTTTTTCGTTCGGACCTCTGCCTGCTGCTCTACTCTGTCAATCGGTTTAAGCTGATATAAGATTAAAGTAACTTAAGTGTTTACCATCTGTTATTACCGCAGGTCGCAGTCTGTGTACAGCAAGAGCAGTGGCGCCGCCGGCGGTGGCAGCGGCGGTGGTGGTGGTAGCGCACTGGGTGCTGCGCAGTCGCTGCTGCTTCGCCCCGCGGCGCACGCCCTCGCACTCAACCAGAACGCGCACAACGCACAGCGCGACCCCAACTACGGCACCGCACCCAACGGCGTCAGACCAGGTCCCGCAGGTCCGTAACTACCTACTATAGTTTTTTTTTAATCTACTTTTAACCGGAACCATAGGGACGCTTTCGCACATAACCGCGGTTCCGACAGCGAGTCCTTGATGAGGCCGCGTCTCGGAGTGGAGGTAGATTTCTCTACCATATGTAACAATATCAGGCGGAAGTACTGTGCGTGCCACATGGAGGTCTCTCATATTACCCTTGAAACTGCCACCATGGCCCCTTTTGGAGTTCTCTTAATCGGATTGAAAAATGGATGGTTTGCTCTCGCCACCTCTCTTCAGCCTCTTTCTGCGATATTATTCCTTCAAAGAGTACTAACCGAGCATACCACGACACCACTGCACCACTACTGACCACGGCTTTGAGAAAGCCAAGAAGTGAGTGCGGCGATGTGGACCCACCGCCAGTGTAATTATAAATTACACGACATTGAAAAACTCTCGACAAGATGGCGTTGGATTATCATCATGACATTTGTCATCGTTAAATTGCTTCATTAAGAACGGAGCCGACATTGAACTTGTTCAACGTAACAGATGTTAACGACGGACAGCTGCATACACATTTTCTTGCTTGTTCGTTTTTTTTTTCCTTAATAATAATATAAAAAATCAATACACGAACACTCTTCTACCAAACCAAACTTCTTCAGTACAGCAAAAGAAAAATTAAAAACCTTTCCTGATACATGTTTTGTTTTTATACTTATTAAAAGAAATATATACTGCAGAATTTCTTCAATTTATATTGTACTTATAGGTTAGTAGCTAAAAAAATTTTTTTGTGTTATGCAATCTAAAAACATCAGTAAATGGCAGTTCTGGAGGCTCTGGAAAAGCGCTCCGAGGATACTCAATGTCCGCGACGTTAATGCATAACTGGATAGTCTGGCTCACCGACATAAGGTAGCTAGTCTCTCGGTTCTAGCTAAAGCGTTTCGGAGTATCCTCAGGAATTGTATTGTTTAATATCACCATCGCCCTTTTACCGTAAGACGTATAGACACAGGGCGGATGTTCATCCCTTCGTTGTAGGTACTCCACGTATCAGGACAAAGCGTTTCGTTCCGTCCTTCATAGTGCGAACAGCGATTTGAACGTATAATACTGTTTTCGTCAGCGTTTCCATCCAATCACGACGTGGAAATCTTCAAGAGTAGAGTGAGTAGGCTTCTAGACTAGTGCTGTTTACCGCCTAGATTATATCTCCGCTTTCTATCAGGTGGGATCATTGTCAAGTACCAATCTATGTAATTTATAAAAAAAAAGTTAAAGTAAGCGTATTCGGAATTTTTTTATAAATTTCATAACTTTATACTAACCAATCGATAGAGCTCTTAAAACTTAAAGTCCCCATTACCCTAGTAATTTCACTACTAGTAGTCTTTCCAAACGAAACATGGTAATGCTTGCTCACTACTGCTTCGCGGTAGAAACAGAGACTTACCAGCAGTGAGTAGTGAGAGTAATAGTTAATCGCCTACCTACATTGAGCACAGAGGTATCGATATGTAATCCAAAGACGATCTCGAAGTTCTCTCCTTTACAGTAAGCTTATTTCATCACCAGGTGCAGCGGTGCAGGAGCGCCGGGAATCCGTGTACAGCTCGGGCACCCGCCGCGGGCCGCTGTCGTCCGAGGACAGTGCGTACGGCAGCTACGCGCCGCACGGCACGCTCCCGCACGCCGCGCACGGCACGCACGCCGGGCACGCGGCGCACGCGCATGCGCACGCGCACCCCGCGCCCGGCCGCACCTTCCGCGCGCCGCACCAGCCCGACCACTACTAGCGACGCGCCTCGCAGCACAACATTGCGCTGCTCTTTGACGTTTGAACTACTCCTCGGTAGTGAGTGCTGTGACGGTGACACAAGTGTTACACTCTTGTTATATACGAACATATATGAATGTAAATAATAAAAACATATTCCCACCGCTGAGGCTCGTAACCATCTCTCACAAGGAGAGACACTTTAGCCAGGTGCGGGTTGGTGAATACCATATACCTAAGAGAGCTGCAGTTATGTCGGTTTCCTCACGAGATTATCTTTTACACAAAGCTCAAGTTCAGTGGGGATCGAACCCGCACCTCTCTGAGACGTAGTGTTTACCGCTTTGTAAACTGAGCTATCGTGGCTTCTTGTTTGTTTATATGACTATTGATAAAATGTCTCATAAAAATTCACCTGCCCTCGTGTATGGGTGATACATCATAACAGATGTTCATATCATCATCAGCCGCTAGACGTCCACTGCTAGTCTAACTGTGCTAAGTCCTACCCCAAACATTCCCATTTCTATCGGGTAGGGATTTATATGGGAGAATTTGGGCTATATCCCATCACGCTGGTCCAATGCGGATTGGTGGGAGCCAGAGTCTCGTTTGTTGATTAGCAGGGTGCACCACGAGCAGGCGAGGGCGGCTCGGGTCTCAAGAGTTGTTGTGCAGGACCTCTTACACCCGCTAGTTTATATAGAAATAGAAAACTGATATTCCCATTCCATTAACCATTACAAGCCACATACTTTGTAATGCGCCAATTATTTTACTGTTTGATAGTAACTATTGTATTATATATATTCATTATTAAATATATAAAAAAAATTGTAATAATTGTTAAGATTATAATGTTGATAAGGAAATATATGAACGTTTCATACAATAAATGCCAAAGTGCTAGAGTAGGGGATATATGAACTATGATACGTTACTCCTTTACAAATGGACGTACTATATATATATATTGTATATGCTGTCGAAATTCATTAGATGAAGTCTGAAAGTTGCTCCAGTGACAGAGAAATTGAGGAGGAAGAGGTTAGCGTGGTACGGGCATGTTATGCGAAGGGATGAAGGACATATATAACAAAGAAAGTGATGAGAATGAACGTGGATGGTTATAAGGAGGAAGACCGAAGAAAGCGTGGATGGATGGTGTGAAAGATGACATGTGTAAGGAGAGTGTGAATTCAGATATGACGCCTGATAGAGGGATATCGACTGTGCCGACCCCACATAGCTGGGAAGAGGGCAGAAAGAAGATGCTGTCGAAATTCATCTTGTTCCGTGCTCAATGGATGTGAAAATGGATGAGCTGAATGTTCACCTGATGAGTCATACGCTTGAACATAACGTGGCGATAGTTAGGAGGGATACACTGCACCGCATTACGCTCGTCGCCTTGAGACAGGACGTTAGTAATTCCATTAACTTCGACTTTCAAAGCGTTACACAGTAGTAATCCAGATTACTGTTTACCGGCTGCGATGGTCTCCGGCAAGAGACCTACCACCAGTAAAAATTATTAGTAATAAAACTGATCAGTAAAATTATAAGATAAAATGCTTTTCACTAGAAACGCCAATAAACGAAAAATGTTAATCTCTGCTTCCTATAAAACAACTCAAGACTACTGTAACGAAGTTAAGTTAACTTAAGTTAATATTGACTTCATAATGTATTGAAATATATAAATCTATATACAGGCGACTCTTTAAAAAATGATTTATTTGTAATAGATAAGATTTTATATATTTTTTTTTTTATAAATGTAAATATTGTAATATTAGATATAGAATTAACAATTCAAGTCATCATTACTTCAAACCCAAGTTACCAATACCACCATCAGCCGATAGGCGTTCACTGCTGGATATAGACATCGATAGGACCTGTGCCGCCTGCATCACCGGTCACCAGGGGCCGTCGTTTGTGGGACTTTATATGGGGGGATTTAGGCCATTTCCTACCACGCTGGCTCAATGCGGGTTGGTGGGAGCCAGGGCCTCGTTTGTTGATCAGCAGGGTGCACCGCGAGCAGGCGAGGTCGGCTCGGGTCTCAAGAATTGTTGTGCAGGACCCCTTACTCCCCAAGTTAAACTCTTGGCAACTAAAGGGAGAAGAGTTTTCCTTTCTCAATGGATGTGCCATAAATTGTATTATAGTAAAACTGTTCAACGTTCTCTTATATTTAAAGACTAAACTTAACACTTAAGCTGTAAAGTAATGTAAGTAATACATAAGTTCCTCTCATTATATATACATATATACTTGTCTTTGTTTAATGAAACCATTTGAATATACATTTTCAGTACATTATACTATACATTTTTTACCATTAATACTGATGTAAGAAAAATATCTTTGTTAGCGGGTGAGTTGACAGATTATTGTTAATTAATAACAGTAATTTAATTAAAATTGTTAATTTTAATTAAAATTATTTATATGATAAATATTTAGGTTTTTTTTTTAACTCCTACTCTGATCTTATGTATATAAATACTTTAATCAGAACAGTATATACACATTTAGTATATATATATATGTATATGTCAGGTATTATTTCTATTAAAAATATATCAAATTAATATAATCCAGACATTATAATATACCATAAAAAAAATGCATAAAATACATACCCTGAAAAATCTTCGTCGGTATCTCTCTGGTGTTGGTGGCTAGCTTCACGAGATGTCGCCACTCTTCTCTGATGGCAGGCATCCTAGTGCATTCATACGGTGTAACGATGATGAGCCATTAAGAATATACACAACGAATTAGAAACAATATATGTATTTGTTTTTAATATATATATTTAATAATTTGAATTTATGTATAAATATGTTAAAAGGTGGCCAAAAGTTCAGGTGCTTTGTTATAGATTAAAAATATATAACAACAGTCCACTTAATGTTCCCACTATTGGTGATCTAGGCAGTCTCTCATAAGGAGTTTAAAGTTATTTATCCACCACACTGGCCGAGTGAGGGTCGGTGCTTATTGATTAACTAGCTGTTCCCATACCGCTTTGCTGGAGGTAATATTTAATGACTTTCTATAGCAACTGTTACTATAGCAACAGCCTAAATAATACCAAACGAAGATGTTTGTAAAAATTAATTATTAAAAAAATAATGAATGATGTAGGAAATTAAAAAAATAAGTACCATGCTTATGTTCCGGTATCGATACATTCACTAGTTTTCACGTGAATGCCGAACTAGCGAAACCGATGTTCATTATATCATCCTCATCATCATCAGCCAATAAATGCCCACTGCTGGACAAAGGCCTCTCTCAAATATCTCCATATTGAGGAGTTCATTGAGAGAAATTGGGCCGCAGCCCCACTACGCTGGCCCAGTACGGGTTGGTGGGTCGTCAGGGCCTCGTTAGTTGTTGAGCAGGGTGCACCGCTTGCTGGTGAGGTTGACTTCTGCTTTGTAGGATGTTGGGCGGAACCCCATCATTATATATATATATATATATATCTCCTATCAATGAAAATTTATTCCTATATTTTCCAAAGATTATTTTTAATTTCGTGTTAGAATCAAATGGTTTTGTTTATCTCCCGGTGAGAGAACGCCTGTAGTCCCAGTTGTGGGAAAATTTTTTATAAACTAATTCTAAATTGCAATTCAATTATTTTCATACTAAGACTGTATAAACTTAACTGCTTAATCTTTATACGAAACCTTTGATTTTTTTTCATTGATCACTTGCTTTTTAGAAGTTGCATGATATGGAAATAGAAATATACTATTCATCATCATCATCATTATCAGCCGTCCACTGCTGGACTCGACTGGCCTCCCCCAAAAAAATCCGCACATCAATCGGTCCAGCACTTCCCACATCGCCGGGCACCAGGGACTGTCGTTTGCAGGGGTTCATATGGTGGGAGTTGGGCCATATCCCACCACGCTGGCCCAACGCGGGTTGGTGAGAGCCATAGCCTCGTTTGTTGATTAACAGGGTGCACCACGAGCAGATGAGGTTGGCTTGGATCCCGTGAGTTGTTGTGCGGGACTCCTTACACCTATTAATATACGATTGCTTTTATTAATTTTCATTATTAATATATTCATATACCACACCATTGTCTCTTACATTGTATCTTGTATAATATCATCTTCATTTCAAGCGATGAACGTCCACTGCTGGACATAGGCCTTTCTCAAATATCATCACATTAAATATATAAAAAGTATGAATTAATTTCGACCCCTTGTTGCATCAATTATTAATTGAAATATATTTGAAAACAATTCCATATTTGTTTATTTTCTTTTCAATATTTTATAAGAGAAACCACTTTTTTATATACACTGTTCCATTACACTGATGGTACATATGTTGCTGGAGGCCGTCTAGATAGTTACCACCGCCAGCGATTATTTCTGCCGCCAAATAGTAGTGCGTAAACATTACTGCGTTCGGGATTAAAGGGTGCTGTAACTAATGGATTATTGAGGTTAAGAGACTTAACATTATGTTTCAAGCGATGAACGCAATGTGGTGCTGAGGATATCATCCTAATTAGCGACACGTTACGGGCAGGTGTATCACTATTATGACATGCCGTTCGTCTCGCTTTGTTAAATAAAAAAAAAGTAACGTCCCCCTTCAGGGCAGTTCTAAGGAATGCAATTGACCTTCAACTTTGTTTATTTTCTCTCATGGCTGCTGCCTTGTGCTGATAATGATTCCTTTTGGCCACGGACCGTCCTTGCTAAATTTGAGGTCTTCAAATTCCTACGAGGATTCTTCCTCCTGCTCTTTTCCCAGCTATGTATGATCGGCACAGTATATATTTCTCTTCCATATCCCTCTATCAGCCGTCATATCTGAATTCACACTCTTCTTACACATGTCATCTTTCACAGAATATATCCACACTTTCTTCCGTCTTCCTCTACCATTATAACCATCCACCTTCATTCTCATCACTTTCTTTGTTATATATCCTTCATCCCTTCGCATAACATGCCCGTACCACGCTAACCTCTTGTTCCTCAATTTCTCTGTCACTGGAGCAACTTTCAGATTTCCTCTAATACACTCATTCTCAATTCCTACGAGGATTACTGATAACAAACAAACACGTGGTATATTTCAAATGCATTTATTATTTGGAATATTATGCTAATTTTAAATTACCATAAACGATTATCACTATTGACGAAGCTAAAGCAAGTTGCGAACATGCGTGAAGAACTCACGAATCCATTCTTTATATTGTTAAATACAAAAAAAAAAATCCTAACAGTTTTTATGTACTGACAACTTCACATCGAAACCACATCGGAACGTAGGTCGGCAGTGTAACGATTGATTGAGAATTCAACACAACATGAATCTTAATTTTATAATACAACACAAAATCACACTCGTTAAGCGATCGACCTGGCTTTGCCTAACTTACATATAAAACAACATACTAATTAACACTCGTGTAAATAAATATATTTTTTTTTAAATTTAATTTCATAGTCAAAGCGGTTTTTCTTACAAACACACCGTCGCGCTTTATTTCCGTATTAAGTTCATGATATAATATATTTAACCGTCCTGTGTCAATGTTATATTACGTGTATAAAAGCGATGATTAAATATAAACAAAAAAAAAAACAATTGATATTAGTAATATAAAACAAATAATATTTAATTCATCGAAGCTGTGTTTGTGCTATTAACATTAAATCTCTTAATTTTTTTATCATTTAATAGCGACAAGTATTATGTTTAGAAAAAAAAATAAGCGTCGCCATCTTGCCCCCCGTTTTGTGCCAGGTGAATAAATAAATAAATAAATACATATCGTGTCCAGTCTTAAATATTTCATCTAAAATTCTATATCAATATTAGAATTATAAACAAGACCGCCTGTTACATTTTAAATGAAGGCATTATATCCAATTGTTTATATTTTTGTTTATGTATGTATACATATATAACACAAATAATAAAAATATTCAGTACAGCCTCCCTTACTCCCACGAACCTTAGAACTTTACTCGCTCCTTACACAAGTAGTTAAAACAATCATAATACTGACAACGAGTAAGATGTTAATGAACAAGCCGATTAGTTTGAAGTCATGCCGACGGCACAGATTAAAAATAATATGTTGGTTATACTTTCTCTGCACAGATACCGAAAAATGTTTTAAAGGTTACCAAAGAATAGTTTTTTCTGACACTTTGTTCGCTTTTGGCGGTATTTAGGCACAGTGCGGTCATAACCTCAAAACTAACGCTCTCTCCGTCAGATATATTAAAAGCTTAAAGTCACGATAGAAAATAATAATGGAAGTACGGTCGGTTAATACTAACGCTACTGAAAATTGTGCACGTTTCAATACTTAGATAAAAAGTTATAAGTTAACACTACATCGTCGTTTCTACTGGATGCCGTGACAGCAAACGAGACACCGGTGAACATCACTGCGCCAAGTATCGTGCCGAAAAATATCATCTTAAGTAAAAACTATACTAAATAATCTCCCAGTCTAGTCCGTCTGTGTAGCTATAGGGGGTGAAACGTTTCATGAGAAATATTTAAAAATTCCTGCAATTAACGGATTCTGTTAGGTCGTATTTTAAACTAGAGTTGTTCTAAGTAAATACGCTCTAAAGAGTAACACTAAGAATCAGCAACCGGGCTATATAAAAGTGCTTCAAACTGTTATTATAAAGGATGCAACGCGCCGTACATTGTATATTTGGTTGCGTTATAGTCGATTCTGATAACGCAATGCGCGGCGGCTGTTATGACGGTACCTCCGTCACGTCACTGCTTTATGTACGAACGAAATTGGCTAGGGGTGAGTGAAGGATAAATGCACGATTGCTCCGGGGTGGGTGAAGCTGTGCGCGGGGGGGTAGGGGGTCGCGGGCCGTCGTTCAGCACACGCAGCCGCTCTCGTTGCCCTCCTGCTCGGAGCCCATCGGCGACTGCGTCTGCAGGTCCACGGCTGTACGCATACGGGTCAAGGAAACCATTCACATCGGTTCTCATACTTAACAATGACATTAATTAGTATACAATTTTAAATAATTTGTATTTACATTAATTAAAACTTATAACCGAATGGTTCAATGTTGATAACTTTGGTGTCATCACTAGCTGTGGTATATTCCATTAAAGGTTATATATTACAGTTAACCAAAATTAATCAACGGCTTTACTAACTTAAGTTAAAAAGCTCAATATTTTTTTTTCTAAGCTAATTCATTATAAAAAAGAAACAAAAATTTTTTTTACATGTATTTTTTCGAAAATGTAATTTTGTAATTAAATTAATTTGGTTATTTTAGATGATCTGATTCCGTCTAGCCTTTTGCTGATGTAAATAATAACAATTGCTTACTTTTGTTATATTAATATTAATTCTTGAAATTAAAAATCTTGGTACATTCGGCTTTGAAGCAAGTTATAATAAAATTGTCAAAATAAAGTTACACTGGCAACACTACTATAAAATTTATAGAAGTATTGCATACATTTACAACATCTGTATAATTCAGTGTTTGTAGTAAACTAGACACTTTTAAAAAAACAATTAGAATAATGAAGGTTATTATGTTTGATCTTATCTATAAAAATATAGTAGAATAAAAAACATTCAAAATACATTGTTATCTAAAAATAATATTCTTTGATAAAAAAAAAATCTGTAAAGGTATTCGTAAGAAATAAATACGGTATAGTGTTTAAAAGATTTTATTTGAAATATTCAGCGTGAGTTTAATTATTGCTATTTACATAATTATATCAAAGTGGTTATTAAATAGCGACCGGGTTTTTAGTGTGTTGCCACATTCGATAAACAATTATAGAAAATGGAAAATTTGTTGCCAAAACATACGCGAGATGAAATACCCGAAATCATATGCTTAACTAGGTTTATTTAATAATGTTATTAAATATAATAGTTAATATACAAAAGTAAAATTTAATTGATTTAATGTTGCTCTTAAAACGTTGTTATTGCTTAGAATAGGACAAAAATAAAGTAAAATTAGATAAAGAAAATATATAAGAATAATAAATCTTGATCATGATTAACACAAAAAAAAATCTCGATCAATGATCAAGAATATACAAATATTGTTACCATTTACAAAAGCTCATTGGAATGACGATTCACACACACATATATAGAATGAAGGCTAGCTGTTAGCTTGTAACACCAATTCACAGAATACAGATAATCATAAGATTTATATCTTAAGCTAAAGTAAAATAAATAATACTAAAATATACATTCGCTGCTGGACCTCCGTGCAATTAATAACGTAGTAGACATTTTTTTAATGTGCGATAATGTCGAATTAAAAAAAAAATTAAACAAATCGATTTTATTAGCAAGTCTAGGAGGCCCGCGCAGAAGCGTGCTATATACAACACAGGAGCTCCCGACGACTAAGTCTACTGTACTCGACTTACGCTTGGCGCAAATCATCATCAGAAGTTGTATGTCGCAACCCTTACATCAAATGTTCATTTTAAAAGCTTTTCGTTGTAGATAACATGCTCCAGCTTGATTTAGGTGGCGCAGCTTGATTTTCTTTATCGAATATATTGCTCACATAAATTGACAATGTTGTGTACGATTCTTACCGCTAGATCATATTTAACTAGACGACACCGCGCGAGCTCAGTCTTGAAGACATAAAACCATACAGCGTAATTTACATTAAAACAGGTCGTGTAAAGCGAAACTGATCTTCACAGCGGTGAGCGTACGCGCCATTTTGTGTACGCGGCCGCGGCGACGGTCGCCCGCGACGCAACTGCCACTCCTATCATTTAATAGTCATTTTTTAAATGTTATAATTTAATTAAAATTCATTAGTCACCTTTTTCATTTATCTATAAAAATCATTATTTTACTAAATTAATTTATTACAGTTCATTGACGTTAGATAATGTTGCGGTTTAGTGTTTACAGATAATATAAGTTTTATACTTGGTATAATTTTTAACATCTGTACAGATTAAAAAAAATATAATAAACTATAGCAATTGATTAACTTAATCTGCATTTAAAACAGTTATTTAATACAGTTAAGCTGTAACGGTCATAGTAGTGAATTGACATTTTTTTGGTGTCATCATGATGAGGCGCTTGCCCTCTTTTAAGCGATCAGATTTTTTGTCCATAAATAGACCATCTCTTGACCAGAATTTTATAGTAGCATTGAGGCAGTGGATAATGAAGCGCGCTGGACCAGGAGCATTTTAGCTCTTAATTTTTTTTTTGTATAAGAAGGGTGAGCAAACGAACGAACAGTTCAATTGTTGGAAAGTGATGACTGACGCCCATAGACAGTCCGCAACTCCAGAGGGGTCGCGGCTGTCCATGGGCATAAACTGTTACTGTCATGGCAACAGTTTAGTTTGAAGTAGCGTAAGTTGAAAACTAAGTAGGGAATGTTTAAGTACGATCAATGAGCGAATAGTTGCGTCGCAACGCACACCGCGCGCGGCGGACAACTGATAGAAAATTATCAACTAATATCACTCAGGCTGCCACACAAGCACATCAGCGCGTCATCAGATCGCTTTGTCGGATTAAACAAGACAGAAAGTCATCTATAAATTAAATATCTTATTAAACAATTAATAGTCAAACAAAACTACTTTATGATTGTAATAAGAAATTTCACTTATTAGAGAATACTCTGGCTCTCATATATCAATTGGTATATTACGGCCGAGTGTTCAATAATGACCTTGACCTGACCTTGACTTACACGTCTCTAACTGATAGTAAGCAAATATTTTGTTTGTGAAGGTTTCTGTAGCTGATGATACAACTGAGCTGACAAGAATTGTTATGACTTCTGCAACGTGAGATTTTATGCGTTGAGGCAATGAGCGTAGAAAGCCTCCTCCCTCTCACTACTATGTTATAAGTAAAATTGTATTACCGTCAGGTAAACTTAAATCTTCTTACTATATATATATATATAAAAAAAGTTTCGCTTTATAAATTGCTTTAGATTTATCATTTGTTGACTTTCCCTTATTGTTTAAAACGACAAAGATAGCAACACCATTGATTACGTCTCATAATAAAAACCATGAAAGAAGATAAACACCTAGATTTAATTTTACTCCATGGTTTGTTAAGAGGTCTGCGATGGTAACTTTATCCTCGATGCGATGTAAGCGATAGTGTTGCCATAACTGCGCTCCCCGATCCGTGTCCCACCGACAGATCAAGTAAGCTTTAGTAATAAGAATAATAAAATCTAGAAAATGTGCGACTACTAACGTGTCTTGTCTGCAATTGATATTTTTAGTCGACTATCTAGCGATATAATGGGATGTTTTATTAGACGACCATATCTGTCCTTTCGAAACTGAACTGTAGCAAGAGTTCTGTTTTTCTGAACGTAGCTTACATCGGTCAGTGGGTGTTGGATTGAGAAGCACAGGCGTACAATGTAGAGTGGGTACAGTGCAACTCCGAACTCGGCCAGGTAGTTTAGCAGGCGCAACCGCTGTCCGGCTCCTTGCTGTCGCCCGGCGCCTGGCGCAGGATCACCTCGTGCACTGCGGCAGCATTAAGGAATATACAGGTATAATAACACTAATCCGGCAAGTGGAAGCTGAAGACTATGGGCATGACTTACACTGCTTGTGACTTCACCTTGTGTAAATCTAAATACATTATATGTTTATATGCAACCTTCACCAAGTTCTATCAGAAACTAGAGATCAAGGCAAAGAAACTAACTGTTATGCCATATATATATATAGACACTATTTATGTAACATATAGTATAATTTTTTTTATAGATTTTTCTTAATAGGAACACAATTTTTAAATAAATATTGAACTGAAGTTAAATTCATTAAATAATGTTTTAGGCAGTATTAAAAATATCACAGGCAGTGTAGTAATACAAATGAAATGAATAATAAATGTGATTAGGTTTCAATTTATAGTATCAACATTTCTATAAAATCCAGAGCATGCTAAGCGAAGTTAAAAAAAAACATGATAAGTATGTACTGTAATTATTTATCATCAATAAGTAATAAAGTAATGATAATGAAAAAAAATCTCTAATGATTTTTTATTATTGTGGGGGTGGACTTAGGGATTATAAAAGAAATTTGATGTTTTCAATGCCCATGCATATTTAGTATCTAAAATTATTCTGGATTCTTAAAAGGTTTATTTTTTTATTTCACTTAACATATCCACTTGCTCCTATAAACGTGGTGATGGATGATAAACATTGTGCTCTTATCTGGATGATAGTTTCTTAACCATAGGGTTATTGCTTCGGAAGGCTTCATAATTCATTATCACTCCAGCCTATTAATATTCAATGTCACAGGCTTCATCAAGACCTGGGGAACATCCTTGGTCACACTTAACATGGGGAAGAGTAAAACATTGGTGGAAATTCTCATAGTCTAAGTGTTATAAAAATGAAAAGTAACTAATGTAACTATAATTATATATATATAAAAATCATGCAAACTATCAATGAAGGGTAGGAGATGAGTTTTTTTTCTTACACAGTTTAAAACAACTAATTAAACAGCAATATTCTTGATAGACGACGATACTAAAGCGCATGTAACAGACAGAAATAAAGGCAATGTTTAACAATTAACGGGAAGACAAAGAATTAGTAATTGTTAAGTTTACTTACAACACACACAGATGTTAACACGTTAGTACCACCACCGACACGGACGGGTCCCTGAGGGTCACCACTACTTCACCAAAGTATACGGAAACGTGTAAGATTAGCTACACTGATGATGCACTGACAACCAATAAATTACTTTATTTCTTTAAGTGGAAAATGAATATATCATCAACTCTACTACAAGTTATAGCTAAAAGCTTTTATCTATGCGATTGTTTTTAAGCTTTTATCTGTTGACCGTTACTTTGGATGTTTATGAAGATTATATTATTTTTTTTATAAATTCCAATCCCAAAGGGTTGTTCATAACTAATCTTACACCTTATTGAGTAAAAACAAATCGCGAGTACGGGCAAGTGCGCGTCCATTAGCCGTTATTTCATACAAAACATTGCGGCACAATGAGTCCAATATAAACGCGTTACGTATATAAAAGTACTGTGCGTGTATGGGCTGGCGTGATGTATGGGAGCTTTGTGTGGCCTGTGTGTGATGCTGCGAGCCCGCTGTGAAACTGTGAGTGTGAACACTTGACTATGAAAAGGATACTGTCTTCGGGCGGCTTGTTCTCCGCGGAGTCCATGCCGGGCAGTGCGGCCGCCACCCGCCGGAACAGCTGGAAGTCATAAAATTTTAATTAATATAAACGTAGTCAGTCATATAGACATAGTATGTCAAAACTATACTTCAACACCATGTTTATGTTCAATGTTCATGTTTCACTAGCCACAAAACTCTTCAAACCGGAAGACAGTAATGTTTGACAAACTTGATAGACGGCAGAGATATAAGTAGCAGAGATACCTACTTAAACCTACCATCAGTGCAAAACCACCTTCTAATTTCAGATTACCAAAAAAAAAAACATGATGAGTTCTACAATCCACATCAATGTTTATCTCTTTGCTGGTTGGTCCGTTTGACCAAGATGAAGTCATTTAACAGTAACAGTGGTAGTATATATATAGCTCAAACCGTGTCGTACCTGCTTAACGTTATACCCTGCCTTCGCGCTAGTCTCTATGAACATGACGTTGAGCTCGCGCGCCTTGCGATCACCGTCCTCGGTGGACACCTGACGCTTGTCCGACAGATCGGTCTTGTTGCCCACCAGCATGATGATCACGTCGGAGCCGCGCTCCGTGCGCACGTCGTCGATCCACTTCGACGTCTGGTGGAACGAGTTCGCGTCTGCAATGCATCACAGTGTATATATAAATGAATAGAGTACAGAAACAGTCAAACCTTCTTCTTCGTTATACTGTCAGGATTCACAAGCTGTCATCATTCTTCGGGCCCTGGTAGCTATTCTTGCGCTCTCGTGTTGTCGACCATTTAGTACAGATTTGATTTGTATCATCCGGCCTAATGGTTTTTAATCGCGCTACCTTGGTCTTCCCCCTTTCCTTGAACCATAAATCATTCCACAGATATGGCTACTCGTTGTGAGATGTGCCCGAAGAATGTGAGGAGGCACTGGACGATGGAAGAAAGACGCTACATATACCTAGTTCTTGCAAGACTGAGATGTTCGTTCTGAACTGTGTTCAGGTTATGCCAAACATAAAAATCTTAATATAGCGTATTTTTTTTTTACGTAGCGCCATAAGTTTGTCGTCCTCTTGATAGTAAATGGTAAGTCCTATTATTTTTAAAACTTACTTTAAGGTCACATTTAAGCGCGGTTATTAAATGATATATAATGCTCATGCCCCAATATATCATGGAGCTTGGCTTCCAAATATAAGGTTGTGATTGAGAACCATCATTCTCTTATTAGCTATGATCTTTCTCTGTGCCATTAGCAGGACTTCTTTTTTATAGTTTGACGAAGCGATGATACTAGCCACATGTTCATCTGATTCACATTCATCACATTGCGCTCTTCGCCTTGAGACATAAGGTGTTAAATCACGTTCCTTAGTAATTTTACAAGCTACAGCGTCCTTCAAACCGGAAGACAGTAACGTTCGCTCACCGCTGTTTTGCGACAGCAATAGGAACTGTGGTGGTACCTATCAAGACGGTCTCCGACAGTAGAAACCAATCCAACAGTAATGAATAAACACATGCATCTATTTCGTAGTAGTATTTAGTTGTGTAAAAAATACTATATCTTCTTCTTGTTAATGTCATGGTTGAGGATCATTAGGGAATGGACTGACATATCTGGAGCGTCCGAATTGTTCCGCCGAACCAGAGACAGAAAGGACCGTACCACGCTGATCGCCAACCTTCACTAGTCGGCGAGGCACTTTAAGAAAACACTATACAAAATGCCATAAATTGTTTTATCCGTATTAATATGAAATTTAAGTTTTCAGCAGTTTCTATTTTATTGAGCATAACTGTAGTTTTATAAATTCCAAGGTGCCTCGGTACTTCTATCGGATATCGACCTGGGGGCCATCAATATTCAGTGTCCGAGCGTGGATCGTAACGTCAGCTCGAGCCAGCCGCCAGCCGACCCGCCCCGGCCTAGCTTTACGAGCAATTAGCGACAGTTTATCGCTTTATAGGCACCGTCACTGTAAACGACTTGTGACCGTAAAAAGTCGCCTGCTGTACGGCCGCAGGAAATAACCTGTATATCATATTTCTAAATGCTGAACCGATTACCGCTTTATCCAATTTATTTAAGCCTCGCACTCAAAACCCAAACAAGATTAGAAAGATATTAGTTCCTTAGGACTCTTAGTTCATTTCAAAGGCACTATGCGGAAGTTTACGCTAACCCGATCATGATGGACAAGATAGAGAAGTGCTGAAAAATGAAAGAGGTCATCGTTACGTAATGCACAACAGCCAACCTCCAGACATGAAAAAATTCAAGATGAAGATTAGTTCCTTTAACTGGTGGTAAAACTATCATCATCATTTCAACCCGTGTACGTCCACAGCTGGACATAGGTCTTTCGTAATAAGTTCCACTAAGCACGGTCTAAGATTGTAGTAGAGTGTAAATATTACTGTTTCGATTTTTTTTTAATTAATCTACGAGATAAGCGGGACGTTTAATTGATATTAAGTGATACGTCTACCAATAACAAAGTGACGTTAGTTAGGATGGTACACACCAGATTACGCTTGTCGTCCGAGACATAAGATGTTAAATCTCTATACTCCAGTAATTAACAGCTACAGCGCCCTTCAAACTGGAACACAGTAGTACTTGTACTTGTACTACGTTACTGTTTGACAGCTGATACAGACGCTGGGTTGGTATCAACTTCATCGGCCTGCAGCAACAGAGACCTACCACCAGTAAATTTGTAATGACTTACCATTAGGGGTTCATTTGAGAGGATTTAATCCCTTTCCCACTACGCTGGCTAAATGCGGGTTGGTGGGCGCCAAAACCTCGTCTGTTGATTAACAGTGTGCACCACAAGCAGGTGAGGTTGGCTTGGGTCCTGTGAGTTGTTGTGTGAGACCCCTTATACCCTTTCGATGTAGAGATCTTGGAGAGGCCTATGTCCAGCAGTGGACATCTGATAATGATGATGATACCATTAGGTAAACGTCTAGCTCGTCTCGACGCTTCTTCTATTAAAATAAAGTTTGAGTTTGCTAACCGATGAACATTAGTTGAAAGTAAATTTAATTCATACATTTGAATAACAATAAGATTGTATGACTAAACATTCATGATTATGTTATGTTCACGCCTCAGATGTTTACAATACAGTCAACCCGTGTAATACGATTTGTATGTAATGCAATGTAACGGATACTACTGAGTGGATTATTACCGTGTCAGGGAAAAATAAAACCTTCGTAGAGCTTCTGAACTAAACAGAACATTTATACTAATGGTAACATCTGTAGGTACTTCGCGCTTGTAGGGTAGGAAGTGATGCGGCCGAGAGTGAGATGCTTTCTTTGCATTATTTTTTTTTTTTGATAAAGTTTGCACCGCAGTTAATTTGATAAGCACAGCAGCTTCATCGGAGTCAAAGCTCGCGGATCTGATAACCGCGACATAAATAAAAAAAAAATTGAAAATAAAACTCGAATCAAACACTGTTCCTTATTTGCTACTTAGCCTCTATATATACAAAAAAAATAGCTAAATCTATAATCTACCAATCACAGTAATGAACTATATATAACAACCAATGAGAGCGCGTACAGTTTCGACCAATCAGGAGCCGAGTATAAATATCTGGTGCGTCGGCCGCATTGTATGGCATATCGTCCGCCTGACAGCATCTCCCAAACATCTAAGAAAATAATTGAGCAAAATACTTTTTTTTATTGGTGGCAGGTCACTGAAGCTCCAATTTCAACCGTCAAGAGTAATGTACACACATTACTATGTTCCGGTTCGAAGCATTTTGTAGCTATTGAAACTAATGGGGTAAGGAGGCTTAATATCTTATATCTCAAGACGAACACCGCAATGTGATGCTGTGTATATCATCCTGACTAGCGCCACGTTCTTATTGGCAGGTGTATCACCAAGAACGTCATGCTCGTCTCGTCGCTATATAGAATAAAAAAAATTATTACTGACGTAAAGAGTCTAGTATATATCCCAAAATGACTAGCATGTGATGCTGTGTAAATTATACCAACTATTGCAACGTTTTTGTACGTGCAGTCTACTCTATCATGTCAACACCTCACACACTCTTCACCATTTTTTTTTATGATGAAGTTTGCGCCGCAAGTTATATTGATAACTATTGCAGCTTCATCGGACTCGGGGCTCCGGGATACCAGATCCGCGACCTAAAATTCTTCACCATTACTGTACCACCAATGCACTATATACTTAATTTTTTTACTGTAAATGTGCTAGTAATTACCGACGAGCATGTGCTTGCTGATGAAAACAAAAAACATCTCTAGAGCAATTGCAGTTAGTAAGAGTGGCAAGTTAATCCCTGCAGATGTCCCTGCAACCAATTGCATCGTAGATCCACTTAAGCATTGTCTCTTTAAGTTGGTAATTAAACGGTTAAAAGTATCAAGCGATGTTGAGGTCATATCGGAATATAGACCATTATTTGCATTTAGATGAATATGCAGCAGGAGTGTAAGGGCGTTCTTAACAGGCCGTGGATCCAGGTCCACGTGCCTAGTGTCAGATAAGCTGTAACAGTCGCATGGCTTGCAGCGCTGACATCATCAAGAATATAGCTAACGGCGTCCGTCCAACATCTTATCGAGCTAAAGTCAACCTCACGCAGTGCATACTGCTGAATAACTGGCGAGGCTTTGACAACCCATCAACGCACACTTGGCGAGCACGGCGAGCTAAGGTCTAACTCCCTTCAATGAACTCTATGGAGATCTTTGAGTGAGGCCTATGTCCAGCAGTCTATCGGCTGATGATGATGATGATTATAATAGTTATGTGTATTAGTTGAATCCCCCAGACGTTTTTCTGTGTGTCAGTATATGTTTATGTATGTATATAAGAGGTTTCCGCCTATGTAGAGGCTGATCACGTTGTATCTGCAACCATTAGGCCTGGAAATTTAAAATTTGGTAGGAATATTTCTTTTATCAAGTTTAGCTCAGCCAAAAACGGATTATACGAAATGTTACCTCCAAAAGAGGTTGCGAGGTTGCTACAGCCAACAAGTGGGCAGGGAACAGCTGTTGTACGAGATATCCAGAGATTCATTGGGTCATCGCGGAATCTCCGAAACTATGGGACGTAAATACTCAAAATTTGGGAGAGATATTGCATCTTCCATTTAGAGATCAGCTAAGCATGGATTATACAAAATTTCTTTCCTAAGGGGAGTTATGAGGGTGTTACAGTCAGCAAAGCGGGCGGGGTGCGGCTACTTCATTACATATATACTGGGTGTTAGGAGACCACTTCCGTAAACGAAGACAGACGATAGTACTAATGACACCTTAGATAATGGGACAGAAAAATATCGATTCTGATTAAAAAATAATATTTTTAAAACGTTTTATTAGCATTATTTACGCTCCATCATGTTAGTACAGCTAAATGAAACGATAGTTTCATGAAAAATACGTTACTTTACTAAAAAAAACCTGCAATGAAACACAAAATCAAAAACAGCTGATGCTCGGATCAACGAAAGATAAAATAAAGCTTACTATTTAGTATAATAAAAAATAAACAAATTAGACATATAAATATAAACAATAGGTAATTGGATTACCGTCCGTCCGATACGGGATTAGATAAAATCCCTCAAAGTCTATATTAAAGTAACGTCCCACTGACATACTTTGCATTGAAAATGAGTTGAGGAAAAAAAAAATTCTAGTTTATTCAGTCCGTAGCTGTACATTTTAAAAATGGCGGACTGTAGTACTCAATAAAGTTTCATCCCAAGTCTAGACATTTATAGCAACATAAAGAGCTTTATTTATCTGCGACGTTTCTCCTTATCTCCGTTTATACTTTGGATTTGAAATTCTTGTATATAAAGAGATATAACGGTTCCCGCACAACAGCTAACAAGATCCAAAGCCAACCTCACTTGCTCGAGGTGCACCCTGCTAATCAATAAACAAGGCTCTGGCTCCCACCAACCCGCACAAGGCCTGCGTGGTGGGAAATGGCCCAAATCCTCCCATATGAATCCCTGCCGATCGATGTGGGAATCTTTGGGGGAGGCTTATGTCTAGCAACGGATGTCTATCGGCTGATGATGATGATGATATAAAGAGTACACAGGGTCTTATACACACTATATATTTATAAATAAATGCTTCCAACGTATGTTACAATCATCATGTTATACTAATACGGATACTTATATCCGTATTAGTATAACATGATATTTTATAGTTATATATTTATTAGTATAACATATTTTTAATCGATTTCTTAAAATATATGTTATATAAATTTCATAACATATATAGAAAAGGAGCATAGCTCTCTCCATCGCTCGCTGTGCTACTTTGAATCGGTGGACCAGCCCGATGGTTAAGTGCCATATCTCTGCGCCGTAAGTAAAAGTGGGGAGGTCGGACGCACTAGTTAAAGACTTTTGGCTTGAGACATTAGGGTATTTGCGAGATGAGAATGTGGCGGAGTTTCCCAAACATGTGTGCAGGTTGCAGAAGTGTAAGACGCCCTCCCTCCAGGTGGATCGACGTCATCATCAGGGCAGTCGGAAATAGTTGGATGCGAGAAGCTGAGGATCATTTGGTGGATGACATTGGAGAAGGCCCATATCCAGCAGTGGATGAACAAAAGGCTGATGATGACGATATAGAAACGAGTGAATCCTTGATATCAAATTAGTGTGCAAATTTTACTTTATTTCGGTTTGAGTGGAACTGAAATTGGTGGAATGTGTATGCTATCGAATGCCGTGTAGATAGGCACCACCGCAGCTCCTATAGCAGGCGACAAACAATGTTATGTAAATATTACTGTATTCCGGTTTAAAGGAAAATAGCTAGTTAAACTACTGAGGTATCGCGAATTATACCCTATCTCCCAAAGAGATCAAGTACACGGTGCTGTGTATGTCATCCTAACTAGCGTCATGTTGTTATCGACAACCGCATCGTTTACAAACAGATGAACTTCTTGCTGGTCTCCTCAAATAAAAGAGCTTCTTCTTCTCCTAAAGGTGCCTCTCCGACTACCGAAGGTTGGCGGTCAATTCACCCTATTTGGCCCGGTCTCTTGAGATGCGGTACAGAAATAAATAGGCTAGTAAAATTAAATATATATATATATATATATATAATGTGGTGTTATGTAAACATATTAACCAGCTCCATATGGTAATATATCATGTCTGAGTGAACGTCATACTTGCTAAATTAAATATCTTTATATAACATTCGGGATATATAAACCGGCTTGAAAGCGACTCATGTGTGACGTAATCGTCAATAAGCGACACAAACGCGTATAGGTATGTGACCATAAACAATATGCTCAAACGAGTTCTTCATCACTCCTCGTCTTAACCAGATTTAGTTAATTACGATTATGTGTTATTGTGTGGACGTCTATCGGCTGATGATGTGTTAAAATATTTTTTTTTTCATCATGATCATACTGTGCTTGTCACCTTGTATCATAAGATGTTAAATATCACTAACTCAGTAGTTTCATGAAGTCCAGCTCCATTCCATCCGTACGGCGTGAATAAGTACAAAATTCAATACATAATAGTATACGTAAATATCTAGCAGTGGACGTCTATCGACTGATGGTGATGATGATAAGTAAATAATTTCATGAACATGGTTATTCTTTATTTACAACAAATATACGATTGCATGAAACATTTTTAACCAGATCATAAAGTGAAAAATGGGAACTCGGGGAAAATTTCCACGTTTTTACGATGCTGATGCGCGGCGGAGTGCAATTTGAGTTCTCATCCCACGGTTACATTCCATTAATGGCATCGTACCTACATACACATACAGACAAGGTATATAACACAGAAACATGTATGTTACATTTATAGTTTTTTATTTAGGTTTAGGAGTCACGATCCTCAGCATCGAGGAAACTACTTAAAGTGAGAGAGAACAGGTTTACGTTAATAATGTCTCTATTGTGGGAAAACGTCTAAATAAGTAGCACCGGAGCATCAAATAGTCGTCGTACATATACATGTCACCAAATTAGGCTGTGCCAGCTAGGAACCTTAATCCCAGCATCCGATGAGTCTTTCATTCACCTTGTGGTATATCCACAACAACGTGGCCGTAGTGGTATACAACACAGCACCAATTGCGCTTGTCGCTTTGAAACATGAAGTCTCGTTACCGTAGTAATTTCATAGGTACAACGCCCTTCAAATCAGAACACAGTAACGTTAGCACAGTACTGTTTGCCGGCGGTCAGACGGTCTACGGAAATAGAGACCTACCACCAGCAGAATTTTTAACACTAGGTTTATGGATCTTTTTTATATACCTATCTCTAGGGCACCCGTCAAATTGAGCGGTGAAAGTAAATACGCAATTTCTTTAAAGACTCAATTTATTCCAATACAAAATTTCACAATATTTGGCTTCACGTTTAAATAAAATATCAAATATTGATCTCTGCTCATTGTGTCTGAAGAAAGGAAGCATCCAACGATCTAGATTGATATGCGCTCCGAGCATACAGAATTTCCATAAAAATTTGTAATTTCCAAATTGTTATTGTTCAATCTGTTTTCAAGACGCGACGTGCCTCAGCCTCAGTGCAATCCTCCTATATCCTTAAAAATCATAGACATGGCCGTCCTACCTCTACAGCAGCCTCGTTTCAATTTTGTCCCGTGGCCCGTCTACAATTTCGATATCACCCTCTACATTTCGAGATGTATTGGAAAAGCTCGTCCTCTCATTTTCAGAGTCTGAGCTAGAAGGAATACGCTTTCTTTTCTTATTCCGACGTACTGTAAATAAATTCACCTCTTCACTATCTGAAAATAATTCTGTCCACTTTCAACACATTTTGTAGTTTCATTGTCGGGTTCGCTTTCACCTAATTGACATTCATTTTCTTGGGAGGAATCTTCGGAATAATCGTCATTGATCTTGAGGATTTTTCCAATATCTTATTATATCTTTTGTATTTACGTCTGATTACTAGAAATGGAGGCTGGGTAAACATAAAAAATTTAAGCTGTTCCTAATTCTATTATCCTATTGTAAAAACGTACAATAACTGAAAAATCTTCTCTTACTCTTGAGCTCTTTTTGACGATAGGAAATGAACGTTGCATAGTAGATCCAGATAAATGCTCAGGTCATACGAACTGCTTTAGTTTACACTATCGGGGCGAGTTTGAAATAACTAAATAGTAAGGGAGAACAAAAAGACAATGCTTCCTCTCGTGTACTGTGCCATCAAATGAAGATACTAAATAAGTCATTACATGATATCATCAAGCACTGAGCTTTTGTACAGCTCTCACAGCGGACGGTAGCCGAAAGATCCACTTGTACACAGGTCCTAGCCTGTGCTTGAAGGTAACATG
Organism: Ornithoptera alexandrae; assembly: GCA_029030555.1. NCBI lineage: Eukaryota > Metazoa > Arthropoda > Insecta > Lepidoptera > Papilionidae > Ornithoptera > Ornithoptera alexandrae. The sequence continues at coordinate 11,623,631 of JARDVY010000288.1, read as the reverse complement.
TAACCACTTATTTCGCATCTTCTTTGTATCGTACTCCTACTGGATGAATAATTTGGCGAACAAAGCAAAAATATAACGATTATTTTCGAAATAAGCGCATCCGTCAAGCTGACAGGTGGCGTAAAGATAGGTATACCGTATAAGTATCTCAAAAAGTAAAATGCTTAGAAAGAAAAAAAAAATATGTCAATAAATTAATTCCAAGTTAAAATGTGATACTTCAAAATGTTAGGCGACTAATAAATCTAAAAAATATATCAATATAAAACAGTTACAGTAACAGTTTCGAAAGGTCGCGCGAGTCTAGAAACGAAAGGAATAGTTCATTTTGATTCTTTTTGCTTCGACTTTGTGTAAAAACCCGATGAAATGCGTTATAATGCAGCTCGATACAATGCAAAGTGCGAAATGCTTCGATTGCAACGCCAAGTTCGCAAGACGCGAGCCTGAAACACTGAAAGGTGCCAGTGACCCCGGTTAGAGACGGCCGGCTGGTTTTATACACTGCAATACTTGATATACTTGATTCCAGTATATCGTAAGATATGATATACTGGGTGTTAGGAGACCGCTTCCGTAAACGAAGACAGACGATAGTACTAATGACACCTTTGATGATGGGACGGAAAAAAATCGATAGTGATTAAGAAAAAAAATTTTTTTTAAACGTTTTATTAGCATTATTTATGCTCCATCATGTTAGTACAGCTAAATGAAACGATAGATTCATAAAGAATACATTACTAAAAAAAAAACCAGCAATGAAAGATAAAATCAAAATCTCCCGATGCTCGGATCATGGAACGCCCGGGCGCGCAATCTAAATGCTCCATGGCCCTATGGAATAAGGTTCAAATTGAAACCAAATACATCTCGAGTTCCCGCCGCGCCCGGGCGTTCGTTGATCCGAGCATCAGCGGTTTTTGATTTTGTGTTTCATTGCTAGTTTTTTTTTTTAGTAAAGTAATGTATTTTCTATGAAACGATCGTTTCATTTAGCTGTACTAACATGATGGAGCGTATATAATGCTAATAAAACGTTTTAAAAATATGGTTTTATTTAAAACAGGATCGATTTTTTTCCGTCCCATCATCAAAGGTGTCATTAGTACTATCGTCTGTATTCGTTTTCGGAAGCGATCTCCTAACACCCAGTATACATAATGACCCATTATCATCATCAGCCGATAGACATCCACAGCTGGACATAGGCCTCTCCCAAAGATCTCCACATCGATCGGTCCCGGATTGCTTGCATCCAGTGGGTTCCCGTGATTCTCACCAAATCATCGGTGCATCTTGTGGGAAGCCGCCCAACACTACGTCTACCGGTACATGGACGCCACTCGAGGACCTTACTGCCCCATCGACCGTCCCAAAAATAACCACCCATTAATAACGAATTTAAAATCGCTGGGAGCCACTGGAATCAAACAGCGCTATACCGTGCTTTGTGGAACATATTACAAGAGACCTATGTCCAGCAGTGGATGTCCATCAGTTGAAATAATGAACAACGAATTTACTACATTATTTTGAATACACAGTAACTAAATATTACTGGTGGTATATCTCTTGCCGGAGACCGTTTAGGTGTATACCACAGCAGCGCCTATTTCTGCCGCCAAACAGTACTGTGCAAACATTACTGTGTTCCAATTGGAAGGGTGTTGTACCTATGAAATTACTAGGGTAACGAGACTTAATATACTATGTTTCAAAGCGACGAGCGCAATGTTTTGCAATTGTATAACATCCTAACTACATTGTTACGGGCAGGCATATTACTTACTAACGGTTCTCCTCCTTTCTCTTTCTCCCTTTCTATTGCTCTCCTACTATTTCTTTTTATTTCTACCTCGTGCACAATATAATTGGCTGATTCCGTATTAATTGCCATGATAGCTGACAATTTTAACTACACTTTTGTAGTGTTAGCATTTATTGAATAGTATAACGTCCATAATATTTAAAGCGATCAGTGCTAGCGCAGTGTATCTAATAAAGACTTAGTAATACAAGTTGCACAAAAAAACCTGTACGTATCGAATCTTATTACCGTATACATCACGCAAGCGCATTACTTTAATCTAACAATGAATATTTCTGCTCGATTAAGGCTGGTCAGTTTCAAGGATTCGAAAACAGTACACATTACGATATACTTATTGCCTACGGCCGGCTTATTTCTGCTGCCAAACAGTATGCACGTTTATTATTACTTAAAATTTATAACAAAATTATACAAAAGAACAAAAATAAGTCGACTTTTAAGTAAATATAGAAAGAGCTTAAAAATATAAAACGGAAGTTATCAAGTCTTGATATCAGATATCTTTAGCTAGCTATGTGTTAGCTGTTCCCCGCCCGCTTTGCTGATGATAGTAATATAGAATAACATGAAATTTAGTCTTTAAATTTATCAGAAATATTCCCGTCAGGCTGTAACCCGCTTCCTCTTTCACCCCTGCAACTCCCTACGGAGAAGAAATTTAATAAAATTCATTCACAACTGACCTCGAAATGGCAGAAGCAATATCTCTACCAAATGTTTAAGTGTTTACGTCTAATATTTTGGAGATCTCGTAATGAGTCTGTAAATCTCTATCTCCAATGTATGTATTATTAAATAGAAACATTCAAAGATATGTAGAGATATTGCTTGAACCATTTATAGGTCAGCTGAGAATGGATCTTACAAAATTTCTTCTCCTTAGGGAGTTGCGGGGGATGTTACTAACGTAAAGGGGAAACGAGTTACCGCCGGACTGGAATATGTCTTACAAATTTGAAGACTAAATTTCATATCTTATTCTATATAGAATACATATAAATGAAAACCAGTTTCCATTGTCCATTCAATAACACAATAAAACCCGTGTTGAACTTATAACCCCCTTTTTTCGCCGACTGTTAAAAACTGGGGTTACGTATTACACACGCGAAGAGCAGTTACTTTTTTAACACAAACGTACCGCATTTACCGTGAAGAGTAATCAAGATTACTCTTACGTTCGACACAAAAAAAAATATTACTATCTACGATATAACGTATTCCGGTATAACAGTTACTTTTACTGCAGCGTTACGCAAAGCGAATTTTAGACGGGCGCTTACGTCAATGTCTAAAATTCACTCTCGAAAAACATGAAAACACTGTGCATATAATACTATGATGGACAATAAAGCCAATGATAACATCGCCATCCGATATACCTCTATCGCTAGATAGGTCAAAGATCTCTACACCGATCGTCGAGGTGGACAGTGGTTCGACGATCTGGTAGTCGCGGGTTGGTAAGAATAGAACTAAGGTAAGCCCTGTCTGGAAGGCGACTAAAAGAGTGTAAGAGTTACGCGGGCCTTGAGGGTGGGGGCTTTTATCACTCAACAAGCGAACCTGCGTGGGACAGCGTACGGCTCAGCGATGGTACCTAGAAAAGTTTGGCCCTTCCTCGGAGACTTTCCATCTCGGTGCGTTCTGTAAGAGATCCCGGGACTTCTCCGAATGCACTGATGCAGACTACCGCAGGGGTTTTAGTGAGTACGAATCTCACATAACTCTGACTTCCCCCCAAAAAGCAGGGTAATCTTTATTAGATTTCCCCCTCGAAACAAAAAAAAAACGTACAAATTGAGCTGGTCAGAATCTTTACGCCTGCGAATAACAATGTAGCCTTGGTTAAGGTGCTGAATACAATAAATATATTTACAGAAGTAACGAGATCTGACATCTCATGTATTAAACGACACATTTCTTGCAGTATTTATCATGGTGATTATGCTGGGTTACGTCTAGAAGATTCCTCTTCCAACATTATAAAAAACGGTTCGTACTAGGACATCCTAACATTTAAACTCGTCACCCGCTGACTGTAACATTTCCGCAAAACCCTTTGGAGAAGAAATTTTGTAAGGTCCATTCTTAGGTGACCTCTAAATGGTAGAAGCAGTATCTCTACCAAATTTTGGCTGTTTATCTTTAACAATTTCGGAGAACATTGGGGAAGGCCTATATCCAGCAGTGGATAAACAAAGGTTGATGATGAATTTCGGAGACCTAGTGATGAGTCGATAAAGTTATATATATATAGATCTATTCATCATCACCCATTTGATGTCAACAGCTGGACATATGCCTCCCCTAAAGATTTCCACATCGATTGGTCCAGATGATGATGATATACATCTATTATGGAGTAACAAGAAAATAATTTCAACACATTCAAAGTTAAATGTTATTGGTCATCAACTAGCAGTTATTTGACAAATGCTCACGTAGTATCAACGAATTCAAACCGGAAATTGCGAAACGGATACATTATACTCAGATTGAATTACAAAAAAAAAAAAGTTATCGTCGTTTCATTTGCCGCAATGTTGTTGAAATATACTACTGTGCAGTTATCAGGCAGACATTTAATGATTTTGCAATTAGCACAGTGGCAGTCACCGTTGTTTTATAGAGCAGTGGGTTAAATTCCCGATAGTACAATCACTCACGCTTTTGCCAACACACTTGTATTTTTTTTTAATTCGTCGAAGCGACGAGACAAGCGAAACGTTTATCTGCTGGTGAATGATACGCCAGTTCATAACGTGGTAATTAGTTTATGACATATACAACACCATAATGTGCTCGTCACGTTGAGACATGTCTCATTACCACAGTAATTTCACTAGGTATAGCGCCCTTCAAACCGGAACACAGTAATGTTTGCACAGTACTGTTTGACCACTTAAATAGACGCTGCGCTGGTCGTAGGTCTCTGTTGCCGGAAACCGTCTAGGTAGATACCACCGCAGCGTCTATTTCTCGCCAAATAGTGCTGTGCAAACATTACTGTGTTCCGGTATGAAGGGCGCTGTAGCTACTGAAAATGCTAGAGTAACGAGACTTAACATCTTATGTCTCAAGGCTTATGAGCACAATGTGGTGCAGTATGTAACACCCTAACTAGCGCTACGTTGTTATGGGCAGGTGTATCACTTACCGTCACGTGAACGTCCCGCTCGATTCATCGTTTCGCAACATAAAAAAAAATACGTACCTAGACGGTCTCCAGCAACAGAGACCAAGTAAATTGTCATAAAAGCGTTTTCTATCAGTCAAACCCAAGGAAACGAAAAATTTTCTTTTATATATACATACGTAATGTATGTATTTTTTTATTTATATATATAAATATATATAGAAGTTAAGAAATATTATTGACGCACATAGCGATGAGTCAGCTCACCTTCAATGGAACCCAACGTGGCAGCCGCAGCCGCAATACCGGGACACAGCTTTAATTTTACGGCGCAGTAAACCCTGAGCTTGTGGATTTGCTCGACTTCAAATTGGATAGTCACATGATGCAGTGTACACAGTCTAACCAAATATGTATATACAATTTTGCATTGACAAATTTACTAACGTTTCTCTCTAAGTAAATTGATAATCGAAATTGAGTTTATAATTAGTGGTGGTAAGTGCCTGCTGCTGGAGGTCGATCGGTCTCCGCTAATCATCAGCGTCTATTTCTGCCGACAGACAGTAGTGTGTTAACATTACTGTGTTCCAGTTTAAAGGGCGTTGTAGCTAGTGTAATTTCCGGGGGGTCGAGACTTAACATCTTATGACTGGAGGCGACGAGCGCAATGTGGTTCTGTGTATACCGTCCTAACAAGCAGCACATTATTATGAGTCAGGTGTATCACTTATTCGCCTCGTCGCTTCGTCGAATAAAAAAAAAACAAATTGAGTAATTACAAACTAGATAGTTTTGAGTAAATTTTACTTCTGCTATTAAGATAAACCATCATCTCATTATTGGTCCACACCGAGTGTGTTGAGACATGGGATTCTACGCTGGCGAGATTCATCGACTTCCTGCTTTCAATAGATCATTGGCAGGGACTTCAAGATTTTTCTGCCTGCTTCTGTCTATCCTTCGATTAATATTCTATAGTATTTGTCACATAAGGTTAGAAAATCCGTCAGACTACTTCCTCTCATATACTCGGCGTGATTAACTTTTATAATGTATATTGTAGAAGTCTAGATTCTATGATACATCATTGGTACACTGACACAATTATAGACCTTCAGTTGGCCATGTTAATTTTATTTCTCATACTTAAAATAAATCTAATATAACACGGTTGCGGAGTAGAGTAAGTTGCAATTTTTAAAGGTTCAATGTCCTCATTCGGACCGGTTCATTAACCAGCAGCAGCAGACGATGTAGGCGCATCTTATATAACCATCAACAATTCTTTAATTACTAGATTACTAGAAGATATATAATCTACTAGAATATGACTTTGCAAATTAAAAACGTAAATCGTATTTCCAAGTCACTCCATATTCAGTCAATTCAAAAGTGCTAAATACGATCTTAATGACCTTGGTAGATATATCAGAGGTGTAGGCCAAAATCCGGATCTTGGCGACGATAAGGAAGAGGTTCTAAATTGAGCGTTTTTTTTTAACCTAAAGTGGAAGCCTATAGAGTAATACGAAGATAAAATTAACCATGTAGAAAGTTTTGGAAGGATTGATTATGATCTTCTGAAAACTAAGAACTTCAGGCCTGTAATAGGAAATGTGACGTATGAAAGTATCATCTAAAAGGACCCCATTAAGATTTCAATCGGTGTATAGTAATAAGGCAATGAATTTTCTGAATCTCTGTTGCCGGCGACCGTCTAGGTAGATACCACCACAGCTTCTACTCCAGCCTCCAAATAATAGTGTGCAAACATTAGTGTTCCAGTTCGAAAGGCGCCGTCACCGTTGTTTAATAGGACAAAGGGTTTAGTTTCCGATAGTACAATCTCACTCACGCTGTTACCGACAGACACTTTTATTTGTTTTTTGATTCGCTGATGCGACGAAACAAGTGAAACGTTTACCTGCTGCTGAATGATACGCCAGATTATAACGTGGTAATTAGTTCATGATATGTACAGTATCATAACGTGTTCGTCACTTTGAGACGTGTTAAATCTCACTACCACAGTAATTTCATTCTACAGCGCCCTTCAAACCGAAGCACAGAAATGTTTGCACTGTGTTTACTGGGGTAACGAGACATCATCTTATGTCTCAAGGCGACGAGCGCAAGGTAGTGCAGTACACCATCCTAACTAGCGCCACGTTATTATGGGCGGGCGTGTCACTTACTATCAGGTGAATATCCCGCTCGTCTTGTCGCTTAATGAAATAAAAAAAGAGCAATTTTACATTTCTAGTTTATTGCACAGCTGACCCTTTTTCAAGAGGGATAAAGAAAACGTCGTGCTCTAAAAAGAGTCGTTTGTGGAAAACTCGGTTTCAGGAGTGTACGTTATCCCAGAAAAGAAAATCGATGTTGCGCTGGCTCATAAAAATATTTAATAAGTTTCTGTCTAACCCCCTCTCTCGCCCCCCAAGTCCCGCCTAGCAACATTGGGGGATAAAATCTTCATCACAAACCTTATTACGGAATATTTCATTTAACTGATACGTACCTATAGTGAACAAAATTGTAGTAGCAGTGATTTATATTCATTACTATAAGTTTTTTTTTAGTCATTACAATTATATAATCATTCTACATATCACTCAAAGCTGGGTGTTGGATAGATTTATCACAATTCTCTTTATTCTCTTTATCCCACAGTTTGAAGCCGGCGAAACGTATTTCTGTTTATGTTGCTATAAGAGATTTGGTTTTATTACAACCTTGGCTGACGTCAACCCTGCTGATGAACTTTAGGAATTGACCTGGATGAGTAAAGAATTGGAAATCATACAATAATAATTTTTTGATAATCTCTCTCTCTCTCTCTCTCCGTGGCATTTATTATTCCCATCTGATGGTGGGGTCTGCTTTTCTGGTCTTTCTCTTCCACTTCGCTCTGTCGGACGCGTCCTCTTCAGTAACCTTGCAGAACTTTAGATCTTTTTTGACCACATCTGTCCATCTTGTCTTTGGCCGCCCTCTGGGTCTGAACTCCGTGATGTTCAGATCGGCCATAACATTTCCAACATAGTCAGGAGGTCTTCTTTTTATGTGCCCATACCAACGAAGTCTGCTCTCTTGCAGCTTGTCGGCGATGTTGCGTACACCGAGACTGCCGCGGACGTACTCGTTGCGGATTTTGTCGAGTCTCGTCACTCCGCACATCCACCGAAGCATTTTCATTTCGACGACTTGGATTTCGTTGGTTTGGCGCTGAGTTATGGCCCAAGTCTCGCTGCCGTATGTTAGTTATTATGTTAATAATTTTTTGATATTTGACCAAAATTTCATATGATGTTAAATAAGCTGAAGATGGTTAAGCTTGTCCACCAAGATTATTCTAGCTAATTTTAGCTCTCATGTATCCCCCCGAACAGGTTCCCGGCTTGTCGTGGCGGAGGGGCTCAGTAGCCCTGGCTTGGTCCTCCACGGTGAAGCAAAGAGAAACCTACCCGGCGGGCCCGAGGCGGCCGCTCCAGGTTAGAGCTCCTATTAAAGTGAGCTCACCTCGGATAAGTGTCGGTGGGCTGCAGGGGCGGCTTTATACTGCTCTTTGCTGCTGAGGTGAAGTCGCGGAGGGAGAGGAGTGTTGGTATTAAGATTCGCCGCTCTCTCTACCTTCCGCGACTAAGTGGTGCCGCACTACAGATGCAGCGGCGGTGGGACCGCGAGGGAAAAGCGCGTGTCGGTGTTGCGTTCCGCCGCTCTCCCTATCTTCCGCGGCCCTATAATGGGTGGCGGCAAGCCCAAGATCGGATCCGCCGCAGAGAGTCGGGAATTTTCTCTCTTGGCTCCTATAGCCTCTGGGTGACTGATTCGAAGAAATCCGTTGCCCAGGTGACTGCAAGAGACCGAGGATGGGACACGTTGTGTGTTCCGGTGTACCCTTATAGAGGTGGAAATGGGAGGATTCTTCTCTAGCTCCCGAGATAGGGCTGCATAAAGCAGCCGGCGTTGGCGGGGACGCGGATGTGTGCGAAAGCGTTCCCGTGACCCTGCCATAAGGCGACGAGGTGGAACATCGTGGGTATTTTAGTCGGTGCAAGTCCGACATAACCTGCATTTGCCCTTGCGAGGGTAGGTATGCGCGCGCAAGCATATCCCTGCACGTAAAACAAAAAAAAAAGCTCTCATGTAATGAACAAAGTAATAGTATAATGAAAACGGTACTCCTGGTGGCAAAGACCGTCTAGGTAGGGTTCCATAGCAATTTATATTTCTACCTCCAAACATTACTATGTTACAATTGTTTGAAATATCATTCTAACTAGCGCCACGTTGGTTTTGTCATTCGTATACCATCAGCCGATAGACGTGCACGGCTGAATTTAGGCCTTCGCCAAAGATCACATCGATCGGTACACACTCCGCATGGCCTCCGGTACCGCCGTGCTCTAGGCGCCCTCGTTTGTAAGGGTTCATATGGGGAGATTTGGGCCATTTCCCACCACTCTGGACTAATGTGGGTTGGTGAGAGCCAGAGACTCATTTGTTGACTAGTAGGGTGCACCACGAGCAGGTGAGGTTGGTTTGGGTTCTGTGAGATGTTGTGTGGGATATCTTATACCCCCGTATCCCTGTGTCCCCATAGTCACATGATGGTATACAATACCATCAGGTGACTATTAATACTGAGAATATTCGTAAAATCCTGTGAAAATTCAAACTAGACTATTTAAATTGCTCGGGAACTGAGCCAGGTACTACTATGTTACCAGGCTGCTTAACAAACTGTAGAGCGGTAATAATATATAAAACTTTACTAATGTACTAGTAATAATTATAGTAAAAATTTTACTAATAATCGGAGCAGCATTTGTAAGATCTAATTACACCTCATGTTGAGATGTATCCTCAAAGTTATCGCTGTGGTCGGTTTCAAGTAAAGGTCAGTTATCAGGAGACACCGCTTCGCCGCAAACGGAACACGATCTGATGTGATATCACAACTTTGTTACTATAACTTGTTATGTGTAACGACAATAAAATTGCTAATTACAAGAAAACTAATAGTTATGGATTTATATTTGTAAATACTGCTGATGTGGTAAAAGTATACGGCCTGATGGTAACCAGTTATTTGTAGTAATACCTCATTACAGATTGTTAATTTTAAAATAAAATCAATGCTTTCACTCAAAACAAAAGTGAACGAAGTAAAGCTTTGCATTAATGCGTCCACCATCATCATCAGCTGATATACGTCCACTGCTGGACATTGGTCTCCCCTAAAAATCTCCACATAGCTCGGCCTACGCTGCTGCATCCCGCCACTTTCCGTAACATTACAGTCAGCGTAGCCTCCGGCACCTTCGGACACCAGCGGCCGTTATATGTAGAGATTCATATGGGGGAAATTGAGCCATTTCCCACCACGCTGGCACAATTCGTGTTGGTGGGAGCCAGAGCCTTGTTTGTTGATTAGCAGGGTACACCACGAGCAGGTGAGGCTGGCTTAGGGATCTAAGATTTGTTGTGCGGGACCCCTTAAACCCCTATCTTATCGATACTTCAAAATAATCTTCCCAATTTAGCAATTTAGTAGCCAAAGCACAGTTGTGTCCATTTTGAGTAACTCGAGAGATTATTATTTAGATAGCTGTATAGAAGCCAGAGTAAGTACTGCTCGCTCGGAGATGAGGACATGGTGGCGCTAACGCGTGGCGTCACGGCGCACCGGTGAAGTGTTTTCCCCTACTTTAATAGAGGCTTTGGTGTCATTGGCTGTCAGGATAGCGGTTCTCATCGCCTTCTAAAATACTCTGAGGAGGACAATGGCTGGACGTGGTCTCCGGTCGTTGAAGTACTTACGAGGCTGGTAGGGTCTGCACAAAACAGATCCCGAAACGGTCTATCCCAGCATAGCGTTAGCGAGGTCACGGTTGTGTTCCGGAAGGAGATACCGTGACTTGTCTAAACGCCGAAAGTAATCACCGAGGGGGGTTTAGCGGGTAAAAATCTCCATATATCTCTGATTTCGCCTCAGAAGATGAAGTATCTCTTCGAAGATTTCTGCCTCTCGCGAAATAAAAAAGACTGCTTCTTTGCCTGTATGGAACCCACACCTCTGATGCTGACTTGACGTCTAACGGCGTCACCAATCACTCACATAAATTTTTAGTTTTAAGATTCTCTTACTTTGTATGTAATTTTTTGCCTCATTTGTCGAGTATATGTTAACAAATAATCATATCATCATCAGCCGATAAACGTCCACTACCAGACATAGGCCTCCCCCAGAGATTTCCACGTTTATAGGGGTTCGTATGGGAGGACTTGGGGAATTTCACACCACTCCGTCCCAATGCGGGTAGGATGACTTGGGTCTCTTGATAATCGTATGCCTGTCTAATTTCCTTCCTGTTATTAAAAACAACTTTTTTTTTTAATTGTTTGAAGTATTCACTTTCATAGTTTTTGTATTATTCAGAGTAAAAATTGATTTCACCTCCTATATTACAAAACTCTTGGGTCTGGCCTATATTGACACAGTCTGTGTTTACGGCTCCGACAAAATGTCGCTTTAACATTTGTCCGTTCCAATAAGCTAGAGTAGAGCCGGGGTCATAGTCTAGACTAATAAACGTTTTCTCTATACCTAAGATAATGCTGTGACAATAATTACACATCAAACAAAAAAAGGTTTTTTAGGAATAGAAAAGGGTTTATCTGTTTTTCTATACTCATCACTTACTGACCAGCTGGTTATACAGAATCTCGAGTTATAGAGAAATATATTTTTGAATTCATATTTCTATAGTTAAATATAAAACTATCAGGTTAATTTATAGTGCACTAAAAGAGTACATATGGTATAAAAAATGTTCAGGAAAACAATACACAAAGCTCTACGAATACACGAACATGCACTCACGATGTTTTCGACAAATACAATCGAAAAAAAAATAGATGATACGGAAACAAAATTTGGCCTACATGTTACGATAAATTTCTTATCAAGAGGAACTGCTCACGCCGAATGTGTGAATTCACATAAAACTTACAAAACTTAATTAAATGGTATACTTACTAGTGATATCGTAAACAACGACCGCAACAGTGGAGTCCCGGATGTAAGAAGGGATGAGGGAGCGGAACCGCTCCTGACCCGCAGTATCCCACAGCTGCAGTCGAACAGTACGGTCTTCGAGGTACATAGTCTTCGACAGAAAGTCGATTCCGATCGTTGCCTATGTGCAATAATAAAATTATTTAAATTGATATAATAATATGAAACAAAATTTATTGAGTGGTCAAATTTAATTTGAATAAAAGCTACAATCACTTCCTATGAATCACTAAAAATACAGAAGGGGTGGTGGCCACTGATCAAATATTTGTAGTATGCATATCATCGAAATTCGATACATCGTTTCAAGACCATCAAAATTATTAAATGCATTTTAAATCATCAGAACTTGTTCAACAATAAATGAAATGAATGGAAGCTACCGCAGTGTCCTGTAACAGTGCGTTAGTTTATCATTGGTGTCAAGTGTGCTGAATCCAATTCAAACATAGTCAACTACCACTCATCTATCAAATCACCATAAAACAGCCAAACCAAAGCTGCTGTGTTTTAAGTAAGTAACAAAAACTAAAATTTTAAATTATATAGTAGGATACTTGAATCTCTAAACATAACATTGATTTGTGTAATCTGTTTCCAACTACCATCTCTTGAATAAATAGATTGGTACAAAAAAGAGATTCACTTATGGTATTTACATAAATGGTACAAACTTTGCCTCTAATAACATAAAAGATGACTATCAAAAAATATTGTCTGAAAATACAAAATGGTAACAGAAGACAGGATAGTTAGGAGAGTGCTGACTTCAACTAATCTTTATTTCCTCAATTTTTTATAATTATTTATAATTAAAGTAGAGATTATTTATGCTATTCAATTGTTTGGATTGATGATGTTTCCTTATAGATTTCATCAATGTCGAGTATATATATTAAACTTTGCTGTACAAAGGAGTTTAGTAATCAAATGAAGTCACAGTAATAACACACAATATATACAAAGGATTAGTTGATTAAAAGACAAAGAAACTAAAATTTGATGTTATTTGGTTAAATTAATGAACATAGAATGTAAACAAAAGGAAAATTAACAAAGGAGTGTAAGGATTTGAAGTCAATGGTGTGAAGGATATCAGTAGGAAGGTGATCATAGAGAGAACTGTTGAGAACAACTAAAAAAAATGTGATTGTGAGTTACTTTGTCAAGTCTACACTGACAAATAAAGCTGTCTCTTATAAGTAATTTAAATGAAAAGGAATACCACACCTAAACTAGCCTTAATGTAAAGACAAGTTTTCAAAAATATACTGTGTTTATATATTTTTGAAATTGGACAACCAAGGATGAGTGGAAATCGAGGATTAAACATCAGCATAATATTTCTCTAGAAGAACTAGTCTTGTGCCAATGTGTTTTCCAGGATGAAAAATTATAATACAGATAAAATTTATAGTTACAATACATTTGTAACTTTATAAAATAAAACTTTATAATTATTATAAGTTTAAAAAAAAAAAAAGGTAATACATCACAATTAATATTGTATAACAATGTTTAGTTTATACTGGAACTAATCATTAAACATTATCTATTCAACAACCTATAATATGAATTAAATAGCCTACAATAATTATGTTTTATGAAAAACACAAAACTGATTATGAAACATCTTAACACACTTTAATAAAAATGTATTAATGTAATAACAAAACAATGTTTTACATGTTATCTGATAACTCAATCTATTCATCATTTTAAAAATATGTATTATAATTAAATTAATAAACTTTGTATTTTTATACATATATAAATACATCTGCATTGGAATTAATAGTAAATTAATATTTATTTGAAATGATACATACTGGAGTTATAAACTAATCATAAAAAATAGAAATGTGTTTAAAAATTAACACCTTAACTTCCTACACTGATGTTAGCTTTTTCAATATAATAACAAGACGTTTATATTCTATTAGTAAAAGTAACTTAACTCACCTGATAAGTATTGTCGAAACTGTCGTACATGAACCTAGTGATGAGCGACGTCTTCCCCACTGAAAACAAAGTCTCGTGTGAATGCACTCAATTACTCGTGTGATTATCAGAGGTATTTTGATAACGGGAGCCAAGAAATTGCGTGAGAATTTCTTATAGTTACTAAGATGCCACTCTGTAACCTACATCTAATTGCACTAGTCTCCCGTCAATTCATTCCGATTAGACAAAACGGAACTCCGTTTTATATACAGAATTATTCAGTAAAAGTATCTGAAAAACTGGACTATTATTAATGTTACAACGTAATAAATACGTGTCGTAAATCAAAAACCTATGTATTAAAAATGTACGACGAAAAAATTTTTCATTAACCACTTACCACTTTGCTCTCCAAGGAAAACAAGCTTGAATTTGCGTAAAGGGTTACCGAATTCACCTGATGCAGACATGGTGAACGTTTACAATTGTTTAAATATGCTAAACTATAATTTCACAGTAAATCTTATCACAGAAAACTACATTAACAATGACAGTTCGGGATCGGGCCACTCCTGCGGCACACACGAGCGCAGCGCCGCCACGTTACGGCAGACTGACGGTACAATGATGAAGCCAACTCAGCAAAATTTTTATTTTGCAAATTAATATTTATATCAGTTACGTTATTATTTAAATAAAACCTTTGCTTTCGTATTTAAACTATACTATGATTATAGTTTCTATTGACGCATAATTCTTTAAACTTTAAAACAGATGATGCAAATTTAAAAATGAACGCACCTTTAATATAAAATTTTAAAGCCATGTTCTATATTTAACAAAATGAAATGTCGCAGCAATTATGATTAATTGATAAAATGTAATTTCACAAAATTGCATTTTATCAATTAATATAGATAAAAAAATTATAATACAAACAAGTGCGTTTTCGCCTCTTTATAAATAATAATACCTTTTAATAATAAAATTCTGAAATCGCTTAAAAAATTATATAATTCAGAGTCTAATCCCAATAATATCAATACTGTTAAATCTATACTACTCAAAAATCCAATTACAACCATTTTGAATCAAAAATAAAAATCTATTTTTTACACAGATATATATACAATTTTTCTTGGTAATTTTATGCGTTTTTACCAATTTAACATTTGAATTTTATCGTCACTCTAGTATGCCATTTCCATTTTAAAAAACCAAATTTTACGAATTTTAACGTTTAGTTTACTATAAAGTTATAATAAAAACAACGCAATGAGTTCCGTAAAAATTTGTTTAGTAAACTTTTAGTATTCAAGTAAATGTAAAAAATTATTATTCTATTTCCAATTAAAAATTTTAAAAACATTAAAAATGTAAATGAAAAGACCTTTAATTTTTGTACATTTATTTTCTTCTAACATTTAAATAATTACAAAATAAGTTGAATTAAATATCACAAAATTTTTCGGCTTTCCACTTTCCATAGTAACAAGCTAGTTTAGGTACTCAGTTTCACTATATTTCCAGACTTCTTGTTTTAAATAACTTTGGAATATAAATCCAGTATAATAATTTTCATAGCCCCTAAAACACTAGTCAAAATAAAAAAAATACTTTAAAAATATGCTTCTCTATAATAGTTGCAACTTAATCATAAAAACAATGCAGAAACTCTCACGAAAATTATTGTTTTTTGTAAATATGCTGACAGGTAATATACCATTGATAATGTTCAACAACGGAACTACATATAAAGAATTGTTAGCTTTATCACCGAGTTCTAAGGTGCACGTCTTCGCCGAGGAAACATGTTTTCCTCAACGACGATGACACCACAAAGAAGATCATAACCAGTACGATTGTGGCGGAATACAAAAAACACCACACACAAGGGAAACAGAAGAGAAATAAGAAAATTTTTCATGAGTGACCTTGCTAGAGCTTGAAAGAAACTTAGTGCCCGACCAGGATATAAAAGTACAGTTTCTTTTGGTCTGCCTTCAACAGGAATAACAGCAGATGCAGTAACTACCCGCAAACCAAGTAGAGCTTTGCCTGGTGTAGCACCTCCAGCACGACCTACACTGCTACTTAAGCAAAATGCCTGTAAACATACAGATTTTTTTTTAATAAAATTCTAAATCAATAGTTGTCATTGAAATAGTTTTAAAATTAAATTCAGGTCAAGATATATCACTTATTTCAAGTAAATGTTTTGCTTATTTAGGTTTTTTGTGAAATAAAAAAAAATGTCAAATTATTATATGTGTGCTCCATCTTGCTTAATCTTAAATAATTTTAACTAATAGACATGTTATTTTATCTATTATATTCGAAAAGATTAATTCAAGTTTTCCACTACTACTATATTGACAACATATAATGAGAATAATAAAGCTTGATAAATATAATAATATATGAACAAAAACTTATAATAAATAATATATAACACTAAACTTTATCTTATAAAAAATAAGTAAAAAGGAATTACCTCATAAATACATACTAAAATCTTGTAAATAACTTCTAAGAATAAAATTTCTGAAGTCAACTCCATGGCAGACTTATAGTCTTCAAAGTGTTCACTAAATTTGTACAAATCAAACTTGTCCAGGTCTCTGAAAGTGTCAAATATAATTTATGTACTAACATGATCTTACACTTTCCATGCATGTACAATATTTCTTTTTATTCAACATAGCTATATAGTATTCATATATTATGACAGACCATCTTCACTCAAAGATTCACTATATATAAATTGCTTGATCTAATATTTACTACTTTCAGTCCTTATATAAAATGAGATTTTGTTTCTTAATAAGTAAACATTAATGTATACTTACATCAACTCAAACATATCCACAGCTATAAAAGTTACAATAAGTTTAAGAACAAATAACAACAAAAAGTCTATAAATTCTGCAAACAACCTTTTATAAAGTGGTGGTATTATATATTCAAATCCTCCATGTCTGGCAATCACTGAAAAAGTGTATTATTTATTGGTATAGATAAAAAAATTATTAAAATATTATTATCTTTTTTATAAATACAGATTAATTTAGTGCTGCATCATTTATTATATCTTCATTTTTCATAATAATGAATTTGTGTGTAATAATTTTTAGGCTTCAGTTACCACTATCTGAAAGTTGGTTAGAGTCTAATGTCTCTATATAATAAGGTACATTACCTTCAACAGGTGTTAGAGGTTCTGGTAGATTTTGATTTTCGAGTGTAGGTCTAATATTTGGTATTTGAAATGGAAATTGTTGTCCTTGAAACTGGTAATTGTTATTTAAAAGAGGAATATTTGTTGGATTATTATGAAGACCTTGAAAAGTCATCATGTAATAAGGGAAGCAACTGGAAATGTTATGGTACAATTGCGCCTGCTGTATCCACATCCGTAACGCTTGAAAGTATACTTCTCGATCGGAAACCACAGCGGATGAATCGCCTTCTCCTCTTGATTCGTTTTCTCTTGATTGTGCGTCATTATCAAGAATCCTGTCGGTATCAGACATTATGATATTTATTAATCGAAACTCATGAATTATATGTATTTTAATAGTAAAGTACACGTCAGTTTATTATTTATTGACAAGCTTTTATGAACTGAAATGTTGTCTTCGATTATTCATGTACTATCTGTAATTACTTAACTAGTAGGTGACTTTATTATCTTCGTCCAGAAATCAGAACATAATAATGAATTGCAAATTGAGAAGAAATATTTGGAATTTTCTATGTTACATCAAATTTCATAATAGGTTAAACTTTACTAATTTATTTTTGCTTTTGAAATAATGACAATGAGAAACTTTTGAGACAGTTACCGAAATAAACGCGCAGTAGGTAACATAGACGTTACTTGTCAAGTTAACGTTTCAGATGTCATTTTAACAACGAACTGGACTATAGATGCGTGCGCAATATTCCCTGGATCTTGTGGTGTGGACCACTTTTGTGTAAATGGAACGGGATTGTTCAGTTGAATGCTAGTCGTGAGATTCATAGTCGATTTTTTTATTTACTTACATTACTTGAGTGATATCGTATTATGAAAATATAGTTATAAGAAATATTAACTTTTACGCAGATCGGTAAACTGTCGACTAACACTGAAGTGTGAGAATCAATCGGTAATTAATTTTATTTTTTACCTAGTGAATATGTTGTGGTTAGGGGTCAACTAGTGTTAAAATCGAAGAACTGGATACTTCGTCGCTTGCGTGGTTATAACAGTAAGTAGATTTTTTAAGTTTTTTAATCCTAAATGACGTAATTTAAAAAAATATTTGAACTGACTCCCTAACAGTTCAAAAATTTTTTATTATGTTATAATAATAAAAAATCTTTATTGCCAACTTCTACAGCAAAGACATGTGAATGTAGAAAATTTGAAGGTAGTTGTGAAGTAATTTGTTTTTTTCTGTACATAAATATTTTGCAATCTAATTATTTGCGAGAGTTTATTTTTGCATCTACTACAATTTACTATACTGTCAGTCACATGTTGTTTACTTATGTGTAGAGATAATACTATCATAATTTGCACACTTGTAGTAAGAGTTCATTGATACAGAAAAAAGTATATTTTTTACCAAAGTATATTATTATAAACAAAATTAGCTGACACTTGCAACCACACAATTTACTAATTAGTACATTTATAACATTTTGTTATAGTTATTTATATAATATATTTTTATGTTGTCATAGAAGATTATTGTTTTTATCG
Organism: Ornithoptera alexandrae; assembly: GCA_029030555.1. NCBI lineage: Eukaryota > Metazoa > Arthropoda > Insecta > Lepidoptera > Papilionidae > Ornithoptera > Ornithoptera alexandrae. The sequence continues at coordinate 11,604,877 of JARDVY010000288.1, read as the reverse complement.
TTGCAGAATACTTTATTTAATTTACATTATCAAGTGAAAACATTTACCCATTAGAAATTAGAAAGTGATATAAAGTTATACTAAAAATTAAGTGCAGTAATAAAATACATAAGATAACAAAATGTAATTGTAACATATTTGTTCCAGTATTCTTATTTTTATTTTAAAAGCTTCATTATTGGCAAACAAATAACTTATGTTTTCATAGGATACTCCAATTATATATACATTTTAGTTAGTTTGGTTCAATTTGTGACAATAGTTATAACCATTAAGACCTCATACACAAAATATATGAACTTTGAAAAATTTAAAAAAAAGCAATAAAACTTTTTCGAGGGCCTAAGAGTTTTATTAAAAATTAATTGTGTTTAAATTCTGAGACAGAATTTATGAAATTTATAAACATTGAATTTGAATTTCATGAAATAAACAAGATTTATGAAGTATTCTGACAGAAAGAAACTATAATGTAACTTTTTGAATTTCCCAATAGATATCTTTTTTTTCAAAATAAAACAACTTAAAATAAAAATTTAACTGTTTTAGTTACCTAATATATAAGTAACCAGTTTGTGAGGCTTATTTGGCTAGGTAATTTAAAACAAATTATAGAAAATATGTGTAAGCCCCCGTGACACAATATTTTTTTTTCTGCTAATATGATCCCTTGTTCTCAGTCATCAAACTTTATTTATAATAAATCATACTTAAAGAAAAACTATTTTTAATTAAAAATGCGTAATTGAAGATAAAAATTTATTGATCTTATTTAACCTTGGAAATATATGTGATAGACTCATAAAGATTTGATATGAAAATTTATTATTTTGTTATAATATAACAGGCAATCGAAACATTCTTATGTTTGATAATATTAAACGCTTGTTATGTATGTTAATAATGTTCTGAGGAAATGTTATATAAAGTACAATTATAATAATATGAAGGGCTTATGTTGCAAGAGTAAACATAATGGCGTCGAGTGGCGCCAACTGCATTGCCATTTCTGAGTACGGCGGGCAAGTTATCGCGAGCACTTAAAGCGGGATAAGTTAAAAAGAAATGGCGCTAAGTGTCGTAATTTATATTTACTGCGCACACGCCGCCTTCCAGCTCCAGGTTACAACTCTTTAACTCGTGGCTCGTACATATACAACCACGTGTTCATATACTTAGCTTAACTAGGTTAGAATTCAGTCTAGACTGCGGACGTCATTTTTTTACCATCATCAAGTTTTTGCCTTAGATAATGACAAAGCTGATGCAGTCTAACATCAGCTTAAATTTACGAATGCCTTTTTTTTTAAAGATTTTATGGCCTGGTAACGAAACTTTTAAGCCAACGTTTTTTATTCACATATCTCATACGTTGATAGAAATCGATTATCGAAAAGGAGGTTTTATATTTTTTATGTAACTTTTATTAAAATGAAAACAAATACTATTCGATTATTTGTCTTGAGTTTTTTTTACCTCTTCGAGTAAAAAACCAGTTGGTAGGTCTATTAAACGATCTTTCACGGCAATTCTTTCGCCATTTATATATATATATATATTATATATAGTTAATATTCATTGATATTAAATAAAACACTTTCCGTTTTATATACCCGGACAATTTAACTTTCATACTACATTCATAGCTAATCCAGTAAAGTACCGGTTTAACTAACTACATTAGGATATAATTATTGTATAGCCAAGAATAAGACAGCATCCATAGCATACTGTTACTTTACATTATCATAATACTCAGCTCGTAAATAAACGTAAAGGTCAAGGTTAAAATTAAGGTAAAGTAACACATACTTAAATTCCATTTTTGGTTCTACCTACTACTACTACCCTCATATTGAAAATCGGCTGCTTTAATCCTATGTTCTGATTGTCAATAAAGAATAGTAAGCGACCGGATTACTTTTCTCAATCTGATCGTCAAACTTTACTTTGAAGAAGGCATCTGATGATGATCATAATTGTTCTTACATAAATAGACTAAGGAGTCAGACACGGTATAATATTCAATGTCGGAACAATATTTAAATAAAACTGTTAATAGATAAAAAAACTTCTGATACTGTTGAATATTAAAATACCCTAATACTAGTTTTTTATTTATATATTTATTCTTATGTTATACAGCAAGGGTTATACATGGACTATATGCCGTAATAGTATACTTTGTCGATTCTGGAAGTTGAGATTCTGGCAACAAGGCTGGTGGTGGTTCTCAGTGGTCGGAGACCGTCAACGTAAGTAACACCGCTACTCAATTTCCTCATTTAAACAGTAGCGTGCAAAGATTACTGTATTCCGGTTTGAAGGGAGGCTGCAGCTAGTGCATAAGATATTAAAGTAACGTTACCCCCAGTGATTTCTTTAGCTACAACACCATTTAAACCGGAACACGAGTGTTTGTGTATTGGTTGGCAGTAGTAGTATAAGTTGCAGTGGTACCTACCTAGACCGTACAATAGAAAGTAAATACATTTAGCCAATTCCATGTAAATTATATTTAAGGTTTTCTTTTCAATAATAATGTATGTTGTTGTGTTTATTAGAAAAAAAAATTATTACCATTGGACCAAAGTTTGTGGAATTTATTGGGAAGGTGCGAGTGGCGAGGGAAGGGGCGGTGTGGGTGTGCGTAGCTCCGGGCCCGCCGCGTGATATGAATGATGATGTAAGCCGAACAATGGATATTTTAACAACCTATTTCAAGATTATCACCGAAAGAAACCACCAGCGCGTGGGTCACTTTAATACGCTCTGATTTATATCTCTTTATTCTGATACCTTAAACTACTAACAAGTTTATATTCAAAATTGATTTTCAAAATAGTATGTCATATATTTCTTATTGATTATGTTACTTTACCAGCATTTGAAATGAACTTTTTTTTTACTTATACCACTCTCATAATCAAGGGCTCATATAAACTTTCGCATATTTGCATACCTGTGTAATTATTATTTAATAAACAATATGCAACCTAAAACTATGTATTTCAAACGGTGATGTTGAAAGGGGTTGTGGCTGGTGGATTTATTTGGATAACGAGATTTAACATCTTATGATTGAAGCGACGAGTACAATGTAGTGCTGTGGTATATCCTGAAACGCGTACAAAGGTTTCAGGTAGAGTATGCAAACCACACCCGAAATCTCTGCTTATCTATACATAAAAATAAACTAATCACCAATTTGGCAAATAACCAAACCATGGTTGTGTACTTTTTAGAGAACTTGAGAGATTATTTATATAGGTTTAAAGAGCCAGGTATGGATGTACTGCTTATTTGCCAGTATGGAGCGCACGCCTCCAGTGTTTATCTTCCTAACACCACGTTGCTATAGGCGTATCACTTACCATCAGGTGGACGTATTTGGTCGTTTCGTTGATTAATAGAAAATCTAACAAACATATGAAGGACACCTTTTATATGATTAGCCTTATATATATAGTGGTTAGCCTTTGTTATATATGAGAATTTCGCTCGTATGCAGTTAATAACGCTGCAAGTATAAAGTAATAGGGTATGACCTGCCGCCCCGGCGGCCGACCTCGTCTGTACACTGCAACTTGCTAATTAACCCAAACCCTTCCCGACGATTATTTATATATTAAGCTGTATACTCACTTGCTTTTTTTATTTAATTAAACGACCACACGAGCAGGACGTTCACCTGATGGTAAGTGATGCTTCCGTCCGTAACACTATGCGTTTGTTGCTTGAGACAAGATGTTGAGTCTCGTTACCCTAGTAGTTATACTGACTACAGCGCCCTTCAAACTGGAACACTAAGTTTTCACACTACCTACATTGACGGTCTCCGGCAACAAAAATCTACCACCAGTGTCCCTGCAATTATTCCGTTTATTTATCTACTGGTACAAAGAACCAGTTAAAAAAAAAGTTAATCTAACATTTATATATTATATTTAGTTCATTATTATGATATATACAATATTTTTTTATTTGTTTAATAATGATTTTTATATAAATTTTATTGATTTAAGTCATCTAGATTTGTTCTATTGAAACGTTTTTACCTTCAAAGCAGACGCAAACTAAATCTCTTATCGCCAAAATGTTAAACTACTTTATTGTACTCTGAAAAAAATAATAATTCTGGACTCAAAGACCGTGAGTCGCGTTTTATGGGATACATTACAAGAGACCTATGTCCAGCAGTGGACGTCCATAGGTCGAGATGATGATGAGTATTACGATATCAATACGCAAGTATAAGAATAATAAAGTTCCTACATTATCCTTTGACAAGTTGCTTTTAAAAGTTACTTAAGTATAATTATTTATTTAAGGACCTTCGAAATATGTAAATATTTTTGTCTACATTACTTACTATTCACTAGTAGCACTATTACTTCTGGAGACTAAACAACAGCTCTTAATTCTGCCGTCAAACAGTACTGTGTTCCGGTTTGAAGGGTGATGTAGCTAGTGAAATTACTGGGGTAAGGAGACATGTGTCAAGGCGAGGAGCACAATGTGGTGTCGAGTGACGTCTTAACTAGACCTATGTTGTTCTGTGCTTTTGTTCTAGAAACGATACTGTTACTGAACATTTAATGCGAACATACCCTTAGCTCTGTTCATGTCTAAAATAGCCTTTAGCTATTAGCTCATAGTTTTGGTCGTTCAGGTGACGAATACCTGTCTCCTACCGTATTTTCGCTGTTCCAAAGTGTCGTAATACTATTTAACGTCTATTGTTTTTTTTTTATCTATAATAGCTTAAAATTTGACCTAAATTTTATGAGGTTTTGAGTGACTCTAGAGAAGCCCTCAGAAATCTTCGGCTCTCATATGTTGATGGCCAAAATGACAATACTGTTACGGCGGCAAATATAATATGAGAGTAACAGCTAGCTTTTACAGCTAACATTTATCCCCGTAATGGTTACAGGAACCCTTGTGTTACCCTGCGCTTAGTCACTATCAGAGATAATTGTTCCACGAATTTAAAACCCTTCGTCCAATTTGCAGAAGGAAAAATCTTTTAATAATCTCTGAATTTATAATCAGATGTGATACAGCATCGGACTTCATCTTTTTTACTCCCTTAGCAGAGTAGTCGTGGTCGTTGCATTACTATCAGAGATACAGCTATTAGTATTTCCGATGATGTGGGTTTGTTTTGTTTCACTTGAATTATTTTTCATCATCCTCAGCCAATAGACTTCCACCGTTGGACACAGGCCTCCTCCAAAGACCTCCACATCGATCGATCCCGCGCTGCCCGTATCGCCGGGCACCAGGCGTCGTTTGTAGGGGTTCATATCGAGGGATTTGAGCCACCCCACCACGCTAGCCCAATGCCGGTTGATGGGAGCCAGAGCCTCGTTTGTTGATTAGCCGAGTGTACCACAAGCAGGTAAGGTTCGCTTGGGTCTCGTGAGTTGTTTGTGCGGGACCCCTCACAACCCTATTGGATTATTTTTGCTTTTCTGTTCTTCATATTGATAGATAACTTGGATGAAGATTAGCTTTGCAGTTACTATATTTTCTTAGACTATCCGGTAGTTAAATATTACTGTTTAAAGAATAAATCGGTTAGCAATATTTGAAGGAAATAACTTTTGCAAAATCCACCCAAAAGATAAGGGTTTGCTGATACATATACAAATATGAAGATCGTTGTTTAGAATCTAATATGCATATACAGAGTGTTGCTGAAGGATTGAAGTTTTATCTATAATAATATTTGTGTCTGTTAGCTTGGTGAATTGAGTCTGTAGCCATATTGTGTAGTGTATGTACCCTTTGAAAGTTTCGGGCGCCGGTTTACGATGCAGCATCCGACGTCGTTTCTCGGAAGATACTGATCTCCTCTTCTCTGTAGCGATGACTCACGCCAAATTCCTTCGACTAAGGCGACCTACACTCTGTCTGGTATCATTGCTCATACAACCGACTAATAAAAAGAATATTCCCAGTTTGACTTATAAAGATATTTTATTATTGCACTTAGCTTTCTTGGAATCATTTTTTTGTCAGGTCACCCAGTTCATACCAGTATTTATGAAGGGGATGTTAAGATATGATGTATTTTTTACCTGTAGGTTTTCAGTCAGTCATTTAACTCCATCCGATACAAGAAGTTATTCGTACTAAATTTAAAACTTTTAAGTCAATGCTGTATATGTTCTGAATAAGACGATTATAAATCCACATAGCAAACAGATTGATCTTAGACAAACTAAAGTCTAAACCCTCGACAGTTCGTACAGAAAATATGTAATATAAAGAATAAACGAATCTTAGTGCTTATGTTATTTCATCCGCACGCTGCATTCTCAGTGCGCTGACAGTTTGACTGTTTGTTGACAGAAACTGTTAAACGCTGCCAACTACTACTCATTCATCATTAACTAATTATTGTTTGCCCTTGCTTTTTCTCCGAACCAAATATAAATATTTTTTTAATCATTATTATCTGAAGCTGGTACTCAAAGAATGATATGTTATATTTAGAATAAATTTTTAACTTGATTTTGTGTATGACTTTCCTTGATAGGTTTTTTGATCCTATATATTAGTGGTGTTTTTAATAGTTTCATTTATTAGGTAGTCTACCATTGCAGCTTCTAGAGTGTGATGAACTGTCAACGAATTTTTAGTTATAGGATAAGTAAGAAGGTCAGGTTGAGTATATTTTATTGGTCAGCTGTGGCACCAGAACATTGTTAAAGTCCACCCTCGATCGACATAAATATTATACAGCATCTATATAAAATTATCAATGAGATAAACGAAATATCTATAATTAAAGTTAGATTTGATAAATTTTAAAAATAATAAACCGTTGGCTAGTTCCGTACCTACATCCGTATTATTTGTCTCTTTAATAAACTGTGTACCACGATTAGTTTTACTAATATATACAAGTTAGATTAGATAAATACCATTAGATATAATTAATACTTTGCTTTTATTCTGCTAACACATAAGTTCGGTAAAATCCCCCACTGAAGTATTTTCAAAGAACGTAAAAGTATAACACGTTGAGAATAGAGCGGAAAAGATTTCTTCCGGATCTGATTGTGATACCTCTCGAGTTATTAAAATACACAATATTCTATCCGGCGAACCGTACAGCTAATATAAGCTAAGCTCTTTTAAGAAAAACCAAAAAAATTAATGGTTCGTTACTTAAATGTTAATCATACAGTCTAAAATAGATGTTCTCAAACTTTTTTATCCTAGCATCCCTTTCCAGATAAATATTACTTAGCGTGCTCTGGTAATTAATATTTTTTTCCAATTTATTAGTAAAGAATATGGAATACACATGTAATAATGTTTTTACCCCTATCGTAAAATATAGTAAATAAAAGGTGTAAATTGAACGAAATTCACATAACTATTTTTCTAAATCTTCTCTTTTTATACTATCACCGCCCCCTTCCTGTTATTCACGGCTCTTAAGGTTCACTTTTGGACAATACTGCCCTTCTGAATCGCTGCAATGCCCACAGGGGAGGCGCCTATCTTGGCCATCACCGGTCTAAAATAAACGTATAGTGCGAATACCAGATAGTAAGAAATTAATTTTATTTTTATTTTTTTTATTTTTTATTAGAAATTTGTTTAAGCAATAAAATCATATCTTATCGCTGCTTGAGCAATCGGCCATTATTTTCGCTTACAAATTGCTATCGTTAGTAAAGCCTGTTATTTTAACAAGATACGTCGTTTTCCGTTGGCGTTATCTTCAGCCTGCGCCTGATCGAAGTCGTCGGTTGACTTGTCGAGATTACGCTGACGCAACTGGTCATTTTGTAGGCCGCGCCTCATTACTATTATCGCTTAGAAATCAACAAAAAGAATGCTTTTACGGACGCGTAACGGCCCCTGACCTTGACCCCACCTGATGGTAAATGGAGATTTAATCTATAATGTTCTTCACTGTGTGGGGCTGCAACCAACTGCTAACTTCCAATATGAAGTAAACACGTGAACAATCCTGGAAAGACAATGGTTTGTTGCATATGATGTGATTCTGAAGACGAATTATCAGCATACCTTGAATTACAAAACGCACTAATACATTGATCTTGACACAGCTTCGGAGAAAACCTCCATTGTCCACTACAATCCAATAACATCCTTTTGGCGGCGAAGGTTTGAAAAAATTCGTTGTAATTGGAAATATAAAGGAATAAAAGATCACACGGATGTGTACCAGCAAAATGAAATGAAGTGGAAGAATCTTCGTTTGTTAAATCCTACAGTTTTAAGAGACGCGATGTGCGCAAATTGGTGGATGAAGATCATACTTTCCAAAAGCTACCCTAATTGTGACCATGATCCTTAGACTTGTAAGACCGACTCTCAAGAGAGAGGGATTTGTTAAGTAGGTTTGCAAGCAATGCCTGGCCAAAATGGATCCTTTGGAGAAACCCAGAGGTTGAAAGTTAACTAAAGAGCAGGAAATGTAAGGAGATAATCCATCTTAAGTTTGTCTATTTTTTTCCTCGAGTAATCCTTTGGATGCATACCTGACTCCCAGCTCAAAAAACAGTATCGGACTCTCTGAGATCGAATTTTTTCTCACATTGTTCTGTGATATCGAATATTTAGGACGATTAATCCGGTTTCTAGTTTCCTTTCGAAACATACAAACTACACGTGCCTACGTTAACTGATAACTTCGTTCTGTTAATTTCCTTTTAATAGTCTTGTAACAGAATCTTTCAGCGTTAAGCCTTAATTGCTATAATTTACAACGTCAAAGGATTCTTAATTGTCGTACTCATCTTAATTTCCCAAAATAATTAAGAGCATATTTTGGCATATCCAATGGCTCATCGCTTGAAAGTATTAAAGAATCTGGTCACTGTGTCTAGTCTGGGATGGGCTTATGGATTGCAATGTTACTGATTACCGAATCATGTGATAAACAATCATTATCATATATATGATAAAGAATATCAACAGTTCAACACAGCTCTCGCTGTATAGATCTATTCTTATATATTCCAATCCTCTTCTCTCCTTTCTCATCCTCTCAAGGAGTCTTCACGGAATAATCTACATATTTTAAGACGGTAAACTTTTGTTATTCGTTTTTGTGTCAGAAGTCAACACTGTCGAAGCTATTTCATCTGCCAGTCGGTCATTTCCCACGGGTCTTCTTCGTTTGTAACATGCGAATAACACCTGTTCTGGCTTGTGTATAAGGATCGAATCGCTCTGCGCTTCTCCCACCGATCTCAGTGGCCCCACCGGCACCGGTCACAGTAATAATTGGTTCCGCTTTATTTGCTAACCCACACCGATAACGAGGTTATGTCATCTTCAAAAAAAAAATTATCAATCACGCGATTCTGCTCCGTATTTCCTGTTTCTACGGATTATATTTCCGCTATCGTAATGGCGCAGATGGTGCTCCGCTGGTGTGTATCGGATGACGTAAGCGATAAGGTTATAGCATCCGGAGCAGATAATCCGTACTCGTGTTCAATAAAGTGTAATGTATGTTTGTTTAATATGAAAAGAATAACTGGTTTCACTGCTTAATGCGCCTTTAGTGTCAAAGGCCTTTTCGTCAAAGGTTAATTTAAAAATATTTGTAAACAAAAATAAACTTCGCATGATTATTTGTTTACATAATAAGTACTTATTAAATTTAAATTTTTTGAAATGATTTAGAAGTATGACCAGGGGGGCCACCTCCAAGTAAAGATGGGACAAGGTTTAGCAAGAAGAAGTAGTGAAATTCCTTTTGGAACGGTGTGAATTTGATTTATGAAACAAAAAATTTAACATAAAAGAGACATCTATAAATCTGTTTATAAGATTTAGGCTGTGAGAGAATGAGATAAAACGCGTTGCTATAGTTTCTCCATGCGTCATCTCGTCGTTGTGCTATGGTTCGCAGCATGCTCACTACTATATGACCACGTACAGGCCGGCCCTATGTGGACTATATCCATGGACATTAGTCTCCCTCGTGTACACTACACTCTAAGAGTTTAAATAAAAATCAAAGAGAACAAAAGAGAAGTATATAGAAATATATAGTAGATTTTTTTTACTTTTATTCTTAATTCTATCAATATAAATATTGTCAACAATTTTGAAAAACTTGACATCCATTATATATGCAATATTGTCATTATAAGCTATAGCTATTCCAAGTTCTTTAATATTCTTTATTAAGAAAACCATTAATATCAATCACTTCAAGAAGAAGAACGACATTATACAGACGTATTCTATAGGGTGGCGCAAAAGTAATCCTCCTATCAGAAAATGCTATAAATTTTGCCTTGATGTAAAAAAATTTAAGGACCAAATAAAAATAATCCACAAGAAGAATCAAAGTATACCTGGTATAAAATGGCGCAAAAATAACCTTCCGATGTTTTTTGGCTGTAATTTAAAAAAAAATATGAAAAACTTTCATTCTTCTTGTGGATTATTTTTATTTGGTCTTTTAATGTTTTAACATCAAGGCAAAATTTATAGCATTTTCTGATAGAAGGATGACTTTTGCGCCACCTGTATAATGGAGAGCTTCAGACTAATTAATCTTAAAATTGGTATGACTAGATTAAATGTAAAGAAGATCAGATATATTTTTAACACAATATCCGTTATGGCTTCTTGCATTCTTCGATACTCCTCGCGATATGATTAATGATAGAATTATATGAGTCATAAAATGCGATAGTAAAAATGGTGGGTGGTCGGTTTATATCGTTTCCGAACCGATCGCATGATTTGGAGTTCTGACTCAAGGTTCACACGGGTATACTTAAGATGTATCTAGGCTTAATGTAACAAGTCCAACGTCTTTATTCAGGTCATAGCAATCGTTCTATTTATCTATCAGCCGCGTAACGGATGGAGGGCGTTGAGGGGAGCGACACAGCGTGGCGCGTTTGTTTCCGTCGCGCCTCACCGGTCGGTCGTTTTTCAGTATCGATTCGACAAAACTTTCGTATATCTATCCAGAAATTATTAAAATATATTAAACAGCCTATAAACAAAACATTATCATGATAACGAATGAATTAGCGAAAAAGGTGTAACTACTAAAATGATATATGATTTAACTGCCTCTGTTGCACAGAAACTACTGTAGCACAATGTTGATCTTATGGCGACAAATTTATCACAGGAGGGCAAACCAAGGAGTTTTGGAAAAACCTCGACATAAATTAAACCTCACAACTTATCTTCGGAATTGAACTAAGAATCTCCGTGTTACATGACACTAGCAAACCCATTGATATACTACCCTCTCATTGGAAATCTGACTCTATAACAGCATTGCTGTTTCGATTGTCAATATATTAAAACCACATTATTCTGGGTGAGCATGCTTCATTGTTACTTGACATATGAAATTGAGATCAAGTATTAAACTGAAAATATATATATATATATAATCTGTCAATCTTAGATATGAAAGAAAGACATAAGTATTGTTCCGACTTAAGCCTAGTATTAAAGGTTGGAAGAGAGTGAATTTAGAAGAAATAAAAAAGATTAGTATTTCTAAAACTGAAAAGATTTATATATAATTAATTAGAAAACTTTTCTAGTTAAAGAAATTTCAATACAAAAAGATATTTTTTGAAATCCTCTTTCAAAGCCTTTTGTCATTAAAAGATTTAAAGTTTATACTGATTGAAGTTTATAAAACTAATGATAGTTCTTGTTTCGATCTACAATCGGTATAGGTCTTTTGTCGGGAACAAATTTGGATAAGCCATCCTTTTTTTTCTTTTAAAGGCAAACGAGCAAAATGCTCATGTTTTGGCAAGTGACAACCACTCCTTATGAGTGGTCGCAGCACCATCATAGATTGCTGACAAGTGAGAAATTTGTGGTTCTATTAAACTGAACATTCCAGCTTTTGCGTTTCATCGCATTAGACGAACAAAGTGGATTACGTTTCATTTGAAAAATACGAAATGAATATGAAATTTCTTTTAAAGTTCGGGAAAAATACTCGGCCATATAAATTGCGGAACCGGCGGTGTCGACTGTCGCGTTTTAAATGCCGTACAGCTTTGTTTTTAAACTGGTTTTTTATCTTTGAACGTAGCACGCCCTGGATATGCGTAGGTATCAGGTTGGCTAACTTGACAAATATTTTTACTTTGTTTACAAAGCTTAAAATTTTTAACTAACACTTTAATGTTGCGTTACGATTCATCTAGATATTAACTTCATGTTTTATCTTTAACTGTTCTATAATATTAGGCGTACATATGATTATTATTGAAAAAATATAAATTAATTTTACAAAGGGAAACACCTATGTACATTTAGTTTATTTTATTTTTATTATAGGTCCTAAAGGAAACCGAGTATTTTCTATAAATTAAAATATATGCCAGTGTAATAGCCTAGGTTGTGTCATATTCAGCTGTATCCAATTGGAGTTTCCGTCATAACCAGTCCAACCGTTCCAGTGATTGCTCGGAACAAACTAACGGGCACACACCGACAAAAAACTGCTTTGTATGTTCTTGGTGCTACAACCGGGCAATTAATTCTTATCTCTATGTGAAGATAACGATTGTTAAGCTTATCGACATGATTCAAGATTTTGTTGTAGTGTTCAAGTGCCTGAACAAAACTCATATGTGTGTTAAATTGTATGATGTTTTTAGTGAAGATGTAAGATCTCACACAGCGAGCGATAAAGAGAGAGCTATACTTGACATTTCTTTAATGGACTATATCCGGAACAAAGAAATTCTTCGGAGAACTAAAGTTATCGGTCGATATAGCTCCCAAAATCTGCAAGCTAAATGGCCAGTGGGCCGGCCTTGTCTGTCATGTTAGGGTCGATCGACGATGAAGGAAAGTCTTGAAGTACGACATTCTCTCTTTAAATGGACCGGTGACTTCATAAAAGCGATCGGAAGAGTGTGGATGCGAAATGCTGCGGGCCGCATTTGACGAAAGACATTTAGGAAGGCCTACATCCAGAATATTATTAAAGCCTGACGATAATGATGATGACGATAAAATTATATCTTTAATCGTTTCCAAAATATATATGTTAACAAAAATAATTGAGTCCATAGTAAGCTTTGTTAAGAAAATAAATCACAGGTTGGCTTGTTTCAAATGTTTGTTGACGCATCGTTCGTATTAACTCGGCTCAAGAATTATTCACGGCTGGCTTCGTGCAGAGTTAATTAGTGACACAAATTGGATCATCCGACACAATGATCGGACAGAACTAGTCGTCCGACACTATAGTCAGTAGATAAAGCCGTGGACTGTTAAAATAACATTAGTAGGGCGGCGTACCGCGAGGAATGCGCTTCCAACCAAAAACAGATAAAGCGATGCGGGTGGCTGTACATCATGACGTCAGCTTACTTGATTCAATATCCTTTTTTTATTTCAGAGAGAAAATTTTCTAAATATACCTGCTTCTAAAGATTTCGGGAATTAGTCCGAGTTATGTGAGAATTTTAGTCACTAAAACTCCCTCGGTGGTCTCTTAGGAGGGACGTCGTGGTTTTTCTACAAAAGTCACCTGAGTACCTCTACGGTTTAACTTAGCACGTCACAAGGAAAGGCGAAACCCTCAGCACCATCGTTGAGCTACGGTGAGTACGGAACCACATCGCATTTGTTGTCCCATGCATGTTTGGTTATTGGGGGCTAAAGCGCCCCAAACTCAAAGCCCGCGAAACAGGCGGACCGTTTTAGTCGCCTGCTACAACAGGCAGGGCTCAACTTAATCCTATTCTAATAGCCCGTGGGTACAGGGCTGTGATTCAAAGTCGTGATCATGTTGCAATGTCAGAATGCTTTGTAATCATATAAAGTTAAGCCATAATCACTAATTTTAAAGGAGATTGCATTGTCTAGTCATTATCGCACCGGAATCATTATTGCCCGATATCCGCCAGTTTAACTAATAAAGAATGGTTAAATTGCGATTTGTTGGTCGGCCAATACCTGATTGGTCGATCGGTATTGCACCAGGGGTAGGAGATGGTTATTGTGGTTATTGAATGGGACTCCGGTTCCCGAATAAGTAGAATTTAAATATAATGATTTCAACCGATGGACGTCCACTTCTGGACATAGGTCTGTCGTCTATGTAATGTATTCCACAAAATACGGTCTTGCGTTGTTTCAGTCCAATGGCTCCCAGCGATTTTTTTAATTTCGTCTATCGTCCACCAAATGGAGTGGAGCATGGGGTTTAAAGGTAATAAAGAACAACTTAATTTTGACTATTATGTTTGTTAGATTAATCTGTTTTTTTGCTTGTTAACCACAGTAGTTAAAATCTCGTCTTCAGTTCGTTGGCTTATCATTCAAAACAAAACTTCTACTTTTAATTCTGAGGGTTATTTAATAAAAAAACGTTTACTACTTTTTTAATTGAATCTATTTTTCGGTAAGGCATTTTAATGTAATTTGCGCTTTCAATTATATAGAAAGTAAAAGGAAAGGGCGTTAGTTATTTCCACGAAGCGGCATATTTTATTATGACACCGGGGTAGGTTCGCATGAAACCTTTTTATTATTCATTCGTATACGGTGACGCGGACATCGCCGACCACCCCACCGCCCGAACGAGCCCCATAACGTACGAAATGTTTAAACTTTTATATTAATAGTTTTTATAACTATGTTCCCTTGGGATTCGTCCATGTAGAAAGAGGTTCATAACAATACTTTACAACATGCCTACCATCAGAATTGTACAATATAATACTGGTGGTAGATCTCCGTTGTCGGAGAGCGTCTGAATAGGTACCATCGCAGCTCTTGTTTCAGCCGACAAACAATACTGTGTTTCGATTTGAATGACGTTGTAGCTAGTGAAATTACTGAAGTAACCAAACTTAACATCTAATATTTCAAAGCGAGGAGCATAATGGATGATGTGTATAACATCCTCATTAGCGCTTATGGTTATCATTTACCATCAGTTGAACGCCTCGTTCATCTCGTACCTTCGTCGCATACAAAAAAGCGCTTCAGTAGGTTTCAGTCGGTGAAATTCACAATTATTTAGCAAATTTTACAATTTGCTTCTCCCATCAAATATTACTATTCTGATGTTTCCCCTGGCCCCTTCTAGGTTACGGCGTGCGTCTGAAAATATCTATTATATTAATAACCTATATTATTTCGGTGGATACGCGCGCGTTCACACAGATATTATATATTCAGTAGTATCTAGTTCTATCTATAGTTTTATTTCTTTCTGTACGCACGCATACTTCGATTAAAGATTTTAGTATATTTAGAATACAATAAATCATCTCCGCCTACACCGATCCGTTATAGATGATGGGAGTCTACAGAACCTAGCATACGAAGATGGATAACGTACCCGTACTCCGTGAGGCCGTAGCGACCATTTTTATTTTTAATACTGTATTATGAATAATTGTAAATGGTAGACGAATATTTTTTGTATGATATGTAAGAGGGAAGACTTGGGACCGTGTTTGATGGAATACTTTTTTAAAAGTCTTTCGCTTTGTGAGCTGGAAGAGCTCACACCTTCAAAGCCGACGGACCTGAAAACCTTTTTAGTCCCATTCTCAATAGACCAAGGCTATAAGGATGTTCATAATATTTCTCTAAATAACATTGCTCACATTTTGTTCGCTGAGAGGAGAACGATGGGTGTGGTCTCCGGCGATTGTAACATTACTCACGAGATTTCTGGAGACCGCAACGATAAGTCCCCAAGACGGGCTATCCCATTGACGGACGGTTGATGTCCGAACAGACATCTCGTGACCTCTCCAAATGTTGAAGGTGATCACCGAATGGGTTTTAAAAGTTAGTGGGTAAAAATTCCCCGTTTCTCTGTTCTCCCGAAAGATACCCCAGGTATCTCTTTCAAAATTTTCCCCTGAAAGAATAAAAAAGGTTCTCACGTTATAATATAGTTAAGACTAATAACTTTTATAATAAATTTCTTTATAAAATGTTATTATCTCTGTTACTTTAAGTTTCAAAAGTTTCCTCTTTGATCCGAGACGAAAGCACTCCCGGTCTCTCTAAACTGTAATACTATAAAGAGCTTTTCTCTGAAAAGTCTACGAAGTTTAATGCATAATAAATTAAAGTTAAACGTGACAGTGTTAAACAATGTCTAACTAAATTGATTTATAATGTAAATTTGTTAGCTTTATGTTATCAGAAAGCAAAATTTTAAATCTTTTCAATATATTCTTTAGCTCTCTCCTCTCTTCAATTTGTCTTCATCCAATTTATATTTATTACAATATTGTTTACTGGCACCGGTTTCAATATTTCTGATATTATTTCTATTGTACATTGCATGTATAATACTTCTATTCTTAACGTCAAGGTATACCTCTTGTCATCAAGTTAATGAAAAGATATTCACTGTTAACATTTTCTGGGTGTCATCGATCCCATATCACTTGTAGTAGGTCTCTATTGCGCAAGACCGTCTAAGTATCACAGCGACTCTTAACTCAGTGGTATGAAAACATCACTCTTTTCCGACTTTAAGTGTGTGTTACTTGAATTAACTAAACTAAAATCTTATGTCTAAGGCGACGAGCATAATGTGATGCTGTGTATATTAGCCTAACTAGCGCCACGTTGGTATGGGAAGGCGTATTATTTTTCACCTGGTGTACGTCTCTCGTCTTGTTTAATAAGAAAATAAACAACATCCATCGGTTTCATCTTCCACCAGATTGTCCGCCCATATTAGGATTACCAACACGTTATTATCAATTTATATCTTATACTAAACTCTTTTGACGCTCTTCCCTGAAAAAAAGATCCAAAACGTCATCTTAAATTGGGCAATCAATAATGCTAATTACCTTAGATACACAGTAAACATAAAAGTTCTCACTTTATGTCCCTCTGAACATTTTACGAGGCTCGTTGGAGGCGATCAAGCGGGAGTTTTTTTAATGGTAATTTATATGCTTTTTGCCAGCATAAAACAGAAAAATTGAACCGTACTTACTTTTATGATTTATTGAAATAAGTTTATGCAGCATATTGATGTGACGTAGGTTTGGACTGGGGCGGCTATTTATATTATCCTATAAACTCGAGAGATGATATCATCATAACTTTATCAAAATTTAATAATCTAAACTTCGATTCTATATAGGTAAGTATAATTTTTATTTATTTTATATAAATTAGTAAAGGACAATATAAAATAAACTGTAAAGTTTTTACATTTTAAGCTGTAACTATACGAGGAGTAAATATACCACTTAACTCATACGGGGTAAAACGAAAAACAGAATTCCTATATCCAGCATTTGATGTCCATCTATTGAGGTAATGACGATAAAGTAGTAACCAGTGAAATTATTAGACTAACCTATTAAAAATATGTTATGTAGAAATGACTGAAATTTTATACTATGTATTCAAATATTAAATAGTAAAAAAAGGGGAAAAATCCAACGCTTAGATATGTTAATTATTATCAGCCTATAACATTTTCCTTATTCTTTCGCTTTTTTTTTAACAAGCGATCTGTTATTTGATGGTAAATGATCCACCTTTCCACGACAACGTGGCGATAGTTATGATTGTTACACATTACCATATTGTACCTGTCGCTTTAACACAAGTGATATTAAATCTCACCTCAATACTTCCAGTAGCTACAACGCGCTTCAAACCAGGACACAGTAATGTTTACACACTACCGTTTGTCAGCAGAAATAGGAGCTGCGATGGTGCTTTCAGACGGTTTCGTCGTTAACGATTAATTAGATTTGGAGACATTAACTTAGTCTTAATCTTTGTCGATGTTAAGTCTGTCAGATTATTCATCATCGTCAGTGGATAAACACCCACTGCTGGACATAGGCCTCCATCAAAGATCTCCCCATCGATCGGTCTACAGTTACGTGCTCGCCGATTAGATTATTGTGAGATCTGAATACTAGATCCCAATTTTTCTACCAAATTGTAAAAGCCTCTAGCGATTGTAATCGTATTGTAGTTCCGATAAATTAATAAGTGAAATTCCGTTTATTAAAGTGAAACCGTCGCGACCGTGAAATATTAAAGGTTGCTTGTTCGCGTTGGCACAGTGGTATAAACAAAAACTATATTTAGTAATTCTACTTAAACACCTCGCACCCGTTTTGTTGTTGTACAGTTGTACGTTTTTTTTTGGCTTGATTTGCTTTTTCTTTGTTCTAAATCAGTCCAATACGGTCATGTCGGCATTATAAACATAAAAAATGTAGACTAGCATAAATTTTTTTTTGCACTATTAAGTAGGGTTAAATTATCTTTATCGGCGTATCGCAGATGGCTGAAGGAACGATTTAAAGGAAAGGGCAATAGTTTATTCTTGGAATTGATCTGAGCAATGATAAATTGGTAAGAATAAAAAGTGGTCTTTAGGGTTCATATAAAGAAATTTCTAATATTTATGTTAAACACGTAAGTTTAATTATTTAAAATCCGAAAACTCGGACTGAATTGTAAAATTATACAAGATTCCTAAATGTTTAACAATGGAATCACTGACAAAATTCAGCAACATTGTTTCATTCTGAATTAATTTTTCTTCGACGTTTAGCGAAATGTAAGACGAACATTTCTCCTCATTTCGTCCTGTCAAAAGTTCGCTTTTTCCATTTCAAAGTTAACAACAATCCCGTTGTGAAGTTTCCATTTGAAATCTTAATTCGAGTCGGGGATATACTTTTAAGAAGGCATCAAATTTAATTGGATACGAAAGTATAAGGGTCCTTTTGTATTCAAAAATTTCGTATTACGGCTCCTGGTCGGCACCGGATGCTGCCTTTATCCAGTGTAGTGATATAAGTGTGACGAAATACGTGACCGGATACTAAAATACACTGGAAACGTTTCTTTTCGTATATGGTTAAGAGATTGAATCCATTTCACTCGTCATGTTATGCTAAAGAAACCTACTTCAAAATTTTGTAATAAAGATATAGAACGTATAGAGGTCTTGATGTCTAGGGGACTTTCGATTTTTTGTAGATACCTTATAATCGTATATTGTTTCACATTATCTTAAGCAAAGCGTCCTGCGAAAAATTAGGAAAAATTGCCGACATTAGTGCCTTCTCGTCTAAGTGTAAGATTAGTCTTCAAGTGAAGAATTAGATGAGAGCTGTTATCGGGAATTATCCAGGGAACAAGATCAAGCGACAAACATCAAGAAAGTTATATGCTCACCGCGAATGAAGATTTTAGTCTCCCATAATCACGCGGTGATTTTTCGATTTGTCAAAATCGTATTTTTAATATATTAGTAATTTACATTGGTTATTACTACGCAAATTTTTGTATTCAATATGCAAATGGATTTTCAAAAGTGATATTAACAGGAAAAATTTTATACAGTTGCCATCCCAAATGGATTTGCCATTTACGTAAACCTGCGGGGCTTACTTACGCAATGAATTGATATTTTTGTACCTGACAACACTAGGGCTCGACGTACCAAAATAGTAACGAAATATTGATATTTTTCCTTTTATAATTCTATATAACGCAACGCTCGTTCGTTTTTATGTCTATCTCATAGGTGAAACGAGCGACATTGTTTTGAACAGCCTGCTTTATTACGAGATCAAACGATGGAGTGCTAATGTTTTGGATTTGGATGGAGGTACAGCTCTACAGCTAGCACGACTCCATCACGCTTTGATAGAACAACATTAAAATCCCTTTGATATTACGTTTAAATTTAGTAGGCAGCACCGTAGTTGGTATTTGGCAGCGCATTTCGACTCTCGCCGCGATTATATCGGAATCGCGTATTCAACAAAGCTCTCCGCAAATACACCGGATCTATACAATTGCGTAGACGACGTGTAAACAACGTACACTATGTAACATCTGTTTTATTAAGCTATACATCTTCGCAGCAGCCGCACTTCGCGCGCTCGTAGTGTACACATCCGTGTACTATGAATTTTCACTGGTAATTAAAAAAAAAATTCCGTCAACAACTTGAATTGCTTTTTTGCATGTATTAAGCGCTTGTTGACTGTTATGTTGTAGAATTGCAAGGGTTCTTGAGAGCATAGGAAACCTCACTGGAGGCATTGTTATAGAGAGACACCAGTGTTTTCTCTGGTGCCTCTCTCTAACAATCCATCTCTCTCAAACAATAAGATACATGGGGTCTCCTACGAAAATCCGTAGGAGACCCCATGGATCTTCACACTAAATTACTACTTCTGTATTAATGGTAATCCTAAATCCTCTTTAATCCCGTTATTTCCACAAAAATAGAGTATGATCTGAAGATTTCTTCCTAGATAAAAAAGAGATTGTTTACAGTACCACGTTAATAATGGGTTAGAACCAGCAAAAATCTGGAAAATAAAAATCATATTGTTTAAAGAATTTTTTTTTTAAATCAAGTTAATAATCAAAACAGTTTGTTCCAATAGTTTGTTTCAATAGTTTGTATGTTACACCGTCTAGGGGAATTAAGGTCGTAGACATAGAAGGGTTGTTAAATTCAAATGGGAATAGCGATATGTCCTCCGCATTATTTCACGGACGTCCGCTGGAATAGTAAGTTTCTCGAGCAGCAGCAATGTACTGCTAGAATCCTCAACAGGTCCGATGCTATTGTGAAGATCACGAATAACTGATAAATGCGGCACAGGACTTTGCGATATTAAGATCCTTACATGAAGGCTTGTATACAAATGACGGTTGCGGTATAAGAAAACTAGAATGTAATCGCTGGACTTAGTATGACTTAGATATAATATATTGTAATGATAATTATCTAGGAGATAGAGTTTTCAACCTATGTAAAAATTGATCATGATCTCTGGAACCATAAGGCCTGGAGACTTAAAGTTTGACAGGAATATTCCTTTTGCCGAGTATAGGTCAGCTAAGAACGAATTTTACAAAATGTTACCCCCGAAAGTGGTTGCGGAAGGTGTTAATAACAGGGATGGGCTCGGGTGGCGGCGGGTCTTAGTTACAAATCTATCTCTATGTTACGGCTAGCATAGAGTCCGGGAACAGCTAATAATGTGTATATATGTATTATGATATACAAATATCTATCGATATAAACAAGCTATTTGTTTTGCACTGTATCGATATCGATACAGCTATTGGATTATCTTTGTATCGCACTACATACGTGGAACATGATGCTGATACATTTTACATTTAATATGTATTCCGGTTGCTTTCGTTGTCCAAGTGTTGCCAGCTTGTGTTAAAATTTGTAACCGAACAATAATTTTAAATCTACCCCAGATACAGTGTTGCATCTTGGAATCTCTCCATCTGGGAAAAAGGTACTGGAACTCATCGCGGTAGTGGAATTGTATATATATATGTAATTTACAAATATATACTAATGAAAATAATAAATTGACTATATAGGGATTCTATAGATTCAAAATGAGAGAAAACTGGTTGGCGGAATAACCACGATAGCTACTGTTGTTCTTCGGACATGTTGATGTCCTCACGTGGTTAATTTACATAGGACGGTGGTAGAGACCTACCATCAGTTTGTTAAATGTTTATCTAGAATACACGTAAAACGCGTTACGAAAGTCGTATTTTTAACATGAACGAGTGCTCTTAATGCTTCTGTTGTGACGTACACGCTGTTATATCGGCTTTTACGTTAAATGCGGCATGAAAGCTCTCGTTCTTAAAAACACACACACACCTTACCGACTTTTTGACTGGGAGAAACATGCTTTTAGTGTTTTTACGCAATTTCGATAGTAAAATTTCTAACAATATATATTATTCCGAGACGAGCGGGACGATCATCTGATGGTAAAACCATATTGAGATTATATACATCGCACCATATCATGCTCGTCGCCTTGAGATGTAAAATGGTAAATCTCGTCACAGTAATTTATCAAGCTATAGCGTCCTTCAAACCGGGCCATAATAATGATTGCACACTACTGTTTGTCATATATATATGTGATTTTGAAGAGTTGCGATATACTCGTATTTTAATGGTACACTAAAATTTAAGTTTGAATACTTTGGCGAATAAACAATTCATCAAATCTATTTATAACTTAATTTTTTTTGCTTATAATTTTTAATTAAACTTGTATTTTTTTGTTTAAAATGGACTAACACTTAACCTCAATTTCACGTGATATTAAGCGACAATAAGGCCTTGGATGGTGAGACGATTTCTCCGAATATACTATCACCTCTTTTTTCCCAGTAGGAGTAGGCAGAGGTGAATAAATTCCCACTTTTCGCCAGATGTGGTCAGATTAGGTCCCATGTAACAGGGGGTGAGTCTGTTGCTATTTTATTGGGGTCACCACACACACACACAAAGATAATTTCAATGCGCAGGTTTCCTCACGATGTTTTCCTTGACTGTTAAGTACGTGGTATTAGTAACACATAAAAAAATTGAAAAACAATAATTCCCAATGCTTTGGCTCTTATGTTGATATTCATAACACAGTAATGCTGCTAAAGGGTAGATTTATAATATGACAATGGTAGCTCACCAAATTAGAAAAATCTTATCAGCATTCAAACTGTGGCCCAAGGAATGTAATTGAAAACCTTCATGTTGCGACGCAAGCGGAAGCAGTTAATAATTATAGAAATAATACGATACTATTGTAAGTGATCATCTGGTTAATGTTCGCGTAACTCAAGATCCGTCTGATGCTGTACCGTCATTAGTCTCCGCGAACAGGAGTATGTAACACGATATGTACCATCTCAAGTGTACGCAGCAATTTGCTAGCAGTGACGTGCGTTGTGAAGCACCTATTTGTTATAAATTATTCACATCAGCTCGCTTTGCATACAGAAACGTCATTACACCAAGTCTAAGTGCAACTCCTGCGTTGCATCGATATTATAATATAATTTATATTCCCTTAGCGAGGCCATTAATGTGTGGAGATGTTATTCCACTGATAATTTTATTATTATCGATGGCGTCAGTTTCTTGATGCTACTACTACCACAGATATAATTAATTAAATATGAAGTTAAAGAATATAAATATCCTTAACGTAAATAACATTACGGTCAACAGTAAGGTCCTCGAGTGGCGCCCGCGTACTGGTCCCCCACAAGGTGGACCGATGATCTGGTGAGAGTCGTGGGAACCCACTGGATGCGAGCAACGAGGGACCGATCCACGTGGAAATCTTTGGGGGAGGCCTATGTCCAGCAGTGGACGTCTATCGGCTGATAATGATGATGAAATAACATTAGTAGAAATATATAGAGGTGGGGTGCGGGGTCTCTGGTGAATGAAAACGCACGCAGCAATATCAGCACTATGTTGATAATGACAGAGCAACCTAAAGCATGCTACTAAAATCCACAGAGATCTAGTTAATGGATACAATTTTATACTCCATAACGACTTAGTTATCTAAGTCTTGGAATCACAGAGATCCAGAGAGATCCAGTTGATAGATATAATCGTATACTCCGTAATGGCTTGTTGACCGAAGGCAATGTATACAAAAATGTACGATCTTTATACTGGGTGTTAGGAGACCGCTTCCGTAAACGAAGACAGACGATAGTACTAATGACACCTTTGATGATGGGACGGAAAAAAAATCGATCCTGATAAAAAAAAAATCATTTTTTAAAACGTTTTATTAGCATTATTTACGCTCCATCATGTTAGTACAGCTAAATGAAACGATAGTTTCATAAAAATACATTACTGTATTAAACCAGCAATGAAACACAAAATCAAAAACAGCTGATGCTCGGATCAACGAACGCCCGGGCGCGCAATCTAAATGCTGCGTGGCCCTATGATATAAGGTTCAAATTGAAACCAAATACATCTCGAGTACCTGCCGCGCCCGCGCGTTCGTTGTTCCCATTATCTTTTTTTATTATCTGGACTTGTTTTCTTTTCATCATCATCAGCCGATAGACGTCCACTGCTGGACATAGGCTTCCCGCAAAGATATCCACATACAGTCAGCATGGCCTCCAGTATCGCCTGGCACTAAGGTCTGTCGTATGTAGGGGTTTATATGGGGGGAATTAGTTTTCTTTTTCATCAATATTTAATTATTTAGTGTTATTTTAAATATTGTATATACATCACAATTGAAAGTAAAAATTTACATTGGCTACTACTTACGCTATAATTTTTAGCGACAATAATTCATTATTCCTATGAATATTTAATGTATAGAACTTTTCCATAAATTATGCGCATAGTCAAGTATGATTTGTAAATCGATGTACTCGCTTAAGTAAACTATGTTTCTACTTGAATGTTTTCGCATTTGAATATTTTAACTTGTGGTCTCCGAATGGTTTAATTCCAAGGAGAAAGCGACGTTCAATTAATGATGAGAGCCTGTAAATATTTAATCTCCAACATAAAACAGTAATATTACAGTTTTGCAATTATTTATGATTATGTATTTGTCTAACAATCTTTTGGGCTATGACAATGACGTTAGTTCTCCGGTGAATCTCTACATTTCTGATTAGATCGCGCAGAGAAACTCCGAGCATAGCTCTTTCCATTGCCTTTTGGGTGACTTTGAGCCTTTTTATAAGGCCGATAGTGAGGGTCCACGTCTCGGTTCCGTATGTCAACACGCACGAGTTGAAGACTTTTGTGTTCAGACACTATGGTATCTGAGACGATAAGATGCTGCGTAGCGTCCCCAACGCTGCCCACCCCAAATGGATTCGTCGATTGATCTCTTTCTGGAAGTTGGACTTACCTAGTTGGACTTTTAAGTGGCAGTGGGCAGAGCACATTACTCGAAAGACCGACGGCCGATGGAGCAGTAAAGTCCTCGAATGGCGCCCGCGTACTGATAAACGTAGTGTTAGGAGGTTTCCCACAAGGTGGACCGACGATCTGGTGAGAATCGCGGGAACCCACTGGATGCGAGCATCGCGCGACCGATCTATGTGGAGATCTTGGAGGAGGCCTATGTCCAGCAATGGACGACTATCAGCTGATGATGATGATGATGATAATGTATTTGTAATTTTTATTAAGTATTTGTGAAATTTATATTATATGTTTGTTATTTGTGAAAACATATCACAGGCAAACAAAGGAGAGACGCTTCTATATTATATTCACTAACCGAATTTACAACTTTATTGTTTCCATTAGATAAACACAAAGCTGCTGTTTTACTTTGATCTCGCAGATAACGGAAATTTTAATTATCTGCTTTAATTAATCTTTATTATTAAGTTTATTTAAAAGGAAATATCGTTACGAATAAAAAGATCGTTACGTGCACTGGTATTGAATTAGTCACGATGGGAATCATATGGGGTAGAGCCTATGTTAGTCAGTGGATACAGATTAGTTGAAATGATGATTATGGTAAAATATATAATTCCATTTTAACTTTTGCTCTACTATTGAATCACAGCCATTCCACTACATTGGCCACAGCTACACAATCATACACATGTGTGTTATTGATCCAAGCTCGCATTACGTTAAAAATAACTCGTTCGCTGCGAGCCCACTTGTTGTCTACTTCTGCTTCAATATTAAGGTCTAATGGACTGTATTGTGCTGTACTGTATACCTCAAGTAGGACACGAGGGTTGTATATTTTACACAACGAACTACCAGTTTTTATAAAGAATTTATCCTTTAAACTTATACTTGTCGCTGTAATAAGGCAGTGGTATATCAATATAAACGGGCATATTAAGTCTTAGTTTATCGACGCTTGTCCTTGTAATTTTTAGATATTAGATAAGCATCATCAGTAAGAACAGAGTAGACAGTAGCAATAACTACGGTAGTCTCAGTAATTTTTTTTTAAGTTAAATTCTTTTTCAATACGAAAAAGCGATGAGGCGAGTACCATCTGATGTTAAGTCCTACATCAATCTATAATATCGTATCGGACGGTGTATTTACACCACACACATTCGTTAACTTGAAACAAAATGTTAAGTCATAATTATCATCATCATTATCAGCCTTTGTTTATCCACTGCTGGATACAGGCCTTCCCCAATGTCTTCCACCAAATGCGGATCTTCAGCTTCTCGTATCCACCCACAAAATGTTAAGTAATGCATCTCAATCAACTGGACGTTATCAACTGACGTACTTACTGTCACCTGATCATTTTGTTTGACTAAAATAATCTAGACAGCGTTCGACGCAGGAAACCTATAATCTATAGTAAACGATATTTGAAGCTACGAAGTCTTATTAATTCTTAGTCGTAATTATTTAGGAGAAACGGCTAATCATTAATTATTTATTACAACTGAAAAAATATATTCTGTATATAATATTTATTTACCGTTACCAAATGATACTTAATGAATTCCTTCCATTTTTGGTTCGTTGTAATAATACTTCGAGGGACCAATAACGATACGTGATCGTCGCATGAATACTCTACGTATTACGCTTCCGCTTTTTTCTTTTGACTTAAACCCGAACTCTGACGTATATAGAAAAGTAGATATTTATTTCACGGAACGCTGCCGATACTTTAATTGCCGTTAGCTATGAAATTTTATGCAATTTATGATAGTAAAGATCAAATTTGAACCCCTACAAACAACTGAAGATCGCGGGAAATCGCTGGATGCGGGCAGCGCAAGACCGATCTATGTGGGGATCTTAGGAGGAGATTTATATCTAGTAGTGGACGTCTATCGGCTGATGGTGATGTTTTTTTATATAATACATGCTGTTTCTTTTAAACGATTGGTCATAGTCGAAAATCTAGAAAAACTTAAATGTTGTTCCTCGGACAGGCCTGTATTGAATAATGGATAATCGTATAGTGATTACGAGCGAATTTACTTTTTATTATCTTCACAATCGACTTTGAAGTCATTATCAGCATAATTTTATCCGACGAAAGAGAGAACGGTGTAATCGCCACGCTTAGCAGGTTGGCAAGGATAGTGCGTTGGTAACCACGGCGAAAGCTGTTGCCCTTGGAATGGTTCTCTCTTAGTCGCATACAACATGAATAAAGGCATGATAACGTTTAATATGGATTAATCTGTTATCAATATAAAAAAAAACCACTACAGGATTATTTCTTGTTCATTTATTGGACGAATTCACATAGATCTGCTGTGTCGGTCGTTCAACGAACCTTTGTTAATCAGAAGCGGTGCCTGCTTACGATTTCCTCGAATGGATCGCTTGTAACCTTCATTGTTCAATGGCGCGACAATTTCGTTTCTAAAATCCGTTACAGCCGTAAGCAATTTAGTGTGCCCATTACAGGTTGGCTGCTCCTCCTTTGTGTTTTAGGTTAGCTGAGGAGATTGCTATTAATATCTGTTTATTATATACTTACTCCTCTGGCGCAGCCACACAAAGTGAGTCTTGGCTTCCAACACAAGAGAGCGCCAACTGCCAGTCCATTGCTTGAAACTCGCGTAGATCGTGCTGTACGGCATCCTTCCAGCGTTATCTGAGACGGGCGATAAGTCGGCAGCCAGAGTTCCGAGGAACGCTTTTTTGACGCTACGATCGTCTTCCATTCTTAGCAAGTGGGTTATCCAGCGAAGTCTATGGGCTTCGGCTTCTCTCATGATGTTCGGTACGCTAACCAGCCTCTTGAATTCAATATTGCGTCGGGCTCGCCACTTAACGTTTCTCTCTTTGTCGGGCCGAACATTCTACTCATGATTTTCCTCTCGGTAACCAGAAGCCGCTCTTATTTAAGAGTTAGTGTCCAGGTCTCCCTACCGTACATCAAGAACGATGGTCTTATTACCGTCTTGTGCAGTACATTAAAATGTATTTATTTATGTTATACTTCTTATGGTGCCTCTCCGATTAGCGAAGTTTGACGGTCAGTTCACTATATTTATTATATATATACTTGAGCGGTACTCATGCTCCCTGTCCACCTCTTATATCTGCCCCAGATATTTTTCTCATTTTGACGGTCTGCAATCATCCCTGCTCAGCAAATCTCGTAAATCAGTGAGGATTGTCATTGTTTAACAATTTATTGTGCGGCAGCTTCAAGAACAGCACCGCCTACTCCTTCGTCAAAGGTCTGTATGCACAAATGTTGGAGATTTCTATGAGCAAGGGTGAGCACTACTATCAAAGGATACGCATGCTCGTTTGTTAATAATTTTATACGTTGACGACATCATAATTTCATTAAGTTGTTACTAAAATATATACATATATTATCATACAAGCGAGACGCTTTTTTGGTGATAAACGATACATAACAATGAGGTAGTTATTAAAATGTTTACACAAAAAAAAATGTTTGTGATCGTTACCAGAGATGTAAGATATTAACTCTCGTTTACCCCGTAATTTGATGTGCTTACAGTTATAATTTACTAGTAAAAGCCCGCCCAGTCAACAGAATTGACTGCTGTTATAGTTACATAAAAACCTTCTAACTATTATCAATTTTAATTGTTATGGAAATTGAATTTACCAATGATAATTGCATGCATGGTATCAGTGTATATGCACTAATTGAATTCCGCGCCAACTTCACTCCATTGTCTAGTACTGCTAAGCAACAAACCAATAAGCTATCGGCGACAAACTGACACACACTTAAGCTGCATATGAATAAAATTAAAATAAAATGTAAGTGGTGTAACTTACCTTTTTGGAGGTCCTTACTCCGATTTTGTGGGCACTTGTGGTGGAGCTGATAACACTATAATGATTTATTTTTTTTGTATCTGGTATGCTAGCTACAAACTTCATATCATAAATCTGCCTCCATAACGCCATTATCGTTTGAGATTTTAACATACGGGACAACATAACATACATTCCTTGTCACTTAACATCTAGTCAAATTGGACTTAGTATTAGCGTAACCATCATCATCATCATCAGCCGATGGACGTCCATTACTGGACTCATAGGCCTTCTCCACAGATCTCCACATAGATCGGTCCCGCATTGCTCGCATCCAGTGGGTTCCCGCGATTCTCACCAGATCGTCGGTCCATCTTGACAACCTAACCATACTAGAAAAAAATTATAATCAATTGTTATATATTAGACATATATAAGCTCCATTATATCAGTGATAGAAATTGCGATGAAGACTGTCCTTTTTTTATTCTACGAAGCGACGAGACTAGCGGGACGTTCACCTGATGGTAAGTAATACGTTCATCAATAACAACGTTGAGCCAGTTACGATGTTATACACACCATCACATTGCCCTCGCCGCCTTGAGATCAGATATTAGGTCTCGTTATCTCAGTAATTTCACTAGCTACAGCGCCTTTCAAACCGTAACATAGTAATGTTTGCACAGTACTGTTTGGCGGCAAATATAGGTGCTGCTATTGTATATACCTAGACGGTCTGCGACAATAAAGACCACACCAGGGAATTGAAAGAAGTGCTTGACGAATTTGATTTTTAACAACTTTGTTCGTGACTGTACCGAATAATGTTTGATAATATTATTGTTTCATTCAATTGATTGCGGTCAATTCACGTTGTCTAATTAAGCTGACGTGGGTTGTGGTCTTAAGTGAGGCCGTTAAAAGGAAAACTGCGCGGGATTCGGACAGGCAACAGTTTGAATGTTTATATATCTTATCCACACTACGTCACATGTTATTCACGTAAATATAAGTAGCCACGTGGCTAGGAGAACAAAGCTTCAACCGCTACTGAAGGAAATTGAACATATTTTGGCTGTGAATACCTGTATTTGGGTTTTATTTATAACTGTATGAACGCAACGTTTGGTTTGTTTGGTTGCTTGAATGTAATGGTGATAGATCTCTTTAACCGAAGATCGTTTAGGTAGATACCACCGCAGCTTCTACTTCTGCCTACAAATAGTAGTGTTTAAACATTACTGTTTTCCAGTTTGAAGAGCGTTGTCGCTAGTGAAAATATTGGAGTAACGAGACTTAAAACCTTATGTCTCAAGGCAACGATCACAAAAAGGTGCTATAGGACAAGCGTGTCATTTACTATCAGGAGGCAAAAAAAAATATGATGCCTCTTGAAAAACGAGGTCCTTATGATAAGCTAATTTGTGTAATATAGACTAAAACATTAACATCAAACTCATCAACGTTTAAGTAGAGGGATGTTTGGAAATTTCGAAATTGATATTAGGCTTGTTTTTAATGAAAAATGTTGTTGTTCCGTTTACTTCGAAGTTTAATGTTTAGGCAGAATTAGAAAGCTCGGCTCAGCTTACATTGTCAGGTTTCCTCCCCGGGGCGCTATTTGAAACTGGGTCGGAGTGCTACGCGCTACCGTGCCCCGGACAAAAGCTTTCGACGGAGGCAATCAAACCATTCCAATTTGCTTTCAGCGGTCGGTTACATATTATTCAAGATAATGGATAAATTATAGCTGATACCCAGTAAAGTTAAATGGAGACGTGGAGAGCGTTTTTAAAAATAAAATCAATATGTCTGTAGAGAAAAAAAAAAAACAAGCTTTTGTTCAACATAAAATACAAACTCGGACCTTCAGACTTCAAATTATGATCAGTTTTAGAGGACATGGCCTTATCTAAAAGACACGGCAACCATTGAGTCTTAAAAAATCTTTGGAGGAAGCAGTGGCGGTGGTGGAAATTTCCCTTGGAAAAAGTGCGTAAATCCATAGATCCGTAGCCAAACAGATTAAAGGCCTGTGTAAATGCCAAAGGTGGCCATTTTGAATAGAATATTTTTTTTTTTTGCTGAGACTTATAAATATGTAGGTATAAGTTTTAATAATATTACATTACTTCATTAAAAAAAATGTATTTTTATTTGTAACAGAACTTAAGGCAGGACTATGTAAATAGATAATAAAAGTCCTATGTCTCGAAGAAATATAATTTGAAGTGAGATTTTACAATCCTTTTAAAATAATTAATTGAAGATGGAAAATATATAATATGTAAATTATGTAGTCATAGTGTAAATATTTTTGTTCATTCAATCTTCTTTCGCCTGTTAATTTTTCTACGCACCCATCTAGTTTAAATACTATATGTTTCCTTTTTTATCCAAATGCTTTTTGCTGTTGAACTTCTTAAGGACTTTTAAAACTTTCACCGGACTTAGGTCTCATCGGAACTCCCTAGCGAAATTTCCTTTCTTTTTCCTCCTGCCTTTTTTCCAGCTATGTGGGGTCGGCACAGTATGTACTTCTCTTCCATATCCCTTTCTCAGCCGTCATATCTGACTTAACACTCTTCTTATACATGTCTACATTCCATCCACACCTACTTCGGTCTTCCTGTACCTTGTAACCATCCACGTTCATTCTCATTACTTTCTTCGAATACTCAAGCTAAATTAAGTTACAAAATAAATACATGTTTATATATATACACTCTTAATTTCGCTAAAAGAGGAGAGGAGTAAGATGGGAGTGTATAAGGAAAGGAAAGGGATGAAGAGTAGGATAGTAGTATAACTGGGGTTGAAAGCGGAAACTAAACATAAATACGTAGTTATATAAATAAATAGTCTAAATTTTTGTTCTTTGTTGCGTTAATAAATAGATGATTTTGAGTACCTAAAGTACAATCGTCACCTAGGATATTCTAGAATACGTATGGGTTGGACGGTCGCGCTTCCAATTCGACCGTCACATTGAAATCGTTTTGAATAATTCATCCACTTGTCGCGGCCGTCCAAAGTCGGGTCTCCACACAATAGCTTGTTGCCATTTGTTTGGCTACCAGCACAGCACACCGCGGCGAATGCGCACCGTCAGTATACATTAACTGCCATTGCATACGGATTTGCGTAAAATTAACATGTACTCAATACGAACTCTTTCGTCAACAATAACTGTTAGATCACTGATCGAGGATAAGACATTGCTAAAATAGACACAGTTCAAACAATATTTGTTAATATAGTAATAGATATAAATAAATTTTATTTCACATAGAGCTATAGTGAAAAAAGAACAAAGAAAAACAAGTACAATTAGAAAACGTATTGTTGAGACCATGGTGGTGCCGTCCCTTAATCAGCACTGGACGACCACGAATAGTACGATTAGAAATAGAGAGTATTAATTTTTAATTTATGATTATTAATTGATAATAAGCAAACATATAAAGTTGGTATAATTAACTTTATTGTTTTGTTCGACTAAGCTATGAGACGAGTAAGGCATTCGCGTGATGATAAATAATACTCCTGTCCATAACAATGTGGCGCTAGTTAAGATGATATAAATTTAACCACATTGTGGTTTCCGTCTAAGACAAAATGTTAAATCCCGTTACTCCTGCAACTTCACTAGCTACAACGCCCTTCGAACCGAAACAATAATATCTGTACATTACTGTTTATCGGCTGCAATACGAGCTACAGTCGTACCTTTTACCTTTTTTTTTGTTTCGGGTGGTAATCCCTGAAAGATATCTTGCGCCAGGGGGGATGTCAGGGTTAGATGAGATTCTTACTAAAACTCCCTCGGTGGTCTGCATCAGTGCATTCGAAGAGACTTCGGGATCTCTTATAGAGCGGATCGGTGTCCCTCTATATTTTGTGTTATCGAGTCTCTGAGGAGTGGCCTAACTCTTCTAGGCACCGACGCTGAGCCATACGCCGTCCTCAAGGCTCGTGGAACTCTTAGTCCCTTTTAATCGCCTTCTACGACAGGCAGGGCTTACCTTAGTCCTATTCTTACTAGTCTAAGACTACAGGGCTGACACGTGTACCGATCTAGACGATCTCCAGTAAAAGAGACTTACCACCCGTACAAGTAACTATTATGTGAAAGAGGACATTGGTATTTTTTTTACTCTAAAATGGAGTAGTTCATGAAAGGTTAGGAACCTATTGTTTAGACAATTGAATGTTTATTACCAACAAAACAATGTGGTACTAATTAGGATGTTCACACCACTTAGCGCTGGTCTCATTGAAACATTACACCAGTAATTAGTATTTGTTAGTATTTAAATTGCAAACTACGATCCCAATTTGAAACTTGTTTTCGCAATATTTCTTAGAAACTGGAAGTGAAGAATAGTATCTACCCAGTCACCATCATCATCATCATCATCATCATCATCATTATCATCATCAGCCGCCAGACGTCCATTGCTGAACATAGGCCTTCCTCTCTCCTCCTCGCTCTCAAAGATCTCCACATCGATTGATCCTGTGCTGCCCGCAAAACCGCCAGACACTAGGAGGAGTCGTCTGTAGAGGCATATTGGGGGGATTTGGGCCCCTTCCTACCACGCTGGCCCAATTCGGGTTGGTGGAAGCCAGAACCTCGTTTGTTGATTAGCAGGGTGCACCATGAGCAGGTGAGGTTGGCTTGGGTCCCTTGAGTTGTTATGCGGGATGGGGATGCTATGCAGTCAGCCCCACGAAAGACTTGCTGCCGAAAATATGAAACTGAAGAGCTATTTAAATTACTTTTATATCATTGAAACGAAAACGAAATACAGCATGTTTACACTAAAACATTACTTAATTTTTTTAATGATTACATTTGAATATATTTTCAATAGTTACTTAGCAACGGAAGCTCTGAATTGGCTGCACGAAAATCAACGCTGATATGTACACGGAAACTGTGCATGTTGATTACTTCACAAATTATTCTAATAATACTTTGGCACAATAAAAAAAATTTAATCTGGTCGAATCAAAGTTTCATTTAAGTATATAAATTTTTTTATTCACTACAGGTTAAGTCTTCGCCTTAATATTAAGTATCAATCATTAGGGACATTCACCTGATAGCAAATCATACGGCCGACCCATTGCGCTAATTAGAATGGTATACACTGTACCACATTGCGCTCGTCGCCTTGGGACATAAAATGTAGAGTCTCATTGCCCTTGTAATTACAACAGCTACAGCACCGTTCATATCGGAACACAGTAATGTTTGGATATTACTGTTTGGCTGTTTAAATAGGCATTGCGGTGATACCTACCTAGACGGTCTTCCGCAAAAGAGACATACTACCAGTTAAAATGGAACACGGCAATCGCGACAGTTGTACTGTGAGGGTCAGCGTCTTCTTCTTTTTCTTTAAGGGCCTGTCCAACTAGTGAAAGTTTGCGATCAGCGTGGTACAGTCCTTCCTGTCGCTGATTCGGCAGAACAATTCGGACGCTCCAGATATACCAGTCCATTCCCTGATAAGCGAGGTGGATTTAAAAAACCTATTGCTAATCGAACTACACAAACTGGTCCTATTATCAAAATAGGGACCCTCGTGTTAATAGGCAAGAGTAACTAGTACTATATGATACAAGCAACAACGCTCTTCAAACCGGAACAATAATAATAGTATATACTACTCTTTGGCGGCAGTTAGGCTTTTATATAGGGCCCCTATAAAGGGTTTCCGGCAAGGTAGACCTACCATAAGATTTTTATTTTATTTCAGCGTATTATAATGTATACGTTAATACCTCAGCTTTTATTGCTTATAAAGCTTAATTACATAAATAACAAGCATTCTGTTATATACTTTATTTATTATCAGTCTATAGATGGCCACAGCTGGACATAGGCCTCCCCCAAAGATCTCCACATCGATCGATACCGCGCTGCCCGCATCATGCTGCTTTCCACAATTTTCATCAGATCGTCGGACCACCTGGTGGGGGGCCTGGCAACACTACGTCTTCCGGTACGCGGTCGTCATTCGAGGACCTTAGTCATCAGTTGTCAGTCCCTCGAGCGATGTGTCCTGCCTATTGCCACTTTTGATCTATATCAGTGACCTGTTATACACATATATATATGTGTAATTAAGTTTCAAACTGTACATAAGCACATGGAGCAAGAACACAATTCAAAACACATACACACCAGATCGATAATCGTGAAGTGATCGTACGAGTCGATGGACGTCAGCACACCAAGTACTTGGGCTGCCACTTGTAAAATTACTATTTAATTTTACGGTCAAATGTTTGTTTAAGAGTGCGGTCAACTTTTGTTTGTGGTTACAGGTATACATGCAGTGTGTTAGTGTGCGTGGCTGACGAGATAGCCAGCATGACAGGTCCCGGTAAAAGGCATGAAGTTAGTTATAAGAAGGTCGCGCTGGCATCGGTTGTATTCTAACATAATTTTTAGGCTTAGGCTGCGGTGCTTATTTCTATAATAGTGTGCAAACATTACTGTGTTCCGATAAGATTTTTTCTAGTTAACGAATCGACAAGCGAGCGAGACGTTCACCTGATATCGAGTGATATAACTGCCCGTAACAACGTGACGCTAGTTTTTTGTATGTTGCCTCTCCATGTTTTGGGTCAGGGTTATTTTGTACATTTCGTTTACCAGCATCAAGTTTATTTGCTTATTCCTACATTCTCATCTTACATACTCAGTTCATCTTGCAGACTTCTTTTCTACTATCATTCTCCATTTCAGTCCCATCTGCCATACCTCTCGTAAGTAAAGACAGTCGCCTTCTTCCTGAAAGGGAACCTGAGATATATAAAAGTTCATCCCTTTTTGTCAGTTTTTCATTTTCTTCTTCTTTTATAGTTTTAACTTAACACTTAATTCCTTATTTCTAATTTTTTTATTACTTTACAATTTCATTTTTTTTATTTTCTATTCTATAGCCTATTTTATTATTTTTTACTATCACAGTTTTATTATGTATTATCTGTTCCTTTTGATAGCGTAGGCTATAGCTGCTTTGCAGGATTTTACTACTATTTGGCGACTTTGGTCTTCACTCAGCAGATAGGCAATAGCTTCCTCACTGAGCTGTCTTTCAAGGTCCAATTCGCAACACATTAAACATGACGCTAATTAGGATGAGATAATCCTAACTCCACATTCCAATAATTTCATTAGCTACTTTCAAATTGAAACACTTACGTTACGGTTAGCGCTGTAGTTTATACTTAAGAAAAAAAATTTTTTTTTTTTTATTTCGAGATGACACGAGTAAGAAAATTACTTTATCGTAAGTGTTACGTCTGTCCATAACAATGTAGCATTAATTAGAATATTAAACACTGCACCACATTACGCTCATTTGAAATAGAAATTGGATAACGGAATAATCGCGTGGATTTGATATTATTATTTATTCTGGCAACCCTACTAGGTGGCTGACGGAATTAATACGTGACATTGACTTACGCAACGGGCTTAATTGTCGAGATCAATGGCCCGGGTTAACGGGTCACCGATTTGGGTTCGATGTATAGACGCTGTTACTCAATACGCCACGCCTTCCGTCACGGCACATTGTATTTCCATTGCATTGTAATATAGATCCCCTACTATGTTATATGTTACAGCCTATTAATAAACATTGTTGAATATCTGCATCCTTAAGCGTAGGTATTTGCGGTTCTCCTCACATATGGTAACAGACAAAGGGGAAGTCCCTTTCCAGAAATTATTACTACTATAATTGTTTTTATGACACGTCAGGAGTAGAAGGAAGAAAACAATTGTCTATGTAAAATTAATAGTACAGCGTGGCGCAAAAATAACCGTATAAAAAGTACCTTATAACACAGTTAATAAGGTACTTTTTATAACGTTATTTTTGCGCCACCCTATACTAAAAAGCGTTGTAACAAAATTTTCTTTATAAAAGTAAAAGTTTTTTTTTATTTTCGCTGAAAAAATAGTAGTAAATATGTAATCACTGTTTACTGTAATACGTATTGTACGTTCCTTTCTGCAATAGCCTAATACTTGGTCAAATCCAGGCGATGTTAAGTGTAGTCGTGGAAGATAAGAATTGGCCCAGAAACTTCTGACTCTCACGTATGTTTCATATGGTAGACAGCAAGCTGTTATGACGGTAGATCTGCAATATGAGGATGGATAGCAACCTAGAAAGGGCACGAGAAAAAGTCACCATCAACTAAACTCTACAACATGTGACCCAAGAATCGAACCGAGAACCTTCGTGTTACAATCCAAACGATCAGTCGTACACCATGTGATATTGACGGAAGTCATGTATGTGTTATGATCACATCATAAAAACATTTATTGACACAAATACATCTATCTATATATATATATATATATGTATGTAATAGAATTTCATTGGGTTATCACGAAATCTGCGAAACGATTACATGTAAACACTCAAAATTTGGTAGTGACAATACTTCTACCATTTAGAGGTCAGCTAAGAATAGATTTTATAAAATTCCTTTCCCAAAGGGAGTTGTGGGGGCGTTAATAACGGGAATGGGTTTGAGAGGCTACGTGTTACCGTGCGGGGATATTTTTGACAAATTTCAAGTCTAAATTCCAAATCAAATTCTATGTTACGGCCAGCATAGCGTGCTGGCCGTAACATAGAATAACTATAGAACTAACTTTACGATTGCTCATGAGGTATCAAAAGGTTTCCGTGCCATAGACAACAGTTACTGTCGTATGTAAAACAACAATTGAACTCTATCGATCTTTACACGGAATACGATTGACCCTATTATTTTGATTGCGTCTATGACCTACAGAACCGGGTACTGTATTAACTATTTAACATTTGCCCTTATTTGTTAAAAGGCAAAAATTATCAGTAAGATTATATTGATTGTTTGCTGATGATTAACCTGCTTTTAAGTTTTTGAAGAATGAATAAGTTACAGAATATTGATGTAACTGTGATGAGACCACAAGAGAAGAAGACTGTTATTGATCTCTATACTGAGGTGATTAGTTGTCGGTAGTGAAAATTTTTTTGGTTCCTGTGGACTCCATATTCGGGAAGACCCAATGTACAGATGAAGATCAAAAAAGCTGAGTATGAAGATACGCTTTATGTTCCGGCACGGATTTTCAAATGGGGCAATTGAGGAATATCGTGTTGGTCCTTTTAGTCGTTTACGACAGGCAGGGCTAAGTCCGAGACTATAGAGCTGATAATTAGCTGACCTATACTGAGAAAAAGGAATAATCCTGACAAATTTTAAGTAGTATGGTGGAAATCTTATATATATTTTGTGTAAAATAGTAAGCAGCATTATAATTATATTACATTATATTAGTAAGCGTTAATATATATCACAGTACGGAACTTGTCGGTGTTGAACAGAGTTGCCGCCGCTTGCATGCGCCTGGATTGTATAATGAGGCGGTAGTTGCTTAGTGCTGCTGCGATGACGTCACGTGGGCCGCGTGCGTGACGTCACCGCGGGCGAGGTCGACGCAGGGCTCGTGTTGCATGCACCACGTTAACTGCACTTCCGCCTTTCATACATGCGACCATACAAGCTGCATACAATTTAAAATGATACTATTAATATACTCAACGGAAATTTTCGTATGTATTTAAATATTTATTACATTGACATTCTGACGACCTGCTCAGGATCTACCATTAGTCGATAGACATTCACTGCTGGACATAGGCCTCTCACAAAGATCACATCGGTCGGTCCAGCGCTGCTCGTATTCAGCTGTTTCCCGCAACGGTATCGCAAAGTACTAGAGGCCGTAGTTTGTAGGGGTTCATATGAGGGGAATTAGGCCATTTTCGCTACGCTGGCCCAATGCGGGTTGGTGGGAGCCGGAGCCTCGTTTGTTGATTAGCAGGGTGCACTCCAGGATCAAATTAGTATAATAAGTTAATTATTTTTAAGTAAGTAAATTACCAAGCACACAGACCTCTCATATAGAATACTTCCAAATACAATGAGTTCATTCTATTGAGATCGGACTGTAGATCTATACAATAAAGCTGCAGGTACTCCGTGACTACTGGTGGTAGGTGACTGTTACTGGTAATAGTAAAAATCATTATATCATTAACATAAACAAACTAGCTATTCTCCGCCCGCTTTGCTGACCATAACACCCCTGAAACATCTTAACGGAAAAGAACTTTGTAAAATCAGTTCTTAGCTGGCCTATACTCGGCAAAAGGAATATTACTACCAAATTTCAATCTTCAGACTTTATTGTTCCAGAGGTTATCGTGATGAGTCTCTACATATAAGGAATTCTCTTATTCATACAGGGTGAAAGGTAATAGTTGTAAAAGATCTGGAGTTGCTAAAGTATAGCTCGTATCCTATCTATATATGTACGGAATACCCCATACAAAAACAATGCTTCTGGATTTATTAATTTTTTAAATATTTTTCAAAAAATTTCCGATTTTCTGCGAAAAAATTTGATAATTTTATTTCTTACTTATCTATAGACCTCTTATATATATAGACCTCCCCCAAAGATCTCCACGATATACAATGGTACGCTATATACAATCTAATTTAAAAACTCTTAAATGGACTTAACTTAAAATTAATTACCGTCCATAGAATACTAGTAAGAAGTATTAGTAATAAAGATAAACTTTTTTTTTTATTGAACGAAACGACGATACGAGTGAGACATTTGATGCGATTCCAACGAGTTAGGATAAAATACACCGCACCACATTGTTCTCGTCTCCTTGAGACGTAAGACGTTAAGTATCATTACCAGTAATTTCACTAGCTACATCTCTACTTTAACCGGAACACTAATATACACACTACTCTTTAGCGGCAGAAGTACTAGCTGCAGTGGTACCTACCTATACGGTCTCCGGCTACTGACACCTACCACCAGTAAGGTAAAATTGTCACCACTGAAAATACAATGTAAAATTATTATTAAAGGTTATATCATTTATTTACTGGGAGGTAAATATCCAATAGAGTGTAGCATACGAGGGCTTATTGGTTTTCCTCCGTAAAAGCCTCCGGCGCAGATGTGAAGGAAATCGAATTATAGGAGCCGTCTTTCCGCATAAGGATACGTGAAAGTGATATACATATATATCTAAAGTATATAGTGATATAATATGTATAAATAGAGTATTTAAAATATTTTCTTGCTTCATTTAGAAATAACTTTTTTTTCACTCAATATCTTTCTTTGCTTTTTATTCGATGAGAGGAACGCGACGTTCATCTGATAGTAAATGATATATAACCCATAAAAACGTGGCGCTACAACATGATGTTTAGTTTGGTTCATCATCATCAGCCGATAGACGTCCACTGCTGGACATAGACCTCCCGCAAAAGATCTCCACATCGATCGATTCCGTTACTCTGGTTACCGTAGTAATTTCGTTAACTGCAAAGCCCTTCAAACTAAACACAGTCACCACATCTTACGGAGCTACAAACCTACCTAGCTTACAAACCCATCAAAACATTAAGTATAGTTTAAAATCGTATTTTCTTCATACCTAACACTTTTCCCTGTTTCTTTTGAAACATAATTTATTACGCTTACCTAGCTTTCGTCTCCCATAGATAATTATATGATATTAAATATTGTGTATTCTCTCCGTCAGTTAATGGTCACGATGACTGATGATGCCTCGTAGCATTGTTGACAAACCTTAGTGGTTTTATGACATTTTTGTTGAACTAAATCAATAATTAATACGATAAATAAATAAAAAAAAATATACTCATAACAACGTGGCTCTAGTCAGCATAATATACACTCCATCACATTGTGCTCTTCGTCTCGTTCATAAACTTCCTTACCAGATTAATTTCATCACCTACAGCACCCTTAAAACCGGAACGTAATGTTCACAGATTACTGTTTATTGGCTGAGATTGGAGTTGTGGTGAAAGCTAGACAGCCTCGGGCAACAGAGACCTACCACCAGTAGATATTATGTTGGAATGGAAGGAAAATTACCCCCAAGTTTATGTTATAATAATATATTACCTCTCCTGCACGCTGTGCACCCTGCTGAATAACGGACTAGGCTGTGACCTTCCACCAACCCGCACTCGGCCAAAGTGGTGGGCGAGAGCCCAATTCCCCGAATGAACTCCGTGGAGATCTTTCGAGGAGGCCTATATGGTTGATGATGATGATGACTGTTTGGCAGCAGAAATAAGAGCTGGTTTATATGCAAGCAATATATATTTGAATTATCTTATATTAAGGTTTATTGTTATATTAAAGAAGTAATGTTTTTTAAGCTCAACTGTTTGCTTTTATATTTTATTAATGTTTAATAAAGAATTTATATAGCTCGTTGAGCTTTAATTTTATGGAAATAACTTAAGTGTACTGGTGGTAAGTCTATGTTGCTGGAGACCATCTAGACAAGTACACTGCAGCTCCTATTGCAGCAGAGAAAAAGTACTGTGGAAACATTACATTGTTAGTTCAAAGGAGGCCATAGCTAGTGAAATTACTGAGGTAATGATCATCATCATCAGACGATTAACGTCCACTGGACATAGGTCTCCGCCAAAGATCGCCGCCAGACACTGGGGGCAGTCGTTGTAGGAATTCATATTGGGGGATTTGGGCCATTTCCTCCCACGCTGGCCCAATGCGGGTTTCGTGGGAGCCAGAGTCTCGTTCGTTGATTAGCAGGGTGCACCACGAATAGGTGAGGTTCGTTTGGGTTCCGTGAGTCGTTCTGCGGGACCCCTTACACACGAGTCGATGAACATAACGTGTTGTAGTGTTCACCATTCCAACTCAACGTTGTTATGGGTAGGCTTATTAC
The DNA here is from genome assembly GCA_029030555.1 of Ornithoptera alexandrae. Lineage (NCBI taxonomy): Eukaryota > Metazoa > Arthropoda > Insecta > Lepidoptera > Papilionidae > Ornithoptera > Ornithoptera alexandrae. The sequence continues at coordinate 11,563,411 of JARDVY010000288.1, read as the reverse complement.
TTACGATCCGGTTATGTTCTGTTAGTCCCATCGATATCTACAAAAAAATTAGATTTTCTTTTTAGATGCCAAAAGTTAGATATACCAGCAGCGACAATTACAGCCGCCAAGCAGTAGTGTATAAATATTATGTTCTTCTGGATTAGAACGGATGACGTGTACAATTTTATATCAGAAGACAATAAAGGACAAGTGTTGTGTGAGAGTCTTACTATCACCGCATTTTTTCTATAGATGATAATATATCATCATTAATTTATTCCTACAAAAAATACATAAAAGAAATACTTTGAGGACATGTAAAAGGAACCAGGTGATGCTGTAGCCTATAAAGACCACAATCCTGATTATGTTTTAGGATGAAAGGGGAACTTGTTCTAACCAAAGTCCATTAGCAACAATAAATAGCCATCCGGAAATTCATACATTTTCAGGCTCGCTAATATCCCTTAGGGTTTGGTTTATATTTAAAGAATATATATATGTATGATATATATAAAAACTATATATATATAGTATATATATACAGGAGTCTAAAAAAAGTAGATAAAAGCATCTGTATGATAATATTCGTAAAGCTTTTAATATGCTGTTGAACAACAGAGACAAGTACAGCTAATATCCGGTCGGGGAAAAGGGGAGTCCGTGTATATATTAATACCCTCTATAACGGGAACACTCGATCAGCAGTGTTCCGCGGGGGCATTGTTTAAATGTCATTAGCGTCGGCGTTCTACAGATTGGATATTTCTGAGTCCTAACTTAATACTAGCTATCTTAATGAGGTCTGAACTATTTTATATCGTACACATTGGAAACTTGCAGTAGCTGATGGTGGTGGTCACGGTATTTTTTAAAAAAATGCTGTTTAACTGGTTATAAACTTTACACCACTTTTTAATACAATTGTAGTATAGATTTTGTTTAACTTAATACGAAGTATAACTATGGGTTATTTTAATTTGCTGCTGTTTAATGGCATTCGTCGTAATCAGCCTATAGGCGTTCACTACAAGACATAGGCCTCCTTCAAAGTTTCCCACATCGATCGGGAAGGGATTCATATGAGGGGGGTTTGGGCCGTTTCCCACCACGCTGATACAATGCGTTTAGGTGGGGCGCCAGAGACTCGCTATAGGATTATTAAAATTTATTTCTCTTTCTACGAAGCGACAAGATGAGATGTGTTCAAATAATGGTAGATAAGATAATATACACTGCATCACATCGTGCCCGTCGCTTTAAGACATAAGATGTTAAATCTCGTTACCTCAGTAATTTCACTGGCTATAACGTCCTTCAAATAGAAACAGTAACGTTTGTACACTATAATCTGGACGTAGAAAGAGGAGCTGCTGTGATATTTAGGCGGTATAATCAAAAAAATATTATATATATATATATATACTAAATAAAACTTTTTGTGCTTTTGTGATGGTATTTAATTAAAAGTACTGAAGTATGTAACTTTATCTCATCAAACTTAGTCCGAACGATACCGGTTAAGGTACTTCGTGTAAGGAACATGATATTTCGATAAGTTTCAGCTTACTACAAAGTTTGAGTTAAGTGGACAAGTGATTATAAATAACGTAACTTAGATATATATACAATATATTATTGAAGTGAATTTTCTTTTGGCACAGTGTGAATTGGGGTTTGAGAAACGAAAAAGCATAACGAAAAAGAGATAACTATAAATGTATTTATTGGGGTTTAAGCAGTGAGAAAATGAGATGAAATGCATTTCTATACAGTTTCACTGTTGTTCATCTCCTCTTTGTGCTATGGTTCTGTTATACCCGACCTAGATAGGGTATACTGCTGACTCCAACTCTTACTTTAAAACTTCTATCCAGGCATATCCCTTAGTCATCAAAACCTCTCCAACTAAGTACCTCGGTCCCTCTCCAGAGTCAGTCTGTTGCGCGACCCCGTACCGAACGGCTGCTTAAAGATTTCTTAATTACTTTATGAAATAATCACTTATAATTGTAAGTGTATATTAACTTTATATCCAAATATTTTTTTTAAAAAGGTGTTTGAAAATTACTTATAACCGTTCGCAGTGTCTCATGGGTATTTTTAAATGATGGGTACCAAGCTACTTCAAGATCGATATCATTTCAGAGTACATACATAAAAACTAGAATACTTAAAAAGGACTATTTGTGGGTTAGATCATTTCGACAAAATTACGTCCAATTGTGTCCTTTGTTTTGTTTGTTAGAGAAATATGATTTTTTTTCGTGGTACACATTGAATTACAAACCATATAAAGAATACCTTAGATGATCAGATCAGATTCAGATTGAAGTATCTGAATATTGACACAATTATTATTGTTCATTACATCGATATGTTTTACCTTTAGATTCCCGATCAAAAGATATTTCATTTCTTTAAATAAAAAATCCATTATTGAAGTCTAAACATTTATAAATTACCTAGTGCTTTATTACGAAATTCATAAATAAATTTTCATCTTCACATAAAGTTGAATTTAATACTAGGTACGCGGGAGTATTGTATTCCAACGTCTATTGTATTCAGTTTTCCTTAGAAGCCTTTAAACATCTATAGAGCTTGTAGGGATTTCTTTTTATTCAATATTTATATTATTTGCATGTACTGAAATTTTGATATCCACATTAAACCTATAAACATTTGAGTGATCTAAGTGTTTAATGGTGGTAGGTCTCTGTTGCTGGAGACCGTCTAGGTAGGGTATCACCGCAGCTCCTGTTGCAACCGCCAAACAGTAGTGTGCTAACAATACTGTGTTCCGGTTTGAAGGGCGCTGTAGCTAGTGTTAGTTACAAGAGGAACGAGACTCAATATCTTATGACTCAAAGCTACGAGCGCAATGTGGTGCAATGTATATCATCCTAATTAGCGCCACGTTGTTATGGGCAGGCGTATCACTTACCATCAGGTGAACGTCCCGCCCTTTTCGTCGCTTAATGAAAAAAAAAAATGTGTTTATTTTGAGACTTAGCCACTGACATTTCTTTGCTTTCGTAAATTATATTTATGTACCTTTCTAGTTGTTCCTTGAAATTTGTCTGAAATATTTCCTGACAGCAACCGCAAATGACTTTCTATAGAGACGGTTACTATAGCAACCGCATGAATAATACCAAATGAAAATGTTTATAAAAAATAAATTGAAATAAATTAATGAAGTATCTATGTAAATACAAAAAATAAATCGCCTATAACCATTTGCAGATCATTTCGCGTCGAATGCTCATGTTCCATGGCGATACGTTCACTAGTTTTTACGTGACGAGCGAACAATCAAAACCAATTTTTCTAATATATATATACAGATCTAGAAGTATTAATATACGTTGTTAGAAATACTTCATGAAATCCTTCTTCATTAACGTCATAAATAATCTTCTGCATATTAATATATCTTGTAATCATACCCTCGGATCTCATGAGCGCTACGTTAAATAGCTTTTGCGTCAAGATCGCAATTAATACATTTCCAATTGCCTTTTCATGTTCATTCTGATATTTAAATAAAACGGAAGGTTATGAATAGACTTAAATTATTTTCTTTACGTCTCCATCATTATTTAACTGTCATGATTATTATTACGAGCGGCGAAGTTCCGCCGAAGTTTCCCCTCACTTGATGTATTTAATGAAAACGTTTCAACAACTCGTCAAGTATGAATTGTCTGAGGAAATTATTAGTTATTTCAATAGAAATATGATATTATGGTGATGTGAATCTATCCAAGGATAATTCTCTTCAAACATAGACGCAAGCAAAAATCATTACTTAGCCTGTCTTCTCTTGTCTTCTCCGTTTACTTGTAAAATTTTGGAAGACATAAATGTATTGTAAAATTTTAATATAAATACGATTCCTATTATAGATTTTATTACTGTTCAACGATATTATGTTTGTGTTTGTTTGCCAACAGGTGGATGCGTTTGGTGCGCGTGCGCACTCTCACAGCCCCGCGCCGCCCTGCCGCCATATAAAACGTAAGTTAATGTCCCATTTGTTTGTAATGAAATGTAATATGTATTGACTTTAAAATAAAACTTTTGTATATATATATTTTAATACATATATAAATTTAACACTAGAATCACCGGGCAATTGTTATTAATAGATAATTGCCTATTTGATGTTTTATTAACAAAATATACTTATTAAGGATTATATTTAATCAAATAAATTATTATATATATATATAAAATGAAAATTATATAGATTCGTATAAGTGTAACCAATAGTTGGCTAGTCTTTATAATAAAATAAAAATTAAATGGGTTTCCTTTGTTAGTCAATCACGTGAAAACTAGTGAACTTGTCGACATCGTAAGATGAGTATTCCCCGGCAATAATTTGAAGATGTTATAGCGTTTTATTTTTTTTGTATTTCACACATCCTTTATTTTGTTTCTAATTGACTTTTATGAACACTTTCATTTATACGGTTGTTATAGTAACAGTTGGTATAGAAAGTCATTTGCGGTTGCGATTGTTCTCAAGGAATATTTCAGGCAAATTTCAAGTCTTATTTTGGCCAGCAAAGCGGCTGGGGAATAGCTAGTATATCATCATCATAATCAGTCGATAGACGTCTACTGCTGGACATAGGCCTCCCCCAAAGATCCTCACAATGATTGGTCCTACGCTGCCCGCATACAGCGGCTTTGCGCGAACTCCCGGGCAGCCATCATTTGTAGAGATTCATATTGGGCGATTTGGGCTATTTATCAACACGCTGTTCCAATGCGGGTAGGTGGGAGCCATAGCTAGTATATAACAAATATAAACAGCTTACCTATTATACGCATTACTGGAAACCTGAGCGTTCTTTCACAATGCTACAGTCAAAGCAAAATATACACTACCCATTACTAAGTGCGGGTTGGCTGATGTCGCATACTCATCAGGGAATAAATCTGTGCCTCTACCGCAACTCAACTAAAGTTTTGGTCTTAACTTTGATAAATTTATAATATATAATAAGTATTTCTAAGTTTATTTACAAGATGCAAATGTTTAAACCATAAATATTTAAAAAGAATCTCCATGATTTAAACATGTCGCCGCGATCTTTGAATCGTACGTAATCGTATCGTAAGGGGAACATGTCCTAAGTCATCCGTCACTCGCGACACGCCATTTACTGGAGCTGGTGTACTCAATAGCATATCTAAAGTAGGGTGAGCCCTGAATAGTAAGTAGAAATAAGATCAAGCTACCTACTGTTGATATAAGTATCTAGCTCGTTCTAGACATCATTGAGGGTTATCTCAAAATTCTAGTTGGGTCTGGCTTTTAAGCTCTTAGTTTCTATGTAGTAGTAAAATAATAATTCATAATAACAACGATATTGAGGTTTGTATTCAAAGTTAATTACTTCTCTTTTCTTGAACAAATCGATTTTCATATCATCATCATCATCAGCCAATAGACGTCCACTGCTGGACAAAGGCGTCCCCCAACGACCTCTGCATCGATTGGTCTTGCGTTTTTCGCATCCAGAACCTTAACGCGACCTTTGTTTGGAGGGGTTTATATGGGGGCATTTGGGCTATTTCCCACAGCCCTAGCCCAATGCGAGTCGGTGGGTGCGAGAGCCACGTTTGTTAATTAGCAGGGTGCACCACGAGCAGGTGAGGTTGGCTTGGTTCCTGTGAGTTATTCGTGACCCCTTACACCCCTCGATCGATTTTCAATGAATAATAATGATAATCTATTTCATATCGCCCCAAGAGCTTTCACGAAAACTTCAAATTCAGAAAGCTTTGCCTCCCTAAGTTTCCTAACTTTACTAAGTTCCTATAGATCAGCGGTAAAGTTGATTTTCGTCGATTCAACTTATTTAGAGAGTTCATCGTCAGTTTCGTATTTATCTACAGTTCTTACTTTCGTCTCATTGATTTTCAATCTGGCATCTACTTTTCTCCCGACATCAAATTTAAAGTTCTCAATTCGATACGAAACTATTTTTTTTTTTGTTATTGTTTTTATATAGGACCATAGATAATTACATACAATAAACAAAATGGAAATGGATAACTCACGAATTGTTACATTTTATGTACATTTTGAATTTAATAGGTTGTCGTGATCGACTAGTCTTTGTGTGAACGTTATTTGTTAAAAACGATTGACTCAAGGTTTTTTTTTATCTACAATAGTCTAAAATTTGTCCTCAATTTCACGTGGTGTTATTGACTGTGAGGCCGTAGATAGAAAAGTTTACCTTGAACACTCTGGCTTTCTGATATTGGCAGCTATAGCTAGTGCTGTAGCGTACCTAGTGTAATTATTGGGACAACGAGCCTTAACTTCTTATCTCTCAAGGTAAGGAGGTGAAGAAGAGCACAATGTAGTATAACATCCGAACTAGCGCCTAGTTATTATTGGCAGGTTTAATAATTATTATCGTGTGAACTTCCTCCGCTGCCGTTCTGAACGACCGCGTCGTCGAATAAAAAAAATAGCTAGGGTCAAAAAATTTCTTATCATCATCAGCCAATAGACGCACACTGCTGGATATAGGTCTTTTCCTAAGATTCCCACACGATCGGAAAAGGATTCATATGGAGGGATTTAGGCTATTTTCCACCATGCTGGCCCAACGCAGGTTAGTGGGAGCCAGGGTCTCGTTTATTAATTAGCAGGGTGCAACATGAGCAGGTGAGGCTGGCTAGGTTTTCTTGAGTTGCTGTGTGGGAACCCGTACACCCCAAAAAATTTCTACCACGAAACATACTCTACGTCATTGTTGAATCGAATCAGGCGGAGTTCTCTAAAGACATCTAAGGCAACCGGTTACCGTGGTAATGGCTTCGGTAGTTATTAGAAATAGCAATTTGTTTGTGTTGATTAAAATGTTAAATTTTATAGAACTCAATTTTATTTGTTGGACAGCTGTGAGCGTTTTATTTAATTAAGGGGCGTGGCCTCAATTTGGGTAATGGGTCTTTTATACGGCCCGTGGCGTTAAGATAATAAATCCGAGTTTCTCGTAAGTCCACACTGCTATTATCAAATGCGGCACGCGTTAAAAAAACCTATAATTATACTACTTTCATATCGTTCATTAATTAAAAAGCTTTGTTCATTGTTAGGATTGATAGTTTGAAAAAAAATCTTTTTATAAGTATCACGCACAACAACTCACGGGACTAAAGCCAACCTCACCTGCTCGTAGTGCAACCTGCTAATCAATAAACGAGGCTCTAGCTCCCACCAACCCGCATTGGGCCAACATGGTGGGGAAATGGCCGAAATCCTCCTATATGAACCCCTACAAACGAAGCCCCCCTGATGTCCGTAGATGCGGGTAGCGCAGGACCAATCAATGTGGGGATTTTTGGGGAACGCTCACATCCAGCAGACGTCTATCGGCGGATGGATGATACATATATCCAGAGTACAATGCTTGCAAACTTAGTTATATGTTACTTAATCTTGACATCTTTAATTAAGACTGTAATAATCAGTTTGTTTATAATAATTATTTTTTTTAATAGTGAAGAGACGAAACGAGCGAGACGTTCGTTAGCCTGGTGGTAAGTGATACGTAATATAACAAAGTCTTGTTAGGATGATATAGACTGCAACATATTGTGCACATCGCCTTGAGACATTAAAATGTTAATGTTACTTCGGTAGTTTTACTACCTGTGCTCTTCCTATCTCTGACACAGTTCAGACACAGCTTTAGCGGCAGAAATAGGAGCTGCCGGAGTATTTACTTAGATTGTGTCAGGCAGCAGAGACTTGCCACCAGTCCTCAGATATCTGCGGCAATTATCACAAGATGTTAGAGATGAATCTTCTTGATTTGATAATTTCCCCATTAAATTACACTTTAATTACAACTTCAAGGGTTCAGATAAAATTAACTTTATCTAAAGCTTAATTGGAATGGATTAATTGGAAATTTAACACCACCCCTACTTTTGAATTGAACGCCGCGAGATCCGTTAAATAAGCATTCAATGGTGTACGCCTCTGATTTACTTTAATTAAACTCCTCTTCACTATAATCAAAGATTCTATATTAATAATATAGAATAAGACATATCCAGAAATTCATTGACTCATCACAAGATCTTCGAAACTATTACGTGTAAAGACTAAAAATTTGGTAGAAATATTGCTTCTGCCATTAAGAGATCAGCTAAGAATGGATTTTATTAAATAGGTAGTTGTAGGGGTAGTTACGGCCAGCAAAGCAGGCGGGGAACTGCATTGACGATTAAGATGAGAAGTTTAATAGAGAAAAAAAATTGTTCAGGACTTTCGTAAGTTTGCAGTTGGAACTATTCATTAGTGACATAGTTTTAATTAATAATTATTATAAATGTATATAATACGGCATTTGTTACCTTGTTTTTTGTCATCTCGTGGAAATCTGAAGACATCCTGCTTCTGAAGGTAAGACAAGATGATGTGGGATATGTACACATTCAGTGCCTTGCGGGTGGCCCCGGGACCTTCTACAAAAACAACGGTGCCTCCGCAACCCTCCTCGGGGTCATCGCTGTGGTACGACAAATAAGTCACTATCCCATCTTTGTCTACCGCCATGGCCTCGATTAGTGAGTAATGAGAGCCCTCATCCTTATAGTCCACAAACCCGAAAATTCTTTCAAAGGTCTTCTACGAGTGACAGAGTTTGTCTAGTACTACAAAGCAGTCGCTATTCGTAACTTAGTTTTAAAATTTATAATTAAAAATGAATAAATAAATACATATACTAATAACATGTTGCGTGAACTTACCTTCATGTATAATGTGATATATGTTTGTAGGTCTCCGTCTTCCATTAATCCTGTAGTCTCGGGCTAGTAAGAATAGGACTAAGGTAAGACCTGCCTGTCGTAGAAGGCGACCAAAAGGGTCTAGGAGTTTCACGGGCCTTGAGGGTGGGGGACCTTAACGCTTAACGAGCGATCCTGTGTGGGACAGCGTATGGCTCAGCTATGGTGCTTGGGAGAGTTTGGCCCTTCCTTAGAAAGGTGTTAACACAAAGTTTAGAGGAGCACCAGTGCATTTTGTGAGATACTGGGGCCTCTCCGAATGCACTGACGCAACTGTGCAATAAACACACATGTCTTAAGACGACGAGCAGATAGTTGTGCAGTATATACCATCCTAACTACCGAGTTGTTATGGGCAGGCAGATAACTCCGGTGCAAGTCCGGATCGTCTCGTCGCTTGCTTGAATTAAAAAAAATCAAGGCATGGCAACACTTAATGCGTCATGAAAAACGTTTAATGTGAAAAGTGGACATACAGTGTAGTGTGTAAACATTATCGGCAACTAAGCTAATAGCTCGATTAAAGTTATAAATAGCACGTGAGCTGATAACGTTTAGCGTTTATCTTAGCCGCTGCGTGCGCAGGGCCTTACGTAACCCGTCGGGAATGGAAGGCGCGATAAGCGGTGGGGCGTGAGCAGGCCCAGCAGCACACTGTACGTTGTGAACATATACCAACATTTTTTTTTATTCGACCAGTCGAACAAGTTGCTTGTTTGATGGTAAGCCTGTCCATATCGACAGGGCACTTAGCAAGGTTTTTATTTGCCAAAGCGACGTGACGTACGAGACGTACAGCTGGTGATATCATCATCATCAACATTATCAGCCGATAGACGTCCATTGCTGGACGTAGACCACCCCCAAAGATCTTTACTTAGAGTCACTAGAGGTAGTCATACGTAGGGGTTCATATGAGGGGATTTGGGCCATTTCCCACCACACTGACCCAATGCGGGTTAGTGGAAGCAAGAGCCTCGTTTATTGATTAGCAGGGTTCACCACAAGGTGAGCTTGGCACGGGGCCCCTTAACACCCTTATGCCACCACTAAATGCTACTAAGTCCTCTGTAATTTCACTAGCTACAACACCCTACAAACCGGAATACTTGTTTTGCACAGTATTATATGAGCTGCGTTAAATAGGAGCTGCGTTGGTACTTACATAGGTAGACATTCATTGCAATCGGTAATCTAGTTAAATTAATATTAAATTTATACAGAAGATATAATTCTGCTATCTACTAGCTTCACGTCTATATCAATATATATATCACGTTTATACCATATATATGTACAGGGTGAAAGGTAATAGGTGGAAAAGATCTGGAGGGCTAAAGTATAGCTCGTACCCTTTCTATGTATGGAATACCCCATCCAAAAACAATGCTTCTGAAGTTAATAATTTTTTAAATATGTTACAAATAATTCCCGATTTTATTTCTTAGTTATTTCTAAACAAATTTCAATGTAATAATTATTGTTCAATAATTTTTTTATTCAATTAAATTAATAATCATCACTTAGAAGCTAAAACTTTTAAATTAGGTTCTTTGAAAGTCGTGACAGTAAAAAATAATAGTTAAATTTTTATTTAATCTTAAAATAAAATAATATTTATAAAAAATACCTGACTTCAATACCTATACGACAAGGTATAAGAAAGTATATAGTTTCTAAAATTTAGAAAAAAAAACACTGTAGAGACTCCTAACAGTAGACGCTGTGCCGGCACTTAATTTGACTCTTTTGTTTTTGTTGTAACACGTGCGAGCTTGTTGTTGTCGTTTTAGATATTGAGTTCATTGTAGATCATGTGCAATGTCATTTTTAAGTAATGGGTCAGTACGACAGTTAAAATTTAACTACTTTCGTGGGCGGACATAGATCATCGTTGTCTTCTTAATTCTGAATAGTTTTTCTTTTCCATACAAAATAAATTTAATTTCAACGGCGGATTACGGTAATGAAGAATACGCTGACATTCTTTATAAGGACGAAGAGAATATCAGCTACATTTTCCAAATCGGCACCTACCAAGTCATACATCCAAATCCAAATCATAGTTCATTAGTCATAGTTCCAAATCTTCAAAGCGTTTATACAATTCCTTTTTTTTTTTTTTTGTTTACCATACTTAATTTAATTTTTTTATCTTCATTACACTGTTTACTGGTGGTAGGTCTCTGTTACCGAAGAATGTCTGAGTAAGTACCACCATGCTCCTATTTCTAACCGAGCGTTTGTTAAACTTGTCTATTATTCTTTGAGTGTGATGTCAGACAGGATAAGATGATCTTTATCACACTAACATGACTATGGCAACTTCCGCCGAAAACGCTTTAATTCCGGATAAAGCAGTATATGTTGTATGTGTTCAATTAGTTCACATTTGCTTTACAATATTTTACTAATTAAAAATTCGTTACGTTAACACACAGGTATTCAGCTAAGTTATGAAATCATGCTTATTAAATGAGAAAGCTTATAAACATGAGGGTTCCATCTTCAAAGGGCAACAGATTACGTACCGTTCGACGTAGGTGTACAGAGCCGAGCTTTCCACGTGAACATAAACGTGAATTACATACTGAAGCTCTGGAAGTAAGCAATTACATAGTTAAAGCTCGCGCAGGTACGCGTCGTAATTATGAATCTAATTTATAAGTAAATTATGACAGCATTTTTTTTAATAAAGCGACGAGACGAATGGGTCGTTCAACTGATGGTATGTGATACACCGCTCATTACAATGTAGTGGTGGCTAGAATAGTATTCATAGTAGTACATTGCGCTTGCGTTGAAATATAAAATGTTAAGCCTCGTTGACCCAGTAATTATATTAGCCACAGCGCCTTTCAAACCGGAGCACATTAATGTGCGCACATTACTGTTTAGCGGCAGAAATTGGAGCTGCGATGGTACTTACTTAGACGTTATCCGGAAACAGAGACTTACCACCCGCATTTCACATAACTTATTATATTTATATGTTATTAATGCCTAGTTAAAATTTTATTTATTTAATGTATTCAAAAATTTATGAAATAAGTCACTTTTTGACTTGTTTACTTGTTGTTTGTCGATATCGGCGCGATCAATCGGCCAATCAGAATGCGAGTCTGGTTTTAGGAGGGGAAAATGAAATGGTGGGAGAAATACTGAATGGGTACTATTATCGCCCGTTCCGAACATTTTGTCGGCGGCGATCGAAGTGGAAAGCTGTTCTATAAAAAATTTAGTTTTTTATTTTTTGTTAAACAAAAACTCACATCTAATCCAGCGGCTGAAGGAATATTAAGGTTTGTTTCCAAAACATACATATAAAAGAGAAACTTACTTAAACTTCGCCTAGGAACACACAATGAGGAGCTGATGAGAACGACATTATTAGTTGTAGGTCTCTGTTGTCGGAGGCCGTCTAAGTAGGACCGCAGCACCCATTTCTTTTGACAAAGAGGATTGTGCAAGTGTTGTGTTTCCGTTTGAAGGGAGCTATAAATAGTGAAATTACTATGGTAAAGAGGTTTAACATGTTATGTCTTAAGACGACAAGCACAATGTGGTGCTAATGTATACTATCCTACAAGGGGTGTAAGAGCTTCCGCACAACTTTCGGGACCTATTTGTGGTGCACCCTGCTGTTAACAAACAAGTCTGGCTTTCGCCCACTCGCATTTGGCCAACGTGATGGGATACATTTATACGTACCCCGGCCCCAAGTGTTCGGCAATACCGGAAGCCATGACAATGGCGCAGTACCTATTGGAGTGGAGATCTTTGATCATGATATACGCCGATTATGATGTATATCATCCCAACTTGCGCGACGTTATAAGCGAGCGTATTACTTACCATCAAGTAGATGTTTAAAATAAGTACTAAACAGTAACACATTGAGCTCTTTACCCTTAAGACAATAAGGTTCGTCTCGTTACTCCGGTAATTTCAATAGCCATTATAGTTTCTAACCGTATTATGCCTAGTACTGCTTGATGGCTGAGAAAGGTCATATGACGGTACACACCTGAACGGTTACCACCCAGTAAATAGTAGTATTCATCTCTGATATGAAAATTTTTGATTTGATTTTAATTTTATGTATCCTTATATATTTCTTAATAAAAACAATACATTTGATAATGATTTTTAGTTTCTTTGTCAACGTTAAAAGGACATTCCTATAACGAAAATTGAATTTTCTTCAAAAGGATTTTTTTATAGGTATTCTCACAATGAAGCCGAGATATTTGTCCCAATAACCTCTGACAAAATCTTATAAAGGGAATTCCATTTTCTTCACAAACACGTCGATCAAAAGGGTTTTTCATTTGTCGTGGACAAATACGTTTCCTATTTGATGTTACAGAATACGTAACAAAGGAATATTAAAGACGAATTCAGCGGTAGAAGAGTTTTCGCAAACTTTGAAAGTACCGCTACCGCATTGCCTATTTCTACTGAAACTGTACTGTCGTTAAGACGCGTGGGACGTTCATCTGATGGTAAGTGATACGTCTGCCTATGACAACATGGCGGTAGTTAGGTTAGGTTACAAATAAGGTGAAGTTTCGTTACTCCAGTAATTTCACTTGTTACAGCGTACTTCAAATCGAAATACTAATGTTGGCAGACGACTGTCTGTCGGCAGATATATAAACTGCGGTGTTACCTACCTTTTTTATTGACAAGAAATTCTTCAAAATTATATCCTGCTGCTGGAGGCATGACAAAGTTATGTGGGACTAAAATCCTTTCGGTGGTCATCCTAACCTTGCGAAGCGCTCTTGGATCTCCTACAGAACACGCAAGTGCCTCATAGGTTCCGCTGAAGAAAGACTGTATCCTTACCCAGTTCCCTCACTTTTAATTAATACGAGACTATCTCGTCGTTCTTGTCCGCTCCGGGCTCGCATAGTTCGCAAAAAGAGCCCCTCACCCTGAAAGTTCGCGAACGCAGAAACCCTTTTAGTCGCTTTCTACGAAAGGTACTGCTTATCTCAGTCCTATTCTTAATAACTCGTTACCACAGGGCAGATGTTGGTACCTACGTAGACGGTCTCCGACAGCACAGACCTACCACTAAAGTGAAGCATCATATTGTCAACGTTCTATTTAAAGATCGTATATCTTGATAAGGTACTGTGATAGATTTGCAAAATTTAAAATACATTGTGTTTTTTACTGTTTATAGTTTTTTTAAGAATCTCATCAGATTGAGTTTGTATGTTGCTGCAGTATCGATAATCGTTGTACATCTAACTTGGTTACTGTAATCGAGACTAAACGAGCATTTCGCACCGGTAACGCAATTAAAACTACACGGAGCCGTGGTAATTGAAACCAGTTTAAGCTTAATGTGTTTATACTCAAGGCGAGCGTTCGCGCATCGATTCCTTTGCTTTTATTGCGGGAGGTTATTTATGAGCTATTTGCTGCACACCGACTAGGGCAGCTCAATTATACCGGATGTCTCATTGATAGTACACTTAATTTACATTAACCTGCAGCGAAAAAGTAGGTTTTTTTTTTTTGATCAACTTGAAAATGATTTTCTGCTGCGATATTTGAAAGATTATGTATTCAAATAGCTTAACCAAGAATATGAAGCGTGCTCAAGTAAAATACTTTGACAGTATATCTTGCCAGCCTGAACATAGTGATGCTGTTTGGTAGATTTACAATATGACGGCAGGAGATAGACGCACGTGATCAATGTTACTCTCTACCCTCACTCAGACTTCTGTCGTTGGAAGTCTTACAGGGTGGGCTTCTGGGGTCAGTCAAAACTTTTGTAGATAGACAAACAGTTACTTGTAACTAAATAGAACACACACATGCATACTAATTAATAAACATGTAGGTATCTTACCGACCGGTTAGTTTTGTTACATTGTAACCATTAGTATTGTTACTTATATTTTTATTATTAACATTTACTTATACCTACTTCGGAATAAGAATATTTTATTTACATTATCATTTACATAAATAATGTTTCCATTTCTCGGCACCTTCTCCCACAAGGAGTAAGTCAACCATATTTGTCCATTATCCTGGATAATTGAGTTGGTGAATGACATTATCATTAGTTGTATTAATATTAACATACTTATATACATATTTGATGTTTTATCTGTTAATGTACGAATAAGACAGCAGTCAAAGAGGAATGGAGGTGGTTTAATGGAACCATTCAATGCAAACTACTTGATGTCTATCCAGACTGAGGATTAAGAAGAAGAAGAATAAATTTATTTAATACTTCGCAAATTTGATTCCAATCGTCGAAATGGACTTGGAATATAATAAAATATTCCCGATGCTACGTTACCATAAATCACTTCGCTCGTTCATTTTGTCGAGCTTCTACACGTCAAGCGACCTTAATAAATATACCTGAAGCGTCCCTTTACATTCTCATATCGCGGATAATGATCACCCATTTATTTACATTCAAACATTATTTATTTCCCAACAAAAAAAAAATTGTAATTATTAAAATGTAATTTAAGGCGGAAATCTATTTTAAGTCATATGCTTGCCCAAACGTGACGCTAGGATGATATATACAGCACCACATTTTGCTCGTCTTTATGAGGCTGGTACTCGTGTTAGGACTCTGTTCTAGGAGACCGTCTTAGTAAGTACCACTAGTCCTGTAATCGCAAGCTATTACGCATAGGACTAAGGTATTCCCTGCCTGGTCGGTACAAGGCGACTAAAAGGGTCCTAAGGTTCGTGAACCTTAGGAGAACGACAAATGCATAGAAGTTTTGTATTTGCCGTAGCACAGCGTGGGTGCTAGGGAGGGCTTTGCCCTTCCGTGGGATGTTGGGATGTTTTAGCCAGAGAGCTGGGGGACACCGGTGCATTCCGTAGGAGATCCCGGAGCCCCTCCTAATGCACTGACGGAGACCACCGCATAGATTTTACTGGGTAGGAGCCCCGCGTAACCTTGTCTTCCCCCCCGAAAGCAGTGATTTTTTTAATATTTCCCTCGCGATAAAAAAAACGTAAGTATCACTGCGGCGTCTATTTTATAGTGTCAAACAATATTGTGCAAACAATACTTTAAGGGCGCTGAAGGAAACTTAACGTTTTATATCTCAAGGCGATGAGCACATGGTACTGCAGTGTACATTATCATAACTATCGCCACGTTCCTATGGGACAGACGTCGTAGTGTTTATCATCAGGTGATGCTAGCCTCGTCGATTCTCAAATAAAATAACATACGATTTTTAATATCGTTACCTCATTAATTTCACTAACTTCAACGCCCTCCAAACCGGATCATAGTAGTGCTTGCACATTCCTATTTGGCGGCTGAAATAAGAGCTGTAGTGGTACTTAAACGGTCTTCGGCAACGGAAACCTACCACCAGTTTACATTTTATCTGTATTGAACAGCATAATAATACAATGTAATATTTATGTTATGGGTAAGTGCAAGAAGTGGGTGGATGAGGAGGCGGGGGTCTCTTGCCCTCCCACGTTGCATTGCCTTAACTTCGGCGCGGCTACGTACAAAGCCGGTATTAACAACGCTCATTAAGCGTAGCGCAGCCGCTAACATTGTTACGCCGCGACCTAGATCCGGCCTAATTGGCGTACCACCTGCCGCTACGCCGTAGCTAGCGTAGACTAGCTACGCGGTACTTTAACCATACTTTATTTCGCTACGACATTATAATTAAAACATTTACATACAAATAAGATTAAAGTATCTGTATGTAGTATTAAAATATCTTTTAATCAGTCCATCTGTTGCCGGAGACCGTCTAGGTAAGTACCGCCTCAGCTCCTATTTCTGCCGCCAGATACTCCTGTGCCGACATTACTGTATTCCGGTTTGAAAGGCGCTATGGCTAGTGTAATTACTGGGGTAACGAGACTCGACATCTTATATCTCTAGACGACTAACACAACGTGGTTTAGTGTATACCAACCTAACTAGCGCCACGATGTTATGAACAGGCATATCACTTACCATTAGGTGATCGTACCGCTCCTTTCATCTTCATTGAATTAAAAAAAAAATCTTAATGTCCTTAAATACATAGACACAATTTTTTTATATAAATTGGAAGTTTAAAGGCGAGCTTAACCCTAAAAAGAGTTTTCTTCCAGCAAACCCGAACAAAGGGAAAGCAATAATAATAAATTGAAAATTTGGGGCGTTTTAAATTTAGAACGGTTTATTTTATTTTTTTTCTATGAAGCGGCCAGACTAGCGGACGTTCACCTGATAGTAAGTGACACACTAACCCATAACGTGGTGCTAGTTAGGATGTTATACACTGCACCACATTGTGCTCGTCGCCTTGACACACAACATTTGCTCTCGTTACCCCAGTAACTACATTAGTCACAGCGCCTTTCAAACCAGAAAATGGTAATGTTTGCACACTACTGTTTGACAGAAACAAGAGCTGCGGTTGTACCTAAACGGAGAGCTTCCACCAGTCCAGTATTTTTTTATATAAACTTCTTATTTATAATCTGCGCTTCTTGATATTGACAGATCGCAAAGATACATAAAAGTGAGCGTTTTTTTTTTCATTTCACATATTTAGTTATTATCGTCGCTCATAATAGTTCCACTTCCGGCGGAGCAACTTCACGGCTGAAATGACGCGAAATGGACTGGACGTGTACTGAACTAGATTTATTTTATCTTTACGGCTTTCATTTGTAATTGTTTTTTATTATGGGCTATTGGCTAACTAACATTTGATCTCATTTTCAAATATTAATTGACAACGAATCTTATGCTTGTGAAGTCTTATATGATGACAATTGGAAGACACCAATGATGTTATATGGAGGTGGTAGGTAGCTGCCAATCTACCACCATCTAAACACCACAACCTACGTTGTATCTATGAAGACCACAGCACCTATTTCTACCGCCAAATTGTATTGTATAATCATTGCTATGTTCCGGTTTAAAGGGCGTTGTGGCTAGTGATATTACTGCAGTAATGAGATCGACATGCCTAGAAGCAACGAGCACGATGTGGTGCAGTGTATCATCGTAACCAGTTCCATATTGCGATAGATAGTAGTATAGTACTTAGTATTTTGAACGTTGCCTTTGTTTCCTCGCTTCGTATATATAATTATGTCTATGCAGAATCGAACCTAGGATCTATTGTCTAACTAACTACACCATAAATGCATACAATTATTATTTAATTGTAACCATAACACATAAGATTGTAAATAACGACTTCGCCATATATTAAATTGATAAGTAATATTTTATCATTGACTAGAACAAAACTATAGAAAATTTACACATTTTTTTTTCTTTCAAAAAGTGAGAATTTAAATTTTCTCACTATTTAGAATAATGCAATATCTATACATTAATCCCCAAATAATTAATTAATATATAGTTAGGGCTGTAAGCAGAGTGGTAAGCTCGTGCTCGTGATCCTTGATGCTAATCAACAAACAAGGCTCTGGCACCCACCAATCCGCATTGGGCCAGCGCGGTGGGAAATGGCACAAATCCCCACATATGAATCCCTACCCGATCGATGTGACCACCTTGGGGGGAGCCTTATGTCCAGCAGCGGACGTCTATCAACTGATGATGATGATATATTAATCGCACTATGTATAATATACAATTATGTATATGTATACATGATTTATATTTCAGCTGCATGTAAAGTAGTAATAGTTGGAAACGTCCTTGTTGTTGTTATGCGGATAAACAGGAGCGTGGGATCGATCAGTGGGTTTACCCACATTTAGGTTACTTCGTAAACTGACCTCGTTGTATGTTATGTCACATGTCGCGACCTATTGTCTTTACTACACAAGTGACCTTGCCTTTACAGATGTACGAAATAATTAGTTTCCATTGAATATATAATTTTGTTTGTGTTTATCTATATATACGTGGGACTGAAGATGTGGAAATAAAAGGGATCGTTTTCTAAAAACACTGGTTTGTATTTTATGACAGAAAAAGTCATAAACCCATCCACCCATCGCTACGCATACCTTTTCTAACTTCCCGTACATCTCTCTGGCTCACGATCATGAATCCTACATATATATGCTACTATATATATTCAGAGATTCATTAAGTTATCACGGGATCTCTGAAACGATTAGACGTAAACACTCAAAATTTGTTAATGATATTGTTTCTGCCACTCGGAGGTCGGCTAAGATTGGATTTTATTAAATTCTTTCCTCATAAGTATTCGCGGTGGTGTTACGGCTAGAAAAGTGGACAGGGAACAGCTAATGCTTCAAATCTATATTTACTCTTTTTATAATCGAATACATTATAATTTATACAAAAGATAATTCCTTGACCAGTATTATATATTACATATTATGTATTATATATTTATGTTCGGTTAACACTTTTTGCGTAGTAAATCGTACACTTGCCGCTCGGTGTCACAACATTTACATTTTGCTTATCGACGCATTTGTATATGTAACGTTCACATAAAAAAAGTGATTTATATTCATACCCGAGCTCTGAGCAACTGGACGTATAATTTTCGTATATATTTTCGTATTATAATGTATACCCTTGGGTGTGACGTTGTTCCATTTCGTATGTATGAAAAGTTTGATTGGGGCCGTTCAAACTCGTTTGATAGCGTCCACACACTCCTGACCCACTTGCCGGCTATAAACCGAAACGACCAATGTTATCAGTGCTTCACAGCTGCATTGTATCGTAGTTAAATAATCAAAATATCTTCAGTTAAGATAAAGTTAAATATGGTGAAGTTTCACAGAAGTAACACGGAGATTGTTTTTATAAGATCAAGAGACGAGATGTTGACCTGATGACAATTCATACGCTCTCCCATAACGTGGCCTTAGTTACGATGATATACACAACACCACATTGTGCTCATCGCCTTGAACCTAACACACTTCGGTAATTTCACCAGCTACGACAACGATCAAACTAGAATACCGTACGTTCACATTACAGTTTGGCGGCTGATATAGAAGCGGCGCTGGTACCTACTGAGATGGTCTACAGCAACAGAGTTCTACCTTCCAGTTCCTCAGAGTCCTTATTAGATACTTCTGTGTTAGAAGACAACTAGTTATCGATTACATTACGGAGACAGTTAAATAACTAACCAATATAGTTATTAAATTATTTATCCCCCCCCCTCCCATTGGTTATTGTTTTTAACATGAATTGAAGTTTATTTCTCTGAAACGTTTTAATATGCTATTTTTAAACCCCTTTTTCTGTTCATCCATTTACTTATAATATTACAGATTTTGATTGTTGATAAAAAAATATTATTTAAAGACGTACCCTTTAAAATAATACAAGTTCTATATATATATATATATATAGAAACATGTTCTAAACCGTATAAATATGTTTATAGTTATCTGAGATGTTTGGGAGAGGCCTATGCCCAGGACTGGACGTCTATCGACTGATCATGATGTTAGTTATCTCTTGTTCGATACAGGGTTTCGTTTCATAAAATCTAATTCACACCGTGGCACAAAGTTTCACTTCAAAAATATTAAGCAGACGCAGCAGACGAATATATTGTTTTGCCATTTCCATGTTACTTTTAATATTCAGGAGGGGAGCTCGTGTTTATTCCTCCTTTAAATTCAACGTGACCTCGACACCATGATGTTCGGCGGCGTCGTGACTTGAAATTTTCTGTAATAACATCAAGATGAATGAAGTATAAAAATATCTCAAATAATGAGAGAGATGTAGGGTCAAATAATAAGACCTATCTTATAGGGTTTGTTTTATTCAATCATGTTTATTTGAATATTGAAACGAAGTTTCTATCTCCATCCGCTGGACTTTCATGGCGACAATTGGTTTTGTATAAGTAAAACTTTCTAGATAGCATATTGGATACCGCGATTAGAAGCTCCTATCCATCCAGATCAGAAAATGGTAAAATTTGTATATTGTTGTTCAGTGTTTAATTGTGTTTTGTGGAGGTAATTACATATAACGGTCTTTTGTATGAGACACCTATAAAAAAAAATATTTCCTACAATAAGATCACAGACTCTTGAATCGCATCTCTCTTTCATTCCATAATTTGAGCGTTTTCGGAGGAAACAGCTTTCAACCCTGATCGTATGGAGACCACTGGGTTGAATTAAATCGTAGGATCTAGATCTTTTTTTATTGTACAAAGCGACGAGACGAGCGTAACGTTTACCTGATGAAAGTGATACTGTCTATAACAACATGGTATAAAATGTTAAATCTCATTACCCCAGTAATTTCATTACCTCCATCACCCTTCAAATTTAACACAGTAATGTTAGCGCACTATTGTTTGGCTGCAGGAATAGACGTTGCTGAGGTAACTACCTAGACGGTATCCAGCAACGTAGACCTACCACCAGTAAAAATAAAGAACTATTATCAAATTCTGAAGACAAACACAAGGATTATTATTAAGTAATAATATAATTGTGTAAAGGGGGCGGTATTAGCTAAAAGGTTAGGGAAGCTCTGGGTGAAAGGATCACGTCGATTTATAAAAGATTAACAGATACAGATTGACCAACGCGTTAAAGTAATGGTGGATTGTTTTGTTGGAAAACCGACGGTTGTTTATAATGATAATAAAACTCGCATCAACAACATCAACAACAACTGTGATGTCTTTATAATGGCCGTCGCGAAATATCAACTCGTGGGCTACATGATTTTGTTTTCCATTGTTTTATGAATAATAAACAGCAACTGAAAATATTAACATTTATATTTAAAATAAGTTTTTTTATAAAAAAAAAATTTAAGGACTTATTTCTTGGGGTGTAAGGAGTCCCGCACAACAATTCACGGGACCCAAGCCAACCTAATTAACAAACGCGGCTCTGGCTCCCGCTAACTTCCATTGGGCTAACATGTTGGGAAATGGCCCAAATCCTGCCATATGAACCCTTACATACGACAGCCCTTGGTGCCCACCGGTACCTAAGGCCATGCTGATATGGAGATTTTTGGGGGAGGTCTTTTTCCAGCAGTGGACGTCTACGGGCTGATGATGATGATGATAACATATTTCATACTTTCTGGGACATACCTATAGGTTATTACAAACTTCTCTATTAACCTCAATGTTGGTATACCTCTTATCATCTATCTCCTAGTTCAGCTTTAGAAGAATTTAAATATCTTCTGTATACGAATTATATTATATTTTCCTGGTGGTAGATATCTATTACTGCAGACCGTATAGGTAGGCAGCACCCCAGCGCCTATTGCAGACGATAAACTGTACAGTGTACCGGTTTTAGGGGCGTTGTAGCTTACATCCTCTTACCTCCCAATGCGGTGAGCCCAATGCGGGGCAGGGTATACCATCCTAAGTAGCGCCACGTTGTTATGAACAGACGTGTCACTAACCAATAGTTGAAAATCCAACTCATCTAGTGGTTTAATTGAATAAAAAAAAAGATGAGACGAGTAGGATATTCACCGGATAGTAAGTGTGTACACCTGTCCATAACAACGTGTCGCTGGTCACCATGAAACAAGAAGTTAAGTTTCGTTCCCTATTAATTTCACTAGCTACAGCGGAACACGGTAATGTTTGCAGACTACTGTTTGACGGAAGAAATAGGCGCTGTAGTGGTACATACTTGAGACCGTCACCGGCTACAGATACCTACCATCAGTACGCTACCACCAGTTAAAATAAATATGTATAAAAAATACTTTTACAACCGTTACAAAGTTGTAAATAGATATTCGTTGTTTACGTAAATTTGTTTTATTTGTTCATACGTTTGATTTATTGCTTTTCCTTTATGAGTTTTCCGTGCGATGTATACACACGTTGTCGTCGAATGTGTTTACAATACCTCATGAAACGGAACCTTTTTTTTTTCTTCGCACGAACAAACGAAGGTCGTACGACTCCCGGCCATTCAATTACGAACCTGTTTGCTGACGGCAGGTAGATATTGGAATAAAAGATTTGTTTTCGAGGCTGATGTATAAATATATACTAATCAAAATTTTCCGGTTAATTATTGACTGTAGGCTAATATATGATCTCATATGTCTAGACTAGAGACCATTTATGTCTCTAGAGGTGCCTGTTCATGCCGTCGGGCAATGCTGTGAATACCTCGCTGCAGTTGTGGGGTGAATTAACATTTTACCTCCACAAGCGACAAGTGTAATGTAATCCTTTATAAACACGACAAAGTGAATTATTTATAGCTGACACTGTATACTGAAACAAGCGAAAGCTTAATCAAAAGGCTTGATTAAATTTTATTTAACGAAATGTTATAATCTCATTACTTATTGTTTTGTCGTTAAACTAATTAGTACATTAGTTAACTAGCAGTTCCCCGTTCGATTTGCTCGCCATACGATCTTTACAACTCCCTTTGGGAAAGGAATATTATGAAATCCATTCTTAGCTGACCTCTAAATGGCAGAAGCAACATCTCTACCTAATTTTGAGTGTTTACGTCTAATAGTTTTGGAGATCTTGTTATGAAACAAATCTCTGGATATCTCCTAATATATATACATTTCCAACATGTCATTAAACTTTGTGATAGCTCAATGTAATGTTAACTACTGTTGCGCATCAAATGGACAGGTGTGAGAATTATGCTTCAATTATATAGACAAAATAAAAAATAAAAGCTCTGGGTCATAGGTAGGTTTTAACGGAAACAACTCTGTCAACGCGACACTTCCGCTGTGATTACTCGTATACAACGCGTCGTAATGCGGGGAATCCTTTGAAGCCTCAACACCTCGCTATTATATTTTGACGCGTTTTATGAAGCCCATAAAAATGTTATATGACGTTATGAAGCACCGGTCAGCTGAAAGTATTTTTATCTGTATATTTCTTTGTGTAATAAATCATCATCACAATTCACTATTAAACATAACCAAGCTATAACACATACAATTTATGTACGGTAATATCCACTAATCCTAACCAAGAGAACTTTTGCTGCAAAGTTCGTTTGGTGGTAAGTCTCTGTTGTCGGAGACCGTTTGAGGTTGGTACCAGCACAACTCCAGTTTCTGCCTCCAAATAGTACTGTTTCGGTTTGAAGGGCGTTGTAACTGACGGATTTGATGGAATAAAGGCTCGATATCTTATGTCTCGAGGCGACGAGCACAGTGTGATGCTGTGTCTTCCTAATTGGGCCCACGTTATTATGGGCAGTCATAACTCTTACTATCAGGAGAACGTTTCCTTCATCTAGAAAAAAAAAATTGTGATTATCAACCTTTATACGGTGATAATCCTTGGCCACTTCACACAAACAGTTTCATCGTGTCTTCGTTTAGTCTGCTTCCTTTTACTACATTTGCCATCTACAGAAAGTATATGACTAGAAACTGGCTCTAAATAAGAAACTAGCTTAGTTAAATAAAAAAACCATGTGGAGTTTGCATTATTTTAGTAATTGTAGTCATTATATTTAAATACATAGAATAATTGAAAAAAGCTATTACAGAAAATAACATGGCGCAACCAATATGCATTTTCATCATCATCATCATTATCAGCCGACAAAGATTTCCACATGAATCGATCCTGCGCTGCCCGCATCCAGCTGCTTCCCGCAACCTTCACCAGATATTGAACAAATATGCGTTTTGGCACTTTGTAATTCCTAATCATCATCGTGAATGAATACTACAAGATATGCATTATAACCCTCCACAAGTCCCGCAATAATACTACGGATATATCGGATGTAATGCAATGGGAAAGGGTGTTAACTCCCACTATTAACGCGATGATCCCCTATTTAACCTACGTTCATATATAAAGCGGCCGCGGACGGCGCTAATTCCCAGCAACGAGATTAATAGTTGATATAAACTGCGGCGAGGAGCGCCCGCTCCCCACGGGAGCCCCCCACCCACCGAGAAATATGCTTTATTACCTCCCATTATTACCGTAATTACTCACTTTATGAATTTTAATACGTTCACCATTGTAAAGTTAATGCTCGCTCAATCAACAAAATTGAATTCAATTTTCAATGAAAGTTTTAGAATGTTTTAAGTCGGCTAAGTTTATACATTAATGAGTAGGCATTATATACCTACATAGATACATATAACATATATATATTTGACGTAATATACGTATAACATTAGACGTATCTTCTCTCTTATTCATATGCAGCTTAAGTGTGTGTCAGTTTGTCGACGATAGCTTATTGGTTTTTTGCGTAACAGTGCCAGCCATTCATATGCAGCTTAAGTGTGTGTCAGTTTGTCGACGTAGCTTATTTGTTTCTTGCGTAACAGTGCCAGCCATTCATATGCAGCTTAAGTGTGTGTCAGTTTGTCGACGATAGCTTATTGGTTTCTTGCGTAACAGTGCCAGCCATTCATATGCAGCTTAAGTGTGTGTCAGTTTGTCGACGTAGCTTATTTGTTTCTTGCGTAACAGTGCCAGCCATTCATATGCAGCTTAAGTGTGTGTCAGTTTGTCGACGTAGCTTATTGGTTTCTTGCGTAACAGTGCCAGCCATTCATATGCAGCTTAAGTGTGTGTCAGTTTGTCGACGTAGCTTATTGGTTTCTTGCGTAACAGTGCCAGCCATTCAAATGCAGCTTAAGTGTGTGTCAGTTTGTCGACGTAGCTTATTGGTTTCTTGCGTAACAGTGCCAGCCATTCAAATGCAGCTTAAGTGTGTGTCAGTTTGTCGACGTAGCTTATTGGTTTCTTGCGTAACAGTGCCAGCCATTCATATGCAGCTTAAGTGTGTGTCAGTTTGTCGACGTAGCTTATTGGTTTCTTGCGTAACAGTGCCAGCCATTCAAATGCAGCTTAAGTGTGTGTCAGTTTGTCGACGTAGCTTATTGGTTTCTTGCGTAACAGTGCCAGCCATTCATATGCAGCTTAAGTGTGTGTCAGTTTGTCGACGTAGCTTATTGGTTTCTTGCGTAACAGTGCCAGCCATTCATATGCAGCTTAAGTGTCTGTCAGTTTGTCGACGTAGTTTATTGGTTTCTTGCGTAACAGTGCCAGCCATTCATATGCAGCTTAAGTGTGTGTCAGTTTGTCGACGATAGCTTATTGGTTTCTTGCGTAACAGTGCCAGCCAATGGAGTGAAGTTGGCGCGGAAATCGAACAGTCCATATACATTCATACCATGCATGCAATTATCATTGTTAAATTTATTATCCATAACAATTAGAAGATCATAATGTAAATAGAAACAGCAATCAATTCTGTTGACTGCTGGACTTTTACTAGTATATAATAATATATATACGTCTAATATTATTTACAATAATATAAACATTTACAGTGAATGAATTATATAGCTCTCTTTGAGTATTATCTCCCCTGAATCGTTAATTTTCTTCACCTTTGATGCCATAGCTGCGTCCTCTGTTACAAACGTCTGTACAAAGATCCAGGGGACGTGAGGGGTGTGTTATGCAAGTTCAGGGTTACGCAATGATTATTGCAATTACATTTTATTGACCATATGCATCCAATTTTAACTGTTTAATGGAGCACTCTATCGCCGTTGTTATTCCATGCTTTACAATTTCACATGATAATGAAAATGATTAAAGCATAACCGTTTAATCAGGGCTATCGCTAATTAAGAGACATCTTACGGTAATGTACCAAAATTGTATTTACGCTAAACTGTTATCTTGATTGCTGTTTGTCTGATAATAACATTATTGTAAACAGATTTGGATGTGTTTTTAAACGTAGTAGAAATTAAACTATACCTTGATTAATTTGTAAGAGAATGAGATGAACAAACCATGTAGATGGTAAACAGAGACAATGTGAAAGAAAGAGATACGGTGAAGTAATTTTAATAAATAAAGGAATTGTTAATTTTTTTATAAATATTTCAACTTCCTGGTTAAACTATATAAGTGTGCGAGCCCATATGCGGAGTTAGAGTAATGTGCATAGCATCAGGAGGAGATAAATAATATAGAAACGCAATTCATCTCATTTTCTCTCAGATGAAACCTATTAATACATTTACATAACAGTTGTCTGTTTTTCGTTTCATGAAATCCAATCCACACAGTCCCAAAAGAAGTTTCACTAAAAAATTATGTGTAATAGTAGAAACCTTTTCCTGTTATATTTACCTAGCCAATTTCAATCTTTTTTTTCTGGTGGCTTTTTAATATCGATGTTCCATTCTCACGGGATAGGTAAAAGCGCAAAGCGTAAGTTAAAGATATGGTCTCGAGTTGCACTCTCTCAGCAACCCTGTTCCGCGATACTGTCGACGGTAAACGTGCTCGTTACCGCCCCACTTGCCCCGTGCCCTCGAGACCTCTCCACGCCCTCCAGCGAGCGCTCACCTGTCTCCAGCCATTCTCAATGAGACCTCACTTCACTCCGACAATGGATTAATGTCGTTCCACAATCTTCAATATTCAAGTTACAGTTCGTTCTGTATTCAGATTTAATGGTGTGTTTAAGAAACAAACTGGGAATATATTATAAAATAATTCTATGATTGCGTATGCGCAATGGCAAGCTATTGGTTACTAATACAAACCTAACGACCACAACTCCTCAAGAGTGGAACAACATAGAAGAAATTGTAGAGTCGGCTTTACAACCGGAACGATCAGATTACTAAGAGCTATTCATTTTAGATACAGCATCTAACAACACAGATATGATGGAAAATCCAAAATACTTAACCATAAAACTAAAATAGGTCAATTTCCCGAGAACATTTCGTTATTGCTTAACTCAAAACATTCATATTGTTAACCTTTACCAGATTCCAGAATTCATGGACCGTTGTGTGTGGATCTGTATAGAAGTCGTAAAAGCTAAGTTACTTTATGGGGCGTTAAGTAAATCTCTTATACGTGTCGACACGACACAATATCGCCGATCCATCGCATCGCTATATACGTAATTACGAAGACTTTGTTTACGCGGGAGCGTCGGAGTGTTGCTTATTGAAAACAATCCCCCACTCCGCCGACTTACCCTGCCATCACTTCTTAAGCAGTAATTGCCTTCCAAGACGATATTTTTCTACGTAGCTACACATCTGTGACGTCGTATTGTTTGTAGATCTCTTCAGTAAGGCGATCGACATCATAGATCTTCTGGGGGTAGTAGTAATTGGGCCATTATCGTATGGCTCAGCGATGGTGCTTAGGAGGGGTTGGCCCTTCCTTGGAGACGTGTTAACAGAAATTGTAGACGGGCACCAGTGCTTTCTATAAGAGATCCCAGAGCCTCTCCAAATGCACTGATGCAGACCACCGAGGGGGTTTTAGTCTATAGTAATCTCACATAACCCTGACTTCTCCTCAGAAGCAGGGTATCTTTTAAATATTTCCGCCTGAAACCTA
This sequence comes from Ornithoptera alexandrae, assembly GCA_029030555.1. Taxonomy (NCBI): domain Eukaryota; kingdom Metazoa; phylum Arthropoda; class Insecta; order Lepidoptera; family Papilionidae; genus Ornithoptera; species Ornithoptera alexandrae. The sequence goes on along the minus strand of JARDVY010000288.1, from coordinate 11,535,224 downwards.
ACAAAAGGGGTAGTAATAACTAGTGGCCGCTGGAGCTTTGTTATAATACAATCAAAAACGACGAGAAAATCAATTTTTAATCGGTGACTATATATATATATATGAAATATAATATAAAAAATTGGTACTCGTATAAATAACTACTACATATTATAAAAGAGGACGTTAGATTTTTTTTGTAAAAGTCATGACATATTATTATGTAAACATGACATATCGGTAGTGCATAATTTAATATAGTCCTTATATTTCCATGCAATGAGAGCAATGTGATGGATGCTGTGTAAATAAAATACCATCTCAATATTGTAAGCATTCATATCAATAAATCACCGATTTGAGCAGATAATTCACCCGATTGTAACCGATAGCCTGCTCATGACACCTTGGAGTAAGTTAGAATGATATACACTACATCACAATGTTCTCGTTGCTTTTGTAGATTAAATTACAGTTACAAAAGCTACAAGGCCTTTCAAACTGGAACATGAACATAAACACGCTCTGCGATTGTAAAATAAATGACCTCCAGAAATATATATTATCTTCAAGTAGTAAAATTAATTCGTACACTTATATATGATTTTCAATATTCTGTAGAATTTTCTCTAAATAGAAGACCCTTAAAAACCGGAATCCAATAATATTTGCACAATATGGTTTTGGACAGAGCTATGCTTGGCATTTCTCTAAAGGGCCAAAATCCGCAACGAAGAAATTCTACGGAGAATTAGAGTTGTCGACATAGCTGTCAAAATCTGCTAGCTGAAGTGGCAGCAGGCCGGCCATGTCTGCCGTGTCAGTGACGGCCGATGGGGGAGGAAAGTCTTGGAGTGGAGACCGCGTACAGGTCGCAGAAGTGTAAGACGTCTTCCCTCCAGATAGACCGACGACATCATCTGGGCAATAGGAAGTGGATGGATGCGAGAAGCTGAGGATCGCATTTGATGGAAGACATTGGTGATGGCCTATATCCATCAGTGGCTAAACGAAGGCTGATAATGAAATAAATGAAATGAAATCGTTTTGTAGCGGAAATAGATACTGCGGTGAATAGACTTGCCACTAGCGGCCTAAATTTTTGTCATTCCTTAATATATACTACATTTGACCTACTAACTTAATTTCCCTTTTTTTAACTTATACTTATATATGTTACTCGTGTATGAAATAAGTACAATTAAAATAATTGAAAAGTAAACTCGCTATAGTTCCAGCACAAAGGATCGCTTCCCCTACAAAATTTACGAGCGCATTGTACATCGTACGACCGCCATAACCCGTGAGTTATGGAACTAAACAGCAACTGTAATGAACTGCGTGAACAGTAAAGCGTCAACGGTAACACAGCAGCGGATGTGTTACCGTAATAAAAAAAAAAAACTTACGTAATTTTCTATCCAACGTAACTACGGGACAAGCGGGACGTACATCTCATAGTAAGGACACTAGTTGGGATGATAAACACAGCACAGTATCGTGCTCGTCGCCCTTGAAACGTAAGATAGTAAGTCTCGTTACCACAGTAATTTCACTAAATAACCGCAGTTCAAATCGGAACATAGTATAGTTTGTCGACTGCAACAGGGGCTGTGGTGTTACGGTCTTCAGACCTACTACCAATAATTTTTTTCTTGTGATTAAGTCTATTTTGAACATTTGTATCGAATTTCTTACGGTAGTTCATGAAATGATAATCGTTCAACTAACATTCTTAATTTTTTCCAAAAAAAAATAAATAAATAATGATGATCATGAAAAGTATATGATGGACAGAGGTTGTGTTACGTACCATACGGGAGTGGATTGGCATGACATCGGCAGAAGAATATTTCTGCTATACACGAGAGGTTCGATTATTTTTAGAGTTAACATTTAACGTTCAGATATCTCCTACCTTTGCATTCCTTACAAAGTACCACAGGAGGTGATCAGAGGAGTTGTTCGGAATTATGCCAGCGGCTGCTTTCTATCACCGCAGTACACGGCATGACGCCAAATTCCCACCATCTGGATGACTGGCGATATTCAACTGTGTATTATAAAAGCAACTACTTTGTGGAATAATTTGTCGTCACCTGTATTTATGAACTGATATTATTACATGAAGACTTTCAAGAAATGAGCCTGCCTCTACACCACTTCATCAAAAGTCAGCAACGCAGCTGCTACCTCTCAAGTGTTACGATTATCTAGGGACTGCAGTGAGCCTTTTCTATCACATGAACTGTTCGCTCAATTGCTCACTTTACCTACAAAAAAAAATGAAGAAGTAAGACAAGAAGAAGAAGAAGCTTCTGTCATATTAATATTATTTATAATTAGTTGACTTGTTTTGACGAACTCGTTTCTTTTTCATACTGTTACGTAGTTGTAATACGATATCATACTATGCTCCAGTTTGAAGTATATTGCACTTACTGTGATAATGAGTCTTAACAACTTCAAAGTTATGGAGCGTTGTGTAAATGTCTTCAACAACTCTTCTTGGCTTTTCGTTGAGAAATAGAACATATCGCAATGATAGTAATAAACTAGATTACATGTGGCCAAGATGCGAATGTTAAGATGGGCGTGTGGTGTGATGAGGACGGATAAAATTAAGAATGAGGATATTAGGAGATATTGAGGAGCAAGAGATTAGCGTGGTACGGGCACGTTATGCGAAGAGTTGAAGGACATATAACAAAGAAAATGATGAGAATGAACGTGGATGGTTATAAGAGTAGAGGAAGACCAAAGAAAGTGTGGATGGATTGTGTGGACGATGACCTAGGTAAGAAAAGTGTGAATTTGGATATGACGGCTGGTAGAGGGATATAGAAGAGAAGTACATGCCGTGCCGAACTCACATAGCTGGGAAAAGGGCAGGAGGAGGAAGAAGTGATATGAATTCGACTTGAATTTTGGTTAGCCAAGCGATTTTAGTGCAATAATTACCGTGACCCTATTCTATCACACAAAAGCCGTTGGGGTCGGCTTAAAATTTAAACATAGCCGCGGCCACGCCCGTAGGGGCTAATATATTCGCTGAAATACGTTTTGTTTCAGGTGAAATGCAAATTGAACAGACAGGTCGGCGACTCGGCGGAGAGATAACGTTACACTTTATATGCAAGGTCGATTGTCAACAGTTACACTGGAACAGGCCGTCGGCAACCCGTAGATATACAAATGTATATAATTAATATCATCATCAGCCGATAGACGTCCACTGTTGGACATAGGCCGCTCCCAAAGATTCCCAGGGAGTGTAAGGTGTCCCGCACAACAACTCGTGGAACCCAAGCCAACGTCACCCGCTCGTGGTGCACCCTGCTAATCAACAAACGGGGCTCTGGCTACTACCAACCCGCGCTGGGCCAGCCTGGTGGGAAATTCCCCAAATCACCCCATATGTACTCCTACAAACGACGGCCCCTAGAACCCAACGGTACCAGAGCCCATTTTCACTGAGTGAAAGTCGCGGGATGCTGCTAGATGCGGGCAGCACAGGACCGATTGGTGTGAAGATCTTTGAGGAAGGCCTACTTCCAGCATTGGACATCTCGCTCGTTTCGTGACTTTGTAAGATAAATAAAACCTCATCAAGCTCAGTATGCTTGTACAGATCATGAGTAAAACTGGCTGGAATTTCACTGGCGTTGTACCATTTCAGTCGCCTTTTACGACTCGTCATGGGTGTAGTATTACAGTTGAGATGTTCTAATCTGTCTCTTCCATATGGTATACTTTCAAAATGGAAGGTCTCGTGAATTTATTTTTTTATTTTGATTCGTCCATAACATGATGTCTTCTAAAACAAATTATTAAAATTTTTTTTTTTTTTTTGTTTCGTGGGAGGAATCTTCGAAAAGATAATCTGTCCTCGAGGGGAAAGTCAGAGTTATGTGGAGATTTTTATCCACCAAAATCCCCTCGGTGGTTATATTGTGTTTGGAGAAGTCACGGGATCTCCTTTCGGAACACAGCCGCGGGCTCGATAACTCTAAGCTAAGATACCCGTCCTGGAGTCTGTTTTATGCAGATCCTACCAACCTCGTAAATACTTCAATGATCGGAGACCAAGTCCAACTATTATTCTCCTCAGGGTCATTTATAAGGCGATGAGAACCCCCATAGGTCTCATTAAAGTAGGGGAACACTATTCACCGGTGCGCCGTAACAACGAGCTTTAGCGCCACAACCGCTTAGTCTCCGAGGGGGATCTATTCTCAGCATCCCTCCTGTACCGTAACAATTTCACAAAAGGAGGCTACGGCTCTCCATGCAAAATAAAAGCTCCATTTGATCATACAGTATGTGAAATAGAAGATAAGATTTGTATATTAGAAGTTTGATACTTTATAACACACAATAAAATATGTGACGGTAAGTGCTCGGTTTTATGATGAAAGACGTTTCCAACAGCGTCGAAGTTTTTAGTATTTAAGTGCCGTTTTATATTGACGTTACTTTTTATTGTGCCGACGATTAACAGCGTCAAATTTCCCAAACTCCTCGATAGCAGCGGGAAATAATTCCTCTTAATGTTCATTCGCTCCCATCAAAATGTCTTCTAAGTTATTTCTGATGTAATTTACTGGCGGTACGTCCCTGTTGCCGGATACCGTCTAAGTGGGGTACCACCGCAGCGCCTATTGCAGCCATGCATGCAGACAAACATTACTGTGATCCGGTTTGAAATGCGGTCTAGCTAGTGAAATTACTGGGGCAACGAGACTTAACATGTTATATCTGAGACGACGATCGCAATGTGGTGCAGTGTATGTAATTCTAACAAGCTACACATTGTTGTGAGTGGTGAACGTCTTGCTAGTCCCGTCGCTTCGTCGAATAAAAAAAAATAGGCTTCTCACAATTATCTCCACACATACTGGTCCTAAGGCTATTTTGACTCAACCACGAACACATCTTAATTGAGTAGTTATAGTACATAAATAAATAGTAACTAATTAAGTTAACTAATGTTAATTAACTTAATTAGTTACTGTTTATTTATCTATGTAAACATTTCTTAATAAGCATTAAACACCATATATATATACAGACAGGCAGATTGACCAACGACATCATCAGCGCGGTCGGAGGCGGGTGGATGCGAGAAGCTGGCGATCGCATTTGGTGGAAGATAAGGAAAGTCTATATCCAGCAGTGGTAAACAAGGGCTGACAATGATGATGATATGTATATATATATACGAAACGGGACCGACGAACTAATGAAGGTCGCCGCGGGAAGCCGCTGGATGCGATACCTGAGGTCCTCATGGATTTCTTTGAGGAAGGCCTATGTCTAGCTATGGAGCTCTATCGACCGATGATGATGATATTTATGTAGTTTTAAAGATATAAATTTTTTATACGTAGCTAAATATTATTAATAATTTATACACATAAAATTAACACTTTAATTGGTTTACGTCAAATAGTGATAATTGATAATAGATAATTATTTTACGAACTAGATAAGATAGTACAGCGTCGATAGGTATGTGTACAGTAGTAATAACCTTTTTATCTCTACGTCTGACTTCTGTACTCATTAATATTAACGAGTGAAGGGATTATACGTTTGATGTTCACTGAATCTGGAGATTCAGTTCAGAGCGAATGGTTTTCATGCGAACATTAAATATTATTTTCATGTTACCGAAAGTTTATTATTTACTTTATATATATAAGTCTGATAGATCTAACAACTAGTATTAGATCGTACATTATGACAGATTTACTCTTTCGAATTTACTATACGTAATACTGAACATGTTCAGAGGCTTGTTCATAAAATACAACTGTCTCTTTAACAACAATATTTATACTATAAATTGAATTAAAATTCGCAGTCCTATCAAGTACGTGTATGTAATAAGATACTACACAACATAAAAATAAAAAAAAAAACATTTGTTAATATAGGTACCACCATCAGCTCTGTAGTATCCTAGTAAAAATAGGACTAGGGTAAGCCCTGCCTGTCGTAGAAGGTGACTAAAAGGGTCTAGAAGTTTCGAGGGCCTTGAGGGTGGGGACCATTATAGTTCAACAAGCAAACCTGCGTGAGACTGCGTATGGCTCAGCGATGGTGCTTAGCAGGGTTATACTCCTCCTCAGAGATGTGTTAATAGAAAGTGTAGAGAGGCACCGGTGCGTTCTGTAAGAGATCCCGGAATCTCTCCGAATACACTGATGCAGACCACCGAGGAAGTTTTAGTGAGTAAGAATCTCACATAACCCTGACTTCCCACCAGAAGCAGGGTATCTTTCGAAGACTTTCCCTCGAAATAAAAAAAAGGTAGGTACCATCACAGGTACTATTGTCGTCAAACAGTAGCGTGCAAAAACATTATTAAGTTACGATTTGAAAGATTGTTTAACGGTGACGAGCACAATGTGGTGCATTGTATATCATCCCAACTAGCGTCACGTAACTATGGGCAGGCGTATTACATACCATCGAGGTGTTAAGAGGTCCTGCACAACAACTCACGGGACACAAGCCAACCTCACTTGCTCGCGGTGTACCCTACTAATCAACAAACGAGACTCACTCCCATCAACCCGCATTGGGCCAGCGTAGTGGGAAATGACCTAAATCCCCCCATATGAATCCCAACAAACAGAAGTCTTTGGGGGAGGCCTATGTCCAGCAGTAGATGTCTATCGGATGATGATGATTACTTACCATCAGGTGAACATCTCTGCAATAACGTGACTCCGTTAGAGAATAATTGATGACGATTTATCTTGAAATCATTTCATTTATCAAAAATCCTTCAACGTTTCTATAGGAAATAAACTTGAAGAGATTTTCACTGCTTTTTTATATTTGCTATCGATCGTATAGCAATTTAGGCGGTAGATGGGAATTTCGATAGGGGAAGGGACGGCAGGTAACGAGTGTTCAATCATAGGAAGCACGATATAAATGGAAAAGTAAATCCCAGTAGATGTCGGAGGGCCCTCAGGTAGGGTGACCATCGTTGGTCGCCGAGTGCACTGTCCTACGGCCCTGCGTGATGTCACGCATACAATTGATAAATCATTCAGTAAATTATGGCTGTATGCTTTTAAGGTCAATTTAAAAATATGAGGACCTGGATGGACCTTGGCCATGGTAAATATAAAACTATGAACATATTACTATGTCGGTAGTTCGATAATGGCGTCAGCAATACGCTGTTTTACACTAATCTCTTCCACAGGCCTTTGTCATGACATTGTTCATAGCTTGTACCAATATATTGTAATCAAAAAAACGACGAGAGGAAGATGTTCATCTGATAATAGGTGATACACCTGCCCCTAAAGTCGCGCTAGTTAAAATGACATACGAGTACTCGTACCTTGCATCACTGTGCTCGTTGTCTTAAGATGTTAGGTCTGGTTACCTCAGTGTTTTCACTAGCTACAACGCCTTTAAAACCGGAACACAGTAAAGTCCAAACTGGAGAAGAGACCTACCATAAGTAAAATATGAATATAAAAATATACTAATTACTGGTTTGAGATGACCTTGATAGAATAATGAGAATCCACGACAATATCCGAATGCCTTAAATTCCTTAAATAAATATGATTTTTTGACTTTATGTGCCCACTGTTGAGACATGGGGTCCTCACTAGGAGAGATTCTAGGATTACAATCTACCACGCTGGCTAAGTGCTGATTGGTTAGGATTGAGATTTGACAGTTGAAGTCCTTGGAACATGTCGGTTCCCCTTCACTATTATGTATATTCTTTTTATCAGCCGGATAACGCCTTCTATTGGACTTAGGTCTCCTTTAAGGATCCTCATTGAAGAGAATTCGGCTTTTGCCCCACCACGCTCGCCCAGTGCTGGTGAGCGGTCAGATGCTCGTCTGTTGTTTAGCAGGGTAGACCGAGTGCAGGTGACGTTGACAAGGGCTCCGTAAGATGATAGGCGGAACCCAACTTACATGCTACTTGCATTATTTATTATATTACGAAATGAAATATTACGGTGTCCCTCGCGAACTTAGCAATGTGATTATCCCATCGCGCGTCACCGGGTGCTTTGGGATGGCACCTCGGATCTCGGTAATCATGACACGTCAAATTCCATCGCCAACGGACACTGCCGTGTTACGGGTAATTAAATTACAATGCGGTCAACCGACCCTTCAATGGAGGCGAATATTACCATTGCAGTTCAATATTATACTATAACAACACCGAGCGTCGTATAAACATGTATGTTACTTAAGTACAGTGGTCGCCAAACTTTTTTTACGAATTTTATTTTATTTGTTAAGAAATTAAAAAATAGGATTTGTATTTATTACTGTTATAAATAATCCAGGTATCATTTGCATAAACAAATAATTTGAAGAAATTTGGGCCATTTCCCACCACGCTGGCCCAATGCCGATTGGTTTACGCCAGAGCCTCGTCTGTTGATTAGCTTGGTGCACTACGAGCAGGTGAGGTTGGCTTGGGTCCCGTGAGTTATTGTGTGGTGGACCCCTTACACTCCCAGATGTAGCCCCTTACTATCTATCCGCCTTATAAAAAAACTTAAAGTCACCCAAAAGGCAATGGAGACAGCTATGTTCGGAGTTTCACTGCACGATCGAATCAAAAATGTGTAGATCCGCAGAAGAACTAAGATCACCGACATAGCCCAAAAGATTGTTAGACTTAAGTGGCAACTGGCAGGGCACATTGCTCGAAGGACCGATGGGGCAGTAAGTTCCTCGAGTGGCCTCCGCATACCGGTAGACGTTGTGTTGTGAGGCCCCCGCCATGTGGACTGACGATCTGATGAGAATCGCGGGAACCGACTGGATGTGAGCAACGCGTGACCGATCGATGTGGAGATCTTCGGGAGAGGCCTATGTCCAGAAGTGGACGTCTATCGGCTGACGATGATGAAACAAATAAACTGATCCTTATATGCAATACGATCGCAAATAAAGTCTCTGATCGTAAAAATGTATTGATGTTACGATCGTCGTAAAAAAAAAAAACAACTTGGAATTGTTCAATTACCTATCAGCGGATAAAATGTAACATCGTAACGTTACCCACGATACCACCTGATACCGTAACAATCGTATTTGTTACGAGGTGATCACCTGAGCGGGGTTACGGCCTGTAACTGTAGCGGCACGGGGTCGCCGGGTTATGGGCATCCTCTGATCACTGAAATCCGTTATGTTAGCAAATTTAAAACTTGAATCTCACTCTAGAGGTTAAGACCTGAAGGTGATTGAAGATGTTTTCAACTACTGTGTCTTTACAGTTAATCTTCATTCGCATCATAACCATTTAATAGTGGTAGCTCTATGTTGCCGGGGACCGTCTAGGCATCACCCGATCTCCTACCTCTACCTCCTAACAGCACTGTGCTAATATTATCATGTTCCGGTTTAAAGGAACTTATAGCTCGTTAGCTCATTAATTTCATTAAATTACTGCGGTAATTAAACTTGATATATGTGTCAAGGCGACGAGCACAATGTGCTATATATATCATCGTAACTAGTGCGACGATTTTATAGGCAGGGATAACACTTACAATTAGGTGAACACTTTACTCGTCGCTTCTTCGAAGAAATATCCTATATATTTTTTTTATATACTTTTATTTAAATACCTGTACCTAGGTTTATCAAAATGAATTAAGTTGAGTTAATAAAATTAGGATGTTTATAATTGATTACAAAAATACTTTTTTTATTTATGTTTACATTTTTGAACTTTTTAAGGAAATGCGACTATAGTCACTTAATTTATGGTGTCGCAATAAATATTTTAAATAAATAAATAAGAAGAAATCCTTTGTGTGCAGGGCGGCGCGGCTGCGAAGCAGTGGTTTGCGGTGGTAAAGCGCACCCTGGAGCCGCACAAGGGTTTATGTAAGTACCCCTTTTTTATATATTTATATGTTTTAAGTGTTAATTAAACTTTGAAATTTTTTTTTTATACGTTGAAGCAACGAGACGACCGCATCGTTCACCCGGTGTTTATAATTCCCCTCCCACGACAATGTGGAACTACTTAGGATGATATACATTGCACCACGTTGAGCTCGTCCTCTGGAAACATACGTTAAGTCTCGTGACGTCAGTGCTTTCACTAGCTACAACGTCTTCCGAACCACACACAGGGCAATGTTTGCACAGTACTGTTTGTCGGCTGCACTAGCAGCTGCAGTGGTACCTACCTAGATGGTCTCTGTTCACCAGTGAAACTGTCAAATTTCTATTTAAGTAGGTACCACCGCAGCACCTATTTCTGACGCCGAATAATAATGTGCCAACATTACCATGTTCCGGTTTGTAGGGTGTTGTAACTAGTATAGATACTGAGGTGGCGAGACTGAACATCTTATCTTATTTCTCAAAACGACGAGCACAGTGTGATATTATATATAATATCCTAACTAGCGCCACGTTGTTAGGGGGAGTCGTATCACTTACCATCAGGTGAACGTCCTGTTCGTCTTATCGCTTTGTTGAATAAAAAAAAACTTAATAAGTGATTTCTCGGTTAGTCTCAATCTAAATATGTTGCGGTTTAATTATCTCGTAATTTTTTTTGGATTATTTAGAATCTTTTATGCACCATCAAAGTAGATGGGATCCGTAATGGATCAGTTTGTAGTCGTCCATCATTATCATCATCATCATCAGCCGACAGACGTCCGCTGCTGGACATAGGCTTCCTTCAAAGATCTCCACATCGATCGATCCTGCGCTCCCCGCATACTATTGCTCCACGTGATCTTCACCAGATCGTCGGAGCACCTAGTGAAGGGCCAGCCAACACTGCGTCTTCTGGTAAGATACGTCCCCGCTGTAGGAATTGAATAGGCACGGATTCCATTCCGAAAAGACTCATTCGCATTTACCAGCGCAGTGGATGACCGTGACACTCTTCTTGTCCCAAAATCCTAGTAGTAGAATTGTAATGAGGTCTGTTTATTTATTTTATGAAGGTACACTGATAATTAATGCTAAAAGCCATTAAGATAATTAAGTAGTATATAAGTGAGTACATAACGTACATACAATATCCGTGCGTATCGGATGCAATAGATTATAGGTTTATAGTTCTCAGTATTAAACTATACTATAGTACTATTCTCGTTTATACACACAATATGCAATTAAGATGAGGCGAGTTGAATGTTGCACGTCATTATAAGTGATGCGATATCCTCATTGTGCGCAGTGGTGCGGAGGGTGCGGCGGCAGGATGGACGACGGAGGCAGCAACAAACAGCGTCAGGCCACCAGGGTCTTCAAGAAGAGCTCGCCCAATGGGAAGGTAAGGTCCTCCATCTCGCGTGATCTATAACTATGTTGTGTAATAGTGTTACGCAATTATTCGTTTGTACGATCGATCGATAAATCGTAAAATTTACAGAAGCATTTCGTTTGAGATTTCTTGACCATATAAGGGCATATCAATCATGTAGTTTACAAACTTTTCAATAACTAAAAAAAAATAAATTTAACACTACGGTTATATTAGATTAGCTGGTCCATTTTGGATCAGACCATGATACAAAATGTTTATACTCCAATTACCCGAAAAGGTACCTCAAGAATAAATATATCACTTTTGCAAATAAATAGCAAAAGTATTAGATGTATGTTATATGTTAAAATTATATAATAGTTTTTTTTTTATTTCACAAAACCACGTTCACCTGATGGTAAGTGATACATCTGCCCATAACCACCTGGCGTTAGGATGATACACACGGCACCACATTGTGTTCGTCACTTTGATACATAAGTTGTGAAATCTCTTTACACCAGTCATTTCGTAGCTACAGCCCTCTTCAAACCGGAATACAGTAATGTTTGCACAGTACTGTTAAGCGGTAGAGAGAGAAGCTGCGGTGGTACCTGACGGTCATGGCAAGGGAGACCTGCTATTAATTATTTGTTTAATTACATTTTATCCTTACTGTTGACTTTTTATTTATTTATACAAGATAAGTAACTCCTCCTCTATTCCTTCTTTAATTTTCCCTCTTATTACTCTCCCCCATATTCTTGTTTTCTTTAGTTCGTATAGCATAAATTGAAACTTATCAAAGCACAAGCATTAAATATTTTCTATTTGTTTCCCTTAATTTCTTCTTCTACAACCTACCCTTCCTCTTTATTATTATCCCTATCATTCCCTTCTATATTTATAAAGTACTGTGTTTTTCATATTCTTCTTATAATATGATTTTAAAATTCTTAAATATTTTACGTTTGTATTTTATCATCATCATCATCAGCCGATAGACGTCCACTGCTGGACATAGACCTACACTAAAGATCTCCACATTGATCGGTCCCGCCTTGCTCGCATCCAGTCGGTTCCCACGATTCTCACCAGAGCGTCGGTCACCCTTGTGGAAGGCCTCCCAACAATACGTTTACCAGTACGCGGGCGCCACTCCAGGACCTTACTGCCCCATCGACCGTTGGTACTTCGAGCAATGTGCCCTGCCCACTTCCACTTAAGTCTAGCAATCTTTTGGGCTATGTTTGTATTTAATAAACGATATTTGAACGGAAGTGGATGGTAGCGGAAAGCCGAATACCGCATATGGTGAAAGGCCTCGTGGAAGGTCTATATCTAGCAACGGTTGAATAATGGCTGACGTTTATGATGTTCTGCAGATAGTTTATCATAATCACCTTTTTATTTATGAATTGTTGTTTATCTACTGTAAATTAATGTTTAAACATTATCGACGACTATGTTAATGTAGTTTATATTTAAATAAAGTTGTATGTATACTAGGAAGGTCTATGTCCAGCAGTGGACGTCTGATGATGATGATCTACAAACTGTCATGAACAAATCCTTCGACTAGAACAGATTTAGAGAACTCCATTAAAATTAAACTAGACTGATTGTGTCTATTTGATAATTTTATAATGGATCACCTAAAACACAGTGTCTGTAATAACTAACATAATTCAAGAAATATTCTTTATTTAGGATATATTTTTTATAACACCGTCGATGTTTGATGACGCTGATGACCATCATTAAACTTTTTTTCATGGAGTATTGACAGTTTCTTTACCATTTTTACTAAATGTATAAGCAGTTATGTATCAATGTTACACATGAGATAATTTCTAAGTTGTAATCCAAGATATCTCGTCTCATGACGAAGTATTCGCGTGCTCGTGTCCATCAGTAACGGATCGCGTGCATATACATCCCGCGTCCGCCCACAATTACTGTTCGATGGACCTTACAAATACCACGGCACATCAACCTGATGCTGCACTACCTCCAACCTTATAACACCGTGTAAGACTGATCATGCAAATAGTTTGAAAGACCTTTTGACTCTTATAATAAATGTGAAAGGATATTCCCAATAGTGGGAACATTAAGTGGACTGTTTATTTTTAAATAATATATGAGGAACATAATATTAAATACATAGTATGGTTGTTTGTCTCTGTTGCCGGACATCCAAGTACCACGACAGCAGGGTCTATTCCTGTCGCCAAAGAGTGTGCAAACATTACTGTATTTCGGTTTAAATGGTGTTGTTATTAGTAGAATTACTGAGGTAACGAGATATATCTAAAAGCGACGAGCACTAGTATATATGTCGTTCCAACTAGAACTATATAGTTTACCAGTTAAGCTAACTTCGAGTTTTTGTAGAATAAATAACAAACAACGATTTAAAAAAATTCGATTTTGATATAAATAAGATTAATAATAACACAACATTATCATCATCATCATCATCAGCCGATAGACGACCACTGCTAAACACAGGCATCCGCCAAAGATCTCCATCTCGCGCGGTACTGCCGCGCACTTGAAACCGTCGTTTGTAGGGGTTCATATGGGTATTTGGACCATTTCTCACCACGCTGGCCAAAAAGGAAATACAACCATGAAACTTAGTTTTTGATGTTTTAATTCCTGATTTTATAAAGTACATAATATTATATAATTCAAACTTAAGACCTGTATATTAAATTGGATTTTGATCAACATTTTTAACCGACAATCATACTATGGTTTGATTGAGCAGTTTGAAATTTCTAGAAGCTTTATTAAGACAGTGCACAAAGGTCGACTCGGGCACATTCCTTAAAATTTCTGATGAAAATCGTATCCTCACTTTAATATAAGGCATGTAATAAAATAAAACGTTTTAAAATTTTATCAAAAATTTACACTGACATGTTTATATATTAAAAGTTCCAAATGAAACAGAGAAAAAAACCTACAATCGTTTAACACTAACAATACGAAAGTAAGTTCACAAAACTCCTTCCATGGAAAAGAACTAACCAGAAACTTCGGAGGTTGTCTTAATAGTACCCATTATTACGAAAAAGTTCTGATTACCAGATACTTCTACATTATATATGTGATAAATCTTTCAGTATATCGAAAATCGATTATCATATACAATACAAGTATATTTGTGAAATAGAAATTACTAGTGAAAGAAGTCACACGAAGTATATTATATATTAATACTTTTTCATTTCACAGATCACAGTATACCTAGGGAAGAGGGACTTCGTGGACCACATCACACACGTAGACCCGATTGGTGAGTATATTAAATATTTCAGTTTAGAATAATTCAGTTTTTTCGGACACCAATTGTATCCTTGCAGAGGTCCCCTCGCAAGACATTAAAGTTTATTTATCTCCTCCCGATCTCCAGCTCAACAAACATTGAACATGATTTATTGGTATCAATGGGGTCCTTTGGCATGAAGAAGGAAATTAATTAAAAATAATATATTTACACAAAGTACGTGAGATGGCTTTTGTTACTTTATTATCTGTGCATTGCTCAGAGTTCTCTGTTGAAAAAGATAAGAATACAAAATTCACTTCTTCCCCTGGGTTGACTGGCAGAAAATTACTCTGTAGAATGCCACACCTGCCACTTAATGAAGTCCGCCCTTTGTACCCTTAGCTTAATGAATATATAAAAAAAAAATTGGTAACATACCTTAGTCAAGACTAAAAGACCGAAGCAAAATATTCTTTACTTTATTATAGACATGTATATTATATACGCTTGATCGTCTGCGGCTTGATCTATATAAAGGGTATCCTGAAGTGTCATCGTCACATGAGGATACGTTCACAACAAAAATGATTGACTATGATGATGAAAATTATTAAAATGTTATTGATATTCTATGGGAACAGACGGCGTGGTGCTCATAGACCCTGAGTATGTTAAGGAGAGGAAGGTGTTCGGGCATGTACTGGCCGCGTTCCGCTATGGCCGGGAGGACCTCGACGTGCTAGGTCTCACGTTCCGCAAGGATCTATACCTCGCAGCCGAACAGGTCAGAAATGTTTTTATTCTTTCTAACAGTTAAATATTACAGCAGATTATGACTGTATTGAAGACTAATATCTCAAGCTATAAAATATTAGTTATTACTCGCTCATACTTTTTTGGGGGTGTAAGGGTTCCCGTACAAGAACACACAGGATCCAAACCAACCTCACGTGCTCGTAGTGCACCCTGCTAATCAAAAAACGAGGCTTTTGCTCCCACCAACCTGCATTGGGCCAGCATGTTAGGATCTGGCCCATAACCCTCCATATGAATCCGTACCCGATCGATGTGGAAATCTTTGGGGAAGGCTTATGTCCAGCAGTGGACGGTTGATAACTTTTTTCCTGCGATATAAATTGGCTTATAATGGAGCAAAAAAAATCTGTAATCCAAATATCCTCAGGGTATGTTCCAGCACATCCTGCTTGCGTTTGTTTCGTGTGCTTCCTTGCGTTTACTGTGTATGTATAGAAAGAGTTTTGTATCTATCCTTTGCATTGATCTCTTTCTTTTGGTGTTATCTCTTACGATCTGCTGAACGTACGAGGTACCACCAACTCCAACTCCATACACACTACTCCAGTCTCCATCAGTTTTGTGGGTGCATGCTATAAACTGAGCGTAGTCCATGTTGGTCCAAAAATTATTTTAAATATATTAAAGAAAAAAAAAAGGTTTTGGACACAAAAAAATCTTTCTAAATTGGTACGTAAAGTGAATAGCAAATTTACGTAAAAGCCATCGCGTGTTGTTCGCATACGAACCGTCAGTTTACATTAACAGTGAAACGAACCGCAACTCACCAATTCTACATTTCGAGCCGCTGACATCCCGTCAGGAGCACGACCTGCACGCCGAGTTGTTGTCATAACCCACCCCAACCCCCACGACACGTTTGTTGAAATTCGTAAAGAGGATACTAGTGAAATGATTTTTATAGTGATACCATGGTTTACTCAGAACAAAAAATTTTTATTGGAGTATGCCCTATTATAGACAAGGATGCTGAAAACTCTTGTAACAAGACGACGCAGATCTGAAGATAATGGAAATTAAATCGCTTATTTCAACTTTATATTTGAAAATTCAAAGAAATTTTTATTCAAAATTTAAATCAAATTGATCATCAATCCAATCAAATCGCAGGTTTCCTAGTCTTTCATGATGCTGTCTATTACAACAGTGAAAAGCCTTGTTTAAAAATAAAATAATATTTTTTTTTTATTCAACAAAGTGACGACACGAGCTGGTCGGTCACCTAATGGAACAACGTGGCACTAGTTAGGATGGTATTCACCACATCGCACTCGTCGCCTTAAAACAGGTGTTAAGTCTCGTTACCCAATAATTATATTAGCTACAGCGCCCTTCAAACCGAAGCACACTTCACAGTAGTGTTTGTAGTTTGTATCTACCTAGACGGTCTCCGGCAACAGATACTAACCACAAGTAAATAATTACCAGTAATTGGATGTTTTCAGATATACCCAGCGAACGCGACCGCCAAGCGGCCGCTGACGCGCCTGCAGGAGCGGCTTGTGCGCAAGCTGGGCCCGGCCGCTCACCCGTTCTACTTCGAGCTGCCGCCGCACTGCCCCGCCTCCGTCACGCTGCAGCCCGCGCCCGGCGACACCGGCAAGCCCTGCGGCGTCGACTACGAACTTAAGGCCTTCGTCGCAGACTCACAGGATGACAAGCCGCATAAGAGGTAACCAATTATTACTACATCTTGCAACCCTTAGCCTTAGCGGACAACGTACCTTAGCTGTTAAAGGGTTTAAGACAAACGGTATCAATCGTCGTCGATGCTGTTAGTCTTCATCACGATTACACCTTTGTGCACGTTACACTAGGCTTCAATTACTAAATCTTAAATTTTTTTTTACAAAAATGATTAATAATCTAAGGTGAGATCGAAAATCGACATTTTCTACAGAGACCACCTTCACAAACGAACAACCGCGATGAGGATATCATGACGACCTCCATCCATTCATATAAGCTCGCGTTATTTTAAAGTTTCCAGTGCAAGAACATTTGCACTGTAGTCTCGGGCTATTAAGAATAGGACCAAGGTATTCCCTGCCTGTCATACAAAGCGATTAAAAAGGTCCTCGGGTTCGTGAGCCTTGAAGGTGGGGGCCCTCAGAGCTCACTAAGCGAGCCTTAGGCGGACAGAGAATGCATGGTGGTCTTGTATTTGCCGTAGTACAGCGTGGGTGCGAAGGAGGGTTTTGCCCTTCCGTGGGATGTTTTAGCCAGAGTGCACGGGGGCAACTGTACGTTGCGTAAGAGATCCCGGAGCCTCTTCTAATGTACTAACGGAGACCACCGAGGGGGTCTCAGTAAGTAGAAGTCCGATATAACCTTATCTTCCCCATAGAAGCAAGGTATCTTTTAAGAAGATTTCCCCCGCGATAAAAAAGGTAATAGAACTTATAATATAACATCATACGAATAAGTAGAACACACAGTTACAATTTTCAAATGGATATAACTGCGGAGGTAGAAACACAAAAAAAAAGGTGTAAACAAGGATGTATCGTACGATTGCATCATAAAAATAATGCTCGATGAGAATCCACTCTGCTAATTGTAGTTAATGAGAGAGGTGTACCACCACGCCGTGACTCAGTGCAGCAGTTAGCAAGAATCATTACTATTGCTTCTATTACGCATCGCTAATGTTTTTTTTATGTTATACCTTAATGATTGCTGCTAGGACTGTTTAATTAATTCCGATAAAAAAACTAGTGCAGTAACTTGCAGTGCGTAAATCAGACCGCATGCGCGTGCGCAGCTCATACACCTCTCGCAAATATTATGATTTGGATCATTGGAAGCTAATGGCCCGACAGTCATATGGTTATCATGTAGTTGATTAGAATAGTATTATGGCTATTTACATTAATTACATTTAATTATCTTTGATTTTAATTAGAATGGGAGCTTCCACAGCCATAATAATTGTAGTGCTAGGTACGATGTTTATCTGTTCTGTAGTCTCGGACTATTATGGACAAGACTAAGATAAGCCCGGTCTGTCGTAGAAGGCGACTGAAATGGTTTTCGGCTTTGACGGTGGAAGCCCTCATTGTCCACTGAGCCAGCCCGGGTGAACAATTAGTACGAGGTGATCTTGTGCTTGTTAGCAAAGAGAAGGAGCCGGGAAAGGTTACGTCACAGCGATGTTCTGTATGAGTTCCGTAGGCCTCTGGCAAAGCACTAAAGATGGTTTTAGTGCGTTTAAATATCTCAAAACTCTATGTCCTCTCTAGAAGTAGGGGTATCTTTTAAAGATTTTGCCTTCGACAAAAGATAATACGATGTTTATACAGCATCACAATGAGGTGCTTTGAGTTATAAGAGGATATGAAAATTGTTGTCGTAACTTTTGTTAAATCTTGTTAATTGATAATTATACCTAGAATTGCTGATTTCTTTTCCTGTTTCATTACTTTTACTTCCCATAAACCTGTACTGCATAAAAAAAAAATTGACATATATCATTTATTTCAATAGGAATTCAGTGCGTCTGGCGATCAGGAAGATCATGTACGCGCCTAGTAAGCAGGGCGAGCAGCCGTCAGTTGAAGTGTCCAAGGAGTTTATGATGAGCCCGAACAAATTATATCTGGAAGCATCACTCGATAAGGTACTCACACAACACGTAATTTACTAAAGCACATGGTTGGAAACTAGGGAATTAAATTTCCTCTTTTGATGTCATTACTGGCATCAACTATGAGAAGGGAAAATGGAAAAGTGATAGTTAAAATTTAATTTTAAACCTTTGTAAAAAATATAAATTAAAAACAGTTAAACGTTATACATAACAGTAAAATTATACATCCTTTATTACACTTTTTCTTTTCAACGTTGTTTTACTAGAATGATCAAATTTGACGTTCGCAAGCCAAAGGCTTCTTTTGGTCTTCCTATGAGATGTCATTTAATTATTGCAATGAGTGGTGTTTGTGCCTGTGCCCAGGAGCTGTACCACCACGGCGAGAATATCGCGGTGAACGTGCACATCGCGAACAACTCGAACCGTTCCGTGAAACGCATCAAGGTGTCAGTTCGGCAGTTCGCCGATATCTGTCTGTTCTCCACGGCGCAGTACAAGTGCACCGTCGCCGAGGCGGAGTCCGAGTGAGTAGACGGTCATTTGCGAGAGTAGATCAGACTCCATCATCGGTACAAGATGAATTATAAAAGACTGCATACTCGAGCCACCCACAAAGTGGACCAACGATCTGGCGAGAATCGCGGGAATCCACTGGATGCGAGCAACGCGAAACCGGTCGATGTGGAGATCTTTGAGGGAGGCCTATGTCCAGCAGCAGGCGTCTATCGGCTGATGATGATGCATATTCGAGCGCGTGATAATACTTTCAAATACATAACCATATAGTTTTAATTAAGGAAAAATTCTAATTAAGCGAAGAGTTTTTTAAATTGTGTAACTATAATATCTCTAGTAGATCGACACTGACTGCTGAACATGTGGCTCCAACAAAGATCTCCACTCCAAACAGTCTTGCGCTGTCCACGTACAATGGTTTGCCAAAACCTTCACAGGATCGTCAGTCCAGTATGGGGCTTATATCTACATATCATAGAGCTCATTCGACGTCAAGGTTACACGACTATCAGAAGGTCATCTGACGATAAAAACAGTTTGACACATGATAAATCTTGTAATCCCGCCTTAATTTAACTTTCTCTTTGTAATATTTTTTTTTTTAAATCAGTGTAGTCATAAAATTCTGTTTGTAAGGGAATTTAATTTATGTGCACAGGGAGGGCTGCCCCGTGGGTCCTGGGTTCACGCTGAGCAAGGTGTTCACGTTGACGCCGCTACTCGCGAACAATAAGGACAAATGGGGGCTCGCGCTTGACGGGCAGCTGAAACACGAGGACACGAACCTCGCATCCAGCACCCTGTAAGTACTAATTTATATTTCTTCATCATCAATATTGCATATATGTAAACATATAATAGAAGAGAGTTGGGTACCGTCCCCGCTGATCTTGAGATTAAAGTGAAGCTGAGAAGTGAGTTTTCCTATAGACTCTCTCTTTGTGAGAGAAAGTCAAGAGTACCAATAGTGGAAAAAATAAAAGAGCTGTTTATAAACTCTTATACTTTATTCAATAGTTTTTAGTATTTCAATTTTTTTTATTAAAATATTAGTTGAAAATGAAAATATAATGTGATTTCCCCACAGGATAGCGGATCCGTCGCAGCGTGAGAACTTAGGTATCATTGTACAGTACAAGGTGAAAGTCAAATTGTGCTTAGGGCCACTTGGCGGGTAAGTAATATATAGATCAGTCATAGTATATTACCACAGTGGACACCACATTAATGAAATTATACATTGCTAGTGATACATTATATTCATTTCGCACAGGGACCTTAGCGCTGAGCTGCCGTTCATCTTGATGCACCCGAAACCTGATGAAGAACCGCCGCGCCCTGTTCCAGAGCCGGCACCCCACCAGGATCACGACCTCATACAACTCGACCCACACCCGTATGTATCATACTAATCTGTATCCTATATCGTCCGTAACTTCATCATTATTACCATCACTATTGGACAACGGCCTTTCCCTAGTAATGCAACTAACTCAACCAGTTGCATTTTGCATAATTTTTTAATACCAAATGCTGACCAGTACCTAATTAGGCATACGCATCAAGTGTTTAAGCACTAATCAAAGAAATGTGTAAGTTATATTATATAAGAAACTATATGTAATAAGTAGAATTGGTAGAAATGTCGTAGATTAATTCTTCCGTTATTTTATTGAATCGTAATAGACGAATCGCAACAATAATAGAATGATTGATGCCTCTATGGTCATATTCTACATGACCACAGACACTGGTGCCTTACCATGAATCATATGATCTCATTTTATACTTTTTTAATGTGACGAAGCAACGGTACAGCACGTTCACCTGATGGTAAATGATACATCTGCCCATAATAATACGACACCACTTGAACGATATACACTACACCACATTGTGCTGGTTATGAGTATTGATTTTTGTATATCTATTTTGTTACAGAGATGAGAACGGACAAGAGCAAGACGACGATATAATCTTCGAAGACTTTGCTCGGCTGCGACTGAAGGGCGCCGATTCTGAAGCTTGAATTGGACGTGTGGCCTTCCAAACGTCTTGCGCACTGTAACACAAGGCTGCAGACAATGACGCGTGATTGCCGCGTCTGTATGCCGCGTGGTACGACTCGTCACAAATGAAACAAAAGAAAATAGCACAAGAGCATTCACGATCCCTGTATACAGGGTATAATCTGTGAACAATACGCTTTCGCCGCTGCATTAAAAATAATTTAAAAAATTCCATTAAAAAAAAATTACATCTATCGCAATGCAGTTCAAACTCATTCTTCAGAGTTAGGAGATCGGACTATTTCAATTTCTTAGGCGGTGTTGCCATGCTACATGCACATTAAATTATAAAATCCTTTGGTATTTTTTTTTATATTTTGATGGGATTTTGATTTATGTGCATGTATCATATGAGTATTTATAGTAAAGAATTTTATATATTATTCGATGTATATTGTATGTGGAAAAATATTTTAATTAGTATAATAACGATCAAATATCCAAGTACAATAATAAGTTTACTTTTTCTTGTTATTTTTAATCTGTAGTATCTTTAGTTTTTAACAATGCGACATGGGCCATGAACTCTTTTTGTTAACGAACTATATAGTACAATGTAATTCGATAATGTGCATTTAATAGTGTAAAAAGGTATTTTTTTTCATATTACCATATATAATATAATTTAATTTCAAATGTGTCAATCCATTTTTCTACTGATGTTATTTAATGTAAAAATTTGAAATTGTAACTAAAGAGCATTACACTATCTTGACGAAGTACATACTTAAGTAAATAAAAAAAGTATTTCATTATGTTTATCAATCCTTTCTAAATATTTTCACTTTTATATAAACGATTTCTGGTATTGTTAAAATATCTGTCACAAATACTCAGGTCATTGCAGAATATATCAACCGATATTCTACATTGTTTCCATGTATAAATAAAGATTCCTTTATAACATAATATTATTTATATATAAATGGAATGTTCGTCAAGCTAATGCAATGTTACCAATTTATTAGACGAGTGGTTGCAATGGTGTCAAGCAACTTCCGCCTGTGGCCTTCGTGACAGAATTTAATTGATCCTTTAAATAAATTATATTTATCATGAGTCTTTAGAGATTTAACGTACGTTGATCTTGTTGTTTATTTCCGGCACGT
This sequence comes from Ornithoptera alexandrae, assembly GCA_029030555.1. Lineage (NCBI taxonomy): Eukaryota > Metazoa > Arthropoda > Insecta > Lepidoptera > Papilionidae > Ornithoptera > Ornithoptera alexandrae. Next base: position 11,512,573 of record JARDVY010000288.1, on the reverse strand, counting down.
AAATTATAACTTCATATTGTCACACTGTTACCATAACCAAGCTTAATAACAAAATGTTGCCACAGATACAATTAAAAAAGAAATTATTTACTTCTAAAAATGTTTTTTTTCTTGTTAAACATTGATTTATGGAATATATAATGGAATGTTATAATAATAGAATTTCTATTCATTAACCAAACGATTCTGTCGTAATGTATGGCTTTTGTCAGGCAGATTACTCAGTCGCGAAGACCAGCCCGCTGCATGTCAAACCGGGTCTAAAATAAACACATTTAATGTTGTCACTACTCGAGTTTAGAGTGAAATATCTTAAAGAGAGATTCAGACCATTTATCCACCACGCTGTCTATTAAAAATTGGCGGATATAACATGTCACAACCGATTTACAAACAGCCTATATTGCTTCAAACTTGTGTTATGATGTTTATAACTTGATTTTGTACATTTATTTTACGTTGTACAGATTTGTAAATTTTGTGGCGTGGTTACTTGTAGATTAAGCTATTTTTTGCACAAAAGTCTAATTTTAAATAATTTGACGTAAATGCAGCCAGTGCTGTCTGTATCTGGCGCGATGTCGACACGCCTGTCAGAGTAACGCGCACATGTTAATTTAGTAGTGTTGCAACGTGTAAGGTACAAATTTACTTTTTTTAAACAGTTATTTTTGCTTTATCCATAAAATTAGGACAGTATTTAATATTTTTAGTTTAAAAATTATACTTTATTGTTAATAATGTATAATATTTTTTAAGAAAAAAAACTATTATGTATACATTTGAAATGACCGAACTATAATATCTCAAATTGAATGTCAATGGATTAAATCGGTAATAAATAGATAAATTTAAAAATGGCGCCCTGGTTACATCAATGCATTATTAGAAAATATTTAATAATTATTTCCTTGCTATGTAATTGCATTATTATTTATATATTTTAAAGCTAAGTGTTGAATGGTATATGTAATTGTATAATTAAATAATTGTATGTAAGAATAAAATAAAAGATTAGACGATACACGAGAATTCATCAAATTGTCAAGCGGTGTACAGTTAGCCACGTTTATTAATCATATAATATTTTATATTCAGAGGCTACTACTTTTTACACTCCGAATAAATAGCGAATAATTTTTGTACAATAAAAAGACAGAAATCATTACTTGTAACCAATCATCAGTAAAGGATCTAGAAATATTTTTTTTAAAACAAACGTAATGTTAATAAGCAACTGAAATTATTTTAATCACACCATATGACTTTTCATTATATAGTTTTTTTAATTTAATAAATTTTATTTCATGTAAAATTATTGCAATATTGCAGAAGATAAATAGTAACATGCGTAAAAACCCTTTTTTTTAATCTTACATCGAAAAACTTTTGGATGTGTACTTTTTAAATAAATATGTAATCAATTTAGTGGAAGTTTAATTGCATTTCTTTATCTTACAAATTCAAACAGTTGCCAGTTTTAATTTTTTTAATTTTGCTGTCAAGCCTTAATTATTTTTTTAAATAATTTGCTCTTTGCCTTATATTTGTGTTTAGTTCTACTATCTTTTATTAAGAGGCCCAATAAAATCGATTTAACGATTTCGAAGCCATTCGGAAAAATAGACGAAAAAAGCAGATTATTTTTTTACGTGCCGAGTAAATCGTGGTAATTAAAATTTTTGCTACAGTGTATTGTTAAAATCTAGTTGGTGGTTGCCAAGCATATGTTTGTTTTTTATCGTGTCGCATCGATATTAGCTACATACAGCTTTTACGTCCAATAATCATTACCATCAACTTAATAACGGACGCCCAGTATATGCCACAAAATATTTTATGCAAAACCAAGTTATTAAAACTTTTTCGTTTCTGAACCACAAAATATCTAAACATTTAGGAGAAGTGGTTTTCAATCCTTTTCGAGAACTAAGGTATATTGATGATTTGAGCAAATCCATTCTCTATTTTCTGATGATGTTGAGTTGTTTATCTGATACGGGGCTAGTAGATTCGAGTCCACGGCCTGTTTTTTTAAAATTGTAGTTGTCCGACGGCAAATTTTTAGGTTGTGTGTGTTAAGATTTTTGATTTTTGACGAATACACTCGATCGTCGAAGACTGGTTCGAGATAGTTTTCCGACCAAGTTCGCCTGTGTCGGAAATTCTGGGCGGTGAGAACCGCTCTTGATCGCGGGTGTACCTCGTGTATGCGGCGTGTGTGTAGCGTTAACTCCGCTTTTTAAAGCGAGGGCGGCGTGATGTCGAAACGCGAAGTGTGTTTATGTCCGAAGAGTGTGTGGGTGACATAGGTATTATTGGTGACTGTAAATTCTTTGCAATATTACTCTTCATTTATAGTGTGTAGTACTCTAGAATAATGTTACTCTATTGTACTATACTATGGTCATTGTCATTAATTAAACTAAGAAAGGGTAACAGAAACACTTAATTCATAAATTTAAAAAAGTTATCTTTACCATAAATTACAGAATTTAACGGGAACCGATTTTGTTAACAATATATAAAATAAATTTTCGATGAATCGGTTTCAATCGATATTTGTTGTAGAAAAGTACATCTCTACATATTGTTTAGAGAAACCGATTTGAGTTTCGTAGGTTAGAAGTGTAGTTTTGTATAATTATTAAACTGCACAATTGTTATGATATAAATTGAGTAGAAAAATTTATTCGTTCAGGGAATGTTATATATACATTAAAAAGAAATTTAATTATGTTTAAAAATAAGATTAACCCTTTTTAATAAACCAATAATGCATCTATAGTAGTTCGTATTATTTGGAAATAATGGGTGCCAGAAGTTTATCCAAGAAAGAGCTTGAGGAACTTCGTAAAAAGGAAGAAGAGGAAGCTGCTGCTCACGTTAGTAATATATCGACATTTAATAAAATTAGTAACATTTTATAAATTGTATTTTGTGTTAGTTTGTCTTATATTCTTACCATTAGAACAACAAATATGAGCATGTAGATATAACTAGAAAGTAATGCAAGTCTTATTATATGAATCTGAATTAATTTTGGAATCTTTATTGTAATTTGTTTTTGGCAAATTGCTATATTACTATGTAAAAAATATAAATGCTAAGTAAAAATTGTTTGTTATTGTGATTTAAATGTTTTAATGTAATTGAAGTAGCCGTAAGCAGAGTCCAAAATTTCCCTCATAATGGCTTATATAGAAAATTCACATAATTACTCCCAACTATTCTATTATTTAAACAATCAAATATTATAAGAGAATGAGCAAAGGTTAACTGAATGTTGTGTTTAATTTAAGAGATAAATATTAAATATTCATAAAATCTTCTTTTATCAATTGTATTTGTTTTAGGTTTATGCTTTTTTGTTAACAATAGTAAATTCCAATATGACAATGTTAGTGCACATTATGTTTTATTAACAAAATCATTTTTATATATCATCATCATTGTCACTATATTGTCAAATGACTGACCCATACAAAAAATTTTTTTCTTAAATTTATAAATTATTTATATTGTAGTATTACCAAATGTCTTTGTTAGTGAGGTGATTTATTAATTCCCACTTGTTATTATTGCAATCTTTCACAAAAAATATATTTATCAGTCATTTTTTATAGGTATTCAAAGAATTTGTAGAAACATTTCAAGAAGTTCCAAGCACAACTTCAAAAGTTTGGGTAAAGGCGGGCACTTACGATGCAGGAGCAAGAAGTAAGAAAACTAATTATACTTTGTGATTAGGTGACCTATAGATCATACTGCTGGTAGGTCTCTGTTACTGGAGACCATCTAGGTGGGTACCACAGTAGCACCTATTTTTGCCACTAAATATTAGTGTGCAAGCATTACTGTGTTCCAAGTTCAAGGGTGCTATAACTAGTGTGTAACGTAAAGGTGCAGTATATATCATACTGACATTCCAGCCACATTTTTATGGGCATGTGTATGACTTACCATTAGGTGAACTCCTATTGTCTTGTTGCTTAATTAAATTTAAAAAACGGCACAAACACCTAGCCTATAGTAATACTGGTGGTAGTAAATTTTGTTTGCTAAACACTGTTTGTCATAACTGTTGTGATGTTTGTTTACCATAACTTCTATTTATACATCTAAAGATATTGCGTAAATATCATTGTGTACTATTGAGAAGGTGTGCAAGTAAAACTATTGGGTATCAAGATGTGTTATCTTCTACTCTAAAATGAACACACTATGATACTCTGTGAATGTCTGTACAAGCAAAACAGTGATATATAGGCTTTATAAGATACCAATAAAAGTTGCATATCTTGCTCATATTAGAGCTTTCTTTCGCAAAAAAGAAATCTAGTTTTATAATCAAACATTTACTTGAATATTATTTTGTTATGGAAGGCCTTTTTTGTATACATCCATATTATGTCTTTAAAATATTAACCAATTCAACAAAAAAATTTAAAATCGTAGATTACAAAGTATACATTTAATTAGATATGAAGAAGGCCAAAATGTTAATTTATTGTTGTTTTTGTAGAGGAAGACACGTCAGAGCGTGGCAAGCTGTACAAACCTGTCTCTCGGCTAGACGAGAAGCGCAGCGGTCCTGAGGTGGAAGTGTTGCGAAACCTGGCACAGCTGGCACCGCGAGTGGATAGTTCTTCGCGGCCTCGTACTAAACTGACAAAAGACAAAAAGAAGAGCAATTTAGAACTGTTCAAGGAAGAATTGCGACAGTTAGTTCAGTTTTAATCTTATGTTGAGGGCTTTTATCCCTTAGGGATATGTCAGCCCCATTGGCTCAAAAGAAAGACACAACACAATAAAAAACTTAGGGTGCTAATATTGTGCTTACATCATTGTGTGCTGCTCCAGACTTAGGTTCACACAACACCATGTGTAAGGTGCCCAAGTGTTGATGAAAGGAAAATGGTTGCAATGATTATAATCTACTTTTGTTTTATATGAAAGTAAATGTGTATGTTGTTCAAAAACATGTATGTTAGGGAGCATGAGGAATTCTTCTAATTTTACTTCTACGAAAATCCAGTTCATTGTCAAGTTTACTTTATATAAGGTTTATATTTTGCAGAATACAAGAAGAGAGATCTGAACGTCATAAGTATAAAAATGTGCTTCGTGAGCGTGGGGTCGTGGGCTCTGAGCCATCAACGGACAACATGCCAGATGTGGGCTCCTATGACACAGGGGATCCAAACACTACTAACCTTTACCTTGGTAACCTGAATCCTAAGGTGCGATGAAAGAATGTACTGACTAAACCAGAAACTGTTCAACCCAACATTTAATCAGTTACTGCTGTAATCAAATGAACCTCAATCACTCAAATAACTATCTTAGTTTGTCTAGTAAAAAGAGTTGTGTGTTTAATAGATAACTGAGCAGCAACTGATGGAGATCTTTGGACGGTACGGTCCTCTGGCCAGCATCAAGATAATGTGGCCGCGCTCGGACGAGGAGAAGGCGCGCGGGCGCAACTGCGGATTCGTCGCATTCATGTCACGGAAGGACGGCGAGCGCGCGCTGCGGTGCATCAACGGTGAGTTCGTGGTGGTAGACTGCGCCATCTGCTGATGGAGCTGAACATGGTATTCAATATTTTTATTTCTCTGACAAATTTCTTATATACTTTAAAAACGACAAATATTATATGTAAAAAAAAATCATTGACGTTTGCCGTATAAATAAAACCCTCGACGTCTTGTTTACCAGGTAAGCTTAAACACAGCGTCATGGTGGCAGTGGAGAATGTTTTGTGTTAATGATACGTGAAAGAAGTATATAGTTATAGCTACCTTCTACATTCCATTAAAAGAGTGGAATAATCAACAATTTAATGAAAAAAGGAACCCTTGACGATGGGATCAGAAATCAGATGTGAAGGCTTCTGTTCAGCAATGGATAATAGTAGCTGATGATAACTTTCCTGTTTCGATAGTTTTGCAATTAAAAAATAGTTTTTAAATACAGCTGCTTAGAAATAAATCTTTATTCTGACGTTTGAATCATCCTGATAATACTACAGGAAAGGAGATAATGAATTATGAAATGAAGCTGGGCTGGGGCAAGGCGGTGGTGATTCCGCCGGTACCCATCTATATTCCGCCTGCCCTGCAGCAGCCCTCTAAGCCACCACCCCCATCCGGTTTGCCCTTTAACGCGCAGCCGCCCAAACATCTCATCAACAAGGCAGGTTTCATTGACTAACTGATGACCTAGGTAATACTAAGTTAAGACAATCTTTAGGTTTTTATGAGTGATTATAAACATGGCCATTGTTTGGATTCTCTCCAGTAATTATGCTGTAAAACTTACCCATTTTACTTGTTTTCATGACCATGTAATGTGGAAATTTCGATGGTGGTAGATTACTTTGATTACATTCCTGAGTAAAAGTACGATTATCATTTCTTCAGTTTGCAAGTACTCTTCAGAGCCACAGTATTCCGAATCAGCATGTTTCACCATGTCCCATCTCATTATGCCACATTCAGGACATAGCTTTAAACTGTTCCAAAATGTTAAAATATATATGGAATTTTAGATACCCAGGGTCCGACCTGGAGAATACTATCCGAATGATCCAGAAGACAAGAAGACATATGAGCAGGTAACTATTAACAATCAACCTAAGTACTTATTTGATTCCTTAAAAAATGATTTTTAAAAAAATTCAAAAATTTGTTTTAGTACCAAAATGAAATATTGTAAAATATTGTAAATCTGTCAAACAAAGAGTGTAATAGTCCCGGGTTCAATTGCAGCATCACTTGGTGTGGAGTTTGCTTATTTGGGGACACTTATGAAACGTTAATTTTTCCTTCCAGATATTGTCTCAGTCCATTGTCAAAGTTGTGGTGCCAACGGAAAGGTAGACAAAGCTTATAATCTCTTGCGCATCTAGGAATATTTCATAAGATCACACATATCTTATTAATATAGTAATTATCCTAAGATTATTATTTTCATCATCGTTATTAGCCGATGTACGTCTACTGCTGGACATAAGCCTCCCCCAAAAAATCCCTTCAAGGGGTAGGTATTCATATGCGGGGAGTTCCCATCACGCCGGTCCAATGCAGGTTGGTGGGAGCCAGAGCCTCGTTTGTTGACTAGCAGGCTGCACTACGAGCAGGGGAGATCGACTTGGATCCCGTTAGTTCTTGTGTGGGAAACCCCACACACGTTACATCCCTCTGACTATTATTTAAGATTTGTATATTATATTCCAGGAATATTTTAATGTTAATACACCGTATGGTCGAGTTCGTGATACGCGAGGGTCCCATGTTCGAAGCTATCATAATGAACAAGGAAATAAACAACCCGTTCTTCCGATTCCTATTCGAAAATCAATCGCCCGCGCACGTCTACTACCGGTGGAAGCTGTTCTCCATGTTACAAGGCGACACGCCCAAGCAGTGGTCGCTGCATGACTTCCGTATGTTTGAAGGTAAGACACAATGTTTTAAATTTTATCTTTACTTTTTCCTTCTACCTTCTGCCCTTTTCCCGGCTATGTGGAGTCGGCACAGTATGTACTTCTCTTTCATATCCCTCGATCAGCCGTCATATCTGAAGTCACACTCTCCTTACACATGTCATCTCTCACACAATCCATCCACACTTTCTTCGGCCTTCCTCATCCTTATCCATGCTCGTTCATTTTCATCATTTTCTTTGTTATATATCCTTCATCCCTCTGCATAACATGCCTGTACCACGCTAACCTCTTGCTCCTCAATTTCTCTGTCACTGGAGCAACTTTCAGACTTGCTCTAATATAATCATTCTTAATTTTATCCATCCTCGTCACACCACACATTTATCTTAACATTCGCATCTCGGCCACATGTAATCTCCTTTCATACGAATCATTGGTGGCCCAACACTCAGCTCCATATAATACGACAGGTCTAACGACCGACTTGTAGATCTGTCCCTTAAGCTTAAGAAGCATTCGTGGATCACAAGTCGTTCCAGTGACCTGTCGTCATTTCATCCAACCTGCATTTATTCGGCTTTTCACATCTCGATCACTATCGCCGTCGCATTGTATGAGTGTACCTAGGTACTTGAAATCGGAGCAGGTTGGTAGGGATACATCATTTAAGGCGATTGGAGAAAAGCTGGCAGGACCGCCGAAGTCACAGAACAAATGTTCGGTTTTCGTCCTGTTGATATTAAGGTCAGCATTCTCCAATTTATTTCGCCATTTTTTCAACTTGCTCTGCACCTCGCGTTCATTTTTCCCGACAAGTACGACGTCGTCGGCAAAAAGCATACACCAGGGTGTTTCCTTTTTTATGTCTGATGTCAGTGCATCCATTACCAGGAGGAAGAGATACAGGCTTAATGTCGACCACTGGTGTAGGCCCACCAAGACCCCGAAATTGTCACTTTCTTCAACAGGAAACCGGTTGTGTGTACTGGCACAACAATACATAGCACGAATAAGCTGCAGTTATTTCCCAGGCACTCCTTTCACTTTCAGAGCCCACCACAGAACCTCCCGCGGAACCTTATCGTATGTCTTTTCAAGGTCCACAAACACCATGTACAGGTTTTTATGCGTACGTCTGTATTTTTCGCACGTCCGTAGTCTCCCGCCCAGGCATACAACCGAATTGGTTCCGGATTACCTCACTCCTCTCTCAGTCTTCCCGCTAAGATTCTTTCCCACACTCATACTATGCGACATGAGCTTTATTTCTATACAGTTGTTACAGAGCTGTACATCACCCTTGTTTTTAAAGATGGGTACCAGAGAACTGCTACACCACTCGTCCGGGATCGCCTCTTGTAACAACTTGTTAAAAAATAATGTCAGCTACATCCATTCATCCAACTATCAACTTCCGTACTTCCACCGGTTAATCATCCGGCCCAACATCCTTCTCATTCTTCACACCTTGCACTGATTTTCTTACTTCATCCATAGTAATATTTCTCACCATACCCATGTTGGCCGGCACGCTTTCCTCCTCCGCGCCAGACATTCTCCTGGTTTATCAGTCTCAAAATATTCTTTCCATCGTCTTTAGCTCTCATCCTCGGGAATTATTGTTGGTGGAACAGCCGCCACCTTACGGCTAAAGGGATGAAAATGTACAAACTACTTATGGTCGCGCATTGTGCATCAGTATTGATAAATTTCCATACAATACTGCTGCATCATCCGCGACTTTCCTTAGTCGGCTTATACGACATCCACGGGATAAGATGGAGATGCCCTATTCTTAAGCCGGGAGCAGCACGGCACAAATTAAATTTTTTTTCTTTACATGCCATTAAAATGTTAGTCTCTTTTAAATAAAAGCCTCTAAGTTCCAAAATAGTGATTGAGAGTGGTGGAGATGGTAGGATCTCTGTTGCTGCACGCCGACTAAGTACGTACCGTCGCAACAAATCCAGTGAAATTACTGCGGTAACAAGTCATGACAAGTCTTAAAGCGGCATTATCACAAGCAATCATTCTATCATTTACTATCCAGTGAACATCCCGGTTTTTAGTAGTTATGTTGAATAAAGTATTTTATAACATTTTAACTCGGTGCCAGGTGGTTCCGTGTGGAAGCCGCCTCTGATGAATCTGTATACTGCGGGCATGCCCGAAGAGCTCGTGGAGGAGGAAGACACCAAAGAGAACATACGCGGCACGCTCTCCAATAGGTAAGACGAATAGTCGCTCCTATGAAATATGAATTCTCCAGTGTATGTTCATCTTGAGTCGTTTCGAGCTTCGTTAGGACTTCGAGCCTTCTCCGTCAAGGAAGATCATCTATCTATCACGCTGGTTATGTATGTTGTTAGCGGATTTCTTAGAATATGTTAGGTTCCTTCACCGGATGCTCAAGCGAAATGTAAAAGTGCAAACTGACCTATCACGGCATAATCACTTTATTTAAAAACTTAGGTGTATTAATTTATACTTAATTAAAATATTTTTTATTGCTGCCGTAAATGTGTGTCGCGTATCAGGATACAGTTGTTTGTTGTATGTTGGTAATCTATTCCAATTCTTCTCTGATCATGACATGTAACGTATTTTGCAGCCAACGGGACCGGTTGGAGGAGATCATCCGCGCGTTGACGCCGGCCCGTGGCAGCGTGGGCGAGGCGATGGCGTGGTGCCTCGAGCACGCGGAGGCCGCCGGCGAAGTGGCGCAGTGCCTCGCGGAGTCGCTCGGCGGCGAGCGCACCGCGCCTGCCCGCCGCATCGCCCGCCTCTACCTGCTCTCCGACGTGCTGCACAACGCCGGCGCCAAGCTGACCAACGCGAGCGCGTTCCGCAATGCGTTAGCGCTATTATATCACTTTATAATCCTTAAGTTTTACTTGGACCTCCATGGATCGATTTCTGAGCCAAATAAATAATAGAAATTTCCATTGTAGATGGTTTAAGTTCGGTCCCGTCTTCTGGCTATCTATTGTTATTTATATGTACACCTCAATTTCGCATAAATACATATGTGGAATGTGAGCTCGCTGGCCTAATGTTTGAATCTCGGCTTGTACCGATGACTTAATATTTAAGTTACGTACATTTGTGAACTTTAGTAACAACAGCGAAATACAAACGGAGAAGGAAAACATCGCGAGGAAACCTGCACACGAATTAGAATTTATTCTAAGGTGTGTCTGAAGTCACCAATCCACATTGGGTCCGCGTGGTGACTATGGCCCAATCGGGGAAATATCACACACGGGGAAAATCGGCCCATTATGGGAACGTATATTGGCTGTTGAAAAAAAAAACATGTGGAAATATTGGGTTGGCACGACTTATCCCATTAAAAGTAAAAATTTTCATTAGCAGCTGTCCATACATTGAGTCCAGGTTGTATAGTTACTGTGCGATGAATATAGTGGTTACTTCAGTTAGTCCAGTTCCCGCTGTTCACTTTATAGGAAGTCGTTTGCAGTTTCCAGGTGCGCCTGGCTGAAATAATGCGTCACTCGCGCGCGGCGTGGTCCCGCATGAGCTCGCGACTGCAACAGGAGGGCTTCCGCGCGCGCGTCGTTCGCATCTTGCAGGCGTGGGCCGATTGGGCCGTCTACCCAACCGACTTCCTGCTGCAGATAAACGACATATTCCTTGGACAGGAGAAGGTGAATGATTATATATCTTTTATTTATTTCAATGCAAAAAGCTTAATTTCATTCATTATAATGAAGTCGTGATAAATTTTCTACTTTACTCTGTCACTAAACATCAAAGGGACAAAAATGTTAGGATGTTTACACTAGGTTCAAATAATTCATTAGCTACATCATCTTTTAATTGGGACCCTACTATGCTTTCATGTAACTGCTACGGTGGTAAGTACCTGCGCTATCTCCAAAAATAAAGATAGAGATTTTTGTTATAGGAGGAGGGTGTCGGAGCATCAGGTGGTGGCGTTACGCCCGGTGTTCCGGGGCCATGTACAACGGAGACGGTGGTTGAGGGTGCCGGCGAAGCGTCTGGCGGCGAGTCAAGCGTGCGGTCGCCCGCTTCCTCTGGTTCATGGGAGGGTGCCCTGGATGGGGCCGCGCTGCGCCGCCTCGCTGCCGCGCGACGTCCAGAAGACGACATTGACGGCGTACCCGGTGAGCGCACGCGCACCTATTTATACAAACAACTAACAAGAATAACTTATCAGCTGGAAGACAGCAGTCTTTCGCTAATCGCAAGTGGTGGTTTCCCCGCGTTTTCACCATGTCTATTTTCTTTGTGTGGTTCTCCCGATGCTTCGTTTAACCGCGCTTCCCTTATTTTCGCTTTTTTAAGAAAATCGAAAATGTGTAAAAAATGGACAAACTATGCAGATTTTTAATTGTGACTAATAAATACTAAATACGTAGACACTGCGACATGGTGAAATGCGGTAAAATGGGGCCGTCAGAGGAATATACATATCCCAGCACGTCTGCCGGCATTGCTTCTAAAACTTTCCTTACTACTACAGTGGAAGATGACATCGATGGTATACCACTGGAGGGAGACGCAGACGTGGAGGCGGAAGGAAACAGCGGCGGTGGAGGCGGGGCGGGCGAGCGGCTCGCCGGGTTCGTGCCGTCACGGTGGGAGAGCGTGGAGCCGGCGGCGGAAGCGGACAGCGAGCCGCTGCTAATGACCACGCCTCCCGCGCTCTCCTCCGACACGTACACGCCCACGCACAACGATAGGTACAGCATTGACAGAATAAAAATCTTATTATTTATAGTATTTTAAGTGTAGTAAGGGCCTTGTTAAAAGGCTTCGGGTTTCTCTGCGTGATCGAATCAGAAATGAGGGGATCCGCAAGAAAACTAAGGTCACAACACAAATAGTGTCCAAAAGATTGCTATCCTCAAGTGGGAATGGGCAGGATACATCATTTGGACATGGACTGACGGCCGATGGGGTACTAAGGTCCTCGATGCGGACAGCGCAGGATCGATCGATGTGGAGATCTTCGGGGGAGGCCTACGTCCAGCAGTGGACGTCTGTCTGATAATGATGATAGTAATTTAAAATTAGGAGTGCGATTTTTCTTTCCTCCCGTTACGGGCGCATGCGCAGTGAGGAGCAGTCGCTGCCGCGGTCAGTGCTGCGCGACATCGAGGTGCGCGTGCTGCGCTACGGGGACGAGTTGGAGGCGGGCGCGCGCTTGCGTAAGCCCGGCCTCACTACACAACAGCACGTGCAACACTATCGCCGTAAACTTATCAAGAAGGTGCACCACCTGATTTTTATCTAGAGGGAAACTTCTTTATCCATTCCTCTATTTTGTACTTGTGTACTGATAGTATGAAAATTTTATGTGTGAGCATACACCAGTACTTTTCACTATATCGTTACTTCACATCATGTGGAATTGGTGTCAAGTGTTACCCATCACACCTATATAACAATTATTTATATAACAACCTTTTTATTATTATATAATTTGCAATTATTATTAAGCTTTCCGTTTGTAACATATTCTAAACACTTTGTTACAACGCCCCTCTCCTCCCTCCTCCCCTTTTAAAAATTGTGTTAACCCGTGGAAAATGTATAAATACCTATATTCCTTCATCACAACTTCATTTTGTATATATAATGTGCAATTGTTTTTCCTATTCAATAAAAAAAAATTGTGCGACAACTGTTAAAAATACGGGCTCAGTTTATTGGATAGGAATTACAGATAGTAACACCAAAAAGATATCTACTTGCAGGCTGCTAAGGAAGCCAAGGAGGCGCTGGACGAGGTGCGCGACTCGCCGGAACCGCGGCGCCGCTCGCCCATCGACGAAGACACGTTCTCGTTAGTAACGTATAGACTAATATTACAACAGAGACACGAAAGTAATAGATAAAGCATTTAAGTTAAAGCTAAATGTAATGTACACGCACACTCAACTTATAAATAAATCAGTTAGACATAAGAACAGTCAGTGTGCATACATGTGGATATCTGCAGTGGCCGGTATCACCTGGTGGGCACAATGAATCACTTCCAACCGGACAAGTCTCGTAGCGACGAGTGCAGTGCGGTGCTGAACAACCATCCGCACCAATACTGGCTGTTACAGACGGCACGTTTTGTTTCATCGTATTAAAAATAAAAAAGAAATTACCAAAACAAAAAAAAAACATTGCCGATTATTTATACAATATATTTTGTCATTTGGATAACGGTGTGCTGTGAATTGCAGAACATCCTCCAAGAAGTCGAAGAAGTCGAGGGAGCCGTCCCTGTCGCCGCCGCCAAAACGTAATCGTTACAGGTAATCATCTCTTTGTATCAAAGGGATTATTAACGAGTTTTTTTTTATATAATAATAGCCAACAGTCTTCTAAATTACTTGAACTCCTTAATCTCGAAAATTTGATTTTAATGGCCCAAGCTTTATGTCAAAATAAAGCTGTGGATGGAGAAGCGCGCTCGCTCAAAATACTCCAGCTCTTATATATCGACAGCCAAAACGACAATGCTGTTATGGCGACAGACTTTCAATATGAGGATGGTAGTTATCATCATCCACTTCATCATAAACATCAGCCGATAGACGTCAACTGCTGGACATGGGCGTCCCCCAAAAATCCTCACACTGATTGATCTTGCGTTGACCGCATCCAGCAGCTTCCCGCGATCTCCAGTCGTTTCTATATTCATATGAGAGTGATTTGGGTCATTTTTCACCACGCTGGCCCAATGCGGGTTGGTGAGAACCAGAGCCTTGTTTATTGATTGTGAGGGTGCACTACGAGCAGGTGAGTTTGCCTTGGGTCCCGTGAATTTTGCGGCACCCTTTACACCCACTTTATAATTGTATGTATATTTTTTTTCTCATTTACAGTGATAGAAAGTCACGCTCACGGTCGCGCTCAAGGGAGAGGGAAAGAGAGCGCGACCGGTCCCGCGAACGCGAGCGGGAGAGGGACAGGGAGAGAGAGAGGGAGCGCGAGCGCGAACGCGAAAGAGATCGGCGGCGCCGTTCGCCGGCCACGCCCCCCGGCCACCACCACAGAAAGCACACCAAACACGCCAAATACAAATACTGACAGTGTGGAAAGTATTTCAGGAGGAACTGTAAAATATATCATTAATACTATTACGAGTTTTATTGTCGCCACAACAAAGTATATTTACCTGGTGGTATTTACCATTGGTACCACGTGTACCATGTAACTACAGTTGGTAAGTCTGTTGCCGTGGACCGTCTCGGCTGGTACCGCGGCAACACTTATTGCCAAACAGTAGCACGTAGACTTGTTCCGGTGTTGATGCGCGCTGCAGCAGGAACGGGGGAGTACAACGCTAGTGTACATTATCCGAACTAAAAGCACATTGTTGTGAGCAGGCATATAACTTTTGGTGCCTTGTCTTGGAGAATAAAATATTTCATAACTGGTTAATAGCACAGGATTGCTTAGCTTAGCTTATTTTCATTTAATAAGGCGACGATGCGAACGGAACGTTCACTTGTTGGTAAGTGTTACGTCCACTCATAACAACGTCGCGCTGGTCACGATAGTACTGTGCACTATATTGCGCTCTCTTGAATCTCTCTTTGAATGGATCTCCCGTCACCTCCAACGCTGAGGATAATTACCAAAGAGGTTTTTGTAGATAAAAATCACCTAACCCTCACTCTCTCGCAGACGGCATATTTGCAATATCGAACTTTGGAAAGTGTTATAGATCGGGTTAGCCTACGTTCATCAGCGGACGACAATAGGCCGAGATGATGATGACGAACTGTATAAATAAAACGAATTGTTGTATCAAGATTATATATTCGACACTAAGTATCAGTAACAAAATATTGCATATTCATAAATTGACAGACTACTGCGCCTCGTTTACAAACCGGATACACGAAATAATAAACATATATATATATATATATATATATATATATTCATACATTATTCGATACAGACTTACTAGACTCGCCGCGGAAGCAATAGCTATTAGGAATTGTTTCATCGTCTGTAAACAGTATTTAAATTATTTTTTCCTTATTTGGCTGGTTGTTTTATCTACGTTTTATAAAAAAATTACTCTTTCTTTAGTCTGTGTACATTATTAAGTCTACTTCTAGTTTTTGCCATTACAACAGCATTTGATCTAGAGCTGGCAATACACTAGCCTAGAAACTATACATCCGAGTTAGCCCTAACATTGAGAACTTATTTTCATATCATTGAATACAAAAAATTGTGGTATTCATAAAAAATAATATATAATTATTTTTATTATTAATGTGAATTATTAATTTACGTACTTTTATGATTTTTAATAAATTTCCTTTTCAAATTATTGTAAATAAAAAAAATAATATAAATTCATATAATTCATTAAAAAATTGATTCAATTCAACATTTATGATATCCATAGATTTAATTATTGCATAGTAAATATTGTTTATTCATTAAAAATAATTGTGTGGTTGACTTAAATAAATTTCATTTAAAAACTAAACTTTTATACATAACAGTGCAAAGTAAAACTTAACTAGCTTAAATATAAGTTTTTACGTAAAAAAATCAAAACAATAATACTGAATGGAACAAAACGTAAAATAGGAATAAAAAAAAACAAAAAAACATGTAAAGTTCATAGCCTTAAATCGTTTATTTGAAAATGTATTACTAACTGCAGCTCGTTTTTTTTTTATTTTGGCGCTAGCTAGTTGAGATGGCATACACTGCAACACTGTGCTCATCGTTGCGACAGAAGATGCTAAGTCTCGATACCTTAATAACTTCACAAGCTACGTCTTTCAAATTGTATCACAGTAATGTTTGCACATTACGCCGGAAGCCGCGCTGCGGTGGTAACTACCGCGATGGTATCTAACAGAGACAGGGGTGCAAGGGGTTCCGCACGACTCACGGGACCCAAGCCAACCTCACTTGCTCGTGGTGGACCCTGCTGATCCACAAACGAGGCTCTGACTCCCACCAACCCGCATTAGACCAGCGCGATAGGAAATGGCCCAAATCCCTCCACAGGAACCCTTTCAAACGAGGACCTCTACTGCTCGGCGGTTCGTACGGTCGTGCTGACGGTAGGTGCAAATCGTTGGAGGTGGCCTATGCCCAGCAGACGACGTCTTTGGGCTGATGATGAACAGAGATCCACCACTATTAAATTTACTATATTACGCAGTGATAGGAAACAAATTTGAGAAACTACTTTTCCCTCCATTAAATGTATAATATAATACAAAACATTTTATACATTCGTTTGTTGGTAACACTGGCAGCGTTGTGAAATCGACGAAGTAGTTTCGTTTATTAGTTTATCGATTAATACTGGCAACACTAACGCTCCTGTCGAAGCCGAAGCTATTACAAACGAAACGAGCACCCGTAGCAGAGGAATGTATAGAAATATAATTGTTCGATCGATCACAGCATTGTTACATTCGAACTACTTGATTACAAATGGCTGACTTCCGGTTGTCCAAATTATAAGTAGGAATCGTTATTACATTTGCTTTACGTAATAAAGATGATAAACACAGCACAACTTTATGCTCACCGCCTTGAAACTTACGATATTAATTCTGATTATCTCACTAGCTACAACGCCTGTTAAACCGGAACAGATTTACCTAGACGGCTCCGAAATAATCTAGAATCTAGAAGTTGACATAGTATAAATGGCGGTATAAAAAAATCAAACCGGCGCTGTATAAATTTAGAATATTTAAATAATGGAACTTGAGTTATTGTATTGTCGATATAGTTTAACAATTATTAATTAATTTAATTATTAACTTAATGATGTTTTATTAATATTAGATTCAAATTAATATATATATATATATATATATATATATATATATATATAACTTAAGTTCTCGTGAATGATTTCTAAGTAGAACTTACTGAAGGAACATCCCTAACTCATAATTCTTAATTAATAAACGATTAGACTCATGTGTTTATATTTATAATTAGTATTATAATTTTCTATAAAACACGAATTATATATTATTTATGTATATATGCAATTAAATAACTTCACTGATACCAAATATATATATGTCATAGGTTCCCAACCTTTGCACTACCGCTTCCTTTATTTAAAAAAAAAACTAACACTTTTTAATAATATATATGAACTCATATGTCTGTTAAATATCAAAAATTAAAAATTAATACTCTTTCTCACTCTCTCTCTTTTTCTAATCGTGCTGCAAACTCCACCGCCTACAAGAGACTGAACTTATTGGGAACCTATAGACTATGTGTATCTTTGTTCATTAATTTGTGCGTCGTTATTGGCTTAGTCGGCAGCCAATGAGGCTGAATTACAGACACACACACACACACACACACACACACACACACACACACATATATATATATGTGCTTTAATTTAGATATCAGGTATCATGGTTAGCAAATAGGTTACTCGTACTGTTTGTATATATGTTCTACTGGCACCAAACCATTTCGATCTGTGACTAATTTTATTAAAAATATGCATCAAATTTATACAGATTATATATCGATCGAGTACAATTGATTTCAATGTATACAAAAAAAAATAATAATTTACACTACACCATTATAACAAATTATTATCAGTACGAAGGCAGCTCACTTTTAATATAACTTGTATATTATTTCGATTTATTTGTTCAATCTGTTTCATTCACAAGGCACGTCACTATTGCCATAGACAAAAGACTTAGAGATTTAACGAGTTATCAAATTAATTAAACAAATATATATATATAAATAGTAAAATTATCAGATGGTTTTAAACAAAATAAAATCATTAAATATTTTTCTTATTTTATCTGTTCCATTAATATGTTAAAAAGCTTTTTATGATATTTCTTTTGTTCTACAAAGATTTTAACGACTAATTAATTCATTATAATCAATTTCTTTTTTTATCTAATGTATTATCTATGTTTCTGTTATGATCCGTATTAGCTTCGTTTTCAGCGTCACGCAATAATGCGTGTACAGCTTCATTTCATATATAAGTTGATTAAGCAAGCCCGCGTACATTTAATACATTCATTTAAATTCATCCCGGCGCTGACAGCAGCAGGCGGAGAATTAAATATTTTTTAGTGTGGCAACATTGCTTAAATATTGACAAAGCTATTTTCTTATTAATAATAGCTTTATTATAGCTTAGCATTTTATGCGACAAATTAATTTATTATTAGTTACTCTTAAATAATAGTTCCGTTGACAATTTCAGTTCATATATAGAAAAAAAATATTGGGAATTAAATAAGAAAAAAAAACATATTAATTCAATTGATTCTCATAACAGCCGTAGCGCAAGTTTTGAACTGTTAAGTTACCGTTAAGTTTAAATTTAACTTGTTTAAGTATACTCAATATAAAGGCTACAATTGACAGAACTCGTCGCCTATTCACCAAAGAGTCTCACCGTAGCAGCGCACTGGCGAACACGTTGGAACCTCACGAGCGGGATGAGTAGCATGTGTGGTCACCGTCACTTGTGTGGTTCATGTGTTCCACGAGTGGTCGCTGGTGAGGAGTGCAAGGGGTCACCGCCAGGCGCGGCGCGGTCCGGGCGCTGCGCCGGACTGTCACCTGGTGGTGCGCAGCTGCCAAATGCGCAGCCGGCCGTCGCTGCCGACATTGAAAAACAAATCTTAAAATATTATACAAATAACACATCATTCATGTAGTGGAGACATCTCCTCAATTATGTTCACCTGATGGTAAGTGATTTCCTGGTTTCTACAATGCGGCGCAAGTTAAGACGATGTACACAGCACCACATTGCGGTTATCGCTTTACGACATAGGATGTTTAATCTACCCCTGCAATTTTGTTAGCGACAGCGCCCTTTAAGCCGGAACACAGTAATGTTTGCATAGTGCTGTTTGGCGGGTGTAATAGGTGATGAGGTGGTATCTAGACGGTCTCCAATTACAGATCTACCACCAGTCGAAAAAAGGATGTTCATAAATCTATTATTTCCAGGAGTCGTTCTCTAGTTATCCACTACATCCTTACGTGGTAGAGTTGACTACCGTGGGTGGTAGCGGTGGGGTTCTAACCCACCATACGATAAAATTTTACATACGTAAATATAGTAATAACAACAGTAAAATAACTAACGGTCGGATAATCGGATGCATGTTTACTTGCAGTTCCAGATGCTGCTGCGAGTGCACTTGTGCACTAATCTAAGCCCAGGATAATCAAATTGATTACTTATTATTTATACCAGCTGGTCGTGGCTGAAGACATAAGACGTTTAGTCGCAGTTCACCAGTAATTTCACTAGCTACATCGCCCTTCAAACAGGAACACAGTAATGTGACGATAGGCACTGCTGTGGTCTCTGGCAACAGGCACCTAACACCAGTAAAATAGATAGATACTTGTTGACGATCAGATTGAGGACAGTAGTGAGGAAATTGAGTGTACTCATGGGACCCGAGCCAACCTCAACCTGCTCGTGGTGCACTCTGCTGATCACTAAATGAGGCTTCGGCTCCCACCAACCCGCATTGGGCCAGTGTGGTAGGAACTAGCCCAAATCCATCTCTATACCCCCCCACAAATGTGGAGATCTTTGTGGGAGGACTATGTCCAGCAGTGGACGTCTATCGGCTGCTGATGATGATGAAGGATCATCAAATACATCCAGACAGATGGACGGAATAAGACCCTGTTGACACTGAACCCAAAAATGAACATTTATATAAACATAGCTGATTAAATTGATTACATAAAAATTTCTGGATAAGAAGCCGTTTCCATACTTTCATGACTAAAATATTTAATGTAAACATGCATCCGGTTATACGACCAACAGTCCACAACTAATGGTGCGACAGTGGGACGTGCTCTGAACACTGGTGCTACGGAGAGCTACACTTGAAAACAGTACTAACAGTAAGAACTACTAGTAAGAAATACTAGTAAGAACTATGTATATAACTAAAGTTAATAGCCTAAGTGATATTAAGTACAACATCAAAAGCAATCAGGCTCCGTGGTAACATCGCGGGAACACCTCGCGATAGAGTAGCCACGAGCATAGAAGATCTAGAGAAGAAGATGAGAAAGAGCGAAGGAGTAGAGCTAAATAGTGAGCTAAATTGATACATAAATAGTGGAGTGTTACTGGACAGGATATTAAAATAATTACTTCCTGTCAATGGTGGCTGCAGTGCTTTGTATAACGGAAGCGTTTGAAATCAGCTGTGTTTCTTCATCTATCAATGAGTCAACTTTTGATGAGAATTTCAAAGGTTTTTTAGTGATGGTGAAAGCCGGCGCGCAGGGATTCTGCTCGAGCGACAGATTATGATGGTTATAGAGAATCTTTTTTTTTTTATTCAAATAAGTGACGGGAGCGGGACGTTCACCTGATGGTAAGTGATACGCCCGCCCATAATAGCGTGGCGCTAGTTAACATGGTATTCACAGCACCGCATTGCGCTCGTCGACTTCAGACATAAGATGTTAAGCCTCGTTACCCCAGTAATTATACTAGCCACAGCGCCCTTCAAACCGGAACACAGTAATGATTGCACAGTATTGTTTGTCGGCAGAAATAGCAGCGGCGGTGGTATCTACCTAGGCGGCTAGGCTACCATCACTACGTGCGTACTGCAGACACCAATAGGGTTGGTAGTAGCTAGCTGGGTTCGTATCTAAGACCAACCAAACGAAATAAGCTCTGGATTCGAACCAGAGACTTTTTGTGATAAAAGAGCAGTGAACGAAGATAGAATGTAGCTAATAAGCGTATTAGTTATCGAGTGAGAAGTTCTAAAGGTGGATGATGAAGCGAAGGGAACATTCTCTTGTTAGAGTATTGATGAAGTAAGCGCTGGCTGCGGAGTCGGCGCTTGGTGGTGAAGCGGCGACGGCGCGTGCGCATCGAGCGCGTCTCTTAGTGCGCGCGCGCGTGTGTGTGTGCATGTGCGTCAACACGTTCGTGTGTAGCGAATAAACTAAATTTTTTTTTTATAATAATGTAAATTATTTCTATACGATTCCAAGTGTGATTAAGTAATTTAATATCTTTTGTCGACGTTTAAAATAAATAACATATGTTCTATTTTAACGTAGACCCCTCCTCGAGAACACTATAACGAGAAAAGTCGATTTCTATAGTAAGTTTTTTTTTTTTCAAAGAAAATTCAAGCATATGATTTCAGTTTGTTTCTGTATCGAAATATTTTATTATTGTCATAGCTAATTAATATCTGAAAATCATTTTAATGTTCACCGCAGAGGTGGGCTGTAAAAATGTGATATAGTATAATGTAAACATTAAACGCCATGCAATTTTGTATATCTCTTATAAACTTGTGATCGATAAAAGCTGATTGTTAATTTTATAGTAAGCGAAGCGGCTCGTATAGGTTAGTTCTCACGGTGCGCACGCGCAGCTGTAAATGTGTGCGTGTGTGTGTGTGTGCGCGTGTTGGTCTGTGTGCGGGCACCTGTTTACTGCTCGTCGACGATCCGCCACGCGCGCACTTCGCCGCCGCTGCAACACACTCGCACTTTACTACCGTACAGTAAAATCATAAAGGACCATCCCGTCTTAGAAATGTTATTTATTTATATCATTATTAATACAAATACTACGTCATGGTAAACATCGACAAATAATTATTTATAATAGCTTAACTATTTATAATAAATTTTAATGT
This sequence comes from Ornithoptera alexandrae, assembly GCA_029030555.1. NCBI lineage: Eukaryota > Metazoa > Arthropoda > Insecta > Lepidoptera > Papilionidae > Ornithoptera > Ornithoptera alexandrae. The sequence goes on along the minus strand of JARDVY010000288.1, from coordinate 11,490,418 downwards.
TACTTGTAGTATTTTTTATTTATTAAAAATTATTGCAAAAAAGTTTAGTAGTATCATGCGATAGTTGATAATTGCTCGGATAGACTGGTTTCATTCATACGTCAATTTGATGCAGCGAAATAAAGAGGAAGTCGATATCATGATGCACTGTCGTCTAGATGTATGTATAGGTGCCAGCTCCCAGAACCTGATATCTGAGCCGATTGGCAAATTTAGCTTGACATTGTGGCAAAGATTGGGTATTGGGTGTTGGTGTCTTCAATTATCGGGATTTACTTTTTTTCATTAAGATTTATTGCAATGTTCAGAAAGGCGTCTAAAAGGTTTTGGCTACAGACAATGGTTGGAGACTCGGTGACCCAATGCTGGTCGGTTTACCTGGACGCGGTGCAGAGGGCGGTGGCGCGATGCGCGACGAGGGCGTGCGGCGCGTCGGGCAGGGGCGCGGCGTGAGCGGCGGGGCGCAGCGAGGCGGTCCACAGCCGCAGGGCCTGGTCGCGGCCCACGCTCGCGATGCGCCCGCCGCCCGCCGAGCACAGGCCGGTCACCCAGCCCTTGTGGGCGTTCATAACGCTCTGCACGGATACATGAAACTAAGTTACAATACAAGCATAACATTACCATCAGTATGCTTGCCTATTATAATCTAACGCTACCTCAAGTATTTACATCACATCAGGTTGTCCTTATCACCTTGAGATTTAGGACAAACCACAATAATTCACCAGCAATTAGGCCTTCATTGGATCTGGGAACAATAGTTAATTAGTAGCGTATATACTTTGTGTGAGATGGAGATGAGCACTGATCGCCATTTTGCAATTGAAAAGTTTTAAGTTGGTTCTCTATCTTCCATAGAGAAGTCGGTAGTGTACACATTAAAAGATGTTGTGCTCACATGAGTGTGGCTGCCGTCGGCCAGGCTCCAGCACTTGAGACTCGAGTCGCGCGAACCGCTGTACAACTGGTCTCCAGCTAGTAGCATCGCCTGCACGCCGTCATAGTGCGGCGGCTCCAGGCGTCGGTTGCTCATCTCCCACGAGCCTGCGTTTACCACCATACTAAGTTGTACTTTTGATATTAAGTTTGTTTGAATTTTTGTATAATGTAATAATAACATAAAGCGGTGAGTGTAATGAGGGGATGTTCATTGTTTTAAGGTATGCGTACCGTTGTCAGTAGGCTGCAGGTCCAGCAGGCGCACGCTGTGGTCGCGCGAGCCTGTCGCCAGCCGGTCGCCGCGGCCCGCGCGCGCTGCCGCCGCGCACACTACGGCCGCCGTGTGCCCCGACCACCACTTACTGACGCTCTCCATTCTACGACCGAGGAGGCACAATGTAAGTCCTACAACTGTTTAGGTCACAATCCGTGCGCCGTAGATCCTTGTGTAGTAGAAACTCACGCGCGTAAGTCCCAAAGGCGCAGCCTGTCGCCGGCGGCGGTATACAGCCGGTGTGGGTCTGGTGCCGCGAGCGCGGTTACCGCGGTCTCACCGCGCGACGACGTCGCACACCCTGCACCGCCCGCGACACCCGAAGACCTGGAATACGCAAGAGACACTTGTGAAAGATCAATGTTGTCCATAACATGATGTGCAAAGTTTGCAGTCATTCTTAACATATGCAAGATGAATAATGTTGAGCCGAGTAAGCTATCATCATAATCATCAGCCGAATGACGTCTACTGCTGGAGATAGGCCTCCCCCAAAGTTTATCGATCCTGCGCTACACGCATCCAGCGCCTTCCCGCGACCTTTACCATAGTCAACATGGCCACCGATACCGCCGGGCGGCAGGCGCCGTCGTTTGTAGGGGTTCGTTTCGGGCCATTTCCCACCACGCTGGCCCAATGCGGGTTGGTGGGAGCCAGAGCTTCGTTTGTTGATTAGCAGGATGCACATAGAGCATGTGAGGTTGGCTTCGGCCCCGTTGGTAGTTGTGCAGAGTCATTATTACAGAGTATAAAAATTTTATGAATATGTAAACGTATTATTTTATCTCGGAAACTTATTTCCACGCTGATCGCCAACCTTCACTAGTTGGAGAGGCACTTTAAGAAGAAGGGAAACTTCTTTGTTTTTTTTTCATAACGGAGTGCTCTTTATTATTCTTTGTCGTTACTACCCACTAGATGGTGGTACATGATGTCATCTTTCTGTACACTTTACCATAGTGTAGCGACTGGCGTTGCGAGGCGCGTATCAAATACGCGCACAGTGGGCCCGGCGGCGGCGAGAAGCAGATCAGGAGCGGCGAGCGCGACCACCGCGCCCCCACACCACCCACGCCACGCTTCCCGCCCCGCGCTCAGATCCCAGCCGCGCACCGTGCGATCTGGATATCCATGAAACAAATACATGCACTTTATATCGTATAGTTAAAGTTTTACTACTAAATATATTGTGTTTATTGCAGTTTTATTCAAAGTAAAACAAAGGGATACATATATACGCGTGGCACTTTAAGAACGTCCCCCTCACCTCGTAGATTCATGGGTGCGGAAATGTCACATCACGTTGTACATGCCCACCGTCGTTAAAAGTTTATTCTGATCAGATATAAGATTTTGTTCAGTACCTACTCCGCCGCTGTAGAGCAGGCCATGCGAGGCAGTCAGCGAGAGCGCAGCGCCCACGTGCCCCTCCGCCACGTGAGTGCACTGCAGCCACACGCCGCCGCCCGCAGCACCACCACCAGCTCCCATACTTACACGTTGCTATATAAATTAAATATTTTATTAAGAAACCTATATTATATTTTATACTTCAATAGTTTACACAGCAGTCAAGAACTATCTAGTATTTCCAAAAATAATACGATAGACTAGTCATAAATAATGATTATTAAAGAATTATCAATGAAATATTTATAAAAGAATTAGGTTTAGGTACCTTAAGGGGTAACTCCCTGACAATCCCCTGTGGCGAGTCGTCGTGCGCGGCTCCCGCCAGCCTCAGGAACACGTCGTCGTCACGCGCGCGACGAGCTGCTCCGGGGGACGCCGGAGGCGTGCCCCCCAACACAGACCCCCCGCACCCGCTCGTCTCCCTGCGTTAGTCGCACCGCGGGCACAGGCGCAGGCGCAGGCGTTAGAGAAGCGGGACGGACAATTAGTACGAGGTTAGAATAATGAACTGCGTACACACATTCCGACAAACGAACATGATTTTTTGAATTGTCATTAAATCAAGAACGGAATGATATTAAGATGAAATTCATTATCGAATAGTGGTATGCCTTTTTGGAATTATGACGAAGATAAATGCTTTATATTAAACCATAATTAAAAAGCTTCGAAAATAGTTTCCAAATTACTAGATTATGATGACCAGGTTTATTAAGTTATGTTGAACATACCCGATAATAAATTAGAATATACTTATTATTTGATTGTGAAAATAAAATATGAACTGGTCATAGTTATTTCGATAATGATGAACAGATTTAAATTACAAGCCTGATCCATAATATTAATTATTGGGTTGTGGTGAGACGAGAGTAATAAAAGATCTATTCCAATGAACCCTCATGATATTTTAAATTGATTTACATGCATTCCGTTTTAGATGAAAATCGTCTATGGACATTAATGAGAGCTGGGCGACAGACAGACAAGAACACAAGACATCAAACACGACGTGAAACATAAATGATCAATTTGTATACTTACCTATTTCGAAAATTAGGATTTTTTACAATTATCCAAATTGTATTTCACTACTTTTTTTTATGGATATACAAAATGTTTAAGTTATCTTAATATATAATAGATCTTAAGTAAAGAATAATAGATTTTTCAAAGTGCTTGTACTGATATAGTAAGAAACCTAAGTAAGAATTTAGACTATTATAAATTTACGATGAATAAATATATACCTAGCCTAAATCATATACATTTTGAGCATAAATATCCTTTCGACTGAAGTGTGCTATACTAATAAAATAATTAACTTAGATACAGGAAGCTACGATGAAGTTAATCATTGCTACTTACATAACATATATACATACTCTCTATGGTGCGGCAATGGGTAGCAAATAAACTACATACAAATACATTGTCATACATTTTATTGTGATTTTTAATACATACCGATACTTTATACCATACTTGTGTTATTACTTAATATTAAGTTACATTGTGACATTATCTTACTGTTGATCACATTGCAATATGTTAATGCGGTCAAAAATTACTTAATTTATACTCACGTAAACCTAATTATTAAAAATATATTTGTTGTATAATTTATTATATTATACAAAAACTTATATTGAAGAAATAGATTTAATAATAATTGCTATTATATATAATTTTATATAAAAAAAAACCCATAGAGGTTATTTTACTTGAACTCTATGATCACCTTTTTCTATCGAAAAATTTTTATTGTTAAATTCTGAGTTATATTATTTTCAATTCTCAAGAAACAGTTTAAAGCTATAACTTTGGTGCCGTGTGATCTTAAAACGATCTATAAATCAATTATTTATTTAAAAGAGCAAACTTACAGCGGCTTTTGTAGTATAGATCAAATGTATGGAGACTTATTTACAGAAACAAAATTTACAAGCAGAACTACTGTACCTTATAATTTTTGTTGGACTTAGATAAAGTTGTTACTTTGTATATTTTTTTGTCTTTGTCCTTGTTAGGAAAGAATTGGTGAGATTATAAATATCACAATTGTAGAGAATTTCAATGTAATTTAGTGACTTTGTCACTAATAAGTACTTTAATTCTCTAAAACAATATAATATGGAAGTGTTATTCAAGAGAATAGTTACACGAGTTATTCTTATCGATAGTTATTTACACAGTTACGCCATCACCGTTTCAAGTCTTTATTATAACTAGCAGGTAGTAAGGTAGATATTTGCATGCTATGTACAATTTGCTACTGGTGCGCGAAGAGCAGGCGCCGTCAGTCCTCCACGATGTTCAGATCGGTGAGGAGGCTGCAAGCAATGCACCGGCGTGAGCCACCCCGACACCCCGCTAACGCCCTCTCAACCACGTCTACGGTCATGTGTGCAAGTACACTTAGGCCATAATGAAGTACTATTTAGAAAGAGTAGAAGAGAGAAAGAGAAAGAGGGAAGTAAATGCTCGTATGGAGCTAAGAGACCCGGTAAAAACATAATCGGTGTACGCTACAGTAAGAGACGTCATTCTACGAAGTCAAGGAGAGGAAAGCCAGCATGAGACCGAAACGTCCAGAGTGCCCTTGCGATGGAAAGTATCTAGAAGTATCTGATGTGATATTTCACCAAGATTCAAGAAAGAACAGGCTATTTTGTTGACGCTATGCTAACATTCGTGTTTAATTTTTCAAAGTGTCAAGTAATAAAGAGGCTGTGGACAGTGAAGATCGAGCCAAGAACTTCCGTATAACTACTAGTCATATTAGAGATCATGAAGATAGGTCAGGACCGTTACATTGTCTATCTGAACATAAAAAGGTATGGTCCAGTTCGAAAGGCTTTAAAGCTAGGGAAATACTGAATTAAGATGTCGCTGCATCTCAAAATGACGAGTATATAGTAATGTTGTGGTGGAGCATTCAGAGATAAGGCATCTTATTTTTATGAGCGAAATCTATAAATTATTCTCTGAGATTTTACGCGAACGTTATACGTGACACGACATTATGGAGACTACACAATCTTTTTACTTATGGAAACCCATCCAAGGTTATTTCATGACTTCTAACTACAAGATACAATAAAATTGTTTCGTAAATAATTTATTAATTGGCTAAGCGCTTGCCTTTTTAAATGAGAGCCCCTGGTTCCTTTGCGGGACCATAAGTGGTCGACTCTGGTTAGGTTCTGTCATTTGGCTACGACGATCCTTATATCGTAATTCTGATGCTGTAATAGCATTGCTGTGTTTCAGCTGTTAACATATGGAAGCCAGGGAATTCTCGGCGAGCACGCTTCGCCCCCCACGGCCTCATTGTCATTTAACACAATTTGAAATCAATGGACAAATGTTAGCATTAGTGTAAATAAAAAACTAAGGAAAGTCCATTCATATACCTGTTAGTACACAGGTGATTGTGTATTAAAGTTATTTACATTTAAAAGTCTTTAGTATCTTTAATCTATGGATTATATATCCCAGTAGAATACAAAATACTATGTAACATAAACCCAAGCCTTGTGTCATGCTGAGAGCGATAGCGAGGTGGTCGCGTGCTGGTAACAGCAAAGTACATCTAACTACAGCTATAAGAGTTATTATTGCTCCAAACTACTATAAAAAATTAAATGTTTTATTTATATTATTATATAAAAAAAAGAACAGTGATAAAGTATAGTCAATCATTCATACATAAAATGTTTTAAATGTTATTGAGAAACATATTTAGGAATTGGTGCAATGTAGGTATAATAATAAATAGAGATAAAAAAGCAAAGTATACGTACAAGGAGGCTGGTTTGGCGAGGCTGTGCTGGCGACGGACCAGGCGCGGGCTTTCCGGTGGCGCGGCGCGACGGCCTGCCAGCGGAGACGGCAGCGGTGCCGTGTTGACGGGTGTCAGCCCCCTGTAATTGCATGATTTTTTTTTCTAAAATCGGTAATAATAACAATGTTTGACCTATTGACTCTATTTTATTTATGGTGTCCAGAATACTCTGGTACGCTTACGTTGTCAGCCAGGCACAACAATACAGCAGGTTTACTGTGCGGCGATAGTAATTATTCAATCGGATACAAAAAAATTGTACCACCAACCAAACTTTACAATAAATGTCTCCGGAATCGGAACCAGGCTTCTTCGTACGGCAAGACAAACTCTTTACCAACTACGCCTCGAAGCCAGTTAAGTTATATATTACCATTTAAGTTAATGTCAATAAATATTACTACAGCAACGAGACGTCTTACATCACGTGACACGGAGTGATCAGTGTATAGTAATTGGACATCTGTATAGATAAGTATGTATTGCTAGTGTGTATGAGTATAAACTGACCGCAAGCTGCCGGGCGCGCTGGGCACGCGGCTGAGCGGCGCGGGGCGCGGCGGCGTACGCTCCACCATGGACTGCGACATAGGGTCGTCGTCGCGGCCAAACACGCCCAGGTCGCGCAGGCGCACAGAGCCGCGTCTCGCACTACAAATAATATATTTTTATTAAATATATCCAATGGAATCATTTATCTTTATAGATTAATTCATTTTCAGTACGGTTAATAAGAAATTAATTAAAATAAGTTTAATTATTAATTACGTACATATTTCTATGAAATGGTGAGTTGCTGTTGTCGTCGGGCGGCGAGGCGGGCGCTGTGTTGGATTCTCGAGCACCGCTCACGGGCGGCCGCTCTAATAGTGCACTGTAAATGTAGGTACAGGCAAAAAGGTTCTATATATATATATATATATTTTTTTTTCAAACATTAATAATTCAATTTTGGTCATTTTAATAGAATAGTGCCACCGCTTCTAATTCTGCGCATTGTAAAGAGGAGTCTAAAGGATAGAGTAGACAGGAAAGTTATGTTTCACTATTAAGTTATAACTATTGAGTAACTTTAAAGTGAGATATTGCTGGCAAGGTGCACTTTTTGACTGGAGGCGGTAGTTCCACCAAAAACAGCAATCCTTTGGGTGATTATCATCAGGCACACACGCAGCCAGTCGTAAAACAAATGGCGAAATTTTTATTACAATATAGTTAAAGGTGATTGCGCCCTCAGTGGGAACAGGGCAAGGAGATGATGGTGACTTTCGTTTAAGCGGTATATTGATTGGTAATTTCAAAGCAGTTACTGTTACCTATCCGAAGGTGAAACGGAGCGCGTGGAGGTGCCTGAAGACACGTGCGCTAGGAGCGCAGCGAGTGCGGGCGGCGGTACGCCCCACGGGTTTAAATTATGGTCACCGCCTCCACTCGCGCTTGCACCCGCCTGCAGTGCACTCGTCAAACGATCGTTTTTCTCTTCCATCTATCAGAAACGTAACATATATTTTTAATTAAAATGGAGTACCAGGGGCATCAGGAATCAATTACCTCTGTTATACAAGGAGCTTCGCCACTGCGCCATTGGCAGTTCAATAATAACACGTTTATATTTTTCTGAACCGTTTATGACATAACATGATGGGTATATAACCTGTGATAGTTCAACGTGGACGACACGTGACATCGTGATAAAACACGCGTGGATGTTGGGAACTGCTTCACGCAGGCAGCAAGTCCTTCGCAATTATGTAAAAAAGTATAGTTAAAAATGTATTTACGTCTGCTAGTTGCGCGCGCGCATCGCGCAACATGCGAAGGTTGCGCGCCGAGTCCTGAGCGTATTGCAGCGCAAGCGCGGACAGTCGCTGCAGTGAGTAGCGGCCCGCCTCTGCGCTTTGTACTTGCTCCAGAACACGAGGCAGTTCGTTTTCTTCGTTCTCCTCCTGGATTACGTTATCAATGTATAATACACAGACTTTTATGTGTCTGACACAAACAGTTCAAGTCAACACATGGTAAAACTACCCTTATAAATATTTACTAAAATATTTACTTCTATCTGCATGATCTGGTGCTGCGTGTCGGCGATGGCTTCGCGCAAGTACGCTAGTAATGCCGCGGAGTCAGGTTCTCCATGCGCTCCGGCGGCGCGGTCCCGCTGCCGCAGCTGCTGTTCTAGCGTCGCCTCCAGTTCTGCGAGCGTACCGCGCGCCGCACAAGCTCGTGACACCCAGCACTCGATGCGGGACCATGCCTCTCGGGACGACACGCGCGACCGTCCGCGAGAGCCATCTGTATAAGAGTGAGTAGAAAAATATGTTGTGCGAGTCGAAAACAGATGGGGGACGGGTACAATCTTCTTTAAAAACGAAAACTGGCGATTTAAATGACTTTTTTTTAATAAGCTAAGAAAATACCTGTTGAATAAAAATCTAGAAGAAATCCATAACATAAGTGGAAACCTACATCATCATCATCACTTCAACCTATGGACGTCCACAGCTGAACAAAGGTCTCTTGTAATGTGTTGCACAAAGCACGGTCTTGTGCTGTTTGAATCCAGTGTTTCATCGACATAGCTCTAAGAGTCGCGAGGCTGGAGTGGCAATGGGTAGGAAACAGCTCACAGAACCCATGGACGTTGGGGTCTTAAGGTACTGGAATGGCGACCGCGCTCCAGAAAGCGCAGCGTTGGCAGACCCTTAGCTAGGTGGACAGAGGACATAAAAAAATTGCTGGAGAACCTGCATAAAACATATAATTACCGTAGCATCGACCCGCCGCTTTGCTGCTTAATTTATCCCGATGTCCTCGCCTTAACAGAGACACCTCTTCTTGTTTACGCTTCAGTACCTGAAATAAAAAAAAATAATTATCAAGGTCTACAGGAAAACATTAATAATATCGTAATTTCATTCCACGTATACCTGTTCTTTAAGTTTAGTTTCAGCTTCCAGAGAACGTATCAGGTTCGCGTTCTTACGAGATTCCTTGCGTAACTGTGCCACCTATACGACAAAGATAATTAATTATAATATAGTAAAATAGTAATTATATGTTTGTCTTTATCACTCTTAATTACCTCCTTAGCTCTTGCCGCTTCCGCTTGCGCGTGTCGTTTCGCTTCAGTTCTCATGCGCTGCACTAATTTCACCTGTAATTAAATATTTGATTACTTGTAATAGACTATTGCTTGTCTCTTATTTAGACAGGTGATTTTTTGACATATTAATAACACCTCAGTGGCTCAATGGTTAAGCGTTTGCCATGTAACACTAGTCTGGTTTCGATTCCAGAAACACTTGATATGGAGTTTCGTTATTGGTAGAATTGTTTCGAACTTACCAAGTTATTACTACTAGAAACAGAATTAAAACAAGATTAGTCAACCCTAAATACCTGGGATTGACTGTATAGAGTATCAGTAGTGAAATTTAAGACAATGGCTAGATGATCACAGATAAAAAAAATGTAGGTGCATCTTCACCTTGTCCCGTTTGAGGTTCTGCAGCTCAGCGCGCAGGGTGTGTATCTGGTGTGCGGTCTGCCCCTGCGCGCGCTGAAGCCGTGCGTGTTCGCGCTGCGCCGCTTGCAGCCGTCTCAGTTCCCGCGACATGGTGGCCACGCGACGCTCGTACTCTTCCTTAACGCGCTTCAGCTTCTCACTTGGCGGTGACGCTTGGGCGGCTGGGGATTCCAAAACAATTTATATTTTAAATATATGAATAGAACATAAAAACTGCATGGAGTGTGTTTTAGATGAAGTTAAAAGTATAACAACATTTAAGAAAATACAATTATTTTACAAGTAAATAAAATGTTGGTACAAAGAGCACATACTGTAAGAAATTAAAGAAAAAGAAGATGACGAGAAAATTATATGAAGTATGAAGTTGAAGCAAAAAATGGCTCATATAACGAGAGAGAGACACACATGCCAATATCTTTGAGGGAAAACCTTTGTCGAAAGACAACAGACAGAAATTAAAAATATGTATTGTAGAATATATACATAAATATATAAAAAACATAAATTGAATCAATAATAATAATTTTAATGTTCAAAACATTTCCAATGTTATTTTTCTTAAAGAGCTTTATTATTGCAGATTTGTTTCTGTACAACACAGTATCGACAAAGAAAGGTTGTCGCTTTGTTGTATGCGTTATGAAGTTATGGTGTATATGACTTACCGAGCGTGGCGAGCACCTTGTCCCGCTCCTCGCCGGTGGCTTTGATCTGGTGGTGCAGCGTATCGAGCCGCTGCTCGTAGTGCGTGCGCAGCGCCGCCAGCCGCCGCTGCGACACCTCCAGCTGCTCGATGAGCCGCGCCTTAGTGTCGATGTCTTCGCTCAGTGCCGCAAGCTGCGCGGTCAGTATACGTTGACCTGATACATGGAGATAATAAATAAGTAATTATAGATTTTTGTTGTAAGCAGCCGGATATTTTTCAATAGTATAACAGCTTGTACGAAAAAACTATTTAGTTTTTAGTAAATTCAACGTTCTTTGTTTTTATCTAGTTTATATTTTTACTTTAAAATTATGAAATAGTTGAATTGATAAACATGAGTCCCTTTTGTCACGATTCATAAAACATACCAGCGGTCTCGGCTTCTATTTCTTCGTCCCTCTCGTCGTCAGAGCAGTCATCGTCGTCACGATCCGAAGGCTCAGAGTCTCCGGCGCTCTCGCCCTCAGCGCGTTCCCGCTCGCCAATCGGACGTGTATCCTCCTCGCCCTCACCAGGCACTTCCCTCGTTTCCCCGCTGTCACTCACTTGGGTGGCCAATTTACGCTGGAACTCCAGTTCACCCATGCTACGGGCTAAAAGCTCCTTCTCCTGAGAAAGAATTGCAGCGTTTCAAATATTGAACAAAAATGTATATATAACATATTTTCACGTGCTGAAAACTTGAGTAGTAACATTACTTTGCTTTGGATTAAATAGAGAACTTGCGAGGATAATGAAACAACATTGCTACAATGCTGTACATCATGGTGTAGTGCCAACATACCACCATAATAATTCTATGTGTTATGTATATATTATCTAGTATCTAGTATATATACTTTTCTACTTATTAATAAAATTAAGTATAACTTTTACAAATTTTATGTCCACATATTAACAAGAACTTAGTTTCAGTGTAACTTATATTGTAAGTAATAAAAAGGGGGTGTAATGGGTCCTGTAAAATAGCTCACGGGATTCGAGCAAACCTCACCTGCACGAGGTGAGTCCTAATAATCAACAAACAATACTCTGGTTCCTACCGGCCCGCATTGGACTAGTGTGGTGGGAAAGCCCCTACAAACGAAGGTTGAAGGAAGCGGCTGGATGCGGGTAGTGCAGAACCGATCGATGTAGAGATCTTTGCGGGAAGCTTATGTCCAGCGTTGGACGTCTTTCGGTTGATAATGATGAAGTAATAAAAACGAAAATAATATTTGAAAAATAGATTGGGAAGGCCTATATTCAAGGAACGATAATGAGATGGAATTATGCTGATGATGAAAACCTTGTATAGTTCACGTTTGGCGTCATCTAGTATGGAGTTCGGGTCCTGTACGGAGTCGTGGCGCGTACGCGCCTCGCGCTTGCGGCTCGCTTCATACAGCGCGTTGGCTTCCATGAGCTGCGCGCGCAGGTCTTCTATCTCACTGACGTAACCCTGCAGGTTAAGATCAAATTATTAACTAACATTCTCTTTCTTTTCCGTTCTACAAACCTCTTAAGAATTGCTTTAAAAGACCTGCCCGTAATTTGAACTATGTATATATCAATGTCGAACAGGTGACCACAGCAGGTTAGTGATGACTGACGCTTGAATTGTTATGCAAAATAAAAAAAATAGTCATGTACCTGAACGAGAGTAGTGAGTGAACAATCTGTGGCGTCTGGACTGCCGTCTCTCGGTGCCCAAGTACCGAGCGCTTTTTCCGTCATCAGCTCGCTGTTTCGCGCGGACAACTGTTCTATGGTGCCCTGCATCGCCTTTACTCGGCGTCGGAGGGATTCAACCTCGCTGGTCAGGATAGCGTTCTCTTGCACCACGTCGCTCCAGCCTTCTTCGCCGTTTTCAGATACTATGCGTTTTCCCTGTGAATATTTACATATATTATATATTAGTAATGTTGTGTTTAAATAGTATTTATATAAGAGTGCATCTCTGGTATACCGCCCCATCCTTTCTTATACGTCATATTGTAAATTTTTTTATGCTTTTTCGGAATATATTTAAACAAATACTTTTGTTTACTGCAATTTTTAGAAAAAAGTAGGTGTTTCTGTATTTATTTTTATATTAAAATTACAAAGATCTAATTTTAAGTACTGGAATGTAAAATCCAATTGACTAAATACAGTTTATCAATACCTGTTTATACTCGGCCAACTCTAGCTGCAACCGGGAGACTTCGAGCTTTAGCTGGTTGATGGTCCTGGATGTGAGGTCCTGGTTGACCACGCATCGGTTTTTGATGTTGCGCGCTCGGTTCGCGTACTTGAGCGTGTTCAGCGTCTCCATGAAGTCCCTGTCGCTGGGCGACACGCAGGCTATCATAACCGTATTGCTGTTGCCTGGATATGAAACACTACATTTTATACTGTCCTTCTTCGATTCCTAGGTTACGTCTGGCAGAGTACATTGCAGTTGATATATGAGATATAGAGTACAATGGACTAGAGAGCTTAACCATCTACAACTCAGGAGTAATGTTATTACCATTTTGACCGGAAATATATATAGTAACCCCGTTTATTAATATGGAAACGTTGCTGTATACATCTCGTACAAACCTCCTAAAGAATCCTGCAGCAACCTAGTCAGCTTCGAATCGCGGTACGGTACGTGTAAGACTTTCCTGGACTTGTCACCCAACGCAGATATCACGTTGCCCAGCGCCAACAGCCCACAGTTGATTGAAATACCCTCGCGTGCTCGTTCCCCAGTAGCGCCTGGAAATGATGAAATGTTTATGAAGGAGCATTAAGGTTTGCCTGATGCAAGTGGTTTTATAACATATAGTGATATATATATATATATGTAATATACCATTACTAAATATACAATATCATGAAGCTCAGTTGGTAAGTAGAAATGACTCTCGTTATACGTCGGTTCGATTCCCGTTAATTTTAATTTTCCGGTATAGATTCTCTCAACATCCAATATGAGATAAAAAGAATAGCTTTGGAAGTCGTGGAGGATTTTTACTAGATTTTGACTTTCTCCTATTGAGGTAAGTCCAGGGTCTCAGCAGCGGGAAAATAAAATTTACTATTGAATTTTGTTACTATTTTTGATTGAAGATCATCTCGGCATCACTTCGGCTACTGGTGTAAGCATTTTCATATTTGAAAAGATATTTTGAAATTTTAACCCGTAAGAAATAGTGATATACTCGCTATCTCGAAATTATTTTTTTAAACATACACTTTGAGAGAAGATAAAATATGGTAACACTGTCACGGCGCTGTAACGGTGTGAATTTATAATACTCAGGCGCAGTTAAGAATTTAAATTTGGAACGGTATTCTTTCAGGGTTCCGTTGAAACAGTGATCAGGAAGCAGTATATCACTCGTCAAATACGCCTTTTGTGTAGTATTCAGTCGTCATCATCCAAAATAGAAATATCATTTGTTGGTTAATAATTATTGAACGAGTTCCTGAAGCTCATAATAGACGGAAAAATAACCAATAAAGCAGAAGTTATGGAAATGAATCAGTTTCCTCACGATGTTTTCCTTCACCGGAAGCCCAAGCTCAGTGGGAATCGAACCCACGGCTCTCCGAGACGAATAGCGTATACCACCGCCTTACAAACAGAGCAAACGCGACTTCACAGAAGATCTAATATATTTAAAACCAAATAAAATAGACTACATTCGTCGTGTTCTTCTTTAGGCCAATTCATCATCAGCTGTTATCAATCCATCAGTGGATTGATAACGGTTGCAAGATATTAATACATCTCGAGCATTCCACAGCCCGACTCTATAAGACTTTTCAATCTGGTGTAAAAAAAATATTAGCAACAATTTATTTCCAATGCACTACCTGTTCGTTTAAGTCGTTCAGACCCAGCTAGATCGACGAAATGGAATTTCGCGGTGAGGGTCTCGTACTGCTCAGGCGCGTCAGCTTCCGCCTCCCGGTCCACCGCATCCTGGTCCGTGGCCAGCCTCCTCTGCCGCAGCAGCAGAGTGAACACCGCGTGGGATCGTGACGAGGACGAGTTCATGTTCGTGGCTGCGGTGGTCCTGGCGAGGGCTCCGGCGTGCAGCGCTCCTAAAGCATCTCTGACGCCTCTCACAGCTCGCATCGACGCTCCAACAACCTTCACACCGCCGCATCCATCTTCTGTTATCCTAAGAGCTCCCTACATGGCCAAATTTAATGTTTATTACTTTCCTACTTTTGTTTAATTTACACTTGACTGTTATAAACGTATATAAGCTATGTTATCTTTATTCTATACGGACACTCTTTTCTACGTGATACGGCATGGCAATTAAGGAATCCTGTAGCCAAAGGAAGTACAATAAATAGTTGGAGACATGAATGTCTTTGTGTGATTGGAATATTAAGTCGCAGTCAATGAAAGGAAAGGTAACAAGTAAAAGTTCTTTCAAGCATTATCTAATTCAAGAATGTGTTTTGGACTGTAGAAGCAGTAAGGTCTTGACATGTCATAAAAGCCAACTCGCATTGGGATACGGTTTTGGGAAATAGCCTAAATCCCCCCCCATATGAAACCCTACATACAACAGCCCCTAGTGCTCAGAGGTACTGGTTGCTATGCTGACTGTATGTGAAGATCTTTGGAGGAGGCCTATTTCCAGCAGTGGACGTCTATCAGCTGATAATGATGTCGTAAAAGGCGACTAAAAAGGACCAGTTTCAGGAAATATGAGTAGTAGCTATCCTTGTGATCTCTACCTGGACCCTCCGCAAGCAAATTTGTATTCCACGCGAAGCGAGTATGACAATCGTCTCTTTAGTCTGATGATGTAAGCGTAAAGACTCTTACAGCTTATCTGATACTGGGCTCAAGGACCGGAATCCACGGTCGGTTGCAATCGTCTACTTCTTCAAGAAATCATGTTCAGTAGCTTCTAATTCTTTATAAGCACTACAAAGTAACTATTTATTGAAACTGACCATGTCTCAGTTTGACAAGGATTTTCCGGAGAGAGTTTCAGCAATGGAAACACCAAGTCAAATCTCTTGGTGACCAGAAACAATAACGGGAATGAAGGTAGTTTTAGATTTTTTTTTTTTAATTCTTCAAGGCGACGACGAGACGCTAGTTAGGATGATATTCAATGCACCGTACTGTGTTCAACGCCTTGAGATATAAAATGTTAAGTTTCGATACCTCAGTAATTTCACTAGTTATAGCGCCCTTCAAACCAGAATACACTAACGTTTGCACATTACTATTCTCTTTCTGTATGTGTACGACAAGAGAGACCACCAATGACAACACAATATTTGTTGTTGGAAGTTCGTTTTTTTTAATGTAATTAAGCGACGAGACTAGCGGCACGTTTAACAGATGGTAAGAGCGTTAGTTATGATGATATGCTTTGCACCACATTGCACTCGTCACCTGAGACATAAGATGCTGAATCTCGTTCCCCTAGTAATTACACTAGCTACACCGTCCTTCAAACCAGAACACAGTAATGTTCGACGGTAGAAATAGACGCTGCGGTGGTAGTAATTTTCGAAACTTCGTGTCCTCTTATAAATTTCAAAACATATATTTTTTTTTTAATTAATATAAATGAAAATTTTTATAAGAAAATACTGTAAAACTGTAACTATTTCAAAGAAAAAATTAATATTAATAATACAATTTAATACACTATTTACATTAAATTAATTAAATAATAGCAAAGGGGTTAAGTCGTCTCGGTCAATTTTCAAATTGCCCCCACGTGGGGCGTATGCCCTACATTGGGAAACACAGACCTAGACGATCTCCGGCTACACAGACCTGCCATCAGTCTCCACCTACTACTTCGACTACACTTGGTGTTCCGGCAGTCATTTGCCTATCATTTCTATAAATAGAACAATAATATCAATTTGGTGTAATGCCATGCAATAGAAAATAATCTGTTTGAGAATTACTTAAAGATGAATTAGAAACTGAAAGCAAAAAAAAAAGCAAGCTATAGCAAATTAAGTATTAGATATGCTTTCGCGGCCGTTGGATAGTGAAAGCTGATATAATTGAAGATCTATCCGGAATCTTTATAGTCGAGGTTTACTTCGGATGAATAGAAACGAAAATGAAAATATCAAGTATTTGTTCACCGAGACTACTAAGCTAATACTCGATAGACCAGATCGGAACATCCAACTCTCATGGGTTCTATAAAGGCAACTTTGTGTTCCATTCACTGTACCAGTATTTTTTTTTTGTCATTTATGAGTAATTCTGATATCTTCATGTTTACTCCTAAAATCATGTCTCGTTTCTCGTAAGGGTTCATCTGTTTTCAATCTTAACTTTGAACAGGTAAGTTATTAGTTATAGGGTTCATTTTAAACTACAGTACTATTTGTACACATCATCATCATCAGCCGATAGACGCCCACTGTTGGAAATGGGCCTCCCCCAAAGATCTCCACATCGATCACATAGTGCATTATAACTATGTATAAGTTAACTGTATAAACTTATCAATGTTACCGCCATTACCAAAACAGTTTTCACGTATCTCCAATGGTGTCACAAGTATCCTCAGGGGTACTCGTATCACAGGTTGGGGATCAGGTTGACATTGGGGCAATAAGACGTATTCCCATTTGGTACTAGATAATTTGCATTTATTATACAACTTATATATATGTAGAAAATTTTATGAGTATGTGAAATCTTTTAAAAACCCTTGGTTTTTGGCTCTTTCTCATCCATCATAATGTCTAGGAGAAGTTTGAATTGTAGTACTACGGTACTGCTGATTTGAATTGTTAATGTCTACTTTACTCCGAATCTTTACTACGTAGTAAGAAAGGTCTCATGTTCCTTACAGCAATCTCTGTGGAAGCCAATGGGAGCTCGCAGAGAGCGATATATAAGCTAGATATACTGATAAGAGAATACGAGAATCTCTTGTTAACTATGGTTTACCTTGGCGTAAGGATCCTTAGCGGGGTCGAGGAGGTCGACGATGTCCTCATTGTAGAGCTCAATGAATTGCGTCTGGACGGAAAACTCGGGCGGAAGTTGACCAAGCGCCCGCGCTTCCTCCGCGCGTTGTTCAGCGCCCGCGAACAGGTCGCGGATGGCGCGCGGGATGATGCCGCGCCGGCTCTCGTCTCCGTCACCTTCGCCCTCCCATCCGCTGCCCATCGTGTACGTCTTACCGGAACCAGTCTGTCGGCAATACATGAAGTATATAATAATGCTGTCATACACAAATTATTGAAGGATGTCACGGTATCAAAAAACAGTGAGAGCCTCGTCGACATAAGATGAAGTTTAATATCATTATCCAAATAATTTCATTGACTACAATGCCTTTCAACTGATACACAGTACCTACCTAAACGGTAAATTGTAAATACTTCATTATCAGCCGATAGACTCATTATCCAGGAATATTTAAGTAATCAATGTAATCGGCTATGTTTATATAAATGTACCGTTTTGGGTTTCCATACCAACAGGACCTTATTCTGTCCTTCCGTCTGGTTGTATTTCATGATCCTTTATCATTATCATCATCTTCAGCCGTTAGACGTTCACTGCTGGACAAAGGCCTCCCCCAAACATCTCCAAGTTTATAGGGATTCATATGGGGGCTGTTGGGCCATTTCCTACCACGCTGGCCCAATACGGGTTGGTAGTCGTCAGAGCCTCGTTTGTTGATTAGCAGAATGCACTGTTGTTGTGCGAGACCCTTTATACTCCTTTAATTTGTCTACTTTGTATGTAATAGTAGAAGCGATAAATCGAACGTTTAATAACGTTGTATAGTCACTTGTGGACACGCTGTATTATAAAGTTTTATATGCTAATGTAGATTTATAATTAAATATCAAAATTCTATGAAGCAATTGTGAACAGGGGTGATAAATATAGTTGGGCACGTGGTGCAGCGTCAGACCGTCTGTAGCGGCGCGCGCGTGCCCGCCATACATAAGGAGCCGGCGCCGGCCTACATACAAATGACGGCTCAATGCATTATCTATGCAGTATCTTCTATATATATATATATATATATATATATATAATGAAATTGAGTTTTGGTTTTTTCGCCAACCACCTGAAAACTAGTGAAAACGCTTCCACACGGGTACAAGACCATTCCACGTGAAATGATTTGTAGATGATTATAGATTATTTTTTCCACAGCCAATTTACGTCCCCACTGTTAAGGCACATGCCTACCCTCATAAAGGAGGGCGTTGCGCCATAGTCGTCACGCGGGCCCAAATCGGATTGATGACCCACCTTAGAATAAATTCTAATTCGTGCGCAGGTTTCCGCGCGATGTTTTCCTTCTCCGTTTGTATTTCGCTGTTGTTACTAAAGCTCACATATGTACGTAACTTAAATATTAAAGTCATCGGTACACGCTGAGATTCGAACCCGCGACCTTCAGAATGAAGGCCGCACACTCTAACCATTACGCCAGCGAGTTAAATTGAAAAAAAAAGGCAATTTTTTTTTTATTTCATATATTCTTCATCATTTTATTTCTAATCAACTGTTATAAAACATTACGTATTATTTATGCGGTTGCTATAGTAACGGCTAGATATAGAATAAACTTAGAACAGTCATCATATCACATCGTTTGTAATAATAATTGAAAGCTAAATGTTTAACGTTAAATACATATTAATTAAATTTAAATTAATGAATTTGGAACATAATAAGAAAATTAGATTTTATTTATTTCACGAAGCGAAATGGTGATGGTGAGTAATACGTCAGCCCATAAGAACGTGGCGGTAAATAAGATGATACACACTGCACCATACTATGATCAAAGTATTCAGACATAAGATATCAAGTCTCACTATCCAGTAATTTTATTAACTACAGCGCCCTTCAAATCAGAGTACAATAAAGTTTGCACACTTTGGCGGCAGAAACAGGAGCTGTGGCCCGACGTCCTCCGGCAATAGAGATCTAGATCACCATCAGCCGATAGACGTCCATTGCTGGACATAGGCCTCCCCCAAAGACCGATCGATATGGGAATCCCACATCGTTCGGTCTTGTGCCGCCCGCATCCCCGGGCATCGGTGGCTGTCGTTTGTAGGGTTTTATATGGGGGGATTTAGGCCACTTCCCATCACGCTGGCACGGTGGCCGAATGTTGGTGGGAGCCAGAGCATCGTTTCTTGATTAGCAGGGTGCACCGCGGACAGGTGAGGTTGGCTTGGATCCCGTGAGTGTTGTACGGAATTTATATAGATTAATACAGTATATATAAGGTAATATAAAATGATAGATAAGAACATTTGTCAAAGATTGTTAAAAAATATGAAATATAAGATTCCAGAGGTTTAGTGTCATTGAACACATTACAAGAGACATGTCCAGCAGTGGTGGAAAATGACCCAATTTTCCCCTATAAACACCTACAAACGATCGAAGGTTGCGGGAAGCTGCTGGATGCGGGAAGATGCTGGTTGCGGGCAACGCAGGATCGATCGACGTGAGGATCTTTGGGGGAGGTCTATGTCCAGCAGGGGACGTCTATTGGCTCATGATGACGATGATGATAATGAATGTCATGGGATAGACAAAATTAAAAAAAAAAAGTAAAGACTTGATGTTAAATGAACAAGTTGAACTCGGGATGCTTTGTGCTGTAATTACGAAAGATAAAGCCCATGATGTAAGTTGGATACACATTCTCCGTCATCATCGTTTCAACATACCGAGGCCTACTGGTGGTTGATCTTTGTTGTCCGAGATCGTCTAGGTAGGTATCAGCACAGCGGTTATTTCTGCCGCCAAATAGTAGTGTGCAAACATTACTGTGTTCCAGTTTAAAGGGTTCTGTAGCTAGTGTAATTACTGGAGTAACGAGATGGAGACGAGCACAGCGTGGTGCAAAGTATGTCTTCGCCACTAGCGCCACGCTGTTATGGGCAGGTATCACTACCAGGTATCACTTACCATTACGCGAACGTAACGTACGTCTAGTCGCTTCATAAAATAAAAAAACATATTCCATTCCTACTACTGTCTTATTTTTGAGCTGATGATCCGGTCGCTTTCAATCAGACGTCTTGCTCGTATGAAGAATATGATCAAGATGATTTTTGTCTTCGAAGGCTGTCTATTCCGTGAAAGCTTCGCAGCAGTCACCGCTGCTCAGTTCAGATACGACAATAGAGATGTAAACAAAGTATTCAACCGAGTCGTACTTTCGATCTGATAGCGATGTACAATGAGTGAAGTGAAAGTGCGGCATGGTGATGCGAAACTAGATTACATCAAGCACAAAGCCAGGAATTTTATCAGATGACCAGCATACCATGAAAGCATTGACTCATTTATCGGAGATGTATACAGAATTTGCTGTAAGTCATAAACGAAGCTGATGAAATTTCAGGTTAAGAAATGCATTCACAAGTTTCTTACTGATATGAAATAGCTGAAAGAGCCAAAACGTACACCTGAAGATCAGGCTGACGCTCCTTGGGAGAGGCCCATATCCAGTAGTGGTCTGCCGCGAGCTGTTGGTGATGATGATACGAAAGCATAACTGATTAACTGTCTCAGCGGTGCAACCCTAAACCACTCAGATAATATCACAGTTCTCGTTTCAATTTGAGGCATTAGTCTTGATGGTGGTAGGGTTTACTAATCCCCTTAAAATCACAGAAAATAATTCTATTGATTTTGTACTCCCTGCCTTAATTCAGGCTTTTTTCATCAGGTTACTATCACAATTTCGAAATAGTTTCAACTACAATATATTCATTCTACTCGACTCTCAACTGCTTACTAGTAATCATATCAAGTTTATTTTAAAGCAGAATTATGAAGGCATATAAAACTGGTGGTAAGTAAGGTTATTGACGGTAACCGTCTACCGGGGAGTGGTAAGAGTTCCCGCACAACAACTCACTGGACCTAAGTCAATCTCATCTTCTCGTAGTGCACCCTGCTAATCAACAAACGAAGCTCTGGCTTCCACCAACCCGCATTGGGCCACCGTGGTGTGAAATGACCTTAAACTTTCCATAGGAATGCCTACTCAATCGATGTTCAGCAGTGGACGTCTATCGGCTGATGATGGGGATGAACCGTCAACTACCACAGCTTCCATTTCTACCTCCAAACAGTACAAACATTCCCATGTTCCGGTTTAAAGGGATTTGTAGCTAGTGAAATTATCGGGGTAACAAGTTAAACACTTTGTTATGGGCGTGCGTATTATATATTAAGATGATCATCTAGATCGACTAATGGTCTCGAATTCTAAGTAAATGTATAAATACTTAATTAAAATAAGTAAATGACTTAAAAGGCGGGCACTGCCGCGTAAATGCACCCCACAAACGGGCTTCGTTTTCATACCTAGTCAATTTCCGGTGCTGTGGCTTTCCGATGCGGATTTCCCAGCACGTCACGGGGTTTGCTGGGCAAACTTATTGATCGGCACTGTATGTACCCTATTGCCGACGTACAGACCGAAGCCATACTGCATTGTTATAAGTTTTTTTTTTTTCAGAGATTATTTATAGTTAGCACAGACGTACTTTAGATAACGGCGGAAACGTCTATTAAATGGTAATTAATCATGCGTGTTTATAATTTATATCAAAGTTATTATAAATGGTAAGTGCATAGATAATAATTTACTCGTCTGCAGAATCTGAATCTTATAAATTTTAAAGATTATATATATAAATATGTATTTATATAGGCATATATATATAAAAGCCTATATGGATTTATATTTATTATATATAGTCATCGCAACTTTTTACCCTTTCCGGAGTATTTTAGGTCAGGTTAGTTATATCAGCTCCTATAGCAACAACCAAAAAGTACTGTACGAACGTTAACCTATTCCGGTTTGAAGGGCGTTATAGCTAGTGAAATAACTTTTTTTTATTCAACAAAGTATGACAGCATGAGAACATTACGATCAGCTGATGGTAAGTGATACACGCTTGCCCATAACAACGTGACGCCAGTTAGGATTTTACACACAGCACATTGTGCTCGTCGCCTTGGGACATATTAGGTTTTGTTACCGCAGTAATTTCTCTAGGTACATCGATCTTTAAAAAGGTGCAAAGTACTGTTCAACACAATACTGTATGTCGGCCAAAAAAACCTAATCACACGATCTCCGGCAACAGAGACCTACCAGCAGTGAACTATTAGTAAATTACTAATTAATCTAATACCATTAGTATTTACAATCGATGGCGCAAATCTAAAATTGGTTACTGTACGAATTTTTTGTTAGCATCTAACATAAATAGAGTAATTAGCATTAGAAATGAGTCACTGTTTAACACTAACATCGGCGTACATTGTTTGTTATAGCAAACGCTGTATAAGAACAATTCTAATCAACAATTCAATACATGGCGTCATGTTGTAAGTAATTTGAAATGTACATTATATTATAAAAAAAATGTGTAATTTGCTTATCTGATACAGGGTTTCTCACAGTGGAGTACGTGAAGCCCTAGGGGTTCGCGACACAGCCCTGTAGTCTCGGGCTAGTAAGAATAGGACTAAGGTAAGCCCTGGCTGTTGTAGAAAGCGACTGAAAGGGTCTAGGAGTTTTGCGGGCCTTGAGGGTGGGGGCCCTTATCGCACAACAAGCGAACTTACGTCAGACAGCATATAGATCAGCGATGGTGCCTAGGAAGGGTTAGGCTTCTCCTCAAAGACATGTAACACAAAGTGTAGAGCGACACCGGTGCGTTGCATAAGAGATCCCGGAGCCCCTCCGAATGCACTGATGCAGACCACCGACGGGATTTTATTAAGTATCTCACATAACCTTGAGTTCCCTCCAAAAGCAGGATATTATTCGAAGATTTCCCCACCGAAAAAAAAAAAGTTTAGCGACAAGATTTATATAAATATGGCTCGATTCGTGACCCATTTGTGGTCACAAGCGCTGGCATAAAATCTGGCTTGAGTATTGAGTAGCAGGATTTATTCTTGGAAATGTCCGTAGATAAAATTCATCAAACTGGGTTAAAAAGGATATCTTTGATAAATATATAGGCTTCTTGACAGTTTCCTCTTGCCCTTCGCTTACAATATGCTTATGCGAGTCCGGATTTTCGCACCTGATTATGATAAAAACTAACTACAGAAATCGCCATTAATATAAAAAAAGCTATTTCTTTTGGGACTTTCATACCTTTTATTTAAATGAAAAGCTTATTTTCTTTAACAACTAATTGGTTAGTTAAGGGGGTTAGCTGTTATTTGGAAACTTTGACAGGTGTTGGTGGAGCGGAACCTTTATAAATATTTTCGTAGCTCAGTGGTTAACCTCGTAACATATTTCTCTATTTAATATATTTTAGGTCCTGTACCTCATGTATGGTTTGAGCTAAATCCTTTCGCCATGTTTAGCTTTAATATCATATATCATTTTATAGCATTACTTGGAGACATTTATTCAGAATAGAATATCTATAAGTATTTAAGAGATATCTAGTGATTGATTGACTCAATGGGATGGACTAATCTTTATCGGAGGTTGTAAGGGGTCTCGCACCAAAACTCACGGGATACAAGCCGATCTCACCTGCTCGTGGTGCACCCTGCTAATCAATGAACGAGGCTCTGGTTCCCACCAATCCGCATTGGGACAGCGTGGTAAGAAATGATCTAAATACTCCTATATCTACCGACGGTCTCTGGTGCCCAGTGATACAGGAGGCCATGTTGACTGTTAAAAGTCATGGGAAGCCGCTGGATGCGAGTAGCGGAGGAACGTTCGACGTGGAGATCTTCGTCTATCGGCTGATGATGATCATGACGTATACTTAAAATTTAGTACAGACATTGCTTCAGCCATTTAAATGTCAGCTAAATATGGATTATACAAAATTACTACCCCAAAGGTAAGTGCGGGGTTGTTGCGTACAGCAAAACGGGCGTGGAGCAGTTAGTAAAATAAATAGTTTAAAAACTAAGTACAAATATTTATCTTGAATTTTATTGTAAAAACTTACGCATCCCTGAATAGTTGTAACGTTGCGCAAACGTCTTTGTGTCGAATACATGGATCGCTAATTACCAGCTTTGAATAGTATTTGCATTAATTAAATCAAACAGTGGCTAATGAGGCGCGACTGTTTGTCTGTATGTCCGCATAGTGTCGTGGAGCCGGTGCTCGTCCTCGCTGGTGGTTTACCTTCGCTATTAGCAAATCGTCTCTTCGGTTATCAACATGCATTACATATGCGTTCCCGCATTTCATGTTTCTTACGACATTGTTATTACGAATGTTATTTTTTTTTTTAGTTTGCTTAACATTATTTAAATTTTACTACTTACTACTCATCATTATCATCAGCCGATAGACGTCCACTGCTGGACATAGGCGTCCTTAAAAGACCTCTGTTTGTGAGGGTTTATATGAGAGGATTCGGGACATTTCCCACCACGTTGGCCTAATGCGGGTTGGTGGGAGCCAGAGCCTTGTTAATTGATTAGTAGGGTGCACCACCAGTAGGTGAGGTTAGCTTGGGTCCCGTGAGATGTCGTGCGGGACCCCTTACACCCTACTTACTACTTTGATATATATATCTAGACAGCTACTGTAGTGATAAAGTAAAAACTACAGTACAAATAAACATAACTTTATTCATGATAAGATTTTTTTTTTTTAATTCAACGAAACAATACGAACGAGACGTTCATTAGATGGTAGATAATACACCTGTCCATAACAACGTGCCACTAGTTAGGATCATATACACACATTACGCTCGTCGCCTTGAAACATAAGATGTTATGTCTCGTTACCTCAGTAATTTTACTAGTTACAGCTTCTTCAAAATTGGAACATAGTTATGTTTGCACACTACTCTTTAGCGACAGAAAACGGAACAGCGGTAGTATCTATCTAGACGGTCCCTTATGTATCATAGTATTCTGTGTATATTATACCACAGAAAAAACTAACAAGGATGTAGTAAAATAAATGACTGCCGCTATGTCGCTTATCTGATAACAAGGAAGTCCCTGTTTCTATTCCCGATTGTGGAGTTTGATCGAGTCGTCAGAAGTACCACCACTTTTGTATTGTAAATCTACCGCCGAAACTGTAAAAACTTCTATTAGAGTAATTAATGACTTAATACCATCATACCATATGACGGGTGGTGATGTTGGTTTTTAACAGAGAAACGCGTTAGAAGAGTTAGAAGCAAATGTTTCTAAGAGAACTTTTGTTCGAGAAGTTTATAATAAATATTATGTTATCAATGCATAATATTTCAATTTTATTTATTTACTGAATGGTCACCCATGTAGCCCAAAAGATTGATAGACTTAAGTGGCAGTGGGTGGGGCACATTGCTCGAAGGACCGACGGCCGATGGGACAGTAAGGTCCCCGCGTACTGGTAGACTGCGAGGCCTCCTACAAAGTGGACCGACGACCTGGTGATAATCGTGGGAACCCACTGGATGCGAGCAACGCGAGGCGATCGATGAGGATGACGATTTATTTAATGTATTGTCGGTATCGACACCATCAATCGACCAATCAGAATACGAGCTTGGTTTTAGGAGGGGGAAATGAAATGGTGGGAGAAATACTGAATGGGTACTATGATTGCTCCATTCCGGACAGTCTGTTGGCGGCGATTGAATTGGAAAGATATCTTACAAAAAAAATTTTTTTTTTTTATGTGGATCAAATGAGTGTAATTTTATGTAATAATTATTAAATGTGAGTACTACCACGATTGTTTTATTTCAATTATTATTCTATGTTAGACACGCACACGTACAATCCAGTGGCCGAAGATATATTAAGGTTGGTTCCAACAATTATAAACTGAATAGTAATAATTAAGGTATACACATAAATTAAAAAATTTGTTAATTTCTTATAAAATTGTATTATATAATAATTTTAAATAATTCCGGCAGTATTTACTTTACAATTCTTATCAAGAGATAGCATTGATATTGAGTACCGAGGATATCGAAATGTTTGGCGCCCTATCCGTTGATGATCTAGATCGGATATTCTTGCAAATAGCTCGTGCAGTTTAAACCTTGAAATGTTGTGAATTTTTAGATTTTTAAAATAACTTATATTAACAACACAAATATTAATAATTCATAAACGTGTAGATTTCAGGAAATTAGTAAGAAGAAGTCGTCAAAAATTAAGAAACTGTCGAGTCGAAGATTCTATATCTTGCAAAGTCCTTTCAATTGTATGAGTTACTTACGGTTTTTTAAAGGACAAAGCTAACAAAACGTGCATTACGTTCACTTAATTGTGAGTGATTACGCCCGCCTATGGCAGCATAGGTCGTATCGTGACTACTGCAATAGACACTTAAAATCTAGACAAGGTAAGACCTAGACAGTTTCCAGTAAGACATTTTTATTAATAAATAAATACATTAGTATACCATTTTTAAATCTTTCATCTACGGTGGTGGTAGGTCTCTGTTGCCGGAGACCGTCTAGGTGGGTACCGCCAAACGGTAGTGTGCAAATATTACTGTGATCCGGTTTGAAGGGCGCTGTAGCTATTGCAATTACTGCGGTAACGAGACGACACCTTATGTAACCGATGAGCATATTACGGTGTGCATATCATCCTACATTTCGCTCGTCTCGTCGAATAAAAAAAATTCCATACCACTCCGAATAAGTTTAAGTTAATACTAGTACTAATATAAGTTTACACTTAAAAATAAGTATCGAATATGTCCTCTAATATTCGATAGTGGTCAGTGGTATCTCTGTTAATAACCACGAGGCGGTCTGCCCACGCGTTATCATTGCAATGATAACAAACTGATAACGCGATACTTGACAATGTATCGCCAACAATAAACTTAGCAAATTTACACAATTTTAACACTTATCGCACTTGTATTTAAGTGTTTGAGTAGTGTTTATGAGTGTTTAACAGCTTTGATGACGTGATGGCGCCTTGAAAGTGACTCACGTGGATTATGAAATTCAAGATTATATCAGTGTTTAGATGCAGAGATAGTTCAATGCGGAATACATTATTTCATTATAGCAGCCATTTTAATGTTCCCACTGTTGGGACTCGGAGCTTTTTTCAATCATGAAATGGCTAAGGCCTTTTATCCACCACGCTGGCAAGTGTGGGTTGGCGGACGTCTATGTAAGTTGTTGATCCTGAAACCTTACCTCTTCGAGATGCTGTCATTATTACCATTCGTTGTATATCAATATAAGCTTAATAATATTGGACGTTCACCTGATGGTATGTAATACGCCTGCCTATGATAACGTTGCGGTAGTTAGGATAACATAAATAGCACCAGGGTTGTAAGGATTTCCGCACATCAACTTGGGGATCCTAGCCAACCTCTTCTCACCGTGTTGCACCCTGTTAATCAACTGTCGAGGCTCTAGCTCCCACCAACCCACATTAGGCCGGTGTGGTGGCAAATGGCCCACATCCCCTATATGAATCTTGAATGACGACGTGGGAATCTTTGGAGAAGGCCTCAGTCCAGCAGTGGACGTCTATCGGCTGATGATAATGATGATGACATAGCATCACATTATGCTCGTCGCCGTGACACACAAGATGTAGTCTCGTTACTCCAATAATTTCATTAGCTACAACGTCCTTGAAACCGGAACACAGTACTGTTTAGCAGCAGTAGTAGGACCTGCGATGACATACTTACACGGTGTCGGGCAACGTAGACTTAGATCAGCGAACATTGCTATCTTACATCACACATTCGCGTGATAAGTGAAACAGTGTTCAGTGAAAATCCTAAAAAGCGGCATATTGTTGCGCAGGCGCATCACGTATTGATATGGACATCTTATTATAATGAGTTCTACTTTTTTTGTTAGGTTCTGCTGGTTGTGACTATATACATATGTAAACATTGACAAATGGCTTTCAGATTGATCTCAAACCGAAGCGAAGATCACCAGGATGTTCGCCAGGTGATCTGTTTGAAATCATCTACTTAAAATTGGATCTCTGGTATCACAATGTGCACGATCCGGTGTAGAGTGCGGGAAACCGCTGAATGCGGGCTAGATAGGACCGATTAATATGGAGATCTCTGGATGAGGTCAATGTCCAACAGTGGAGATCTATCAGCTGAGGATGCTGATGATTGTGTGAAGACATAACCATTCTGATGTATTTTACATGAAGTCACCGTTTTGTATTTTTACTAGTTTTTTTTTTATCCTATGAAGCAAAGAGACGAGCAGGACTTTCACCTGATGGTAAGTGATACGCCTATGATTCGTTATATAACATTGTATATTAAACAATTAATATTGTATATGTTTAATATTGTTTCTGCTATTTAGAGGTCAGCTAAGAATGGGTTTTACAAAATTCCTTCTCCAAGATGAGTTGTGATGATGCTAGGGCCAGTAGAGCAGGGAGGATGGATCAGAGAGTTCTATTCATATTTTATTAGACAGTTGACTAAGTTATAGAGTCCTTGAAATAACATATGTATGTGTAGGTCTGATCTGGTGAAGGCCGCGGGATGCAGCTGATTGCGGGCAGCGCAAGACCGATTGATGTGGAGATCTTTGGATGAAACTGTCCAGCTGTGGACGTCTTTCAGCTGGTTATGATGATGATGTATGTAGATATAGAAGAATTGCTGTTTTAAGAGCAATGATATAGCTTGCTTGGTTTATTAATGGGAGTGATCGATCGCCGCCAACTGTCTGCGATCATGTCGACGCGGCTTCGCGGCACTTCCGCATACGGAATATGACGTCAAGGTGTGATCTTATGTTTTTAATTAACGAAGCGATGGGACTGGTATTCGTTTACCTGATGGTAAGCGATACGCCTAAAACAGAGTGGCGCTAGTTAGGGTGACATGCTGTACCCCATTGCAATAGGTGTAAGTTATAAGGTCTGATTACCCCTATAATTTCATTAATTATAACAGCCTTCAAACCGGAACAGAGTAACGTTTGCACACTATGTTTTTGGTGGCAGATATTGTTGCGGTGGTATTTAGACAGTCTATAGCAATAGAGATTCTTTTGTCAAGGAAAGTCTTTGAAGGAGAATCTTATTCCAGGAGGAAAAAAGAAACAAAAAAACGTCACAAAACATAAGAATGAGGTAATATAAAATTAGACTTGAAATTTGTCTGAAATTTTCCTTGAGAGCAATCGCAACCCTTAATCGCTTTCTATAGCGACCGCATGAATATCAAAATAAAATGTTTATAAAAGTTAAATGGATATAAAATGATAATAGGTTTATGAAACTCAAGAAATAAACGACCTATAACCATCTACAAATCATTCCGCGTCGAATGGTCGTGTACCCGTGTCGATACGTTCACTAGTTTTCAGGTGATTGGCGAACAAAGAAATCCCATTTTCATTATATATATATATACCCACATAAATTTTATATAAGGACATATGTTGTATGAGTACACTCTATGGAGAACTAAAGAAACAATCGGTGGCCTTTTTTTTTACCAAAAAAAGGTACTTATCGTAGAGTAGTAAATAGTCTGGTCGATGGCCTTGTGTATATATTATTATTTTACGCTAATTTATTTATTCAATATCACAACGTATCTAAATTCATTAGGCGTAATTGATTTATTTTTGTTACTATATAGAAGTGCATGAGATGAAAACCAACTTTTATTATTCGCGTAAGATAAATTTAGAGACTAGAGTTTCACATCATCATCATCCCACAGACGTCCACTGCTGGACATAGGCCTCCCCCAAAGATTCCACATCGATCGATCCTACTCTACCTGCATCCAGCTGATTCCCGCAACCATTGCCGGATCACCGGAATAACAGGTGGACGGCCTGTTAACACTACGTCTTCCTGCACGCGGTCGTGATTCGAGAACCTTGGTGCCCCATCGGCTGTCAGTCCTTCGAGCGATGTCGTGCCCATTGCTACTTGAGGCCAGCGATCCTTTGGATTATGTTGGTAACCTTAGTTCACCTTAGATCACGTATGGAAACCTCGAGTATAGCCCTTTCCATTGCTCTCTGTGCGACTTGAAGCCTTTTCACCAGGTCCACTGTAAGCGGCCACGTCTCGGTGCCATAAGTCATCACTGGCAACACGCACGAATTAAAGACCTTTGTCTTTAGACACTGCGAACTAGAGTTTCGCAATAAAAAAGAGTAGAAGTAAAAAAATGTGTTATTTAAGTAATATTACTTACCCAAACGAAAACCGATCCGCAATATCGATATCGTAACGAATCATAGCGTCCGCTTGCCAATTCCGATTCGCTATGGGTGAAGACGAGGATTTAGATGTTTTAAAATCGATACAGCCACAAGATAAATTATAACGAATGTATATCTTCACCAAGAAAGTCGCAAAGCAATAGCTTAAACTAATCCTTAAAAATATACTTCCGGAAACTGTCTGTATGGAAGTACCACCGCAGTTCTATGTAGATGTTGAAGAGCACATCGTGATGGTGTGTATATCATTCCAACAACTCCTATATTGATATGGGCAGATGTATGATTTACCATCAGATGAATGTGGTACTTGTGACTTCACCCAGCCACCAATCGTCCCACCGGCTTTTCTCATCAACCTGCTCCGATTTCAAGTACCTAGGTACACTCATACAATGCGACGGCGACATTGATCGATATGTGAGAAGCCGAATAGATGCAGGTTGGATGAAATGGCGACAGGTCACTGGAACGACTTGTGATCCACGAATGACCCTCAAACTTAAGGGACAGATCTACAAGTCGGTCGTTAGACCTGTCGTATTGTTTGAAGGCGAGTGTTAGGCTACCAAAGGTTCGGATGAAAGGAGATTACGTGGCCAAGATGCCAAAGGTAAGATGGATGTGTGGTGTGACGAGGATGGATAAAATTAAGAATGATTATAATAGAGGAAGTTAAAGTTGCTCCAGTGACAGAGAAATTGAGGAGTAATAGGTTAACATGGTACGGGCATGTTATGCGGAGGGATGAAGGACATATAATAAAGAAAGTGATGAGAATGAACGTGGATGGATATAAGGGTAGAGGAAGACCGAAGAAAGTGTGGATGGAACGTGTGAAAGATGACATGTGTAAGTGTGAATTCAGATATGACGGCTGATAGAGGGATATGGATGAGAAGTACGTACTGTGCCGATCCTATATAGCTGGGAAAAGGGCAGGAGAAAGAAGAATGTGGTAGCAGTCTTCACGTGATCAAGATAACCACTAGAAATCTTACTTAGTATTTTCCTTGTCTTATTTTTTTTTATAAATAAAATTGCTATAATTGATTGGAGTGATGTTTGGAGACACCTGTATCTAGCAGTAGTCGCCTATCGTTGATGATAAATATTACTAAAAGGAGCTCAGATAAGGTATTAGTTGGTGGAATATATATCTTATATTGGTTCACTAAAAATGTGATACCGCAGCCCCAACCCCTGCTAGCGAAACGTGTCTACAAACACCACCAGCAATAACTTAATAAACATACAGCGCGTCTTATTTAAAGTAACAACATAAAAATCAATAAGGGATAAAAAATTAATATGGGGTGAGTTCGATCAATATTTGTAACCACGTGGGGGCAATTTTTCCAAGGGGTTCGGTTGCCCCTACTTCGTTCGTTGCCATGAGGGATTTATGTTTGCTTGTTCGTTGACAAACTACTTTGTAGAACGATGATATAAACGAACCATTTTTCTTTAACTATAACATTACTTTTGATCTATGAAGCTATCCGATTTGAAGTGGTTTTCGATATTTGTTGAGCCGATACTATTCAAAATTCGTCTACTTTGATATGGGCAGCTTTTACAAATTTTATAACAATTGTATTGCTTCTTTTTTTTATGTAAACAACTAAGCAAGCAGGGCGTCCACAAATATCATCATCAGCCGAATGAAGTCCACTGGATGGATATAGGTTACCGTCAAGGTCTCTGTACTATTCAGTGGTGGGGTGCACACATGTATTTATTATTATTATTCATTGTTGTTCCTTTTTTTTTCGAGAGCCTTAGCCCAATTTTTAATAACCTAAGATTACACGGCAGACAGCGTTGTACCTTTTTTGTTTCGGGGGGGGAGGGGGAATCTTCGAAAGATACCCTGCTTCTGGGGGGAAGTCAGGATTATGTAAGATTCTTACTCACGAAAGCCCCTTCGGTGGTCTGCATCAGTGCATTCGGAGAGACTCTGGGATCTCTTATAGAATGCACCGGTGTCTCTCTACACTTTGTTTAAACACGTCTCTGAGAAGGGGCTTAACCCTCCTTGGCTGTCGCACACAGGTTCACTTGTTGAGCGATAAGGGCCCCACCCCTAAGGCCCGCGAAACTCCTAGACTCTTTTAGTCGGCTTCTACAACAGGCAGGGCTTACCTTAGTCCTGTTCTTACTAGCCCGAGAGTACAGGGCTGACGGGCTGGTGCGTCCATTACCATCGCCAGACAGCGTTGTACGTAGAGATGTAAATTTTCCTAAAAAGCAATCCCGGAGGATCTAATCATTATTACCGGAGTACCCTGGGAAATCCGGCACGGTTGGGAACTCTAGCTGCACCGCTAACAATGCACACGCGATAGGTAGTGAGTCACAGATGGAGCTGGCTGCTTGTTAGTATGTAGGAAACGGCGCGGCATCAGAGCTTGCCGCCTGCCGTATAAAGCGCAGGCGCTTATGGCGCGCACCACAATCGCCTGTATGTAGAACAGAGCCTGAATTCCTGGTTACTCCGATAAGGTGTTTATAACAACACACTGTTACATATTTGGCAAATGCACCTTCGTCTTGGATTGCGACAAATATTTGCTTAGACAACATTATGCAATAACAATAAATACGATTTTTTATATTATATATATATTATAAATAGTCTGATGGTGGAAGATGTTGATTGCCCATAACTAGTTGAAACGGTATACACAGCACCGTATTATGATCGTCGCCTTAAAAATAATTTTTTAAGGGAATTTTAAGTCTCATTACCCCAAAAATTCACTAGATACAACGCCCTTCAAACCGGAACCCAGTAAGGTTTGCACGCTAATGCTAGACGGCAGAATTGGGATCTGCAGTGTCACCTACCTACGCGGTCCCCGGCAACGGAAACCTACTATTAGCTTAAGTATATTAGCATCACTATGATTTTACTGGTATCCACTGCTGAATATCATCATCATTATCAGCCGACAGACGTCCACAGCTGGACATAGGTTTCAACAAAAGATTTCCATATCGTATTGGAGTTCATTGATGGGAATTAGGTCGTAACCCACCACGCTGCCCCAGTGCGGGTTGGTGGGTGGTCAGAGCCTCGTCTGTTTTTCAGTAGGGTGCATCGCGTGCAGTGGAGGTTGATTTGGGCTCCGTAAGATGTTGGGCGGGACCCCCTACACCCCTGCTGAATACAGAAGTCTAGAATTTTGGGTAAGCGAGAATAAGTTAGACTAGATTTAAGTGGCAATTGGCAGGTGGACGGCCGATGGAGCAGTAAAGTCGTCGACCCGTGGCCGCGTATTGATAGGATTTGTGCTGGAAGGTCCTGCACAAAGTGGGAGATCTGATGAGGGTTGTGGGAAACCGCTGGATTAGAGCAGCTCTGCTCCGAGTAGTATGTAGATCGGTGGAGATCTTTAGAGGAGTCCAGCCAAGTTGTGGGCAAGCGATCTTTTCGTACTCGATCTTTACGAGAGCAAAGCGTTAGTGTTCATGACCCAATCCTATTACAGCTTTATATAATACTCTTTGCATTTGGACATTCGTTATCTCGTCACCTCGGTAATTTCACAAGCTACAACGCCGTTCAAACTGATACTCACAGTAATGTTTGCACATTTATGTTTGATGGCAGGAATAGGTGTAGCGGTACTTGCCCAGATGTTCTTTTGCAAGGGATACCTACCACCAGTGAAAAGTTATATATATATATATATATATATATATAGATTTTCTATTACAGAATTTTAAATATCTGTAAGAATAAATTTCAAGTTTCGTTTATCGTACTTGCTTACTACAAAAACAATTGGCTACTGAGCGAAGGTCATCACAATGTTCGTTAAAAAAAAAACTAGGCGTATGTTCGGTAAAGTAACAAATTTTTCGAGGCCAAACAATGACCCCTGTGTGATCAGGTTAATAAATATCGAGTTTTATTTACGTAACATTGAGTAAGTATATATAAATTTTAAAGTTTTTCTTTTTGATGAACCGGATCTTTAAAGTTTCTATTTATAATTTGTCTACGTAAAAGGTCTTAAGTGGTCATACAAAGGTTCGGGGCGAAGTAAAGAGGACCCCCGCTCAACGGCTCACGGGATCCAAACCAAACTCACCTGCCCGCGGTGCACTCGGCTAATCAACAAACGAAGCTCTGGCTGCCACCAACCCGCATTGGGTTAACATGGTGGGAAATGGCCCAAATACATACGACAAATCTAAGTGTCCGACGGTACCGGAAGCTGCTGGATGCGGACAGCGCAAGACTAATCGAATCGGAGATCTTTGGAGTCCTATCTCCAGCAGTGGACGTCTATCGGCTGATGATGAAGAAAGACGTCCTCATTGTCGGCGATTGAAAAGAGACTAAAGTGCGTATTACTAGTCTAAAGTTCATATTTTACAAAATATCATATGTTAAATCAAAACTAGTATGTTACCATGATCCCACGTGGTATTAAGTGATGATGTGAGCTGTGGTAATAAAACGCACTAGCCTTGTTTTAAATGTTTCCTTGAAGACACCCATGTTATATTTGTACGGGAACACCGACGCCAAGTTGTTACTCCTATGCTGCTCTTATAAACAACGAGGAGCTGAAGAACCTCTTTACTCGAACATAGAATCGAGTTTAATATACTTAAAAGGAACAGTGCGGCATCCTTTGTCATTCTTTTCTCTTATTAGAGATTTCTCTTTGATGAAGCATAAACAGTTTTGATCTTCATCAGACTAATGTGTATACGCACATATCATTTCTAATGTGAATGAAATTGAAAACAAAAAAATTAGAGCACCACATCCTGGTTCCATAAATAATGCAGGAAATTATACATTACTTTCCTTTTTTTTTATGCAATTAAGTGACGAGACCAGCGGGACGTTTATCTGATGGTAAGTGATACGCCTGCCCAAAACAACCCAGCGCTAGTTAAGATGTTGTAAAATACACCACATTACGCTCGTCGCCTGAGACAAGATGTTGAGTCTCGTTACCTCAGTAGTTACACCAGGTACATCCTTCAATCCTTTCAAACAGGAAAACATTAATGGTTGCACACTACTGTCGGCGGCGGTATCTAGAGGGTCTTTGGCAACAAAGACCTACCACCAGCGCCTCCTGTACTGCAGACTTTTTTTAATTTTAAAACGCAATAAGACATTCACCTGATAGTAAGTGATAAGCCAGTCCTTCATGGCGCTAGTTAGGATGATAACAATATAAGCACCAGCTGTAAGACATAAGATGTTAAGTATGACTACCACAGTAACTTCATTATCTAGGACGCCTTTCAAACTGGAACACGGTACTGTTTGGCCGCAGATATCTGCTGCGGTGGTACCCATCTAAACGGTCTCCGGCAACGGAGACCTAACACCAGTCTATTACTTCCCCCATATGAACTATATACGTAGGTAAGGAACTCGAATTAAGCAGGTTCAGAAGTATTTATACCAGTCCAAAACTCGTGAGTAGGTTGTAAATATTGCCAAAAAGACGAAGGTCTCAAAGACCTTAAAACTTAAGTTATCTCGTTCGCAACAGTAGGTCATGATTGCAACGATAGTGATTTTACAACTCGTATTTTCCTTCCTTTTTTTCTTAGGGGGACATAGTTTTTATTTTATTTTTTTGTTTATTAAGAGACTAGACGAACGGGACGTTCACCTGATGGTATGTGATACGCCTGTCCATAACAATGTGGAGCTAGTTAGAATGGTATACACTGCATCACATTGCGCTCGTTGCCTTGAGACATAAGATGTTGAGTCTTGTTACCCCAGTAATTACACTAGCTACAGCTCCTTTCAGACCGGAACACAGTAATGTGTGAACACTACTGTTTGGCGGCGGAAATAGGCGCTGCGGTGGTACCTATCTAGACGGTCTCTGGCAACAGAGATCTACCATCAATAAAAAGTTAACATAGTATAGGTAGATATATAGATGAGTATTACTTAAGAACAAGAAGAATAACTAAGGTCACCGATATAGCCCAAAAGATTGCTGGACTTAAGTGGCAGTGGGCAGGGCACATTGTTCGAAGGACCGACGGCCGATAGGGCAGTAAAGTCCACGAGGGGCGGCCGCGTACCGATAGACGTTGTGTTGGGAGGCATTCCACAAGGTGAACCGACGGTCTGGTGAGAATCGCGGGAACCCACTGGATGCGGGTAGCGCAGAACTGATCGATGTGGGGATCTTAGGGGCACGCCTACGCCCTGCAGTGGATGTCTATCGGCTGATGATTTTATATATATATGGCATAAGATGAACCCTATTAACGTTGTTGACCTATAAAGATAATTTTTTTAATAGTATTCCTAATTACGTTATAATAATTATATTTTTTTCATATCTTGGCTACTGTATGCTGAATATGGTAAAGAATGATCATAGCTCATTTTGAGGATATCAACTGGTTCAGAGGGAGAAAAGGAGTCCCTCGGGGTAGTTACCCACGGGATCCAAGCCAAACTCGCCTGTTTGTGGTGTACCCTGCTAATGAACGAACGATGCTCTGGCTCCCACCAACCCGCATTGGGTCAGCGTGGTTGGAAATAGCTCAATTCCTCGCCCCCCCCCCCCATATAAACCCCTACAAACGACGGTTCCTATTGCCCGATGGTACCGGAAGCTATACTCACCGTGGACCAATCGATATGGATATTTTTGGTGGAGGCCTATGTCCAACAGTGGACGTCTATAGGCTGATGATGATTCACGATCTGGTTGATATATGTGGTAAGCGACTGCATGCTAAATATAAATTAAGTATCAAGATACGTAAAATTGAGTAGGAATATAATGACACTTAGTACCATTGTGTCGTACAGTATACTACCATAGACAATAGGTCGTATTAGCAAGATATCGTCACAGTACGTAAAAGTAAACAATTCATAGACATAACTGCGATGGAGTCGACTTTAGCTTACGTATCTATGCAAATAGTTTCTAATCACATGGTAGCCATTTATGTGGTTATATGATGTATATATTAAATAAGGTTTTGTGACGTTCGTAACATACTTGTAATGGACGGAACTCGTAAAATAAACTGAAGGTCATTTTTTAAGAATCACATTCATATGCAGCTTGAGTGTGTCAGTTTGTCGCCGCTAGTAGTAAAAGTAGTGAGAATGAGATAGAATATAATGACTATTGATAACTTAATAATTTATTTTTCTACATAGTGTCCGAGTCTCTCTACATCGAGTCTAGCGCTTTTCCAAGGCTACAATAATCCCTTTCAAAAAAAAAAAGTTTTGTCTTGGTTCTGCAAAAAGCTCTCCACGGCATCCATCACCTTGTTATCGTCTTCGTACCTGTTTCCCCTTAAGTATTCTTCCAATTTGGGGAACAGATAAAAATCGCTAGGCGCCAGATCTGGCGCATAAGTGGGGTGGTTAAGCAATTCGAAGTCAGCTTGCTGAATGGCAGCCATCGCAACTGCCGACCTGTGCGCGGGTGCGTTGTCGTGATGAAACAGCATGCCCCTTTGAAGTTTCCCTTTCCTTTTCTCTTTGATGGCATTCATCAACTTGAGAATTAAAGCTGCATAATATTGGCCTGTATCAGTGGTTCCACCCTCCAGGTAATCAATCAACAATATCCCTTCTGACTCCCAAAATATTGAGGCTATAATTTTGCCAGCCGATGCCAACGCACGAAACTTCTTGCGGGTCGGTGATGGTGGCCGTTTTCATTGTGAAGATTGCTGTTTTGTCTCGAGATTAAAAATGATGGACCCATGTTTAGTCCATTGTTACGAAATGAGACAAAAAGTTTTCAGAATCTTCTTGAAACTTGTCCAACAATATCTCTGAAATGTCAAGTCGATTTTGTTTCCGACTGTCGGTTAACATTTTCGGCACCCATCTTGCGGAGACTTTTCTCACATTCAACGATTGTTTCAATATGAGTTGAATACTTCCATATGAAATGCCCGTTTCTTGAATTAATATCGGATGGTAAATCTCCGATCGCTCAATATTATTTTCTCGACTTTCGCAACATTTTCTTGGGTGGCTGACGTCGATGGACGGCCGCAATGATGTTCGTCTTCCGTGCTCGTTTTCCCTATTCGAAATTGTGAAGCCTACCTTGCGACAGTGGAATACTGATACTGGATACGGAGCAGACTCTCCTAATGTTGCCTCCAAATTGCAATGAATCTCTTGCGTCGTTAACCTTTTTAAACAGAGGTATTTAATAACGGCTCGCACTTTGTTTTTCTCCATTTCCGAGAACACGTTCCGACACGAAGCAAACAAATGACTATATACATAAAAAACTAAAGAGAATCGAATTTTTTTTTCTTTATTGATATTACAAATATGTATCTGAGCTATGCCAGTATTTATTTTTTTCTTACCAAGAAGTATATATGTCGTTCTCACTACTTTTTGATCCCTCCTCGTTTATATATCAAGAAGTAAACCACGAGGTTTTGTTTAGACGTGAATTCCTTTAATCGAATTCAACTAAATCTCATATCACGTACTTTCCTCTCCTCTATTAACTATGAATAGCAACCGTATATATGTCATATCGATGTATATTTAATATCGGTGAGCTGAGGCGACGGACGTAAGGCCTTCACGCCGGTGCTCGAGGAAGACAATTACTGCAATTACTCGATACATCGACGTCAGACATGATTGTTTCGACCTAAATTTCTATGCTTAGCTAGAACTACAGTTATTCGCCTAGACGGCTGAATTCGTTGGTTTATGATTTACAAATAGTGTATTTACAATTGTATTTACAAATATTGTATTTCGGGTTCGAATCTCGGCATGAACCAATGACTCTAATATTTAAGTTATTTACATTTGTGAACTTAAGTTACAACAGCGACATACAAACGGTGAAGAAGAACATCGTGAAGAAACCTGTACATGAATTAGAATTTATGTGTGTGAAGTCACCAATCCGCATTAGGTCAGCGTGGTGGAAAATGGTCCAAATCCCCCCATATGAATCATTACAAACCACGGCCCCTAGTGCCCGGCGGTAAAGGAGGCCATGCTGACTGTAAGATCGCAAGAAGCCGCTGGATGTAGACAGTGTAGTACCGATCGATATGGAGATCTTCGCGGTAGGCCTATGTTCAGCAGTGGACGTCTACTGGTTGATGTTTGATTGCCTGATGTATTTAGAAAGAACGTATGGCTACAAGAGAAAATATTGATTGATAATTTAGAGCATTAAAACTTGTCGTAGGTCTCTGCTGCCGGAGACCGTCTGGGTAGGTACCACCGCAGCGCCTGTTTCTGCCGTCAAACAGTAGTGTCGAACATAACTTTAAAGGGAGTTGTAGTTAATAAAATTACTGGAGTAGCGTGATTTAATATTTTATACCGTTCTAACTAACACCACTTTATTATGGGCATTTACCAACAAGGGAAATCTCGCTCCTCTTATTGCTTCGCTGAACAATATATATATATATATATATATATATATATATATATATAATATATATATTTATATAAACCTACATACATATATTACTTTTGCTCTTTTGTATTATCTAAATCCCAATAGAAAGACACAACAGTCATGAAATGATTACCGAGCGTTGAGACCAGTGTTATATTAACAAGTAATTAAAACGTGGTATGGAGCTTGTGGGTGGACACCACGAAGTCCGAACCTCGACCGAAGTGTTGCGACACCGTATGCTAATATCCGTTCTGCCATTGAGAGGTTTTTCTGGTGTGCAATTAGTTGGCGCGGTGTGGGCTGCATTGGAATTCGCTTCGATATCCGCCTCCACTGTTCTCATCCGTGGCTAACGGAGCCGCGCTGTAGCTTTACTTTTAATAACATCATTATCAAGCATGAACATGACCATCATTGTCAACAAGGTCCCGAAATTTTCTATAGATTAAAAAAAAAGATATAATAACCTTATTCTAGTCATACAGTGAAATTATCGGAGTAATGAGACTTAACGTCTTAAGGCGATATAAGCACAAGGCGGTGCAGTGTATATCACCCCAATTAACACTATATTGTTAAGAGTAGGTTTATCATATACCATCAGCTACAAATAAATATATTTTTTTTAAGTATATCTTCGGTCGAAATCGATGGACATCGAGTATTAAAATGTTGTGAACATATTAACAGTTTCTTGAGTTAGGTATGTATATCAAAAGTGTATACAGAAAGGGGTGTAAGTTTATTGGCTGATGATAATTATTATTAAAAGGAGTTTTGTTTTATTCAATAAAGCGATGAAACGAGCGAGATCTTCACCTGATGGTGAGTGATAAGCATTCCCGCCACACCAACCGCTAGTTAGAATAAGAACTTTTAACGTTATATATATCATTGCAATCTTTTATCATGGCGGCATCAGATAAAACCGGCAAGTTGGAAGAGTTTTTATACGTTCAATGAATATATTGTAAAGTTAATAAAAAAAATAATTAAAATTGATGATATTTAAGTGTGTGGGAGAGCGGTTCAACTATTACACGCATTAAAGTCTCGTTGAAATGAATGCAAATTTAACACGCAGTATTCAGCGCTATGGTTGCCATGATAGAGTTGGAGAAAATGGGATCGTGTGATACAGATCGTACACAGAAACGTCAGTGTTTCTCACAAAATATGACGTGGAAGTCTTCAAGAGTAGAGTGAATAGGCTTCTCCTAGACTAGTGCTCTTTATCGTCTAGATTATATCTCCGCTTCCTATCACATGGGATCGTAATCCAGCAGTAGTATATGTAATATAAAAAATGATGTTGTGTTTTTAGTATTTATGGGTTGTAGATATCATCATAACCATCAGCCGATAGATGTCTACTGCTGGGTATAGGCCTCCCCCAAATATCTCCGCATCGATCGGTCCTGGGCTCCAGGTATTCAGAGGCTTACACGCGATCTTCACCAGATAGATATATAGTATTAGAACTAAAGGAGTCTAAGGGTTGCCGCACAACAACTCACGCGATCCAAGCCAACCACATCATCTACTCATGGTGTATCCTGATAATCAACAAACGAGTCAACAACAATAATCAACTTGTATACACAAGAAGTTGAGTTACCTCCTTAATTTCATTAGCTACCCAGCATACTGCTTTTTGACAGAAATGGGAGTGATGGTATATCTAGACGGTAATAGATTCCTATCACCAGTAACATCATTTAATAAGAAATATTTTTATATAACTACCCTAGTCTATAAGTAAGCTAAATTCTAGAACTGCGGTATAGAAATAGACTGTAGGAAGATTTGTTATCATGAGATTGGTTTATGTTTAAGTTGACTTCGTGATAGCTTTACTTATAAATTTTCAGATTCAAGACTTTTGTCATAAATTTTAATTTTTTTTTGAGAATAATTGTTGTAGTGGTCAACTTAGCTGTAATAAAGTGGTCAGGACGGTGACAAATTGGCAACGAGACCGCCTGGCGGATTATCTCATTACCTTCACATGTGGCTGGACTAAATGACGATTGTTAAGTTTTTTTTTTCATATATATATATGAAGCTCTGAGCCTTTATTAAAATTACATGGCCAGACTCGCCTAGGTATAGTCCTTTATTACTCGTACATTGGCGTTAGTAACTATCAAGTTTTAAGTCTGTTATTTTAAGTTACATAGTTTGACAATCTCAAAGCAATGGACGATGTTTTACAGTTTGATTAATATACCTGTGGCTACTCTTAGTTCACAAACGGCTCAACCGATTTCGAAGCATGATTCAACAACAAATGAATTTTTCACTACTACTATTTTCAATATTAAAACCAATGTATTTTGTCAAATACTTAAACAACTGTAGAGATTGAAAAATGGATACTCATACGATTACATCTAATCAGCGATAATTATAAAAAAAACTGCATATTTAGTACAAATGAGATAGTATATGCGATGGACAATAAATAGCCCCTTTAATGTTCCCACTGTTGGGACTCAGGGTCTTCTTACACTAGAAGAGATTGAAGGTCAAAATGATCGCTGATGCTCTAGGGTTTCTACAAACAATTAGTACATAGTTGTGTAGTATAATTTTTAATTTATAAGTCTTTTTAATACAAAAGAAAATTTATCTTTTTTTATAGTTAATATAGCAATATTAATAAAATTATACTTTAATATTAAATGTATTAAACACTGGTTATCCTTGCGGAGCATTGCATAACGGACATTTTGGGTATAGTGCGCGCCACCCACGAGATGGAAGCTGGTTGTGGGTTAATGGCGCTCGCAGGATTCATAAAACAACCTCACTAATTTTACACGTGTAGTATAAGTACATAAAGTATTATAAAGATCAATATTATTATAATCGTATATGATATTAGAGTCCATAATAAAAGAGTATTATTTTTAAGATGAAATTAACAAGTGTTTCCCTTGTCATTCAAGAACTATTTAACTGTTTACTATAGTTTAAAAACTAGGAAATATATCAAACACTAAACAAATTCAAAGTATTATGTCAATGCAAATAAAAAAAAATGAGTAGCCTATTAAAACCGTGATGGTAAGTTTAGCCGGAGACCG
Organism: Ornithoptera alexandrae; assembly: GCA_029030555.1. Taxonomy (NCBI): domain Eukaryota; kingdom Metazoa; phylum Arthropoda; class Insecta; order Lepidoptera; family Papilionidae; genus Ornithoptera; species Ornithoptera alexandrae. The sequence continues at coordinate 11,446,973 of JARDVY010000288.1, read as the reverse complement.
TCTAAGTACCACCGCATCTCCTACTTCAGCGGTCAAATGGTACTGTGCAAACATTGCCGCGTATCGGTTTGAAGGACGTTGTAGCTTGTGAAATTATTGAGCTAACGACACTTAACATCTCTGTGCACAGTGTGATGCTGAGTATATCATCCTAACTAGCGGACAGGTTGTAATGGGAAGGAGTATAACTTATCACCAGATGAACGGCTCGTTTGTCTGGTCGCTTTGTCGATACAGGAAAAAAATTATAGACTAAGTTTCGAGTAAAGTAAGTTCACTAACCATGAGCCAAGTTATGAGGCACCAATGACCCATAGGTCAGGGTTCCAATTTAAAACGTCTTATATTTTGTAAGTGTGGTCAATAACATTTGTTTTTCTCTTACTGTGGTGACCTTCGCCTTGTAACCAATCCTTTTGCAATGAATACACAAAGATAAAGGATTTTAAGCTATATACTAATGATAGATCAATCCTATTTTGCATTAATCTTTTGAAGATGAGATAATAAACTTGCGTTGAAGAGAATTCTTCGTCTTCATTATCCTAAGGAGTGTAAGGGGTCCCAATCCAACCTCACTTGCTCGTGGTACGCCCTGCTAATCAAAAAACAAGGCTTTAGTTCCCACCAATCCGTATTGGGCCAGCGTGGTGCGAAATAGCCCAAATCCCCCCTAACGACGGCTTCTGGTGCCTGGAGGTACCCGTGACCATGCTGACCGACGGACGTTAACAAGGCGTCCAGAGCCAGAGCAGCTCGTGACCGATCGATATGGAGATCTTTGAGAGAGGCCTACTTAAATAATTTTGTTTTTTATTTGATTATTTCTTCTTTATTCTACGAAGCGAAGAGACGAGCGGGACGTTCACCTGATGGTAAGTAATACGCCCGTTGATAATAAGGTAGCGCTAGTTAGGGTAAGATACAAAGGACTACATTGAGCTTGTTGCCATGAAACAGTTTTAAGTCTCGTTACCCCAATAATTACACTAACAGTATGATGCTTAGCGGCAGAAATAGGCGGTTTTTAATACCTACCTAGATGGTATCCGGCAATACCTACCACCAGTATTATTTAAATTTTAGTATGTTTATATGATACTAGCTGTTCCCTGCCCGTGACATCCCCGCTACTCCCTCTGGGGAAGAAGTTTTGTAAAATCCATTCTTAGCCGACTTCTAAATGGCAGAAGCAATATCTCTACAGAATTTTCAGTGTTTACGCGTAATAGTTTCGAAGATTTCGTGATGAGCCAATGAACCTCTGGATATCTTCTAAACAGATAGATTTATTTATATTACATGTTATGATATCCTTCAAAATTTCTGTCTCCCAGGGTTGATAAGAGAACGCCACCTGGGCTCTCAGTCCGCTCTCCAGACTATGTACCACAAATAAATAAATAAATACGATACTAAGATTCTATGTTGTCTGCTTTACACATTTTCCAGTACGCATAGCGTAATAATATTTTCCCACTGTTGGGTCCACGATTCTTTTTTTATCAACAGTCTATCCATATGTTAGCCAAATGAGGCTTAGTTTGTCGCATATCTATAAATGCTATTGTTAATGGAGCATGGTGGTATTCCCTCGATGTTTATTACCGGAAGCGGATGTTCAATGTGTCAATCCCTCGCAAAGTATGACTACCACCATTAAGAGGCTATAGGTCTCAGAATGAGATGAGCACAGACTATTCGATTTCCTCATCCATTTACGCGTTGGGACATTAAAAGATATATTAATATTATGAATGACATTAACGTTAAAATCATTTTCGTTTTTTTTTTAAGTGATGATTCATACATTCCTTCTTCTTAAGTATAATTAAGTGCAAAAAAATGTACAAGTATTACTTGTGCCTTAAGTTAATGTGAATGGTTAATTATGGCCGAGGGCCGTTTGAATATGAACTCCTGTTGTAATTCAACACCTGGTGTAAGGAGGGCTCGGGTGACCGGCCATTGCACAACCTTGCACCAGTACTGTATACACTGTGTACAGATTAAATAATAATAATAATTAAAACAAATGAGTAATAGTATAACGTTTGAACCAGTTCCAGCCCTAACGCCTAGTATCCTACATTATATAACGAAACGGACCGTAATAAACATCCTTCTAAATGTTCCCACTGCTGGGAATCAGAGCTTTTCCTCACAAAGGCAGACTTCATTTGTTTACTTACGCTGGTAAAGTGCTATTTGGATAAGATTTAATTAACATGTGTAAAAACTGTTTTTCTTACTGAAATATTCAGCGACTGTATTTTTTTTAGTCTACCTTGCGACTAGACGAGAGGGACGTTCACCTGATGATAAGTGATACGCCCGCCCATAAGGACATGGTGCTAATTGGGATGATATACACAGCAGCACATTGTCTTTTTTTATTGAATAACGCAATGAGATGAGCGGGACGTTCACCAGATGATAAGTGATACGCCCGCCATAACAACGTGGCGCTAGTTAAGGCTTACAGGTACACAGCACCATATAGTGGTCGTCGCCTTGTGACCTAAGATGTTGAGTCTCGTTACCCCAGTAATAACACTAGCTACAGCGCCCTTTTTACAGGAACCTAGTGATGTTTGCCACAGTACTGTTTGGCGTATGAAATAGCAGCTGCGGTGGTGGTGGTATCCATATAGACGTACCACCAGCAAAATGTATGATGGAAGTACACATTAGGACAAATTTAATTGAGTGCCTTGACAAATTAATAATTTAATAATCGGCGCAAGGAACCGTTATGCAAATGGAAACAGTTATGACATATTGACATGCATAAAGGCGATTCGATTTGTATGCGAGTGAAGTTCGAGGAAACGCGTCAAGGGTTGGAACTTTGGACGGTACGTAACCTTCTTCCACTGCACCTACAACCTAGCGTATTTATCATCATCATCAGTCGATAGACGTACACTGCCAGACATAGGCCTCGGTCAAAGATCTCCACATCGATCGGTCCCGCGTTACTTACATCCAGTGGCTTCCCGCGATTGTCACCAGATCGTCGGTCCACTTTGTAGGAGGGCTCTTAAGCCTGCACCAACTAAGTTACCAGTTAAGTTTTACCTAGCCTATTATATACGTATAGATTAAAAGCGAGAAAATCGAGGAGGAAGTGCCCCGGACGGTAGGTCATATAGCTGATCAAAAATGTGGTGTTAGTTAAGGTTACTCTTTCATCATGTAGTTCACGTCTATGAGACATAAGTGTGGCAAGACTTAATTCTTTTTTATTTGAACTTTAAAAGGTATATTTTACCAAGTGTTAACTTGTCAGTAACTATGTTTGCTGTACTGGAGTCTTGTCGCCGCTGAACAGCTTGACGACGTTTGCTCACACGTCGACTCCGCTTACAGAAGTCTACCTGTCCGCGTGTGCTAAGGAACTTGGTAGCGACATGTTGTTTGTACGAGATGGGTTTGTTTGAGTGCAGTGCCCCAGATGCTGAGTATGCGGTAAACATAACAAACATTTGTCAAAAACCTCTGATAAGTCTCTACGCAATGCTTAAACTGATTAAATATAACGAGCTCTCTGATTAGTAAGGACGGAAGTCGCCACAATATTCTAAGAATATTGTAAGGCAGTGATAGGAAACACAATAGGCAGAAATAAAACGCATAATTAGTTTAAAATCGTTGAAAATGATGAATTATGACTGGAAAAGGAAAAATTAATAAGAGAAACGTAAATTAAAAAGTAGCTAGGAAATTGTTAAAAAGTAAGAAACAGTTAATTCTAATAATTACTAAGTAAAGAAAGAAATAGAAATTGGAAAGAATTATAATAGACTAGTTCTAAGAAATGTAACGGAAAAGGAAATGAAATATAATATAGTAATAACAATGGAAAGTAATGAAATAAGAAATGTGGGGAAGGATGAGAGGCGATGAGTGACGTGAGTGATAAGACGGAAAGGTATGATAGAAAATGTGATGGAGAAAAGAGGAAAGGAATGAGAGAAAATGTGAAGCATAAAAGTGGAACAATTAAGAACTAAAAAAATTTTATTTAAAAAGCCCTGCCCCACAAAGCAGATGATGCTGATAAAAAAAGAACAACGAGCGGAGACTTTTGAGAAAGAGTGCGTCGCCTAACCTATGTGATAAAGTTTAAAAGTATTTAACTAGTTAGTAATTTTACTGCTATCTAGTTAAAATATTGCTTCCTCGTCTCTATAGGAATTTAACAAGCCCGCAGTCTCCTTATAAAGGTAGCGTTCGCTGTTACTCTCTGCCAGGTAGACGTACGACCTGATGAAGACCGCATGGAGTTGTATGTAGATATCGGACTGGTAGCACAGGAAATTGTTAGGGAAAGGAATGTTCAGCAGTGGACGACAATACGATAAAATGATGATTGACTTGGACTAGAAGGAACTGATGTGCTTGAACAATAAGTAAGAGGGTAGAACAAATCTATTTAGAAATACAAAGATGATAGAAAAACTACAATCTTATCGGACACACCATATGAGTGTTAAACTAGCTCCACCTCATTTTGTGTCGGTCGGTTATAAAAGATCGTATTGGTGTAATCGGTCAAGAGCATGGGGTCTTTGAACCCGGCTCGTGCGTCGTCTAGCACTGGAGACTACTTTTTGTCACTATGCACTCAGCTGCACGCCGTGAACAGTTGCCCAACGGATACTTGAACTTAAAACTAGTAAGACCACATTTCAATACAGTTTCAAGTAAATGCACATCAACACAGCTACTAAACAAACGCAGTAGTAACTTAAGAAAATTCCTGAAGTAAGAGTTGTCCATTAACTTTAATTCAATGAAGCCACGAAACAAGCGAGTCGTTTACCTGATTATAAGTTACCTAATAAAGGTTGTGGGAAGCCGCCGGACGTGGGTCTCGCAGAAGCGATCGGAATGGAGATCCTTGAGGAAGTCCTATGCTCAGCAGTGAGCGTTGTCTGGTTGTTAATGTAATGTAAGTGATACACCTGCCCATAACAATGTGGCACTAGTTAGGATGATATACACAGCACCGCATTCAACTGACCAGCTGAACTCGTTGCTTTGAGATATAACATTGTTATATTGCGTTATCCTATTAATTACACTAGCTACAACGCCCTTCAAATTGGAAAACAATAACTAAACGGTTTCTGGCAGCAGACCTATCACCACCAGTCATTCTGAAATTCGTAGTTTATTTTAATAGTTTTAAAATGATCATATTATTAGATCTGTTAGTCTGGTGATAGGTCTCTGTTGCCGGAGATCATCTAGGTACCAGACCGTGCACGGCAGGTACTTTTTGTGCCGCCAAGAGGTATTGTCCAAACATTACTGTGTCCCGCTTTTAAGAGCGCTATAGCTAGTGAAATTACTGAGGCAACGAGACTGATTGATTTATGTTTCAAAGCGTCGAGCAAAATGTGGTGCACTGTACTTACGATCAGGTGAACGTCTCACTCGTCTCGTCGCTTCGTCGAATAAAAAAAAATATTACATTTATGGGTAATGAAATTAATGTGTAGACTTAACATTTTAAGTTACTAAGGGATAAGCATGAGGTGCAGTGTATATAGTAGTAACTATTAATAAAATTTATAAGCATTAACTTAATATATGTGTCAACAACAAACCTTGACTTTTATGGTGATAATGTTATGTTAATTATGATCACGTGCTGACTGAGTCCAGGATCAAAATTTGCATATAATTGATGAGACGCGCGAGATAGTCGCGAGTTTCAACGTATTGCGTTGTTCTCAATGGTGTTTTAACAATCATCTATAGAGGCGAAGCTTTGAAGAAGCAAGAGCCATACCAAGTATATATACTTAACGACGACCTATGTATGTCCGTCTTCGATACATAACTAGTATTTTTTTTAAATACATGTAGCGACAAAATGAGCAGGATTCATTCGATGGTTAATACGTTACACCGCGGCTTTAGTTACGTACGTACGTTATGTAGATACTCATCATGATATCTCTGGAATCATAAAGTCTGGAAACTAGAAATTTGGAAGAGATATTCCTATGGCCGAGTGTAGATAAGCTAAGAATGGATTTTACGAAATTCTTTCCCCAAAGAGAACTGCGGGAGTGTAGCAGCAAGCAATGCAGACAGAGAACAGCTAGTACACTATACCGCCATTGTGTTCCAATTCTGTGTATTTCTTATGCTTATATGTTCGCAGCAATCCTATTAAAACACGTGGATTGTAGTTAACCAGGAAGGTTCATAGAAGTTCTATCACCATACAAATTCCACATTTTGCTCTGAAATCGTATCGGCACCAGTGTATTAGTAAAGTGAGCGGTTAGCAATTGTGCCACTGGGGTTACTCGCGGATACGGCTGTGTAATACACGCATAAATGTGGGTAATACAAGTCTGTTGACCTCAAGTTATTACGGGCGGCCTCATGACGTAATTACAGCAGGCCAGAGTTTATTATTTTTAGCGGAACTGAGTCAAAGGTCGTCAGACACGCGGTGCGGACAAAGGCGATTACTGTACTCCATATTAGTCCACTCGATTAATTAATATTATCAATAATTAGATCTTACATTCGGACAATTTCGTGAAGGTCACAGGAAACTGATGGAAGCGAACAATGTCAAATAATTTATTGGAATACAGAGGCAGGCCTATGCTCAGCAGTAGATGTATTTCAATTGATAATAATGATGATGATAGTAGTAGTACTTAAAACTTCCAGAAAAAGTTATATCGCTTACTATACGATTGATACTAAGAAAAAAATTATAATTATTAAATGCTGAAAAAATAATACATTTAAATATAATAACGCCTGAATAACATAAGTCACAACCAGGGTGATCTGAAGATAAGAATTAATTTCATAATTTGCAGAAATGATTCTAAAAAGTGCGATATCATCATCGGCCGACATACGTCCACTGCTGGACATAGGCCTCTCCCAAAGATCTCCACATCGATCGGTCGCGATAGTGAAGAATATTCATAATAATAATTCCGCGTTCAGCTACAACTAAGTTATTTAGGTTAGTGATGAGGAGCACATCTACATCATTTTAACTTTAATTTAAGTTATAGTATACCAGCATGCGCTACAATTACCTCATAGCTACAAACATCCTGTCATGTACTTGCCACTGCCTGTGTCACGGAGAATGCCCGCATGCTATCGCCTTTCACTGCCGACCCTACCCACACCGACATACCAGTGACTGGTACATTTACGCGTGTAAATAATTAGATAAATTTCGTTCGTTACAATTTAACTAATCTCTAAATACATATATGTATAAGTGAGATAGCGAAAATGAATAAGAACAGACGTGAAGTACGCGGAGAGTTTACCACCGATAAGAGCTGGACATTATATTCTGGAATTCAGAGTTTTATCTTGCAAGAGGAGAGTTAGGGCTATCAAAGTTTTTTTTATTTTTTTCTTCTCCGGAAGCTCCAGATCGGTTTTAATCGAACTCATGCCTCTTCAAGATCAGGAAGAAGATAGAGGCTTTACATACGGAACAATCACAGCTTCAATGTCGTGTATAATGTTTTTAGCAGGGTATGTTATTTATCATATTTAATATAGACATCAAATCAAAGGTTGATGAATAACGCTTATAGATTTTCTGTGAGGATCCGATGAGGTATCTATGTCGATCAAATGACTAACATCACTATAGATCCTCAGATAATATATGATAGATAACATCAAATCAACAAACCTGTCCATAGGCCAGTACTGTTGCGTTGTAACCGTCGAGGGCTGCTTCCACGAGCTTCCTGACGCAGGTCTCGTACACGGTCTCCTGTTCGGCCGTCGGTTCGAACGCGTAGTCGAAGGTGAAAGCGCGCTCCGAACCCAGGGCGACGCCCCCATCGCCGGCCGCGCCGCCGGCCCTGGCGCAAACGCCGCATCCCTCCACCACTTCCCCTGGGGTTTGTGGTCGGATTCTAAAACAAAAAAATAATAATTTATACAGTTTTTAGTACAAAGCGTTTATATATTATTTTGGAATTTATCTTCAGCATCAACTGTAGACAAAGAAGTAAAACATTTGTCCGTAACGTTAGAATGATATACACAACACCACGTTGTGCACATCGCTTTAAGACATATGATGTTAAATCTTGTTGCTCAAGTGATTTCACTCCCACCAACCCGCAATGGGCCAGCATGGTGGTAAATGGCCCATATATCCCCATATGAAACCCCTACATACGGAAATCTTTGGAGGAGGCTGTCATGCAGTGGATGTATATCGGCTGATGATGATGTAATTTCACTAGCCACAACACACTTCAAACGGGGGTTGAACTCGGAGGTGATCAGAACGATGTATCTGGCGGTGTTGGAGCCGATAATTTTGTATGCAGCGAGTGCATGGGCGCCGGCGGCTAAGAAGCTGCTGGTCCGAAAGCAGCTCGATGCGGTTCAGCGTGGCTTCGCGCAGAAAATTGCGCGAACTCACCGAACCGCGTCGTTGCACTCGGCCCTAGTACTTGCCGGGCTGCTTCCTCTGGACCTTCGGGTCCAAGAAGCGGCCACTTTATTTGAGGTAAAGCGCGGCCACTCCCGGGAAGTGCTGGGTGACCGAGAGCTGGAGGTTCCAGTCAGGCACTTGAGACTACCACACCCGTCTGAACAGGTTGGTGTGGAGTTCTCCTGCCTGGGGGAAGGTGCAGAAGAGGTCCAACTTGCCACCTCGGCTGCCGATTCGGCCATTTACACCGACGGCAGCCGCATCGACGACAAGGTGGGTGCGGCGTTCAGCGTAATGCGGAACGCCGCAGAGGTTGCTACGAAGAAACTCAAGTTGGGCAACTTCTGCACTGTGTACCAGGCAGAGCTGCTGGCATTAGCAGAAGCGACAGGGTACGCGGCCAGCGGGTCGGCGCAGTCATGCGTCGTTCTTAGCGACTCGAGGTCCGCCCTTGAAACTGTCGCAAAATCTGACACCCTCCACCCCCTGGCGCTTCGTGTAAAAGAGAACATCATGAAAGCGCGGGCAAAAGGGACGAATGTCAGGTTATATTGGGTGAAGGCGCATGTGGGGATGGAGGGGAATGAAAGGGCGGACCAACTGGCCAAGGAAGCGGCCCTGAAGAGTAAAAGAAGACCGGAGTACGAGGATTGCCCCGTTTCCTTCGTCAAGCGTCAGCTCAGGCTGAAGACGCTTGACGAATGGAACAGGAGGTACGTGGAAGGTGCTACGGCTTCAACAACGAGGATTTTCTTCCCGGACGTCGTGTCGGCTTATCGCTCCCTTCGTCGGCTGGAGCTCGACACGGTCTTGGTCCAGATGTTCACTGGGCACGGGGGATTCTCCGAGTACCTTCACAGGTTTAAGCTCAAGGAGAGTCCCGCGTGCCTCTGTGACCCATCGGTGGACCAGACCGTGGTGCACATCCTCGCTTCCTGTCCCTATTTTGGAAGGGAGAGGAATGATTGCGAGGTGGAGATTGGTAAGAAGATTGAAGCTGGAGTCATCGCCTCTCTGATGAGTGAAGACGGAAGTCGCGCCATATTTCTGGAGTATAGTAGGGGAGTTATCAGTAAAATAATTAAGAGAAATATGAACAAAAGTGTATAGTGAATAAGAATTAGATAAATAAGTTGAAATGCAAATAGAATAAGACAAATATGTGACAGAGAAATTATTATTATTATTATTATTTAAAAGAAGAAACAAGAAGAATAGCCTGGAAAACTATGATACAGGAATGATTGTTTCAGGCCCTCCCCTCCCCTCCAGAGATACAAGGAAGAGGCAGTCTCCACTTCGATCAGGGAGGATGTGTGAAAGAAGGAATTGGGATGGAGAACGAGAGATAAGTAACGGTATGAAAGATAAGTAGGGAAAGACAGATGAGAAAGGATGGTAGGAGAGTATGTGGAAAGAAAACTAAGTATGATGATAAGTGATTGAACTGATAAGCCCTGACCCAAACCACGCAGGGGAATGCTAAAAAAAAAAAAAAAAAAAAAAAAAAACACACTTCAAACAGGAACAGTGATGTTTATCGACAGAAATAGGAGCTGCGGTGGTATCCACCAACACACTCTCCGGCAACAGGGATCTAATAGAAGTATTTATTACTGAAAACTATTTAGTAACCGATTTGGAAAATATCCCCCCAATATAAATCCCTACAAACGCAGGGATATTTGGGGGAGGCCTATGTGTTGCAGTGGACTTCTATCGGCTGATGATGATGATCTGGAAAATATTGATACACACAAGATAGTGATGAAAAAGATAATATTTGTACATTCCTGTCAAGTAGAAAAATATGACCTAGACTATCACCGGTTACAGATATCTATCACCAGGAACTGATAAATGATAAAGAGAAACCTTAAACCTGTGTACTGAATACCTGATATAATATTTATTTGTCGTTTTAGTTCAACGTCATTATTCAATGAACAGTTCATCATCACTGATGCGACTTACGAATGGGTCATTTAAAGCACGTGAGAGTACAAGTTTACTTTCGTTGTAACTTAATGATCAGGTTATACCAGTAAGCACTAGAAGCAGTCAGGTGGAACACCCAGCGGTCAGGTATTACTTTCCGATTGTCATACGAGCTAGGTACAGACTTGCGTATGAATATTAATATCATGCAACGGAAATGTACAGATAATATGTTGTTTAGTAAGTTAACATAGTTTTATCGTATTTAACTATCGCTTTTAAGATAATAATATTTGAACCCTACTGTTTTATGGCAGAAATAGGAGCTGAGGTGATTACTGCATGAACAGTCTCCCAATAAAAGATATCAGTAAAAGTTAATAGTAATACCCATAGTAATGATAAGTTGTTCCCCACCGACTTTGCCGGCCGTAACACCCCCGGAATTGCCTTTAGGGGAGGAAATATTTTAAAATCCAGTATTAGCTGACCTTTAGATAGTATAAGCAATATCTCCACAAAATTTTGAGTGTTTACTTGTAATAGTTTTAATCATGCGATGAGTAAATGGATCTCTAGATATTTCCTAGATATATGAATTTAATTAATAAATAATTATGTTATATATTTTTTTTGAGTACATAGCTTTTGCATGATAATGTATGTAGACTTTTGGTTTATACTTATTTAATTAAATTGTCCGCTTTATCAGGATCGAATCAGAAATGAGGAGTTAAGCAGAACTAAGGTCACCGATATAGTCCAAAAGATCGCTAGGCCCAAGTGGCAATGGGCCACATCGCTCGAAGGACTAACAGCCCTAGGCACTAAGGTCCTCGAATGGCGATCGCGTACCGAAAGGCGTAGTGTTGGGCAAGCCCCTCACAAGGTCGTCCAACGGTCTGGTGAAGGTTGCGGGAAGCAGCTGGATGACGGCAGCGCAGCATCGATCGATGTAGAGATCTTTGGGGGAGGTCTATGCCCAGCAGTGGATGATTATAATATCTATAAAGGTTAACATTGCTATATACCGGTAAACCGCGTGGGTTTATCTCGACGCTGCACATCTTACTGTTAATACTAGCTTATTACTATCCGACCAACTATAAATAACAAACTCAAATACCCACAATAGATAAGCAACTTTCACAAATTGAGTAGAAAATCACTAGTAAGCAGTAATGAATTGTCTTAAAAGTTACCAGTAATGCTGCGGTTTCCTAATGTAGTCGTAAAGATGACTAAACAAAATCCTTTATAGAAATATTTTCACCTTACTACACAACAGTATTAATGGTATTTCGTAACATAATATCTTTTAACTCAAGGATAATGATAGTCGATAATTAAATAAGGAATTAGGTAGATTAAGGTCTACTGAAAAGATCACAATAATAGGAAAATACAAAGGTAGTTGAAAGGATTGTTTGGTTCATCATCATGTCGGCTTCCGTAAAATTATGTCAACTCATACACTGCTGAATGTAGACCTTTCTAATTATTGAGTAAAATACTTTGCGTACTAGTTGTGGCAGTTGATAAAGTACCTTCGAATTGCAGCTCCATCGCACTCAGGGCTTGCAGATCTGGTATCCGCGAGCTAAAAACTAAATATATAAATATATATGTAGATAAAGTTGTATATAAAAGGTGGAGGAGAAAGGCGAGAAATTATTGAATGCGGAATGGCTGAAGAGATGGATAGTGCTTAACATTCGTTGACTTGTATTAGTTCTCACTTAGTCACTTATTAGGACGCGTAAAACATTGACAGGTGATGAGGATATTGAAACTCTTCATCCAAATGGAGAATGTAATTTTTTTTTTAATTACAACCCAAGAAAATTGATTAAAGTACTGTTCAAAAATTTGTTCTGAACATTCAGAAATAATTCTATTGTATTACGTTTGAAATAAAAAAAAAACTTTATTGGAAATAAATACAGACGTTGTATATTACTTCTCTAACTGTTGGGGCACAGGCCTACTCTCAATATGAGGACGATGGGCCATAGTCACCACGCGGGCCCAATGCAAATTGGTGACTTCACACACACCTTACAATAAATTCTAATTCATGTGCAGGATTCCTCGCGATGTTTTCCTTCACCGTTTGTATTTCGCTGTTGTTACTAAAGTTCACAAATGTATATAACTTAAATATTAAAGTCATCGGTATATGCCGAGATTCGAACCTGGGACCTACGGAATGAAGGCCGCACTCTCTAACCATTAGGCAAGCGAGCTAGTAGGGAGAAGTCTCCTTACGTCAGTAATTTCGCTAGCTGCAGCGCCTTTCAAGTCGAAACACAGTGAGGATAACACAGTACTATTTGGAGGCAAAAATAGGAGCTGCTGTGGTACCGAGTAGATAGATCTCATACGGGGCTGCGTACAATAAATATTGTATGGTATAACAATTGGCGGCGATGATGTACGAGTATGTGCCGTCGATCGAGTGCAGACGACTAAGATGGTGGAGAGGGGTTACCAGAGGGGGCGGCGGCGGATGCTGCAATTACAGACGACGCGCAGTCTGCCGGTAGCGAGGCGAACTAGCCGGTATTATATTCACTTCTAAATAGAAATATTTTCTTTCGTGACAATAGATATATGTATACTCAATTGGATGTCTATAGACTATACATATCTGATGAGGAATATTACTATAGCCTTTTAAATTAGTTAGCAATTAAAAAAAAAACAATTCTTTTACTTAGTAAAAACTATTAAGAATTAACTGTGTTCTGTGCCAATTTTTTCTACAAAATCGACGACGGATATGAGAGAATTACATCATCAGGTATATACCATGATAAAGTAGTTTTAATAGTATATCCAAGGTAGTACCTCGTCCATGATCATCGCTTTTATTAGTAGGTTCTTGGTGGATACAGTCTAGACAGGTACCTCTATGAAGGTAATGCTCCAACCTCCGATCCGGTTTGCTGTAGTTAGTATAAAATTACTGGAGTAATACCTGCTAATGAGTTACGGTAATGAGAGCAATATGGTATTAAGTAAATACCCTTACTTCAGCTAATACTTAAGCTTACGTTAAGTTTCGTTTTATTCGTCTAGTCACTTCGTTATAAAAACTATAACAGACCTTAACAAGTTATGGTGCAGGCTTTTGTTTTGGAGTAGAAATAGGACCTGCTGTGGTACTTATCTAGACAGTTTCTAAAGTACCTACCACCAGTAAATACTATTGTATTTTAGACGGTACAGTATTGAGGAGACTTGAAGTCTGCAGTGGCGCGGTCATTGAGCTCGCCCTGACGCACACACTGCACGCGCACGCGTATCATTGTTATTACAGAAATAAACAGCATCTGCTTTCACTAAATGTTACGTGATAGAGGAATACGTTTTTGATGATTTTGTTTCCATGATTATTACGTTAAGATTATAAATTTTATCGACGAGGTAATCAATTATAATCAACCTGTGGCAGCTTATCCCACGGAACGTCAAATATCCAGATTTTCGACTATATGTATATGTTTTGTTCATTCGTTCCCTTCGCCTTCCCATAACAATTTTGCTTGTCGCTTTAACATATAAGGTGTTACTCCAGTAATTTCACACGATGGGTTGCAGTGGTAGAAATGAACTGTGAGGACATCATCCTCGTATCAGATATAAAGGTTATTCTTGATTATGTCCGCGGTAGTTTAAACATTCAATAGGGACCACTTATACGTCTTGCGATGCTCGGATCCAAGTTTCCCAGGAACTATACCAGATCAGTTGACTTTATAGAGTTTCTTCCAGCAGTAAGTTTACTTATAAAATGTGTGTTTGTAAAGAGTTTTTAAATCAGGTAACGTTGGGAAACATTTTCGCGTTGCGCTATCGCTCATTGCAGCTAGGGAGGGTTCAGCAAAGCGCACAGCCGGTAAAGCGACGTCGTAATTCGCCTTTGTTTACACTCGCTAGGGCCAACGTACCGAGTGACAATCAGGGTGGCCAATATACCTCTATTATTAAGGACAAAATATTAAAGAGCTGACAAGGAAATACCTCGAAAAGACGTTCCGAAACTATTATATATTGCCTATGATACTACTACTGTGATACGCCTGTCCATCATAATAAATAGTTAGTAAGAATTACACTAATTTCTTAATTTATGAGGGGAGTAAGGGGTCCCGCACAACAACTCGCACAACCAAAGCCAACCTTACCTACTCATGGTGGACCCTACTAATCAATAAACGAGGCTCTGGCGCCCGCCAATCCGCATTGGGCCAGCGTGATAGGAAATGGCCCACATACCCCCGCATGAACCCCTACAAACGTGGAGATCTTTAGGGGAACCAACAGTAGTCGTCTATCGGCTGATGATGATGAAGGATCTACACATATAGTTTTATACTTTAAATGAAATGAGAATTGTAGAAAGACGTAACGACGATGTAATAAAAAGCAGTGAACGATGCTGAAGAGGCGATGTATGGTATGAAAGAATTGACGAATGAAAAAAGTCAAAAATTACAGAAATTCGATAATAAAATAAAAAGTAGTAAAAGAGTATTTAAGAAATAATCATTTAAAAAAAAAAGCTCTATTTTACAACCCCATTAATTTCACTAGCTACAGCGCTTGTCAAACGCGAAGAGGTTTATATAATATAGTAGTATACACCTTGGGAGTACCTACAGACGGTGCGAAGGCTCTTACCCAAGACAGGTGTGGTAACCAAAACCCAACATTTCCACTTTTGAAATCTTCATATTATTGAAACAATAAAGATACTGTACCGCATGCCGAAACCTATGCTCAAGTTTAAAACAGTAATGGTATTGTTCCAAAAATACGTCGTCTTCGTGATAAAGCGAGAACCTACTGCTGCGGTAACATGACCCCATTGGAGCTGTAAAGAGTCCGTTGTACTCGTGCGCATTGTTTTAGCGAAACTAGCTGCTACAAAGAGCACTATACTGAGGAGCAACAAGGATGGCCATTTCTTTTCAAAAGAATCGTGGATACTAATATAACTAAAAGAGAAGAAAAGAAATACCGTTAATAGTAAGCAGAAACCACGACAGTGCTCATTGAGCTTGGGCTTCCGGTGAAAGAAAATATCATGAAGAAACCGACATGATCCAATAAGTTGAAAATATATAACCTTTTCAATTTTTTACAACCTTTTCCATTCTTATCCTTTTGCTTTCTTAAGCATGTGATATCTGCCAACCCACATTTGGCCAGCGTGATGGATAAACAGCCTTGGCTCTTGTGAAAGAAAGTCGCAAGTCCCAGCAGTGGCAACAGTAAGTGGACTATTTGTTAACAATTTTTATTATTATTAAATCCTTAAATCATTATGATCACTTCATAAACCATGTGAAAATATTACATAACTTCTTCGTATTTTTAAAGCAGAGCTGACTAAGAGTTACATCTTTCCCAGAAGTAAAAAACTTTTCACCAGATCGCTGGTCCACTTCGTGGCAGGCTTCCCAACACTATGTCTACGGATACACGGCCGCCACTCGAGGACCTTACTGCCCCATCGGCCGTCGGCCTTCTGAGCAATGTGCCCTGCCCACTGCCACTTAAGCAATATTTTGGGCTATGTCGATAACCTTAGTTCTTCTGCGAATCTTCAAATTTCTGATTCGATTGTTGATACCAAAAGCTGAAATTAGGTTTCAACATATTTAGAACATTAAACGTATACCCAAAAGAAGCAGCAAAAGAAAGAGAAAAGTGGAAACTCCACAGATAGTAACGAAGCTTTTTAAATTGATAAAAAGAAATTGGGACTCTCTCATGAATATTCGATTGATGGTGACCTCAGCCGCAGAACAATGGGGCACGCTAGCCGGCGCGCCTCGCTCGTTCTAGCCACGCGATGCCCACATCGCTTGATATGCAATCACTTCTTACACTTCAAACCGGAACTCCGAAAAAAAGCGTCCACTTTTTACTTAAGCAATACAGTTCTAATATTTGGCTCTTAATTTATGAACTGGATTTATTATACTACTGTGTTTAAAATTTAATTTGAATAATGGAAAGACAGTTTGGAAGGAAAATGTGGTGTTACAGAAGGCTGTCGTCCTTAAAAAGCGAGCGTATAGGCTGTTAATACCTTAGTCAACTTTAGTATATACAATATTAGGATTTAAAATATATATTTCTTTATTTTAGTTGTTGCACCCTGCTAATCAACAAACGAGGCTCTGGTTCCAACCAACGCGCATTGGACCAGTGGTGGTAAATGGCTCAAATCTCCTCATATGACTCCTATAAACGAAGGTCACGAGAAGACCTTGGATGCGGGTAGCGCAGAACCTATCGATGTGTAGATTTTTGGGGAAGGTATATGTCCAGCAGTGGACGTCTATCGGCTGAAGATGATGATGATTTCGTAACAGTTTACCGAAAAAGTGGAGAGATGCTGTGGTACGTGAGAATATTACCGAATATCATTAACGGAAATTAACTGTACAATTGTATACATACATATATATTATATATAAATAAATACGTGTGCGAATGAATACATATACATATTATATCACACGGCGACATGTGCGATGTGATGCTAAGTTAATTATCTCCTCATCTTAACTCTTCAATTACAAAAATATCTTCTGCAATCTTTACGGATATAATTAAAAAAAATATACAAAGCCTGTTAAAAATATACGTGTAAAAAAAAACTTGAATATACTATCAACAACGATGCACTTAGCTTAAAGACATCCTTGAATCCAGGTCCCGCGTCTAATGAGTGCTTCTAAGCTAGCTTACGGCTACATATATAGCCGTACGTAAGTACTGTACTCACAACAAGTTTTTCTTACAGTTGATATATTCTTATAAACAAGAGAGAGTTAAGTAGTAAAAAAAACAATATTTATTTTGGAGGTTCACAATTTTTTATACATTTATCATCATCATCAGTTGATAGACGTCCACTGCCAGGCCTCACTCTAAAATTCCCACATCGATCAGGTAATGATTCATATGGGCAGATTTGGCCATTTCCCATCACGCTAGCCCAGTAAGGGTTGGTAGGAATCAAAGCCTGGTTTGTTAATTAGCAGGATGCACCACGAGTAGATGAGGTTGGCTTAGATCCCGTGAATTCAATCTCATAGCGAGTGCCTTCCACATTTACGCTTTCTACTTGCCACAAAATATAGTTTTATTGAATCTGATGACCTGCTATATTATACACATATCTTTACGGTCTTCCTCATGTCCACACAATGTGTGTGACACGAGGAAGACCGGCTCATCCACGAGCCTATTATACAAACAATCGGACAACAAAGCCTTTGTTTATATCAACAAATTTATAACAACAATTCTATGTTTACACGAATTTTATCAACATCGCGTTTACTTCTATAAACTTAGACTATTTATCTTAATGGTGTACAATCACACGTTACTACTGCAAGACAGTAATAAAGTAGACGTAAGGTTTTTTTATCAAATTCCTTATATTAATATGGTCAAGAATCGATTTATTTGATATTTATAGAAACAGTGGGCGTAGTGCCATATCCTACTCCATACTAAAATATTATAGTAATGAAGGTTATATATATTATACAAACTATTAAACCAGCGAATATATAGAAAAATCCCTCAAAAGTATTATATGAAATGGGATATGAACAAAAATATATCAAATTCTTGAGAGCCCTTGTTAAAATCTAGATTTCACTATGGAGAGTACATTCATGTATTATCTACATATGACATAGCTACGGTTAAGATCTATAGATCATATATATATATAAATATATATATATAGTATAAACATATTGATAACAAAACGTTATAATGACTGGTGGTAAGCCCCTGTCGCTGGAGACAGTCTGTCGTTTGCCGGAGCATAGAGGGCTAAGGAGGGCTTTGCCCATCCATGGGATGTTTTAGCCAGAGTGCAAAGGGGGATCCGTACGTTCCGTAGGTCAGCCCGGAGCCTCTCATAATGCATTGATGTAGACCACCGATGGTGTTTTGGTAGAAGCCCCGCGTAATCTTATCTTCCTCCTAGAAGCAGGATAACTTTTAAGATTTCCCCTGCGATAATAAAAAAGATAACCACTGCAGCTTATATTACTGCTGCTAACCGGTATGGAAAATTTACTGTATTTCAGTTAGGAAACCGTATTTAAAATTACTCGAGCAACGAGATTTAACACCTTGATATAAAAGCTAACGGCACACAATATAGTATATGGTATATCGTCCTAATTAGCTCTATTGTTATTTGTTCCCGGGTCGTTTAAATGTATAATAAAAAAAAAATTAAAGACGATATGTTATATAATATAATCGCTGTTTTTTTTGTTTTGAAACACTTACAAAGTATATTACAGTATAGAACCGTTTTGCAATGTGACTATTGCGAACGCTTCACTGTTACAAAAGGCTCCCATGTGAAATATATTGTTAGTTATATCGCGATAACGCTATAATTATAAAACAGTTTCACTATTCTAATTATTAAATAATTACTGTTTTATCATCAGCCGATAGACGTCCACTGCTGGACATGGGCCTGCCCCTAAGGTCCGAACATTGATCGGTCCTGCGCTGCTTGCATCGTCGCGTACTAAGAAGGCGTCGTTTATAGGGGTTCGTATGAGGGTATTTGGGCCAATTACCATCACACTGGTCTAATGCGGATTGGTGGTGGCTAGACCCTCGTTTGTTAATAATCAGGGTGCACTACTAGCAAGTGAGTTTGGCTTGGGTTTCGCGAGTTGTTGTGCGGGACCCCTTACACCACTTATTATTGCTGCTTAAGAGTTGTAAATAAATTTCTTCAAAATAAATAAAAAGAAATTGCATTATAACACACCTATCAGCTCTTTGATCCAGATCATCTATGGGTTAAGTAATAAGTTAAAGATTTATTCCTGTTAATAGAATTGTATTCTATTGAGCTTCGCGGCTTAATATGAAACAAAGTACCCGTCTGAACTTATGTAGAACGTACGTGGGTGACAGAGCCGTCGCCATCACGGTCTCGCCCACCAGCTCTTTGATGCCAGAACGGCGTGGGTTTCTCTAGGTATAAACAATCGTTTGCCCTTTCAAACGTACACTGTCCAAAATTATGAATGGGATTTAATTAAATTGCTTGACACGAAATCATATAGCTGACAAGATATGGTCACTTACCATAGGCCTTATAACATTATTCGAAGACACCCAAAAGGCAATGGCTATACTCTAAGTATCTCTGTGCGAATGCATCAGAATTGAAGAACTAAAGTCATCGACCTAGAGATGAATGTCTAAAGTCTACTGTCCTAAGGGACTTAGAGGCAATAGCATAATCAAATGTCTAATAGCCGATGAGGTAGTAAGGTTCTAGTATAGTTCTAGTACTTGAGTGGTAGCCAACAGACAGTGCTGGAAGACTCCACGAGATAAACCGATGATCTGGTGACGATCGCAGGAAATCGTTGAATTCGAACAGCGCAAGACCGATTGGTGTGAAGACCTATGATGATGTCGGGAAAGCAGAAAATAGACAGCAAATGAAAACACGAGTCCAATCAAAACCTTGTGGACGTTAAACAAAAATTATATCCAACAATATGACAACAGGATGTGCTCTAAATGAAAACGGAAGTGATGTAATTGCTGTAAAAATTATTACTTTAGTAATTAAACATGATAGCACATTAGAGCATAACCAATAAATATAAAGTTTTAATTACTTCAATTAACAACTCTTAGTATAAGAAATTGACCAACAAGTCTTAGAAAGTAACGAAGCAAGTATTTTAGTACATTTTGAACTTTATTGCAATGCAGTAATTCTTACTATATATAAATATATATGTGTGTGTGCGTGTGTATGTATAACTTCAATTTATGGCTGCCTCAATCAATCGATCGTCAGCAATAATTCCCACGAGAACGATACATTATTTAGATAGTTAAGGGTAACTGGGTGGTAAGTTTATTTTGTTAAAATATTATTTAACTTTTTTTTTAATGGGGCAGAAATCTTCTTAAAGCAGGTTATCTGCTGGGCACAGGCATTTTCTAGAGATTCCTTCGACTTATGTTAGTAGGGGTTCGTATAGAGGGAATTTGGGCCATTTCTCACCACAACAAGTGCTACAAAGACTTACCACTAGTAACTTTGAAAGGGGTGAAAAAGTAATAAACTATGCGATAGGTTTAAATAGTTAACTAAAGTTTTACACTAGTTATTTCATTATCGTCGCCAGGCTTTAGACGATCATTGCTGGACACAGGAGACCCTAAAGATCTCCAAACACAATCTTATTACGTATACTATGTTTTTTATATCTTAATGTTTATTATAATTAGTTACACCACTCGCGTTATAATTGACGGTAAAATGAGATAATATAACTATTGTTATAAACTTTTTAAATATAACTTTCACAAAACTATTATACAATTAACAGTTTAAGTGATAAGTTAGTATAAGAGTTTTTTTTTATTCAACTATGTGACGGGACGAGCGGGACCTTTAACTGATGGTAAATCATACGCCTAATCATAACAACGTGGCAGTAGTCACCTTAGATATAAGATGTCAAGTTTCCTTATCCCAGTAATTACACTATTGTTTATGAGGGTCCCCTCACAACAACACTCGGGACCTAAGCCAACCTCACCTGCTCGTGGTGCACCCAGCTAATCAACAAACGAAGCTCTGACTCCCACTAACCCGCATTGAGCCAAAGTGGTGGGAAACGGCGCAAATCCCCCTACAAGACGGCCCCTATTAACCGGTGGTAACGCTGACTGCGTGAAGATCGCGGGAAGCCGCTGGATGCGAGCAAGGCAGGACCGATCGATGTGGATATCTTTGGGGAAGGACCATGTCCAGTAGTGGACGATGATGACCTAAATAGACAGTCTCCGGCTACGGAAACCTACCTCCAGTAAAAAATGATTAGAATGATTGTTTCTCTTATTCTATGTATTAGATATTTTTCTTAATATATGATATGAAATGTTATTTTTACTAATAATATATACAAATATAATTAATATTCAAGTTAGTCGCAGCTCATTAAATTCTTTTTTGGCATATAAGATCAGGTGTTCCTCGCTGGCTTTGCTGGCTGTAATATAAAATTACAACTTGAAATTTGTTAGAAATATTCTATCTTTAAGGGAATAGGCTACTTCTAAATTAGAGCGCTTTATCATCAAATACTACATCGCCGCTTACCATCAGGTGAGGTCGTAGTCAAACGCTAGTATATACAATAAAAAAAAATTCGGCGGCAACAACTAACAATAGCTTAGATGATATACACTGCACCACATGAATATATACACTAGCTACAACGCCGTTTAAACCGGAACATAGTAAGCACTTACTAGTGGTCGTAACAGACGCTGCAGTGTCTTTGCGTTTAAGATATAATAACGTCAAAGTTTTTATATATATATTATTATAGTATTTTAAAATATTTTAAACAACAGAAAACACAGATTATTTGTATTCGACAGCCGGGAATCACAGGGTTTGACTCCTGCTGAGGTTCACGGTAATCAGCTGCCAAGTGTTTTGATGAACGCCGCTTTAACACAGTACGACACTCATTTCCGGACCCTTTCCGCATAACGATTGGTGTGCGACAGGAAGACGAGGCCAATCGATACACCACATCATATTTAAGTAATAAGCTCCATGAAATTGTCGAAAAGTTAATTGACTTGACCATTTCTGTGCGGAAGGTCGGACGTTCACCACTTTAGCTTCCTACATCCGTTTTGGGTATGTTAATGTAAATGAAACGGTGTGTACATTAAATCTTATAATAATGATAATAAAGCTCCGTAAGTTGATAAGTGCGGGTTCGATCCACATCAAGGTTGAGCTTTGGTATAGAAAAGCATTAGGAAATCAATCACAAAAATTACAACCTTTGTGGACATGTGACATCCGTCAACCCACACAACTAATGAGGTGGATATAATGACACGTGGGCGTGGGTTCAACTCCTAATATTAACTAGGCTGTATATGTATTACCATAGTATTATCCCTTTCATATGTATATAAATATTTATACATATACATGGAGATAAAACAAAGATATTATTTAATAATTCTCTAGATACGTTTTGGTAATATCTTCTTCACCTTCTTACTATTAATAAAAAAAAAAAACAGGAACTTGATTCAGTGTCAAGAGATTCTCCAACAATATAATCAGCTTGTATATGACGAAGAAATGCTAATTAAGTTGTTACACGAGCTTAAAAGTATTAAAAGGTATATCAAGTTAAAATAAAGAACTACCTACTCTCAGACTCCAGTTTTGGAGAACGACAAAGTGACAGTCATCTGATGGTAAATGATAAGCTTGTTCATAACAACGTTGCGCTGGTTAGGATTTATACACTGTACCACATTGTGCCCTTCGCATTGAGACTTAAGATATGAAGTCTCATCACCTTAGGAAAACAAATATATATATATACTGCTTTAAGAGGTCCCGCAGAACAACTCACGGGAGCCAAGCCAACCGCACCTGCTCGTAATGCATCCTTCTATTAAACAAACGAGGCTCTGGCTCCCATCAACCCGCATTAGGCTAGCGTGGTGAGAAAAGGCCCAAATCCCCCCACATGAATCCCTACTTGATCGATGTGCGAATTTGTGCCATCAAGTCCAGCAGTGGACGTCTATCGGCTGATGATGATATATATGATTGATAATCCACAAATAGTTTCTGTCAAGAACATAAGGAATTTATGCAGAATCAGTTTTTTTAATATTTTATGCTATTTCTTGTACGAATATAATAAATCCTTTAGTATCTGCAGCATCGTTGATTATATAAAAAATATGACTGTAATCAATCATTTTCAATGTTACAGCGTGACACTAACAACAGAGACAATTTTTTTTATAGAAATCCAAGTAATAATAAGCTACCATGTAGTATATACTTAACATAACATTCATCTTTCTTAACACGAGAATTTCTCAAGTTAAATGGTATTAAAAGTGAACGTCGCTTTGAAGTGCATTGAAATCTCTTCGGAGCTGCGATTGCATAGTTCATGTCAAGCAGCCGCACCTTCAACCTCCTGCCTTTCATAATCTTCCAAAACTTCATATATAGTACAGGTCAAGTGGTTTATTGCACATGTTCTCCACTGATATTTCCTTATGGCGAAACGTTACCAGTATTAGGGATAGTATTGAATTCTAATAAGCAAAGTCATCATAAGAGACCGACTGAGACGCCTCTTCCTCCGCGGCCCCACCGTCGTCGCATCAGCGGTGCGGCATCGCTTGGTCGGAGTCGGGTGGAGAGTTTCAGTTCCACCCCGAGACGCAGCCTCATTAAGGCCTCTCGCTTTCGGGTTCACGGTTGTGTGGGAAAGCGTTCCCGTGGTTCCGGCCGAAAGCGATGAGTGAGAAACCGTAGGGTTTTAGCCGATAAGAGTCCAGCATAACCCCTCTGTTGCCCCCACAGCAGAAGGGTATCTAATGCATGATTTCCTCACTAAAAAACAAAAGAGACAGAGGCGAGCTGCATTACCGACATTCCTCTCCCTCCGTTACTCCGCCACAGCTGCGAATGACAGTGCAACCTTGACCCCGCAGTCTCCGGAAACACATCCAAGGTGAGCTCATCTTGCGTGGCCACCTTGGATAGGCCCTACCTGTCGGGCCGACCGGTTAGATTCCCATTAGATACACCGTGCGTGACCAAGCCACCGGCTCCTAAGCCCCCCGCCACGACAAGGCGGGAACCTGTTCGGGGGGATTGTGACCCATCTAAGACCCATTGTCATTAAACTGCACATGATGTTGAACTCAAATGTTAACCCAATGTAGATAAAAAGTAGATATGTATATAATTAAAGTATTAATGAAACTGCTGCTATTGAGACGCTTGATAATGCTGAAGTGATCCTTGAAGATTTTTAAAAATGGAGACAATCTTCAATTCGTGGATTCAATTATCAATGGGTAGATGATTTGAAACTATTTTGGGTATATTTACTGGTGGTAGGTCTCTGTTGCTGGAGACCGTCTGAGAACAATGTGGGAAAGTCTATATCATCCAAACTAGCTTCACGTTGGTATACATCATCAGATGGACGTTCACTGTTGGACAGAGGCCTCCTCAAAGATCCCTATAACGATCGGTCCTGCGCTGCCCGCATCGCCGAGAACTAGGGTCTGTCGTTTGTATTCATATGGGGGGATTTGGGCCATTTCCAACCACGCTGGCTCAATGCGGGTTGGTAGGAGCCAGAGTCTCGTTTGTTGATTACCAGGGTGCACCACGAGCAGGTGAGTATGGCTTGGATCTGGTTGAATTAGTACCTAATAACGCAAACGCCAGTCGGTGCGGTTAATATCTGCAACGCAGATCTTTCATGAGCAATCAGCCCGTTTTGTAGCTCGACCTGACACGCCGCGGCAGTCATGTAGGCCATTCAACGGATGCACCTTCCAACCAGTACAAACCTGATACTTTTGAAAAGGATGTAACACAGACAACCCAAGCGTTGGTATATTTCAATATATTTAAACAGGAGAATTACATAAATCTATTCTAAGGAACAGGATTTCTAACCTCGTGGTCTCCAGGAGTTTAAATAAAAGTTATTATAGATTGCTTGAATAGTTTTAAAGAATGCATGAACTTTAATAGATGGTCTTTTTACCGGAGACCCTGAAAGTACTTGCAGCCGCAGCTCCCATTTCTGTTGATAAACTGTAGCATGCAAACATTACCGTGTTCTAGTTTGAAGGATGTTGTAGCTAAAAATCTGGGATAATGAGACCTGACATCTTATGTATGAATTCGCCAAGCACAATATGGTGCAGTGTATATCATTTTGACTGGTCATATTGTTATGATCAGGTTTAGCATGTACGTGAACGTTTTCATCTCGTTGCTGTGATATTTAATTGTGTGCTAATTCTAGTAGTATTTCAAGTCTTCACTAGGAAAAAAATACACTGTAAGGTTGTAAAAGATCATCAAGTTTTGTAGACTATTATTATTATAGATAATTTACTTTCTTTTTCTCATATAAATTTTAATCCCTTTTACGATGAAAAGGCTCCTTTAAAAAAAAAATAACCTTCAAGGAAGAAGAGAAAGATTGATTTAAAATTAATTTCTTTGGATAGTTTTTTAATTATCCTCTTAATGAAACACGATAAACCTCGTTTATCATGTCAATATTTTAAAGAATTTTACCTTGAGAAAAAAAATAAATAAAAATTGATTTATTTTTTATATTATATTTTTTTTAAACAAAAATATTACTAGACTATGAAATCTTTTGTTTATGATCCGTATTCGACATCCAGTAGTGGTGTCTTTAGGAGGATATTTTTTTTCTTAAAATAACCTATGAGACTAGTGGCACGTTCACTTGATATTAAGTGATACGATAGTGATTAAACAGAGCGGAACACAGCAATCTCTGCATAATACTGTTTGAAATAGGCGCTATGCGGTGGTACCTACCTAGACGGTCTGAAGCGACGTCAAAAGCGTCCTTTTTTTTGTCGCGAGGGAAATCTTCTTAAAAGATTCCTTGCATCTGGGGGGAAGACGAGATTGTGTGGGGCTTCTACCCACTGAAACTCCACCTTGGTGGCCTCCGTCAATGCATTAGGAGGGACTCCGGTATCTCCTTCGAAACGCACCGATGCCCCCTGCACTTTGGCTAAAACATCCCACAGAAGAGCAAAGCCCTCCTTAGCACCCACGCTGTGCTACGGCAAATACAAGACCACCATATATTTGCCCTCCTCCTTAGACTCGCTTATTCAACTCTAAGAGCTGCCACCCCCAAGGCCTACGAACTCGAGGGCCCTTTTAGACGCCTTGTACGACAGGCAGGGAATACCTTAGTCCTATTCTTAGCAGCCCGAGACTACAGGGCTAAACAAGCCAAACTTACCACCAGTAAATTGTTTATATTACTAATAGATTTATTTATTTATTTATTTACTATCCATCACAGCGTTTAGTTCACTGTGACATACGCTCACATCCGTCGGACACGTGAATTGTAAACAATAAACATTTGTGAATAATTCAAAGCGGTGAACCGCTGACGTAAACGGCACCGCGTCGTGTTGATCCAAACAATCCAAATGGAACTGCTTGATCACTTTTGATCCTCGTATCGCGATCACAACTGTGATTGAATGTAAATAAGTATTTATCACTCGATAGATCTTAAAGGTACAATCATCCTTAATGTCATGAACAATATTCAACAGACAAAGTAAACAAATGTATTGATGTATAAGGCATAGGTTTGTATGAATTCAAATATTGTAACGATGAAGAAACTACTTATAAGGGTTCATCAACATCATCAGCTGACGTCCACTGTTGAACATACGCCATAAGGGTAAAACTGTGAGAATATGAGATAAAACGTGTTCCTATGTAGATTTTTTTTTTATTTAACGAAGCAACAAGACGAGCTGGATAGTTCATCTGATGGTAAGTATTACGTCTGCCCATAACGTGGCGCTGGTTAAGATGGTATACACTACATTGTGCTCGTCGGAGAATGTCCCGCTCGTCTCGTCGCTTCATAGTAGACAAAATGGAGTTGCTGGTATCTATACCTAGACGGTCTCCGTACCTACCATCAGTGAAGTTATTATCGTCGCTTTCCGAAGCCCATTGTCAAGAGCAAAGAAGAATAAAGTTGCGTAATAGACATATGTGGAATACTTGAACTTGTACGCAATGGACCGGACCAGTTATATTGGCATGGTACATGACCATAAACGATTGTCCATTACATGTATCGTATACTAGGCGCTGCCACGTGTCCGCTTGCAAATTTATTCGCATATATTATATCACATTTCCTGCAAACTTGTGTGGGCCTTTGTATTATGAATTATATATTTTATATCATAAATCATCATTACTTGGTATTTTGAGGATATTAAATATAAAAAAAAAACAATCATGTAGGAGGTGAGGAATTACTTCTGTAGTCTCGGGCTAGCCGGAATAGGACTAAGGTAAACCCTGCTTGTCGCAGAGGACGACTGAAAGGGTCTAGGAGTTCTGCGGGCCTTCAGGGTGAAGGCCCTTATCGTTCAACAAGCGAACCTGCGTGGAACAGCGTATGGCTACGCGATGGTGCCTAGGAGGGTTAAGCCCCTTCTCAGAGAAGTATTAATAAAGTGAAGAGAGGCACCGATGCGTTCTATAAGGTACCCCGGAGCCTCTCCGAATGCACTGATGCAGAGCACCGAGGGGGGTTTAGTGAGTAAGAATCTCACATAACCTGGGTATCTTTCGAAGATTCCTTCCCAAACCAAAAAGAAAAGGAGGAAAGGAACTAATGTATTAATGCTAGTGTATTTACTTTAAGTATAAAAATTGTAACGGAACGAAGAATTTTTTTTACTCTTCAAAGCGCCGAAAAGAGCGAGATGTTCACGTGATAGTAAGTGACGCCAGTTATGATAATAACCGCAACGCATTGTGCTCCTCGCTTCAAGACATAAGACATTAAGTATCTTAACTCTAGTAACTTCACTAGCTGCAACGCCCTTCAAACCAAAGAGCTACGGCGGTATCTAGACGGTCTCCAGGAACAGGAACAATACCACCAGTAAATAGCAGGAATTTGATTGCCAAAGTAGATGGATGGTTGTTTATTGGTGATAGGTCACTATTGTTATTTTTACAAGGGGTGTAAGGGGTCCCGCAAAATAACTCAAGGGACCCAAGCCAACCTCACCTGCCCGTAATGCATCCTGTTAATCAATAAACGTGATGGGTTACGACCTAATTCCTCCAACGAATGATGTGGAGATCTTTGGGGGTGGCCTATGTATATATATCCGGCAGTGGACGTCTGTCGGCTGATGATGATGATGATGAATAGGTACAATTGGTAATAAGGATAAATCACAAATTCATAAAACTAGAGTCCTTATTGATTACTCTATTAAAACGTGAACGTTTATACAATAGTAAATAATTGTTATAAACAAAGTAATTGTTGTGTGCTTGCCTATTCGTTTGTTTAACAACAAAAGAATACCAAATAATTACATTCAACAAATATTATTATATGAATGGCGGATATTCGCAAATACCGGAAATACTCGACCACTTTATAACAAATGACGCAATGAATGAAGATATTTTATATTTACTTTGACTTTCAGTTATTCTATAACTGCTACATGTGATACATATAGGAGATATCCGGAGATTCAACGACTCGGCAGGAGATCACCGGAAGTATTAGGCGTAAACACTCAAATTTTGGTAGATATATTGCTTTTGTTATTTATGGATTTTACAATATTCCTTCCTCAAAAAGAATTGCGGGGGGTGTTAAAGGGAACGGACCCGTGCGAGTAGCTGCCGGTGGAAATATTTCTGACAAATTTCAATGAATGGACAAAAAGGAGTATATATATTTATATATATGGTGATCTGATTGTTTGTAGTTTCGACGAAATAAAAAAAGATGATAGAGACAGGATCTAATTTAAGCTACTTCTAACGTAAGGTCATTGATCGTTCACGTTATTTTTGGACGTCAAAAAGTAAAAACTAGACCAGTAGTACTTACAACCGGATGTGACATCTGACTAATAAATCATTAATTTACACGGTACAGTTGTGAGAATGTTGACAGCATGGCTTTAGTATGTAAGTTCGAATCCAATTTATTTCAACATTTAGGTCGTAAGTTTTAGATACTGTTCTCGTTTGTGCTGTATCATCGATCTCTTAGTAGTAATCATTACTAGTAATCGCTTTAACTAGTGATTTAACTAGATAATGTGCTTTCCTACGAGTCTACTATGATTAGAGCAACGAGTTTTTTAGCCAGTATATTTGTTTTTAGTTTACACTTTTTTCTGGAAGCTTTCTAATAATTGTAACTTTATAATACTGTATAGATATTGGTTAGTATTAAGTCAGCTACGACGAGATAACTATGCTAGTAGAGAACACTAAATTTACGACTCATTTGAATAAACGTTGCTAAACTCACCTTGAGAGTAAAAGTCGTAAAATAATAATAAATTGAACATGTGTTACGTATATCTAAGTATTTATACTTAAACATTAAATAGGATTGTTTTGTACAATCACTTATAATCGATATGTAATACTAGTTGTTTCTAGTCCCCTTTGCTGGCCGTAACACCCCTTTACCTTTCGCGACGGAAGTTTTAAAAAAAACATTTTTAATTGATCTATAAATGGTAAAAGTAATATCTCTATCAAAATTTGATTGTTTACGTCTAATAATTTCGGAGATTTCGTGGTGAGTTAACGAATCTCTGAATATCTACTATGTTTAAATATTAGCTGCACCTGCTCGCTTTACTGACTATAACACCTCCGGAAGTCTCTTTAGGGGAGGAATTTTGTAAAATCCGTTCTTAGCTGACTTATATTCAGCAAAAGGAATATTCCTACTTAATTGAAAGTCTGTAAGCCTTATAAGTTTCAGAGATATCGAGATGAGTCTCTACATAGGTGGAAATCTCTTCTGCTATATATATAGATACATCAGCGCCTTTTAAGTTGGACTCTTAGGGAAGTCCGTAGGGTTTGTCTTTTTCGTATTTACAATATGTACTTTAAATAATATATTAGATTTACATAGTCATAGGAATACATATAGGTCTTATACGATACAATAGGCCTTATATGTGCTTTGATTAATTACGTCATTTGTTAGCAATGTAAAAATACCAGTGTATACATTTGAATGAGTTTAATACTTTATGGCCTAATAGACCAGTTTTCGACACTTTGATGGTAACAACACACAGTCAGCCCACATCACCACAACATTTAATATTTACGCAACAAATTGGCAAATACTAGTTTTAGCACTTAAAACTCTCGCACAAACAAACCGTTTGAGGAATTGAGATGATCGATGATGTCAATTATGCAGTATGATTTCTTATTTATGTCATATATTAAAGTTGAATAATGCAGTAAATATTTAAATATTGAGAAAACAAGAAGAAATTACGTCAGTGTCTAATGGTAAAGTATTAATTTTTTTGACAAGAACATTACATATTACAATATCTAATGTTTGAACTTCTTTCTCTCTAAACATTTTGATTTAACACCAATTATTATGGTCCAGTTTAATAAAAAAAAGATTGTTTATTCGCTGATTTTCACTTATAATAATTCTAGTATTCGTAAATTTAATTGGTAATAAGTAAGAATATAATTAACAGTTTCTTAACTATGTAGTAAAGCATCAAAGAAGCGACAAAGAATTGTTCACGATGGAATTTCTGCTATGAGCCAAAACTGACAAAAAAAATCAAGTTGCGAAGGCTTAATATATGACTACTGGAGAATTTACATATGATATTACAATAAAATTGCAATAAACAACGTCTAACGACAAAATATTGCAACACCTTGATAAAAATAGTATAAAGCCAAATTCATAGCTTCTTACGAACATGTCTCACCATTCATTTCAAAATTTCAATATAATGTCATTAAATTATTATAAATTAGTAAATATTATCTATTATAAAAACTAACTATTACATTGTTTATAAGTAAATGTTTTTTTATTTATTGTCAATTATGTATGTTACAATAACTTGTTTACTTCTTGCTTCTGTCTTATTGCCATGAACATCTAAAAAAAACTTTTCCAATTAAGTATTTATTCACAGATATCTTTAATGCTATTTTAAATAATATAATCACGATTTTTATTGTTTATATTTTTGTTTATTTCAAACTATATACGGAAGGAAGTAGTTAAAATTAAATCAGTGACAAAAATAACAAAAGATATTGGGCGCCAAAATAGATCCTTGCGGTACACCTCTACCACGTACAAAATTATTTCTTTCTTTCTCATTATTGTAATCATATATTTCCTTACATTTATTGTTCAGATAAGACTCCATAGGTTTTATTGTACTTTTACTGCTCTAATTTTTTTAATTTTACCCTATTGCTTGAGAACATCTAGGGATTACCACCGCAACGCCTATTGCAGCCGCCAAACAATGGTGTGCAAACATTAGTGTTCCAGATTGAAGGGCGCTGTAGCTAGTGAAATTAGTGGGGTGACGAGATTGGGGTGCCATGCTGACTACAGCGCAGGAGCGATCGATGTGCGGATCTTTGGGGAAGGCCTTATGTTCAACAGTGGACGTTTATCGGCTGATGATGATGATATACTACTATTTCATTATAGAATTTCTCAACAAATTATTTATTAAGTAATCGAAAAAAACCTAAATTTAATTGTTAGCTTATTAAATAATACAGATATAGATAAAAGAACAAACGTATCAAACAAATTCGTCTGGTTCGTGTCGCAATAAAAATAACGAAGTAAACATTGATAAGGATAGTATTTATAGCGGAGAAGTAAATTAATGTTTTTTTTTTTAATATGAATACTATATTTTATATAACTGTTTTAAAAAATATATACGTATAACTGCAACTGGGTGCATGTAGCCATGGATCGGGTTAATGGCGTTCCTTGAAAGTGGCCTATATGGACTAGTGGTCTACGCAGAGCTGATGATGACGAATAACAGAAGATAATGTAGGCTTATAATATCTTCTGTTATTCGACATAGTGATGAGACGAAATAGATGCTTACTTGATAGTTAATAATACACCTCCCGGTAATGAAGCGCTAGTTAAGATGACAGCACCACATTGGATTCGTCGCCTTGAGATAAAAGATGTTGTCTCATTACCTAAGTAATTTTACTACAACGCACTTCCAATTAAATACAGTAATGTTTGCACATTGCTATTTAGCGGCAGAAATAGGCACTGCGCTGGTATCTACTTAAACGGTCCCCGGCAACAGAAACCTATTATTATACTACAGTAAATTTAACGTCAATATAAACTAAGTATTCTTAAAGAGAAAGCTGAAAATATAGTTTCAGTCTTCAATTAGCTTTCCTTAAAAACATATCATAGTTACACAACACGAGAGTCATCATCATCAGTCAAAACATGCTTACTACTGGACACAGGTCTTCCTCAAAGATCGGACGTATCGCAAGTATCGGCGTCCAGTTTCCCTAGACCTTCACCAGATTGGTGGTATAGTGACGGTAAATAAAAAAAAATTACGTTCAATTTCGTTTCACACCTCTAATTGGCAAGATATAGGAATGATGTAACAGATGTCAACAGTGCAACGTTACACAGATAAAACGACAAAGGCTACGGTTACGACTTCACAGACAAATATATCTAAATCAATATCTCATGTCGACCCACTTGAGAAACGGACGCGTAAATAAACAGACGCGACAAAATATCCAATAGACTAACTCCGAGTCAAGGACATAATGGTTCAGCATATTTTCTAAGTCTGCATGCAGCAAAAAACTGCAGAAGTCTAATCTCCGTGCAGGGTCTCCTTCCTCCAGGGCCTGGGACCGGTGTATAATGGTAAGGGTAGAGTTTTGCCGTGTGCGCAGTAAACCACTTTCCATTGTGTTACACCCCGCAATCTTGCCATAACCCTGGTTGATGTAGTCGGGTCTATAACAAAATGGTCTATGATTCCTTCTTCCTCTTCAGTATTGTAGATGTCATGTCGCCTACCGCGCCATTCGCCTCTATTGAATGGTGCCAGTTTCCCTGACGCGTTGATACGCCGCAGCAGACTGACTTGGTAGGTGACGATTTGGATAACGTAACTGATATTCTCTTCGTGCTTGTAATGAATTTTCATCACTAAGTCCATAACAATAGAAAATGTCAGCGTATTCTTCATTACCGTGAACCGCCATTGAAATTAAATTAATTTTGTATGGAAAAGAAAAACTATTCAGAATTAAGAAGACAACGATAACGTACGTCCGCCCACGAAAGTAGTTACATTTTAACTGTCGTACTGACTCGTTACCTAATAAATATTTCAAGGTCATCATCATCATCATCGGCCGATAGACGTCTACTGCTGGACATAGGTCTTCTCCAAAGATCCTCACATCTATCGGACCGGCATTGCCCGCATCGCCGTGCACCAGGAGCCGTCGTTTATAGAGGTTCATATGGGGGGACTTGGGCTGTTTCTCATCACGCTGGCCTAATACGGGTTAGTAGGAGAAACAGGTGAGGTTGGGATGGGACCCGTGAGTTGTTATGCGGTACCCCTTACACCTAGACTTTCAAGGTGCGCGATGTTTGATTTGTGTAAAAAAATATCACCGGCACCACAGGTAAATAAGCACTGCACACCCTGGCCCCCTAATCCTATCTAAATAATAATCTCTTAGTTATGTCATCATGTATCATCTAAGTTATGTCAGTATTGATAAAATAATTGTTAACCTGTTAATCGAGCGGGACGTAAAAACACGTCAAACGGAAACAAATAGGACATATAAATACGCCCTTGAAATATATGTTGCGCCCTGAATCGGATGGGACATATAATTTCGTACGTTCTCCGTGCGTGACGTACTGACACGTCCTAGTGAAAGAGCACACGCCCGTTATATCTTGGGCAATTAAAACGGGAATTCCCCGGGTAACAGGTTAAGTTAGGTTAGGTTAGATTGAGTACAGATTTTTCGGCTGTGATTTGCATACCCTATTAGTAGTAACTGTGCCCTAACTGAGCTTGATAACTTTGGGTACACAAACAAAATATTCTACGTCGATATGCTGATGAACTTATTATATCGTAGACCTTTCTAAAAATTCAAATACTGACTAATATTTTCTCATATTGTTAATATTTATTGAAAATGGCAGTAAATCAAATCTGCGTGTATCGATTGCGACAGATGTAAGACTTCGGAGGAAAACAAATACATGTTAGTTAGCATCTCGGAAACATTACGTAGGCGGTGGCATTTACAGAATGATGTTTATGAAATTTGTTGAAAAAATATTGCATCAGTTCTTAATATCTAAATATCAGTTTTATTCGTTTCTATTTCAGGAGAGGACGCGACGATTAATACGTTCGCGGGCCTTCATATAGCAATGCGGAGCTAGTTAAGATGAAAAACAATT
The DNA here is from genome assembly GCA_029030555.1 of Ornithoptera alexandrae. Lineage (NCBI taxonomy): Eukaryota > Metazoa > Arthropoda > Insecta > Lepidoptera > Papilionidae > Ornithoptera > Ornithoptera alexandrae. The sequence goes on along the minus strand of JARDVY010000288.1, from coordinate 11,412,533 downwards.
CTCATCGCTTTCAGATGCGAAATTTAGATCTCATTGACCCCCCCCCTCTGTCATTTAGTCTCGGGCTCTTAAGAATAAGATTAAGGTAGGGCCTGCCTGTCGTAGAAAGCGACTACAAGGTTTTTTCGATTCATGGGCTTTGAAGGCGAAGCTTTCATCGCCTACTAAGTAAGCCCGAGTGAGCGACATATGTAGCGAAGTGAGGGTGCCGTGGGGAGTTACAGCCCTCCCCGAGATTTCCGTAGGCATAGTGCAGTAAGTCACAGGTGCATTCCGTAGGAGATCCACGAACCCCAAGCAACTCACTCAGGATGACTACTGAGAAAGTTTTAGTGAGTACAAATCCCACATCACTTTCTTTTCTCTCCATAAGCAGAAGTAAAAAAGGTCCCATTAGTTCAAATACTTCACTAGCAACTCTCTTAAAATTGGAACACTATAGCTACTAAGTACAACATTATATTCCTCTGTTTAAGTTGGTTACTACCGTGCCAAAAAAACTTAAGCAAGAGGATGTTTAAAATCCCACTGCAACTCCTCTATCACCCAATTATAAAAGAGCACTGGAGGATTACATACTTGTTCACAGTACCACTACATCGCCAAGGAAGAATAAAATTTTTTGATTATGGAAATTTATGCACAAAAATGTGTTTATGATATAAGTTTTTAAATATTGTCAATGAATGTATGGTCACTATATGTTCAGCTAATAATAACTTCAGTTTGATAATATGCAGTTAAAGGTAATATTGTTGGTATTGATACTATGAATATTTAATTCTTAGTCGAGAAATGGTGGTACATGGAAATAGGATGGACAAATCTACTAACCTGACTGCAACTCGTACACTGGACTCATCTCCAGCCATATCTGCATTTACATACCTATAAAATAAAATTAAAACAAATTTTACATCTATTGTTAATGAGTATACATTGAGAGCATGATAAAATAAGTGACATTTTACATAATTTATTGAACATTGTCTACATAATAAAACTAGTATAACAATAACTTGTAAAAGTGGCCTAGAAAAATATTTACCAAAGCAAATAATTAAAATATTTGTTAATCCATTTCTATGTGAAAATAAATATTTAATATGATTAGAATAAAGGAGAAAAGTTGAGAGTGGCAAATTAAGTAATTTAAATATAATTTATTTAAATTAAACAAATATTAAAATGAAATATAACTTTGTTAGAAAAAATATAAAACTATAATCTTTTTTATGAGGTAGTCAAATATATTAATATTATAATAATAATTTATACTTTAAGTATGTAAATGAAAAAATTACTTCCATATATGTAATAATTAATGTCAGATTACTATTACAATAGATTTCAGACATTTCAAAGTAACAGAAAAACAAAAGGTAAAAATAATTACACTACTGTACAACCAATTGCGTATTATAATGTCAAAACAAAAAAAAATAACATAGAACGTAAAGTAAGAAAAACGATAACATGATACGAAACAAGTAGTAATACTTATCGAATTAATTCCGAAGAATAACATGTTTTTGCTACGATTATTGGAGAAACGGTTTCTTCATTAATCGAAAAAAAATCTTTAACAAATATTACTTACAATAATAAACTTTATCCTAAGTATTCGTCGTTGTAGAGCATATTCTTTTCAGCTATTCATGAAATGATAGGCACGCTTTTTTAACGTCTGCGATTTCCGTCCATCTTTCACTTATAGTAACATAATTAAAGAAAAAAACGTTATTATTTCCTAGAATCGCAGTAAACACGATAAACTGGAATTTAAATTTAAATAGATTTGAAATTCATAGTTTTTTGGCGGCGTTATATTTATATAATCGCGATAATAAACAATCCGATTTTGAATACAAAACGCCGCGACTTCAACAAACACTCACCCGCACACGCACAGATTGACACTGTCAGAAGTTAGAGATAGCGTATTTATGCGACCGGGTTTCAAAACCAAGTATTTACTTCCGAATACGCGCACCAGGTGGCTGTGCAAAATACTTGTTAATATTTAATATTTTAAAGTTTTCTTTACCATTTTACAAGAAACTACTATTTGTGGAACATTTTTATGAGTCTTATATATTATATACTATGCCTATAACACGTCATTATTATTATTGCTAGTTATATTTACAAAATACCCTAAATAAATATCATACTTTAAAGATAACCAAAGAAGTCAAAGTACTAGTCCTTATAGGTATTTTCATTCTATATGGTAGATTTTGTTCTTTATTCCATTACAATAAGGTTGATTTTTATTGTTGTATATTGCGAGAATTGGCAATACTTTAAAGTATTTTGATACTTTGTTTCGAGCTCCCGGTATTTGATAAAACTATTACAAGAGGGTGCCGGTATTTAGATTAGCAAGTACAGCTCATACCTAACTGAAATAATGAACGAACCGAGAACTACTCGTCATCAAATGTCAAACGGATTCTATGTTGTTAGTACTTTTTTATTTTAACTTTTAAAAATTAGGTATAACATTTAAAAAAATAACAGTTTTTTCTATAGCAATATAAAAGTTTTACTATATAAAATAAAAATCCTATTAAAGTCCTCAATTCATTATTATTTGAAGTCAATAGATGGCAGTAGACATTACTAAAGCTGAAATACAAAATTTATTTCAACTAGTTTGAATATATTGCAGTAGATGGCGTTATAACAAAAGAATTTTATTGTCTTGCATTATGTTAGTGTCTAAAATTTTAAGACTATGTACATTAAGTTAAACAAAATAATATTCAATAATACTATTATATTAGACCAAAATGTTCAGAAAATAATGGCACATAGTGCCAGCTCCTGACATTACGGCCTCGCAAACTACGTGCGCCTGTTTACGTTTATCTTTAAGAATTTTCCAAAAAAATATGTAGAGGATCGGGAAGAAAGCTGCTTTGGCTTAAATGCTATGTAAACATTCATACATACTGAGCAAATTGCAGTTATATTCATATCAGAAATAGACATTAGAGTTTTATATCAAATGCTTTACTTTATCCAATTTCCCTTAAGATTTTTGTTCCATAAAGAAAGCTGAACCATTATTTACCCACTGTCATGCAAATTGTTTGAAATTTGGTAACTACAATTAAAATAATATTACAGCAGACAATTAAACATTTAATTTCTTTATTGACACAGGAATTAGAAGTAAAATGTGTACAACAAAGAATAACCAACGCAAAGCTCACCGTTGTGTATGTATCAATTGTACACACTGCATTCTTTTTAGAAATCTGTTGTCCATGCGTTCGTTTGAATTACTTGATTAAAATATGTAAACAAAGACTTGTTTAAATAATAAAAATGAATATTAAATTCATGTATTTGTTAACTGCAATATATTATTGCTTTATTTAAATAAAAAGTGTTTTGGACGACTTTTTACCGTTTCCACGCCCCAGTAGTTAAGCGCTTGCTTGCCTTGTAACAGAGATTTACGGTTCGATTCCGGGTTCAAATGTAGCAGTGTATGTTTGGTTTTTTAAATCCCTCTAGCTATATATATATATGTATATATAGCATCCTCCTATTATAAATTTGCTGCAATAACAGCATTGCTGTTTATTAACGTGAGGGATACCAACATAATGAGACTCAAAGTATTCAAGGTAATCTTCTTTCATTATCCACGATCTCATGTCACTTAATACCATATAAAATAAGGTGTTAGACTATTGTACATAAAAAAAAACAACATTCACAAAAGTAAAATAGGATATAGGTCATCGGCACGTGTAAAAGCGAGTTCATTAATTTAGAAAACGTATCACGTATCGCCAAAAATGTTTCATAAGTATGGAGGAAAGCTGACTGTTGCCGGGGGTTACGAGAGAACCACAAAAATCTTTTTCCTCATACGCGTTTTACAGTCCCAAATTATCGACTTACGACGTGACACAGTTTGTCCCAATTCACGCATGTTTTTTTTTTATCTATAATTCTGTTTATCCCCTACGACCTTTATGGCGGTTATGTTCCGACAATATTTTCATAAGCGAAAAACAAATTATTTTGTTTAACGCCCCCGTAAAGTGCTTAGCATATTTTATGGATCGTGTTTTACATTTATAATCTTTACGATTAAAACTTTACTACAGTTTTTAATTTTAATACAACTGTTACACTTGTATAACATTGAAAAGAATTCGTTGATACAATAAATGGAATATTTAAGGCACAATGAAATAAAATACATAGTAATACAGGAAGGAGTTAAAATTATTTGTGACTTATATAATATATTGATCCATTAATGTTTGGCTTGCGAGGTCTATAAGTATCCTTAACTCTCCTTTTGTGACAGAAGGATCCTAGTCTTTATATCTCATTAGTAAAAACCTTAAAAGGGCTGTTTATTAATTCATTGCAATTATTTTACAGTTATTTTGCAGACCATAATATTTTTTATTAGATAAAGTGATGCCAAGCATAATAATGTTGCGCTGGTTAGGATGGTAAACACTGCGCCCTCTTTGGGCTCTGTGTTTTGGGACTAGAATTACTAGAATATATACATACTATATACTAGAATTCCCATGTAATCGTAACATAATAATGTTTGTATACTACTGTTTAGTTGCAAGAAAGTTATAGCGGTGGTACTTATATACACAGTAAACAATAAATGTTTAACAGTTCATTATTATATTTCATCAGTGATACCTAGTGAGAGAGTGGAGAAACAACCAAGTTATACCTATTACAAATGTGATGTGTGTTAAGTTTTAATTTCTTGGGGAAATGGTCGGCTTTACCGGTTCCTAGTAAGCAATAACCGAGAGGAAATAGTAAGAAAAGGATGTAATTACGAATGTGCCGTGCGGTGCCTATTAAAGCTATAATGGCGTCCGACACGGAACCAGAATGTTTTCGGCACCGGACAAACAAACACGCTGATACCTTTTAAAAAGTCACTGTTTCTTAAATTTTGTTTAGTAAAAATAATATTTATATTAGTAATTTAGCAACTATTAATAAATTAATAACATTTGCCCGCTTTGTTCGCCGTAATATACAAAATTGTCAGAAATATTGCTTGCTGCCTCCCGGGCCCTTTCCTGTTATTAACCTCCCTGTCTTTTAGGGAAGGAAATTTGTAAAATCCATTATTAGCTGATCTCTATATCGCAGAAGCAATATCTCTACTAAGTTTTTAGTGTTTACGACTAATAATTTCGAAGATATCGTGATAAGTTATTGAATCTGGAAGCAGGTAAGTGCTCAAATATAACAACGTGTCAGGTTGGGCCTTTAAGCCCTGGAAGTTTGACTTTATCCAGACAACAAAACTTAATATAAATATTTATGTATAAACTCATAATATTATGTCCGTATCTTTTGACAACCTTTAAAGATTTTAACACGTCTTTTGTAACTTCTTTTCTTGCCTTTTTAAGCTTTGTAGCTTCAGAGTGAGATTATCAGAAAACGGTTTGTTGGTAAGAATAATCGCCGATGGTATCTAAGTTGACGGTGCCCTCTTTCAGTTCTAAATAACTGTAAAGTATGTCACTAAAGTTCAAGGCTGTTATAACGTAGGTATTTTTGTCAGTCACAATTTTTATATTATTATCATCATCATCAGCCATTACCTCAACTGTTTTATATACATCTTTCTCTAGCGTCTGCTTTAAGCATTTAGTGGCTTTCTGCCGATTTTATAAACTCATGAGACTCAAGGTTATATCGTTATATTAAATATATGCGCTTGTGTCAACATTTAAGCCTTCTGATACCAATGCTGAAAACAAGAAAGCATGGCATGCGAATTGCAGAAATTACTTAGAAAACTGCTGCTTTTCCCAAGAACTATTCTTTCTTTATTAATTTTTTAAGATACGCTTTATACATGGGAAGAGATGAGTGCCGATGGGGTATTTAAACGTCTCTTTTATGGGAGCATTTTACAGGCGAAGTTTTTTATTTCCTAAGGGGCCCACAATTTTCACACAGTCTAATTTTGACAAATTCGCTGATTGGCACATTTTTAAAAATTCTACTTTTTCAAATAACAGTATGTTATATCTTTATCTAAAAAAGAAAGGTTTCTTAATTAAGTATTGATAAGTTTATGAGATACAGAGCACTTTATACATATTTTTAACTTCTTTATATATATTATGTACTTTTATACACACTGTATTGAAAAATTTAATAAATATTTGTGAATATGTATAGCAAGTTTTCATCGTTGAACTATTCAAAAGTTTGAGATGCACTCCGTAAAGTAAAGACATCACACATCTTGCTACCGCGAACTTGGCTCGTACCTTCGACGCTCACCTTTTGTGTCCGCCGCTGTTGACAGTTAAAATACACACCATATCCATCGGAGGCACTTATACTTACACAAGGTATTCTCGCACGGAAGTTTGGAGAAAAAAAATTAGGTGGCGATAAGCAAACTCGATCGGTCACGAGGAGGTCGGGAGTGCTGCTGTAACACAATCTGCTGCTGTAAATATGTTACGTTTAGACTAATACTAGCTGTTCCCCACTCGCTTAGTCCGTAATAAAGAATTAGATTTGAAATTTTTGATAATTATTCCCGTCTGATGGCAACCCTCCGCCCTCAGAATCCTTTCCTGTTCTTAACAGCCCTGCAACTGCCTTTGAGGAAAGAATTTTGTAAAAACTATTTTGAACTGACCTCTAAATAGCAGAAGCAATATCTCTATAAAATTTTCAGTGTTTACATCTAATAGTTTAGATCTCGTTATGAGTCAATGAATCTTAAAAAGTAACACAAGGCGTTACTTCTCATTACCCCAGTAGTACAGCGCCCTTCAAATCGGAAGACAGTAATGTTTGCACACTACTGTTTACTGTATTACGCTGCACTGGTACCTATCTAGACTGTCTTCGGCAACAGAAACTTACCATCAGTTAAGTATAAGTTATATAATAGTATAAGTTAATTATTATACTAAACTAAGACGCTTTTAACATCTTTGTCATTTCTGTCTTTTTACATTATCGGAAAGGAAATTCAAGTGCTAGCCTATAAATAAGAAAAAAACTGTCGTTTGTTTCTTTAAGAGATTCTGGGTCACACTGTTAAGAGCAGAAGAATTTTCGAATAATTATTATGCAACCCACTCCTTTTCCTCTCGTTGAAACGGAGCCCTTTTTTGTAAATTTATCCTTGTCATTATCCGTAATTTCCTTTCCGGCGGACATGTTAATCGCAGCGAGAGGGAATGTTAAAACATTTACTTTATTTTCTATTCTACAGTTACTGTTTAATTAGTTTGTTATTTTAATCTAAAATTAGTTAATATTAGTGTGGTAACTAGCCAAGAGGGTACAGTAAAACCCTTCCACCGACCATTCTGTATAACAAGTGGCCGCGAAATCGGACCAGGTAGGGACCACAACGTTACAAAGAAATTAGCTGTTACGATACGGAGCCAGTGAAACTACCATTGTATTAATATTTTTCATATAATAGAGTTTATAACCGTAAAATATCATTATAACAATTTAACCATGGTACTTCATAAGCATGTCGATAGAGGAAAGCTTTGATGATGTTTTATTAAACTTTAGATTCGACATATATATTGGCGATATAATGTTGCGAAAGCCCCTGGATCGTGAGAGGTATAAGGTGGAAAGGGTAGGACGAACGTTCGTCGTAAAGGAAAACTGTAGAATGATAGCTGGACGTGATCTTCAACCGTTGTAATGGTGCATAGAGCGGGACCGGGACGGGTTGTCATAATATCGCGTTGTGGAGGCCGTGATTGATTTCCGATTTCTCCAAGCCAACGGTAAAAAAAAACTGCACAACGCTTAATTTATTTAGCTACTTAGGGTATGTTTAAGAAGATTTTCTTTTCGATACCTATTGAACAAGGTCTCCAAGGGGTCCCTGCGCTAACGCGAACGGCCGGTGTCAGCGCGCGGTTCGCACGGCGCGCGCCGACGCATGTCGGGGCGAACGCCCGCACGGGAAACAATACACGTTCTATTATTTGACTCCGCGGCGAACTGCTCCTCTTGAGGCAGGCTCACACGCATACACAACATTACTTATCTTAGATTACTTTAAAACTTAACAACACTCACTTCAAACAGTACCAAAAGAACCTTTAAAAGTTCAATGGCAATAGGTTTCAGGAGACTGTTTAACAGTTCCCATTTCTGTGCAAAGGTCTTTTAAAGGTCGTTGTATCTAATAAAATTAATGAGGTAAGAAATTTAACATCTCACATCTCAAAGAGATGGGCTTAATGTGGTGCTGTGTATATCATCCTAACTAGAGTTATTTTGTGAGAGGCATGTTTGGTTCGTTGCTTGATTCAATAAAAAAGCTTATTTTCTTCTTAAAGGTCGTCAACACAGCTGCGGTTTTGTAGAGGTTGCATTGGTGATGACCATCATCTCATCACTTACCATCGTGAGTCGTATATTTGTTTACTTACCATGTCCATTGAAAATGTTGAAAAAATTCAATTCTTAGCACTACAATGAATTAAAATGTTAAAACATCTCCATAACAAAGAGTTTTGAATTTTGAAAAATCTAGACCTTCGAAGAAATGGATGTTGACACTAGTAATAAAATGCGAGCTAGATCGTAAGAAAAAATATTTTTGGAAGAACAGCTTTCGTAGACAAGAGCCACAGTGCAACTAGTAATTGGTCAGAGCGGAGGTTAAACAGCCTCGAATATATTCGTTCATCATCAGCCGATAGACGTCCACTGCTGGGCATAGACACAAGATCTCCACATCGATCGGGCTCGCGCTGCTTGCATCCAGTGGCTTCTTCCATCTCTCACGAGATCGTCGATCCATCTAATTATTTCTAATTTATCCTTATTATCTGTATATCTATAGTTATTATATTTAATAGTTTAACACTGGGCGTGTGAACCCTGCTTAAGGGTTAGCAGACTCGCATCTAAGTGAACGGCAAACGACAATATTCCTTTCATGGGAAATTGAACTTTTACTTACCAGTCGTTAATGTGCACGCAAGGTGTTCCGTCATACCGCCGAGAACAATCCATTGCGGCTCGTTGTTCAACGCGTTCCTTTTACTTTACTTACAATATGAAAACCCTGCCTGCACCTACCCAGTCCAGGGTATGCAGTATATAAATATTAATATTAAAACATAAACGAAAAACATTTATTTAAACATTACAAAACGGAAACATGTAATAACTTTATAATACCTTCAACAGAAATTGAAAAAGGTTATCTAACAAGTTTTTTTTTTGTTAGCTAAAAATAATCTAGATCTAGTCAAGGTTACCAATAGAAAAAATTTGAAAAATAAAAAATTTTCGCAATGATTGATAAAACTCACTTTTTGAGTTAAGTAACAACCAAAAGGGTTAAGTGAATAACAAAAAAAAATAGCGTCTTTGCAAATATGTGTTAAATATTCCTTACGTTTGCGAAAATGTGTATTGCTTTCAGTAATCTTTTCTCTGAAGGTTTCGGAGCATCGGAAAGGGAAATAATAACGACGGGTCCACCGAGAGCCTCCCCTGAGGATACGGCAAAGTTCGGTAAAGAGGAATCAGCCATTTTTGGTAGGTTTTAGAACATCAATAAATTATGTGTTTTCCTATTGTTTACAGAAAATTATAACAGCTGGTGTAGTCAGCCTGCAGTCAGACAGTATTACTGACTGACTATAGGCAGTGTAGTCAAACAGCCTGTCATCAATAACGCAGTAATGGTAGTAGTTATGGAAGGACACCCTTAATGTGGGCCGACAATCTGGTGAAGATATACTCCAATGAATGCGAACGTAGCCGGAAAAGACGGTGTAGAGATTATTGAAGATTTATCTCTAGCATGATGATGATAACCGACCATTAATTCCCTAATGATATGACTCTATACTTTAGCTCATATTTATTCTTAATATTCTTCATATAGTAGATGGAAGAAAGTTTTCTCGTTGGTTCCCGAGCGGATAGAAAGCGTAGGAAGTTACTTTCGGCCATTTTCTATTGTAAAAGTTTCCGTTTGAGTTTTACTATACATATCATGATAAATGGTGTTTTTTTTTTATTCAATTAAGCGACGAGATGAGCGGAACGTTCACCTGATGGTAAGTAATACGCATGGCAATGTGGCGCTAGTTGGGATGGTATACACTGCACCACGTTGAGTTCGTAGCCCGAAACATTAGATGTCGAGTTTCATTTCCCCAATAAAAAAAATTAATTAAACATCATTATATAAAAAGAAATTTAAAACAAAATCATTAAAAAAAAAGGAAATATCTATGTAATTACAAAACAAAAGAAAAAAAATATTAATTAAATTGTTTCATTTAGGATCACTTCATCCACGGACATCTAGGACCGCTTGGACCTTTGGAACTACCCCATGGAGGTTTACCCATGTAAAAAACTAACCATATATAGTTACCAAGACTTAAAAGTTGTGATGCCATAAAATTTAAGTTGTGCGTGTTAGTAGTTTCTTAAAAAAAAACAACAAAAAGAATTTGGTTCACATCGCTCGAAGGACTGACAGCTGATGGGGTATCAAGGTCCTCGAATGGCGACCGCGTACCGGAAGACGTAGTGTTGGCAAGCCCCCACCCCCTCCACCAGGTGGTCCGACGATCTGGTGAAGGTTGCGGGAAGTAGTTGGCAGGGATCGATCGATGTGGAGATCTTTGGGGGAGGCTTATGTATACGATAATGATGATATATATAATATAAGTTTAAAGAATAGCGTCTCTGCGCTTTCAAATCGAAGTCTATTATCCACCATGCTGATAAATGCTGGTTGGCTGATGTCCACGGTAGTTGCTGTGCTTGATGCATGCAGGAATCGAACTGGCGCCTCTTAATAACGCTGAACGAGTATGAACTTCCAGAGTTGACACAGCTTTTAAAGAATAGCGTGATCAGTCATTAAAAGAGGAGTTAGTAGTCTTCTTCTAGATTGGTGCGCTTTATCATCTCGATGGGTTCTTTTATATATTGATTGATAAACCAACAGCATAACATATTATATACTATCTTACATTCTAGATATTATGTACAATATTAAATATGTATGACTATTATAGACGTACACAGCTTTGACCATAGCTTGGATTTAAAAACATCAAAGGATAATTGCAGGGTACATTAACATTGAAACTCCCAAGTGTAGAGGGTGATTTAATTTTTCCGTTTAAAACTTTGTGGAGGAACATTAGGTCATTATCCGGCGATTGTGTAGGGTAGTACATTTTAAAGAGTTTTAAGCGACTGTCGTTCTTAATCATTCTCTGGTCTGCAATGTATATAAAAAAAAAATTATTATGGATTATACAAGCGTCAGTAATAGTGAACGAGTTTTATGAATGAAACACCATTGGAAGAATCACGAGGATCCATCGCCGCGGGCTGATCTAGTGTATAATGGAGAAACATATGAGAGCGAGGCGCGGCGAGGGTGCGCGGCGCGCGTTGACCCCGCGCCGGGTTTACGAGTGCATTTGCACAGTGACACCCCTCCCACCTCTCGCCCCCACTGCCACCTCCCGTCCCCACTCCCCCGTAACCGAGCTCCATACTCTTGCAGCCGAGGTGCGTACACGCAGCGCGACCGTTCTCTAAATCGCAAAAATCTTCCACTTACAACACACGTTGATTCATCCGCTGATATAAATACTTCTTCATCAGAACTGTTTATTACGAATTAAAAAAAAATATACTCGTCATCTTAAAGAAGATATATATATTGTTTTTTTATATTTTATATTTATGATTTATACTCCCTAGTATTAATATTTATGATTACTTCATATATTATACTTATAATTTACGAAGTAACAATACAGTCTTCAGATTTTATACCAATTTCCTGTTTCCAACGAAATCGCTGTGTCCTATTACAACTGAAGCCGTAAAAACTCAGTTTGTAAGATTGTACACGGTATACATTTCCAGGAGTCCTTGGTTCGAACCTTACTGAATTATGGCTTTCGGTGTAGGACAATAGCATGATGAAGCCGACATGTTTCAAGAGCAACAGCTTTCGCATATGCTCGATATCCGCTAATAGTTATAATAACGTGGTGAGTAAATAACTTTGACAGACTTTCTAATTAATTTAATTAATATAGAAGGTCCTGAGTCCCAGCAGTGGGGAAAATTATGAGTTGTTTATTTAATAATTCGAATTATTAAATACTGATGGTAAGTCTGCGTCGACGGTGAATGTGTTGGTGTTTTTTTTTATTCCAATTAAGCGGCGACACGAGCGGGATCTTCACCAGATGGTAAATAATACGCTCGCCCATAACGTGGCGCTAGTCAGGATGATATATATTGCACCACATTGCGCTCATCGCCTGAGGTAATTAGGTAGGTACCGCAATGTTTGCACATTACTGTGTTCCGGTTTGAAAAGGGTTGTAGCTAGTGAAATTACTGGGGTAACAAGGGAACATGTTACGTCTCAATTCGGCGAGCGCAGTGCGGTGTAGTATATATCATGTATACTAGGGCCACGTTATGGGCAGGCGTGTTGCTTTCCATCAGGCGAACATCTCGTTCGTCCCCTCGCTTCGATGAATAAAAAAAAATTGATGAGTATAAATAGCGCATATAGAATGTCCTAATGAAATATAGAGTTATATACAGAGTTAGACAGACCATGTCGACTCAAATCACGTAACAGCTGCTGAATGGATCGTGTGGCGGTATTTACTATTGCATAGCGCAGCGCCGTTTACAATCTGAGGTATGCCCAGGGTTATTACGCCACCTACAGACTTTACTGGAATGATGTTTGCTTACTTAAAAAAAAAAATATCCCTATTCATGATAGCTCGGGAATGTCGGTAGTAACATAGTAAATACCGAGTTTAACATAAATATGCAAACAGACATTAATAAGTATGTTATTATAATATCGTTGTAACGATATAATTTTGTTGTGTTATCCGTGGTATTTATATGCGCGAGGAGAGACGGGACGTTCACTTGATGGTAAGCGATACGCCTGCCCATAACAACGTGGCGCTAGTTAGGATGGTATATACTACACCGCATTGCGCTCGTCGTTTAGAGTCGCTACATGTTGTCTCTTTATCCCAGTAATTTCCAGCGCCTTTCAAACCGGAATACAGTAATGTTTGTACGGTACTGTTTGTCGGCTGCAATGAACGCAGATCTACCTAGAAACTTACCATCAGTAAAACTGTTTATTTAAATGAAATAATTGTTATAAATACTTAGTAGTACTAATTATAGCTTGTGACAAATAAAATCTGTTAAGTTTTTTAGACTCTTCGTCATCATCAGCTAATAGACGTGCACTGCTGGACATAAGCCTCTTCCAAAGATCTCCACATCCATCGGTTTCGCGTTGCTTCCCGTGATTCTCACCAGATCGTCGGTTCACCTTGTGAGAGGCCTCCCAACACTACGTCTACCAATACACGGGCGCCACTTTGGGACCTTACTGCCCCATCGGCCTGCCACTTAAGTCTAGCAATCTTTTGGGCTATGTCGCTGACCTTAATTCTTCTGCGGATCTCCACAATATAATACATATAATGTTCTTCTACATATATATATGTATAGAAGTACATTTCTATCAGATCTCTTAATAGCAACGCGCAACAATTTAAGCGGAGGTTCGGTGTAAAGTTTCATTACCGCTATAAGTTTAAGTTAAAAACATAACACTTCACAGGCCTGATGTTGTATATTTAAATCTCTGATGTAATATAAAATATAATACTTAAGTAAATTCAATAAGAATTTATTTAGGTATTATAATAAACGATTATAACGGAAAGTTTCCACAAAATATCTCTTTAAAAGAACGATCCGAGAGCATCTTAAGGAGAAACAGACATCTTAGTATTATATATATATGTGTATATTTATATGTATGTATGTATATATGTTTAATCTATGTATATAAATACATATGTTGTTACTATTACCAATATAGTTTATGTCGGTAGTTATCACCTACCACAGCATCTCATCTCAGCGAAGGTTGGCTGGTAGAGAATGACAACAGGCATTAAGCCCGCCTTTTGTATACCTCGCTATATGATTTTTACAATAAAGACAAAAAAAAAACTTGAATTTTCTTACGGTTGTCAGTAATCCTGATAGTAGGTCTCTGCTGCCGGAGACCGTCTAGTTACCACCGCAGCGGTTATTTCTGCCGACAAACAGTAGTGTGCAAACATTACTGAGTTCCGGTTTGAAGAGTGCTCTAGCTAGTGAATTTACTGATGTGACTAGACTTAACATTATGAATACCATCTCAACTAGCTTCACACTGTTACGAACAGGCGTATCATTTACCATCAGCTGAACGTCGCGCTGGTCTCCCCGCTTTGTTGAATAAAAAAAATCTTTGCAACTAATACTATGTGTATATATCTATATGAAGGTTATAAGGGATCCCGCATAACTATTCATTGGGGCTCGGTCAATCTCACCTGCTCGTAGTACACCCTGCTAATCAACAAACGAGGATCTGGATCCCATCGACCCGCATTGGGTTCAACGTTGGAGACAATATTGGCCAAATCCCCCCGTATGAACAAACGTGCAGATCTTTGTCAGAGGCATATGTCCAGGAGTGGAGGTCTACCGCCTGATGATGATGATATATCTATATGTATATCTGTGTGTGTATATATATATATATATATATACATACATAAGGAGTGCATCATTTTGGTTTCATCACGCTAAAATTGTTAAACGATCGAGATACACCACGTTCGCCTGGTTGTTAGCGATATAACGCGGTCATAACGCTGTTCGCTCTTAACTTAGAACTTAGAATGTTTACATAAACTAAACCAACTTAAAACTTAGAATGTTTACACAACGTTTGGGAGACGAGTTATAATATCCTCGCCGAGACTCTGCTTACAGCATATCATAAAGAATCGATTGGGGAGGAAATAGATGCAATGGAACAGCTGTAGCATTCTCTGTTCTGTTAGCTTGCCAACTCGTACTGAAGATGAAGAGTTCACCAAATTATCCTATTTCGGGGAAGCCTTTGTTCCAGCTGTGGGCATCAAGAAAGAATGAAGTTATTGTATAAACATTCACTCGGTGATCAGTTATATGATGGAAAGGTATTCACTGTTGGTTAGGTCTCTGTTGCCAGAGACAGTCTAAGTACCACCACATCTTCCATTTCTACCACCAAACATTAATGTGTTCCTGTTTGAAAGGCGGTGTAGTTAGTTAAATTACTGTGGTAACGAGTTTTAACCTCTAATGTCAAAAGACGATTATTGTATGATGTATATACCATCTTAACTAGTACAGCATTGTTATGGGCAGGCGTGTCATTTATCACCAGGTCAACATCTTGCTGGCTGGGGGGGCTTGGAACCCTCCCGCCAAGTGGTCCGACGATCTGGTGAAGGTTGCGGGTAGCAGCAGGATGCAGGCAGCGCAGGATCGATCGATGTGGAGATTTTTGGGAGAGATCTATATCCACCAGTGGATGTTTGTCGGCTGATAATGATGATGATGAACGTCTTGCTCGTCGAATAAAAAAAAATAGTTTAGGCTAAACCTGAACACAAAGCCGTTTGTAGATTACTGAACTGAGGTAGATATAGGCGCTGTGGTGCCTACCAGCCAGGGACAAGAGACAGCTGTACCGCCATTAACCATTTGTTACTCCAGTGCCGTTGTTTGTGTTAAGTATCGTGATTTGAAGAGTACAATGGACCACACGCAGTGTTATGTGTTCATTGCTCTCCGGCGATACTGGAGCGATTGCGGCGTGTGGTAAATAAAAAAAAAATCCCCGGGTACCGCTTTTAGGTTGCGCCGTTGTTTGTTTATCCCGGCCCGGGTGCTGGGCAAACATGTCTGCGTGACTTAGGCGTTGCGGCCCGTTCAGGGTTGCCATCCGTTATATCCTATTCTTCTTATATATATTATAACTTACTACTCAAAATGTGCAAGCTGAAATGGCAGTGGGCCGGCCATGTCTGTCGTGTCAGTGGCGGCCGATGGGGGAGAACAGTCTTGGAGTGGAGGCTGCGTACAAGTTGCAGAAGTGTAGGACGCCCTTTCTTCAGATGGACCGCCGACATCATCACGGCGGTCGAAAGTGGGTGCATGCGAGATGCTGAGGATCGCATTTGGTGGAAGACATTGGGGAAGGCCTATATCCAGCAGCGGATAAACAAAGGCTGATAATGATGATGATAATATATATATATTTTTCTATGTGTATGGAGAGGAGATAAATATTAATCACCAACTTCCACACAGTGTCTGTACAACCAAATAACGACGCATACAATAGTGACAAAGAGGTTAACGAGAATTTTTTTTTATTAAATTAACCGATGTGACGAGCCGGACTTTCACCTGAAGGTAAGTGATACGCCTGCCCATAACAACGTGGTAATAGTTAGGCTGACACACACCGCACCATATTGCGCTCGTCGCTTGAGATATAAGATGTTGAGCCTCCTTACCTCGGTGATTACACTAGCTACAGCGCCCTTCAAATCGGAACACAGTAATGTTTGCACAATAATGTTTGTCGGCTGCAATAGGCGCTGCCATGGTACCTACCTAGTCGGTCTCCGCAAACAGGGAGATCAGTAAATGAACAGTAAAATAGTAACTTTTTACTTATCACTTACACGTTTGTTGCTTAAAATGTTAAAGCTGTAACTATTTTTTTTTCATTTTCAACATCTGATGGTAAATTCTCCGTACGTCCATAATAATGTGGCGGTGGGTAGAATGATGTATACTGCACTTGTCCTCATCGCCTTGAGATGTAAGACTCATCTAGGTTCATTAGGTTTTACCCGTATAGTCTCGGGCTGGTAAGAATAGAACTACATAAGCTCTGCCTGTCGTAGAATCCGACTAAAAGGGTCTAGGAGTTTCGCTGGCTTTGAGGATGGGGGCCCTTATCGCTCAACAAGCGAACCTGAACCACACCTCCCGTTATCTTCCTGATATTGGTTTTGGACAATTTCGGAAAGTAGTAGAGATCCTTTCGATAAGTAAAAACAAAACTTTCTCTTGCATGCTAGTTATCATGGTCCTCCGTTTGAAGGTGGGCCATAACAGTGTTTTAGAATATGAGTTGAAATATTTCCTATCAGGTCTTAAACGTTTTGCATAGTGTCATCCCGAATGCCTTCACATCTCAAAATCGATGTTTCATCACAATCAAAAGAAAGACCTGACACTTGACAACATGATCATGTCCTACAAGAAACTTTTTTTTGATAAAATTAAAACCATTTTTAAAACTACCAACAATGAAGGTAATGTCTATATTATAGCAACACTGTCTTGTTCATTGTAGTTTCCGCTGGTAGCGACCTGTAGCTATTCGTCTCCGACCTCAACACATGATATTTACACACACAACTAGTTATCTTTAATTAAAAATTTCATATCCTCATTAAACTGTGTTATCGAAGCGAACAGATAATTTAAAATATTATAGAGCTTAATAATATAAAACATATTAAAAGCTCTTTGTCACCAAAACGACAGATTCGTACAAAAGTAGATAACATAAAGCTCTAAACGCTTTACAAACGACTTCCGTTCTTTGTTTTAGGCCCATACATCTGTAAAGTTATTGCCAAAGTCCGAAAACTTTAAGGAGTGTGAGTAATACGGGTCTGAAGCGCAACCCCCATAAGCTTTACCAATTCCTACACAAAGTTCTCGCATCAATAAATGACCCCATGTAGAAAGTGGACCCTCTCTTATCATTCCTTTTACTGATTGTAATTTTCACAAAGATACATTATTTTTTAAGGACACAGGAATAAGAAATAAATTCAAGTTTACGTGATGTACAAAGTTCGTGAAACTTAGTGACCCAGGAGACCTTGGCGCTCATATTTTACAGCTGGAACAGAGGCTCTTACTGCTGTTGATTTACAGTACGAAGATGGCAGTTCGCCAAACGAGTTAGAAACTATAGTATCGAACCAGGGACCACAGTGTTATAAGGTTTGCAAACAGCTTCAAGGAAGCAATTACATTTCATTCATCTTCACCTGATGATAAGCGTGAGGATAATATACACAGCACCAGTGTTGTGCTCGTCGCGTTGAGAGATGAGATGTTAAGTTTCATCACATCAGTAATTTCACTAGCTACAATGCTCTCCTAACTAAACACTGTAATATTTGACATTACTGTTTGATGGTAGAAATAGTCGCTGCGATGGTACCTATAGAGACTATCTCCAGCTACAGAGACTTACCACCAGTGATCCATCTAAGTATGTTATATCAGGAACGTAAATAATTATATAGCAATAGAAACCTGCCGCCGTTAGTATCAAATCATCGTATCAAAATATTCTGAATTCCATCATCATCCATCATCAGCAGATAGACGTCCACTGCTGGATACAGTCCTTCCTCAAATATCCGGCAACAGACTTTTTTTTATCGCGGGAGTGATCTTGTTAAAGAATATCTTGTAAAAAGATGCCATGCTTCTAGGGGGAAGACAAGATTATGTGGGGCTTCTACCAACTAAAACACCCTCGGTTGTCTCCCTCAATGGATCAGGAGGGGCTCCGGGATCTTCTACGGAACGCACAGGTGCCCCCCTGCACTCTGGCTAAAACATCCCACGGAAGGGCAAAGCTCTCTTTAGCACTCACGCTGTTCTACGGCAAATACAAGACCACCATGCATTTGCTGTCCTCCTAAGGCTCGCTTATTGAGCTCTGAGGGCCCCCACCTTCAAGGCTCACGAACCCGAGGACCCTTTTAATCGCCTTGTACCACAGGCAGGGAATACCTTAGTCCTATTCATAATAGCCCGAGACTACAGGGCTGCAGCAACGGAGACCTACCACCAATTTCATTATAAATAACGGCAGGATAGTCACTAAAATATTGTAAATATAAAAAATGTATCTTCTACTTCTGTATTTTTATATCCATATAGCTTCGCCATAACGGAAGCACTCAGACGACCATTGAAAGTATTTGTTTTTATCACCTTCAAGATAAATGTATAGCGGCGTCCCTCCGCGAAACTCGATGGTGAGTGGGGTCCAATTATACCAAGTTTCGATATTTCAAGTGGTGTATCTTTCTGTTCTCAGCGTGAAAGCTCCCCGACGTTCTCATACTTCCCAGCTTTTTTCCGGTTTCCGGTAAAGGAGCACCGTTTCCATTTCATCCGGGCGCCATTATATCGTCGAGTTTTATTTATGTACATTAATTACTGCCCTCGACGAATTCAGACATATTAACTTGAAAGGTGGATTATGAATTTTTTATGTCGTGTCTTTTGGTTTAAACGCTTTGAGATGTTTTATTCAGGAGTTTCATGAAGCGGCAATACATATTTTATTCGTGCCGTTTGTTTACGAAACACGGCAAGGGCCAAACTTGTTTCACAAACACACTTTGAAGTTTTAATTAGATTTTTTAATATAACACTGCCGAGGAGTGAAGTTAACGTGGTTTCAGTTAAATGTTATTTCATTAAAACACACCACCGTTTGAGAGCAGAAATGTACGCTGATGTATTAAATTAATATAAATCAAACGAAGAAAATAACAGGTGTCGTATTATCAGCAAGACTAGAAAAGGTTTATGATAGTATAAAGATATAGTATATGAAAAATACATCGCTCTAGCACTTGTCCACGAACCTTACGTGGGCGGGATAAAGAGATTGAAAAATTACGGCATTGCGAGAATTTTCCACAGCACTGTTATAGCCGACAAAACAGTGCAAGCACCAATTGTTGTCTTTAATAAGGACATTGACATCATCTAGTGCCCGAAACTCACTGACAATAAAATAATAAAATATTGTTGTTAAAATCCGAACCAGTGCTTGGGAAATCGCCATAGTGTCCTTTTACTTTGAACCAAACAAACCCATAGAGCCGCACCTGGACCGGTTAAATAACATCTGTGGTGAATTAGATAATACGAGACTACTAATAGGTGGCGATTGTATTGCTAAGAGTATCTGGTGGGGAAGCACCATAGAAGATCTCAGAGGCGTTGAGAGGTCCGGAACCCTGGAAGAGTCTAGACTCCAGGTATTAAAAACAGGTAATGTACTCGCATACGACGCCGTGAGAGATAATAGGGTTATCACAAGCCACATAGACATAACGACGTGCACCGATGATCTTGACCCGACGAGGAGATAGAATTAATGTATGAGGACATCTCTTAGGCCATGCATGCTTTTAGGACTTATACTGTTGTCATGAGTCTTTAAGGACTAGGCAAACGATGCGGTGACGAGAGGAAAATGGGGCAATTTTGAAATGGACGTCGGAATTCCCGCGGTCAAATGCTAGCCGATTACAAGGAGCGAAAGGGACTGTTTATGATGAACTCTTTCTTCAGGAAGCAGCAGCATCGGAAATGGACCTGGAAGAGCCACGATGGGTGATGGAGTTACGCCGGAGTTTCTGAAGGCAGGAGAACTAGTTAACTCCATCATACTCGAGGGGAAAACGCCAAAATCATGGCACGGGGGTGTGGCTTTTCATCAAAAAGGGTGACAGGAGACGGTTGAAGATCTATAAGCGTATCACGCTCCTGAGCTACGTTTATAAGCTGTTTTCGAGAGTCATGACGAATTGTCTCGAACGCAAGTAAGACGATTTCCAGCCCCCCAAACAAGCAAGATTCCGAAAAGGCTTTAGTACCATAGACCACATACATGCGCTGCGGCAAGTTATACGAAGACCGAAGAATATAATTAGCCACTATGCTTAGCGTTCGTGGACTATGAAAAAATCTTCGATTCTGTCAAAACATGGGCTGTGCTACATTCGCTCCAGCGGTGCTAAGTAGACCATCGTTACGTCGAAGTTTTGCGGTCATTCTATGAAAACGCCCCTATGTCAGTCCGCCTCCAAGACCATCACTCGAAACCTATCCAGTGACAGCAAGGTGTCATACAAGGAAATAGTCTATCCTCAAAGCTGTTCACGGCAGCGCTGGAAGACGTCTTCAAGCTTTTGAACTGGACAGGACATGGCATCAACATTAATGGCGAGTACATGACCCATCTTCGATTCGCTGATGACATCGTGGTCATGGCTGAGACCATGGAAGACCTTAGCAAAATGCTCGATGACCTCTATAGAACGTCCCGATGAATGGGTCATAAAATGAATATGGAGAAGACAAAAATTATGTCTAATGTCCATATTGTACCCATGCCAATAGTGGTTCAGGGTTCTACACTGGAAGTTGTCGACGAATTCGTTTACCTGGGACAAACAGTCCAGTTAGGTAAATCCAACTTCCAGACAGATGTTAATCAATGAATCCAACTCGGGTTGGCAGCGTTCGGGAAGCTACGCAGCATCTTTTTGTCTCAGATACCGCAGTGTCTGAAGACTAAAGTCTTCAACTCGTGCGTGTTGCCAGTGTTGATATGCGAATCCGAGACGTGGTCCCTTACTATCGGCCTTATAAAAAGACTGAAACTCACCCAAAGGCCAATAGAGAGAGCTATGCTCGGAGTTTCTCTGCGTGATCGAATCAGAAATGTGGAGATCCGCAGAAGAACTAAGGTCACTGACATAACTCAAAAGATTGCTAGACTTAAGTGGCAGTGGGCGGGGCACACTGCTCGACGGTCTGATGGCTGATGGGACAGTAAAGTCCTCGAGTGGCGCCCGCGTACTGGGGGACGTGGCGTTGGGAGACCTCTCACAAGGTGAACCGATGATCTGGTGAGAATCGCGGGAATTCACTGGATGCGAGCGACGTCGGACCGATCGACGTGGAGATGTTTGGGGAAGGCCTATATCTAGCAGTGGACGTCCATCGGCTGATGATAATGATGAGAGGGTTATAGAAGAGAAGTACATACTGTGCCGACTCCACATAGCTGGGAAAAGGGCAGGAGGCAGGATGGAAAATTCTTAGCCGACTTCTATATAGCAGAAGCAATATCTCTACCAAACTTTAAGTGTTTACGATTTTTGGAGTTATCGTGATGCGTCAATAGATCTGTGGATATCTCTTATATAGACATATATAGATTGAATTAGGATTAAGCAATGAATATAATGTTAACGTTTTGTTTGTCTCCATTACATAGTATTGGTTTAATTTAAGTACGTGTATTTAAATGGTGCATCTCGTTAACAAACTAGTTGAAACATAATATGTACATTTTATACGTCGTCGAAGCGACGTTGAACCGCAGCCAGCGCATAAAATTTACAAGTGAACGCTCATTTTTACCATTAAACATTAAATTAAACTGCAACCCTCGTCAAATACAAAGTGAAACTATGTTGTTGCGGTTTACATAAATGTTATTCGAGCAACATTGTAATTACAATACACATAAACAATGAAGCTTTTTTTTTAAATAAACGATTGGGAGGTCTATATTTATAAGTTATTAGGTACCCCGCGTTGGTCCTCTCGGCGTGTGGGGAGCGTCCTCCGGGTGGCGGATGGGGGAAGAGTCGGTAGTACTGTTAAGCTAATCGGTTAAGTTCCGATCGGCTCGCTGACCAAAATAGGATGTGATCCTCCAACATGGGGGTTGTGTGGCGGGGTGACAGTCCGCCCGTGTAAAAAATCCGTGTTACGAAACTGACAATAAGAG
Organism: Ornithoptera alexandrae; assembly: GCA_029030555.1. Classification (NCBI taxonomy): domain Eukaryota; kingdom Metazoa; phylum Arthropoda; class Insecta; order Lepidoptera; family Papilionidae; genus Ornithoptera; species Ornithoptera alexandrae. The sequence goes on along the minus strand of JARDVY010000288.1, from coordinate 11,389,912 downwards.
AGAATGGATGCGATCCCAAACATGGTGAACATTGGCAAAGAATACCGGATACCTGATTAGCCTTATGAAATGTGCGGAGTAGAGATAGACAAGGCTCTCTTGTGTCGGAAGCCAGTACTCGCTTTGGATCGCTGCGCCAGAGGAGTAAGTGATCGCCATCGCCCATGGATAGCTTAAGCAAGTCGCAACTGCATTGCAGACTTTTAAAAATGGAATAGAATCTATTCTTGAAGATCTTTAGACCCCAATCTAACTAACTGAAAAATTATGATTTAAAGGCATGGTTTTCTTTACTAAATCACACAAAAACACATATGAATCTCTCAATAAAGTATTAACGCCGCAGTAACTTACAAGATTTTATCATCATCATGTTTTATGCACACCATTAAGACAAGAACGGATCAGTAAACACTTTTTTCAAACAAAAGGTTTAAAAAATGTTTTAATTCCTCTGAAATTACCATTTTGTTTTTATCTTAAAATACTTTAGATGGTTTAAATAAGCAACACAAAACTTGAACACCCATTTTTCATTTAATTCGAAATGCATTTATCTCTTTCTACCTCAGATATCAGTGGATGTTTAAAAACGCGAACTCGAGCGTAAAACTTTCATCCACAAAGGCAAAGTTTCAATTAAGAATCTCTTAGGTTTAAATAGAAATTATATTAAAAACTTTGCCAGCCACCTCCACACGGGAAATGAGAGAAGCCTTTTTTTTTTAATTTGGTTTTTACTACAAATTGCGACTTGAGATATTTTAGTAGCTGTGATTATTCCGCGAAAGGTGTTTACGAGCAATAAATTAAAGTTCTTCATAATCGACAACAACTCTTGGGACGATCGATGTGGGGGAGGCCTATATCCAGCAGTGGACGTCTATTGGCCGATGATGATGATGATGAAAATGGGAAAACATGCAAGACAATTTACTTAATGATTAATGATACCGTGTCTATAACAATATATCATAAGCTATCTTCACCCGATGGTAAGTGATACGCCGGCCCGTAATAACTTGGCACTAGTAAGGATGATATATACTGTACAGCATTGTGCTCGTCGCTTTCAGACATATGTTAAGTTTCGTTACCCCAGTAATTACGATAGCTACAACTCCCTTAAATCCATCATCATCATCATTACAACCTATGGACGTACACTGCTGGATATAGGTATCATGTAATGTGTTCCACAAACCACGGTCTTGCGATGTTTGAATCCAGTGGCCCCCAGCGATTTTTTTTATGTCCTCTGTCCACCTAATAGGGGGTCTACAACACCATTCCAGCACTTTAAGACGCCTTCAATCCGGAACACAGTAATATTTGCATACTACTGTTTGACGGCGTAAATAGCAGCTGCGGTCGTAGACACGTAGACGGTCTCCACCAACAGAGACCTACCACCAGTAAACGGATATTGTGAGGGCAGTATGAATTACGTAAGTTTACACATATCATATATTAAGGATACATAGACGAATGTGAAAGGTTTTACCAGAAATTATCTGATTCATAATTATCCATTTATATCATCGTAGTATAGCATTTAATTAATGTGGGTAGTCTGATATACAATAATGAGGTAGTAGAAAATCAATAGAAGCGTTAATAGTTCATTTGCAATCAGTCGGTCGCGCCGTGCGGACGTGTCTGCCGGACTTTATGCGCTACCTATATTTAGATTGTTCTATAGTACGTATAGTACGAGTATATCAGTGTATAGTCGAAGGTCGGGCTAAGTGGTCTGGAGAATTGCTTGTATCCAGCAGTGAACTGCCGAAGGTTCATAATGATATAACTTAAAACGCCAAGATATCAAATCTCGGAGAATATTTCTTATAAAATTTGTATATCATGCAGTAATAAAGTAATCAAACTTGACATCTTATAATTCAAATATTATCATATTGGAAGAGGCAGCATTCAATCAGGTATGCATCCAGATCAGCGCAGTAATCTCAGGCTAAGAACAGTACTGAGACAAGTCCTGCAGTAACAATGTGACGTTATAAGAGAGAGCCGCGACTTTTTACTTTATCAGCCAAAGTTTTGATAGGCCAAGAATGTGTCAATGGGTGGAAATCCCACATAACCTCGATATCAACTGTTAACTTCCTGTCGCAGAGGCAATGATTGTCTGGAAAAATTGATTATCGTTGGGAACATCAAAGGCAAAAGATCATTCTGTCATGCACCAACCATATGGACCGATCAGATTAAAGATTAGTCCTCTATATTTTACACAGTCGTAATAGATGCGCTGGACAGGAACCGGTGGAATTAGATCATCCGCTCCAGACAACAAGCGTAGTATTGATCGCGATCCTCAGACATGAGGAAACGACACTAGAGATGTCCTGATAATCAGGTCGCAGTGTTCTATAGGAAAATAAAGCTTTTAAAAGTTCCTAATATTAACATAAAGGTCAGCTAAGCCGAGGGGCTGGAGTAGGTATAGGCTCGTTATACTTGTTTATAGCTCGTACGAGGTACAGCCGGACCATTATCGCCTACTCGTCTCCGGTTCCTCAAGACGGAGCCCTATCCAACGACGCCTACTTATTTTTACGGCGATGAGAAAGCACCTGTTGGACAGGTCTAAGTAACTGTTAAGTGAGGTCAAGTATTGGCACAACATGTAAACGTTTCTGAAGATCGTCGGGTAAATGCTAATAATATTCAAAGGACTTCGTATCCAATAAAAAAAAAATTATTGCAGGATGTCCAGTCGTGGATTGCTTTTATCAAAACAGTTCTTACTGCATCACTACTGTCTCAGTTCTAATGGTACTGTAGTTAGAATGATTCAATGTATTTTGAAGATTACATAAAGGTTGCCTTTTTCCGGTGTGAATGGCGTTGTAGCTGATATTACTGGGGTAACGATACACGTGTATTAAAGTGACGAGCACACTATAGTGTTTGTCGTCGTATAACCACATTGTTCTGGAAAGTCGTTTACTTACCATCAGTTAAACTTGAACGTTTCTAATACCGTTAAGGAGAAATAGATGTACGATATAAGTCAACCAGCACCATCTGGTGGTAAGAGATTGAAAACTTTATGCACCGACTTTTAAGTGATCGATTGGTCTCATACATTAACCATATAGCCTAGTTTAGTTAAAAATGTTAACTTTAGTAACCAACTACGCCGCAAAAAGACTGAGGAGCTAAACTGTTTATTCTACTTCAAAGAGAAGATTTTCACTTAACGTTCAACTCTATAATTATCGATTAATGTATGGTTTTCCGCATCATCGCTTATTGGGAGGTCCAGGCTTCGATTCCGTGGTTATGTTATTCAAGTTTGACCAGCCTGATATTGAAAATCTACCGCCATAGCATTATTGCTGTATTCCATCTCTCATTATAAATGCCGGAGTATCCTTGTCGGCAACTCTCCAAGATATAACTATACAGACTCCTTATTACGAAAAAAATTAAGCCGAGTGTTTGTTATTGTTTTTAACTCAAAATCATTGTTTTTTTATATAAATATAAAGAAAATGTTTGTCTTCCTAAAACAATGATTATTTTACGCTCGAAGTATATGAATTCGTTACGAGACGTCAGTAGCTACCGATAACAGGTCCGTATTCATTGAAATCGAGATGAAAATTAATTTTAAGCGACACACGCATACATTTCAAGTTGGTGACTTAAACTTTTATGGTCGCTTACTATAAAAAGTCTTTATTATAAATCAAATAAACAATTAGTTAAAATTCGGCAGTGGTAATATAGCTGTGGTGTTATAACAACAGATTTACATGGGGCTTGGTTCAAAAGAAAACTTATTCAAACCAAACATTTTTTTTACACTACGAAGTGACGAAAAGTGAGACGTTCACCTGATGGTAAGTGATACGCCCGCTCATAACAATGTGGCGGTAGTTAGGATGATATACACAGCACCACAAAGCCCCCGTCGCCTTGAAAGATAAGATGTTGAGTATCGTTACCCCAGAAATTTCACTACCTATAGAGCCTTTCAATCCGGAACACAGTTATGTTTACACACTGCTGTTTGTCGGCAGAAATAAGCGCTGCAGTGGTACCTAGACGGTCTCCAGCAACAGAGACCTACCACAAATAAACTTGAGTGAATTCTGATATTATATGATATAAAGCTGGAATCGAACCAGGGAGCTTCATGACAAAACAAGCGCTCAACTGCTGCGCATCTACATTTAGTCTTCCACAGATTCAACATCACCACTGCCGTTTAGTTAAAGTTCCCGTTTCCGGGTCCGGCCCTCCCTGACGTCCTCCATTATTCTAACTAAAATATGTGAACGAATATGAATATTCCGTATGATAATATTGTAACAAGTGTACGAGACAAGGAGCTGGTTTCCGCAGAACAATGGCTTTATTAAAAGGTTCTTGACTTTGTTGGTTCATTTGGTTATACTTTAACGGAAAGTATTTTTTATTTTAGAAAAGATTCTTTTACTAAATAAATATCCTTCTTTATATACGTGAAATAAGGTTTAGAGATTTTATTGCGTTTGTTTACTTCCTACCCCCTCGTTGCATCATCAATTGTCACAAAGAAACCGAGTTGATAAATCTCCTGACGTCATAGTCATCACAGATAATCTACAGCTTTGATAATTATCTACAGTCAGATCTTCGCAGATCTTTTAGTACGATTGTACTTCACTATAACATCAGTGGGTATAGAGTTTAACCCTGAATTATATTGAGCTTGCAGGAAAACATCGGTGGTGAAACAGGGTTGTTCCAAAAACAACAGCTTCTTCAGGAAGTACGATGGTGGATTATCGCTTTTGCGCAATACTTGTAAAAACGCCAGTCCCAGCAGTGGGAACATAAAATAGGTGATTAAGTATATTGTATATTGTGATATCTTTCTAAGATTCTTGCTTATAAATATCGATGTTCAAAGTTTTCGTTGGTTGGTCTTGAAGCTTTATTTAATTTGATGAAGTGATGATGATGATAATATTATCATATGTTAAAAAGTATACAACCTATTAAGTAAGTAAGTATATAACCTTCTGGTATATATTTTATCCAACTGAAATGCTAAGAAGTATATATATATATATATATATACATAAAAAATAAATTTAATGTGAGAACTTCGAGCTGTGAGTACAGTAACGAGTTATTTAAGGGTTTTTATTACTTCATCAAATTCAAGTTTGTTCATTTCGCATATCCATAAAATGTTGAAACGCATTTATTAACATTTATATGGACATTAAAGATGTAGATTTAATTTTTTGATAAATTATATCGTACTTCAGTAAAAAACTTGTTAAAGGAGCATAAATCTTAAAATATTCAAACGAAATACGTTAAATAATATTTTTGGGGAATTTCATTCAGGTATATGTGAGTCACATTGACACAACTATATATATAGGCCTATGTCCATAGGGAACATCTGTTGACTGATAATGATGAGATGATGATATGTATATTGAAAATGGATATTCTTTTTTTTTTTCACGTGAAATCTAGTGAACGTATCGACACGGGAACATAAGTATTCGAGGCGGTAAGATTTGTATATGCTATTTATTTTTTGAATACCATAGACTTCATCTTATTATTTATAATTAACTTTTATAAACATCATATTATTTAGACGGTTGCTATGGTAACGGTCGGTATAAAAGTCATTTGCAGTTGCTCTCAAGGACTATTTCTGACAAATCTCGAATGTTATTATATATTACGGCCAGCAAAGCTGTCCGGTAGCAGCTAGTATATAAATGTTTAAACTATATAAAAAATACATATATCGTGTTAAGATGGACTTTAGTTCGTTCAAAAACAATATGCTTTATACGATCTTCAAGTATAAGACCACCATCTTTATCCTCATCTCAATGATGGACGTCAAATGCTGGACGTGTATCTCCAAGATATGTACATGTATTTTAGAATATCAGTTATATTAGGCATCGACTAGTATAATCTAAAATATAAAGACCTATACATACCGAATAGTATGTATATTTGCTACAGCGATTCTAGAAAAAAAAAGGTATTTTTTGTAAGAAAATAATGAGTTTCGTTTTACTTACTTATCAGTCCGTCCATTTCTATTTAAGTTGAAAGGTCAAAGAAATAGGCATTTTTTGATATTGTTATATTTCTTAGTAGAACTTGATAAATATATTCCGCTCATATACATATATATGTATGTACATTGAATTTTGTTACAAATTCATCGAAAACACTTGACAGTAATATAGCATGTTGACAGTAAAATTATTTCGTATGTAGGGGTCCGTAATTAAACACAAGGGTTGACAAGCAGACCGCATTATCATTTACCAAATATCCTACTTCAGGGTAAGGCACATAAACTATTTTATATCTTCTATTCAGGAAAATTAAGTATAAATAAGTACTTTGTAAGTATTCTTATTAATTAAGTAAAACGTTGTTGCTTTTGCACCTTAACTTAAATATATGTGTAGAGGTAGTTTTCAATAATACCGCGGGAGTGAAGTGAAGTTTGCGCTAAGCTATTACTTATATTTCATAGAAGATCGACCTTATTGTGTGTAGGACTTTGGAGGGATTGAGAGAGGGACTTGCGAAGTTAAGAGGTGAACCTTTTTACTAACGACATCTCGTTAGATCCCTCTTGACGCAGGTGCGATGTAGGTTTAACCTGTGATGTCGATCCATTGTCTTTTGCGAATACTCTACTCCTTACCTTCCTTAGGATATCCGTTATAGGATTATATTTATAGGAAACAATCACTTTGTGTCAACAATACAGCATAAGAAATTATGTTAGTTTACTTAATAGATTCCGATGACTTATAATAATTATATAGTACAAAATCAGCTCAATGGTAAGATGTAACGAAATATTTCCTCGTCGAATGTCTCCTGCGGAGTTTTAAGTCAAACATTAATCTTTCTAAATCGTAATCAGTAACCTCGTCTGATTTACGATTGGCCGCGGGGTATTCGTCTGTCTATTTTTCCAAGATATCCCGGCACTATCGATGGCGGTGACCAAATAAATCAAGGAGGAAACAGAGATCGATCAGTTAAAACATCCATGATCAAATTTTCAGAAGCTAAGCGATATTAGTTTATAAATCTTCTGAATCGTCACTGCCTTGACAGAACAGTGATGATCATCAAGTACTTGTTTAGTATAAGTATTCATAATGGAGTATAAATTTGTATTATAATATCTTCGAAGCTTCTTTGATATTTCCAAAGAATTAACTGGGTCTCTCCATCTTACTTCTGTAAGTATTAACTTCTTTCCACACAAGTTTACCATTTTTATAATGTTCTTCTCTGTTGTTAGTTAGAAAAATTAGAGATATATTTGGGAAGAATACATAACCTTAAAGTCTTTAGAGAAATACGAACCAGAAACCGACCAACAAATAATTTGCAGATGGATATTTTTTTATACTTGTTAATAATTAGCGGTTCAAACTTAAGTATAGTATTAAGTAGAGATAGCTCAGTTTTTAAAGCGCTATACGTTTCAAAGTAGACCAGGTTCAATTCCAATCAAGCTTCAGGTTGGAAAGGAAAATATCGCGAGGAAACCGGCAAGTACGAAAAAAAACAGTTTTCGTGGTTGACTTGACTGACTCTTCTTGAATGTTTTCTTCTGAGAGAACGTTGGTAATGTTTTAGTAAATAGAATTGTAAATTTGTTTGTTTTATCTGTCTAATAGAGAACTTCATCATCATAATCATAGAGAATGAGAATTTACTAAAATATAATCGGAGACTTTTATACAGGTCTACTGGAAGGAATTCCATATTGGTATAAGTAGTGCCTTTGTACTTATTTTTATGTATGTTATATTATGATTGTGATTTCTGTGTGCATAAATAAATATATAAAATACACTATAAACAATAAGCACGGAAGTATTCCACTAAACATTTATCACGAGTACTTCTTACAAATCTATCGTTATGTGAAAGCGTTCGTAATCAATGTAATAATGATAAAAGCCAATGTCTTTTCTGTTATGGCGAAGTAATCAAGGTAAAAGGTAAGGAGCGATCGACCCTGATGATTGACTACTTTCACGAATGTTAGATTTATTACGGTGGAATGTTTTATTTCGGCTACCGGTGAATCTATTATTCCAGACGCAAGTAACGATTATTACTATTATCATCTACATTATCTAGAAATTCGTCTAGTTCTTTATTTCCTAATCGAAGTCAATCATCGCTGTCTACTTTAACAATGAAATTGTATAAAATAGTTAAATTTTAATTACTTAACATTTTCGTTAAAATATCTCGTGTTATAATTTTTTTTTTATTGAATATTGTACAGAAGGCTCTACAAATTTATGTTCATTGTTTTCTAAACACTGTTTTCCGGCTTCAGGATATTACAAAATGCTTTTGGTTTTATTTACGCCTCGCTAGTGGTCATAAAATTCACCACCGAATTGCCTCAGTCCCTTCCGGTTGTCAGTGCGAGACTGGTAGGTGAGCTCCGTAATTATTCTGCGTAATTGGACAGGAGAGAGGGTTTGTGCTACGCAAATGCGCAGAGAATTTACTATAAATTTAAATATATAAGTAATTAAAAAAAAATATTTTGTAATAATCTTTTTAATTATCTTTTCACTTAGTCTGTGGTATTGTCTATGACTAATGTAATTTTCGAAGTAAAAAGATATACACTTATAACGTGACGAAACCATTAAAGAATTCTGGAAAAAATAAATAAATGAAACCAGTAAAAATTGGAGATGGCTTACACTTATTTTTAAGTAAGAAAATTCTCGCAAATAGAGTAGATCGACCCACTATCTCATAACGCGGAACAAAGTCTGTTTCGTAAATTACGAAAAGATTATGATTACATTCATTATTCATTCATTAACATCCTATGGCCCCAAGATGGGGCAAAGGGCATCCACAATGATTCCCCATCGCATTTGGTCATGGGAGTCACCCAAAAAAGATTTTGGATATGAATATTTTTTGATAATCTTAGTCTATCTTTAATATTAATATAATCTGTGCGGCTGTATGTTACTGGTGGACGGTCTCTGTTGTTGGAGATCGTCTAGCTGGGTACAACCGCAGCGCTTATTTCTGCCGCTAAACAGTAGTGTGCAAACATTTCAATGTTCCGGTTTGAAGAGCGTTGTAGCTAGTGTAATTACTATTGTAAGGAGACCCAAAGTCTTATGCGTCATGCGACAATCGCAATATAGTGCATTATATATCATCCTAACTAGCGCCACGTTGTTATTGACAGGCGTATAACTTACCATCAGGTGACCGTCCCGCTTGTCCCGCTTAATTCGATTTTTAAAAAAAAGCTAATGTTCTAGAAGCGTCGACGTAAACGCTCAATTGCAAGGCACGAATGTAACACACGGACACCGCGGGCGCGGGGCTGTTGCCGGCAAATAACAGGTTTGGCGCGAAAGTGTTGACGTCGCGGCGGGAGCGCGCGTCGCCATATTGCGGGCACAGATTAAAAACACGCGTAAGAGATATACCGTAGTATTAAATGGAGTGTGACTTATCTAGAATTAATTGTCATCATAATTTTAGCCCTTTTTTATTTAATCGACTTCTAATTGACTGAAGCAATAACCCTGCCAAATTTTAAGTGTTCATGTCTATTGCTGTCGGAGATCTCGAGATGAGTCAATTAATCTTGGATGTCTTCTATATATAGATAAATATCGATTGATAATTATTACTGACATATCAAGTATCGTTTTCAGAATACGTTTTAGTATTTTTCATTTGTATACTATGACTAAAAGAATAAATAAAAGCTGCCAGGTCTTTGATTCCTTTATACTACTTTACCGGTGATAGGTTTCTGTTGCTAGCGATCGTCTAGGTGGGTACCACCGCAGCGTCTATTTCTGCCGCCAAACAGTAGTGTGTTAACATAACTGTGTTCCGGTTTAAAGGACGCTGTAGGTAGTGCAATTACTGGGGTAACATAACTCAACATTTTATGTCCCAGGCGACGACGCAATGTGGTGCAGTGCATACTATCTTAAGTAGTGCCACGTCTTGTCACTTAATTACATAAAAAAAATATGATTTTTTTAATTCTACAAAGCAACGAGACGAGCGGAACGTTCACCTGATGGTTAGTGATACGCCCACCCGTAACAATGTGGCGCTAGTCAGGATAATATACACTGCACCACATAGCGCTCGTTGCGTAAGACAATACGTTGAGTGTCATTACGCCAGTAATTACACTACCTACAGCGCTTTTCAAACCGAAACATAGTAATGTTTGCATAGTACTGTTTGTCAGCTGCAATGGGCGCTGCAGTGGTACCCACCTAGAGACCAAACCACCAGCGAAGTTCCTATTTTTGCCGTCAAACAGTACTGCGCAGACGTTCAGGTTTGAAAGTCATTGCGACTAGTGAAATCACTGATGAGACTTAGTACCCTGTCACCAAAGTATGACCACTATTCGTTGCAGTAAATCATATTTACTAGCCCTTCATTGTTATGAACGCCGTAACGTTTCTTTGAATAAAAAAAACCTTTGGTTGCTACGTATATGTAAGGTTTTATGATAAATTGTAATACTTATTATGTAGTTTAAGAAAATTCCATTCGAAATCGATTTCGCCTTGAAAATCCTTATCTCGTTCATGGTAATTATTGATGCGACATTAAAAAACAAGTTTATTAATTAATAATTAATAGATATCTTGATTTTTTTTGTTATCTATATCATATCATTAAAAAGGAGACACCGTTCAAACAATTGTCTACATTTTAATAAGTCTCAAATACTTAATATATATTAAATAATATTTTTTAATTGTTCGAATCGACGAGACGAACAAAGGGTTCACTTAATGTTAAGTGTCTGCTCATAACAAACTAGCGCTAGTTAGGATGATAAATTTAGCATATTACACACATTGTGTACGTTGTTTTGAGATATAATATGATAAATCTCAGTATCCTATTTAAATTTTTTTTATCAAATAAGTGACAAGACGGGCGGAATGTTCACATGATAGTAAGTGATACGCTCACTCATTACAACGTGGCGCTAGTCAAGATGATACACTGCACCACATTGCACTCGTCGCGTAAGACAAGGTGTTGATTCTCAATACCTCAGTGATTACAGTAGTTATAACGCCTTTCAATCCGGATGCTGCGACAGTTCCTACCATGACGGTCTCTGTCCATGGAGACCTACCACCCGTTAACCGTTAAATGTAGTGCTAACAGTACAGAAACATGGAGCGTCATTGCTGCACTATCATAGTAATATACTATACGAGATAACCAGATTTACAATTTGAATTTTATTAAGATTTTACCAGATAACCTTAGTCTAGACCAGAGGCGAGTTAGTGCATAGACAGCCGCATGCTTTAATGTCAGAATAACAAACAAAGACGTAAATTCAAATGTTGAAATAATGCCTGTAATCAGAGTTAGGGCTTCGGTTCCCAATAAAGATATTTTTAAGTATTAAATTTTACCTAGTATTATTGTTAAATATTTTAGATCCTCAAGTATATCATGAAACTTCCTTTTCTATAGGCATCATGTATAGACATCATCAGGCCAGTTGGAAGTGAGTGGATGGGAGAAGCTGAGGATCGTGGAAAACATTGTGGAAAGCCTATATCCGGCGGTGAGATGATGATGAGACACATGTAAAGTTGAGTCTTAAAACATACTACTTACAACTTAAAGTCCGTACTTGTTTGCTATCACGCTGATATCTAAATAAATCTTCTCAAAGATAATTAAAGTAGTTATTAGTTGTAATATTTTTTTTTTTAATTATTAGAGAAATAAGTCATAAGAATTCAACAAAGATAAACTATTTAGGTGGTAAAAAAACAGGTATACTGGTGGTAGGTTTCAGTTACTGAAGACTGCCTAAGTAGGTACTACCGCAGCGCTTATTTCTACCGCCAAACAGTAGTGTGCAAACATTACTGTGTTCCAATTTGAAAAGTGTTGCTGGTAGTGTAATTACTGGGGTAACGAGACTCAATATCTTAACTCTAAAGCGACGAGCGCAATGTGATGGAGTGTATATAATCCTAATTAGCGCCGCGTTGTTATAGACGGGCGTATTACTTACCGTCCATCTACCATATATCTACACTTATTATCAGGTGAATGTCCCGCTCGTTTCGTCACTTAATGTACTAAAAAAAAAAAATAACGGACAAGTAAAAATATGTGGAGTATGTATATGCTGCGTTTACTTTACATCAATGTGATGTGTTCGATAATTGCAAGCTATAACTAAGTAATTAAAGTGTCTTGTTTCTTGTGATTTACATTTATTAAATCTTTTTTTTTTATACAACGAACCGAGCGGGTCGTATACCAGATGGTAAGTGATACGCCTGTTCATAATAACGTGGCGCTAGTGAAGATGGTATTTACAGCGACATTGCGCTTATCGCATAAACATAAAATATTTAGTCTCGTCACCCCAGTATTTACACTAGCTACAGCACCTTTCAAACTGGAACACAGTAATGTTTGCACACTACTGTTTCGTCTGCTGCAATAGGCTCTGCGGTAGTACTACCTAAACGGTCTCCAGCTACAGAGATCTACCACCAGTAATCCATCTAAGTATGTTATATCATGAACGTAAACTATTATATAGCAATAGAAACCTGCCACCGTTAGTCCGTATCAAAATATTCTGAATTCCACCATCAGTAGATAGAGGTCCACTGGTGGACACAGGCTTCCTCCAAATATTCCTACATCGATCGAGTGGCGATTCACATGGGAGGATTTGGGCTATTTCCCACCACGAAGGCCTAATACGGGTTAGTAGGAGCCAATCTCGTTTGTTAATTAGCAGGATGCACCACGAGCAGATAAGGTTGGCTTGGGTCCTGTGAGTTGTTCTGCTGGAGCCCTTACACCCCTGAATTCCAATAGAAAAGCTGGTACAATTCATTTAGTTTTTCATGTTAGTATTTTCTTTTAATTTTGTTACATCATTAAATATCCTGCACAGTTTGTGACACTTTGTAACAACTGGAGAAGTTCTAAAAAGGCTCATGAAGTTGAAACCGTGATTTTTACAATTTTCTTTGCCATTAATTTATACCGTTTTCTTTATTGTACAGAAATTAAGCACAGCCGTTTTAAAACTAACAAGTCTTTATTATACTGAAAAAATCTGTTCATTAAGTAGCAATTTAAGTTATTAAAGATATGTAATGTACGATAGACATCCACCGCTGGACATAGGCCTCCCCCAATGATCTCCATATCGATCGGTCCCGCGTTGCCCGCATCACCGAGCACTAGGGACCGTCGTTTATAGGGGTTCATATGTAGGCCGTTTCCCACCACGCTAGCTTAATACGGATTGGTGGGAGCCAGAGCCTCGTTCGTTGATTAGCAGGGTGCAGCACGAGCAGATGAGGTTGGCTTCAGTCCTGTGAGTTGTTGTTCGAGAACCCTTATACCCTATAATCCAATATATGACACGAGAATCCCAAGCTCAAACTCTGCTGAATTTGACCTTCCTTTGAAAGAAATATGTCACGAGGACATTGAATATAAGTTAAAAAATAACAGCTTTTGAAGACATGCAACGTGATGGTGGAATCAATGATGGTTATGGTGTAGAATAAGATCTCATTTTAAGTAACAGGAAGATATAGTGAATTCATTATGGTGCAGCTATCTCAGTCTTTAACAATCTTGTTTCATGTCATTGTGATGTTAATTTCAAAGTTGTGTTAATTTTTTTTTTTAAAAGCGTAAAATCGATTAATATTAGGGTTTATACACACCGATTTTCACGTATAGTGTATCATTGGATTTATATTGGGTCGTTGATTAAAACGAAGCGCCGGATCTCGGTGAAAATTGATTTCGTAATTGAGAGGGAAATGACAACACGAGCCAATTTTGTTACCAATCAATGCATAGTCACTATCCACGTTATATAACATATTAATTATACGCCTTTTTTTATTAAACAATGATGCTATGAGACGAGAAGAACTTTGAAGAACAGAACTGGCTATAGCAAAATATCCATGACCATCCAATCCTTCAACAATGAACCACTAGTTAAGATGTAACAAAATTTTCTTAAGTGAAAGAAATGCTTTTTACTTTAGATCAAGAAGCTTTCTATCTATCTTAAAACTTCGTTGATAGTTACCATTTGTCTTATATACCAAGATGCTCATGACGTTCATGCTAGGTACAATGCAGGCTTTTCTGAAGAGATAGCGTTCCTTATTCTTATATCTTCAACTACGCAACAGATTCTTCCGAAACCATTATCCGGAAGCGAATATTATTTAAACTTGATATTGAAATAAATAAACTGTTATATTTTACCACGATATCGTGATTGTGACAACTTAATTTCAAGTGTAGCTTCATTAATATTAATTGCGTTTACAAATGAAGCAATAGAGCTGTCTGCACCCTTATTACATTTTATGAATGCGACCATCAAAAGCATGTGGTGAAGTCCTAAAATGAAGCCTTGTTCCCGGCAATTACTTACAGGCGCTTTCTCCTTCTGATGTTGAGATCAATTCGTCGTGATACCCCCGGGGTAACGCGAATAGGGGTGCGTTAATTTGATTGGTCCTCGACTTCTGAAACGCTGGGTGAATAAAAAATGTGTTTTCGTCCGATCCTACGGATTAAATTAACAGCTAAAGTACCATAAAGTTTACGAATAAATTTCCCACCATGTTCTTTTAATGGACGAAAACAAAAATAAGCTGCTCGTTGCTTCCCTTCCGAGGGTATATTTTACAGTTCGTGGTGAAATTGTAAATGTGGTAAACAAATTAAACTATACCATGAATAAATGATTTCTTCAAAATCTTTAAACAAATTCTAAAAACTTCATTATTATTCGATCATCTGTCTTGGCGAAATATATTCCTATTTATACGTCAGCGGTTCTCAACTTTTTCCTTCTTCCTTATGATATAGTCGATAATTATCATTAATAAGGTTACCCAACAGGTTTAAAGCACTGTGAATAGAGTTTGAGATACAAAAAAAAATTATTAGATTATTAAAACGTTGACAATACTAATAAAACAAAGTGATCTCGTTACAATGTTACATATAACTATGATAAACTTAATTTAAGTAATTTGTTACAATCTCGCTCCTAATTTAAATGTGTATCAGCTCATTTCGCCGGATGTAAATCAAAGTGTGTTGTGATTAAATATCGTGTAAAGTTACTGCTTCAAGTTAGTCGCATTTCTTTTGTGTTTCTCACACTTTTTGTTTTTTTTTTCTTTTTAATATTAACGCTCACCTTGTCGTCTGAAGAGCGGTGGAGCTTAATGACTCATTTTGTACACAAATGTTAAATCTCTAATCGTTGCCTTGTTATACGAAACTCTTTGGTTCGATTCCGTGGTCATGTGTGCAGTTTGGAAATCGATAAGATTTTCATGGACCCCTTTCCGTCCGTTGGAAACCTATTAGATCTCATTACCGTCCTTAATCGCAGTGTATTCGGTACCTAAATTATCTCCCAATTTCTTTACTCAGCTATTGAAAGCAGCAAGCATATATGTATATATATATATATATATATATCTGGCTGATACATACAAATAAAGAAATTACGGCTTCTAGAACAGAAAGAGAGAACACGAGTTTTGGCGCTGCACCAACTGAAACGCTCGTAAGAAATCCTTTCCATCTCATTAAACAATGAAGATGTTAAAATTTTTCAGTCATATATAAATCTATTTTCTATATATTTAGTTATTATATATATATACTAGCGCTATAACGTCTGCGTAGTTCGTTTGTTGTTTTAGTAGGAAACAGTGATATATTAGAAACATTAGTTTAATCTATTGAATTTACATTCGTTACATCATAAAACCATAGGTTACTGCCGCTCCGATAAATTTTGATAGTAATAATCAATATTTCTTTATTATTAAGTATTCATATAATAGTTGTTATATATTACGAAAGAATTAATAACTCGAAACAATTCGAAATGGTCGTTAATGGAAAGCGTGAATCGTTAAACGGCCGTGAAAAATCCTTTGAGCGTCATCGATGGCCGGGGCGTGAACGAGGACCGAACCGGCGGCGGGGTCCGGCGGGGTTCCGGCTGCGGCTACCTGTCCACGGGAGCGGGTTGCAAAAAGTGCGCGCGCGCCGCTCCCACGGCCGAACCGGGTCGAAGACCCCGCCACCTTGCATTAATGCTAATTTGACGAATATTGACGATGTGATAACGATGCCGTCTGCCGCGGACCGATTATCATTATTAACAAGTTTTTATTTTGTTCCTCGTTCACGTTTGTCTATTCGAACGAAACACGGCTCATCTTAGATATAAATATGATCATACAACCCCTTATATATTATGAACAGCGCACAATATTTACCACAAGTGTTTTAAATTATTTTAGCCTACCTTTTAATCTATCATTATCAGATTTTGTATATTTTTTTACTGATGGTAAGCTTCGTTTGGCGGAGACTAAATCAAAACCACCGCAGTTCCTATTTCTGACGTCAGACAGCAGCATGCAAACATTACCATATTGTGGTTAGAAATGTGTTAGTTATAACTAGTCAAATTACTGCAGTAGATATACCTAATATATGTTTATTTATATACATATAGAAATTTTAATACATAGTTATAATATAAATATAAACCTACATATCGAGCTGCACATTTATCTAAGCTGTAATATTATTAAAAAAAAATAAAAGACCTAGAAGTCTTAGAATCAGGAATTTACATGTTTTCTAGTCATAGTAAGGGGTCAAAGAACAGAGTATATGTTTTATTCTATTGTAGAAGTTTTAAATTTAATTCCTGATTAGAAAGACATTTACACCGAAAGGTAATCAACGATTTGAAGAAAAAAAAAAAACACTCATGTACATTACTTGTAATGGGAATTCTGTTCATTGAGACCGTATGCACGAAAGCACTAGGCAAGTTATCTTAATGTAGGTTCCCTCTTCCTGACACATTAATTCCTGGCAGCGGATAACATTTGCCATGAATCACGCCCACGATCCCACATCTGGGCATTGTACTGGCGATTTCTCCGCAGTCGGAAAATGTAGATAAACTGATTCCTTCATGAATATTTATTAGAGGCACAATTAATAAGCCACGGGGCAGTAATGCACGCGTGAAAAATAAAGCCTTGCAGTAGGAGGTCTATGGCGACCCAATGCAGTCTTATTTAATAACTTTCTCCTTATCCTTCCTAAATTTCCACCCTAATCTTTATCATATTAAATTAATTAAAAACTAAACGAAGTATAGAGATTTATAATTATTATTCTCTAATAGGGATTATTAGAGAAAACTGACGGGAAAGGCTTAAAGTCTTCAACGGTAAATTATTTGCAGTTTTTCTGTCAATGTATCATTTTTATCTCAGGACGTCAAATTGTTTAACTGATGGTAGGTATCACTGCAGCTTCTATTTCTGCCGCTAAACAGTTTGCAAACACTTCCGTTTTCAGGTTTGAAGGGTGTTGAACCTAGTGAAATTACTGAGGTAACGAGGCTAAACATTCTCTATCTTTCGAATTGAAAGAAAATCGTACTCGTCCATTGTAAACAAATTATATGTTTAGTTATCATATTTAGTTCCCTATAAAGCGACGTATAGGAGGAAGAAAGATGGCCACGCATCCGCTCGAGTTCAAATCTCGTTTTTCTCATACCATAAAAGTGAACACGTCGCATAAAGAATTGTGTCCTTTTTTGACCGTCTGAAAATGCATTAAAGTTTCAAACAAAAACTGGTAAATTGTCTCCGAAATCGCTGTTGCAATCTCCTGTTGGAGCTTGATGGGGTTTTTTGCCGCTGATGCCATTCGGACGCCGAGGGTTAACGTGCCCGGGGGACAAGGAGAAAGCCGCCGCATTCGCAGCCTTAATTGGCCGGTCAATTGTCCAGCGGGTTATAAGTATCATCCAGGGCTGTCACATTCAGCCTGTAACTTAACATATAAGTACTACATTATTATAACTACACACCCCACATTAAATTCTAGATTTCCTCGTTACAACGTACTTCACAAATGGGATTCAGGCTCTTCTTTCACGAAGGGGAAAATCAAGGCCTTTTATCCACCACCCTGTTCTAGTACTAGACAAGGATTTTACATGTCCGTATTGTTCAGATCAAGTGAATTTGTTTTACTACCTTTTCCTTCACCGGAAGCTCAAGTTAATCGGAATCGGTCCAGTACTTCTTCATATATATTTATTATTATATAATTGTGAGTATGAACAAAAACTCCCTCGAAGTTAATTCTCAGTTCTTAAAAGACTGATGAATAAAATCGTTTATGCAAATCTAATTAACATCGGACATTTCTAGTTTGAAATTCAGTTCTGTGCCGGAAACCTAACTTCTGTAGAAATGGGGATGGCTGTAGCAACTTTTGTATTAAGGCATTATAACAATATATGCGATCTAAGTTTTAACTCTGACAAACCATTAAGTGATTTCAGAGTTTAAGTATAGTTAACTGATCCTATACGAGACGCTTGTGAACAGTTGATTTAAAGATCATCATCCTTTCCCTTAATTTTTATTATTTAACTAAAGTAGTAAAGCAGTTAAGTAATTTATAAACTTACTTAACTACTTTTCGATTTTAAATAGTTTAAAACTTCTTCGCATTTTGCTAAGCATTAAACATATTTTTTTTCCTTAGAGGTTATAAAATATGTTTAAAATATTACGTTTTGTAATTATACTGATATCAAAGATAAATTGACAATAAAAGATGATTTTTCAATTTTACTAGAATCTTTAAGGTTCCAGATTTTCAAAGCATTCTTGGTTTTACTAATGAGCTAACTAAAATCTCGTTAAAATTGCTGCTAACAAAGTTAACCGCAGCTTGTTAAAACAAAGCTGTCGAGAGTAAAACTGTTCTTCTCAATTCAGAGGTTCTTTCAAAGAAACTATAGCATCATGTCTTTATTTTAGTCCTGAAAGATATTGTCATGGATCTTTGCTTCCGTTTGATATTATTTCTTACATTCTTTCACAAATGATATGAGTAATATAAATTCCGCCCAACATCTTACGGAGTCCAATTCAACATTATCTGCACGCGGTGCATTTTGCTGAATAACAGAGGCTCTGACCGCCTACCAGCCATCACTGGGCCAGCGTGGTGGTGTTAAAGCTTCCTTTCAATGAGGATCCTTGAGGGAGGTTCAAGCCTATTAGCGAGAAATATCAGGCTGATGAGAATATCTTGAATTTCAGATCAGAATTACATTTTACTGCTTTTTTTTAATAGGTTGACTAGAACGTTTTTGTGTCTGTTTTGTGTCTTCATATATGATCATCAGTCAATAATCGCTCACTGCTGGACATAAGTGTCCCCCACCCCTTTATATATGCAATAATGCATTTCGATTATTTTATAAAATCAAGAACCGAATTTTATAATAAAATAAAGTATTATACTTTAAGCTCAAAAACATAACTTAATAGTTTTACATCAGAGTTATAACTTTCAATGTATTTTTTTTATTCATTTGACAATGATGATGAATTTGAAAAACTACGAACTATTGCATGGTTACGAATATTTGCATGACCGGAACCATGAAGTCTTAATATATGTAATATACTACGTACAAGTTGATAAACAATAGATAGTGCAGTTGGCGACAGCGGACGAGGGTGGGCGGGGGATGTATGGCTGATGATTGGGAATGGGTGTGGGTTAGAGTGAGAGGGGCTACAGGTGTGCGTAAACATTGGCCGGCTGCGCGCGCGCCTTCCGGAAGCGCACCTGTTCACACACGCCGCTTCAATTTACTCCACCGGCTTGTACCTCATTAACGCTATTATACACATATAAAATAGATTATACAGGCTCGTTATCAGAACTACTCCATATCAGCGCATTCAGATAACACCTTCCGCTACCGGTTGCAAGTTCATACATTCAGCCTTTAGAGCCTTATGTGTCACAAGTTATTATTAGATGAGACATTACGTTAGAAGATCCTTCACAAGTTGAACCGACGATCTAATGAAGGTTGAGGGAACTTTATTTTTACTATTAACTTGGGCTTGTTGGGAAAGCCCTATGCCCACTTGTGGACATTTATCATATGATTTTTGTGAACCTTATAAAAATTCCATCTCCTCTTCAATGATTATGTAATAAAAAAAAAAAATTATGTATAAGTTATTCACACTAGGGCTAATATTTATTGTCTGTGAGACAAAAAGATTTAACTTTTTTTCGTTGATATTTACTGATATATAACACTTATTGGTATGCATTGCATACGAACTGCTAGTTAAGATATTTACACAGCACCACATTGCGATTCTCGCTTTAACTCTTAGCCTTTTTATTATATACTTCTTTACGTAATAACTAAGTACATTATATAATGAAATATTATTTATGACCTCAGTCAGTCAGTTTGTTCAGGATAATATTAAAAATGGCTGAACCAATTTTGAAAAGACACAGTACGTTATATATATTATTTCATGGACAATATTTTTGTATTACACCCTTTTTTTTTGTTAACTCTTAACAATATGATGCCACAGTATATATCTACTTATGTATTGCTGTAACAATATTAACAAGGACAATTGGTATGTACCAAGTATCCATTTACAAAGATGAGGGGATAAAATATACTAGCATGACATATTCCATTAATAAAGACTAAGTCTAGACAGTAGTCATGCTTAGTTATGTAAAGATATTTTTGTTATACTAAAATGACTAAAATAGGATCTTTTCCGCGAAGTTTCCTTCGAGGTACATCTACCGACAGGAGGAGGTAATAATATACAAAATGTAATGCAATATTAATTGTTAACTGAAAGTTTTTCCATTTAACCTATGTAAATGGCGGCGGTGAACATTTTCACGTATAACTTTACTGTTTTTATATCGGACCGTCTCATACATTACGCTTCTTATGTAAAACAGTCTCCCCGTACCTGATCTCGAATCGCATATTGATGAGTCGACTTTTTAGAACGGTGAACGGCAAACATCGATTCCCAAACATTAATTATTACTGCGATCGTGCGTTGTTGATTTTTTTTTTTTTTTATTAAATTATCTCATTATCTAAATTATTTTCCAATAACACGTGTAATACCAGATTCATTGACTGGCTTTTAAGTTTAATTACTTTCTTCTTTATGATATAAACCGATGAGCTGAGAGGAAGTAAACATCTGAACGTATTCATGATGAAAGGTAAAATCATTATTAAACGATTAATAATTTTTAATTTACTATTGATATTAGTAAAATTAACCTTTATTATATAATAAACATATAAAAAACGATGAATAAATATACAAAGGCGGACTCTATGCCAAAATGGTATTTCGTTTTAGTCGATAGTGGGGATGGTAATAAATTATCGGGTATATGTATATTATTAAAATATATATAATAATAAATATTATTAAATACAAATGTTTAATAGATTAACTTATGATTATCTTCATAGTAGTCTATGGAGCCACAGCTGGACATGTGGGAAAAGTTTGAGAAGCGCTACTAACGTTTGTGATAGGTTTTAAATTTTATTTTGTTCAGTTATCCGTCGACCACGCTGTTCTCGCGACAATACGACAGAATCAAATAAATTGAATTTATTTTGATCTTCTCCCAAAGTACCTTATTCATAACCGAAGCGGTGTTGAATCGGTTTACAAAGCACCGCATAACATCCGCGGTACAAACTCGATATCCAGTTATGATAGTTTATTTATTTACTTATAAAAGATATCAGCATACATCATTGTTCCCGCGGAGTAGCAACAAACCACTGGCTTCACAGAGGTCTCTAGTTCCATTCTGTGACTACTAGTAATAAATATTAGATGGTTATACACTTCCTATTCCGCCTGTCTAGCTACCATCAATATAATAGTAAATCTGCGAAACAGGTTAACAGGTTTGCTCTGTTCCCGCTTTCAATATATATAGAAAGGGAACACGCTTGGCCATTTTAGAATTTTTAAACTGTTGTTACTACTGAATGCTAATTATTTAACTATGATAGGTAGAGGAAGACTGAAGAAAGTGTGACAAGATGAAATGTGTAAGAAGAGTGTTAATTCAGATATGACGGCTGATAGAGGGATATGGAAGAGAAGTACATACTGTGCCGACCCCACATAGCTGGAAATGGGCAGGAGGAAGAAATTAAGGAAGGATTTTCTATCTCTTTTACTTAATGACAACTTGACTTTAAACGGGGAGTGTTTCTTACATGCTCTGCGGAAGGCATAGCTGCTGCAATTCCTTGAAGATGAAGTGAAGGTGAAGGTGGAAGGAAATAAAACGAATCGTCTCTTAAGCTATAAATCTATACTTAAATAACAGTGTTAAATGTAAACGTGGGCGCTGGCGGCGCTATACGTGGCGCTGAGATCACTGTTGCGGCTGCGGCGGCACCATGCGCGCAGCGAGCAGGAGGATGTCCCTCTTCTCCTTCGGGAAGCGCAGCTCCCTGGCGGCGAGGCGAGCCGCCCGCAGCTCTCTCTCTGCCCTGATAACAAACAACAGACCACAAGGTCACAAGCGATCAACAAATAGACCTCATCAGCTCTCCTCACGAGACTTACGGCATTGAAATAAGACCACATTGTTCTCCCAACAATTTTGCTGGAAGGTGGAGATAAATAGGGGCTGCGGTGGTGTAACTAGACGATCAACAATATTCTACTACCACCATTGATAACTTGATGACTTTAAACGTCAGATAAGTTTCGACTTTTTGACTGTCCATAAGAACAGACCCAAAATGATAACTACTATCTGATAAGTTATGGTTAGTATATAACAGTTTTCTTATCCGTTGAGGAGAAGGATTAGGAAGTCGATACACTGCAAGGACTTCGGCAGATAAATTATTAATAATATTACTGATTATTTTTTCTCAATATAGTTAAAAGTATCTGTTATTATAATATACTAAGTACAATACTATATATTTTTATCAAGGTCGATAGACCAGGTCATGGCTGTTATCTTCATCAGCAATAGATAAAGGCGTGTTGAGATTCCTAAGCACGATATAGGGAATCTTCGCGCTGATCGATAATGCAATATTTCCTATGATATTCCAAAGGTCCACCTTAGACTTACCAGCTACCTAGACCTACCAAACATAAAATAACCAATCTAAACCTGTCAACATCATCATCATCAGCCGATAGACGTCCACTGCTAGATATAGGCCACTCCTCGAGATCTCCACGATTTCTCCAAAGATTTAGTTTCATTTAAGTAATATTAGACAAATTACTAGTTTATACGAAATTCTTCAAATTCTGTTCAGCGATATGCTAAATAAATTAGAGAATATTGATTAAGAAGTTTTATTATTCAGAACACGGTCGGCGCCGGAGCGCGGATCGCACATCCTTATCCGGCTGCCAGGCGTTTGCGTGCGAAAAAGATAAATTTATAATTAGGCTGAACTGAATACATGAGGGGTGTAAGAGCTCGCGCACAACACTAGCACTAAATCGCTCTCGATGGTCATCCTCAGTGCATTGCGAGAGGGGGGGAAGGCTCCAATTATTTCCTACAGAACGCATCGATGCCTCCCTACACTACGAATAAGCAAGTCCGTTGCCAGAGACTCGATGTCTTCGTCTCTCTCGATACCTCTCAGCGGTCTCATTTTGAACCTTTTCCAGTGCAGCCGTTACCACTGCTGGCGGTAATAACTTTTGCCGCAGACCGTTGATTAGTATGGTGGACTGTTGATTAGTGGTGGTAGTGACCTGGCGAGCTCGGCGCGCAGCACGCCGCCCGCGCCCGCCGCCAGCGAGTCGCGCTCCTTGTTGGCCCACTCGAGCGCCATCTGCTCGCGCATCGTGTCGTCGAGCGCGCGCGCCGAGTAGTGCGCGACGACCTCCTGCCGGGAGCACTGCCGCTCGCGCATCGCGCGCAACGACCCGTTCCAGTGCAGCAGCTGGAACACGGTCATCAGCTCCTGGAACTCGAGCATAGTGCGACCCTTGTTCGCCTCCAGCATGAACCTGCAAATGGACGCGCTGCTTTAAAAGAGTTTATACAACTAACCTCAACAAGATATCTGTTAATCTATGCTTATTATATTCTGACATCAAGCATGATGCTGTTCTTAACTGCACGACGAGTGAGATGACCAAGCATATCGTTCTTCTCCTACCCCTATCCATCATCCCTCATGTCATAGTCTGGTATAAATACATCTCCCTTGTCGAATACAAACCAGTCACAGCAAAGATAAACAGTATCACTCCTCCACCTAAATCCTTCACAAACCCATTAATCTTTACACCACTGATCACCGGCAAGTAAATTTCTAATCTTTATATATACAGGAGATAACCAGAGATTTATTGACTCACAGCGAGATCTCTGAAACTATTACACGTAAACACTCAAAATTTGATAGATATAGCTTCTTCCATTTAGAGGTCAGCTAAGAATGGATTTTACAAAATTCCTTCCCCAAACGAAGTCGCGAGGGTGTTACGGCCAATAAATGCGGAGAGGGTGGCGACACCTAATATATTATAATCACAATTTATTTATGAAGATGAGAAGAAACATTTTATTTGTATAGTATCGTTAAGTATGTTCACTATAAATTCACCTGAACGCCGCAATGCCAGCGTTAGCGTCTTGATTGTGCGAGGAGTTGTCACCGGCGAAGGAAGCCCTCGCTTCCGCCACCGCCTTCTCTATGAAGTGGTCGGAGATCAGACGCGACTCGTGGTCGTTGAAAACGCTGTTCATGAGCGCTATCTTCGCGGCGCTCCTCCTGGCCTCCGCTTTCGTGGGACAATTCTAAACCCATAATAATATTATTTAAAACTTTGAGCTGATAATTAAAGAAAGAGTATGATTATAAATAAAATTATGATGATCTCTCCATCTCAGGCAGTCAATGGAGGTATAAGATTCTCGCGTGGCGATCGATGTAGAGACTGAAGGTCAGCCACAAGTTGAAACGTCGATCTGGTGAAAAACGCGGGATATAGCTGGATGTGGCTCATTGGTGTGGAAATTTTTGGTAGAGACCTATCTCTAAGGTTGGACGTTTATCTGCTGACGTTCATCTCGCCGTACAACCGAAATGTTTTTGTAAACTTTATTAGTGTTCGTAATTTTTGTTGGTTCAATGGTAACCTGAAAACTTCCGAAGCATGCTCCTCCAGGTAGCGTGACGTAGCACACGTAGGGCGGATGTGCTGCCGGCACGGACTCGTAGATGACGAGCGCTCCGCCGCCGCCAGCCGCGCCGCCGCCCCGCGACGCCTTCGCCTGCCAGAACTCCTGGAGAGCTTCCACCACGTTCACCGTCGATATCACGCCGTCTGTTACACCCCCATTGTTAAATCATAAAATAACTATGATATACATATCATTAACACTATAACAATGATAAGCTCTTATCTTCAATATTAAGCGGTTACTTTGCGATGGCATAAAACTGTTCTGAAGAGCCTGTCGGGGTAGAATTATTTTATGGTATTTTTTCACCATCAATATCACCCCGTCTGTTATATACACGTATCATTATATCATTAAATATGTGTCACATACGTAATTTCATCATCAAAAAAAAGGTTAGTTCTCGCGTATAATACTGATGGTATATATAATTAAATTTTATGATATGCTTCATCAGAAGTTTGATGAGATCTTGAGTCAAAAGGCATGTATATATCAGTCCTGTAGTCTTGGGCTAGTAAGAATAGGACTAAGGTAAGCCATGCCTGCCGTAGGAGGCGACTAAAAGGGTCTGGGACTTTCGCTTCTTGAGGGGAGGGAGGCACTTATCACTCAACGAGCGAACCTGCGTGGGACAGCGTAAGGCTCAGCGATGGTGCCTAGGAGGGTTAAGCCCCTCCTCAGAGACGTGTTAAGACAAAGTGTAGAGGGGCAACGGTGCGTTCTGTAAGAGATCCCGGACCCTCGCCTAATGCACTGATGCAGAGCACCGAGGGGGTTTTAATGAGTAAAAATCTCACATAATTCTGACTTTCCCCCAGAAGCAGATTATCTTTCGAAGATTTCCAGCTCGAAACCAAAAAAAGACGAATATATATGAAATAGTATATATAAGGTGGCGCAAAAGTAATCCTCCTATCAGAAAATGCTATAATATTTTGCCTTGATGTTAAAACATTAAAAGACCAAATAAAAATAAACCACAAGAAGAATCAAAGTTTTTCATTTTTCTTTTTAAATTACAGCCAAAAAACATCGGAAGGTTTTTTTTGCGCCACCTTTTATACCTTGTATACAAGGTGGCGCAAAAATATAATAGCATTTTCTGATAGGAGGATTACTTTTGCGCCACCCTATATATACGAGTATATGAAGAGTTACTAGAAAATTACTTCATTAATTATAGTAAAGATGAAAAGGTGAATGCGTTTATCCTGAAGATGATTATGAAGAGCTATATACTCACTTATATATACCTCAAATACCATTTACGCGTATTGAAAACGTTTGAAATATATTTTGAAATAGAAATTCGATCAGAGACATTTGGAATGTGTAAGGGGTAATAAATTGTCTTAATGGGGTAACACTGTGAAGTGTGTGAAGGTAAAGTAACGACTTTACGTTTAAGAGCTATTTCCGTTTGAGATCATTAACATAATTAAAGGAGCACTGCATGTAATTGAAAGTGCATGAAATAAATAAATTAACAGCTTCTTTATCATTCCCACTGCTGGGGCTGTGATCTATCTCTCATTAAGAACAAAGCCATAGCTGTATATACTTCACGGAAGCCAAGTGTGGGTTAACGTTTGTTGTTTTTGGTTTATTCTCGATGTTTTCCTTCAACACTAGCTCTATGGGAATCGAATCCACGTCTCTCCGTATAGAGTATCATCATCATCACCCGATAAACGTCCACCGCTGAACCTAGGCCTTCCCTAAAGATCTACACCACGATCAGCGGCTTCCGGCGACCTTCGTTTGGGGAATTTGGGTCATTTCCCACAACGCTGGCCCAGTGCAGATTGGTGAGAGTTAGAGCCTCGTTTGGTGATGAAGAGGGTGCACCACGAGCTGGTGAGTATACGGCTTACAAACTGAGCTATCGCGTCTTTCCATACAAAATATACTCGTATATTAAATGACTCCCTACATTCGAAACGTTCTCTGTAAGCTTGTGTAATTTTGTGTTACTTACGCACTTAAGTATATATATATATATAAGAAGGCTTTATTTTTATGTAAGAGAAATTACAAGTTGAAATACTGAAAGCTTCTAAATCTTCAGATTAATATAAAAAAAAATTCCGTCGGTTCGTTTAGAAACAAAAGCTTGGATGTAATCTTGTCGAGGACAGAGAGGCAGTAACTTTTTTCCACTTTATTTATAAGGTTATGTGAAAGGAGATTTTCTAACATCCGTAAGTAATTTGATCTGCATCGAAAGGATTTTTTATATGCCGTGCATCTTGATGGTGCAGTGCACGCTTTGAAAGGTTCCCCGACTTAGGTACGTATCCGGAATGTCTTCAATCAATCACAAAACAAAATATCACCGAACTAATTTAAATTACTTAGAATATATGATATTGACCACTAAAGTGGTCGGTATCTATTTCTATACTGTATAGATAGGTGGTCATGATGATGATGATGATAGGTAGGTACCACCACAGCTCCTATTTCTGCCACCAAATACAAAATGACTGTGTTCCGATTTGAAGAGCGTTGCAGGTAGTGAAGTTACTGAAGTAAGGGTAGGCGATTAGCATAATGTAGTACTATGTATATTATCCTAACTAGCACCCCGTTATTTGTAATAAATAAAGTAAAATTTGCTATAAAAAAAAATATCACCAATCTCCTAAAAGTATAGAAAATATTTTAATGACAACCATTTCTACTTACACGTATGTTCAGTAGAAATGGTTGTCGTTATACTTATGTTAAGTTACTTTTTTTGTCAATAAATTTATACACAAACTTGGTGTTACTTAGGCACGAACTGTGTCTGTGAAAAGAGAAAATTATACCGAGCAAGCGGTTCAAGTGAAATATAGGGGTGAGAAATAAAATTATATATATGCTTAATAAATCTAAACAAAGGAATCGCGAAACAGTCAGAATTCGACCATTTCTTTTTCCGACGCCGATACAATAAAAATTGCCTTTTGTTAGCGTTATTATTGTATATAGTGTACGGTTACAGTAACAGCGGAAGCGGGTAGCGGGTTAACACATATATAAACATTCACCTGATGGTGATACGTCTGCACATAACAACGATATGCGAGTTAGGATGATATACACAGTCACATTGTGTTCGAATTGAGACGTAAGGTGTTATATCACTATCACCTAAATAGGAGAATATACAAAAAATAGGGGTAACTAACATAAAGGAAATAAGAAATGTAAGGATCATAGATCTTTCATCATTTTATTTCTTATTAACTTTTATGAATATTTTCATTTGGTATTATTTATGCGGTTGCTATAGTAACGGTTGGTATAGAGAATCCTCTCAAAGAATAATTCAGACAAATTTCAAGTCTAATTCTACACTATGACCAGCAAAGGATGTGGGGAACAGATAGTTACTCTATAAAGCGATGCGAGGTAGAGAAATTGGGAATGGAAGAAAATGTGATGGATGACAGAATGAAGGGAACGATGGAAAATGTGACTGATAAAAGGAGAAATGGTATGTGGGAATAAATAAGAAAAGATCAAGAAAGGGGAAGACAAGCTCCAGTCCCATTCCGCAGGAACGAAGAATTTCACTTGCAACAACGCCCTTCAAACCGGAACACATTTATATTTGCATACTACTGTTCGCCGATAGTACTAGACACTGCGATGGTGCTATGATGGTCTCCGGCTACAGAGACCTATCACCGCTAGCATCTGCTGTCATCACGAAGTTTGAAGACGTCTGTTCTAGTGAAGGCATCGCCAGCGGTGCACTGTGTACATCCTGACGTATCAAGCA
This sequence comes from Ornithoptera alexandrae, assembly GCA_029030555.1. Classification (NCBI taxonomy): domain Eukaryota; kingdom Metazoa; phylum Arthropoda; class Insecta; order Lepidoptera; family Papilionidae; genus Ornithoptera; species Ornithoptera alexandrae. Next base: position 11,360,880 of record JARDVY010000288.1, on the reverse strand, counting down.
GGTATCTCGCTATGCTTTGCTTCTGTAACCTTAATCTTATTTCTCGTTGGGGGTGAGTGCGTTAAATATTTAACCAGGTTTCGGCTACAGCGGTAATAAACCTTGACAATGGTCATAAACTCAAAGTTATAAATATCTGTTAACATTATACTAACACTGTCGATATAAATTGATCTAGATTTTGTCGTATGTTTGCCGAAGTTTACTATCGAACGGTAAGCTAATATTTGTTAGAAGTCTAGTAAAAGATAGTGCAAGCCGTTACCAAGCTAACGCCAAAATTCTACCGCCAAGTAGTTCCAGTCGATCGAACTGTGTAAAGATCTTTGAAGATGGACCGAATGATTTTTTTTTATTCTACGAGACGAGCCGATTGATCACCTAATTGTAAGTGATACACCTGTCCATAATAACGTGGCAGTTGTTAGAACAGTATATACTGCACCGCATTGTGTTCGACGCTTTGTCACATGTTGAGTCTCGTTACCCCAGTAATTTCATTAGTTACATCCCCCATTAAACCAGAACAGTAATGTTTGCATACCGTCTATGTAGATACCACCGCAGCTCCTCCTGCTGTCAAGCATGTAAACATTGCTGTGTTCCGGTTGGAAGGGCGCTGTAGCTAGTGAAATTGCTTTGGTAAACAGACATCTTATAAGACAACGAGCGCAATGCGGTGCAATGTATATCTTCCTAACTAGCATCCCGTTTTTATGGGCGGACGTATCACTTACAATCAGGTGAATGAACTGGTCACTTAGAATCAGGTTACTTCATAGTAGTGCCAAAAAAGAGCGAAAAGACTTGTGGCGTAACAGCCTGTTACTGCTCTTTGTAGCGCAATAGCTAAGCTTGTAACACGGAAGTACCCAGTTGGATTCCAGGGCATTACATTTAGTAGAGTTCCTATAATGGATACTTCTGGATGATGAATGCTTCATCTGCAACCTCACTGTCATTCCTCGTTGCCGATAAAATGAATAACCAAAGGTCACTAGTGTCGCTATGGGTGTAGTGACCTCTGTCAGATTTGACAACCACAAAATTTAAATCACCACTTATCGATATTTGCTTGTCACCGGACGTAATACTACTTGTTGTGATCAAGTGGAAGCATCTTCACGTAATCTCCGAGCCGTGGATAATTTGAAAGCATAATTACCACGCGAAATCTGGATGGGTTGGCGACTGTTCGTATCTGTACTGTGTGATCACTCTCTTCGGATATCTCATATTAAATAACTATATAAATACTTCTGATGACTGGTGCTAGGTCTCTGTTGCCGGAGACCGTCTAGGTAGGTACCACAGCAGCTCTACTGATTAACAGTAGTGTGCAAACATTAATGTGTTCCGGTTTGAAAGGCGCGGTTAGTGAAATTACTTGGATAACGAGAAAGCAAGAGAAAAGAATGGAAAGGAAGATAAGAAACAAAGAAAGAAGAAGAGAATGAAGGCAATAAACAAATAAGAAATGTAAGAAAAGAAATAAAAGTCCAGGTCCAAAAACGCCTAGGGAGAACGAGAAAAAAATATGAATCACATGATGAGTGAAGTCGACAGTCGTCAAGTGTTCCTGGAATTTTATAGAGTAGCTATAACAGATGTAACAAATAAGAATAAAGAAGGAGCATTGAAATGGAGAATGACAAGGGTATAAAGTTTGAAAGATGAGCAGAGCATAAAGGATTAGAGAGAATGAAAGATGAGTAGGAAATACAGCTAGAAAACACTGACGATGAATGGATTGCACCCTGATGGCCCTGAGCCACCACAAGCAGAGGAAAGATTAAAAAAAAAAACTTATATAAATCATAAATTGTTAACAACAGAAATTAACATGTCAATAAGAGTATTTCCTAATTTCTTGCTTTAAGATAATTTTAATGGGACTATCTTTAATTACAAATCTGATTATTGAATCTTGTGTTCATAAAGAAAGGAAAGAGATGAGCCGTGCGAGTACCCCCATTTTACTGTAGGTTAAAAATTTACAAATGTTTTTAGATGAGTCGTAACTTTGAAATTGTTATATAAAAAGTTATGAGCAATAAAAATTTTAACCGTAGTAACTTGGACGGCACTGTAGCTACTGAAAGTAAATGCCTCATTATTCCTCGTGAGGAATCCGAAGAAGGTGTTTTTAAGACATTTTACTTACCGCTAGGAAAGTTTATTTTTATTGGATGCATTGGTAACTCTTCGGCTGGATCGGTAATTCAAATTGTTGTCGGACTCTGACCGAGTAAAACACAACGGTATCCCTCTCAGCACTATCAGCCGGAACTAACGGAAGGTGAACGTTCTACTATCTCCGTTTTTAATTACTAAAAAAAAAAAAATCAAGCTTAATAAAGTTCGCATCTCCGATTAAAATATATCCATTAAAGCCGCAAGAAAGTGACTTTCATTTGAATACATTAGATATAACTAATTGATTTTAGCCGTTCATCAAACGCTACAGTGAAGCCGCCTGTAGCTTTATCAGCGTTCTTGTAGCTATGTAGATATGTTATATGCTAATGAAATTGGAATTTGCAAAATCACCAAATATACGCGCCGTCGTAAAGTTTAATGTCTACATTAACACATATTCAAACCTGTCGTCCGATATTAAAAACGTCGCCATTACGCATTGCTCTAAAAAATTTATTATGCGCATAAACAATTTTAATATCTAGAAATTAACGATATCTAATATAATTTGCATGATGTGTTTTAACCTAATGGTCGAATTTTAATGTATTAATAAGCCGACCGTCCGTCCGTTTATCAGTAGGAATATGATAGTGCGATAACTGGTATGGAAGATTAACGAGCTTTCATACATACCGATGTACTGGCGCCTTTACTTCGATATATATATTTCCGGTTTGAAAATAAATTTATCTGTTTAACCGGAACACGATTGTCGATGAAATATCTCAAGAAATTATTATATACTAATTACTGAAGATACTTGTTGGTGAAATTGTTGTCAAACGATTTTGTATATAGGTAATTGGTAAAGCGTTATTGCGAATAATATTGTACGTATTCGGTTATTAAAAAAACATCGATATAATTTATTTTCTTACCTATTCAGTTTTGTTTCTCGATTTAATTACGATCGTGAATCGGAAAGTTTTATCAATTTGCCACCAATCTGGTTTCTAATCGAATGAAATCGTACGAAACAAGTAACGAGATTATACGAAGAAAGTTGGAAGAGTTAAAACATTCTAGCGGGCGGTTAAGTTGGACGGCGAGCGAGATCTGAAGCCGTTTAGCTGCTAACGTACAACTTTCTGCTGCTGGGGAGGGTAGATAACGAAAAAAATAACCGATTTACCACGTAAACCTTAAGTTACTTTAATTTACTATGATGATATTCTTTAGCTAAACAATTGTTTAAAAACTATTCTAAAATCGATGTTCTTAGACAAACATCTAATTATATTCATAAGTCTGCTTATTAGAGACATCGGAGACTTTCTTTGCTACCTCTATCACGTTATGAGACAGCCTAGCAAGGACAATAAATATGTTCTGATCTTTTTTTAAGCCAGCGATATTTCCTAAGAAGAGCTTTGCCACTTCTTGTGATCTACTTAACAATAACGCAGTGTAGCTCCATGGAAAGACACTGAAGAGGTTATATTGAGTGGGGAAACCTGACATAATCCTGATTTCCAGTATAATTAGTGATTGATGAATAGATGTTCTTCAAATGAGAAAAATGGGTTCAATATTTATCATCGACAACCATCGCAGCATCAAAATAGCCGTACAGACTAAAGGGTGAATTAATCGTAAATACATAAATGGGTTATGTGTAACAAACTATATTATTTTAATACATATTAAATATTTTATAAACTACTAGAAAGTTTAAGTAAAAAAGCTCACCGCTCCGTTTCAATCCAATCTCTCTCGGAAACAAGAAACGACGCTTTCTAGATCCGCGGAACTACGGAATGAACTGGTTTACCTACAAACTTTCATCTCGTTAATAAACTAAAACAATGGTCTCATAATTAACACAATAAAGAACTAATTTCTTCGCTTTCAGTAACTTTAGCAAATGAACAATCTTTTTTTTCTTCTTAAAGAAGAAATGAACAATTAATTCATACAATTCTTACTATTTGTCGTATTAAAAGATTGTATAGTAAACGCTATGAAATAGTCTACAGCATTATATATATACTTCAATAATGATCTAACGATGTAATTATTATGTTCATATTAAACAGTTTTTTGTATAGACTTCAAATCCTATATGAAAGTAATATTAGAAGGATAAGTGATTATTATGTAGCATTTCAAATTTACTATATTAAACTGTATCCTGTGAAAAAGCTTTTCAAGTCCATTGGTTAAAACTAAATAATATAGAGTAATAAATTTATATGAGGTTTTTGTTTATTAAAAATCTTTATTGGGACATCTCAAAGATCTATTAGTCTACCCGGGACTTGTTGAGATGCAGTAAATATTTTAAATATATATTAATACTTATATGTACGAGTATGTATCGACATAAATGATATTTATTTAAGTATATTTATAGATTATTAAGTTAGATTAAAGACTATTTAATTGTAATAACTATTTGAATGACCCCGTACATGCAATTGATATAGTTCATAGCGGAAACTATATATACTTCTAGAAAGTAGTGTGGTAACGTTGCCATTAAAGAATATCTATTGTATTAATAATTATTTCATAAGCTAAGAATATTTAAAGATTCGTTCATTGTATCTTTGTACCCATATTTGGTGCTGGTCAACTCCTAAACTAAAAGTTTGATCTCGTCCGGCTAAGAATGTTGGTACCGCATTACTCTGTTCGCGGAGGTTATAATAAATTTATTCGCGGCCTATATTCTACGACGCAGATTCATGCGATACCAATGAGGAAAACTCTAAGAATGGTATACACTGCACCACAGTGCGCTCGTCACCTTGCAAGCTAGAATATTGTCTCCCGTTACCGCAGTAATTACACCGGTTACAGCACCGTTGAAACAGCAACGATTGGCGGTAGAAATGGGAGATGCGGTAGTTATTAACTAGATGGTCTCCGGTAAGAGAGACCTACCACCAGTAAAGTAAAGTTGCAAAGCTCTGCCTAAAGGTTGAACTATCTATAGTTGAACTTTTAACCGCGTATAGTATATTTACACTATATTGAGGTTACTTATCCATTCCTTGCTAGAAAATAGACTTTTCACAGAGAAATATTTTATGAAGGAAACATACATTTGTTAAATTTAAGTTAATATTTTTTTTTTTCATTTAAACACCTGCTGGAAACACGGTAGATTGAAACTTTATCACATTTTTATACTTTTCATATATAAAAGTCTAAGATATTTCTTATATTTTTAATTATGAACCGAAGTTTAATAAATAGACCAAAGTCGTAAAATTGTTTCTTATGTTATACGAACAGTATTAAGTATTAATTGAAGAATAACCAAAGCCGTTATAGTGATGTTTAAAACATACATATCACATTTATTTATTTGTTTATACTCAAATCATCGGGAATGTTTATTTGTTACAGTAATAACTCAATTCGATACATTACATCACACCCGTTAAACACCTATGGCGTCTTTAACAGTTTTAATATGTAAACGCTTTAATCCGAGATCATATTAAAAGGGCCTTTTCTATCTTAGCTCAATGCATACAAACAAAACTAATAAATATGAAAGAGGTACGTCAATTTAGAGGCAATATTACCATTTAAACGACACCGTTAGTCAACAGGAATGAGGGCCCCGGACAACCATTTAAAGGTTCACAGTAATTTTCACCCATCGCGATGGCGATGCGTCGATTGTGAGGCGCTGTAGCGGCATTCCTATTTCCCTAAGACAGTTCAATTCTAAAGGTCCGGTTGAGGTCTGAAGCTCGAACAGGCCTCGCAATCACCAATAAAACAACCGTTGGAAACTCGGACGAGCGCAAATATGATCGCGCTCGTATAAACACTCGCTAACTGACCGATAAGAGCCGCGTGAATCTTAACGCGGTTATCAATCTCTTTATAGTATTGTAATCTAAAAATTCTGATTGATGATGGCAGAAGAGTTCATAGTTATAATGAAAAGATATCAATTCGACCGTTCAATGATCATTAATTCGATTAATTTCGTTAATTCATTAGTCAATTTAATAATGACGGCGATATTCTAAAATCTTAGGTTAATTCATACTAAAATTTTGTTTGCTTTTGAGTAAGAAAATTATGTTATGCATTAAACAAACGAATTGAAACAAAAAATTTTTTTTTTAAATAATATTAAAACTTATGTCATGTATTTTTATAATTTATCTGTTAAAATATAACTAGTACATCACGAAACCAACTCCTCACTCTTGTGAAGAAGATAACAGTAATACAGTTACTTGTGAGCTTCATACGCGGCAACTTTAAAAACTTTTCTTTCATCGTGTTCATTATTAAATTGTAGTAATATTTAAAATTCAAATTTACTAAAAAATTTTTTAAGATTAATCTAAATATTTTTTTTTATTAAAATTATTTACTATGAATATATAAGCACTTTATAAGAGCATAGTTTCTTGTGACAGAAATAAAATAACATGTTATATTATTTTTGGACGTAAATTAATAACTATTAAAATATAAAAAAAACAATCACCTTAATATTCTCTTGTAATTACTGATATTCGGAACCTTCCTTTTTTACAGACGAATAGTCGAGAGTAGGGAGTTGCTCGATCTGGTGGTAAATGAGACGCCTAACCATAACAATCGTGTGTAGTAAGGGTGATATAGACAGCACCATAATGTGTTCGTCACCTTGAGTTCAAAGATATAAAGTATTATTACCTCAGTAATTTCACTAGTAACAACGCTCTTCAAACAATAGACAGTACTAGAAGCACGTCTTGATGAATATTAGTATTATATCGAAAGGTTTGTATATTTTTCATACAGGAATTTTAAACTTTAAAATGGCCGCTCGTTGACAGCCTCCCAATAACGGTCAGCGGAAATAACAAAGTTGTCCGCTAAAGCATCGCCAATCGCATACAGTTTCCGCTGCATGTAATCGTTAATAATTTCAATTCGACACGCGTGTGCCGGCGACAGGAGCGCTCCGGCGGCGATCCGAATACCAAAGTGGACCCCGCGACAGAAGGCCGGAAAATACGCAAAATTAAAAAAAAAATCTGACTCATCACATGCAATGTGACCAGCGCCCTGAACTGTCTTCTTGATGAAATGGAAGCTCATTATATAGAATATTACTGGGGGCAACAAAGCTCCATCTTTCTGAAAAGATGAGCACAATATGTATATAGTCCTAACTTCCCATTGTTACAAGCAAGAGTATTAGTTACCATGAGATAACCGTCCTGCTGGTCTAGTCGCGTTAATGTTATACTGCGGAAACTTTCCTCAATTGCAGATTCAAGGCCGTTGATCAACAATTCAATTTCCTAGCAATTTTTTCTTTAACTAAATCTCGGTGGGAACCGCCTAACAAACAGATCACAGCTTCAATTCAGTATAATCGATATATTTAACATTTGAATTGGTTCTGATGTCAAAATACTTTTTTATTCTGTTAGATAGTGTCTAAGCAATTGGAGAACAATTGTTTTATTGTATCGCATGTTTAGAATTTTACGTGATATTGAGTGACAACAAAGCCGTAGATGATGGAACGACACTATTACAACAATAGGATAACAATATGAATAGTAGCCAGGAGAATCTATCGTATAATACTTCCGCTCTTTATATCGGTATGTTGCTTTAGAATCGAACCTTTTTTTTTAAGTCAATCAAGCGACGAGATTAGCCGGACATTCACCTGATGATAAGTGATGATATATACTGCACAACATTGCGCTCGTCGAGTGAAACATGAGATGTTGAATCCCGTTACCCCCGTAACAACACTAGCTGTAGTATCCTTCAAACTGGAACACAGTATTATTTGCACAGTACTGTTTGTCGGCAGAAATAGGAGCCCTCAGACAGACAGATATACTTTACGTCAATATGATGATTAAGTTATAAAGGTGTAGTTGTCACTTAATACCTATCAAGGTGATAAGCATCTCCCAAGTTTGTTATTTTACTCTCCCAATATATTTGATACACCCACGACCGAAGGTTGTGGGTTGCGGGCATTTATATTTATGTTAATGGAAATAAAAATGTAAACATACAATTTTTAATATTTTGTATAAATTTGAAGTAAATCTTTATTTATACTTCATATGTGAAATGAACATTGTACAAAAGATAAATTTTTTCAAACGACTACGTCAATTTCATATGATGTTATGCTTTTTACTTTTACAACGACGCTGTTTTGTAAGCGTTAAATATATTACATACTAAATGATAACAATTCATTATTCATCAATAACTTATTGTAAAATTCTTTTATTATTCATAACAAACGTATTTTATATTAAAGGTTTTAGTATTAACCAAAAACGTAGATAAAATTTCTAGTCAAAAGAGTTTAAACAATTCATTTATATAAGATGTACCCTCAATTATTTTAATAAAACATAAAATATTTGCAGAATTCATATAAAATGAGTATCTTCTTTAAGACAAGTAAAAATTGAAAGAAAACAAAATGAAATCGTAGAAAAATTTCGAAATGGACAACAATGAAACGTTATCCACGTACAAAGCGATCCGGAAGTGAAAAGCGATCTTCGCCGTGGGTGTGTGTATTTGAAAAGTTATATTGTTACCTTTTAACATACGATGAGACGTCGCGTGTTTTTTAAGTTCAATCACGTTAGCCCGGAAATAGCAGATCAGTGACATAAAAACAACGGTTAAAATAAAAACAATCAGCATCATCCGAGAATCGTCACCTATTGGAAATCCGCTGTTCATATTCAGCAGTTTATTACGATCACCTGATCGTTATTCCACCTTAAGGTGGATCCCTTAGCATAACTTATTAAACCTAGATCTAAATAAAACGGAAGTACCTTCAATTACAGTTCAACTATAACAAAATACAAATTCATATACTAAAGAGGATCATATATAAAAAAATATATAATATAAATACAGTAAGTTTTATCTGGGGAGGAATTTTTTTTATTAGTCAATAGACAGTAATAAAAACTAAAGATAAATGATACGAAAACATATTTGGTTAGATAGCTGGTAGGTGTCTGTTGTCGGAGACTATCTAGGTACCATCGCATGTATTATTTTTGCTGTCAGATAGTAGTATACAAATATTACTAAGTGTCAGTTTCAAGAGCGCTGTAGCTAGTGAAATAAAGGAGACCCAACATGTTTTGTCTGAAAGCGACGATCAAATGGTAGTGCAGTTTTTATCATCCTAATTAAAGTCAAGCGAACGTCCTGTCAAGCGAACGTCCTGGTCGTCTTGTGCATTTGAATGATAATAAGGGTAACCTATAAATATACAAAATATCGAATAACTTCGCAAATGAAACGCTGTAAGGATTATAAATAAAACAGTCGGAGTAGCGAATCCATAAAGATGAGTCACCCACGGGGCATACACGCGGACCGTACTCACAAAGCACAAAGACCCCGTACTTATATTTAATTATTTAATCACCCTTTTACTCCATTTCCCCAACAAATCTACACCAGAGAGCTTAAAGTGAAACGAGATCAGCTGATCTGAGCAGTAACAAAAAAAAAAGTTTAATAACATATGCGCGCGATCCGAAAACCTACATTCCTTCCGTCTCAACAACTCCATATTTACATACATAACATATAAAATAGCTATAAAAAATAAAACTTAAAATATCAGTATAAAAACTCTTTCAAACACTTGCTATCGCTTCTTTTGTTTTTTGTTACTCCCATGACAGTCTGATAATAGAGGTCAAAGCCCCAAGATTAATAAAAAAAAAAGCCGCAAACCCGATTCGCAGACTCCTCACGAGTGGAATTAAAGCAATAAATAATATTAAATCCGTATATTCATTCACTAATAAGACTTTGACATTATGATTAGCGCTCAAGTCTTAAATTATACTTAAATTATTATATTAATAAAATAATAACCTCGCTTATTCCTACTTCTCTTCGTTGTTTTCCGTTTTGCTGTCATTTTATATTGTAATTTATGGTTTATAACAAAAAGCAGTTTTTAAAGTTATGAGAATATAGAAAATCCAATTGTTAGTCGATATTTATTAAAGCTTTGAATGTTTATTATAGACTTGAAGCTAGAAGCGGACGCGCAGCGAAACCTTTAGGAAGTATTAGGGCAATATACTCATAGTATTTGTTGTTCAACGCAGATATATGTATGTCTATATATATCTGATAAGTTATTTATATATTACCCTAAAAGTCGTCCTTGCAGGTTGCAACATGTAGCGCTTTTAGAGCACAGAAAACAAAGGAGGTTGTAATTTGCGGTGGGTAGGTTTTGCAAATCGTCTGACCTCGGTAGACGTCATCGTAGAGGGGCGCTATCGCGTCGGGCGCGCCCCAGCGGGAGGCTTCGGGGTACACCATGGGGGCGCGCCGCGCTAACACGACATCGCAAGTGTCGACTCGCGGCTCGCGGCGCGTGCGTATGCGCCGGCGTCAGCGCACTGACTGCTCGGGAGTCTGCAGTTCTGTTAGCGGTCGCCTCGGTCTCTCTCCGGTTGCTCACTCCCCGCCCCGCCCCGCGTCGCGCTGCCTCCTCCTCCTCCTCCTCCCGCTGCTCCCCGCTGCGCCCGCGCCCCGTGCGCCGCCGTCTCCCGCCGCTTCACTTTCGCACGGTCGCGAACTCGTCGCGACACTAGTTTAATTGCAACCCGCCCGCTGCAGTCAGAACCGGATTTATTGTCTCCCGCCCGTCGATATCAGCACCGCTGTCGCGGACTTTGCCCGTTCGTAAATTAGCATCGGCGGTGTGGCGAGCTTTTGAATAACGCTTTTGGACATCACTAATGTATATTTTGGCCAGGCGGTGATTGATAATAATAAAGTTATTTATTGAACTTTACTGGCATAAAGGTATGAAGATCGGAACGCTTAGCTGACATTCTCTACTAGCAAACCTAAGAAAACATAAGATATTGCAGGCAAAGAGAGAGACGTAAAAAACGAAAAAAAAATCCTAGGTAATTTTTTATATGTATAAATTATATTTAAAATTATCTTATTTTTAATCAATTTCATTAATAGCGCTAATATTCTTTTAATTTAACCTGTGAATAATTAATTGACTATATTAATTATTTTCGCATTATGTATAAATTAATACAAAAAATTTATGCATTATCCAATATTAAGTAACTTCTTTAATACCCTTCTTTTTATAAAAAAATATCTTAAAGAATTACTACACGTTAAATAAAAAAATTGCTTATAACATTTATTTCACATAAATTTTTTTCTCCATTTATGAAAAAAAGCTCCCATACAAAAGACATCAACGCCTTCCACAAATAAATGTCCAAGGTTTAAGTGATTAAATTACTTTGTTCTACTGAAAATGGAATGATCATTAGTGTCTTATTATTTTGTTTTTTGTATGTTTTATTTATACTCTTTGTTTAAAACTGGTGACTATTATATTGATTATGATTTTTATTCCAAAGTTACTCAAAATAACGACAAAGTTATAAAAAAAGAGTCAATTATGTTTTATAAATCATATTCATCTTCTTACAAGTAAGCAAATATGAAAGTATGTCCAAATTTTCAATACAACATTCAGAAACATTCGTCATAAAATGTAAAAATATCTCGTGATCTATTTTAATGTTAGTAACTAAACAGCTAGTCTTTCTTCGTTAGTGAGTTTGTGATGACAGGTTTTTGGTAACAACCTGATCGTCAGTGGCAAATGCTTATAGGTTTTAGTAACGGTAAACGGATATTCGAATTAGCAAAAACTGAAGTCGCTAGGCGACTGTATAACTTGTCTAGGCGACGGCGGCTTACGAATTCTCGTTCGGAGTTTCTCATGAACCGATTGCCCAACTATTTTGATAAATAAGTATTGAGTTGAATAGTTGTGAGCTTATATTATTTTATATTAAATATGAAATAAGTATTCTCCTTCTGAAATAAATGAAGAAAAATATAAAAATTAGAGTCTAAATTCTAAATTTATTTTGCTGGTCGTAGGTTTATGTTCCGAAAATAATCTAAGTACATACTATCGAAATATTTATATGTAGCGCCGAACCTTACCGTGTTCCGGTTTGATAGGCGCTGTAGCTAATGAAATTATTGTGGTAACGAGTCTTAAAATCTCAAGGCGGCGAGCACAGTGTGTTGCAATGTACATCTTCGTAACTAGCACCACGTTGTTATAGACAGACGTATCACTTACCACCAGATCAACGTCCTGTTCTACTTGTCGATTCTTAAGTTACGGCGAACCTGCTTCTGTACAGGTTGAAACCACAAAGACTTAAAGGTAAGAACAGAAGTTAAGTATAACGTAAATATAAATGTAACGAATAGAAATATCATTCACATAATAAATAAAGATAAAAAAAATTATGAAAATGGTATCATTACTTTATGGTGAACAACATCATCTTAGTCTTTCCACTTCATTTCAATAAGATGAATGACTAATGAAGATTTATGTTGAAGTTGACTAAGTTAGGATACACCTTGCTATTTGAAGGACACTAACATCGTAACAAACGAAAATTTTAGTAGGAATTGTAAACGAGTTTAGTTAAAAATCACATTTTCATTGCAGTACCCACGCAGTATGCTGGTAATGCTCATAGAGAAAGCTGCGACCGTCACCAGCTCGTTAACGTTCTTCTGGAATCATGTAACACATCGATTTTATAATATTATGTCCGTTTAGCTGTTTGTCATACAGGATCCAAAAACTCTATCACTTTTGATAATTCATCAGTTCGTAGCTCTGGAAAGGAATAAGACAGCTCTGTGTCAAGACTAGCTGCTGTTTCATTGAAATAAAAAAAAAATTGTGTCTGTAAATGTAAAACGACAATATAACTACTACCTGCATTCGTAATCGTTATTGTATCTATATTACACATCTTCATGCACTTCGGTGAAGGCCTGCCGATGCAAAAACAGGCAAAAATTTCACTTGAAGATAAGCAATGCTGTGCTCATTAGAGGCTCCGATATATCCTTCTCTGACCAAGGCCGTTAGGAGCCGCTTCGCATAAATAGTCGCATTCAGCTTCGAAAACCGTTAAGCCAGACGAGTCCATCTGATTGGCGCGACCGCTTTCTTGCGCTGTATGTAAATCCTGCTGGTGGACGAGCAGCGGTATTCTCAAGCCGTCCATGATAAGTAATTAAAGGTTTACAAAAAAAAAACAGCCTCAGAAGACTTGAACGTCATCTAAACGACTGCACTGGGCATTAAATTTAGAAACTAATTATTATATATATCTATTTTCATCTACAATTGATTACTATATTTCTTCAATCTGACATGGTGTTAAACAGATAATATGGCCGTGGATAATAAAGAGTATCCGTTCAGAATACTCTGACTATCATATGATGAAAGTTAAAGGTTTTATATACAAAATTACGACAATCAAACGATCGTAATAAATTATTACAACCGACACAATCATATAAAAATCATTAACAAGCTTTTTAGCACCAAAATAAACAGCGCCTTAATCTCCGGTTCCATTCTCGGCAAATCCTTAATATTCATTTTCGTTAAAAAAAAAATTATCTTCATTTGTTGTATAAAAAATACAAGCAAATGAACAGTTTCGAAACGCACCATCGGGTGCTACACGCGCCCGGTCACTGATCCGCGTTAATTGAAGTAACGACTAAATTGAAATGGTAATCGTTCCGATACATTACGCGAACGTTGATACGTTTTTTTTTAATTAGCAGAATAATATGCGTGCAGGTGCGGTTGAGTTTCGGATGGATAATGAGCCATCGCTGTCTTATCAACAAGTTACGAACAGGTACCGATCTCCATGACTGAATTGATTAGGGTTTTTTCACACATATAAATCAGCCAAGAGTGAAATTGCACACCGCGGAGCAAGTTTGCAATTGCAAGAAACAAAGCGTAGGACGAACGCTGGTTGGGTGTTTAATTGTAATTTGATTGAGTGATTATCGCCATGAGAATTATAGTGAAGGATTGTAGACAGGAATGTTGAAGATGGCTGAGGCTAGACGGCGCGGTGCCTGCGCGGAGAAAACGATCTCTTTTTCTATTTAAACTTTCTTTAAGCATACAAACATGATCGAATTGTTGATGAACGATATTAATTAAATTATTTAATTATGTTCTTCATTATACATGTAGAGATTACAGGCCTGAGAATTGATTGTCACACCATTGAAAAATATAAATGTTCACGATTTTTCTTCTAGATTCTGATAAGAGTATTTGCGAATTACTATATGAAAGATTGATTAAAAAAATAAATCTTTTTTTTTAATTATAACCTAAAAATCTAAAACGAATACTTATTGCTTTTCACGTTAATATGTTTTTTGTTTAAAATTAAAATGTTGTTGTGATATTCTTAAGATAAACAATCCGACGGTCAGTATGAGTTCACAGATGGTTATCAGTCAGTGTAGGATGTAAGTAACATTGTCCGTGAGGCTGAGCATTCAGGAGCGGTGCAGTATGCAGAGTACGGGCGGCGGCGGCGGTGAGGAGAGGAGTAGGGGCCGCGGGCGGAGCGGTCAGAGCTACCGCCGCAACCAGTTTATGTTTTAAATTCGCGATAAAAAATATCTGCAGCGGCGTGTCATTAGCCGAGCGGTGTCCCCCGCCCCGCCTGCATTTATTAATCTTATTCGGAGAAATCGGCGCATCGCCTGCTCTCTCCCCCCCACCACACACACACCACACCTTCACCCCACCTCTCCTTCCGCGCGTCTCCTGGTACCCACATGTCCCGTCTCACTAGTGATGCTCCTTACCTGTCGATATAAAAAGTAATATTAAAATAATAAATAAAACTGACATTTAGTAAGTCTGTTTCGGTCTTCCTGTCTCATCGCAATTTTAAACAGTAGTGTGCGATATTACTGTTCTCCGGTTTAAAAGGCGCTGTAGCTATTGAAAATAAGTAGGATAACGAGACATCATCTTATATGTAACGCGGCGAGCATGATGCTATGCAGTGTATATCAATCTAATTAACACCACGCGTTATGGGCAGACGAACAACTTATCATCAGGTGAACGTCTCACCCGTCTCGTCGCTTAATGGAATAAATAAAAATTTATCGTCTTTACTTTCAACTAAAAAAAACATTTATTGTATCGATCTTTGAACAAGAATCAAATTAAAAAAATAATGCGATGTTTAATACACTGATAAGAGTCAAATCGGAATATTTATCTAAAGTATTTGCTAATTTTTTACATATAAATAAAATTCATAGAATTATTTCACCCAATACTTAGGTTAGCTGACGGAAACCTCTCTGACAATTGTAGTAATTAGTATAGTGTGTTAAGCTTACCCAAATAAACAATGTTTCTCCTTTTTTATCGTTACACTCTCGGCAGAGTGGTTTTAACCGCCACATAAGAACTGGTGGCAATCTTCACAACCCCACACCATTATTTACAGCTTTTCTTGTGCAGTAACATCGCTTAGAGAAGGACAATACAATTTACATTATAATGTAGAAGCTGTTATGGAGTGCTGCCAGAAACATTTGGCACAATGCACCCACCGCCGATTAATCCTGTCCTTCATTACGCCTCCGCAAACCGGAACATGTCCAATTGGCACATATTAATAAAGAACACTAATTATACAATTATTTACTAAATACATCTTTTAAGAGGAATATAGCTGTTTATATTTCATCGAGTTGAATATTTATTATTGACAAAAGGAGGTATTTGTTAAGTCCCTTCAAAGGATAAGTAAATAGAAATTACGAGTATAATTGAATTCTTCGTTTCATGTAAAACGGGTCACTAAATCGTCACATTATTTTAAGTGTATGCTTATCTCATTCCTTTGCCTTTTGGAATAGTCACGTTCAAAAGTTTTATTAATACCAGATTTTGAAAAACAATAAAATTTTTGATAACGAATAAGGTTATATATTTTTTTTAATTTTAATTGTTATTTTATTTATTTTTTATTCAATAAAACGACGAGATGAGGACGTTCACTCAATCACAAGTGATATGTCTGCCCATAACAATGTGGCGCTAGTTAAGATGGTATACAATGAATGACATTGTGCTATCGCTTGAGGCGTAAGGTGTTGAGTCTCGCTGCCCCTGTAATTACACTAGCTACAGTACCCTTCAAATCAGAGCACTGTAATGATTGCATACTTCTGTTTGGCTGCAGAAATAGCGGTGGTACCCACCTAGAGAGAGCTACCACCAGTATTTTATATATACATTCCATGCGGTTAAACTTGTCTGTGTTACATAAAGTATAAATGATTAATACGTAAACTATATCCAAGAATAAATAAGTACACTTATACGCTCTTCCAACAATTGCCTACGATATATATTCGGACTTCGAAAATATGACAATGCCTCTGAATACCCCTATCGCCTTAATTTTAGAATTTTATTTGTTCTTAGTTTTCAATCATCCTACAACTCCTTTATACCTAAAAGAAAATATTAAATTTTCTTCTTCAACCCATGACAGGGACTTCCGTTCAAGTTCATACTAATTCAAGGATTAGTATTCCACAACACTTCATTGGCTTTGTCGGTAACTCTTACAGTTCAGGCAGCACGACTCTGGAACTCCATGCTCGAAGATATTAGGAGAGCTCCAAATAAAGAAGTTTTTAAAACAATAGTAATGGAATATTGTCCTGGGACACATTACTAGTATTTTGTTTATTTACGTATTTATTTATGTATATCTTTATATATACGTTTAATTATTTACATGTACGTATTCATTTGCATATGTATTTATATATGTATATAGCTTGTATATATGTATTAATTTGTCGCAAGATTACCTACCATTTCCAAGTTTACTGTCGGAGAATGCCAATAGGCATTATGTTTGCCTATTGTATCCTAATTTTAGACTCGCAATAAAGTTATTAAATATAGACAAAAACATATTTCATGTAGATGAGATAATTGTGCTTTGGATATTTATCGACAGCACGTTCGGCGGCTCTACGCTCGCCCGTTCACTCACCGTGCGACATTACCTTGAATATGTTACCTACATACACAGTATGCAGGTATTATAAAATTTTAAATAAAAACCAGGCCCGTCCGCGTTGAATTTTAGTTAACTCAAAAGAGACTTTTTATTTACTTCAATATTTTGATCGTGCATCTTTAAACCTTGTTTAAAATTACTTTTTCTTTTGGCGGTATACATTCGCAGTACTTTCATACGCAGTTGATCGTTATCTTGACATATTGGGTAACTATAACGGTACAGTAGTTGACGTATAAATATATTAATTTTTTTTTATTAAATAGTAGCAATAAAAGTAGATGAACAGGTCATTCAGCACCTGCAAGAGCAGAAGTAGACAGAAAAGTATTTTTTTGTTCATATTTTAAAGATTTTCTGTTACGGTTTTATAAATAAAAGTCGAAACAGTTTTATTTACATTTTATCTAAATATCATCCAGGAACCGGAGGAAGCAGATCGTCCGCTCCAGGCAGCACCCCTTGCGCTCTCCGCAATCCTCAGACATGAGGGAACGACCCGAGACAGAGATCCCCCGAGTTACGCAACTACAATATTTGACATTTGGAGACAATCAGTACGGGAGATAAAGTCACCGTTGCTGGAAAGATAGGTACCACCTCAGCTCCTATTCCTACCGCACAAACGGTAGTGTGCAAACATTACTGTATTCTTATATGGCGATATAGCTTGTGAAATTACAGAGGTTACGGGACTTAACGTTTTAAAACATTGAACATATGTATTGAATGAATGGAATGAAATTGATTGAATGTATGTAACTAGCGCTATATTGTTATGGGTGGGCATATCACTTACTATCAGGTGAACGTTCAGTGCGTCTGGTCGCTTCCACAAATAAAACGATACTTACTTTTAGTTTTTCACTAACAAGAAGTTGTTACCAATTCCAAAGTGAATTATTTCCGCCAATCAATATAACATATAAAATAATAATCTTAATTTATTGCTAAAAAATTATGTAACCTTATTTTCAGAATCCTTTTTCGAAATAAATACATTTTAAGATTATTTATATATATACATACACAATTTTTGTGAAGATTTATTATGTTTTCTTAATATTTTCTTATAGCACCTATACAATTTATATATGATAATATTATTTTTAAATTATCTGAACAGTATTTAGAAACTGATAAAAAAGTTATTTTAAGGTACTTGATGTACATTTAATTTCTGAAATAGATAACTTAATCTTACAGTTATGCTAAAAGTATTCAGTTCTGCTAATCAAAGATTGAAAAAAGCACAAAGAAGATATATGTATAAACGTAAAAACTAAGTGGATTAAGAATAAATTGTACATATAATCTATAGTAGGTTATTGTATTTATCATTTTTACTACAATTATTAATAAAAATTACATCTTATTCAATATATATACAACATATTCACTTTTAATTTCCCTATTTGTTTGGTTTCCTTATGCAGTTATTTGATTATGGCATTGTTTATGTCAAATCTGTATACAATACAAAATTATAAACAAATAATTATAAATATATATCTTTGAAAATGTAGTAAAATATAATTTTTATCAACCAAGTATTACATGTTATTTCCATACAAAATATATTTCTATTCGATGAAACAGCAGTTCCCAACCTATTAATATGTTTGTAGTATACTTTAACTTTCTACTAGTATGTACTATTGTTATTGTATCAGAAATATTTTTTCTCTAGATTCCACATCAATTGTTTATTACGACCAAGAAGCTCTTCCACATGTCTATAGAAACAGAGCCCTTTTGTTACTTTGGAAGATTTATAATATGAAAAAGATAATAACGGCTGAGCATTACACAGTTGAAAAATTTCATAACATCATCATTTCAGAATAGAAAATGTGTGACTTTAATTTAAATTTGTTATATCATGATGATAGTTTAAAAATTTGGAACACAAACTTTAAATGCCTTTATGCATTCCATACCACAAAAAAAAAACAAATGAGTACTTTAACAAACTTTATTACTTATTTTATTAACAACCAACATGTACTAAAATAAAAAAGTGGTTTATGTTACATGATGCTTGTCCATAACTAGGCAGTTCATTATAGCATGTTTATACAGCATAACATTGTTCTCCTGGCTAATACATGTGACATTGTTTTTTACATAAGCTATTTGAAATACTCATCTTGACTTAGTGTTTTATCTAATTTTAATAAATCCAAATATTTACACAAAATATTATGCTATTTTATAAGATTATATAAACGCTGAATTATTAACATCACATAAAAAAGTTATGATATAATTAAGAAAAAGTTGACATTTCTTGAAGTTAATTACATTGTTATGATGATGTAGGTAATATTTATTGGCTAAATGTTAATAATTTATATATAATAATAAGTGCAATAATTTGTAAACTAAATGTTTTACAAAACTCATAAATAATAACTATTTCTCACTTTTACATAAAAGTTGCAATGAACATATAAAGAATCTTGTGTATCCTGGTCATAAACTAATAAGGAAACATTAATCGAACAAACCATAAACTGCTCTTCGCTTTAGTTTGAAATAAGGAATAAGCACTTGGGTCGCTGGAGATAGACGTTTTGTTAGAGGTTATTTAGCAGGCGCTGGAGCTGTAGGCGCCGCTGCAACCCGCTGCTGTGCTGCAGATAATTGGGGTGTATCAGTGGCCAAAGCTCGCAACTGTTGTTCAGCGACCGCGTTCACCATCTTCGTAACTTTTGTCTTCATTTTATTCCGTTCGACAGCATTGCTTTTACTAGGTACCGGCGCGTTATTACGTTTTGTCACCGCCTTACCTTTAGTTTTCTTAGTTTTGGCACCCGATGGCAATTTACTTTTCACTTTTAACTTCCCTTGTGCCATTGTTATTACAAACTTATCGAATGATAAAAATTTCCTACAAGTTATTTTATAAAACGTGTTTCAAACAGTGACGTTGACGTTTCATTTCATAAACATTCATTGTAAGTGACATTTACAATCGGATAGTCACATTTAAACATACCGCAGCGTAAAATTAAAAGTGTTAAATAATCAGGAGATTGTAAAATTTTGATTAAAATGAAAAGTGGTTCCAATTACATTTTAAAATAAAATTTAAAGTAAACTTTTTAGTAATAAAATTAAAAAGGTACATTCTGTTAGGTACACATATATTTAAATATTCTGCTCAAATCTTTTTATGGTAAGGAACTTTAAACATATTAAATTATTGTTCATTGATTACAACAGAAAGCTGTTTGTATAATACTATAAATTAAAGGACTTATAAGGGAAGTCAGTTATAGAAATAATGCGTTTATTATACCGATTCAAGAATTACTTTCTCATTAAATAGAAACTTGTTGGCGCAAACTTATAATTCCATCATTTGATTATGTAGATACCTGCTACGCAGGCATGAACAAGCGCCTCTCATAAATCAATAACTATAACAAAATACTTTCTTTCCATGTAAATATGACGTGCATGTATTGTATTACACCCGCTTTTATGAACTGTTTGAAAAAACAAAGTCAATGTTCGTTACAGACTATTACATAAAGACGTATTAAATAGAATTAATGTTATAGACGCAACTGATAGAATTATTAAATAATAAGATTTTTTTGCCATAAGGCTTTATTATGAATTAATCAAAATGTTGTGTTAATTTTGATTAATTTATATTATGGTTAAAATCGTGATGTTCAATTTTCCTTTACAAAAAAATATTTAGAAGTTATATCCATAGACTTACGTTTATTTTTTTTCCTAAAAATAAATCAAATATAATCCCATACATGAATTTATCTCCCATTTGAATTATAAAATTATCATCATATTTCATTTAAAATATAATTATGAAATACTAATTATAAATGGTTAATTACTAATTTTGCAGGATACAGAGGACTGTATTTCCTAATCAATGTTTCGTGAAATCGAATCAGACATCCCGACTATCCCATCGAAGAATATGAATTTATTTATGATAATGGACACAAGCTCTAACAAAACGGTATGTACTTTTAAATTAGTAAAATTGTCAGAGCCATGTGGATCTTTTAACATATATTAAAAAAGTGAAGAACTACGCCTTTAACTAATTTTATAAAATTAATATTTGAATTGTCACGCAAAACCGAAACTTTGCGTATACTCTTAAAGAAGGCGCTAAGAAATTGAATTTTACGAAATTCAGCAAAAGTTAAACGAAAATTTCTCAACAATGAGTGGAAAATAAAAGCACTTCAACGCAAGCCAACCATCTAGGATTAATTTTCTTGGCAGTGTTTCTCCGAGATTAATTTACCAAAAGCTTTGCTGAGAAAACCCTTCGTCTAGTCCATTGTTATTCATAAGTGCATTCTGCTCACGCAGGCGTTTGTGATATTTTCAAAAATTTTATTTAGCAAGAAATTTATTATTTTTAAGGTTTACAAATATACTAGTAACTATTATGCGTACTGCATTAATCTTCATTTTAATAATGATCAGTCAATATGTAATAAATAAGACAATGGGTGAGACCTTACACGGGCGAGCTCAATGTATTTCGAAGTACTTGGTAACATCATAATTTGAAATACTTCGCTTAAGATCAAGTGAACGCGCGTATCATGTTCTTACATAAGAAAAGTTTTCTTTAAGTTAATATTTCCGTATTATTTTTTGCCGAAGCGGTGCCGATGAGCAAAACTTTTTCTGCTGAAGTTAGAATATTTACTCAACGTCGCAGTGTGGTCAACATCTTGTGACATAAGTCTCATTACTTCAATAATTTCGCTGGATACAGCGCTTTTATCAACGTAGTTTTAGGGTAATAAGAATCGTAATAAGAGCAACGAAGGGTTTTACGAGGAGGGATCAAAAAGTAGTGAGAACGACATATATACTCCTTGGTAAGAAAAAAAATAAATACTGGCATAGCTCAGACACATATTTGTAATATTAATAAAGAAAAAAATCTTCAATTCTCTTTTGTTTTTTTCTGTATGTAGTCATTAATTTGCTTCGTGTCGGAACGTGTTCTCGAAAATGGAGAAAAACGTAGTGCGAGCCGTTATTAAATACCTCTGTTTAAAAAAGTTAACGACGCAAGAGATTCATTGCGAATTGGAGGCAACATTAGAAGAGTCTGCTCCGCCGTATTCCACTGTCGCAGGGTGGGCTTCTCAATTTCCAGTAGGGAGAACGAGCACGGAAGACGAACATCGTTGCGGCCGTCACCATGTCCATCGACGTCAGTCACCCAAGAAAAGGATGCGAAAGTAGAGAAAATTGTATTAAGCGATCGAAGAGTTACCATACGTTACTTAATTTAAGAAACGGTCATTTCATATGGAAGTATTCAATCCATATTGAAACAATCTTTGAATATGAGAAAAGTCTCTGCAAGATGGGTGCTGAGAATGTTAACCGACAGTCAGCAAAAAAATCGACTTGACATTTCCATGATATTGTTGGACAAGTTTCAAGAATATTCTGAAAAATTTTAGTCTCATTACGTAACAATGAACGAAACATAAGCCCATTATTTTGATCCTGAGACAAAACAGCAATCTTGGCAATGAAAACGGCAATCATCACCGACCCCGAAGAAGTTTCGTGCCGTGACATCGGCTGGCAAGGTTATGGCCTCAATATTTTGGGACTTAGAAGGGATATTGTTGATTGATTACCTGGAGCGTGGAACCACTATTACAGGCCAATATTATGCAGCTTTAATTCCCAAGTTGAGGAATGCCATCAAAGAGAAAAGGAGAGAGAAACTTCGAAGGGCCGTGGTTTCATCAAGACAACGTACCCGCGCACAGGTCGGCAGTGGCGATGGCTGCCATTCAGCAAGCTGACTTCGAATTGCTTGACCACCCCACTTATGCGCCAGATCTGGCGCCTAGCGATTTTTATCTGTTCCCCAAATTGGAAGAATACTTAAGTGGAAACAGGTACGATGACGATAACAAGGTGATGGATGCCGTGGAGAGCTTTTTGCAGAAACAAGACAAAACTTTTTTTTTTTTAATGGGATTATTGTAGCCTTGGAAAAGCGCTAGACTCGATGTAGAGAGACTCGGACACTATGTAGAAAAATAAATTATTAAATTATCAATAATCATTATATTCTATCTCATTCTCACTACTTCTTGATCCCTCCTCGTATTAAGCAAAAGATTAACATAACCCTGATTTACTATCAGAGAAAGGATGGTAACTTTGGGAGATATTTTCCCCCCACTTTCCTCCTCTCCATAATCCCGACAACAATAAAAACTAATAGCGCCAAAAAAATGGTAAAACGTTGCTATTGTTTGACGACAAGAAAGCATTTGATTTTTAGTAAGAGATAATAATTATTTTAATATGTGCTAATTTAACAAATTAAAAGATTATTAACAACTTAAAAGTCGATGTTATTTCTTTCTTTAACATTAGTATTATTAAGTAAAAAAGAAATAAATAATTATAAAAACAAAATATATTTTATTACCTTCATTATTTGTTTACCCACGTATTTGAAGATTTACGACGTTTAATAATTGCTGTTGTTAAAAATACGGACTTAGTTGAAACAAAGATAACTTCGTTCGGCGTGAAGTTATCCAAAGATTTATAACTTACTACAGATTAATAATTCATAAAACATCTGCTATAGGTATAATAAAATGCTTATATTTGTAAAATATGGTTATTTTCCGATTCTGTTTTGGAAGAAAACACAAAGGTGCATTACGAAGGCAAAGGTATTCCCATTAACCGTTGCCAACATTACTCTCACTTCTCCTTGGGGAGGTATATATTCAGCAATATGCAGGCGGCAATGAACAAATGAAACTATTTA
The DNA here is from genome assembly GCA_029030555.1 of Ornithoptera alexandrae. Classification (NCBI taxonomy): domain Eukaryota; kingdom Metazoa; phylum Arthropoda; class Insecta; order Lepidoptera; family Papilionidae; genus Ornithoptera; species Ornithoptera alexandrae. Next base: position 11,336,886 of record JARDVY010000288.1, on the reverse strand, counting down.
TTCCCATAAAAGAGAGGTTAGATTTCTTAAATCCTTTAACTATATGATCTAAATTAAACATGATTACGGAAATAGGTTGAAAAAGATTGCGATTATAAAATTAAATTACTAGGGTAATGAGTAACACCCAATGTCTCAAGGCGACTAGCGCAATATGGTGCAGTGTATGCCATCCTTACTAGCGCCACATGGTTATGAGCAACCGTATCACTTACCATCTGGTGAACCAGTCTAGCTCGTCTCATTGCTTCGACGAATAAAAAATAAAAAAGGTCACCATTTTGAATTTGTTATTGTGGTTAATCTTAATGTATTAATTTTAAAATAAAAGGTTTTTTGTATTTGGATGCATCATCATCGATGAACGTATACTGCTGGAAATAGGCCTCCTCGAAGGATCTAAACATACAGTCAGCATTGCCTCTGGACCACCGCGCACTAGAACCCGTCATTTGTAGGGTTCATATCGGGGATTTGAGCTATTTCCCACCACGCTGGCTTAATGTGGGTTGGCGGGAGCCAAAGCCTCGTTTGTTGATTAGCAGGGTGCACCACGAGCAGGTGAGGTTAACTTGGGTCTGTGAGTGGTTGTGCGGGACACACCCCATTTGCATGCATAAATAAATATAAATAAGCTGAGTCTTTGTAAAATTTCAACAATATTTTATATTAAATGAATTATGGTCAATTTGAGATTGGTGCTGAACTCTTAACATTTCCACTGCTGGAACTCGGAGGCTTCAATGGTGAAGTCATGGTTATATATCCACCACACTAACCAAACGTGATTTGTTATATATATACATTTCAACATTTCAAGTTACATAAACAATTTTAACTAACAAGAATCATTTGAGCTCCTCATCAAACGGTATGATTACCAGCTCGGCGATCTCCTCTATCTAGATGTGGCTTATGAGTGATAAAGCCAACACGTGCACACAATTACCGTGCGGTCAGCTTGGTTTAGTTTCGCCCAAGTCTTTGTATTGTTAATTAACTTGGGAAATCAACAGCCAAGCCCGTGTCGTTATATTCACGTATTATATAAAATGAAAAATCTATCGAAATAGATTGTTATTTATGATCTTATCAATTGTTTATATTATGATAAATCTATAAAGTTCAATATTATCTAGGTATGATGTTTAGAAATGTCTTTGTAACGAAACTTTACATATTTTGGTTCAAGGTAACGAGTTTATTATTGTGCTGTGTATAACATCTTAAGTAACTCAACATTCTTATAGGTAAAGTCATCAGGTGAAGGTTTTATCACTATATAACTTATTTTTCTTTTTAAAAGGATAATTTTTCAATGAGCTAATATTGAGGAAAAATATTTTAAACATTTGCCCGTAAATTTATTTTGCTTAGAGATTTTTTCTTCTTCATCTCTCTGTCAACATTCATGTGCTTTTCATTATACACATTACATTATCAATCAATGTCCACTGCTGAACACAGGCTTCCGGTAAGGATGCCGATAGAAAAAAAACATTTACGCAAATGTGGAGAAAATGTTTCCATTCTTTCATTCAACAAAGCGACGAGTCGAGCGAGACGATCACCTGATGGTAAGTGATACACCTAAAATTTCCGTCAGTTTGAGAAAAATTTAAATTAATTTTTACTTTAACTTTTACTCTGAACTCAATATCTAAAACGACAACAACAAGCTCGCACGTGTTGCAACAACAACAAAAGGGCTAAGTTAAGTGCCGGCGCGACGTCTACTGTTATGAGTCTCTACAGTTTGATATTTTATGGTACTTGGTATTGTTACAAGTGTCTTTTTTTTCTAAATTTTAGAAACTTTATGTACATTCTTATACCTTGTCGAATAGGTAATGAAGTCAGGTACTTATTTTTGTGCTTTATAGGTATTTTTTAAAAATAAAATATTATTTTAAGATTAAATAAAAGTGTGAGTATGACGCCTTATTTTTTACTGTCACGACATTCAAAGAACCTAATTTAAAAGTTTTAGCCTCTAAGTGATGATTATTAATTTAAATTAATAAAACAATGATTAAACAATAGTTATTACATTAAAGTTTGTCTAGAAATAAGTAAGAAATAAAATCATAATTTTTTTTTCTAGAAAATCGGAAATTTTTTGAAAAATATTTAAAAAATAAATAACTCCAGAAGCATTGTTTGTGTATGGAGTATTCCATACATAGATAGATTGGGTACGAACTATACTTTAGCCCCTCTAGATCTTTTACACATATTACCTTTCATCCTGTATATATAGAAACAATATAATACTTTTTTTTTATCAATAAAATTTCTTGCAGATCATTTTATATATTTTCAACTAACTGATAAATATCTGGTATTGTAAAGCATTTGAAACTTCAGATAACTTCTTCTTCTCCTTAGTATTTGTCCCATCTTATGACAATGTCTGCTTTCTTACTTTTTTCACTCCACTTCGCTCTGTTTGGGACATCGCTTTCTTTAAGATCACAGCTTATCATGTCTTTTATCACTATACTCAGCCACCTCAACTTGGATCTTCCTCTTTACTGATTATCTTATTACATCGCATATTATACTCTCATTTCTACGTGTTCTTGTGCGTCCGTATTCGTGATGCGTGTTATATACGATGGAGGATGTTGATAAATATATGTATGTTATAAATATGACGGTCAAAATTAAAAAAAAAACGCTGCAGTTATTCAAAAATATATTTCAATGCTGCTTTTAAACTAAAAGATGAAGATTCATTTAAAAAGTGCAGCATTTATGATTCATAGGAAAAAAATAATCAACTAAATTAAACAGTGAATTATTTGGATAAATATATATAAGTATATAAATATTTATATTTAGTCTACACTATATAATAAAAAGATATAATTCAGGTATTTCTTATTACTACTTTGAAATATTTAGAGTACATTTTTTAAGCTTAGGCATTGCTATATTAGGTTCTTCAATGAACGGGGTTAAATATAATCGATACCTGTGAAAAAAGGATACGTTTCTTAATGTACCGTTTTATGTTTATATAGTTTTTAAAAATGATAAACTACAGAATTTTTTAAATTTCTATTGGACTCATAGTTTAGAAGTTAAAAAAGGTTTTTTTTTGTTTTATACAACTCGGGAATTTTGAGTGTATACTAAAGATTTTTTCCTAGTTTCCCAACTTTAAATATACCAATCGATAAAGCTTAAAAAACTGAATAACACTGCAGATAAAAGTAATTTTTAGATCGAGCTAGTATACACAAACCTTAAAATCATTGTACGTATTAAGTATTGTTTATAAAAATAAATAAAATGACACAAAATATATAAAACTATTAAATTGGAAACAATAGGCTTACTGATCCTATTATAATTTATATGAAGTGAGGCTTTCGTTCTCTGCAGTGTGCTTCACGGGCCGTTAAGTCAACCTTAGTGTTTCCATACGTCCAGGTTCGCCCGCAATTTACGAGCGAACTTTCCAGAACGCTCCCCATATTGATCAGAGCCACTTCACTGTTAAGCTTTCATATGGTAATACTACCAGATTCAAATCGGGACCTGCTGGTGTTCATTCGTCGCTTCGAATGCGTTCAACGTCACCAATATGTTCATTATATCTCATTGATGAATATATATCATTATACCTCTTTTCCCACTAAATTTCTCTCGTTGGTTATCGTTAGAGGTTTACAGGAGACCTCCAGGATCTGCTACAAAACACACCGTTGCCTTTCTGCACTGCGCCTAAGCACATCCCAAGGATTGCTGTAACTCTCCTCTAAACTCTCTCTTTGCTACAACAAGCACGAAACCTTGTACTTGTTGTTCTCCCCGGGTTCGTCTAGTAGACAATAAGGGCCCCCATCTTAAAACAGGCGATATAATCTACGAATTTAATACACTAAGCAGTGGACATGCTGGCAGAGGGAGTAATGTATACTGATAGTAAATCTCTGTTGCCAGAGACAGCCTAGGTAGGTATCACCGCAGTGCTCGCTTATGCTATCAAACAGCAGTTTGTAAGAATAACAAGGGTTGTAACGAGACTAGACCCCTTAAGTCTCGAACCGACGAACACAATGTGACGCAGTGTATATTACCTTTACAAGCACCTCTCGCTCGTCTCATCACTTCATCGAATAAAAAAAAATCATGTATATGTAATATACAGGAATGAACCGGTATTACATCCGGCGAGGAACTTTTCCACCTCACACACGAACCGCTTCTATTTTCGGAGTTAAGACCCGAGCTTCGTGCGTGAAGTGGCACGACGAGTGTTAATCGTTGAAGTATATATAAATAAAAAATAAAATAATCGCATTATATAGAATATACACAAAGTATCATATTTTTTATAAAGGAAGCGACAGAAAAATTATGACTTGATACCTACCAAAGTTCCTTTCTCTGTTAATTAGATGCTGTTTAAGATATTCACAAAATTTTTCGTACTCCACTTTGTTACGTAAGATATACAGCACCCTTCAAACAGATGTATTAGATCATTTCATTTAATCTTACTAAGTACTTTACAAACGTAATACATTAATGCTAAATCTTAACACAATAATGTTCTTACCTTACAAATTAAAAGTAAGCTTTATTCTACGCGTAATAAATCTCTTAGTAGTAACATCTTTATTTAATTAAGCACAGCTATGAGATGAAAAACGGAGTTTCTCGTAGCAAAAACAAAGCATATAATATTACGGATGCTGCGACTGAAAATCATTAAAACATTTTTACTAAACTCTTTTTAAGTCCATCCTTAGGAGGAAACACGGAAGAAAAGAAAAGCATTGATTTCCATTCTTCTTCTAACTCTTCTTTTATGAGCTTTCGCTTGGTGAAACAATTTCTTCCACTTTGATCGGTCAGTGGCCGTATTCCTCCAATTTATTATACCAACCTTCTTAGTGTTCTTCTACCTCGACTATTTGTTTCCAAAATACCCTTTACTGTCACACAGTAATGTTTACTTACTGTGTGCTTTTCCCGTATTTACACAAGCACACGCCCTACGCTACTACCTAGATAGTTTACATAATGAATATGGTACTACAATCCAGAAGAACTATTCGAGTATTTTTATTTTAAATTATGTTTTTTTATTAAAAGGTTAAAACGACGTCCCCGTTGCTTTCCGGTTTACGTTAACATATAATTAAAACTTTTTAATTTCAGCCCCATTTGAATAAAATTAAAACATTGCTTATGGCATATGAAGCGATTAGGAAATTGGCCCAAAAGTTAAACTTAATGATAACATAAAGCAAATACACTGCAGAAAATTAAAAATATTTCTTTTACAGGCTTTATCTTACACTTTTTAAATGCTAAATTAATGCCATTGTTAGATTTTTTTTTAAGATACATGTTCTAACCTAAGGTCATTTTAACCAATTTTTTTATATTTGTTTGACGGCGACCTCCAGTGACGGTTAGCTACTTTAAAAAAACGATGAGGATCAAAAAAATATTTTTTTTAATATACTAAACACCTAATACATCTTCCTATTATTTTAATCCATTTATTAAATAAATAAATAATAAGTAGATAAATGGCTGAAGAGAATTGCAAGATTTCTTTGGATGCAGGTAGTAGCCATTCGATCACTATGAATATCGATTGGGTAAGTCGTGTTCAGGAGACAAGATCCAGCAGCGGACTCCCCCATTCTTATGATGATGATGTTCAATGTATAGTCATAAAGAGAAGTGTGAATTATTACCACACTAATGCATTTTAATTCTGCAGATCACCACACAACACCAACAGAAGAATCATGTTTAAGCACCTTTCTTATTATTTTAAAAAGGGACCAAACAACGAGGAATATTTGCCTATTATCCTCGCAGAGTAATTTAACTAGCTGCAGCTTCCTTCAAACCGGAACACAGCAATGTTTGCACAATACATTTTGGCGACAGGTGCGGTGGTACCTATACAGAAGGTCTCCAGAAACAGGGACTGAATAGGTCAAACAGAGAATGTTACATAAAAAAATTGTATTGTAGTTGAACAAAAGCTAGTGCTTGATAAGCTTTGTTTTATGTTGACGGAGTATTGTTCTGTGTAACGATGTTAGTAAAAAAAAAATGAAAAGTACCTGAGTGTGCTCAGGTTTTTAATTAAAACTTTTTATTCGGATAAAGGCACTTGGCCTGTGTTAATTTTTTATTGATATAGCAATCGCAACTAGAGAAGTAAATAGTGTACGAAACATATTTAAATACACATTAAAAATACCAGGTTTTTAATATGATATCGCAATAAAATAACATCTAGTATTTGAATGACGTGATCAATTGTTTCAAATTAACCGCCTTGCACAGCAGCTAAATGCTTGTCTTGTAACATGAGTTGTTAGATTTTGTGGATAGCTACTATATTGGTGGTAGCTATCCCCAAAATATCAGTCAGATAGCAATAATACCACATGAAAATCATGCAAGATCACTTCGCGGGGTTTAATGTCATTGGCTCTGAATATCGTATCAATTTGAGGTTAAACGTAAGTCCATTGTCAATTTAAAAGTATTTTAAATTCTACTAAAAGGTAACAGGAGAAATGGATAGGATTTACTCTGCCACTGCCGGAGGGTTCTTCCAAGAAGTATATGTAGTAGGCATTAGAGGAATTAATTTTAAAATATTACTAATAAATAAAGTGATATCTTTATTCCGCTTTTAGTTTCCAGTGGTCGCGTTGAGGTCACGTTAAAAAGAGACCACCTGAATACATAGACACAAAAACACTCAGCTCCCACATATCCAGCAAACGACGGAGGGGTACACTGAAGTTGCGATGGCTAAGAAAAGATGTGATAAATTGTGATCTCAAAGATAGCGATGTCCCAAATAGAGTGAAGTGGACTGGGAGAAGTTAAAAAGCAAACCCTGTCATGAGACGGGACCAATGCTAAGAAGAAGCTTCCAAACACATTTCCTTGTATGTCATTTATTTTGGAAGCTTTTTGTGATTATCAAATTGCTTATTCAATAACCATATAATCAAAAACATAGCTTCTTTTTATCTTCTTTAATCTCCCTTAACAATTAGTCATAAATAGAAAGTTACATTCTTAAATAATGAAGAGGAAGTTTTGGAATTTTTCACTTGGATATTACCACTACAAAATATAATTGGCTGAATAAGTTATATTTCGGGACCCTTCGGAGGGCATGAGACGCAATTTGCATGAACAAAGGGCTCCTGTAACGCCTGGAGGGTTTAAATGTTACGATTTATTCCGTTTATACGAGAGGCCAGAAGTCTGTGAGGTACAAAATTGGTAGTTTTAGAAATTTTAGCAGGTAAAGTTGAACACATTAATGACCTATCGATTGAGGTGTGATAATGAGTTTAAGAAAAAAAAGTTTTAGCTGTTATAATTAAAATTTGTCTATGGCCAACCATAACTATTAAGGAGCCTTCCATTTTTTTTTTAATTTATTGAAGCCGCAATGAACAGCACTATGGCGAATCCCGTTATACTCAATTGCTTCACTACCATCACCGTCAACAGCCCGCGGCAGCCCACTGCTGGACCTCTCCCAAAGTAATTAGTAAATAATAAAAAAACATTTATTGCCTTACATTACTAATACATATAAATTTTTGTTTTTCATCTATTGATAAAGCAAAAGGAGACGGTTCAGCTAATGCTGACCGGAACAGCAACTCCGATCGCTGTTGGTTTTCAGCCTCCTCTTGGTTCCCCAGGTGGTAGGCGAAAGATTTGTAAATATCATGGGACGTATAATATGTTAATATTATTCCATTATTTTTATTATGTTCATCATCATCATCAGCCAATAGACGTCCACAGCTGGACATAGGCCTCCTCCAAAGATCCCTACATTGATCAGGTAGGGATTTATATGGGAGGATTTGGGCCATTTCTCACCACGCTGTCTCAATTCGGGTTGGTGGGAGCCAGAGCCTCGTTTGTTGATTAGCAGGGTGCACCACGGGCAGGTGAGGTTGGTTTGGGTTCCGTGAGTTTTGTTATGCGGAAACCCTTGTCTTTATATTCATATTTAAAGACGTGTATTGTATTTTTCGATAAGACCAAATGAGTTATTTATAAGTTATTATATTTTAATATATTTTTTTTTAAATATGAATATCCCTGCTCTCCATACAAAGCCAATAAAAAAACAAAGCCTTTGGGGATGTTAAATGCTCATGCAAAGTTTTTTCTATAATTCTATAGTCTAGTATTTGAGAATATATTGTATATTATTGACAAACTGCGACAGACACAAGCCCAGCTTTCCAACTCCTGTCAGCCGCTTAACGAAGGCTCAGGGCTCCCTCGGGGCTAGCTCCTGCTCTTCATTTTATAAACCTTTATTCAGGTGAAAATTCATACGAGTCTTGTACTATAAAATCACACGATAGAAATTAATTCCACGGAAACAAGATGTAAGCTATGACATAAACTTAATTTCTTATTTACGCGAATGTAACACAGTTAATAGGTTAATGCTATGGACACATATTGACATTTATTGAAACTGTATATTTTGTGTATTTCTGTGAATATTAGACAGTCAGATAAGTATAGGAAATGTAAAAAAATAAATGGAATAAATGTTAGAAAATGAATATGTTGTAATTAAAAGTTGTGAAAATGTTGTAAATAATAGGACAAGGTAATACCCTGAATAATAATATCAGAGAAAATTAGAAATAAATAAAAAAAAAAACGGTTAATAAAACTATATCTTTACCTCATTCACAATCCTATACTCCTGAATCATATCTTGACAAGTTCAGTGCTTTCCTGATTTTTCAGTTCAATTTTCACCTAATATAATAACCTAGCTGTTCCCCGCCTTCTTTGCTGGCCTTAACTCCCCCGCAACTCCCTTTGGGGATGGGATTTTGTAAAGTCCATTCTTAGCTGACGTCTAAACGTCAGAAGTAATATCTATACCGAATTTTGAGTGTTTACCTTTAATAATTTCGGAGGTCTCGTGATGAGTCAATGAATCCCATACATATATGTTGATAATGTTGTTACGCGTAATTAAATATAGTCATATTTAATATATTTTTTTTAACCAATCTTTAATATTTTTGTAAGAGAAATAATTTAAATTCATTAAACGCATTAACAATAAACTTGATTATTATATTATCATTCCCGTGTTCAGGAGACCATAAAACCGACAATTGGGTAACCGGATGTCGATACTCGGATTAATTGCGTCATTATCCGTTTTCTAATTAAGCAAACATTGGCCTATCGTCGGCCATGTTGAATTTTGATCAAGCAATTAAAACTAGATTACTTAAGGAAAGAAATATTACAATGAACAGTCGCCTTAATGTTCCCACTGCTGGGACTATCAGCAATCTTTCATAAGGAGAGAGACAAAGTAATTTTTTGAACACGCTGGTCTAGAGGGAGTAGGATTTCATGTAAGCACGAAGTTCTTGTTCATGGAACATATCCGTTTCCTTACGGTGTTTTCCTTCACCAGCTCAAGATTAGTGAGGATCACAAATGATATTAAGTGACAAAGGCAGTTGAAGCTATAGCGAGTTACCCAGTATAATCTTATAAATTAAGAGGTATTACACAGCAATGCTTTTCCAGCAGCAGATTTATTTATTGGTTAGCAGTACTTGGAAAACCTTTGCATCCAACTTAACTCCACGACAGCTCCAGAATCGAAGGGAAACTTCCCTGTATGGCAAGATAAGCTGTTAGCCGTTGTACTACAAAGATAGGCATATTAAGACCACGACAAAAGTAATCTTCTTTTGTAAAAACTACTTAATTTGATAGAAAAAGTTATGTAAATTTAAGTAAAAAGATTTCCATCTTAGGTCTCATGATAATAAACAAAATGATATTTTAATAAAATAAAGGACAAACGCATAGTTCATATATTAGAAACAAATTGAGGTTCAGAGAGTGCAAATATTAGGTCCTTACATATGAAATTAGCGTTTTGTCGTACTGACCGCTTTTATCTGAAATATCTCCTCTTTGGTTAAGAATTCCAAATTCAAATTTATAAATTCATTTAGCTGCTACATTTGAGGTTTGAAAACAGTCATTCATTTGTTTTTTCCTCATTATTTTTTTGGCGTTTTATTACCGCGCAATGGAAAACATGACATATCGGTATGTTTACGAGTACGAGTTCTACCGTGGCACCAGTGCTGCAGAAACAGCTCGAAGGATTAATGATGTGTACGGCGCTGGTGTCGCAAAAGAAAGCACAGTACGTTTTTGACTTCAACGTTTTCGTTCTGGAAATTTCGACCTTCAGAACCAACCCCGTGGACGACCGGATAACAAAGTGGAAAATGAAGAATTAAAGGATATTGTGGAAGTGGATTCATCACAAAGCATTACAGAGATAGCTGCGGTCTTTGGGGTAAGTGATAAAACTGTATTAATCCACTTGAAGCAAGTCGGAAAAGTAAAAAAACTAGAACGATGGGTACCTCATAAATTGAGTGAATCTAACTTGCAAACACGCGTCCACTGCGGCTGCTGTGTTACTTTGCTCAGCCGACACAATAATGAAGGGATTTAAATTCGAACCATTACTTGTGATGAAAAGTAGACACTACGATAATAGGAAGCGTTCGTCGCAATGGCTGAACCCTGGAGTCCCCTGCCCTTCCAACCCTGCCATATCTTGCCTTAAACGAAACTTGACTCAGAAAAATTTATTTGCGAGTGTTTGGTGGACTAGCGCCGATGTCGTTCACTACAGCTTTCTAAAATCTGGCCAAACGATTACGGCAGATATCTATTGTCAGCAACTGCAAGCCATGAAGGAAGAACTAGCGGCTAAACAACTGAGATTGGTCAATCGCTCTAGGCCACTGCTGCTTTACGAAAACGCAAGACCCACACACTGCACAACAAAAGACCACAGTTAAATGAGCTACAATTGGAATGTCTGCGACATCCACCGTACTCCCCGGACCTTGCCCCAACAGATTACCATTTATTCCGGAATTTGGACAACTTCTTACAAGGAAAAAAATTCAACTCGGATGCGGCAGTCTAAACCGCCTTCAAAGAGTTTATTGATTTTCGCTCGCATAGTTTTTTTAGTAAAGGGATCAATGAACTACCCATTAGATGACAAAAGTGCATACTTTGATTAATTACATATATTTTTTAAAAAAAATTACTTTATATTCTTCCCGTACAAAATGCCAATTTATATGTAAGGACCTAATAGTTGAAATAGAAAAGACATCTTTATTACAATACTCTTTTCCCTGCATTCAATTTTATGCTCCAAGGCACTCCAAATGGGATGAGGTCTGAGGACTGCCTTGCAGAGGGAAGCGGAGGAAAATAATAATGGAAAGTTTTCGAAGAGTTTAGGCGAGTGGCAGCTTCCTTCTTTCCAATCGTAAATGTCACATAAAAATCTCAATGAGGTCCCCGTCGTATGTCATGATTAAGTTTTACGGTCACTCGGAAGTGCTTGTAGTGGAAAGTGCTTTGGGAAAAGGTTTAAACTAATATATACATATACATATATATAATACATATATTGTTAGTCGACTTCCAACAGAAGATGACGCTGTAAGAAGAAAGATTTCATATATATGAACGTACGTCGTAACAAAGATTGTTTGGTAATTTAATAGTTTAATATAGAACATCTCTTCATAATTGGAGAACAATGAACATGCATCATCATCATCGTTATCATCATCATTTCAACCGCTGGATATAGGTCTCTTGTAATGTGTTCCACATAGCACGGTATTGCGCTGTTTGAATCCAGTGGCTCCCAGCGATTCTTTTTATGTCCTCTGTACAGTTAGTTGGGAGTCTGCGAAGGCTGCGCTTTCAAATGCGGTGTCATCATTCCAGCAATTTAGGACCCCAACAAAAAAGACATGCATTGACTCTAATAAACAAACCCTTATTTTATCTGACCTATTATGTGGTTGTCTTCTAACATGGACGTCCATCGTTCTTTTCAAGACAAGTATAGTTCAGTATAAACAACAGTAAAGTTACTGATGAGGCCGTCAGTTTTTTAGATATCTCGATAGATAGATTGTAAGGATTCCTGCACTACTCACGGGATCCAAGCCCACCTCACCTGCTAATCAACAAACGAGGTTCTGGTTCCCACCAACCCGCATTGGGCCAGCGTGGTAAAAAATGGCCCAAATTCTATATGTATCCCTATCTAATCGATGTGGGAATTTTTGGGGAGGCTTATGTTCAACAGTGGGCGTCTATCGGCTGATGATGATGATGATCACATTAACAGTTATGATCACACTCCTGTACGTTTCTATCTCCAGGTAGACAGTAACATCATAATATATTTACTCTAATGAGAGTTGAGGATTTTTTGAAGTAATGAGTTTGTATGATAACTATTTTTATTAGAGAAAATTCGAAAAACAAAACGTAATATAAAATAAAAAAAAATATATCCAATGAAGAAAGTTTCTAGAGAATAGTAAAGAAAATGTGTCTTTCAATCGCACGGATATTGGATTGGAAAAAGAGAAATAAAGTTAATACGTTGAAAGTAACCTGCGGCGATCATTCTTCAAGTCGCTTTCAGTGCTGGGAGACGAGGTCCGTTTCCTTTCAGCTTAAAAAGGCTGTTAGCAAATACAACTGCACTAGGATTAATAAAGGTCTCTAAGCCTTCCTTTTTAATTAAACTTTTCTTTAAATAATACACTATACCTTAGATTAAAATCAGCTGATAGACGTCCATTGCTGAACATAGGTCTCCCCAAAAAATATCTACACCAATAGGATAACAGTTCCACTAGTAGTAGGTCTTTACTCCCGTCTAGGTAAGTAGGTTTGAAGAGCGTTGTAGCTAGTGTAATTACGGGGGTAATGACACTCAACATCTCATATCTCTGGTGACGAGAGTAATGAGGTGTAATACATATCCTAACCAGCGCCATGTTGTTATGAGCAGGCGTATCAGTTACCATCGGGTGAACGTCCCCCTCGTTTCATCGCTTAATTGTGCAAAATAATAAAAAAAATTATATCTTTCCTCCGGAAGTGTTTTATATGTATAGATCATCCAATTGAAAATTATTAATGAAAATCAATTTGTAACTTATTATTACTAATATATAATATTAAAATTTATATTAATAACGATAATTAACTAAATAAATGTTTTAATTAAGCCATTCAAGTAAGCTCGCTGGCCTAATAGTTAGAGCGTGGACCTTCATTCCGAAGGTCACGGGTTCTAATCTGGGCATGTACCGATAACTTTAATACTTAAGTTACGTACATTTGTGAACTTTAGTAACAACAGCGAAATACAAACGGTGAAGGAAACATCGCGAGGAATCCTGCCCATGAATTAGAATTTATTGTAAGGTGTGTGTGAAGTCACCAATCAGCATTGGGCCCGCGTGGTGACTATGGCCCATCGTCCTCATATTGAGAGTAGGCCTGTGCCCCATCAATGGGGACGTAAATTGGCTGTTATGGAAGCCATCTACAGCCACAAAATTATTGACGCGATTTTGTTTTTTTATACGACACGAGCAGTACGTTCAACCATTGGTAAGTGATACGCCTGCCTATAACAACGAAGCGCTAGTTTTTTTTATCTAATCTATATCCTATTTTAATATCACAGTTCTACTTTAATTCTATTATATGTTTCTTTTAATGATATCGACTTTAGCTATTTTACAAATTTTTATGAATATTTAGCGACTTTCGTCTTCACTCATCATTGAGGCAATGACTTCCCTGTTCAACTGTTTACCTTTTCCGATCCCGCATTCAGCTCTTTGTCTTCCGCATAAGGGATATGAGGTAATAATGCGCACCACGGTCAGGTCCACCACCGGGTCACAAAGGCACGAAAGACTCTCCTTGACTTTGAACCTGTGCAGGTACTCGGAGAATCCCCCGTGCCCCGTGAACATTTGGGCCAAGACCATGTCAAGCTAAAGCCGGCGCAGTGTTCCATAGGCCGATACCACGTTTGGGAAAAAGATCCGCTTTACATGGCGCTAGTTAGGATGATATACATTACACCATTTTGTGCTCGTCGCCTTGAAACAAGATGTTGAATGTCATTAACCCAGTAATTACACTAGCTACAGCGCCCTTTAAACAGGAACACATTAATGTTTGTACAGTACTGTATGTCAGATGCAGTAGGCGCTACGGTGGTACCTACCTAGACGGTCTGAGACCTACCACCAGTATAATTGATTTATGGTATGGTACAATATCAGGAAAATTGCTTTGATCGCCATTTTGTTATGTTAATATTAATTAATTAATATGTTACCGTTATGGAAAAATTATTATAATAAATAAATAAAATTAATAATAATTGTTATACTTAACATAATTTTGTAATATATATATATATATATGATATTGTTTTCTTTCTCTTCTATAGGATTGTTTTATTCGTTTAAGAGGGATCAGATCCATAACAATGTGGTGCTAGTTAGGATGATTCCACATTGTACTCGTCTCCCTGATAAGATGATTAATATGGTTATCATAGTAACATCACTAGCTACGACAAACTTTTCCTTCGCCTTTCCCAGCAGTAATTCGGTTAAAAATAATGTGTAGCAGAGAAATTTTGAAAGGCGTTGTAAATAAGGAAATAATTGGAGTAACAAGGCTTAACATCTTGTCTCAAGGTGATGAGCATGATGTGGTACTATATGTGCACTTTATTATGGGGAAGAGTATAACTTACCGTCAGGTGAAGATCTCGCTCGTTTTCGAATCTTAGTAAGACTTTAAACATGAAGTCGTTAAGTAGTATCACAAAAAGTTTGCCTCGGAAGGGGAAGATAACTCGATCACTAAGCTGTCTGATTAAAGTCGGTACTTACTACTAACTAGCTAACTTACTATTAGCGAGGATCCAAGGAGTATGATAGAGTAACTACAGTAACTTTAGTACTCACGATGTAAGCTACTTTCTAGTATCATAAACATTGCCTTATCTTATCTTTATAAGAACACGAAGCGAGCAAGCTCATGTAACTGTAAGCTTGCGAAGTTCACATGTTAAGTGGTATACTTAATTTACTGTGCATGGATAAAGTTTCCGATTATTCTTTACTAACGAAAACATCAATAGTTTACTTAAAGATAACCACAAATATTCAAACAAGTAATATTTTATATAAGTGAATTTATTTATAAGATGTGATAGCCAAATTTGTGAGGTCGTACGAATTATGTCTTGAAGAAACGTCCGAACCCCACAGCGCTTCAACTTCCGGTGAAGGAAAAGACCGCGAAGAACATGTTCCAAGAATAACAACTTTCGTTGTCGACATCCATAAACATTTATTTGACCAGCGTTATGGCAAAAGATTTGACTTTCTCATCTTTTGACAGAAGTGTCTAAATCCCAGCTGTGGGAACATTAAATTTATTACTATTAAATAATCTAATTTACTATCCTTGAATTTTACTCTGTGTTGCTTTTAACTCGAATAAATATTTTGCTTTACTTATTTATTTATAAAGTGAATACTTAAAGTATATATAAGATAAACGAATTAAGAGATCGTAAGGTAGGACAGTAGTTTTACAATTATAAAATACCCTTAAAATTATCTAAAATATTAAACTTTTTTTCTGCTGTATTTATTGAAAATATATTGTTTTTTAATAGTTGCTAATTTACACGGGAATGGTATTTATTTAATATAATATTTTAAAGTTTATAAATTATAACCGTTTTTTTTTTGAAGTTATACCTCGAAGGTACTAAAAATACAGTATTTGCTGATTTCTGTCCCCGCCGGCACTAACAAAGTTTACCGTCCTAACAAGGCCGGATATACCGAATAGATTTCGAATAACTTAAAAAAAAAAACATTTATCGAAATCGTTTTTCAGATATTTACTTCACTATAAATATAAAAAAAATAAAGGTGTAAGAGGTCCCGCACAACAACTCACGGGACCCAAGCCGACCTCACCTCCTCGTGGTGCACCCTGCTAATCAATAAACGAAGCTTTGGCTACCACCGACCTGTAGTGGGCCTGCGTGATGGAAAATGGCCCATATCTTTCCATAAGAACCCCAACAAACGAAGGACCCTAGTGTCCGGCGGTACTAAAGACCATGCTGACTGGAAGGTCGCAGGACGTCGTCGGAAGCGAGCAGTGTGATAAATGTGAACATTTTTAGGGGAGGCGTTTGTCCAGCAGTGGACGTATATCGATTGATGATGATGGTGATTTACCTTCCATAATTATCTATTAATACAAAGGAAGTATCCATTACTTTTACTATCCATTTAGTTATGTAGTCAAACTCAATAACATTTTGGAAATATCTTCATCAGCATTTAAAAACGTCATCATTCACTGGTGGTAGACCTCATTTGCCGGTGACAATCCAGGTAGGAACTACCACAGCGTCTATCACTGCCGCCGAACAGTGACTGTGTTCCGGTTTGAGGAAAGTTGTAACTAGTGTAATTACTGGCGACTGTAAGGCGACTTAATGTGATGCTGCGTGTACTATCTAACTACCGCTACATTGTATCTGTTACCATCTGCTGATGATTTTATTAAACTATACCCTTCTTATATATATGTGTGTGTGTGTGTATGTATATATATATATATGAAGATTATATATTTTAGTTAATGTATTACGATTTATAAAGTATTAATAGAGTACTGTCAAGGTAGAGCGGGGTCTCCTGGCACATGCATCTGTTGGCTTAAAAACTGACTCCAATCACATATGCTGGTTATTCATTTAAAATTAAAGCAAATAAAAAATTTATTTATTATTATTATTCCTAAATACCAAAAATTAAAAATATGAAAGTTAATAAACAATTTTATAAACAACAAACAATGAATCTAACTTGTATTTAAAGCAAATACGTATGAAGACATGTATTATATGAAGTTATATGCAATTTCATAAGTGACGACTTTAAAAAAAAATTGTGTACAAAGTGTAGAATGTAGTGTCGTACATGCAATATTTTATGAAGGCTTTGCATGCGAGTGGATGTTATGAGTGTCAGTGAGATTATGTGAGAGAAACATTTTGTACTGCAGATTCATATGACGGGGAAAAAATATGTGAATAAAAGATTTTACTTTGTTAAGTATCGCAAGTTAATAAAAAAATGCAGTTACGTAAACTTTTTAAGTCTCCTTTTAAGAGTTTTTTAGTCATACGTATTTAAAACTGAAACTGTTTTCCAGTGTATAAAGGAATGAAGGAAGAAAGGATCTAGAAGTTATTATTTATATAGCTGTATATACGTATATGTATGACTAAAAAACTCCGCTCTCAACCACCCGCATTGGGCCAGCGTGGTGGGAAATGGCCCAAATCCCCCCATATGAATCCTTACCCGATGGTGTGGGAATCTTAGAAGGGGACTATATCCAGCTGTAGATGTCTATGGGCAGATAATGATGATGAAAAAATTCTTAAAAAAAGGCCTACAAAGCTTGCGTTTTCTCGAGTTCCCACACAACAACTTGCGGGAACCAAGCTAACCTCACCTGCTCGTGGTGCACCCTGCTAATCAACAAACGAGGCTCTGAATCCCACCAACAAGCATTGAGCCAGCGTGGCGGGAAAAAGCCCTAACCCCCCCATATAAAAACCCGATCGATATAGCAAAGTTTGAGGAGGCCTATGTCCAGCAGTGGACGTCTATCGGCTGCTCATGATGATAGTGATAGTAATAATATACAAACGCAAATATAGTAAATTTATTCTGAAAATGATAATATAATAATGTTTGGAGATATTCAGAGATTCATTGACTCATCACGAGATCTCCGACACTCAAAATTTGGTAGAAATATTGCTTCTCCCATTTAGAGACCAGCTTAGAATGAACTATACATAATGACCCCTTAACAGAAGTTCAGGGGTGTTACGGTTGTCAGCAAAACAAGTGGAGAAAATAATAAGTAATAAGGAAGTCCCCAGTTAGATTCTGTGGCTAAGTATGATCTTTGGTTCCTGGTAGTATTCTTCGAAAACGTTTAGCTAGATACCACTCTCGTTTGCCCTGTAGTCCCGGGTTAGTAAGAACAGGAATAAGGTATGCCTTGCCTGGACTAAAAGGGTTTTCAAGTTCGTGGTCTTTGAAGGTGTGGGCGTTCATTGTCCACTGAGCGAGCCTGGGATGAACGACATGTACGAGGTGGTCTAGTGCTTGTCGTACCAAAGCGAGAGTGCCAAAGAGGGCTACAGCACTCTCTGGGACGTGTTTTAGGCGTAGTTCCCGTAGGCACTTACGCGTTCCGTAGGAGATCCCAGGGCCTCTCGTAACGGACTGAGGATGACCACAGAGTGATTTTTAGTGTGTAAAAATCTCACATAAACTTGCCTTCCTCCCAAAAATAGGGTATCTTTTTAGAAGATTTCCCCATCGATAATCAAAAAAAGGATACGATTCTCATATTGTAAATCACTCGCCATAAGAACTTCTTCCTTTGATTCAGTTATCAACATATGACTTTATCCGAGCGAGCACTCTTTACCATCCATGGTTCTCGCTATAACTCGCCGGTTCATATCCGGCTCTAAGGACGATGTAGAATATTGCGGAATATCTAATTAATCTATAGATATTGCAAATATTAAAATTAAAGAACCGAAGGAGTTTTTCGCAGGCGGTATATTTCGAATCAGACATCAGCGACAACAAGCAGTGCTTTATGTTATGTCAACATAGGCCTCATTGTCACTCAATACCACGTGAAATAGTGGTCTAGCATTAGCTCGTGGATGAAAAAGATATATTTTTTTTTTATTTTTTAGAAAAGAAATCTTGGTGTAATGAGAATCGGGCGGTAAATATTGACGTCAGGAATAAGCGGATCCATTATCCGTTACGTAAACAATTTGCGTCACGTATCGGAGGCGAAATAAAATTAGTCATCCCTTAACGAGATAATAACGTTATGTGCTTACTTATCATCGTTTGATGGTGACCGTCCAGGTTAATGGTTCTGCCGTTAAGTAGCAGCTAAACTTGCTAGTTTTCAAGACCCTTACGTCTCGTACCGATGTTTTTACTACGACGATGTTTAATGTAGCCATTCGATCACTTGATCGACTTGACCAGGATCCAAGTCCTAAATCCAAGTGATGAGCTCCTTGTGACACGATCTATGCATCTCCAGTAACATCGCTCTTTATATACGTGATAGAAACTAAAAATTCTTGAACCGTCCTATTTCAACAGTTTTACATTTTTATTGAATTTCATATTTCCTCCCCGCTTCATCATTGGAGGGGTAAATTGAAACGGTTTAATGAACCTTTTTATTCATTGATTCAATAGAAAGCGTCTCGGAATAAATTTTCGTCCCAGTAAAAAAAAAATCCTTTCACCCAGTCCAAACAATTCGACGCGAAGTCTTCGGAATTCATTGGACTATTTTAGAGATGCATTTCCTTTCAGATTCATACGAAGATATTACTTTAAGTTGTAATAAGAAAATGTAATATAACTTAAATATTATTTGTCTGCTTGTTTTTATTTAATTAATTTCTTAATTAAATAATAATTAAAGTTTCTACATCTGCTAGCTATGAACTGATTATATCATTAAGTCATTCAATGACTTCCGTGTTCAGTATAACAACATATTTAGTCACGTCTTGGGGTTGAGAATGTACTGTAGCGCTACCCTTTCAACCCCTAGTACTTTGAAGCTAGAGTGACCTTGTTCGACGTCTTACAGAGGAAACGCATCGCGTCATTCATCGCTACGCCTGGCGGGGGTAGGAACTTCAGATAGTTCAGGAATTGACAATGAGGTGGCACTATAGCCATTGATTATAAACACTGGTTTAATTCGGGGAGGCCTCGCCGGGGTGAGATTTCTTTTTTTTTCCTTTCATTGATATTTATTGATTTGTATAATTTTTTTTTGTGTGTTAGTTATATTAATACATTAATATTTACTTATATAAATTTAGGAGGTTTAAGGGGTTCCGCATAAAACTCACGGGACCTAAACCAATATCACCTGCTCGTAGTGCACCCTGCTGAACAAAAAACGAGGCCTTGGCTTCCATCAATCTGCATTGGACCAACTTGGTAGGAAAGAGCCCAAATCCTCCACACGAATAGTGGAGGAGCCCTGGCGGTACCGGAGGCCATGCTGACGATAAGGAAGCCATTGGTTGCGGGCAGCGCAGAACCGATAGATGTGAAGATATTAGAGGGAGGTCTACGTTCAGCAGTGGACGTCTCTCAGCTGATGAATGTAATATCAATATGGGTACTGGAGTCTGAAATAAAGGTCCCTTATTTATTTTTATATTATTATTTAAAAATCACAGGGTCCTATGAAAAGTTTAAACTTTTAAGCTATTAATTAATTAAACTACACTTCCGTTAACACTTTTCAAAGTAAACTCTCTCTCTCTCTCTGTCCGTTTATTCTATGTATGTGCATTATAGCAATACTTTGAAATTGTGTTAGTGACATACCATTGATCAACGAGAGGTTCACCTGATGGTAAGTGATACGCCTCTTTATAACAACGTGGCGCTGGTTAAGATGTTATACACTACACCACACTGTGCTCGTCGCCTTGAGACATAAGATGTTGATTTTCCTTACCCAGTAGTTACTGGGTAACATACCTCATATATATGAATTTTTTTTTGTAGTATATATATATTCATTTATGTATATAATTATATAATATTGCAGATAATATATATGTAAATAAAACAATGACAACATCTTACATTGTGATTCTATCTCACCGCTACATCTCTCATATCCTAGATTGACTGGTAGAAAAATACCAAGTCCGCCCGTATAACCTAAATTACGATATAGGAATAAAGAATTTAAATAAATACACCAGCAACAGCGCCCTTCAAACCGGAACGTAGTAATATTTGCGCATTATTCTTTGCAACAGAAAAAGGAGATACGATGATAACTATTTCTGACGGCAAACAGTAGTGTGTAAACTTTACTGTGTTCAGGTTTGAGGGACGTCGTAGCTAAAAAAATTACTGGGGTAACGAGACTTAATACATTATATCTCAGTGTCGAGCATAATGTGGTACAGTGTATACTATCCTAACTAGACCCACGTTGTTATGGGCGGGTGTATCACTTACCATCAGTTGAACGCTTGTCTCGTCGCTTCGTTATTATAAAAAAAAAAAAAGGTTTTAATTACTGATTTTTTTCTTTAACTACCTACTATCCTCATATAAATTTCACTAAGTTATTGTCACTCAACATCACGTGTAATTAAGGCCACATGTAGAAACTATTGTAGTTATACAAAGTTAGGAAATATCGCGCAGAGATTTGGAACATCAAATACAAGTTATTTCGTAATTTCCTCACGTTGTTGTATTAGTTCCTTTTGTTCACTCGAATAATAGTGTTCACTCGAGTGTCAGCTCATAAATTCAATTTATCGCTATTAGACCTTTACGTGTAACCGGTTCTTTTGTTACAACACAATTCACTATCTAAATCTTATTTCAACAGCTTGTGATATAGGTTCTTTATATTCGAATACCCATCACCATCGTCATCATCTTCATCATCAGCCGACAGACTTCCACTGCTGGACATATGGCTCCACTAAAAATCTCATCCATGGTTCCGGCGCCTTGCCAACGTTCATCACAGTCAGCATATCCGCCGGTACCATTCGGCACCAGGTACCATCATTTGGAGGAAGAGTAATTTTTTTTATAGTCGACGAAGCGACGAGATGAGCGACACTTTCACCTGATGGTAAGTGATAGATACACTTGCGCATAACAACGTGGTGCTAATTACGATGGTATTCACAGCACCACATTGCACTCGTCGCTCTGAGACATAAGATGTCAAGTCTCGTTACGCCAGTAACTTCACTAGCTTCAGCCACCGTCATTATGGAATACAGTAATATTTGAATACTACTGTTTAGCGGCTGTGATGCAGTGTATACCATCCCAACTAGCGGTATAATATGGGCAGGCGTATTATTAACCATCAAGTGCATATCTCATTTGTCTCCTCGCTTCGGCGAATAAAAAAAATACTGTAGAATCAATAATAGTTAAAAATTACTTGTAAATTTTTTCTTCGAAAAACTAATCTATTGTTGCTACCCTACCCTCTATTTATAGATGTGAATTAATATTTTTTTTCATCCCCTAGAAAAACTCAAATTGTTGCTCGCTCTCTGCCCAGGACCTATCTGAATAGGGTGATATGCAATTTACCAATACGAAGCCACTTTGTATAAGCTAAATTACAACATCAACACAATTTGAATGAATATTCTCTATTGGCTCTAGATAGATATGTTTATGTATATATATATATATATTTATGTGTATATATATATATATATATATATATATATATATATATATATATATATACATATATATAAAATACATAAAAGTGGGTTTCCTTCGTTCACCAATCACTGGAAAACTAGTGAACGTATCGACATGGAAACGAGCATTCGACGCGAATAATATTGTAGATGATTATAGGCTGTCTCTTTTTACAATCTTATAGATCCTCCATCATTTTATAAACATTTTCTTTTGGTATTATTCACGCCGTTGCTATAGTAACGGTTGCTATAGAAAGTCATTTGTGGTTGCAGTAGCTCTCAAGAAATATTTCAGATATATTTCAAGTCCAAATTTATGTTACGTCGCGGCTCGGGAACAGCTAGTGATGGTATTATTACGAAGCATATTATCGTGCTCATCACATTACGTCAACGTCATCATCATCATCATCAGCCGATAGACGTCCACTGCTGGACATATGCCTCCGCCAAAGATTCCCTATTCAATCGAGTAAGGATTTATATGGTGGGATTTGAGCCATTCCCCACCACGCTGGCCTGATACCGGTTGGTGGAAGCCAGAGCTTCATTTATTGAATAGCAGGGTGCACCACGAGCAGGTGAGGTTGACTTGGTACGTCCCGTGAATATTTTTGCGGGACCCCATACACCCCTCATATGATTTATCAATATATACCTGAAGTTATTTTAATACAGCCGACACGCTATTCTCAACTGGCGAAGTTATGTCGGAAGTTCATTTAACGCAATGTAACGCCATTTCCTACGGTGACGTCAACTTCCGGCGCTCCGAGCTGCACAGATAATGTATGCATCGCAGCCGGTTTGTAGTTAACAACGTCACACGCTCGGTCTGGTGCCATTTATATAGTGCATCTAGGAGAGCCTGTTCATCAAAGCGCTGGTAACTTTCATGTTTAATAACATACATTATACGTATTTTATGGCGTAGTAAGTACAGTAATAGTGCACTTATTCATTTCTTGTATTATGAGCATAAAGCTGTTGCTTATAGCAGTTTTTATCATCACGTCATTGAGTAGTAGATCTGGTGGAAGGTTTCTGTTGCCGAAAATCGTCTAGGTAAGCACCACCGCAGCTCCTATTTCAGTCGCCAAACAGTAGGGTGCAAACATTAGTGTGTTCCGGTTTAACGGGTGCTGTAGCTAGTGAAATGACTGGGGTAATGAAACAACATCCTATGTCTAAATGCGACGAGTGCAATGTGTAATCCTCGTTGATTTAGTATATGTGTCACTTACCTTCGAGTGAAAGTTCCTCTCGTGTCGTCGCGTTATTGAATACAAAAAAATCATAAATCAATCTCAACACTGTAGCAGAATGTCTTTTCGTTTAAGTACTAAGCGAACTATAATATTATTGCTCCATGGACTGAAGGTCAATACTGCAGGCCGATGGGGCAGTAAGGTTCTCGAGTGGCGGTCGAGTTCTGAAGTAGTATCGGGTAGCCTCTTACTAAGTGGACCGAAGATATGGTGAAGATCGCGGGAAGCCGCTGGATGTAACGATCTTTAGCTGATCATGTGACTAAGCGAATATAACTAATTAAACTTGACGATTGACGCCCCAAATGATAAAGACAATGACTAATTATTATTATTTATATATATATATATATATATAGACATATTTTCTGATCAGTTACCTAGATTTAAAAATAATGCTAGAATGATAATATACACAAATTATGATGTAACTTAATTAAAAGAAGGGGTGTTTTATTTATATTTTTGTTTTTAGTTACATTTGAATTTTTTAAATAAATACATATTTCTCGTTTCCAATATTCTTTGTATCCTTTAACTTTGGATATATTACGCTAATAATTAGTATGATATACTTTCTGTTTTCTTTTATGCATATACTTATACTTATTTTTAATATAATTACTTATTTTTACATAACATTGAATTGCCGTTAACATCTGTAAATGTATAAGTAGCATTTAAATAAAACTCTGCGATCACTGTGTTCATTTTAAGCACTATATGGTGTTACTAAGTTGATGCAACTTTAAACGAAAATAAAATAGATTCTCTTTCCTGTAAAAGTCTAGATGAAAAAAGTTTCTCGGGCTACATTCCTATTGCAGAAGTGAAAACGTTTCGTGCACATACAGTTTAAGTTGATTCGGGTAACATTTAGCTGCCGAATGAAAGATCAATTATTGGAAAACGATCACCCTTTACACTTTTCGTTTTTTGTACACAGTGTTTAATGAATGGATACCGGAGCGACTGGCAAACACTGTACAGCTAACGAAAAGGTTTCACTGTTGATGTTTACTTTCCCCGTTTTACTAGTAAATAGATAAAACGTTTTATTTTATAATTAATATAGAGAGAATAATGAAACTGATGATGTAATTGTTAATACGATAAATATACCCTTAGGGTTAGAACTCATCAATTTCATCCAAAGGATGTCTGAAAAAGACCATATACGAGCTTCTATTGTGCATTTTCAACTTGTCTGACAGTTTGTTTTATTAGCAATAATGCTTGTTCTGGTTGTTTTTCACTCTGATTACATTAATGAGGAAAATTATGGACCTTTCCTATTCTTCTTCTGCCTCCTGCCCTTTTCTCAGTTGTGTGAGGTCGGCACAGTATGTACTTCTCTTTAGCCTCCCTCTATCAGCCATATGACCTTTCCTATCAATAAAATGAATCAGGCTTTTGTTCTACATGTTCTTTATTGGTGGTAACAACAAAAGCCAGAACGTTGTGTAAAAATTACCTTAGTATAGTGTAAAGAGAGTAGTAGAAAAATTACTGGTATAAATAATCGTAACATCATTGCCTCATCAACTTGTTTACTATACTAACAACCGTCATGTTATTGTTGACATGAACATCACTTGCTATCACGTAACCATTCTGAGTGCTTCGTCGAATAATAAAGCGTGTACTCTTATACAATTTAATAATAGCATTGGTGTTGAAAATAATTCCTTGTGCTCAAAGCAACTGCGGCTCCAGCTCGTACTCGGAGCCATTGTACGCTTCAATCGATTACAACCTCTCCATTTGGCTTGCACAAAGGCTTACACAATAAAATTACAGGTTTTTTTTTACTTTTTTAATTTTAAATCCATTACCTGCTTTATTCCGGACAAAGTGCTCTTCGTGATATTTAGTGTACTATAAATGACATTTCAGTTTTCCGGAGGAAACACCAAAACTATTCCGATTATTAGCGTTCAAGTCAAGTCTCAAGCATCAGCGTCCTTCTTTGTACTCAATTCTACATCGTAATTAATGATATAATGTAATATCATTAATAATTATAAAAATCATTAGTTTTTGTGTAATCTTTCATACTAATAATACAAAATGCCTATTGAAAGAAACTTTAAAACTAATCAACTCTTATTTCCTTTTATTCAGGTTAGGATTTTTGCTTGAATCTCTTTGATACCAAGATCTATGTGTTCTTTTCAACGGAGGAATAACTGAAATCTGACTTTAGAAATAATGCTTAGTTGTACCGAAAACAGCTATTTGGAAACCTCTTTTCTTCCGTCGGTTAAATACGCTAGAAATCATTACAATTATAAAGTATTCAGCGAACTGTTGCTACCTAATGACCACTTGCCGTGACACACTTCCCATTGGTGGCTTTCAATATCCATACAGCTTATTATAAATTAAAGCAATACTTTTAAAGTTATTGATTTTTTTTTTATTTATAACATCCATATAATGTTATGCTCATACAGCGTATATCTACCATTATCAGTTTTCTCCATTATTTCGGTCACATAAGTAAACCGAACACACACGTAGACCTATTAAAAAGTCCATATCCATAGGTCGTATAATCGTATCCAATGGTTTTCCAGTCTTCACCAGGTCGCATATCCACGATCGAATTCCGAAAAGACTTTAGCATAATAGACCACACACAGAACGACAGCTTATACAAAAGATCGAGGAGTATATCTGCCTCAATAGTAGACAATGAGAAAGCCTTTGATTCAGCCATTTATTCTTTAAGTTACAAAGTAGTATTTAAAATCTTTATTGCTATTTAAAAAAAAATATTCACAAAAACAGTATTACAAAATGTGTTCTCTCTCAAAGAAATTCTTTTCAGTCTGAGCACTGAAGTAATATGTTTAAATGACTTTAACTCAGAACAGAACATTTTCTTTGTGAAGTGAAAATACTTTACACTGTAAAGTTATGAAAAATGTTTTCGAAAAATCTTTCACTGATATATTAACGTAATAACGTACTATTTCTTTCTATTCATAATAAGTAGGATAATATAAAAGCAGTTTTCTGTGGTTCCCATTGCTGGAACTCGGTATCTTCTCTTACAAGTAGAGAGCCACGGTAATTTATCCACCATGCTAGCTTTATGCGAATTTTGGAATCTATTATGTTTGTTTTTTTTGTCTTTAATATGTTGAATAATCAGATAAGTTTTCGATTTCCTGTCGCCATAATACAATAAAACAATAGCTTAACTGAACTTTTACCGAAAAGTCCCGAACAATAATATTTTTTTACAACTATGTCATTTAACTTTAACCGTATTTGACAAGTAAGTTTTCCAACAGATTTATCATTACGTACTCCTCTGATATCATTTTCATACGAAAAAATATTCCCTCACAATCTTGTTTCAATATGAATAACTTAACCGAACACAACTCGGTGAATAACTTCATACCAAATTCCATGAAAACGAAATGACATTTTCCCTTATTTGAAAATACAAATTTCCTTCCGGTGCTTCCGTCATGATTGTGACATATGAGATGGATATTTTTCTACGTTCATCTTCATGTCTGAATGACGTACATCACATGAAAGACTTTAGAGATCACTGATGGTCTCCGAGTTATATGACAATTCTACTTGCTAAATTACCAAAAATTACTAGAGTAATGACATTTAATACCACGTATCTCAAAGTACACAATGTAGTTCTGTGTAAATATATATATTTGTATATAACACATATATTACATAAAGAATCTCAGATTCGACTATCTCCTTGAAAAAAGTATATTAATATTAATAATATTCAGTACGTATGTTCTGAATATATTAATAGAGTTTTCATAGAAAATTTTCTTAGTAATTACAGTTAGTTAATGGCATATTTAATTATACCTTTGAACATATTAATCTGGACAGAAAATTCCCCGACAACAATCGGAGAGCAGAAACTGGTCCGTACAATCGCGTTGTGAATACTTGATAAAGGCAATTGCCTTTATAAATGGCTGCAGCCACATGGAATCATTTGTTATCATTCATTTGAACCGTCTAGTCTTAAATAACTCTGTTATAGTGGCAGACGTTTCACATAAGGATGGTAAATAGCTAGACAGGTTCTAAAAACCCCACCATCATCCAAACTCCACATATAACTCCAGTTTCGGAACAAAGAAGTTGTATCCTCTATTTAATTAAATATCTAGACAGCTGTACAACTGACATAATTCCTCGACACGTTATTCATCACCGGACGACCAGGAGCCTGATAAGTCAGCGTCATTATGTTATAAACCAGTTTGACAACAAAGAGCTTCAGCTTCTCGTATTTGATAAGAACAACGAAGGAGTTGAACAACTTGCTGATGTCCTATATAAAAAATTGGGTGTCTACCTGAAAAGAGTGAATATGCTGTTACTAAATTGATGATCACACCATCACTTAACGCTAAGTGGGATCGTTGTCAAGCATTAGAAAAAAGTCAACCTCAGAATATATACAATAACTGGAGTTGTTGTCTGGGGCTCCTTATTCCCACAAATGGATCTTCATCTGATTGGAAATAATAGGCCTGCCTATAACAACGTAGCGCTATTTAGGATGATATATAATGTACCATATTGAGGTCATGGATACATGAGATGTTAAGCCTCGTTACCCCAGTAATTAAACTATTCACTTTCAAACTGAACTGAACATCGCTATAAATGATACTATATAACTACAAGGCTACTAATAATAGTGTAGACTACACAGCTAACTACGACATTTACGTGAGTTTAACACGCCTGTAGAAGCGCGGGGGAATTGATCAGCGTAAGCCTACCGTAAGCTATTTCATTGGAAGGTCCCCCCCTGCAGCAAGGGGTCATAAAGCTGGTAACGGCGTCATCAGTTTGTTAGCACACAAAATAAGATCCATTTATAATCCACAATGCGTCACTGACCGTAGCCCGTCACTTATTGTTACGTGATGAATAAGAAACCGTGCACGTAGGTTTCACTTATGTTATATATATCGAGGGTAGTTTCATGTTTTGTAAGTTATTGTTATGATAAATCGGGAATAAAGTCAGTTGCGCCTACCGCCCCTTCTCGTGTGATTACGTAGATTACTACTGGCGTTGAATAATTCGGTTTTTCTCAAATATAATTAGTTTTTTTGTGTTATCTGTACGAATGTTCATTATTTAGTTAAAATGTCTGACGGAAAAATAGAAAACTTTGATCTAGTTCATAGCTCTTAACGAAATTTAAAAAAGTTTACATGTTGCTACGCTAATAACTGTCGTCGGTGAGCGTACATACCCCTTAATGTGTGAACTGTGTGCACTGAGCAAGCTGGAGGAGGAGACTATAAGCGAGCTAGCTGATATCGTACAAAAACACCTAGAGCACTGGCGGTCAGACATCGAATAACACATATTCCGCCAGTGACGTCAGAAACTGGGCGAGGACTTAGGAGAGTATCTCGAACATCTCAAGCATCATGCCAGCACATGCAGTTTTCCAGAGAAACTTGAAGAATACTTAAAGGTTCAATTTGTTTCGGCTCGGCCAGCGACGAGATGCATCAATAATTAAAAGTGCGGAGGTATTCGCATCTGCAGCGTCTATAAGGTCACCGTTAATCCTAGATTTAAACACGAACCCTATACACTTCCCCGCATAAAGGAACTTTATGCAGTGCTCACTAGTGGCACGTTTATATAGCATATTGGGTATCTCTGCAGTTCTTATTTCTGCCGATAAATAGTAGTGTGCAACCAATACTGTGTGCCGGATTGAAAGGTGTTGTAGCTAGTGAAATTACTGGGGTAATGAGACTTAACATCCTGTCTCAAGGCGACGAGCGCAATTTCAATAATAATAATAATAAATAAACTTTATTCAGATCTCTGGGGCTATAGTGTTAGTGAGTTAGTAACTATTTTTGTTTAATGACTACGTTAGTAACAAGGTAGTAATTTAATTTTTTTTATTATTTTTTTACTTAACTAATTGTGCAGTAGATGTAATGGCCGGCACTGCCGCGCTCGTACCGAAGAGTTCAACAACCATATCATCAGCCTAGCTAATGTATTACTTATATCGTCAATGCAACAACCAATTAGTTTGCTGCTGAGCTCAACGAGCAGGTCACATACACATTGAATAACGTAGGGTAAGTTATGCCCCCGTCTAACCCCACAATTTAACTCGCATCTCACATTATTTATCTGGTTATAGTACCAATATTAAAAAATACGCAGTAATTCCGCTGTAATTTTCCCCTCTCGTAATTTGTTCCTCAAAACCTCATAAGAAACGAGGTCAAAGGCTGGGCGGCACTGGCTGTAATACTCCACTGTATGTTTTAAGCTAAGAATGGCTGTTTCAGTGAATAGCACATTCCTGAAACCAAATTGTACATCATGAGTTACGAACAGTCTCGATTCATGACGATGTCAGCGCTGCAAGCCATTCGACTATTACAGCTTATCTAACATTGGGCGCGTGGACCTGGATCCAAGGTCTGTACGAACAGTCGTCCTAGATGGATATTTAATAGGTTATCAAAAACTTTTGCCAAAATTGGACCCAATGAGATGGGTCGATAATTGCTCTTATCTGCTACATCTGATTTGTTCTTCACAATCGGCATAACAATGCGTTTCAATTTGGTGCAGTATATATAACATGATAACTAGCGACACATTGTTACGGACGGTCACTTACCATCAGGTGAAGCTTCCGCTCGTCTCGTGCGGCGAGAAGCGTCATTGAATAAAAAAAATCCAACTTCTGTGTAATAAGTATTCGAATAATGAAACTTTCCTTATCAAAGTCGTCTTTTAACGAAGAAGGATAGTCTCGGTCCGATTCACTTAAAGAATTCTCACTCATTAAACGAACTTGGAATTGGAGCGGGCGCTAGTTACATCTCCCGGCAGCTCCTGAAACACTCTGCATCCACTCGAACCGGAGCTCGTTAGTCGGCTACAGAATAAAAAAAAATCCGTCTTTCGTGCAACAATTTGAACTTTATTGTATTCATTGGCTGTGTCGAAGTGTATTTGAAGGAAATAATAAAAAAAAAATATTTAGGGGCTTGTTGTTGCAGATACTTTACCCTTTCGATCAGGAAGAAGACAGCTCATTATGATTTATACCATCAGTTTTAATCACCGTGTACATCAATTCACAGCTGACTCCCTAATAACAAGATATGACTGGTAACTACTTAGTACTTAGGGTAACTTATAAGATTAGTTTTTTTTATTTATAATATAGCTCCTACAAAGTTTGTAGTATATGAAATAATTTAAAATGATTTATTAAACAGGACTATCTCTATCAAATTTTGAGTGTTTACATCCAACAGCTTCGGAGATCTCGTGATGAGTCAAAGAATCTCTGGATATATCCCGTATATCTAGTCCGGCCATAAGTTCTGTTATAAATGAAAATGATTTTTTTTTTTAATGAAGTGATGTAATATCATAAAAATTTTGCAGCCGTGCAAGCGGGCCATGTCCTCGAAAACTGACCGTAATTTGAAGTGTAAAGGTTTGAGGTCTGGGCTAGATGAGGTCCAGTCTTCAGCTGTTATGGAGTCCGGAACGTTGGTTTCAAGCCAGGCTTGTTTAATTCGTGCCTTGTGACCAGGTGCAGAGTCCTGCTTGAAAGTCTGCGGTATATTTTTAAAAAGTGTATTGCTGAGAGGTTTCCCGACATGATCCAAGACTGTATCTTGATACACTTTGGCTGAAGTTTTCACTCGCACACTCACAATTACGCCCCAGATATGCCGGTCCATTCCCTGATGTTCCTTAACCATGACTAAAAACAGAAAGGCAGCGTTCTAGTGGCATATACATACAGTTGCCCACCTCCCACTACGTTATCCTTTTAAATACCACTAAGCGTCGCTTTTAAATGTAACATATATGTCCTATAGTCATATATGCTCCTGAGATCGTCTCTATCTAAAACTAACATATAACGTGGTATAAACGTTCCTCGTATAAGAAATATTATAATTATTGGTGTGCATTAAATAACCTATTACTCTATATATACATATATATATAGATATAACAAAATTTTAAATTAAACTAATATAAACGTACTTTACATACAATTTGCTGAATATTACTCTCAACAGTTTGTTAAATAAATATATCCTGTTTGTTTTAATCTGGAAACAAACGAATAATTAGTTTAAAAAGCTCATTTAACTCATAAATATATATATAATTCCTTTGGGCACTAGTTATCGCTTAACTACTGCAGAAATATTAAAATAGCGTTGATACTCCAAACATCAGATAATTATTTGGATTTTTAGTACAAATGATACACAATGCTTTTCGGCGTGGTGCTAACCCAATATTTGTTGTGAAGTTAAAATAGCTTTTATTCAATCTATCTAAATTTGGTTAAATTGTTATCATAACTTATCCTGTTTTCTTAAAACAAGCTTAAAGCTCTTTTTGCAACGATAAGTCGGACGAACTGATCAAAATCGAAAGTTTTTAATTAAAAAAGTTTCGAGAGCAACATAAGCTCTTCTCAACCCTTGAATGATGTCGTTACTTTGTTAAAACATTCATAATAAGCCTTTTCGAGGGTCAAAATATCTATTTCATGTCATTATAAGTATTTTACAACAAATATTACTGAAACGTCTCCGGCAACAGAGATCTGATCGTCAACGATGATGGCAACGAGCACAAACGAGTTACGAGTTCACTGTAAGTAATCCTACTACACTGTTATAGTCTAACGAGACATTCACCATCATGTGTACGTCCAGGTCAATGATACTGGATAGGAGTCGACAGACACCATAACCCCGAGTCTGAAGCTGAGTACAGAAAGTAAACTCTACGCATTTAAGATTAAACTCCTCTACATCTTTAAACAAATTTATTCAAATAGTTTCCTCTTTTGCTATTACTTCCGTGGCGAAGTAGCTGATGGACTTACCTGGTAATTGGTTCAATTCCGGAGCGAC
This sequence comes from Ornithoptera alexandrae, assembly GCA_029030555.1. Lineage (NCBI taxonomy): Eukaryota > Metazoa > Arthropoda > Insecta > Lepidoptera > Papilionidae > Ornithoptera > Ornithoptera alexandrae. The sequence continues at coordinate 11,304,292 of JARDVY010000288.1, read as the reverse complement.
GCTTAGTGGCATTTAATGATGGAAGGGTAACGTAGTGGGAGATGGGCTACTCTATAACTAGTCTGGCCATAAGATACTTTTACATAAAAACTACTTTTTTTCAACTTTTTCGTTATTTTAAATTTGAGACACTTATATTGTTTTAAAAACGTCTATCGAATTTGTCTCATTTCACATATGTTTTCGTGTTCATTATCAAATTACAATATGGAATGGGGTGTTATAGAAAATAGCATGGAGCCGTCGGTTATATTCCAGACACCTCAAAAGCTTGGTATCAGCTATATGTTCGTATATCGTACTGTCAACAGATACAACAACACTTCCTCTGTCTAGAAGAAAACCAGAAAAGATTGCGACGTCTGCGTGCTGTTAGACCTACAAAGGCTGTTAATGCTGTTAAAGCCAGAGTTCGTCGAAACCACATTAGGAAGCAAATCAAAAAATCTTATCGCAAAAAATGACTCCCGCTAGGTCTATGTCGCGTATTATAAAACAAGACCTGAAGCTCGGTGTTTATCGTCGATATACAGGACATCAATCTTTACAATTAAAGATGGATGGAATGGATCGATCAAAACAAACAAACCTTCTGTCGCGATACGCAGGTGAAAGGCACAGAAATATCCTCTTTACCGATGAAAAAATTTTCACGATTAACGAACACTACAATAAGCAAAATGATAAAGTGTACGCTCACAGTTCTAAAGAAGCTGCTCAATTTGTCGGAAAGGTACAACGTGGTCATCATCCTGCGTCAGTGATGGTTTGGTAGGCCATGTCTTATCAAGGAGTCATAAAACTACAAAACTTCAGCCCAAGTGTATCATCAAGATACAGTCTTGGATCATGTTGTGTAACCTCTCAGGAATATACTTTTTAAAAATATACCGTGGACTTTCCAGCAGGACTCTGCACCTCGTCACAAGGCACGAACTACCCAAACCTGGCTTGAAACCAATGTTCCAGACTTTACAAGAGCTGAAGACGCCCTCATCTAGCCCAGACCTCCAGCCTTTAGACTTCAAATTGTGGTCAATTTCAGTGGGCATAGCCTGCTGCTGCTCTAAACGACACGGCGATATTGAGTCTCTTAAAAAATCTTTGGAGCAAGCAGTGCCGTTGGTGGAAATTTCCCTTGGAAACAGGGCAAACATCCATAGATTCGTGGCCAAACAGATTAAAGGTCTGTATAAAAGCCAAAGGTGGCCATTTCAAATAGAATATTTTTTTAATTTTTTGCTGAGACTAATAACTATGTAGGTATAAATTTTAAAAATATTACATCACTTCATTAAAAAAAAAAACATAATAAATTTTCATTTGTAACAGAACTTATGGCCGGACTGGGTGTATACGCCACAACAGCGATCACATTTCTCCGTTTTTAGGTATATCGTCACAAGATTTGAAATTGACATTAATATCATATTATCCCAAAGAGAGAAAACAGGAAGTACATAAATAAGACCCCAGTGCCGATCTTACGAGACACGACGTAATACACCGTGAGTGACTTCTGAACAGGTAACAGTAGATAAAAATGAATCTAATATCTTAATATCTTCTTTAAGAAAGAATGTCTTTAGAAAATCTGATATCATAGATACTGTATTATTGTAAGATACCGTAAAATAGCTGAAATAGCTTAGAATTAAAATGTACTGTCCTATTCATCCGTATGGATTTGAAGAAGTCTTATAAAACGATTGCCGAGTTAATGTAATCTGTTACTAATTAATCGTGTATGTGTATTTAATTAAGAAAACTTTTAGAGTTTCGTATATCCTATTTTTATTCTCATTTATATATAAAACTGATCGTCTACAAGCACTGTACGTAAATAATATATAATATATAATAAATAAGAGAATATATTTTCGAAGTGATCTAATTGCGTGAGATTTGGAAAAGTATCAGAAAACATGTTAAATACAATAACACAACTCCTTAACAAGCAATATTAAAAAGTTACTTACATTGGAATAAAAGAGTATACAATTTTTTTTTTTTAGACTTTTAATCGTAAATCGACTGATTGTAAGTATATGAATTCGAGTTTCAAGTTAGAAATATACATAATATATAATATCTAAATATATTTTATGTACAGATAAATAGAAAAGTAGTCGAGTATAATAATCGGCTATCGATAGAGTCGAGCGGCGAGAGTGCAGGCGACCGGCGAGAAGCGGTGCGGACGAGGGCGCGGCTCGCCATAAAACCTTTAGAAAAATAGATAAATCGCTCAAAAACGTCAGAGTCAGTCGAGAAGGTAGAAGAGTGGAGAACACATGACAGTGCAGCCGCTGGTAACGCGTTCGAGACGCGTCGGGAGCCGGGCTCACGCGTACTCCGTGTCGGTGGACAGGGAGCGCTCGGCGGGCGAGCGCCGGCCGCCGCCCTCCGCCGCCGCCGGCTCGCCCGCCTGCGCCTGCGCATACGCGAGGCTCTTCTGGTAGCTGAACAGCTGCCGCTCCAGCGAATAGTTCTCCGCCTGCAGCGCCGCTATCTCGCGCCTGCAATTGTTCATAACAACTTAATTCGATCCCTGTTAATTTCGTTATTAAATTCACATGGTGTCCGTACCGACCTCATTTGGTGTGCATGCAGACGACAAAGGTCATCATATACATGATAAGTAGCCTGGAAGAGTAGGTAGGTGTCGCCCCATTCAAGCCGCACCCGAAGCTCGCCGCCGGCGTGTAGGAACGCGCAACCGGCTCGTGAAATTTCTTCTACTCGAAGCACTGTCTCCATCATGAGACCTTCGTCAGCGCTTTCTTGAGCATAATAATGCTCGAAAGGTGCGCCTGGAAGTTCGTCGGCGTCCGGTTCACCGGGTGCCGGTGTGGCCCGCACCAGCCACGCTGACCAACTGACGTACCGCAGGTGATTCCGGGGCACATGATGCACATCACGATAGAGCATATGCAGACGTACAGTCTCAGAGTGAGTGTCGCATCGTAGCGCCCATGCCTGTTTGTCCCGATCGTAGCAGGTAGCGGCTCGACCTGCCGCCGGAACAGCTAGCTCCGCCAATGCACGAGCCCATACGAGCTCGACAGTTAATCGGACGCCCTTGTGAAGAATTCGAGAGGGCGGGCGTGGATTCCAAGGTGGTGTTCGTCCTTCTGGATCACATACACATTCGAGAGGTCCGGAATGTAGTCGCCGCTCTCCTTCTCCTAATGCGAGCGCGTAGCGGACCCGACAACGTTGTCCTTCTCCCGATAAACGTACTAGCTTGAGTGTCAGCGGCTCCTTAACCCCACCGCTCGCAGACACCGACCAGTCGAAGCCGGCGAAAGCTATAGGTGGCGTGTCCAAGCGCGGTGCACGCAATTCGCAAGAATATAGAGTGCGAACCCTCGACATAGTAAGTTCCAGCTGAAACTCTCCTCGCGCGTCCGCGAACTTGGCGGTGAGCTCAGCGAGCGTGATGCAGCGCCCGCGACCCTGGGCCGCGCAGCCCGCGCTGAACCTGACTTGTTTGCCGGAGAAGCCTTCGTTGGCTGTGAAGTGGTCGCGGCTGAGTAGTGTGAACGTGAAGTCCACGTAAACACGCATCCCCTCGCACGCCCCGCGCCAAACCAGGTACACACCTGGTGACGTATACATGTATTAATATTAATTTAAATGCATTAGCATTAAATGAGAAAATCTTAGTGACTGACCTAGAGAGGCGTCGGTGCGACTGAACGCGACCGCCCATCGCTGGTGCGAGCAGCAGAAGTCCTTGGAAGTGACGTCGCGGTCGGGCTCGCGGGTCGCTGACCTGGTGACCACGAAGGTGAACACGTGGGTGTCGGCGCGGTCCTTGAGCCGCGTCGCGCGGTACAGCAGCGCCATGCGGGCGCGCGCGACGCCTGCCCGACACACCTCGCACTTAATACGTAATGAGAGAAACTCTTATTAAATAATCAATCAAATGATAACTTTGAAACACCTTGCAGGAACTAATATATCTTTAAAATTAGAAATACTAGTAATGTATTAATATAACATATTATATATAGGTCGACTCATCTTTGAAAGAAGACAATCATATTTAGTTCATGTAATTTCTGCACATGCTGTATTTCACCTACACACGCAAAAATGAGTGCGTAAACAGGTATGTACAAGTTCAATAGTGCTAAGGAAAAATTTATTTGATATGCACGTCTGGAAGTGGGCGTCGTTAACTGCGTCACAGTCATTTAACTACTGCAGTTAGCAACATGTACATGTACTTTGTTCTATAAATGTTTGTTTTTTTTATTTAAATTAATTTAAGGGCTAAACTAATGTTCCTATGAGTATTCATAGATTTCTTTTAAAAGTCTATTGGTGGTAGGTCTTTGTCGTCGTAGACTGTCTATGTGCAGTTCCCATTTCTGCCAAACGGTAGTATGCGAACATTCTTCCGGTTTAAAGGGTGCTGTATCTATTGTAATTACTGTGGCATCGAGACTTTACATGCTATGTCTCAGGCGATGAGCTTAATATGGTATAGTGTATATCATCTGTGTTGCTATGGGCAGACCTATCATTTACCATCAAGTGAACGTCTATTCGTGTGGTATAATGTGTCCCGCATAACAACTCACAGGATCTAAGCCAACCTCGCCTGATCGTGGTGCATCCTCCTAATCAATAAACGAGGCTTTGGCTCCCACCAACCTGAATTGAGCTAGCGTGGTAAAGAATAGGACATATTTCCTCATATGCAGCGTATGACCGATTGATTTAGAAATCTTTGAGAGAGGTCTATGTCCAGTGAACGTCTATCGGCTGATGATAATTATGATGAATGTCTACTAGGCTCCTCACTTCGTTCAATAAAAAAAATATAGTTTGCAGTTATATAATACATGTAGTATAAATAAAACTAGCAAGACAAGGATCTACGTGGTTCGTTCAGTAAACATAAATACCAGCTCCATAGCACACGACCGCAGTTCAATATTGCGAATGCAGACCAGCATTGCGGTTTGATGTCTGAACTGAACAAATACTTGCGTAACCCACAGACGTTTGTTTCGTATTTGTGGGCAATAGCTCAACTACTTCCGTTACCTATGTAACCCAATATATTGAATAGAGCAATCTACCGTTGTTTTTACGAGCTAACAATTTGCCTTAATTTCACGCGATGTTATCACAGCGGGTTACAGATAGCGTGCTCTCCAAGAATGTCCTGGATGACAATAATCTTGTTATGATGGCATACGATAACATGGGATGTCATGATCATCATCATTAGCCGATAGACATCCACAGCTGGACGAAAGCCTCCCCCAAAGATCTACACAGAGTTCATTGAGAGGAATTGGTCCTTAGCCCACCACGCTGGCCCAGTACGGTTTGGTGGGTGGTCAGAGCCTCGTCTGTTATTCAGCAGAGTGCACAGCGTGCGAGGTTGACTTGGGCTCTTACACATGGGATGTATCATTATCAAATGTGACTCTCCAGAGTCGAACTAGAGACTTCCGCGTAACATTGAACTTGAAAATGTAAAAGCAATGACAATCTTCAGGGATGCAAATCTTCGTGGTACGTTTCTGTTACCGGAAACCGTCTAGGTACCAACGCAGCGTCTATTTCTGTCGCCAAACAGTAGTTTGCAAACATTGTGTTCCGGTTTGAAGAACGCTATAGCTACTGTAATGATTGGGGTAACGAGACACCATCTTATGTCCGAAGACGACGAGCAAAATGTGGTGCAGTGTTTAATTTGCATTGTTATGGATAGGCGTATCACTTACTATTAAGTGAACCTTCTATTCGTCTCGTTACGTAGAACAAAAAAAGGCTTCTCATTACAAAAACACACACCATGTTTAGAACATACCAGCTGTGTGGAAGATAGTACGATAAGGACATACTATAAATTTATTAGGCACTTCCTTTTATTTAGGTGGTTAGAAAATCAATTCGGATTACGAAGTTAACAAGTAAATATAACTTATGTTATCAACAACTGTAAAATTTCATAACTTTCGCCATACAGATCTCATAACTTGAAAATTTCTCGGAGTTAGGTAAGCTTGTGTAAGCTGAAAGTTCCGGAACTTCTGGAGGTTATCTTTATCGATCAAATGTTTCCCTGTATAAACATTCTAACTTATACGAGGGGTGTAAGGGGTTCCGCCCAATATCTTATGGAGCACAAGTCAACCTCACCTGCACGCGGTGTACCCTGCTGAATAAGCGATAATGACGCACTGGGACAGCGTGGGGGGTTACGGCCCAATTCCCCTCAATAAACTCCAACAAACGACGTGGAGATCATTGGAGGAGATCTATGTCCAGCAGTGGACGTGAATGATGATGATAAATTTATTCGCACGATTTATACTTTAATATATTAATAGTTTGTTTTATTCGCGGTTATCTTTATCATTCAAGATTTTCTTATTATTAGACAACAATATAATATCTCAAGAGTCAAGCACGTGATTCAAGGTGATCATTCTCACTAGACCTATTATTATGGGCAGACGAGAAACTTGCTATGCTCGTCTCTTCCTTTAAAGACTTCTCTCTAACGTAAAATTGCTAAATATTCCTTTTTACGAATACAAACCAACCTCATCTGCTCGTGGTGCACCCTCATCGTCATTATCTGATAAACGTCCACAACTGGACGTAGGCCTCCCTCAAAGACTATCTATCGGTTCTGCGCTGCTCGCAACGCCGGGCACCAAGGGCCGTCGTTTGTATGGGGTTCATATGGGAGGATTCGGCTATTTTCCACCACGCTGGTCAAAAGTGAGTCAATGGAAGCTAGATTCTCGTTTGTTGATTAGCAGGGTGCATCACGAGCAGGTGAGGTTGGATTGGATCCCGTGAGTTATTGTGCGCAACCCCTTACACCCGTGGTGCACCCTGCTAATGAGCAAACGAAATACTAGCTCTTACTAATCCGCATTTGACCAGCGTGGTGGGAAATGGTCCAAATCCTCCCATGAGTCCCTATCCGATCGATGTTGAAATCTTTAGAGGAGGTCTATATCCAACAGTGGACACCTATCGGCTGAAGATGATGATAAATATACCGTGTACTTTTCTTCTTTTTTTCTGGATGCAGGTAACGCAGGATCGTTCGATGTGGAGATTCTTCCGGGACGCCTATGTCCAACATTAGACATCTAACGGCTGAAGATGAGTATACGGTATTATTTCCTTTTCTTATTTATTATATAAATCATGCAACATCAACAAAACCACTCACACCACCAACGAAAATTACGATAAATTTAATATAACAACATTACAGAGAGTTTCTTACGTTTTAATCACATAACTTGGAATTGAGAAAATTGAGTAAGTTGATTTACGAGTGAAGATTGCCTCCGGGGGTAGGATATTTATGAGTTTCGCTCCGACAGCGAAATTCTGTGATGCTGCGATCGATGTTAGAGATTATTACAAATTAAACTTAATTTTGTTTACTTCAGGTCGTTACATATGAAATTAGCGTTTTGTCGTACTGACCACTTTGATCTGAAATATCTCCTCTTTGGTTAAGAATTCCAAATTCAAATTTATAAATTCATTTAGCTACTACATTTGAGTTTTGAACACAGTCATTCATTTGTATTTTCCTCATTATTTTTGTCTTTGGCGTCGCTTATTACGGCACAATGGAAAAAATAAAATATCGATATATTTACGAGTACGAGTTCTACCGTGACACCAGTGCTGCAGAAACAGCTCGAAGGATTAATGATGTGTACGGCGCTGATGCAAAAGAAAGCATGGTACGTTTTTAGTTTCGTTTTCGTTCTAGAAATTTCGACCTTCAGTACCAACCCTGTGTATGGCTGGAGAGCAAAGTGGAAAATGAAGAATTAAAGGCTATTGTGGAAGTGGATCCATCAGAAAGCACTTCAGAGATAGCTGCAGGCTTTGTGGTAAGTAACAAAACTGTATTAATCCACTTGAAGCAAATCTGGAAAGTAAATAAACTTGAACGATGGGTACCTCATGAATTGAGTGAATGGAACTTGCAAACACGCGTCCACTGCTGCTGCTGTGTTACTTTGCTCAGCCGACACAATAATGAAGGAAGGGAATCGAATCATTACTTGTGATGAAAAGTGGATACTGTACGATAATCGGAAGCACTCGTCGCAATGGCTGAACCCTGGAGACCAGCCAAATCCTGACCTAAACGAAAATTGACTCGGAAAAAGTTACTTGTGAGTGTTTGGTGGACTAGCGCCGGTGTCGTCCACTACAGCTTTCTAAAATCTGACCAAACGATTACGGCAGATATCTATTGTCAGCAACTGCAAGCCATGAAGGAAGAACTAGCTGCTAAACAACTGAGATTGGTCAATCGCTCTAGGCCACTGCTGCTTCACGACAACGCAAGACCACCACCACACACTGCACAACAAACAACCACAAGTTAGATGAGCTACAATTGGAATGTCTGCAACATCCACCGTATACTGATGGTGGATCTCTAGATAGGTACCACTGCAGATTCTATATCTGCAACCAAACACTAAACATTACTGTGTTCCGATTCAAAGCTAGTGAAATTGCTACGATAATGAGACTTAATATCTCATGTCTCAAAGCGGCGAGCACAATGTGATGCGGTGTATGTCATCCTAACTAGCACCACGTTTATATTAGGCAGACGTATGAGTTATCATCAGGTGAATGTAGTGATACTTGGGATAGGTTCACGTGCAGCAGTGAACGTCTATCGGCTGAAGATGGTGATAATAATGGTTTCATTTGTGTTGTCGGTTGCAGATAAAAGACGCTAGTTAGATCTAGGACACGGAAGCTTGAAAGTTTTGGTCGAGCACTCATCACCATTTTAAGATTCTTCATGTTAAAATTATGTCAAATTAAGGTTAAGTATGACCTTATTGCTCCGAAAAAGAAAAGGTACTTAACCGGAGACCAGTGGCTTCTAAAATAAATCTTTGTACATAATCCATCAACGATCTAGATTTTGTTGTTAAAATCCTCACCTAATTCTTTCTTCTTTAAAGTAGTCTCTAGTAGTCTCGTTTAATTATATTTTATATATACACATAAATATATGAGAAGTAATAGAATTTTTTAACCGTTGGAAATTCTCATGTTCCTGAATTCATCGCCATTTGACTCACGGAGTATATTAGGTCTTTTTTTTTTTTCATTTCATATTCAACATTAAAAGATGTACCCCGGCCATTGTGATGTAAACAAAAGCGAACAATGAAAGTAAAAATGTATAACCACTCTGAATACAGGGGTTTTTTTTAGCACCCTTGGCATATTTAATATACCATTCTACTATTAATATGGTGGATGACGTTTCGCATTTTTAGTCAACTTTCTTAAAAACATTCACCTAAAAAACCTGTCTGTCCTCGCGATGACTTAAACCATGGATACTTCTACATATAATTATTAAACGAGTATTTATTAGCTTAGACTAGCCCAAACATTTATTCACACAATAACTGTTTACTTTTTTAGTCCTTTTATCTTCGAGGTCATCTCTAAAATATTGGTTTAATAATTCTAATACTCATGAATATTATAATATATTTGAATTTTTGTAGGGTATTTAATTTTATATACTGACTGTTCCCGCCCGCCATAACACTCTCGCAAAACCGTGTAGGAAAGAAATTTTGTAAAATCTATTCTTAGCTGACCTCTAAACGGCAAAACCAATGTATTTACTAAATTTTAAGTGTTTACGTCTAATAGTTTTGGAGATCTCGTGATGAGTCAATAAATCTTTGGATATCTCTTATACATATATATGAACTGTTTGCCGCCCGCTTTACTAGACGTAATATAGAATTAATTATGAAATTTAAACTTGAAACGTGTCAAAAATATTCCTATCCGCCGCAACTTGGGCCTTTACCCCCCTCCCCTCGTTCCTCAACAGGATCTCGCCTTGTCCTGACGGAGGGGCTTAGTAGCCGTGGCTGAGTAGGAATTTTTCCAGCCGGCCCGAAGTGTAGGGACGGCCCATGACGGCCATTCCAAGTTAGAGCTCCGGAGATCCACCGTAAGCTCACCTCGGATGCCTACCGGTGAGCTGCAGGGGCGGCTTTATGCTGCTCTTTGCAGCCGAGGTGGAGTCGCGGAGGGAGTACCCTCTGCGATCAAGCGGTGCCGCAGCGGTAGGGCCGCGGCGGAAGAGGAGTGTCGGTATTGCGATCCGCCGTACTCCCTGTCTTCCGCGGCCGTATAACGGGTAGCGACGGGCCCAAGATCGGATCCGCTGCAGGGAGCCGAGAGAGTTTTTTCTCTTGGCTCCTATGGCCTCTGGGTGACGGGTTCGAGGAAAAGCCGTTGCCCGCGCGACTGCAAGAGGCCGAGGAGGGGGCGCGCTGTGTGTTCCGGCGTGCCCCCACAGAGGTGGAAAGGGAGAATTTTTCCTTCCGTCCCGAGGTGAGGTTGTGTCATGCGGCCAGCGCTGGTGGGGATTTTTCTCGCCCATCGGCCGTCACTGTCACGACAGATATAGCCGGCCCACAGCCATTGCCAATTGCAGATTTTGAGAGCTACGTCGACAGTTTTAATTCTCCGTCGAATTTCTTCGTTCCAGATTTTGTCCCTTAGAGCCAAGCATAGCTCTTTCCATCGCTCGCTGTTCTACTTTGAATCGGTGGATCAGCCCAATGGTCAGGTGCCATATCTCTACGCCGTAAGTAAAATCCAGACTAAATATATAATTCCTATCTCATCATTTGTGAGGAATACTCACATGTGAAAGGTATAAGGAGTCTGGTGTCACACGCTTTTTTTTTACTTGTACAAAACCCATTAACGTTTCTACAAAGCTAATGTCCTTTATTGTTCGTAATTTGTATCGTCGGTACTCCGTATCCTTTGCGTGCCACTTGCTCAAACTACAAAGGACAAAAGAAACGAACAATAAAAATAATCCTATAAGGGTATAGTTAGAATTCAAAGTGGAAACGTAAAACGATTATATTATCAATTATTATATACTAAAGTGTTATCTGTGTGGATTTATTATTGTTATATCTGAAAGCTTATATGATTGTCGCTGCAGTGTAATTTCTTCATATTCAGAGCATATCACTATTACCATAATACTATAGGAACGCTTGGATATGTATTGCAGGATATATTACGTAGTAATGAAATAAACCATAATTGTTATGCTATTTTGACTATCAAGTAGTAAGAAATCGATTAGAGTTGTTGAGTTTAATATCGATTTTAATTTTGTTTTCACAGTCTCGTTCATATATTTATGTATACTGGGAGTTAGGAGAAAGCTTCCGGAAACGAAGATAGACGATAGTACTAATAAAACCTTTGATGATGGGATGGAGAGAAATTCGATTCTGATAAAAAAAATCATGTTTATAAAACGTTTTATTAGCATTACGTTCCATCATGTTATGTTACGTACAGCTAAATGAAACGATAGTTTCATAAAAAACACATTACTTAAAAAAACAGCAATGAAACACAAAATCAAAAACAGCTGATGCTCGGATCAACGAACGCACGGGCGCGCAATCTAAATGCTCCGTGGCCCTATGAAATAAGGTTGAAATAAAACTTAAAAGATATAAGAAACTGTAATCAGAATTTACTCAATTTTTTTTTTTTCAACAAAAAAGAAATGGGCGGAACCTCCACATGATGGTGATACACTTGTCCATAATAACGTGGCGCTAGTTAAGATGATATTCATAGCATCACATTGTGGTCGTCGCCTTACGACAGATGTTAATACTCGTTACCCCAGTAATTTCATTAGCGACAGCAGCCTTTAAACCGGAACACAGTAATGTTTGAACATTACTGATTGGCGGTAGAAACAGGCGCTGCGGAAGTACCTACGATCGGATTATACTATTTTGTTTACGAAAGAGGAATAGATCGATAGTTTAAGAGAGGAACGTTATGATTTCAGCAAGTAAAAGTAAAGCATACCGCTTCCGTTTCCCTTGTAATTGAGGAGTACATAATAAAGGTTTTATGTAGGGAAAAAAAACAGGGGTTGGATTATATTGTTTGTTTGTTAAAGATAATCGTCGCTCACGGCAACTAAGCTTCCACCAGCGACCCCATTAATATATTCAAATGAGTACAATCGATAAAAATTACGTCAAACCTATACGTTGTTTGCTTGTATAATGGAGTTCACAGGTTCGATTCCGGAGCCACGCGTTATGAAGTTTTGTGATACGTTATTTAACTCGCATTAATAATTACTACGAATTGTAAATCTGTATGCTGCGTTTTATTCGTTGAAGATGTGGAGATGGTTTGGGGAGGCTAACGTCCAGCAGTGGACGTTATCGGCTGATGATAATGATTCGTTGGAATATTGAGACCATAACAACATCACGATAGCTAATAGCATATCCACACACATACGCGCGCACACGCACACGCACACGCAAACACACATTATATTTTGTCCTCATCGCTTTAAAACATAGAAGTATATTCTTGTTAGCCCAGTAATTTCTTAATTTATAATACCAAAACACTACAGTAAAACAATACTGTCTGTCGGCAGAAATGAAAGCTGGCGTGGTACTTACACAGTATAGACGCACGACGAGTCGCCATCTTTATTTTGTGGACATCTCCAGTTTGCGAACAAAGAGGATCAACTCCTCGTTCTCGATAATAACAACAAAGAAGTTGAACAACGTGTCGGCGTCGGTGTTCCCGTAACAATAGGACGTAGATGTTTAAGAAAAAAGTGAATCGATTGATACGAGGTTAGTGCCATACCACCGCATCATCACTTAACATCAGGTGTGATCGTGGTCAAGCTCTAATATTGTTCATTGAAACAAAAAAACAGTCTCCGTTAATAACGGCTTACCATCAGTAAAACATTTGATGTGTTACTTCTAAAATAAGAGTTCGAATATCCCAAGTGACAACTGTTCATCTTATTTGATCAAAGGGAGGTAAACACAATGACCATTAAAAAGGAACCGGAAGAATACGGAATTGCTAGAAAACGCGCCCCTAACAATTTCCTTCAGCATTCCAAGAAGCAATTTACATAATTGCTTACGGCTTTAACATTAGGCTCTAATTTTAGCGTACACGACAGAAATACCCTGAAATACATTTTTATTCATTTTCATATTTCTTTACTGAGGGGTGTGAGAGTCCAAGCCAGCCTCACTCGTGGTACACCTTGCTAATCAATAAACGAGGCTCTAGCTCCCACCAACCTGCATTGGGCCAGCGTAGTGGGAAATGGTCCAAATCCTCATGAATCCCTACCCGACCGTGTTAGAATCTTCGGAGGCCTTTGTCCAGCTGTGGACGTCAATCTGATGATGATGATAACAAGGATAATTCGCTTGAATATTGAAATTAAAATATATGAGGAGGAAGTTTCGTTTTTATAGTATAGTATATTATATATAGATATATAAATAAATTTCTCCGAAAGCGCGCGTATAGTGCGTGCAAACCACTCGGTGTATCGATTATTGCGAGTCACTCGTTACTCAACAATCTCGATTAAGGAAAACGTGATTGCCGTTACTGAAGAATATTAAAAATAACTATGAAACATTTACTCTGAATAAATAAAATGTTGTACTAGGTGAAATTTATATTAAAAAATACTTGTCTAGTAAAATGAAACTCGCGTCTAAAACAAGAATATTCCCCAGAGCAGAGCGAGCGTAGTACATTCCCAAAATTAAATCTACTTTCGTTACCGAGATTCTATTTTTTTTAATTTTCCATCAAACGACACAAAAATATGTATTATTCCTTAGTTTTAATATATAATGAATTAAAAAAAAAAAAAACAATCACATATAAACATGTAGACAACTTGCAACAAAGGTCTTATGGCGTCCTCATTGTGCTCATAGTTATATTCGAGTTTATTAGGCGAACAAGTAGACACTATAACAAACCATTTATATGATAATTTTAGTAAAAACCATTCACAAAAAAAAATACATTATTAATATTAAAATTATGAATAGTACATCGAAAAAAAAAAAAGTAAAAATTTAGAGAATATATAAGATTATGTGATTATAGGCAGTAATGCCGTATTGGTACTCTTATATGTAACGTACAACCGATAAAGATCATTTATTATACCTTTTTAACAAAAAAAAAACTAACCGTGTTGCGAATGAAAATATTGTACCTATAATCAATCTTTCCTATTCCCACAGTAACAGATAAAATATTTATACGACCAAATTTTATTTTTATACAGAGGCTTTAGTCAATTGATTAATGTCATCGAATAGAGCTTTAACTCATATACTAAAGTTATTTTATATTAACAGTTATTAGCAGTTTTGTTTAACTAATATGTTATTCGCGAAACTGCTTTATTTAGTACGGCGCGAACCAGAGAAATACGTAAAACGAACAGTGTTAATTTTGAACATTTAACGGGTTAATTAACATGAACCAATAGAACCTCGGTTAGTTGACATCTAAACGAGCCACTAACTGTCATGAATAATAAAAATAACGATAGGGGTTGAACCTGCTGCCTGCATACGGTGGAAATTAAACTCAACCTTCACAGCCAGCATATATAACGATTATTTAACAATTGGTATAGTTAATACAGTTTTAGTTTAATATTTTATTGTTTAATTATATATATAATAAATATATAATGTTATGTCTATGTTTGTCATTTGATGAACGTCCAGGCCGTCTAGTCTAGATTTCGTTCTGTACTATTTTTAGGACATCCTTATATTATATTATCGAACAAAAACAATTTCTTTAAAGCCTAAAAACTTTTAATATTAAATAAGGTTTTTTAAATTCAAATCGATTGAACTGCGATAATTGCACATGTATATGGTTGTTTTACTTAATGACACCGATAAGTTAATTAAGAGATTTTTTAATAAGTTTTTGCTGCCATGGCTGCTGCACAGAAAACGAAACATCGGGATATTAAAATGAATAAAACAAATAAACGCGAACAAATCCATAAAATTTAATTTTATTAAATGTTTATTATAAGAAATCATTACGTTTTTTTAATTACTTCAACTTAATGAGTTACTTAATAAACTTAAACAACCGATTCAAACAAAATCATTTGTATATGTAGGAGATATCTAGAGATTTATTGACTCATTACGATATCTTCGAAACTATTAGACGTAAACACTCGAAACTTGGTAGAAATATTGCTTCTAACATTTAGAGGTCAGCTAATAATGGATTTTAGAAAATTGCTACCCCTAATTTGTGGGGGTGTTACGGCTAGAAATTCGGGTGTAGCACAGCTAGTTATTAACAACTATAGAGATAGGATTGGAAAATTTTAAGATGACGTCCTAAAATATATTCATTATCATTCCTTTAAGATCTATTATCGAATTCATTAAGTTTTTATTTAAAAAAAAAAAAACTTACTTAAGCAAACATTAACTTGATGAAATGACTTTCACTGAATAGATTTACTCATCACATGTTCGTAGTAACGTTTTTGTTTGAACACGGCACGACATGGAGTCATTACATCCAAAATACTCCAATTTATATGCGGAAAGGAGCTCCGAAATACATAAATGGAATAAATTAACTAGAAATTTACTATATATCGTTTTAGGTGGTAATAAACGCTTCTATATTTACTAGTAATAAGTTTATGTTGACTGAAACGTAGTTTGTGTAGATATGCAGGTGAAGACAAAGGACGGGAATTTTTGGGGAAGAGTATTATTATGTCGAAGGCTCACAGTCACCCAAAAGGCAATGGAGAGAGCTATGCTCGGAGTTTCTCTGCGCGATGAAATCGGAAACGTGGAGACCCGCAGAAGAACTACAGTCATCGATATAGTTCAAAAAATTGCTGCATTTAAGTGGCAGTGAGCAGGGCACATTGCTCGAAGGACCGACCGCCGATGACGCAGTAAGGTCCTCAAGTGACACCCGCGTACCAGTAGTCGTAGTGTTGGGAGGCCTCCCACAAGGTGAACCGATGACCTGGTGAAAATCACGGGAACCCACTAGATGCGGTCAACGCTGGACCGATCGATGGAGATTTTTGGAGGAAGCCTATATCCAGCTGTAGACGTTTACAATCTGATAATGATGTATTATTATGCAATTACAATGTTACATTGTAATTTTTTTTATTCTACGAAATGAGATGAGCTATTCACTTGAAAATAAGTGATACGCCCGCCCATAACAACATAGCGCTAGTTAGAATGATACATAGCACACTGTGATGTCGCGTCCCATTACCTCAGCAATTTTACTATACTAACGCCCTTCAAACCGGAACACGATAATCGATTTAATGTTTATACCATTTTAGTTGTGTAGTACTTTATTGGTTTTAGGTCTCTGCTGTCGAGGGTCGTCTAGGTAGGCACAACCGCAGTGAATATTTCTGCCGACAAACAATAATGTGCATATATTACTGTGCTTCAGTTTAAGGGGCGCTGTAGCTAGGGAAATTACTGGGGTAATAAGACGTAAATTAATGTCTCAAGGAAACAAGCACAATGTGGTGCAGTGTTTACCATCCTATCCAACTCCACGTTGTTCTGTTGTTTGAAGCTTTGTTGATAGAGATTGCAGTGGTATTTGTAGAAAATAGGACAGGAAGTTAATATGCTGCTGATTTACCTGCATCTAAGTTTCGTATATCCAAAATTATTAATCATGGTGAGGAGTACACAAGTCTCAGCGACATTTACGACAATTTAACGCCGCTGCTGGAGTGAGCCGGAATTGAACTGCGTAAGCCCACCGTAAAATATTTCATTTGAACATCCCCCAGCAAGAGCACGCCGTAAAGGTGGAAACGATGCCATCTTTAGTTTATTCGCCATCAGAAAATTGGTTTAACAATTTAACAGCGTTATTCCGACGGCGTTATGTTATTAGATATTTTTATTTTATACAACAAAACGACGAAACAAGCCGAATGTTCACCTGATGGTAAGTGATATGCTGCGCTAGTTAGCATAGTACACTACACTATGCTCGTCGCCTTGAGATGTAAGGCGTTGTCTCATTACTACAGTAATTACATTAGCTACAACTCCCTTCAATCGGGAACACAGTAATATTTCCACACTACAGGTTAGTGGCAGATACAAGAGCTGCGGTGGTATACTTAGACGGTCTCCATCAACAGAGATCATCAGTGATATTAAGATTACATGAATATTAACTACAATTAAACAAAATTATTTTTATAATCACTTAAAACAATTAAGTTGGGAATTTACATTCAATTATCCATAATAATAAACAGCTCTTTTAACAGTCCCACTATTGGGACTCTAAACCCTATCTCACAAATCGAGATGATCTATCCACTTCACTAGCCAAATTACCAAACTAGCGGCTTGCTGGATTACACATGTACTAGTAAGCTGTCGTGTCCTCGTGATGTTGACCTTCACCGGAAGCTCAAGTACAACAAGATTCGAACCCACACATCTTCCAAAAGTATAACTGGCACGATCACCTGGGAAACTGAATTTCAGTAGCTTGCAGTTTTTTCGAATCATTCGAGGTTATAGTTGGTTTCGGAGTCTAGATAGGTACTATCGCAGATTACTATAGCTAATGTAATTACTAGGGTAAAACTAGACTTGTTATGTATTATACTTTAATAATATATTTTAATGCTACCAGTAAGCAATTACAGGGTAGAAAAGAAATCAGGCATAATATGGTGCAGTGTATGCCTTCGTATGTAGACAAGCATATTACTAATCATCAGATCTATCTTACTCAACTCGTCGTTACGTCTATGAAAAGACAATTAATTTGTAGTATTTTGATAAAACCTAGATAAAGTAGTAATAGCCAGGAGCACTTAAAGGAACCTTCATTTCGTTGTTCATAGTTCTATGAAGTCCCAAATAAAACGATATCCTTCAGTTACACAAAAACTCTGTCAATCAATCAAAATCGCCTTTGTTAAATGACCTCGTAATGGACTTCTCATTATGGAGCCGTTGGAAAATATTATTTTACGTCAGAACACTTAATCTAATGTGAAATTATTACAGTTACCTTTAGGTACTTATATTATTAGCTCCTTACATATGAAATTGGCGTTTTGTACGGGAGGAGTATAGTCTTTTTTTTTGTAAAATATATTTAATTAATCAAAGTATGCACCGTTGTTATCTATGCACTTTAGCCATCTCATGGGCAATTCATTGATACCTTTACTAAACCAGGGGGGTTAGAATCAATAAACTCTTTGAAGGCGGTTTGGACTGCTGCATCCGAGTTGAATTTTTTTCCTTGTAAGAAGTTGTCCAAATTCCGGAAAAAATGGTAATCTGTTAGGGGCAAGGTCCGGGGAGAACGGTGGTAACTTTTTCTGAGTCAATTTTCGTTTAAGGCAGGATTTGGCTGAGTTTCCAGGGTTCAGCCATTGCAACGAGCGGTTTCCGATTATCGTACAGTATCCACTTTTCATCACAAGTAATGATTCGATTAAAAATCCCTTCATTATTGTGTCGGCTGAGCAAAGTAACACAGCAGCAACAGTCGACGCGTGTTTGCAAGTTCCATTCCGTCAATTCATGAGGTACCCATCGTTCAAGTTTTTTTACTTTCCCGATTTGCTTCAATTGGATTAATACAGTTTTGTCACTTACCCCGAAGCCTGCAGCTATCTCTGAAGTGCTTCGTGATGGATCCGCTTCCACAATAGCCTTTAATTCTTCATTTTCCACTTTGGTGTCCAGCCGTCCACGGGGTTGGTTTTGAAGGTCGAAATTTCCAGAATGAAAGCTTTGAAACCAAAAACGTACTGTGCTTTCTTTTGCGACACCAGCGCCGTACACATCATTAATCTTTCGAGCTGTTTCTGCAGCACTGGTGCCACGGTAGAACTCGTACTCGTAAATGTACCGATATTTCATGGTTTCCATTGTGCGGTAAGAAGCGACGCCAAAGACAAAAATAATGAGGAAAAAACAAATGAATGACTGTTTTCAAACCTCAAATGTAGCAGCTAAATGAATTTATAAATTTGAATTTGGAATTCTTAACTAAAGAGAAGATATTTCAGATCGAAGCGGTCAGTACGACAAAACGCTAATTACATATGTAGGGACCTAAAATATGACTACATCGTGTGCTGCATATTTTATGTCCAATGTAGACGTCACCGACTCCAATTAATCGACCTGTCCACATATATATGTAATAACTTCGAGTTTAACAACATTTATCGTCATCATCATTATCAGCACTTGTTTATCCACTGCTGGATATAGGCCTTCCCCAATGTCTTCCACCAAATGCGATCCTCAGCTTCTCTCAGTGGGTAGATGCGAGAAGCTGAGAACAGTATTCAACTAACCAACAAATAGGGTATCATAATTTTAACAGATTAACGTGATTTCTTTCAATATTCATTTTGTACACAGTTTTCGAAATACATATATAAAAAAATAATGATATCTAAATATATCAGATAAGTATAGGAATGAATGAATAACTGTGAAGATGTTCAATTATTATATATCTCAATTTTATTGATTGCAGAGATCTATTTACTGGACGGTGCATCGATAAGCAGTAGGATGAAATGATGATGATATTACTTTATACAAAAGGTAAAAAAAAACTTTATTATATTTTATGTTATCTTTGTATATTTTATGGTGAAAAGTTCGCGTTTATAATTATTGTTCAGTACGTTCAATACAACGACTAGATTAGTTTTCATATAACAATTTAAAAAAAAAAAAACATCACAAATACAAGAAAAAGTTACTTGTACGTATTTTGTAGGAGAATTATAATGAAATAATCATTGATGTCCCAATAGTCCTCAAATTCAATGGGCATCGAATTTTAATTAAAAGGGAGAGACAAAGTTTTTTTTATCAACGCTTTTGTTCTTTCAAGATATTTCAATTATACTGACGCAAAGCTATAAGGAATATAATGATAAAAATAGTAAAGTATTGCTTAAAGATCAATAGTGTCAGCATTCCTTAAATAATATCTATCTGGATATTGTTTAAGAATACCTAGCTAGGTCTCCGTTGCCGGAGACCGTCTAGGTAGATTGCGGCTGACATACAGCACTGTGCAGACTGTGAAATTACCGAGGTAATGAGCTTAGTATATGTCTCGAAAAGACCACCGCAATGTGGTGATGTGGTGGTGGTGGTGAATGTCCTACTAATATCCGCTCGTCTCGACGGTTGGCCGATATAGAAATTATATATAAAATATCATAATAATAGCTTTATATAACAGCTTTTGAGATGTGGAGATATAGATGCATGTTATCTATTAGCTGGACTCAGGGAGTGACCAACGAACTGGACAAAAACTTAACCTTATGGTTACGGTTAAGGAACGTAAAATCTCCTAACTCGGTCATGTACTTCGTCATCAGCGATATGATCTGCAGTTAATTATAATGGGTAGTTTATGGAAACCAAAGGTGAGGTGTAAAAAGTCATGGTCCAGGAATATCAGCGAATGGACTAGCAAATCTGAGGCGTTGGAATTGTTCCGCCGAACCAGAGACAGGAAGGATTGTACCACGCTGATCGCCAACCTTCACTAGTTGGAGAGGCACTTTAAGAAGATATAAAATATCACGTTGTTTCAGTCTGAAGTGAAAGGTGTCAAATTTGATTTTAATTCCAGCCAAATAAAGGAAGAAGATCCTTAATTCCATGCGTCTTAGTTCTTCGCAATGTCCTCCTTAATGTACGACTAGACATAACTTTTTACAGCGTGGTCCGTTTTAAGTGAGAATGTCTCAAAGTTGGCGCATAAATTTGGGGAAAGAATTGAAGAAACCTTCCAATGTTGGGAAAACAGGAAAGATTAATTTACATCCGGTAATTACTGTAAAAACTTTTTGCCATTTTGATTATTCTTTATTTTTTTGGAGACAGTATAACCTAAATTTGGTTCCAATAAATACTTTAATAAAACGAAGACTAGGGGTGGAAAAATATGAAACATTTTGGACCTTTTAATAAATTCCTATTTATTGTCATTACAATTTTCTGCGCCAGTGATTTATAATTTATCTTGTGTCAAGATCTACTTCGATCAAGAAAATTATAAGTGTTTATATAATATATCAAGACAAATATTCCTCTTTAGTTCACGTTTAATTTATCGAGGACACTCAGGAAAAAAAAACCTTAATTAAAGACCTCCAACATCGCAGGCCTCTTTTCTGTCTATAATGAAGGGTATTGTATTATTAATAACTTAGCGCAAGTACATAAGCTCCTATTTGTCTTTATTGCAGGTTAATGTTATAAAAGTAATAACTATTTTAAAATACTACTTATAGCATTTAAGATGAAATAATTAAAAGGAACTTTATACAGATTTTCGATATAAATAGAATTAAACAAATTAATTAACTAATCTTTATTTCAAACCGTGTTTCCATATTAAGTTTATAAAGGTTAGAAACAGATAGCTTATAATATATTAGCTTATAATGTTTCTTAAATCACAAATTCTTTTAATTTTTAATGTATATATATATATATATATATATATGGGTTATATTTGTTCGACAGTCACGTGAAAACCAGTGAACATATCGATATGAGAACATGACCTTTCAATACGGAATAAGTTGCAGATGGTTATAGGCTATTTATTTTTTAAGTTTCATAGAACATTCATTATTTTATTTTTAATTGACTTTTATAAACATTTTCATTTCATATTATTTATGCGGTTGCTATAGTAACGGTTGCCATATAAAGTCATTTGCGGTTGCGGTTGCTCTCAAGGAATATTTCAGACAAATTTCAAGTCTATTTATATATTACGACCAGCAAAACGGGCCATGAACTGATATTACACTAAAAAATATTATATATACTTATTAATAAAGATACAATTTAATAAACTTTAATTAAAAGTATGTTATATAGATATTTATGTAATTTTATTTGTGTTAATAACTATTTACTGGTGGTAAATCTCCGTTGCCAGAGACCGTCTAGGTACCACCGCAGCGTCTATTTCGGCCGCTAACCAGTACTGTGTTAACATTACCGAGTTCCAGTTTGAAGGGCGCTGTAGCTAATATACTAAGGATACGAGACTTGACATCTTATATCTCAAGCGACAAGCGCAATATGATGCAATGACATCCTAACTAGCGTCAGTCTCATTGTTATGAACAAGGTTATCACTTGCCATCAGTTGAATGTCGCGTTCGTCTTATCGCTTAATTGTATAAAAAAAAAAAAATTGTTGCATTTGAAATATGTTGTTTTTGTCTATATGTCCTTTTTAAGAAATTCATCAAAGGTCGCGTTCATGAGCTAGTATCGTTTGAACAATACAATTGTCCACTGCAAACGAACACAATTTCCCTCGGCCGTTTAAACAAATAGACAAGTTGCTAACAAGTTGGCGCGTTCAACTCTTACCAACTATTATTGAAAAGCCACAAGAGTTTCTCTATGAATGGGACCTAACAACTTCCTGTAACTTTACCGGAGGTGTTATTGTAAATTCTTAGAGCAAAGCTACAATACAAATTAACAGAAACAACCTCTCCCACTTTCCGATTGTGAGGGTCTAAAATTTTTGTAACTTCCAGAGATTTAATTTTTTTAATATAAATTTTCAGTTAGAGAAAGAATCAATAAAATCATCTAAACTTAAGTGATACAGCTTCCCAATGCAAGTTAACGCTAGTTAGGATGATAAATGATATACATACATTGAGCTAGTCGCTTGAATAATATGTTAAGTGTCATTAACCCAGTTATTTTATTAGCTATGACGCCCTTCAAACCAGAACACAGTAATGTTTGCAGACTAATCTTTGGCGGACTAATTAGGAGATGCGGTGGTACTTATCTCTTTTATGTAATCGGAGGAAACTTTTTGTTATTTGGGAGTTTTACCCACTGAACCCCTATCTGTGGTCATCCTCAGTGCGTTGTGAGGTCCAAGGATCTCCTACCGAATGCATTGGTGCCTCTCTCCACCACGCCTAAAAGCACATTCCAATTACCACCCCGTATTTGCCGTTCACCCTGGACTCACTCAGTGAGCAATAGAGGGTACCACCTTCAAAAACCACGAACCAGAAAACCCTTTCAGTCGCCTTCCACGACAGACAGGGCTTACCATAGTCCTGTCCTTAAAATCTCGAGATTAAGGGGCAAAGCGGTAGTACTTACCTGAACAGTCTCCGGCAACCAGAAATTTGGCGATTATACAATCCATTAGAAAAGTTCTCTATATTTTTTTTTAAGACGCTCACCTGATGGTAAGTGATACGCGTGCCCATAACAATGTAACACTAGTTGGAATTATGTACAACGCACCACATTACGCTCGTCGTCTGAATCATATGATGTTGGATCTCGTTACGCCAATAATTTCACTAGCTACAGCGCCCTTCAAACCGAAGTAGTAATGTTAACACAACACTGTTTGGCGGCAGAAATAGGCGCTATGGTTGTACCTATCTTTTTTTAGCGCTCGGGAAATCTTAAAAGATACCTTGCTTCTGACGAAAGACAAGGTTATGTGGTGCTTCTACCTGCATTAAAAGAAGCTCCGGCATCTCCTACGAAACGCACCGGTAGCCACTCTGGGTAAAACATCCCATGGAAGGGCAAAGCCTTCTTTAGCACCCACGCTCGCTACGGAAAATACAAGACCACCATCCTTTCGACGTCCTACTAAGGCTCGGTTATTGAGCTTTGAGTACCCACACCCTCAAGGCTCACAAACCCGAGGATCCTATTAGTCGCCTTGTACGATAGGTAGGAAATACCTTAGTCCTATTCTTACTAACCCGAGACTAAAGAGATGACTTTTGTACCTACCTAGACGGTCTCCAGCAACAGAGACCTACCACCACTGAGAGAGTGAACCAGGTTAACTTGAAATAGAGTAATAGCATTAAAATGCAACGGTACAGTTAACTTGCCATTACGTTGACCGTTTCATTAACCTGAATGGTGAAACAAATACAAACAAACAGTACCGCGGGCGAGAGTTTTCCGATAAGTGGTTACGTGAGGGCCGTTTGTCTGTACGGTAATCGATACCGTCATTTCCCCTTATACTACGAACATAATAGGAGCCCTTAGGCCGTCAACTCACCCCTTTAGGTAGTGAAATTTCAAAAGAAAAACTGTTTATAACAAAAAAGAAACGGTGTTGTATTAAGCACTAATCAAAATTCGTTTTTAATCGTTGTTATTAAAATATTTAGTGTTTTTTTTTATTTAAGATGGCGCAGTTCACCTGATGGTAAGTTATACGCCTTTTCAAAACAATGTGGCGTTTATAATGTTATACACAGCACCACATGGCGCTCGCTGCCTGTAATTACCTTTGTATCTTCACTAGCTACAGCGTCCTTCAAACCGAAACAGTAACAAATTATAGAGCAATGAAATAGAAAAAAAAAAGATTCTCTATGATTTATTCCCTGCACATATAAACATGAATAAGCTTTCAAGAAAGTATAAAGACGAAAGTTGCTTTCATTTTTTGCCACAATCCCGTGATACATATCTTCGATATGAAGAGGAAAAGCTATGAGTTAAATGTACAGTGTAAAGGCGGTTTTAGGTTTCGGATAAAACCTTTATTTCCCTTTAGACAGTAATAAAAACTTATACACTAAAGTTTACTGGTGTTGGGACTGCGTTGCCGGAGACCGTCTACATAGCTATCACCGCAGCGTCTATCGCAGCGGACAAACTGTACAAATATTACTGTGGTCCGGTTTGAAAGGCGTTGTACTTAGTGAAATTAGTGGATGAACGAGACTTTTTTTTTACACAACCTTCCCCTGCTTGGGGCAGGGCATTTTAAATAGTTTTTTCATGTTGTTCTTTATTATTTTTTTTCCATTCCAGTTCTCACTTTTTTCTGTCACATTTTCGTTCATTCCTTTCCTCTTTCCTCCATCACATTTTCTATCATTCCTTTCCGTCTGCTTTTATTTCTCTACTACTCATCGCCTCTCATCATTCACCACATTTCTTATTCTATTACAGTTCTTTTCTTTCTATTACAATTTTATTTCTTTCTTTCTCTATGATTCCAACTAGATTTACATTCCTTACATTTTATGTTTTTAACTACTTTCTAACTACATTTACTTCTCTTCTCTATATTCTTCCCACTATTTCTAATACAGTCTTGTTTTGACATTAAATCTATCACTTTGCCTATAACTTTTCTACAATGGAGGAACGAGACTTAATATCTTATATCTCAAGTTGATATCATCCTGACTAGCGCCACGTTGTTATGGGCAGACGTATCATTTATCATCAGGTGAACGTCTCACTCGTCTCGTCGCTGCGTAGATTAAAAAAAAAAACTTTCTAGTTGGAAACCTGTGGAGCATAATTCCATCTTTCTTCAACTTAAGCTATTATTCCATTACCTAAGCAACAATGTCAAATTAGACGTAACTCGGAATACCTGTATATGTAACCCCTGGCCGTAATATAAACTTAGACATGAAATATTCCTTGAAAGCAACCGCAATGGTAAATGACTTTCTATACCAACCGTTACTATAGCAACCGCATAAATAATACCAAATGAAAATATTAATAAAAATTAATTAAAAATAAAATAATGAAGAATCTATGAAATTCAAAAATTTTATCGCCTATAATCATCTACAAATCATTCCTCGTCGAATGCACATATTCCCGTATCAATACGTTCACTAGTTTTCACGTGATTGGCGAACTATAGATTACCTCGATATCTTAGGTAATATTATGAATGAGGTATTAAACAAAAAATTATAACTTTTCTTTCTTTCAAGAAAATAAGTAGTAAAATAAAGTAAATTAGAACTTGTAATTGTAAATATTTATAATTTTCAAGTGTATTTCACTTTGTTACTTGGTCAATCACTCGTATTCACGTGATTGGCGAACAAAGAAAACCCGTTATCGTTATATCTATATAGATTTCCGATGAACAATTTTGAAAAGGTATTAAAACGATGCAATTAACATTGTTATTAGATAAAAAGCAAAAAACACAAAATCCATTCGTTACAATAAAAGCGGCTCTCGCCATTATTCCCTTTTTTATCGTCCGAAAACAAAAATTGTAATAAAGCTTTATATATTCAAATCAATGGAAATGTATTAGGTTTTCATAATAATCTGTTGTTGAACAATGGTAATAGAAGCAATGTATTGATAAATTACTGGCTTTTTTTTATATACAATTAAGCAACGAGACGAGCGGGACGATTACCTGATGGCAAATGATACGCCTTCCCACAATAACGTGGCGCTAGTTAGGATGGTATATATAGCACCATATTGCGCTCGTCGCCTGAGACATGAGATGTTGAATCTTGTTACTTCAGTAATTACACCAGCTACAGCACACTTCAAACTGGAACACAGTAATATCCGTATAGTACTGCTTGACAGCAGATATAAGCACTGCGGTGGTACTTACCAATATATATATTAGGGCCTTACATATGAAATTAGCGTTTTGTCGTACTGACCATTTTGATCTGAAATATCTTCTCTTTAGTTAAGAATTCCAAATTCAAATTTATAAATTCATTTAGCTGCTACATTTTAATTTTGAAAACAGTCATTCATTTGTTTTTTCCTCATTATTTTCTTCTTTGGCGTCGCTTATTACCGCACAATGGAAAACGTGAAATATCGGTATATTTACGAGTACGAGTTCTGCCGTGGCACCAGTGCTGCAGAAACAAACCGAAGGATTAATGTGTACGGCGCTGGTGTCGCAAAAGAAAGCACGGTATGTTTTTGGTTTCAACGTTTTCCTTCTGGAAATTTCGACCTTCAAATATAGCTGCAGGCTTCGGGGTAAGTGAAAAAACTCTATTAATCCACATTAAGCAAATCGGGAAAATAAAAATACTTGAACGATGGGTACCTCATGAATTAAGTGAATGGAACTTGCAAACACGCGTCGACTGCTGCTGCTGTGTTACTTTGCTCCACCGACACAATAATGAAGGGATTTTAAATCGAATCATTACTTGTGATGAAAAGTGGATACTGTACGATAATCGCAAGCGCTCGTCGCAATGGCTGAACCCTGGAGACCAGCCAAATCCTGCCCTAAATGAAAATTGACTCAGAAAAAGTTACTTGTGAGTGTTTGGTGGACTAGCGCCGATGTCGTTCACTACAGCTTTCTAAAACCTGACCAAACGATTACGGCAGATATCTATTATAAGCAACTGCAGACCATGAAGGAACACCTACCTGCTAAACAACCGAGATTGGTCAGTCGCTCTAAGTCACTGCTGCTTCACGACAACACAAGACCACCACCACACACTGCACAACAAACCACCACTAAGTTAAATGAGCTACAATTGGAATGTCTGCCACATCCACCGCACTCCCCGGAGCTTGCCCCAACAAATTGCCTTTTTTTCCAGAATTTGGACAACTTCTTACAAGGAAAAAAATTCAACTCCGATGCGGTAATCCAAACCGCCTTCAAAGAATGTATTGATTCTCGCCCCCGTGGTTTTTAGTAAAGAGATCAATGAACTACCTATGAGATGGCAAAAGTACATAGATAACAACGGTGCATACTTTGATTAATTAAATATATTTATTATATTACACAAAAAAAAATTACTTTATATTCCTCCCGTACAAAACGCCAATTTCATATGTAAGGACCTAACATATATATATATATATACAATGCCAATAGTATTAAAATTAAATACATTATACATTGAAGTATCAAATATTATAAATAAATTGGTAATAGAATCGTCCACGAAGAGACTGATAAAGTTTCAACCACAACTAACGTAATCCGGTAGATCGATACTAGATTACTTGTTCCTTACTTTTTTATTCAAAGTTAAAACTTAACTATAAATCAAGACGTTTTACTTTAACACTTATTCGAGTGTTATCTATTTATACTTTTTTTTAGAGTAAAGAGAATATGAAAGGAAAGAAAAACGTAAACCATAAGCAAGACAATACCTCAAGACATTCTTCTTTAGTCAATCATATCCTCGAAAGACCTATTTTGACATTATCAATCATTTCTAATTATGTTTTAATTGTAAATTAAAACGATAGACGTAATGCTGGGAGGCTCTCCATGAGATGGAAAGATGGTCTGATAAAGGTTGGTGTGGAGATCTTTAGGAGAGGGCAATGTCGGGTAGTGGAGTTATCGTTGTCTGATGATGATTACAATTAAGTTAATTATACATTTAACATCGCATCTTCAAACTTGTTTAATTTTTAAACCATTAATATGTACACAAGCTTTGAAGTGTACTAAATTATTTGTTACCTACGATGATACTCGGAAAACTCCAGTAAAATAAAAATACAAAATAGATGAAAGTAGACATATTTTTTTTTTTGTAAAACAAAGTTATCACTTATGTAAAGCACTCTAACTTCGCTTTTCGAAATATCTCTGAGAGAATTCGCGAAAATGCTTCAACAAGAATTTCTATTAAAATTGTCTTTTGCCACTACGAATTGTCGAATTTCTAAAATTCTGATCCATTAAAAAAAAAATCTATTTTAATGTCTAGATTAAGATGGAATTAGCTTACCTTTTAAGACATCCGCAGAAAATGTGAACCTGGAACAATATATTATTTGTACGTAGATAATACTGAAACAGTTTTTTCTTTATTAAACCAAGCGACGAAACGCTTACCCATAATAACGAGCCGCCTCCTTGCCTGAGAAATAAGATGTTGAGTCTCGGTACCTCAGTAATTAAACTAGCTACAACTCAATTCAAACCGGAACACAATAATGTTTGCACGCGTTACATATTTATCGGCTTCATTAGGAGCTGCGGTGATATCTACATAGACGTTCTCCAGCAACAGAGCCTTTTTTTGGTTTCGGCAGTGAAATCTTGGAAAGATACCCTACTTCTGGTGAGAAGCAGGGTTATGTGAGATTCTTACTCACTAAAACCCCCTCGGTGGTGAGCATTAGTGCATTCGGAGAGACTCCGGGATCTCTTATAGAACGCACCGGTGTCCCTCTACATTTTCTGTTACACGACTCTGAGGAAGGGCCTAACCCTCCTAGGCACCATCGCTGATCTATATGCTGTGCCACGCAGGTTCGCTTGTTGAGCGATAAGGGCCCCCACCCTCAAATTCCGCGAAACTCCTAGACACTTTTAGTCGCCTTACCACCAGTATTTCGTACGTATTTCCTAGTTTAATTTAACTTTAATATCTATGACTATAATAAAGATTTATAAATCTATGTACTCGTTAAATATAATAAACAAACAGATGCGAGGATCATTAAAAGCACAGTTCGGAGGGGGGTACTCTCAACTGACTCACGTAACATTAATTAATCCAATGTACTTGAAGCGTTCTCAGTAATTTTGCGTTCCTCGTTGAACAACATTCCAATTGCACGTTAATGAACTTCATCTAAATAATAATAACACTATATGTTTATTCAATTATTTAACTAACCTAACCTAACCCAACCATTCTAATGCTATACATCACTTTGGGGTACTGAGGAGACGTATGTCTTAACACCGTATCGAAGTAAGTTTACTGTATCTTAAAGTCTAATTCTTCTTTGTAGTGTGCTTAATATTTTATGAATTTTTTATTTGTCACCATAAACCAAAAGAAATTACAAAAAAGCCTTAAGTTACCCACACCATATAACAATAAGGTTACAGATCGCTGATGTCTGTTATAATATTTTATATAGCACCAGCTATCTAGACAGATAAGGGCTTAGAACTTAATATAGCGCTAGACTAGCGCTTGACTGTGAACCAACCTAAATTTAAGTAAATATGTAAGTATAAGTTGTAAAGCTCTCTATAAACATATTCATTCTTTTCTTGAAGACTCCCACATCATATCTGGACTGATAAATTGACTAAATATTTCAGTAATATTGATTATAGCAAATGTTATGTGAAAGTATGTAAATATACTCGATTGTCTAGTTTTTGCGTTAGTGTAAAGAAAGCTTTGTTGTGACGTCATAGTCATTGCTATGACGTCAGATCAGGCGCTAAGATAACCGGCTTACAGCGACTATTTTTAACCATTTATTAAAATACTTTACATTGTTATAACTTATAGTCTTTTATTAATGTTTAGTAATCTACTAGTTAAATAATATTTCTTACCAATAGTAAATGTCACCAATATGTGATATGTTTATTTCTCAAGATACTTCTGTTAAATTAAAAAGTTTTTAATATTAATCGTATTTGTTAATTTTGTGATATTTATTACATTTACCACATCGAGAGGAACCTAAACAATGTCTTTTATACGTATCACATAAACTAATAATAATAATTGTACACGTTGGAGAAATCTGGTTTATCAATTTTAATAGCACCCTTCATACCGGAGCAAAGTAATGTTTGCACACTACTCCATTAGCCGTTGCGATGAAGCCACCTAGACGATCTCCAGCTCATAGACCTACCAATTAG
The DNA here is from genome assembly GCA_029030555.1 of Ornithoptera alexandrae. Classification (NCBI taxonomy): domain Eukaryota; kingdom Metazoa; phylum Arthropoda; class Insecta; order Lepidoptera; family Papilionidae; genus Ornithoptera; species Ornithoptera alexandrae. Next base: position 11,273,836 of record JARDVY010000288.1, on the reverse strand, counting down.
TTAATTATATACTACTCTTTGGCCTAAAAAGCTTATGTATAGCTATTTTATGTTATTTGCTGCGAAAAGGTTAATAAACTTTATAAGTCACGAACAAGGAAAAGTGGTAAAATATCGATAATGGCAAACTATCGTATATTTATAAATATATATATATATATATATATATTAGAAAAAACCCTAAACCCTAAAGTATATCACTGAACTTACCTTTAAAAATATGCGTAGGAAATTCGTAGCTTTTTATTCTTTTCAAACCCTGTAACAAAAGAAGTTGCTTATGTTTTATTCTACAGAATTTAAGTAAACATATACATTATTTAAATACAAATGAAAAGGGTTATAATATTTCCACCATTATTTTTTTTTATATAATTAAGCGACAAGACGGGCAACACATTAATCTGATGGTAAGTAACACCCCCGTGCATAACAACGTGGCGCTAGTTAAGATGGTATTCACAGCTGCACATTGCGCTCGTCGCCTTGAGACATAAGATGTTAAGCTGTGTTACCCCAGTAATTACACTAGCCACAGCACCTTTCAAACAGGAACACAGAAATATTTGCACACTACTGTTCTACGGCTGAAATAGAAGCTCCGGTGGTACCCACCTAGGCTGTTCTGGTAACAGAGACCTACCACCAGTTCTAGTCTTCGGGTAGTATAAAAGTAGACTAAAATCGGAAACATTTTAGAAATATTACTTTCACTGTAACCATTAGCAAATAAGTTCAACAGACAACAGATTGAAATGAATACATGAATTATTAAAATAACACAAACAAATACAATGATGTTAATAATAGTTCATACGTAAAGCTAAAGAAATTATTTAATAACTGTCTATACACCTAATGTATTGACTTTCGTAGATTATTATATTATTTACTAATCAAAGCCCGGCAGTCAACAGGATTGACTGCTGTTCTGGTTACATGAAAATCTTCTAATTATTATCAATTTTAATTGTTATGGAAATTTAATTTAGCAATGATAGTTACATGCATGGTATCAATGTATATGGACTATTTGAATTGCGTGCCAACTTCACTTCATGAGCTAGCACTGTTAAACAACAAACCAATAAGCTATCGGCGACAAACTGACACACACTTATGTTGCCACTTCATTGTCTGGGACTGTTACGCAAGAAACCAATAAGCTATCGGCGACAAACTGACACACACTTTTGTTGCCACTCCATTGTCTGGCACTGTTACGCAAGAAACCAATGAGCTATCGGCGACAAACTGACACACACTTATGTTGCCACTCCATTGTCTGGCACTGTTACGCAAGAAACCAATAAGCTATCGGCGACAAACTGACACACACTTATGTTGCCACTTCATTGTCTGGGACTGTTACGCAAGAAACCAATAAGCTATCGGCGACAAACTGACACACACTTATGTTGCCACTCCATTGTCTAGCACTGTTACGCAAGAAACCAATAAGCTATCGGCGACAAACTGACACACACTTATGTTGCCACTCCATTGTCTGGCACTGTTACGCAAGAAACCAATAAGCTATCGGCGACAAACTGACACACACTTATGTTGCCATTTCATTGTCTGGCACTGTTATGCAAGAAACCAATAAGCTATCGGCGACAAACTGACACATACTTATGTTGCTACTCCATTGTCTGGCACTGTTACGCAAGAAACCAATAAGCTATCGGCGACAAATTGACACACACTTATGTTGCCATTTCATTGTCTGGCACTGTTATGCAAGAAACCAATAAGCTATCGGCGACAAACTGACACATACTTTTGTTGCCACTCCATTGTCTGGCACTGTTACGCAAGAAACCAATAAGCTATCGGCGACAAACTGACACACACTTATGTTGCCACTCCATTGTCTGGCACTGTTACGCAAGAAACCAATAAGCTATCGGCGACAAACTGACACACACTTATGTTGCCATTCCATTGTCTGGCACTGTTATGCAAGAAACCAACAAGCTATCGGCGACAAACTGACACACACTTATGTTGCCACTCCATTGTCTAGCACTGTTACGCAAGAAACCAATAAGCTATCGGCGACAAACTGACACACACTTATGTTGCCACTCCATTGTCTGGCACTGTTACGCAAGAAACCAATAAGCTATCGGCGACAAACTGACACACACTTATGTTGCCACTCCATTGTCTGGCACTGTTACGCAAGAAACCAATAAGCTATCGGCGACAAACTGACACACACTTATGTTGCCATTCCATTGTCTGGCACTGTTATGCAAGAAACCAATAAGCTATCGGCGACAAACTGACACACACTTATGTTGCCACTCCATTGTCTGGCACTGTTACGCAAGAAACCAATAAGCTATCGGCGACAAACTGACACACACTTATGTTGCCACTCCATTGTCTGGCACTGTTATGCAAGAAACCAATAAGGTACCAGCGACAAACTGACACACACTTATATTGCCACTCCATTGTCTGGCACTGTTATGCAAGAAACCAATAAGGTACCAGCGACAAACTGACACACACTTATGTTGCCACTCCATTGTCTGGCACAGTTATACAAGAAACCAATAAGCTATCGGCGACAAACTGACACACACTTAAGCTGCTACTCCACGGGCTGGCACTGTTATGCAAGAAACCAATAAGCTATCGGCGATAAACTGAGACACGCTTAAGCTGCACATGAATAAAAAGATACATAGATTTATGGTTACCAGCAAAACAAGAAAAACAAATTAAATACGATGTTTTTATTAAACATACTATTTACTTTCAAGTATCAATCATTATTAGTTATAGATCTTTTGCCATAAACGTAGCTTCTACTAATTGTTAACGACAAGAAATAATAACGACTAATGAACTAACAATAATACAAATAAAAAACTACTAAATACTTCAAACCTAAACTAAATCTAGGACACTTAACTGAAGTTTTATGAAAGCTTTTTATAAGTTTAACGGAATAAAAAACATTTGACCCGTAGAGGTTAAGACGCTTTCATTCTTTAAAGCTTCAAATGATTGCCTATGACTTTTTTTTATTTAAAGTATTTAAGTGCATGGAACATTAAATCCGTACTGGTATATGGCTGGGAGACGTGGAAGGTCACCAAGATTATCTCACACCGGCTCCAGGTCTTCGTTAGCTGCTGTCTTTGCCGAATTCTCGGTATTCACTGGTCCGAGAGAATCTCCAATGAAAATCTCCTGGAGCTCTGCCGCGAATCTCCAATCGATTTACAAGTCAGGCATCGCAAATAGAAGTGAATTGGCCGAACTCTACCAAGAGAACCTAATCATATTCCCAAGCAGGTGCTTGATTGGAATCTGCAAGGAAAACGCAGGCGTAATCGCTCTAGACAGACGTGACGCCGCACAGTAACAGACGAGGTGAAAACGATGGAGAAGACGTGGGAAGAGATTAAGGGTGAAGCCCAAGACCGAATGCGATGAAGAAACACTGTGGACGTCTTTTGCCTCCTCTTGGGGCCACAGGATGTTAAGAATAAATGAAGTGTTTAGATACGAGAACCTTTGGCCGAGAAACTTATCAATACTAGTAAAACCAAGATTAATTAATCTGATGAATAGTTATTACTTCATCTTAATTTACAAATATAAATTCTTAGCAATGTATATGTTAAGAATATATTCACCGATCTTTTTTTATTTTCAAAGTATCATTTAAAATAATTTTATGTAATGATTAGTTTAAGATCATTATAAATATTTTAACCACCTCCCTGTTTAAGTTATTAGTACAATTATTATTATGACTTGATTTATTATAACATAATTGCACTAGTGTAAAGGAATCAAGCGGTACCTTTATTGCAATTAATTCGTACAACTACTTCATGTTAAGCTAAAAAAATATTACTAAATCGAGTTATTGATATTAATATAAAAACCAATACATAGTGATTGATTTAAAAGAAATTCAAAGGACACCGTGCGATTGGTTATTCGCATTTTGCTATCCTTTTAAATAGCAGTATAAAAACACTAAATGTTGTGTTTAGTTATGTAGCCATTACACAAGGTACATAGGCAAGACCTGTTTAATATAACGTCAAGTACTAAACGTGTATCTTACCACTCGCATCTTGTTTGTCTAGTTGCTTTTGATGTAGCAATTATATTTTATTATATAAGAGAATAAGGAATATTTTTATTTCGTCTGTAATTTGACTTTTTTTTACGTCTCTTTCATAACACTCGTCAAGCTTGTTAAATCTGTTTAACTAAATTGTACGAAAACAATTCTTGAAGGCCATTATTACGTTATTTGTTAATTGGATAGCTGTTTCTAACTCAATTACAATACTGAAGTCAGTAAGATTAAATTCAGTAAATATATTTTATTGTTATGTAAAATTTTTGTCGTATTCAATGTTTTGATTTGTTACCTATTATGGTAATAAATAAAGTAATTTTTTTGCAACCTATAACAAGGCTATTAATCCTGCTCCTTTAGTTTATGTAGGCTTTGCTGATATGTAGCACTAATCTATGGTAAAATTATTAATTGTTAATAATTAATGAATGATTGGTTATAATAATAACTGATATTATATGTAATAATAGTAATAATGACTTCTAATAGTTTAAAACAATTTTTTTTGTTGTATAGCAATAAATACATATAAGACAAAATGCTAATAAAATGCTTTAAAATACTAGACTTTCATTCTTCAAAAAAAATATTAAGTTTATTCTGTTGTTCTATTCCCGGTATATATAATTAAATAACATACAAGAATTTTATGCAGCTTTTTAATAAAGAAATTATATTACCGAATTACTTTGGTATATACAAATGTAGATATTACCTTCACAAAAGATTATCATAGCACTACTTAAAACTGTCATGAAAATAAAAAAAAATAAATATTTTAAAATTTATGTAAAGTATGAGCAACGAATGCTCATGATACCTTGATGTACGTTTAGCATTTTAATGGAAAATGAAATGAGTTTACGTTTCGCGCCTTTAATTGACAGTTGTCAAACACCGCGACATGCCACAGAGTAAATAGGAAATATACACGTCAATAACGAGTCAAAGTCGCTCTCATCTTTGAAAATGGTTTCATGCGAATTATATTTAGACCTTTATAAATTCAGCACATAAACTTTAGATTATTTTTTTTAACTTTGCCTATGTAATACAAAAATAAAATTGTAATCTCACTCCCGTAAAGATCTATTACAGACAATTCTTAAAAAGAAGGAAAGTTGCTATGCAAACTTCTAAGGGCCGCCACTGTATCTAGAAATATCTAGAAATCGTAATACCTAGACGAGCGACAAAAAATCCTACAACCTGTAGAATCTACTTTACTACTTTAAGTTGGACACAATTTTACTTAGACTCATTTCATGAATAAAATTTATTTATTCATTTAATTTGCAAAAGTCTTCTGTCATAAGCAAAAATATACCAAAGAAAAAGGTCTGGAAAAAAATGTAAAGATTTATTGTAATTTGCATAGTTGCTAAAAATATTCTTTTGTTGATTGGTATTATCATGATTGAAATATGTATATATTATATGTTTGTAAAACAAAATATTATAATTTTGTTTTACTAATAATGCGATAATTAGATAAAGTTAGAACATGATATTTTTGTTAATTTATTACTACTAATAAGTTCTCAAATATAACTAATAACAAAAAGCCATTATATTTTATCTGTAAAATAAAAAACATAAGATATAACATTTACAATAAAATTTCTTCACGTGTTATAAGAGGAAAGTTTATCTAAGAAGTTGTTTTACATACCAAGATAGAAAACTAAAGGCTAACTGAATTAGACGTCCATCATAAAATAATATGCGCGGAAGAATAAACTTTATGTAGGACAAAAGAAACATTTAGATAAAAAGTGATAACGTAAGATAAAAACAAAGTTTACACATAAGTTTTTCTATCACCTGATGGTAAGTAATGGACCTGCCCATAATAACCTTGTGTAAGTTAGAATGGTATACACTGCACTACATTGCACTCTCCGCTTTGAGAAATAAGATATTGTCTTTTTACCTCAGTAATTACACTAGCTTCAACGCTCTTCAAACCAGAATACAATAATGTTTGCACACTACTGTTTGGTGGTAGAAATAGGCGTTGCGATGGACCTAGACGGTCTCTGGCTATAAAGATCTACCATCAAAAAATATTTATTTTATCAATTTTATGAAATAAATAGTTTTTGCTATAAAGATTGTTAAAATCTCAAAACAAAGCGATAAAATTGTCAAGATTATAATTTTAAAAACATCTTTAAAACACTTTATAACTCATTAATCTAAAAGTAGGTAATAATAAAAAAAGTATGATAAAGAATACAGAAACATTTATTAATTATAGCCATACGTTAATCGACAATTGACATTTAAACTAAGTATCATTGAAGAAAAACAAACTCTGATGTCTGTTATTAAATGATACTTCTATTGAAAAACTATTGGATGTATTATTTATCGTAATCAAATGTTTTTACCGGAAAAGGATATCAGAGTATAACTGTGTATAGTCGAAACAAATTATCTCAATGCCTTTAGTACTAATAATTAGTTTTTTATCTCCAACATACTTCACATAAAAACGGAACAAAGAAATAGTAAGCTTTCTAAATATGTCGGTATTCAATAAAAGCGTAGTTATAAACTTAATAAAATTACTGTCGTTAAATAGAAATATGAATTGTGTTTTTAAATATTTGAAATATAAATATATCGGTTTATCGTAATAAATATAATATATTGGCTACAACAACTATAAAATTTCAATAGCAAAAAACTTCCACAGTATTTTTTTTGTTTAATTATAAATACATCTTAGTCATCAGTGTAATAGAATTTAAGAATGTATTAAACAATTTATGATAGTGGCTAGTTGCGGTTTTTCTTATAAAATCATTTATGAAAAAGTAAGATAGATTATACAAATCCCCTTTTGTACTAAAGGTGAAAGATAAAAACTGTTGAAAAAACAAGTTCTAGTTAAACACGTAAAACAAAGAAGATCTCTTTCTTATTTTTCTTTTGTACGTAGTAAATTTACACGAACATTTATTTAATCGTTCTAGACTTAAAGCAGTAACTTTCGTTAAACAAGTACGGATAACTACTGCAACGCGAAATGTTTGTAGACCTTTATTTGCCGCATAGATAATGACGTAGATTGATAATCTATGGTCGGCTATTTTTAGTTACTATATATCTGACCTAACCCTTTTTAGTTACTATATATCTGACCTAACCCTTTTTTCAACGTTTCTTTTGTACCACTCAAGAACTCTGCTGAATCTATAATTTACAGACGACAACTTTTATGTATCTTGGTATTATAAATCTTTTCTAAATATTAAAACGATTAAGTTTTCAATGTGATTATTTTATTCTTAGTATTCAGAAATTACATATCTCTTAATTATAATAGATATAATATTTAAAAAAAACTACGCGTTTAAATAAAATTAATTTGTTGACAATGCGTACCATTTGTAAATCGAATTTTGACATTTAAAAAAAAATAATTAAACAAATGTGTTCTTAATTTTATTTCAGGACAAAGAAAGCGAAAATGAAATAACCGGTTTTTAAAAAATATATTAATTTAAAATAATCTCTAGCTCAAATATTCGAAACGATTATTTTTTGTAATTAATTAAAATTTTATTGTTAATAAAATGTAATTGGAGGGCAATAAAAACTATTAACAGTACAGGTCGGTAAGAAAAACTGAATACAAAGAGGATAGACGAAGCGAAAAAAAAAAAGTAAAATCGCCTCTAATAGCCCGCCGAAAAGAACACAAAGGCGTGAACGAAGCTGAAACGAGTCATAGACAAGTGAAGCATTTGGACATAAACATTGTAGTGCAGTGCGCAACAGGGTGGCGCGTGTTGCGAGCGTACCTGGGGCCGTTCGCAGGACCAAACAACGCGACGACACAGCGTGCCGCCCGACGCGGACTGAGCCGAGAGACTCCCGGCACAGCCGCACCCGCTCTATCCATGGGTGTTGCCACCCTAATGTACGCAATACCCCGGCACGACTATAAATATACCAGCCTCTTTATACACGCACAGACGAATTGATTCTTATCACACCACGATTGGAATCACGGAGATAGGTGACGACGAAATACAAATAGATCACACATTTTATTGACATGTGCGTCTAGCTACGCGTACACAATACGTTTTCTGCTGTGTTTATGGGTAGTTACGAATGTTCCCACTAGGAGAATCGCCTATGAAAAGAGTTAAAAAAATATCCAAAAATTTAGACAAAAATTGCTACAATTAAGATATTATAAAAGTGAAAATATGCAAGTTAAACTATAAATCGTCCTAAATATAGATATAAATAAATTTTATGTGTTTCCTAAACACATTTACCGCCACACGCCTTGAACCTCAATATCCATATATCAATTATATCGCTCTTTTTGAGACCTTGCCTAGCATAAGGACGGATATAGGTCATAACTCTAGAACTCAACGGATCCTTTCCATTTTTCATATGAATATCCATTTGTTATATGGAAAACTGTAAAACATATGTAGTCTATTGCTATTTATCTTTAGTGGGTTTAATGTCTCCATTATCATTCAATAAGTATGGATACAAAAATAATTAATGTATGTAATTTGAAGAAAAGAAAATGACAGATGCTGTCATTTTCTTTTGTCCTCTCTATACATCTTGATGAAGCAGTATCAATAAATTGACTATTATCCGTTGCTATTATAGGATTGTCTACCACTTCATAATAAAATGAATTAATACAGTTCTAATTCAGAAAATGCTATCCAGAAACTCCTCTCGTGTGAGGTAACATTTGTAAACGTTATTAAAACCGGATGTCCCACAATTAAAACATTAATTTCATATCACGATAACCTTTTTAAGGTTACCGCGAATAACCATGGAATACAATCGGCTCCATTATGACAGTTACCCTGTGGATAATGGGCGAGTGTGTATTTGGCAACCCCGGGCGCGCGCCCCGCACCCCTACGACCCGGCCGGCTGTTATGAAGCGGGATGGGGGGTGGAGGCCGGAAGACACCCGTGCCGGATGGATGGAGTAGAACGAACGGTACCGATGTGTCCCTTACCTGCATCCCTTTCATGTCGGACGGAGGATAGTAGAAAAAGAACAATATGCTTACCGCTGCATGTCGGACACAACTTTTCACACTATTTTCTTTTTCGGTTTACTCGTGAATAGAATCATTTCTGCACACTGGATAAATGATTTTATTATTTTCACAATAAAAGTTATATACCCAAATTGTTATTTTTTTATTTGATTACCAACCAAATTTGTCTTTAGTTAGTCTTTAACCACTTCTAAATATATCTGTCTTTTCTGCTCCTGTTTCTGGGCAACCAGCTACTTTTTCCCTGGAATTAGACCCTCTCAAGTCTCTCTTTACGACACACCTTGATTAAAGTGGCGATTGGGATGTTCTGACCCGTGTCTGAAGAGTGTTTTCGTTATTAAAAGCCAAAATTAACAAATACAAAATCAATCATTTTATTTTGTCCTCATCCGGAGAGTCGAATTTTTTAAAAACATCTATGGGATCAACCCTTTAAATTATAAAATATTTAAAAAAAAGTATATTATTTCTGTTCGATTTGATATTGTATTAGTGTTAAAATAAATAAAAAAAAACAATAAATGAATTATGCGAAAGTTTATGGTAATAATTATAACAAGATCATTTTGTCGCATTGTGTTAAAAATATAACAATTTTCATAATATATATAATATAGTTTATATTTAGGCCAAATAAAAATTATGTGTATTGTAAAAGGAATTTTCACTTATTTATTTGTACATTAATATGAAGTGACTGGATGTATTCGTATTCATTTATTCGAATATATTTACCATCCGCGTCTCTAAGCTTCCAAGCAATGAATTTTAATTAAGTACAGTACAGAGGACACCGTTGTGTGCCGAAATAGGTCAATACAATATCAAATTATCAACCAGAACCGGTTTGAATTAGATTTTATCTGTTTCTAATAAATGATTAAATATGAATCAATAAATAAATAAACATCCCTCTAATTTTTTCCACTACTAGGCCACCGGATCATTTACAAGAGGAGAGTCAAAAATTTTTATCCAAAGTAAAGAAAGCTTTTTAAGAGCCTTTGCTCTTTAATGCATGTAGCAGAAATGCGAGGAGTTACCATAGACGAACATAATTGTCAGAGGTTCCTTTAAAGTAAAACCGGTTCAAGAGGAAATTGTAGAGAGACGCCTGCGCTGGTACGGCCGTGTTATGCAAAGACCAACAACGCATATTGTTAGGGTAGTAGTATCTCGAAACTAAAAAGAGAGGCTCTGTGATCCCACCCACTATTTGATTGACAATGATCAATAAAAATCTAAAGAATAACAAATTGATAGAAGCTATGATACAAAATAGAGATAGATTTAGAAGAATGACCAGGAGGGACGACACCAAGTAAATGGGGCAAGGTCTAGCGAGAAGTCAAATATTTTTATCCAATAAAAGAATACAATTGATATAACGTACGAAACTTATAAATACATAGAATTTATCTGTGATCACTAAGTCTTGATTTAATTATTTTATTACAAGGTTAAAAAATAGTAATGTTACTATATGTAATAAAAAAAAGTAATTTGGGGAATCACCGCCGTTTGTGGTAATGTTACATGTCGTGTAGTATAATGGACGTAGGGTGTTAAATTGTTTTATTAATAGTTAAATCCCCACAACACATCCGTTATTATTCAATCCCTCTGGACATGCTTACTACCGTATACACGTGATATAAAGTGTATCGAATAATTTACCTAGATAAATCATTAACTATCTTATCGGATTTATTATCTAAAAAGTTATATTATGCCAATATTATAATTTCTCAAGAAAAAATTGTTTATTACTATAATATACGTTATAAAGTAAAAACAACAGTAATGGTACCTTTTTTTTTAATTAACAGACAAACGAAACGTTCACATAATAGTAAGTGATATGCCAGTTAATGTGCCGTTTGTTAGGATGTTATACACTGCACCACATTGTGCTCGTTGCTTTAAGACAAAAGATGTAGAGTTTTGTTTCCCCAGTAATTCCACTAGCTGCAACACCATTCAAACCGGACCATAGTAACGTTTGCAAACTGCTGTTTGTCGGTTGCAATAGACGCCGCGGTGGTACCTGCCTAGATAGTTTCAAAGTATAGAGACCTACCACCAGTGCAATATAATATTTATAGCTTTGAAGAGTTCTTTAGTTGGACCAGAGTATCATTTAACACCCTCAGTAGCACGGGTCAGTTGCCATGGCTTAGTCATCGACGGTGAAGCGAAGTGGAACCTACCCGCTGGGCCCGAGGTTGCCGCTCCATTTGAGCTCCATAAGTTCACCTTGGATGTGTGCCGGTGGGCTGCGGGAGCAGACTTGTACTATCCTCCGCAGCCGCGGTGGAGTCGCGGAGTGAGAGCAGTGTCTGTATTTCAGTTCGCCGCTCTCCGTACCCTCCGCGACTAAACGATGCCGCACTGCTGATCCGGCTGCGATGGGGCCGCGTTGGTACAGGTGTGTCGGTATTACGTTTGGCTGCTACCCTGTCCTCCTTGGCCGTATAACGGTTGGCGACGGAACCCACGACCAGATGCTCCGCAGGGAGTTGAGAGAGTTTTCTCTGTTAGATTTCCAACTATATAGAGACTCATTATGATATCTCTAAAACCGTAAGGCCTGGAGACGTGAAATTTGGTAGGAACAATTCTTTTGTCGAGTATAGGTCAGCTAAGAGATTTTACAAAATTCCTTCCCCAAAATGAGTTACAGGGGTGTTACCTGCAATTCGAGCAGGGAACAGCCTGTACAATATACAAACGAAAACTTATTAATTTTTAAGACTACACAATTGTGTAGTCATAAAAATTAATATTATTATTATATAATTATTATTATATAAATAATATTATATAAATTATTATTATATAAATAATATTATATAAATTATTATTATATAAATAATAATATTTTCCAACAAAATCATTTTTATAATTAGATCATCATTGTCTCTATCAAGACAAAGGACTAACACGGACTGATGACGGTGAAACTATGTATATATGCAACGAATAGACATTATGGCCACCTTCTACCATATAGGTATATGTCTTAATTGGAGACATATGGTCGTACACATGAAGGCATTAATATTCAATGGCATAACCTATGGCATGATAATGGCAGCAGATGTGTAGCAGTGCTACATCTAATTGCGGGCGCGGCGACATATGTTTGTATAGTATTCTCTATATATCATATGTTGCCATGAGTTAAATGTACTCTGTGTTAAATAATAAAAATATATATAATACAAAGGTTTTTGTAGTAGACCATTGGTCCATTCTTATAAGAAAGACACCACATTGTATGACTTTTTTTTTTAATTGTTTCCTCTGAGTGTTGTGGGTCAGCGCCTTCATTTACTATTTACATTTACCATCTTTTATTATTCTCATCTCTAATTTCCAATTTCCCATCTTTCATTCTTATCATCTTTCGCTCTCTACTTATCTTATATACTTCTCTTCTCTATCGCTCTACATTCTATTCCTTCTTGCATTCCTTTTCTCTTTTTCTGAAGTGAAGACTGTCCTTTGCGTTTATTTCTGGAGAGGGGAGGGCCTGAAAAAGAACAGCATTGTAGCATCGTATTCTTGTGTGCCTTGTTTAATTTCAATCCCTTTAATCCAGTATACTTTCATTACAACATTTGCTGATGTGTAGGCCTCTATTGTTAGAGACAGTCTAGGTAAGTTCCACCGCAGCTCTTAATACTCGCCAAACAGTAATCTGCAAATATTATTATGTTCTGATTTGGAAGGCGCTTTAACTAATGTAGTTACTGGGGTAACGAGACTTAACGTCTTATGTCTCATGGAGGCGAGCGCAATGTGGTGCTGTGTTTACCATCCTAATGAGCACTACTTTGTTATCAGCAGATGTATACGTTACGTTAAATAAAAAAACAAAAGTATTATAAATTTTCAAGTCAGACATTCTAAACGATCATAATCTTCAACCTCTATATTCCATTGTGTTGACGTAGTGACATGGCTGATGTAGACAGATTGGACGCAAAGAGCCGCCATAAATCTCCAACTAAACTGAAGGTAGCTGATGCGAAAACTTTCCGTTGACCGACTTTAAGCCAATTAACTTTAAAAACAATACATGTATACGTTTAATACTTCACACACATACAAACAATGAATAAAATATATGTTCTTGCAATTTCTTTCATAATATATATAATTTTAAACTAACTAAATAACTTAGGTTAACTGATAGAATACTAATTACTTTATTATTTAAATATAAAGAAAATCAACTAATATTTTATATCCACAAAAATGCTATTTTACAGATATGATAAAAGTAATGATAACTAATGTTTTAATAATGTTAAAAATATAAACGAAACTTTAAAAAAAAATATTTATTATTCATGATGTTACATTGATATTGAAATCACTTATTAAGTAAAGATAAATGAAAAGTATACCAAGTCAGAAAGTAGACTTGAAAATTATAAATATAATACTTTCAAGTACTAATTTACTTTATTTTACTTCTTACTTTCTTGAATGAAAAAATATCTTTGTTTTGTTTAATATCTCATACATAATATTACCTAAGATCTTGAGGTAATCTATAGTTCGCCAATCACGTGAAAACTAGTGAACGTATCGACACGGGAACTTGAGCATACGACGCGGAATGATTTGTAGATGGTTATAGGTCGTTTAGTTCTTGAGTTTCATAAACCTATTATCATTTTATACCCAATTGACTTTTATAGACATGTTCATCATTATCAGCCGATAGACGTCCACCGCTGAACGTAGGCCTGCTCAAAGATCTCCACATCGTTGATGGAGTTCATTGAGCGGAATTGGGCTCTAACCCACCACGCTGAACCATTGCGGGTTGGTGGGTGGTCAATCTCATCTGTTATTCAGCAGGGTGCGCTGCGTGCAGGTGAGATTGACTTGGACTCTGTTAAATGTTAGACAGAACCCCTTACACCCCATAGAAATTCTCATTTGGTATTATTTATAAGGAACAGCCGATATTAGATATTAATATAGTATAACATATGATACAGGATATGATTTAAAGAAAATATTTGGTTTAATAACACTTAAGTTATTGCGTCATGTCTATTAAACTTAATATTTCAAACCTAATAAAATAACTTTTATAATATTAAGTTTATGATTATCTAATATTTTTACTGTAATACCTTTACCAGTTCCAGCAAGTAATAACATAATTTAAAATTACATTGTTAGTTTAATACAAACCAGTTAGATGTAGTCCAGCTACCACTTTGGTCGTCCTAAACACACCAATTAAAAAAAATAAATTAAAATGGCTTTAGTGCCTCACCTCTTCAATTAAAAAAATAAATTTATTCACCGCGGTCTGAAATAGCTGTTTAAAAGGGGTTGAAGAATATTTAAAATTATTATCATTAACTTCTAAAATATATTTTTTTTAATTATATTATATAATGAACTAACACTTGAACTACATTTGACATGATGTTAAATGAAGTTGTGGTTAATGAAGTGTATCTGCTCAGAATTCTGGCTCTGAACTTTCAGCAGATTTAAATATCAGAGAAAACCCTACCGCCGACCTAACTCCACAACAGGTGGCCCCGGTATCAGACCAGGGACCTTCTTATTATAAAGTAAACTTTAGCTAATGTGGCACCTGTCTCTTTTTTAATCCACGGATGTGACAAAATTAACGGAATGTCCAGCTGATTGTAAGTGATACGCCCGCCTATAACAAAGTGGCACCAATTAGGGTGGGTATATACAACCCCACATTGTGCTCGTCGCCTTGTGACATTAAATAACTCTCGTTACTCCAGTAATTTAACTACATCAACGCCGTTCGAACTGGAACACGGTGTTGTTTGTACACTATAGTTAGGCGTCAGAAACATCAGTTGTGGTGGTACTTATCCAGTCTCCAGGAAACGGAGAGCTACCATTAGTAAACTGTAATGTAGATATACACTGCACCAATATTGCTGGTCGCTTTGACATGATAATTTTCTTGTATTAAATTAAACGACGAGACGACAAGGACTTTCACTTGATGATAATTGATACGCCTGCCCGTAGCATCGTAGCGCTAGTTAGAATGATACATTCTGCACCACCTTGGCGCTCGTCGTCTAAGACATAATGTGTTGACTCTTGTTACTCCAATAATTTTACTAGCTTCGGCGCCCTTCAAACTAGAACACAGTAATGTTTGCACACTGCTGTTTATCAGCAGAAATAAGAGCTGCTGTGATACTTACCTAGACGGTCACCGGCAAGAGAGACCGAACACTAGTGAAAATTATTATTACCCCAGTAATTTCACAAGCTTGAGCGCAATTTTTAACCGGAAAACAGTAGCGGTATTTATCTAGCCGGTCTCCGGTGTGAGAGACTCCACAAATATCACGTAATTTTACGTATTATAAATATAAATTGCCTTTGAAGACATGAAATGCAAAATGTTGTTATGATTAACAAAGCAATGAACGTTTATTAAACGAGGTGCCCATTAAAGATCGCATCCAACTGGGAAATTGGAATTTGAACGAGAGCCGAGCCACCACCCTCGCCCCTCCACTCCTCGCCACCGAAGCGGCGACAATTAAACACCAACTTTTACACCTTGTCCTATTGTTTTAAGTAATATTTTTATAACTTATGATATTGCTCAGGTCTCTAAGCACAGCTTGTATTTCAAGACCCTAACCTATACGCTTTTTTTATATAAAGCGACAAGACGAGCGGCACATTCACTGATGGTAAGTGATATCCCCGCCAATAACAATGTGGCGGTAATTAAGATGTTATACACTGCACCACAGTATACACGTCGCCTTGGGACATGATGTTAAGTCTCGTTACCGCAGTAATGTTCGCACAGTACTGTTTGGCGGCAAAAATATTCGCTGCGGTGGTACCTAGTACGCATGTGCAGCAGCAAGCAGTAATTTAGGTTTACATTCAAGTTTTTTAATAGATCGCATTTGATTTCTTTTTACATTATAAATAATATATGTTTTTTTTGTTCTAGGAGATGATGAAACGAGCAGTATGTTCATCTGATGGTCTACGCCTACCCATAACAACGTGGTACCAGATATGATGGTTCGCATCATGCTCACTATCCCAGTAATTTCAAAAGCTATTCTTCTTGACAGTGGTTATGGTCATCACTTCAGGTGTTGGTGGCAAGATTCACAACAAGTTCATGATGACTTTCTTAGGAATCCGTTATGTATATTTTATAAAAAAAAAACGAATGTTTATAAAATTATACTTAAGAATAACTTAATTATTGAACCGCCTCATTGCGAGTTCGACGTGTATTGGTTTAACCGTGAGAAATCGAATAAACTGTTCAGTTAAAAGCACGTGGAATTAAATCGTAAATTAACCCATCGGAGGGAAATTGAGGCGGATCTAACACGCCGATGAGTTCAATTACGTACTTAAGAGGCAAATGCCTCCGTCGATGTAAAGACTCCATTTCATTGCCTGGTAAACGCTAGTAGAATTTTTATATTTATTTTTCAATTCGATGTTTCCCTTGATAGGGACCGGATTTTTTATTTGAGCACTAAGTTTATTATATTTAATAATATTCTCGTTTGCATATTGAAAAAAAAGTTGGATATAAAACTGGTATATAAAAGATAACAACAGTACACTTAGCTTTATAACATAATATCGGGAGAGAATCTAAAAAGATAACCTGCTTTTGGGGAAAAGACAAGATTTTGTGGTATTTTTACCCACTTTGGTGAACAACTCCTTCGGTGGACATCCTTAGTGGGTTGGGGAAGGCCTTGGATCCTACGCTCCGTCACCCGGCACTACGCCTAAAGCATGTCCCAAGGAGGACTGTAGCCCCCTCCTCGGCACCTCCGCTTTGGAACGACAATCACTTTGGCACTACCTGTACTTGTCGTTCATCCCGGGCTCGCTTATTAGACAATGAGGGTCCCCACCGTCAAAGCCCATGAACCCAAACACCCTTTTAATCGTCGACAGGCAAGGCTTACCTTAGTCCTATTCTTAATAGCCCAAGACTACATGGTAAACTTACATTATACCTCAAGGCGACAATAACACAAAATAACATAAATAACTAATTCGTGTATTTAGTTAATATAGTTCCGATCTAATAAGCAACTTAGGAAAGACATTGCCTTTTAAAAACTAATAAAACAAATAATCAAATGACGTAACTAAACGAAAAAAAAAACTAATAATTCATTTTGTCTTAAAAAATCATAACTTTAATGCTCAGTACCTCTAACATGGAGCTCAATAAGTAATAATAGATGAAAAAGGAATCTTTTAACGAAACATAAATCACTTCTGAAATTGGCCCAAGTTAAAATATTAACCAAAAGGAATATCAGCAAAGAGGAGGAGGAGGAGGAGAATATAAAGGAGTGTGTACTTTATTTACTTGCCCAAACAAGCAAGATGATCATTTGATGATAAGTGATGATCCGTAACAGTGTGGCGCTGGTTAGAATAATCTAGACCACGCCGTGCTGTGCTCGTCGCTTTGAAACATGTTTTTTTTCGCGACGAGATAACCAGGACGTCCACCTGATGCTGAGTGATACGCCAGCCCATAATAAAGTAGTGGTCATTAAGAAATTTTATGGTTTGAACTATTTATGCACTGCACCACATTGCGCTTGTCGCCCTAAAACAAGATATTGAGTCTTGTTACCCCAGCAATTTTACTAGCTACAGCTCCCTTTGATCCGGAACACAGTAATTTTTTGTTACTACCTGCCCAGACAGTCTCCGGCAATAGAGACGTATCACTAGTAAATTAATGTTAACTCTCGTAACCCCCAGTAATTTCACTAACTACAACACCCTTCAAACCGGACAACAGTAACGATTGCAGACTGTTGTTTGGCGACAGGAATAGGCACTGCAGTGTTACCTGGACACTATAAAACTATCGAAAATCAAATTGTCAATATGTGGAAAAAGAGCTAATTATCATTCGATAAATACTTTAACTAATTAGACGACATCTTCCCGTTCATCAAAATAAATTACCGACTTGCTTAAAACTAACAACCAATTACTAGTAATGACCGTTTTATATTCCACCTCATTTGCTTGGCGTGATACTGCTTTTTGCACTTAAATACTTCATGATATGTTTAAGTATTAAAGAAGTCTAACTATAGATCTCAAGTTACACGTTCCATTACTGTGCTCCATATTAAAAAAAAAAAGATTTTGAATCTGTGATAATTTTTTTGTGTCCTCATTTTGCGTTTTGTATTAGTTTTTTTAAGTTGTTTTAATAGCACCTTTTTAAACAGTTAAACTAGACAATATGAAATCGCGTTTCAACAAAGAAAATGTTTTTTTTTTTAATTTGCCTCAGAATACAATCTATCAGATAAATATCATCATCATCATCATCTTCATCGCCTCCTTTTTTGTAAGCAATGCTAAAACATTAAAATAAAGTAAAACTTGAAAACCTCTCTAAGACTATCATACCTGATTGCATTAGATAATATATTTAATCCAGATCTTTAGTTAGAATTTTGGATCAGGGTTCATCATTCCAAACTCTAAAGATTTGCTCTGCATATAAATCGATCATTGGAACCGGATAAATCAGATCAGCCGGGATCTTCCCTTGCCCAAAGTTGTGTCCACGATGCTAGAATGGATGTCGGAAATTCAATTTGAAGAGCTATAGCCTCCTTTCGTAAAACCGTTATAATAAATGGAGCCTTGTAAGAGGAATCGACCAGGTGGTCCGACAATATGGTGAAGGTTGCGGGAAGCAGCTGGAAGCGGGCTGCGCAGGATCGATCGATGTGGAGATCTTTGGGGGAGGCCTATATCCAGCAGTGGACGTCTGTCGACTGGTAATGATGATGTTGATGAAGCGGTATCAGACTATCCAAGCAGAGCTTAAGAAATACTGTAGTTTTCGTTCCGACAGACAACTTGTGACCTTTTCAAAACGCTAGCGCCTTTCACGTGTAGGTAAAAATCTTCATAAAACCCTTATACGTGATGAATGGTGAGCTTCAGCTCTGGAATGTAGCCCTTATAAGAATCAAACCGTTGGTACTGCGGAAGTATGGAAAAACGTTTTTGTAATTCCTTCCAAATGTTTTAAGAGAGATACAGTAGAGTTATAACGGGTTGGAGTCCAGCATAATTGGTCCATCTTAATTCGACCGCCAAACTTCAGTTTGTATTTGATGATGATGATAACTTCTGTTAGCCTCGCAGCAGTGGAATATGTCATGTAGGATTTCTCCATGAAAAAAGAGTTACGTTTTCGAAGATTCCTCCATGACACACACCAAAAAAAAAGTTATATTGAGCGTGTCCGCAGTGACGATGCAGCTCACTGAATGCCTTTGTCTATAAATCTTCTAGCGGCAGGTTTACGAGTGCATCGCCGGGCGCTGGCAAATTTCTCGCGCTCCAAGTTTTATGACGACAAACAAGTTGGATACACTCCAACCAGCTCCGTTAGCCCCTTTGTTTACTTTTAAAAAGCGCTGTACGAATTTGTTGCTTTGTAATAATGCAATACGTATAATCTTGCATAATGCATAATCTTCAACTTTATACAAATAGCTTCATATAAACTTTAAGTCAACGGTTTACCTAATGAAGATAGTAAAAAAAATGTATCTTCTAATATCCTAGTCAACATCACCTGCTCGTGGTGCACCCTGCTAATCAACAAACAAAACTTAAGCTCCCACCAACCCGCATCGGGGTAGCGTGGTGGGAAATGACCCAAATCCGCCATATGAATCTCTACTCGATCGATGTGAGAACTTTGGGGGAGGCCAATGTCCAGCAGTGGACGTCTATCGGCTGATGATGATGATGACGAAGCATATACAATCCAAATGTGAATATGAAAGAAATTGAAAGTGAAACATAACTTAATAATGAAAACAAGTTATGTTGTTGCGAAATTAACATACGAATTCTCTATATTTTTGAAAAGCAATATATATTTATATGAAGCGCTACAAATTGTATTAACTGAAGATACTTCTCATTTCATCATCGTCATCATCAGCCGATAGACATCTACTGCTAGACATAGTTCTTATTTAAACGTATCGAAATTCTCTAAACTATACTACACCATCTTTAGTTCATATCCTGACGGCTTTCACAATATAGTATGTTATAGAAGTATCAATAGTAATAGGTAAGAGATTTAAAATTTATCTTTTTTTATAATAAGTGTGAGACAAACTCCTGCTGCAACCCGCATTAGGCCAGGGTGGTGCGAAATGGCCCAAATCCCCCAATATGAATCCCTACCCGAACAGTGTGGGAATCATAGGAAGAGGCCCATATCCAGCAATGGACGTCTATCGGCTGGTGATGATGTGGAACTAACTTTGAGATATTCTCTTTATAACAAATTAAGAAGCTTAGAAAGAATTTAACAGATTAATCATCTAATTTTCTTGTTTCCCTAAGAATGGAGCTTTTTTTAATTTTTGTGAGACTCAGGAAAAGAAAGCTCTGTAAAAAAGTTACAAAAAAATTAATGACGAATTTAGAATGTCAGGGGTACAATCACCAAACTAAATTATCATTGAACGCTTCTGTAGAAGTATGGAATGGCTGAATCCACAATTTGACTCACCAAAGTACAGCTCAGTTAATCAATCTTCGTTAATAAATTTATAGCGACGTGGCTGGACCGTCTGATAAGGTCATTAGTGTTGGATAGTTGGAAAGTTCGTGTCAGACTTCAGAAGCTTACTCCACCAGAGTCTTGCTACTAAACGTCTCGTATTCTCCAATAAGGATTACGTCCACCGTCGTTACCCGACTCCGCTACTGTACTAACAGGCATGAACGTTTTATTATTTATTCAGGATTGTATTTATTACATCCGCACAAAACCACAGTATATTGTATGGTAATGAAAAGAAATTGTTTTATATTACTTACATTTAAGCATTTGAAGGTTACTTAAATATTTCATTTTGTAATAAAGGTAATAGGTGTAAAAGATCTGGAGGCGCTAAAGTATAGCTCGTATCCTATTTATCTATGTATAGAATACCCCATACAAAAACAATGCTTTTGTAGTTATTAATTTTTTGAATATTTTTCAAAAAATTCCTAATTTTGTAGGAAAAAATTCGATGATTTTATTTCTTACTTATTTCTAAAAAAATTTTAATGTAATAATTATTGTTTAATAATTGTTTGATTAAATTAAATTAATAATCATCATTAGGGGGCTAAAACTTTTAAATTAGGATCTTTGAAAGTCTTGACAGTAAAAAATAAGGAGTCATACTTACATTTTTATTAAATCTTAAAACAACATTTTATTTATAAAAAATACGTATAAAGCACATAACTAAGTACCTGACTTCAATACCTATCCGACAAGGTATAAAAAGTACACAAAGTTTCTAAAATTTAGAAGAAAAAAACATTTACGGAAATGTGGAGAAAATATTTCCTTTCTTTTATTCAACAAAGCGACAAGACGAGCGAGACGATCACCTGATGGTAAGTGTACACCTGCCCATAACAATATGGCACTAGTTAGGATGATATATACTGCACCTCGTTGTTTTGAGAAATAAGATTAAAGTCTAATTAATGCAATAATTAAGCTACAGCACTCTTCAAACCGGAACATAGTAATGTTTGCACATTACTTTGGGCTTGGCGGCAGAAATAGACGCTGTGGTTGTGTAGCTACCTAGATGATTTCCGGTAACAGAGACCTACGGCCAGAAGCGACAAAGACCTACTAATATTCTATCGAATTCCTTTTGATAACTATTCTTAATTTTTTTTGTTCTAATTTCAGTTTCCTCACGGTGAAGATAAATTACAACATCATCTCTTTCAATTAAATACCAAACGACTAAGCATGCTAACGAAGCAACTAAGTAACGTTCGTATCCGTTTGAATGAAATGGATTTGTGAGCGACTGGCTGCATTCATGTTGCAGGGATTTCCTCTCCAATTTGCCATCCCGACCGGCAGGATTTTATTTACGGACCGAAAAACATTTCTAGTTTCACAAATAAATATCACATCACAGTTTTTTTTCCAATTTCATTTTCAAATGGAATATTGGTTAAGACACTCAAAAATGTGAGTTTCATTGATATTATTTTATTCACAGTTTAACTTTATTATTTATTACAGTGGTATAACTTATAACTTAGATTGTACTGTACGCACTCTTATAAAGATTACTAGCTCTTCCCCGCCCGCTTTGTTATTTATGACATCCCCGCAACTCTCTTTGGGGAAGGTATGTTGTAAAATCCGTTGTTAGATGACCTATACTCGGTAAAAGTAATATTCCTACCAAATTTCAAGTCTCTAGGCCTTATAGTTCCAGAGATATTTGGTGAATATTCCTCATATATATATATAAAACCTTACAAACAACGACTCTTAGTGCCTGGCGGTACTGGAAGTCATGCTGATTGTGGACCGATCGATGTGGAGCTCTTTGGGAGAGGCCTATGTTCAGCAGTGGACGTCTATCTGATGATCTGCTGATGATATATATATGTGTATATCGTTACAACTGTTTCCTCACATTTTAAGGACATCTATGTTGAACGTTGATTATTGATAAACAGAAATGATGAAATGAGAAAGAAACATGTAAAATATACTGTCTGTATAAAACAAATTACTACTACTTGTGCTTACTAGTAGTATGGTGTTCATCCTTTCTATTGTCATTTATCATTAGGTAGTAATAAGAAACTGTACTAAGAAAACTTAATTTGACATGATCATATTTCATTTACACTTCGTCGCTTGTTCTCAAGTTAAGTGTCCGTCTCGATTTAGGACAAGAAGAAAACTTACTGTACTTTTCCTCAGTGAAGCGATGAGTTTTTTTTTCTTAGGTTCCTCTTTAGGTAACACTTAATTCTTTCGCAAAGTTGTAGTGTGCAAATATTACTTTATCCCAATTTGAGAAGCGCTGTCGCTAATGCAATTAATGGGAGCTTTCAAGTCTACGCGCAAAATGATGTAGTATATTAACTTTAACTAGCAATACAATTTTATGGGCTGATGAATTACAACCAGATGAATCTTTGGTTATTAATCGGTATAAACGAAGCAACAAATTAATTATAATTAATAAGTTTAATATAATTATAACACGTGTGTAAGTAATGATACATCGGAATCAATTCCATCAAAATGGTAGGTGATTTGTAATGTTTTTTTAAAACTCTTCCCGTGATATGAACTCTGAATTAAAAGTTATGAACTGGTAGAACAGAGTTTAGTTGTTAAAACGCGCGTTAATGGCGTTTTATGCGGTAGTTTGCATTTGTAATGCACAGTCAATTTGATGATTCAACGTCGCCAGTTAAACTGAAACGCTCGTAACAATGCTTTTAACTAACAATCGTTAAACTACCTCAATCAACTGTTAAAAAGTTATCGTTGATCCATTACTTACCCAATAACTGACTAAGTATAAGACAATATAAAATTATTAGCAGGAAAAGAAGAAAGAATAAGTTCACCGTGATCCCACTGCATTTTCCCACCACATTTAATCTCATATCGTAGCTCTACTATCACTACAACTACCGGTATGAAGATCTTACTATCCTAACGAAAAAACTTTACTAACAAATTGACAATAACAATCTAATTATCAGCCATTAGACATCCACTGCTGAACATAGGCCTCCCCCAAAGATCTCCACATCGATTGATCCTGTGCTACCCGCAAAACCGCCAGGCACTAGGGTCTTCGTTTGTAGAGATTCATATTAGGTGCATGTGGGCCTTTTCTCCCCACCCTAGCCCAATGCGGGTTGGTGGAAGCCAGAGCCTCGTTTGTTGATTAGCAGAGCACACCACGAGCAGGTGAAGTTGGCTTGGGTCCCTTGAGTTGTTATGCAGGACCCTTTACACCGCGAACACAACAAATTAGTTAACCTCAACAATTTAGTATTATAAATTTATTGTTGACTGTAGATTCACTCCAAAAGCATGTGTTCCAATAATTGTTTCCTTTCCTCTGATAAATCTTTTGTATCATCTTATAAAATTTGTCCACCTCCATCAAAGTAATGGGTGATTGTTTGAAAGCATCAAGCGAAATACGAGAATTTGCTCGTGTACCTCTTTTGATCTATATTATAATGCTGTTAGTGACGTATAGTAACAGGTATCTGAAACATTAATTAAATCCAAAATGTTCTTGGAAAATTTAGTGTATTATATTACGTAAATACATACAGTAAATTTAAATTGAGATGAATCAAGCATGTAAGTACAAGCTCGGCATGTTAAATAGTTCCATGAAATGCGATATAAAGGAGCGGTATTGTTAAGAAAGAACAATTGCTGTTAATGTAATAAGATTAAACAATATCTGAAAAGCACCTATTGAAAATAAGAAAAACATTAGTAATGATAACATAATTATATAAAAATTACAGGGCCGGTGCTTTAATTTGTGTTTAGAGATAATTCGCAATAATAGTCAACACGCGTCAGACATTATACCTGACTGAATAGTGTTGTTTCATTAGAACAACGGTAAAGTATAATGAAGGAGTTGCAATGCTGCAAATGGGCGATTTAAAAAACTCGTATTTCCTGAAAGCAACCTGAAACCACTATCCGTAATAAGCTTGAAAATTAAACACAAACGCGAAGTTAAAGCCAGTAACTGGCTTTATTAATCCGGCGGTACGATCGCGGTGCCGCACAATATACTCTCTTTTCCGTTTCTCATTTCTTTTTCTGCAGTTTAAAAGCGAAATCGGCTTTTTTTTTATAAAACTTTTATTTGATGAAAGTACTGATTTTTTTTTTATACTACATACCGTCATAGTATACCTAAATAAAAGTAGTACGTTCGTTTAAACATTATTAATTCTCACACAGAACAACATCACGCTCAGAGTTATGATAAAATATTTTTGCTTTTTTTTTTATTGCTGCAGCAAGAATAGCAAAACCTTCATCTTATACTAAGTAATTTCCTATAATAATATGGCGTTAATTAATATATGTACACTACAACAGTACAAAAGAAAGTGTTGCGGTACTTTACTATACGATCTCCGACAACGAACGATTAAAAAGTTTACTCCTTATGTAGTAGTTAACTAATATGTTTATGTTGGTAATTACAACAATCATATTTTAAATTTACTGCCGTAACAGGATTTCTTTATGCCAATACTCAAACATGAGAGACGAAGTATTCCGGACGAGCAAGCTTAACCATCGCACTTGTCACTGAACATAATGTGAAATCGAAGTATATTGTTAGCTCATTGTTAGATAATAATGGCACTTACAGCTAAATGCATAGAAATCTTTTCCTTCCAATTCCTACAGATCCAATTTTATTTCATAGATTTTGTCAAAACGATTAGAATAAATTTTATTCTTTCTTACCCATTTACGACTAAAATATATGTGTATATATATATATAACAGTATTTTTTTAACATATATCAGGTTTTCACTGAACATATAGCGTCATGTATACCAATTGCAGAGAATATTGAAAATAATAAAACCGTCTCACGTTTTTGATCGAATCCCACAGAGATCTGCGTGTTGTATTAAACCAAATAATAGAAGTATAATCAAAAATCCGTTATGTATATATATATAACAATTGTGTTTATGTATAGTTTGAGACTATTTTTTGACGGGGAATTCCTTTATTTCAGCTGGGCGGAATGTTCAGAATATAGCCTGTGTTTGGAGAGAAGTCAGGGCTTTGTGGGATTTACACGTCCTAAGACCCTTTAAGTGGTCTCCTTCCCTGAATTAGAAGAGAATTCAGGATCTACAGAACTCTCTTTAAGCTATGGTATAGAAATCTTAACCTCACTTTTAAAAAACTCACTTCATATATGCTGAATAATTTCAGTCGTGGGGAAATCTTACATTGAATACTCTATAGTTGGGCCGACGAAAGATTTGTTCATGATTTTACCATCTAAAGTCCTATGGTTAGCCAAGTAACAAAAACTTTCTTCCGTTTTATCATAGTTTAAAACTTCTTAAATTAAGATTTTTAATCATTTACCAACATTTTTGGATATTTATAACCAAAAACATCGCTCAATAGAAATAGGTGTCGTGCAAAATAAAACTTCATTATATGTTTATACCCGTAGAGTAACATGACAAAAAATTTTAACGTAACAAAAATTACTTAATAAAAATAAGTAATGTAAGTTATAAAACTTTGTCCTCGTGCAGTTATTCTTGATTATTTATTATAATTAATAAATATGATTACGTATAAACTTGTCGTGTAACATTTTGTGTAATACTAAGTACATGTTTTCAGATAATGGCGTAACATTCATTAACAAATTTTGTACAAGTATCTTAATCAATGTAACTTTATTATCTACATAAGTTGTTAACGTTCAAGCCTATTACTATATTTTACAATTATTATATAAAATATGTTACACAATATAAATAATAATAATGACCTTATTTTTATCGAATCTTTTGTGAAGATCGCGAGATGCTGTTACGGGCAGTGCGGGACAACGTAGAGATGTTTATTGGAGCCCTATGACTTCTATCTAATACTGATGATTGTGGAGATGAAAATTTGTATTGATAATATATCAATCATTCATCTACGGTGCGCTAACACTAATTAACTTTTATTTCCATAGTCAACGACCCAAAACAAATAAGTACTAGACTGGATAGACTGTCTCAGCCACTAAGTGTTATACCTAAAGCTTTTTCCATCGCCCTTTTGCGGTTGGAATTATTATCCTTTTGTTGTCGATATTCCGTGCGGTAACATATAACTTTTCACTTTTCCATTCATAATGAGAACAACAAAGAATGCAAACAGCCTTCCGGCGTCATTGTTTCCGTCCAGATATACGTCTTTAAGCGATAGACTTCTAGTCAACAAGTATTTTTTATCAACACAGAGTAAATCTGAAATTACCATCAGGTGGGATGATAAAGCACTAGTGTTATTGAGTTAAAGGAAAACATTCACATCTAATCTCATTAAAACTTATTAAAATTTATAAACCTAGTGATCTAGTTTTTTGTTATATACAACTATAACCCTGTAGTGTTAATTAATGTGAGAAACCAAATGTGTGTAATGTAAAAGTTCATACATTATGATTCACTTCATAGTATTTTTTCTTTAAGTAATTAGGCGACAAGACGAGAGGAACATTCACCTGATGGTAAGTGATACACCTGCTCATAACAACATGGCGCTATTTAAGATGATATGCACTGCACCACATTGCGCTCGTCGCCTGAGACAAGATGTTGAGTCTCGTTACCCCAGTAATAACACTAGCTACAGCGTCCTTCAAACCGGAATACAGTAATGTTTGCACACTACCGTTTGACGACAGAAATAGGCGCTACGGTGATACCCACCTAGACGGTCTCCGGCACCTCTGAAAAGAATGATATTGTAACACATGTCCTCGTCGCCTTAAGAACTAAGTCTCGTTACGCTAGTAATTTCACTAGCTACAACACCTTTCAAGCCGAAATACAATAATATATGCACTACTGTTTAGCGGCAGAAATAGACGTTGCAGTAATACCCATTTAGACGATTTCCGGCAACAGAAACCACCAATAAATAATTTCATAACATGAGTCGAATTTTTTTGCTACTTGATTTTAACTACCCTAAGTATTAGCTACCCAAACCTAAGCTCTTTTAATAATCACCATCATCAACCGACACACGTCAACTGCTGGACATAGTACTCTCTCAAAGATCCCCATATCGATCGGTCTTGCACTGCTCGCATCCAGCGACTTCCCGCGATCAGCCGACCACCAGGACCGTCGTTTGTAGGAATTCATTTGAGGGGGATTTAGGTAATTTTCCTCGGCGCTGGCCCAATTCGGCTTGGTGAAAGCCAGAGCCTCGTTTATTGATTAACAGGGTGCACCACGAGCAAATGAGATTGGATTGGGACCCGTGAGTTGTTGTGCGGGAACACTATCATCCCTTTTCATAAATAACTAAATTCAAATATGCGAAATTGAATACACAAAATCGTACAGTGGAAGTGTACACACGTACGTACAGATTCATAAAGC
Source organism: Ornithoptera alexandrae (assembly GCA_029030555.1). Lineage (NCBI taxonomy): Eukaryota > Metazoa > Arthropoda > Insecta > Lepidoptera > Papilionidae > Ornithoptera > Ornithoptera alexandrae. The sequence goes on along the minus strand of JARDVY010000288.1, from coordinate 11,245,560 downwards.
TTACGCGGCTAGAAAAATAAGTCGAGGGAAAGATATTTGTTTTATTCCAACGAGGAAAGTTTTATTTCATTACCGACTGGGAAATAAAAAGCAACGACAACCTTGCCGCATTCGCTTTTTTACGTTTGCCTACGTTTTTATTGTATTATCGCTTCAAGAGATGCGCACAAAAATAATGACGTCGTTACCACACTTCAGCCAATTGAATGTCAAAAGAGGTACAGGTACAGTTTCAATTACAATCTGGACACTACGATTTCTAAGTTTATTTATCTGTTCTTTATTAACATAACGGCTAAGAAACATAATTATAATTAGTATAGTAAAAGCTTGAAGCGATTTCTATCAGACAATCTGCAAATGAACATGATTAAATAGAATATATGGCAAAAGTATACGTATATACATATACTTGACACTAAAATACGATGTACAAATATATCTACTAAAACTTTATTATACAGGGTGACGCAAAAGTAATCCTTCTATCAGAAAATGCTATAAATTTTGCCTTGATTTTAAAAAATTAAAATACAAGGTATACAAGGTGGCGCAAGGTACAAGGTATACAAGGTGGCGCAAAAATAACCTTCCGATGTTTTTGGCTGCAATTTAAAAAAAATATGAAAAACTTTGATTCTTCTTGTGGATTATTTTTATTTGGTCTTTTAATTTTTTTACATCAAGGCAAAATTTATAGCATTTTCTGATAGGAGGATGACTTTTGCGCCACCCTATACTTTCTCATCAAATTCTGCAGCGTTTGAACTTTTCACCGTTCTACTAAATTTTTGTGTTTATATTTCTTCTCTAAACAATACTAATCTTACAAAGTCGTAACAACAATTTAACTACCCAAAATCAACACTTAAAATTAACTACACGCAATAGACCAAAACCTAATTGGTTTAAATGCACTGAACGTTAAAGTTTACGTGTTAACTAACATCGTCCCAGTTTGGAAGGTTTTTCAGAGGAACGTTTGTTACTTGGAATACACTAGCAAGGATATTTGGATATAAACGAAACTAAAGGATTTTCTCTTATTATTTACTATTTAAACGTACTGCTCGTATATATATACGAACAGTATATTTAAAGAAACATACGTACGTAAAGACATATATACATTAAAGAAAGATGAAATATATGTATGTGAAGCTTTGCTTTATTGCAGATGTCAATATATTACAGTCAAGATATTCCGTATGACATACTTCAGCGTTTTCTATATTGTTGTTATTTATCATTGTGGAATTAAAACAGATTTATTCTATTCACGAAGACGAGACGAGCAAGACCATGTAGCGCCAATGAGGATAACATACACAGCATCACATTATGCTCGCCGCTTTAAGTCGTAGACGTACAGTGTCGTTACCCCAGTAACTTCACTATCCACAACGCCTTTCAAACCTGCACACATTATTGTATGTCAGCAGAAATATTAAGAGACGAGGAGAAGAAGACATTGTACATTATTTTTTATATGACATTATTTGTGTGAAAGTTACTTCGTCAATTTTAATGTAAAGTAATATTCGTTACAACCCCCTAAGACACCCATCACCCTTCATTACACAAACAAAATTAAATTGCGGCGACTTTAAATACCTTATTATCAAACTCTATTAACTAAACATCTTTCAACTAAAGGAGATTCATTAATATTGTCTAAAGACGTTTGTTATTTTGCAAATTTAAATTTAATAAATAGACATTAGCATAGTCATCTTAAATTACTATACTAATGTCTATTTATTAAATATATTAAAGCTATATGTAAACATCATTAGAATACTGAATTTCTACAAATATTAATTTCTTGAATACAAAGCACCCCAGCATCGCTTTATATCACATATGTATTATTTCCGTATGTTATATATTGTTGAGAATTCACGAAACATTCTTATGGCAATTATAGAATACGATGTACAAATATCTTTATTATACTTTCTCATCAAATTCTGCAGCGTTTGAACTTTTCACCGTTCTACTAAATTTTTGTGTTTATATTTCGTCTCTAAACAATACTAATCTTACAAAGTCGCAACAACAATTTAACTATCCAAAATCAACACTTAAAATTAACTACAAATAATAGACCAAAACCTAATTGGTTTAAAAGCACTGAACGTTAAAGTTTAAGTGTTAACTAACATCGTCCCAGTTTCGAAGTTTCTTCAGAGGAACGTTTGTTACTTGGAACGTTTTACACTAACAAGGATATTTGGTTGTAAACGAAACTCAAGATTTTTTTAATATATTTATAGTTAATTTAGTAAAAATTTAAAAAGGACTTCCGTTTTTATTCTATCATCAAAATGGGCTGTCTGAAGAAGCTCTTAATATCATTCTTTATCTCTTAAGTTTTGCTTTGCGCTACTTTTATGGGTACTCGTTCAGCGCAGCGTTATCGTTACGACCGGCTTAAGTAACACTAACCGCATTACCTAAGTTGCCTCAGCAAAATAAAGTTTTCTCCATAAATTCATTATTGCTATTATTATCATCTGCTCTGATAATTTTCAATTAATATATGCACAAAGTTCGATTTAACTTGTGCTGCAATCACTTCGAGTAATTATCGAGTATATTTCTCAAGGAACTAACTAATAGATCATTCACAAGATAACATGGATTATTCTAAGACTTCATTTCTCGATAAGGGGTAAAGCATTAGGTTGTGCTTAATTTTGGATTTATTTTTAATTTTTATACTCTTAGATTAGTATTACAGTTTTTGCTGTAAGAATTGTTTTATGTGCCTATAAGCCATTTCGAACTGTACAACCATAACGAGGTGATATTAACACATATCGACAAGAATTCAATAAGTAACTAACAATTCGCATTTTGTACGGATATCATCATCATCATAATTTCAACCGATGGATTTGTTATCTTAAAAAAATCTCATATTTACAAAGTCCGTACTCAAGAGACGTTGATAAATTAAGATGTTTACACGTAAGCATATCGTGTGTAATATTATCGTGTTCATATTTAATCTCAGTAAATTTTATTATGCTTTATCAGCATCGTAAAAACGAAGTGCATATTTAATGAATAACTTAAGCTGCACGAATAACGTGTGAGCTACCTCAAGTTATTGAACGGTGCATCAATATGTACATTAGGATTCCTCTAGACTGAGTGGGAATTAATCTGCACTGAGACAGCGGAGTGGAGACGCTGGGAAGGCTTAATTGGACTGCGACGGGATATCCGGTTAGCGACACCAAGCAGATGCGACGAGATTAATTACTAAAACCTTTCAATATGAAACAGATTTTTTTTTATGCACTGTAAATGTTTTAAAGATAAATATATATATATATATATATATATATATATATATAAGTTATTAGAAGATTACTCCTTTTTATAAATAGTTTTGGCTAGTGTATATAACCCTTTCCACTGGACTCATACAGATTAAGTCCTCTAGATTTTGTTGAAATACAATATAAGACACCTATGACCAACAGTGGATACCCGTCAGTTGAGATGATGATGATGTAAACTGTGATTGAGACGACTGTACGTATACCGCAGCAAGTAAACGCTCTAAATCAAATAAACAAATAAAAGTTTTTTTCAGACTATCAGTTCATATTAATTTAGTTAGGGTTATAGTATTTGCATGTTAGTAATCTTAAATCACAAAATCTTTTCATTTTAAACTTTGAAAGATAACAAAAGTTATTAAAATTTGTCTGTATAAGAATTCTTTTTATTATATGTTCCAGTACCACATCATAATATTTCCAACATATTAAAACTTCATCACGTTTACACTGTAGTAAATTATATATGTTAAATAAGTGTGGACTTATTACATTCAGACATTCGCTTTGTGTAATATAATTTTACACTCCCAGCAATATGTTGCATCTAGTTTACGATTTTCCAGCAACCCATTTTGCTCCAGGATTTCATTTCTAATCTCATTCTGCTTACTCATTTTAGATATTAAATCTAAATGAAACCTTTTCAAACAAAAGTTATAACACTATTTCAACTATATGAAATAAAACGTCAGACATATAATTGACTCCTTTGGAAACTTTATCTTTAAATACTAAATGATCTTCAATATTTAGATGATATGTTTGTAGACTAGTCAGATAAAACTTTTACAGCGTCGGGCAAAGCTTTTCAGGATATAAATGTTTGTAACAGTTTCGCAGGGAGTTTATCAATTTGTTCGCCACATACTGAATGAAAAATATTCTTTAATTCAACATAATTATCAGATAAGTCCCAAGTTATCTCTGTCCGGCAGAGTGCTGAACAAACAACAACCACAACAATTTTAAAAATCTTCAACTTTTAACTGTCTCCGTCTGAGTAAGAACATGTTTTGTAATACAAAGGTTCCTCTCACTACCAGGGAAAAATATTGTGCAGTTTAAGTAGAATTATTGTTTTTTCAAACCCTCCCCCATTTAGTATATCTTCAGCTATAATATTTCAACATATGAGAGATAGATTATTCTGAATGAACAAACTTCACCATCCACGGCGGAGATAAGCTAGCCATTTAAATGTGTTTCTATATAGATTAAAAGAGATAAAAATATTTTGTTAGGATTGAAGTACATTAATTTGAAGCACAGTTGTAATTCAAAACATTTAATGTTATATTTCGCAAGCAATTCATTTCTCTGTAGCGCTCTTCAAAAGCAAGTGCAATCCGCTTATGCAATATTTCACTGGAAACTGTTACTTACCACTTAATTCGCTTGTTATAAAATATCAACGTTTTTAAAATACCATTTTTATTTCATTTTCTGTGTAAGAGACGGTTTATACCACTATTTATATCTATCAAACTGATACAACTCTTTTTACTCCCACAGCAGACCTTGGCGTCTAGTAAAATTAAATAAGTACTGCTCAGCTCTGACTTGACGGCCGGAACACAGCGATGCTATTGTACTGTGTTCGCTACATAGCTTGCAATTATAAAAAGGCATACATATAGTAGAGTATACAGATATTTTAGATAACATGAGAGCTTCAGGAGTACCTTTAAAACGTATCACTATACATAATTCAAACGACGTAACAGCTTAGCAAGAGAGGCCATAAACTTAACGGCTTAGACATTCGAATAAAACGATTCAATCAACGTCTGTTAAGTACACGTCTTGTTTCTATTTTGAAGATTAAGATTTAAACTTTACCAAAATGAGGACAATCATTAAGTTCACAATATGGACTGCACGAGTTGTATTAGAGTATTTCTAATTCAACCCTCGGAGTATCATAAAATACGTCTAAGAAGAAACAAGTTTTGGAAAAAAAGCAGTAGTTTTTTTCTATAATATTTACCAAGTTACTTCGCTCGCCGCATTTCATGTTATCCATGATCGGTAAATCTATTATTACTGAATTGAAGAGGCCTTTATTCAGCAGGAAACATCCATATCCTGAAAAGATAATCAATAGAGTGTTTGTTTACTAAACAAGAAATTGTTGTTGCTTATTACTGTGACCAACTAACCGACTGGTCCAACCAACTGATGGTTGTCACTCAATGGTACTCTTTAGCCGGAAAGGTACTTGTTATGTAGTTTATATATCTGTTATTTTTATAACTACGTATATATTGTCATAACGACACCTATCCATCACAACTTTTTACAGAAAAAGCTTTAACACTGATTATTCATTCGCTGGTAGCGAGTCGTTTATGGCAGTTGTAGTGTATCCCATGCACTATAAGCGTTAAATTGAAATATTAATTAATAGTTTTAATATTCATCTAATACAATATAAAGCAATGCTCTGAAAGACAATATGAGCTTCATTAACGCTAGGATGCGAGCATTCAACGTTGGAAATTGAAATTTAACCGCGTTTCAGCTAAGCGGCATTCGACGCGCTGTAATTGTGAACTAAGGCGGCGGTAATTGAAAGATCAGTGTTACCCACAAAAGATGTAATCATTTAAGGTTTTTACACAAATATAACATAGAACAGTAAGTTATAAAACATTATTTACTATACACTAAAACGGCTGAAAGTAATAATAAATATTCATCATTCATCATCAATTTCCATGCCTTGTTATTACCCTATCTGTATATAAAAAAACAATATCTTCCTTTGGCAATTTCTAAAAAAAGTTTCGACATGTTTTACGACATAATGAGTAATAAACATTGACAGTACAAAAGTCCCCACGACACACCTTACAGATAACAGTATAGAAGGTCATATAAGTTCGAAGATTAAAATATGATAATATATCTTAATAATGAATGGAAGAACAGCATCATATTGGTGATAAGACTGTATTGTCGAAGACTGTCTAAATATATATCGTAATTCATATTTCTATCGCTAAACATTAAAAAACATGTTTTCGTATTAGAAGAGCGCTGTACCTTGTAAAATTACCAAGAGTAGCGACACTTACGATCTAAGGTCTCATAGCGTCAAAGACACGTTAATGGGCTATATATTACTGACCATCAAAAGTGTCAATATTTTCAATAATTACCAGTAAAGGGATTATTTAAAGAAAATATACTTTAAAAATAAGAATACACTGAATGCAAATAGTCATACAATGCTGACTTCCGCTCCTGTAAATATTTTTATTGCTTTACACATCAATCTTGCTAACAACTTGTTTTTCTTTCTTCTTCCTATATATTACAATATATATCATACACGGGGGATGTAAGAGATCCCGTACAACAACTCACGGGACCCAGCCCAACTTCACCTGCTCGTTGTGCATACTGCTAATCAACAAACGAGGCTCTGGCTCCCACCAACTCGCATTCGTCCAGCGTAGTGAGAAACAGGGCAAACCCCTCCAAATGAACCCCTACATACGACAGCCCCTGATGCCCGGCGGTACCGAAGACTATGTTTGCTGTGACGGACATTAGCAAAGCGCCGGAACCCGAGTAGCACAGGATCGATCGATGTGGAGATCTTTGGAGGAGGCTTATATTCAGCAGTGGACGTCTATCGGCTGATGATGATGATATACACAAATCTAATATCAATTTACAAATAACATAAAAATGGACGCGACTGTAAAACTTAGCCTTTAGCTTAACACTTAACAAAGACCTATCACCATCAAAGTAACTTAACATTCTCTTATTCTTTCAATGTTAACCAAAAAGGAGCGTATGTTTTTTTTCCTAAATATGTTATGAAGATTGATTCGACTATCATGTACAACGCCTCGCCTTTACATCAGAGGCACGGAAAAGGGGTACAATATATCACCGGTTATTGTTATTAAAAACCTTTCCAGGGTACAAGCTGCGAGGTGAGTCTCCACACATTTATCATACATTTACCCGCGTCACAGATACACAACTTTTATATATTACAAGCATAACTACTTGTTATATTTTATTATTAAACTTTATTTTAAGTATTTACAAACATATTTCAATAGAGGCGTAAAGATGTACAAGTGGTTATTATAATATTTATTAAGCAGTATTTCAATATATGTATACTTCTTTCATGTTCTTTACTAGTTTGATCAGCGTTCCTTGTGACACATATGCCTCTTCTATCCGTTTCAATTCATCTTGAGATTTTTTACTTTTCTTTCCCAAAATGTCTCCAATAACCTTTTGATATCATCCATCCATCTTCTAACAAACCTCATCTCTTTTTCCTTATCATTACGTGGTTGCCATCTCTTTGTGATTTTAATAAATGTTGGTCTGATGTCTTTTATCATTTGTCCAATCCATCGTCCATTAAATTGGTTATTTTTATTTTGAATGGCTTCTACCTTCGTAGTAGATCTAGTATCAACTGCGATATTCCGGTCTTCTATTGTTACATCTACTTCTCTCTATACCTTTATAATTGTTACCAAAATCAAGAGGTTTTTGGCATCGTCGTTTAAGTTCCACACCAGGAGGTTCATCATCAGCCGACAGAGTTTCACTGTTAGACATGTACCTCCCCCAAAGATCACATCGATCGATATTGTGCTACCCTCATTCAGCTGCTAAACGCACAACTGCTATGTGGCCTTAGGTGGTAAATCTCATTACTCTTGGTAATTTTACTAGCTACAGCGCGCTTCTGATATGAAAATATGTTTTTAACGTTTACCAGTACGTTAAATAAAAAATATCTTTTTCAATGACTAATGCACTCTTTTTGATGCTCTGCTTCCCATTGCAATATATTCTATGTGATCACTGTCATAGATAAAGTATACGTTTAGGCATATTCCATTACTTTGTAATCTACTGTTTTTTAACATAAGAGAAATCAATACATAAGATAGGATTACTTTAAGACTTACATGTAAGTCGATTTACCTGTTAGTAAGCTACTGTCGTTGGAAGCTCAAGATCAGTAGGGATTGAACTCAATTACCTTCAAATCGTATCTCATGATATTCTATTATACTTCCAAGCTAAGCTTTTGTCCTTTAAAAAAATTAGTTTTGTTATTGATTACAATACGAGTACAATATTGATACGTATTTATACTATAGTATATATTTAACGCAATTTCAACATCACTAAAAAAAAGTTTAAACGATTTTCATTCAAACAATTTCACTATAGCATAGCTTTAATAATAAATTCTTTCAAAGCCGATTCAATACCGAATTAAAACTAAAATACATTTTCACGATACAGAGGAATAGTTTGAAATGTATATACGAAGTTTATATTCCATTTAGTGGATCGTATTTGAAATTGGTTTCCTTTCAAATTGATCGTAAAACCAGTATATACAATTCATATATGAATATTTATAAAAACTACTTTTTACTTACTGACGATCGAAGTCTGATTCTACACCAAGTATGCTGCTCCCCAGCGTCTACTTCCGCCGACAAGCAGTGGCATGCAAACATTGTGTTATTCCTTTAGTCATTCCACCTTGTGTAAATAGTAAGGTTAAGAGATCTGATATCTTATATTGTGATGTTACCTCATTGTTATGGCTAAGCCTATCGGCAAAATAAAACTACTCCTTTCATAGTATTATTATATAAAATAAGACTGCTTCGGTTAATTAGTATCTTTTAATTAATTTTTAACTATCCTTAAATTAATAACTGCCTCTTTACAGTACTTATTTAGTAGTATTTTAGTAGTATTTCATCTATATCTTACTTAAAGATTATTATACTCTAATCTTTATGATCTGTTCATAAAAAGCCCAAAATTGTTGAACTATTAACCAAACAAACTTTCGTGTATTCGCATTCTGTAGATCCAGATTGTAAAAACGAAGTACTAAATGTATTAGTTATCATTCTAGAATACTCGAAATAATTATACAATGGTAAATAAATACGGTTATAAATGCCATACTCTGAATCAAATTATTTTAGTCGACAACAAAATTATACCAATGAGCAAATTCAAACCACGCGCAAGTAAGCAAACCACTTTGGACGTATTGTATTGAAAATTCAATTCCTTAATAGGGATCTTTCGATCCACGCTTGCATCCTTTAAGTAATAAAAGGTAAAGGATATCTCCTATAGAAAATTTGTTCAATTTTGAACTGTTTATTTTTGGTTATTGAAAATGTTTCAAATTTGAAATAGACAGATTAAACAGAAGAATACCTCTGTCTTTAATAGGAGTTTGCTGTGTATACCTTCTATATATTAAGTATATTAATAAGCTCTTTTAACATTCCCACTACTGGGACTGGGCACATATCCCACAAGAAAACAATCAAGACTATTTATCCATCGTTATGGTCAAGTGGATGTTGGTGGATATGAAATATTCTCTAAAGCTGTTGTCCATGGAACATGTCGCTTTCCTCACGACGTTTTCCTTCGTTATCTAAGAGTATGGTGAAGTTTTAGTATCTAAAGCATGGTAAGGTATAAACAGATCACCTTTATATCTAATAATCTCATAAGTTATCTATATTTATTATATATACCTGGTAAAATTATATAACGTCTCTTTTGTAAATTTTCTATTTGAAGGCAGGTAGATAGGTCTTTGTTTAGACTCTGACTTCGTTTAAATGCTTTTGTGTATCCGTATGAAGAATTCTGAAACTAATGAAATTACTTGAATGTAGAAATCTTGTATATCACTTTAGGTTTCAAGTTGAAGAGCTATGGTGTTGTATAAAAATGCTACCTAGCGCCTAGTTATAGGCTCACTGTCAGATAAATATAAATATTCTCTTATCATATCATCCCTTCAGAGTATAGAATACCTTTAAGAGTACAAAAAACACAAAACATATCAGTCTCTAAAAAACTAACTAAATTGTCGTGTTATATTTGTACCTGTTAATTTCCGCTGGCACAGAGGATTGAATGAACTATGAATAGAAAACATTATTTTATTCAATTTTACCCCACATCGCTTAAACAACAAAAAGCCTCAGAATGAGTTTATCGTACAGTTAAATTAAGTATTTAAATTAAGTCCGTCTTGTTGTTGTAATACTCTAAGCCTGATTGGATTCGGTTTAAGGGTTTGTTTATCGAAGCGATGCTCTGTTTGGATTTAGAAAGGGCTCAGAACTTTTAGAGGCTTTTAAATCGTGCTATCACTAACGTTTCAATATTGAAAAATTATGTAGTTTTCATCGCAATGAATATATACATAACTCGCCGTTTCAAAAATTTTCTGTATAATCTCTGATTAAGCTTGAATCTCTTTTTACTAACGTATCTGTCTGTATTTCAAAATAGTATAAAACACGATAATTACTATAAATTTAAGGTAAATATACCTTTCTTACTAGTTAAGTAAAAACTATGGTTAATTTAAAGAAAATGGACACGTTTTGTTTGAAGATATCTACAGAGTCCCATACGTATATAAAGAGCTGTCTTAACGTTCCCACTGCTAAAACTCGCAACCTTTTCTCACAATGATAATAATCAAGGCTATTTATCCACCATGCTGCTAAAATGTAGATTAATGAATTTATAAATAGTTATATTAATAATTTGAATACGAATTTTAAATGGAGTATACGCTTCGCGCAGATTATAAAAAGTTTTAATGAATAATCCGCAGCAGTTCATTTTAAGTTGGTAAACATAAAATCGACCCGTTTGTTGGTATGGAGTATCATGAAATATTCATAGCGTTCACAAATACTGTTTTCAATGTGTACTTTGGAGACAGTCGGACAAATTTTCTTCAAAACAATAAACTACATTGAATACTTATATTCTTTGCGAGTTACCCTGAAAAAGTACACTTTGATTTTGTTTGGTTCCTTTAGTTTGACAAGCCTTAGGCACTTAGCATTATAATAAAAATCTCTATGCCTATACCTGAATAAATAATTGAAGTAAAACAAATAACCTCCATACGATCGATTATTTCCAGCATCAATAATCGACTCATTAAAGTTATAATCACTAGCTTCAACGTATCTTGATACCACTGAACTCATGAAAATATAACATTCCTTCAATCATAGTTAAATCGATTAAACAATACAAATTACTCGATTTCCCATTCCCGACAACAACTCACGCGATCCAAGCCCACCCCACCAGCTCGTGGTACCTGCAAATTAACAAACGAGGCTCTGGCTCCTACCAACCCGCATTGGGTCAGCGTAGTGGGAAATGACCCAAATCTAGGGGGATTTATGACAGTAAAGATCTTTGGGCTTAAGACTCTTCAACGACAGGCAGGGCTTACCTTATCCATATTCTTACTAACCCGAGATTACAGAGCTCTCTACCGCCTACACAATCAATCTCATTCTCTTTCAAATGAACCAGTATACAGTTTCTCTTTTACCGCATGTGAAATCACACCAGTTTTTTTTTTTGTTATATTTTCATTAAAGTACTACATCGTTTAAAGCTAACGCTTATTCTATTACAAGAGAATTAGAACTGTTTTAATATAAAAGCGCTTTTATACTTATGCCAAATTTTTTTGCCTTATTTCGGTTTGCGGTCATACAAGCAACTTTTTAATTAGAGTCCGCATATTTCTCTTTAAACTCACCCTTTGTACGTAGTGGGCAAAGGCTTTTTTTTATTACATACTGGCTTTCGTTGATCTTTCTACATTATTTGTAAATTATGCTTGTGTAACTTATATTACATGAATAAGCAAACATTGTATTATAGACATTTTGTTTTTTATATAATATTATACTATGTAGTATACTATGTTGTTATCACAAACAGTAATACTTTGTCTTGGCGTTCCTTCGTGGCACTGTGGTGGCATACCACCGGTGGTAGGACTCTGTTGCCGGAGATCTGTCGCAAAACAGTTATGTGCAAATGTTACTGTGTTTAAGGAACGTCATATCTAGTATAATTACTTGGATAATGAGACTCGACATCTTGTCTCAAACGAGCACCGCAATGTGGTGCAGTGTATAACAAGCGCTACGATGTTATAGGCGAGCGTATCACTTATCATCAAGTGAACTTCACGCTCTACTTGCCGCTTAATTGTGTAAAAAAGAAATTGTTTAGCTTTAAACAAGTAGAATAAACAATTTTCAGTGTTACTCGCTATATAAATAAAAGTTTTTAATACATATTCAGCTAACATTTTAAAGCCAAGTCCCAATCGCAGCAGCTAACTTACAGGAATGCCTCTGGTTCGATCGCCAAGGAGCCCCGTTATGTGAAGTTTTTCATCAAATCACCCTCATTCTAATTTACCACTACTGGTGAGGGGTCTCTATAGCTGGACGTCTAGGTAAGTCCCACCGCATGTACTATTCCTTGTTTTAAATGGCGTTGTAGCTAGTGAAATTACTGGGGTAATAATACGAGATCTTACGCCTAAAGGCAACGAGCACAATGTGGTGCAGTATATATCATCTCAACTAGCGCCACATTGTTTTTTTTTTCTGTTTACCTTTACCTCAGACTATAGTCCGAGATCTTGTTTATCTTTCTTTATTCATTGTTGCTCGTGTGATATTTATTTATCTCTTGTTTAATGAACTCCGCATCTTCCTCTGGTTCTTAATCTTTATATCTAAATATTTTTTCCATAGCGCCACATTGTGATCGTCACCCTATTCTCTGATGATGTGCACCACTTATCAATTATTTTGACGTATACAGCTCATCTGATATTGGGCTCGCGGCCTATTATTATAATCGGGCATCAGTTACCATCAGGCGAACGTCTCGTTGCTTCATTGAACAAAAGAGCCTATAAATTTACTGCTATAACAGCACTGCTGTATTCTGGCTGTGGAAATAGAAGAGCTGGAGTATTCTGAGCGTTATTCGCACGTTTTACCATCTCCGTCTCATTGTCGTGGAGTCACCATCAGAAGTTATGAACTTTTAAGCTGGTGTAAGTAAATAATACTTGAGTTAAGACCATTTAACGCCTGGTCTCGAAAGAGAACAGTGGTCGTTGTGTTATTATTCTATTTTTAATATAGTACGACATTGCAATCTCTTTTAAACAACTAGATCTAATATTCCATTATTCATCTTATTCGTAGAGCTTCGTTCTAGATGTGTCGAATAAAGTATGATAAATGTGGGCGCCGCATCTCAGGTCGACAGGTGACAGCAATCAGTGGTACGGAAGGAAACACAGCGTGGTATTTTCTTTGTTCAACATAATCTATCCTATTTTCTAGATCAGAGTATAATTTATGTACAGATCGTGACCGGGAGCTTATCCTATTTATTATAAAAAAAACCATCTGTATCCTATATATTATTCACCTATCCCATTTATTATAATAATACGATAAGTAAGTATAAGTAATACATAACCAAAAGGTGCTAATTGAATCACATACCGAAGCGCTCTACAACTAGAGATAAAAAAAGATTGGATCCCGTTAATTTTGTTTGTTATCAAACATATATAATATATTGCAATATTAGACACTATTACAAAATATTAAGATTCGGCGAAATCACCATCACATAGCAAATCTGTGTGAAGAAGGAGATGCATAAAAGAAACTTACTAGCTTCTTCAGTCGTAGATTTCATTAATAATTAACGAACTTTGTAAAAAAAAATAACCGAGAAACTTATAACGTTACTGCGAACTAAAAGTTCTCCAAGCGAAAGTTTTGGTTTACAAAACAAGTTAAAATCTAGAACTTAACAAATTACTTTCTTTTTTTTTATTCGCCGAGACGAGCAGCACGTTCACTTGATGGTATATCATTTTACGACGCTTACCCTCAATAACGTAGTGCTAATTAGGATGATATACGCTGTACCACATTGCGCTCGTCGCATTGGGACATAAGTTATTATCTTTACCCTAGTAACTTTACTAGCTACAGGGCCCTTCAAACTGGAACGCACTATTGTTTGGCGGCAAAAATAGTCACTGCGGTGGTACTCACCTAGACTGCCTCAGGCAACATAGACCTACCGCCAGTAATAAAACCTTAGCGCGTGTACTTTTCCTTTTTATTTTGTCTGTAATATTTTCTATGTAATCAGAATATTACTGTAATAGGAGTGGAATAAAACACATCTGTGAGCTTCATTTCTCCTAAACTAAACTCCTGCTCCTGACTACAAAGTAATTTTATATCTAGCAAATGTTCGTCAGTTAAAGGAGCTGAACTCCTTTAACAAGAAGTTCAAGCAAATGTTCGTCAGTTAAAGGAGTTCAGCTCCTTTAACTGACGAACATTTGCTAGATATAAAATTACTTTGTAGTCGGGAACTTGCAGTATACAAAGAGACCGACTGAATTAGGGAATAATTTTCCCAAACAGACAAATTTTAGTTAGAATAAGGTAAAATCTTTGAACTGTTACATTTCTCTTTTCTAATTTTATAGTCGAAGAATCGTCGTGGAAACACATTACCAAGATAGATTAAGTTGAAAATTAAATAACGATCGTTACTAACTTCGAATAATAAATCCACAGTACAAAATGATAAGTGCACAGAGTTTATTATGCATTCATAAACTTCGCAGTATTGTAGCATGTAGTTTCAAAAAGTTTTTATTAAACTTTTACTCACCTCTGTAGAGAACCGCAGTCCACTTCTAACGAGACTATTATTATAACGTCAACATGACATAGTCGCTAACAAGTTTCTTTAACAGTTAACGTTTATCGCTTATCGTTTTACTGATGGTAGGTTTCTGTGGCCGGAGATCGTGCAGGTAGGCACCACTGCAGCCTTCCAACCCCCATAACAGAGGCCATGGTGGCGGATTCGGGGGAAATCTGTCACTAATCATGAAAGGCCTCGAGGTGGTACGTGCGGTACTTCCGCCTAATACCTGTATAGGGGGTGGAGAGCAGTAGCTCCACCCCCAGATGTGGTCTTATCAAGGCCTCTCGCTGTCGGAACCACGGTAGTGTGCAAAAGTGTTCCCGTAGTTTCGACCAAATGCGATGAGTGAGAAACCGTGAGGTTTTACCGGTAGGATATCCCCACAGAAAAAAAAAAAAAGGTACCACCGCAGCGACTATTGCAGCCGACAAACAGTACTGTACTCCCATTTTAAAGCGTTTTAGCTGATGAAAATACTGGAGTATAAGTTCTCAACTCATGTCTCAAAGCGACGAGCAGAACGAGGTGCTGTCTATGTCATCCTAACTAGCGCCACGTTGTTATGGGCAGGCGTATCATTTAACACCGGGTGAACGTCCCGCTCATCTCGTCGCTTAAATTAATAAAAAAAATGGTGCAGAGGGTAATACAGGCATTTCTAGATCCATTACGAGGCCACAAGTTGTGGCCGATATAAAACCGTAGAGATTCACGAACCCACTCGGGTTGAGTGCGTAACTCTCATCTTCATAACAGTACTAAACACGCTTATATACTAAAGTTTTTTTTTATTCATTTAAGGGATAGGACGACGAGCAAGACGTTAACCTGATGATAATTATACGCCTGTCCATGACAAGGTGGCCCTCATCATCATCATTTCAACCGATGAAAGTCCACTGCTGGACGTAGATCTCTTGTAATGTGTTCCACAAAACACGGTGTTGCACTGTTTAAAATCAATGACCCCCAGCGACTTTTTTTACGTGGCTCTCGTTAGGATGTTAAACACTGCACCACACTACGCACATCGCCAGAGAAGTAAGATATTAAGTTTCGTTACCCCAGTAATTACACTTGCTACAGCGCCCTTTAAACTACGACTTAGTAATGTTTGCATCCTACTGTTGGACGGATACAATAAGCGCTGCAGTAGTTACCTATCTCAACGGTTTCCGGCAACAGATTTACCACCAGTAAATGCTGTATGTATTTACTAGAATCTGTATCTACCAGAATACTTTTATATTTTTATTAAATATTCTCCGAATATAATAATAACGTATAACGTGTTATAATAAATCGCTGAAAACGTTTCCAATCTAAAATAAAATAGTACCTAACCAATTCGCATTTGTAAACTAAAACAAACAGGAGTAGAAGATGAATTTTATACAACACACAGTTGGGTTGAAGGATAATAAAAATATAGTTTCGTCGTTTTTAATTAGAATACTTAGATAACCACGAGTTTTTTTTTTGTCGATAAAAACATTACACGACCAGGATAATCATCTGACAATACGAAAGTCTACGCGTAATAACGTAGCTCTAATTCCGATGATGAATTACAACGAAACGTTCAGATGCCAGTAGGTGATACTCCTGCTCACAGCGATGTGGCAATTAGAACAATATACACTACACCACATTGCGCTAATCGACTTGAAACAAGATTTCACTAGCAATAATGTTTTAAAACCGAACAAAGTTAAGTTTCCATATTTTAACAATCTCATCACAAAACGTAACCTAATCGCATACAATCATGTATTATTCCTAACATAGAATATATACATTACCACAGTTCCAACTGTTCATATAGTTGTAAGAGTTTCAAAGTAAGAATTTTAGTATCCAAATTGATGAGTGCTAATTCGGTCTATTCCGTTTCAACTCATATACCTAGGTAGGTACAACCGTAGCGTCTATTTCTCCGGAAAACAGTAATGTTGGCACATTACTGTATTCCGGTTTGTAAGGCGCTATAGCTAGTGTAATTACTGTGGTATCAAGACTACATCTAATGTCTCAAAGCGACAGGCACATTGTGCTGTGTATGTCATCCTAACTAGCGCCACGTTGTTATAGGCAGGGTTGTGACTTAGCATCAGGTAAACGACCCGCTCGTTTCATCGTTCCATAGAATAAAAATATAGTAATAATAGAAATGATATAAAAATCTAAAGTTAAAGATGACCGACAATGCAACCAATACGATTAACTGTATGGTTTCCTAACGAAGAGATCGGGCGTAGAACTTATCTGCAAATGACGGCTCAGTAAATTTCCGTTTCTTTAATAGGATTAAGTCCTTTACGGCTCCAATAGTAATTAGAATTAATCTATATAAAACTTAGATTTACACAAAGTATATTTGATTGCAACACTTTATTTTTATTTCGGTTTTAATTTAGGTCATTATCGACATCATCTCAACCCGTGAACGATCTCTGTTGAATATTTTCATTTATAAAATCTTCCAATAATATAGAGAGTTTTTAGGACATCTACACTAAACCAAATTGAGCATATTATCTTGAAACTTAAGATATACAGTTTCTTACCTCAGTATTATTTTGCTTTTTTTTTTTATTTTGTGCAGCGAAAATACCAGCGAGGTATTCGTCTGATGGTAAATGATACGCCAGCATATGACACCATGGCGCTAGTTAGAATAGTGTACACAGCACCACATTATGCTCGTCGCCTTGATACAAGTCATGCTCAGATTCGTTACCCCAGTAATTTCACTGACTACAGCGCCCTTCAAACCGAAACCCAGTAATGTCTGCACAGTAGTTTGTCGGCTGCAATAGGCCCTGCCGTGATACCTACTTAGATGGTCTCCGACAACAGAGACTTACCACCAGTTTTCACTACAGCATTTAAATACAGTAACTTTAGCACATTACTGCTTGGCTGCGCAAGCTTTTCCCTTAGTTGTATACTCGCCATAGTTATACTTAACTTTGTCGTTTATTATTTGTTTTCTTATAAAAAAAAAATTAAATCATATTTTTTTAACAGTACAAAAATCAATGTTTAACTCAGGTAAAAAGGGTGGAAATACGAAAATTCATTGCGAACACCGCGTATTTACAAATTTACGATTCATTATTCACAACAGTTTAAATGACGTGGACTTAAAGGGGCTTTATTTTCATTTGAACAAACACTTTAATATGTCGCAATATTTTAACATTACTGTAACGTCAAAATATCTTTTTTTTTTTTATTTAACAACAATTACATATATTTTGATAAAATTATAATCTGTTTCCGGGCACGAAATTCTCTTAACACTAAACATATCTATAACAATATCTCCCACCACCAAAGTTATTTAACTATAAACACAAATACATATATTTATATACATCTAACAGTTTCCAGCCTGCTTTACTGGTTGTAATGTAAAATTAGGCTTGAAATTTGCTTGAAACATTTCTTCAGGATCACCACACTTTCAAAAAATAAATAGCCTACAAGCCTATCCTCAAATCATTCCTCATCGAATAGTCATGTTCCCATGTAACCGATTTAACTTTTAGTTTTCACGTGATTTGCGATCAAACAAAACCCATTTTCGTTACATATATGTATATAGAAATACATATGTATAGGAGATATCCAAAGACTCATTGACTCATCACGAGAACTCCGAAACTATTAGAAGTAAACACTCAAGGTTCGGTAGAGATGTTATTTTTACCATTTAGAGGTCAACTAAAAATGGATTTTACAAAATTTCTTCCATAAAGGAAGTTGCGTGGATGTTAATAAGGGATAGGGGCTCGAGAAGCGACGGGTTACCGCCGGGCGTATATTACTGCCAGGAACGCGGGCGGGGATAGCTAGTACATACACATTCGATTCTATTATCTGTTAAATTATTGTAAGAGAACGATAAAAATGTTAGACTCTATAGGCAATGAGATAAAGAGACTCTTTATAACGTCACGATGTACAGATTTATACACAAACTTTACTGGTGTTAGTCTAAGCAGTTAATCCATTCAAAACTAAGTAGTAGAAATATATATATAACATACTTAAATGTAATATTAATTTAATATTATTCATGACTCAATAACTGCTTTCGCAATCAAATATATTTTCATTTTAACCTGTAAATATCGAAATCTTCTAGTCGAAATGTATATTTTAAACTGCGTGCACAATTCACGAAGCGGAAGTTTCAGCAACACTTGCCACCTGGTGCTAGGTCACGTGGAAATCAATTTTATGCAAACCGACACTTGCGTTTTCCAACGAGATCCAAAACGATTCCAACAATATTTATATTCTACAAATATAAATACTTTTAATGATACTTCTTCAAAATGGATAACAATTAAGATTCTGACAATGAAATGGTCTTTATAATTTCAAAGGTATTTAACTCAACCTATACGTCTATCGGCTGATGATGATGACCTCAACCTCACATGGTGTTTAGTGACAATATGGTCGTGGACGGTGAAACTGGCTCGCGCATAATACTCTAACTTCATATTTTAATAGCTAAAACACAGCAACGTTATTATAACGACTGATTTACAATTCGAGTAAGAGAGTAGATAGTTAGCCAAGCGGATACGAAAAATTGTATCATCATCCAAACTCTATAACATGTGAATCCGGATCGAATCGGGGACCATTAGGGACTACCAGGGACCTCCAAAGCAAGTACTTTAACAAATTCAAAACACTGATAAATTTTACGAGAACATAACTCACAATGGAATTTATGACTTTAGGAATCTATTATTCGTGTCAAAGACTTCCGTTACTATAGTCATTATCAAATAAATATTATATAACTAAACAATAAATATATATTTAGTTTTTAAACTTGTATACGTAAGAAATTAAGTTAACGAACGTAATTCGGTAAACTGCGTGCATCCAATCGGAACATTCACCCAATTCAGGCACCCAAATTGTTATCGAGGTTAAAAGTTAAAAACATTCAGTAGATATTTTGTTATAAATTTAACAATGATTTTAAATTAATAGAGCATATACACATTAAAACTAATTAATGTGTATGTGTAACGAGACGTAAATAAAGGATAAGGGTTGACATAAGCAATTAAATCACATTTCTTCTAATAATAATTTTCAACAATCATTTCTTTATAATAAAGCTTGAAAAACCTCAAACCGAGCTTGTGAGTTCTATGTGTGTGTGAGCAATATTTATCCGCATCGATGTTTTTTGAATACGGTGAAATGATGATTCATCATCGTACTGGGCTAATTTTTAATGACTTAAAAAAATCTCTTTATATCCATTTATGTCAAATTAATAAATCGTATTTTGGTACAAAAAAATATTACGAAAGACATTTTTTTCCTGTTTACGTTCACTAAAATCTATAAAACTTCCTTTTAGGCCCTTTATAAAAATGACTTAAATTAAATATTTTTTTTGTATTAGTATTAAGTGAAATCATAAATTTTCTAAAGTATTAACGCACAAAGATAAATGTTAAACTATTTATAAATTTGCAGCTGTTTATGGTTTTAAAGCAGTTAAGGTTTTGGATTTTTAAAGTCCTAAAAATATCGCGTTATAACAAGTGATGAGGTTCTTGTATGAAATATTTAAGCATTGATTGATTATTGTATGAAATACTTAAAACGTGAATCGAGCTGTACATTCCGAGTAGAAATTTGGACATAAGTGTTGCCCGATTAGCCTAAAATAAGCTTAATATTAGAATAAACAGGAGGATGAAGAGGGAAAAGTCGGACCTGTGGGTCGTGCAACAGGCACCGTGATCAATGAATTACTCCCGCTTTCCCCTCTGCGCCGCACTTGTTGCGCGCTCACAGCAAATAACATCTATGCCTTAAATTAACAGCTTTTATGTTCCCACTGCTGTATCTCAATGTCTTCACTCAAAAAAAGAGAATTAATTCTTTGACCGGCCACTCTGGCCAAATATGGGGTGGTTAATATCATATGTCTACGAAACGTTTACTTTCACACAAAGCTTCTCTCTTTGAGATCAACAGTGCATACCAATTCTTATATATATATGCAAGGTAATAGGTGTGAAAGATCTGGAGGAGCTAAAGTATAGTTCGTATCCTATGTTTCATGGTACTTGGTTTTATTACAAGTATTTTTTTTTATGAAACTTTATTTTATTTTATTTAAGTCAGGTACTTATTTATAAACTTTATGCGTATTTTTCAAAAATAAAATTTTATTTTAAGATTAAATAAAAATGTAAGTATAACGCCTTATTTTTAACTGTCACAACTTTCAAAAAACCTTATTTAAAAGTTTTAGCTTCTTAGTGATGGTTATTAATTTAATTTAATAAAACAATGATTAAACAATAATTGTTGCATAAAAATTTGTGTAGAAATAAGTAAGAAATAAAATCATCAAATTTTTCCCTAGAAAGTCGCGAATTTTTGGGAGAATATTTAAAAAATTAATAACTCTAGTACCATTGTTTTTGGATGGGGTATTCCATACATAGATAGATAGGATACGCACCGGGAACTCGAGATATATTTGGTTTCAATTTAAACCTTATTTCATAGGGCCACGGAGCATTTATTGCGCGCCCGGGCGTTCGTTGATCCGAGCATCAGCTATTTTTTTTATTTTGTGTTTCATTGCTAGTTTTTTTAATAAACTAATGTATTTTTTATGAAACTATCATTTCATTTAGCTGTACTAACATGATGGAGCATAAATAATACTAATAAATCGTTTTAAGATTAGGTTTTTTTTTATCAGCATCGATTTTATCCGTCCTATCATCAAAGGTGTCATTACTGGGTGTTAGTACTATCGCCTGTCTTCCTTTTCGGAAGCGATCTCCTTACACCCAGTACACAATAACGATGGTAGAGAATAAAATATGTTACACATTACTACTTCTTAATACTAATATATGTGTATATTTGTATAGTAACATATTATTATAGATTATAAGCTAATATAACTAAAGGTGAATAAATATTTTCATGCTAGTGTTAATAGTATTCATAAAAATAGTTTTTGGACTTGTAAACTTTAGCAGTTGAAGTAAAAACATACGGTTCATTTACGATGCAGACTGCCAGTGTTATCTTTTTATTTTGGCCAACTATGAGTTTTCACCCTTGGAAAACCTGTGCAACAATTATGATAAGTAAACATTCGACATATCTGTTTAAAAAAACAACATTTTTAAAAAGAAATAATTGAATGTAATCCCACGAAATATAAATCTAGATAAAAAATGGTACACTTGATCATTCTAGGCGTTAAATTTGTAGATTGACTGATTGATTAATGAAAATAAAAGCCCTACATTTGTAATTTACGGAGTGTCAATTACTAATAGTTTTGACATATCGAGCCATTACAAAAAATTTCACCGAGCACACGTAAATGTACAAAACTCACAAAAAACTGAACGGTAAGGCGCAATTTCAGGTGTTTTCTTATATGTTATGTTACCATACGAAGGCGCACTTCACTTCACGGTGTTCTTTCAGTCTTTAGCACGTAAGCTGAAAGATTCACAGAACATAAAAGCAAAAGAAAACACTTATTGTTTATGCAGCTTATTTAAAGCTTAATAATTGAAAAAATGCTTCACTTCAATATTATCAATATATATGTTAATGTCAAAGAAAAAGATAACGTTATTGACCTCAAATTGGAGTAACACGAACATAGATATTAAATTGTTCGTATCCATCTGTTTTTAAATTTGTCCCGTTTATATTACCAAAATTGAAAATAATATAACAAACTGTTATAGTTAACTACTCTAATCAAAATATGAGACGTGTTATGGTGTATATTTATTAACTAAGTATTAATATTTATTTAAATTATAGAAAATATATTAAATGAAAACAATTAAACTCATATTAGTACCTACCTGATACTTTTTTAAGTAACTGTTATATTCAATATACGAACGCATCGTTAAATATGTAAATCAGATTTTAAGTGATTGTCAGTTTTATTGTAAGCTATTTTTACATATTCTGTACAGTGGGTTCATAAAAACCATCTTTAAAAAATTAACTCATTATTCATCTAAGATAGTGTGAATATTTATTTCGATAGAGTACGTAAATTTGGACCTTGTACTTTACTCATTTGCAGTTTGTTATTATAGTCAGTTAGTTTTCTGCAATGATGAAAAGAGCAATAGAAAAATGTTGGCGTGATTCCGCCACTTTAATAGTCGCTACCAAAAGACACCATAACATTATATCTGGAAAATTAGAAATAGATAATTGTAACTACGACATCTTGTTACAGACTCGGACGCATAACGCGTCATTTGCGAATAGTGCGGTGTTCCCGGGCGGCGTTTGTGAGGACGCCGACGGTGACGATCGGTGGTTTGAACACCTCAGCACTTTTGGTTTTACTCAAAGCGACTTTGAAAGTTTTCATCAATTAGACGATTCACCGACATCTTTGTTTCAAAATAATCCTGTACAAAGGTAATAACATTGTTTTAACATTTAAGCATTCACTCACATCAATACAATCAAGTAATAGTGTTTACACTATTTGTTCATGTTGGTCTCACAATATGCTATTGACTTAATTATTCAGTATCAGTTAGTTTGCATATTGTGTTTATTTAAAATATATAATTTGCGTCATCTTTCAGTATTGTTTATTTTTTTTAACATGTAAATTCATTCTCTTTGTGGTAAATGTTGCTTTAATGTTTAAATCTCATATTACTATGTAAAAAACGTATATGATTTTAAACTTAATTAGTTTTCACGTAACTTAATAGTGTTCAATAAAATTACTTCTCCCAAATTTACCTTTTCTGCAAGCAAAGAATCATTAATTTGCTTGAGAGAACTCAGGAAAATTGCAAAATTAAGTACTATTAACTTTGGTGGTAGAAGTGAACTTTGAATACTGATAAATTGGATACAGACTACATTATAGTTATGCAATAGTGAAAACCTATTTAACTTGTGGATACCAGATCTGCGAGCCCTGAGTCTGATTGAGCTGGTGTGGTTGTCAAAAAAGCTATTGGCTCAAACTTCATCAAAATAAGAAAAGAAGTGGAAACCTGTGAAATTTGTGTATAAATCATGACAGATACACTAAAAATACTGATCCTGTATTTTATGATACTGAAAATAATAGTGCTGTATAAATATCTAAACTAAGGACTAATTGCTAGAGAAAGATGTTTTATCAGGTTTATATCCTGCTTTTGAAATTACGAACCCAAATTTTGTATGAAAGTCCTATTATATTAAATTTATTGGTTTTATTATGATATTTCAATGAACACTATCTCTTCAAAAAAATAATAAATACCTTGAAAAAAAAATGTTCATTATATTGGCATCTTTACTATAATATTCCTTTCAAAGATGTATATACTTCAAAGAAGTGAATATTTAAATGGTCTGTGTCCATGAATGAAAAAATAATATAAATGGATGTATTCGTAATGATATTAACATTAAATTCTACATTACCAGGCATGTAGCCTTGAGGATTACAGCAATTCGGGAGACTTTCGAAGAACTTGGCCTCCTTATCTGTAGACGTGACTATAAAACTGAAAGATCTAATTCATGGGCCACCCTGTTGGCAGATGCTGATCTGAAGTACTGGCAAGAACGGGTACGCTACAAAACTGTACAAGCATATATAGCAATCCTAAGTTTTGAATTTTGCTTTCTAGTTATGTGATATTTATTAGAGGTCAATGCTTTAAAATTAACCATTGCAACCATGTTCACAACAATTTATATTTGACCTAAATTATTTCTTGTTCTATTATTTAACTATTATTCTGTTTCTTATGTAGTATTTTTTTGTTTACTTCTTATATCTTAAATTTAATTAGAGCTTAGGTAATTCTTATTTTTATTTCTTTTTGTGGTACTTTACCTTCTGTTTAGTAATTTTTTTGCAAGTTTTTTTTTTATTTTCCTTTATGTTTGTTGAAACTGCTTTGTAGGTGAGCAAAAATTCGGCAGATTTATTAACTCTTTGTAAAGAGTATAAGTGCTACCCAGATTTATGGTCTCTGCACTATTGGAGCAATTGGCTAACGCCATCAAGCCAACCTAAAAGATTTGACACCGCCTTCTTTATCACAGCTTTAGAATCAAGTCCTTTGAATGTTTGTAGCAACACCGAAGTAGTAGATGTGAAGGTATGTACTGTCTCCTATAATTTATCTGCATTTGGTATTAGATTGTTTTTTATATCATTATAATCATCCAGAGATTGCACATTATCAATTAAGTAATCAGATATTTTTAAACATCATTATATCTAAACACATTATTTCCCTAAAAGTAATTTAATGTATTTCAGTGGTTATCCCCACTGGAGATATTAGAAAGCTCTAGAAAGTCAGAGTTACTTCTTTACCCGCCACAAGCATATGAAATCATCAGATTGAGTAATTTGCCTGATATAAATGAACTTCTAAAATTTGCCAAGGAGAGAAGCTCACGACAAACAGATCTAATATACCCTGTATGCATTCAGGCCAGAGATGGCGTGATTACATTACTTCCAGGTAATTATTATATTTACATGTGCCATCTGCAAAAAAAGGAGAAATTACTTCTAGGACATCCATATATCAATTAATGGTTGTTCCTGTAGCCTCTATTATTAAATCTTTGTTGAATGTAATTTATTCACAGTTTCTAGTACACTAATGGCGACCAATTACATACTCATGACACATAATTTTACTACTTCATAGTTCTGCTGGTCCTGTAGTATCCTATATAATATGGTTTGTGGTATGTCCATCATGATGTGATGCTTTGTGGGCCATCGTAATAAAATTAAAAAATTTCAGCTGGTCTCCGCAATCTCCGCTTCATATTGTAATGACTAAAACTTATATCATTTAAATTTGATAGTATTTCAATTATTTCAGGTGATTACCTTTACCCAAAAAAAGTAGATTTCAATAGTAAAACTACTCTTAAGAAGGATCAGAGTATATTGAAGTTAAGAGGAAATAATCAAACACTTCATAGAATTGAAATCACCGAATCGAAAACGGAAATTGTAATCAAAAATCACCAACCTAGGAACCAACTCATTTCGAACAATGTGATATTACCATTTCCTTCGGTGACTATTTAACTGGTGATTATTTATCTGCCACATAAATAGTTTCTCGGATACTACGGATGGTAGTGAGACATAATAGAATTAAAAGCTTTTAAGATTTAACCTTTGAATACAGAGTATAAATAAAATGGCGGGCACCGGTCACACTTGGCCTAACAGTCAGGATGATTATGAACTCCTCGAGGTTATTGGCGTCGGCGCCACCGCCGTGGTGCATGCCGCGTACTGCCAACCGCGCGGCGAGAAGTGCGCAATAAAACGGATCAACTTAGAAAAGTGGAACACTTCCATGGACGAACTCCTCAAGGAGATACAGGCCATGTCCAGTTGCAACCACGAAAACGTTGTTACCTATTACACGAGCTTCGTGGTGAAGGAGGAATTGTGGCTTGTACTCAGACTTCTGGAAGGTGGCAGTTTGCTCGACATCATAAAACATAAAATGAGGATTTCCAATTGCAAGCACGGCGTGTTTGATGAGGCGACTATTGCGACCGTCCTGAAGGAAGTCTTGAGGGGTCTCGAATATTTCCATCAGAATGGACAAATACACCGAGACATAAAGGCTGGGAACATACTGCTCGGCGACGATGGGACGGTTCAAATCGCCGATTTCGGTGTATCGGCCTGGTTGGCCACCGGAAGAGATCTGTCCCGTCAAAAGGTGAGGCACACGTTTGTCGGAACTCCTTGCTGGATGGCCCCGGAGGTTATGGAACAGAACCACGGTTACGATTTCAAAGCCGACATCTGGTCCTTCGGCATCACGGCCATTGAAATGGCCACCGGTACAGCACCGTACCACAAATATCCGCCTATGAAGGTGTTAATGCTGACATTGCAAAATGATCCGCCCACACTGGACACAGGTGCAGAGGAGAAGGACCAGTACAAGGCGTATGGGAAAACCTTTAGGAAAATGATATCGGAATGTCTTCAAAAGGATCCTACTAAAAGACCTTCCGCCACCGAGCTGCTCAAACATTCATTCTTCAAAAAGGCCAAAGATCGGAAATATCTAGTGCAGACATTGGTAACCATCGGACCCAGCATGGAGACGCGAGTGCACAAGGCGAGCAAACGTCAGCCCGGCGCATCCGGCCGCCTGCACCGAATGGAGACTGGCGAGTGGGTGTGGGAGAGCGAAGAGGAAGACGAGGACGAAGAGGGCGAGAGCGGGCGCGACCGACCGATGAACCAGCTCCCGCGCGCCGACTCCTCCGATAGCGAGAGCGAGGGCGAGCCCAGCGCCGGCTTCACTATCGGCTCGGTCGACGCCGAAGAAGCGCCCCAAATAGACTTGGTGCTGCGTATGCGTAACTCGCAGAAGGAGCTCAACGACATCAGGTTTGAGTTCGCGCCGGGGAAAGATTCTGCTGACGGCATCGCCACAGAACTGGTGGGCGCCGGGCTGGTCGCGGCGTGCGACGCGGGCGCGATCGCCTCGCAACTGCAGCAGCTGGTCGACGCGAACCTGTTCCCACCCGCCGGCACCGCTCCGCCGCGCACCCTCACCTTCCGCCTGGAATCCGCCGACCCCTCGGAGCCGCTGGACGAAAAGGGTCTCGTCGGCTTCGCCCAGATATCAATCGTCGACTGAACCCGCTTCCTCTAATAATGGACAATAATCATTTATAGGTACTAACCCAGCCGTTCATACGCTATACTGTATTACGCTGTATCTTTAAGTTACTACATACATTGTAAGGGTGGATATGGAATTCATTTATTTTTTAAAAGCTCAAACAATCGTTTTAAGTGATAGCGAGGTGAATCTGAACTTATAACCAATTCATTATTTTTTTTATTGAATATTGTGTTTATTTACTGGTCTGTATCCGAGAACACTGTAACTGATATTTTTCGCTTCGCTTGTAAGGCATCCTCAATGAAATGCATTTCACCGCCCGTACGGAGTGACGGTGAAACAATGCGTTTGTGTACTGATGATACATTTTTATATACGAGACCAAAGTCGCTTTTTACTAATCGAAGACTCGTTTCCTAGTTAATACCTCATTGTTTAAAACGAGTGCCATATTTAACGACCCCCCCCCCAACACAATGGAGGCAATCGAATGCACTTCTGTTTTGTGATTTGGAAGAGAAAAAAAATTACCGCAAATGCTTCAATCGAATCATTACAGTGTTTATGTAGAGATGTATGTAGCGCACTACATATGTTCATTTTACGTTGTTATTTTGTTTGTTGCTTATTATAAATATTCATAGAATAATAAAATTTAAAACAAAATTACTTGGTGTTTTATTCATCGTCGTCAGCCGATAGACGTCCGCTGCTGGACATAGCTTTGTCCAAAGACCTTCACGTTTGCGGGGGTTCAAATGAGGCTATTTGGGCCCATTTTCTACCACGCTGGCCCAATGCTGGTTGGTGGGAGCCAGAGCCTGGTTTATTGATTAACAGGGTGCACCAAGAGCAGGTGGGGTTGGCTTGGAACTCATGAGTTGTGCGGGACTCTTACACCCCTTTTAATGAAACATCTGACTTTGTGATGTTTTATTAAAACGACTAAATTGTAGGTCTTGGCTGCCGGACACCGTCTGGATAGGAAGCACCATTGCCGCACAAACAGCAGTGCATAAATCTTGCAATTTTCCAGATTAAAATCGATTCCTGGGCTAACGAGCCTTAATGATCTTTATGGAGAAGTGTATGTCACCCTAACTTTTGTCACAATGTTATGGGTATCGTATCTCTTACCATCGGGTGAACCTCCAATACGTTTCGTCAAATAAACAAATATCTATTTCGCATTGTTTATTACAATTTTGCTGTTAAATTTAAGTTTACAAATTTTTGAAAACTTAACATTTGAAGCGGTACATGTACTTAGTTCAGTTATCTAATGTAGTTTGATGACGTCATCGCCGCAGAGGCCATGATAAAGCGTAACGAAGCAACGACGTGTGAGCCCCGCGCGTCCACACTTAAACATTATCAGTTCTATATCCGTTTAAACATCATTTAACACTCAAACTGATAATGGTGCACAATATTCGGGACCCTTAATCTAAACATTGCGGTGAACATGTCTGCTATGAAGATTTAATTAATATGAGACTTTTAGATATAAATCTAGAAAACATTACAATAAATCTATGTTTACCTAGAAATCTTAAATTGTATCGCCTCTAGACAAAGTCGGCACATTAAGTTAAAATTCATCTCAAGTTACACAATGGACATTTTAAATATACAAAAGCAAACCATAACAGCGATATTGTATATATATATATATATATATATATATATATATATATATTACATATATTGGCAACAATATGTGCAGGGATATTTTTGAAGTAATGAAATTTAAACAATTAAAGAATGAAATATGGATTACGGTTGCAAAAATCACCACTAAACACTTTTATTGCAATTTTGGACAAGAATTAAGATCTGGAAATTTTGAATAGAGACGCCAATGGACGGAGCGAACGTTAATTAAAAGTTCAATGTAAGATAAATCAGATGCGCAGGTCAGGGGTCGGAAAATGCGGCTTTTTGACCTTTTCAATGATACACACAAAAACTGTATAGTACACATGCAAAATATTTTGTGTATAATTTTATTCAAGATATATATTTTTTTTTTTTATTAAAAAGTATACTTTCACAGTGATTTTTCGGAGAATACCTATTACATAACTTTTTTTTTAATTACGTTTTCTTTATTTGACTATGATACAAGTATTATTTAATTTTAATTAAAGTAAGCGATGGTTGAGACAAACCATAATGTTTACTTTTAATCTAGTTTTTTTTTAATGTATTATACTTAACGAAAACAAATTTAAACTAGGTCTATAAGCAAACCCGAACTTTAAATCGTTTTTTTTTTTCTGATTATTTTGGATGACGAATGCCGACCACTGACCTGTTAGCGTTAGTTAGATTGAATTAATTGGGGCATTCACTCGACGGATTTATGAAGTATATAAAATAACTCAAATATGGTTAAAAAAAAAAACATTTTAATCTATCCTTTAAAAGCATTTGATCACTATGGTGAAAATCGTCCAATTTATAATCATCATTTCATAATTATTGTATTTATTAGAAACGGTTGTCTAAAGAGATAAATATGTTACATTAAATATATGTACTATCGTTAAACGAAAATTCTCAATATTCTGAAATACACAACAAAATACAGTAAAGGCGATATTTATTGGTAAGGATATTCAACCTCCTACAACAATGATTTATTAAGACCTGGCTAAATTCTTCAGAATAACAGTGTTAGCCTAGATCTGTCTGGAATACAAAGGTACTAAAGCTTTGCTTACAAAAAGTCAAATTCACACACTACAACATTTTGGTCCGTTAAACTTTCAAGTTCAAATAAAAGCCGTTAGTATGTTAACAGGACGCGGTATACAACTTCCGTTTTTCATTTAAACAAATAATACTATTATTAAATTGAAAAAATTAAGCATCCTTAGTAAGCAATAAATGTAATGACTAGATAGGTTATGAAAGTAACAAGCTTATAACGGTAGTATAAAAAAATAAATAAATAACAGATTGTATTTATAAATCATATATAAAAAAACAATTGTAATGAAAAATATCAAAAAAAAAAAACAAAACAAATGCGAATTAGATCTGTGATGCATAAACAGATAATATAAATACTAAGTACATTTTTTTTTATCTGACATTTTATTCACATCGTGCAAAACGAAAAATCAAATAGAAAAGTTTGACACATCAAAAACTTTTTTATTATTTTAAACTAGTAAACAAACTACTTTTGTAATAACCTATAAATATGGGGTAAAACCTCTATATGGCAGCTCTTAGCTGGCGGAGATCAGGTCCGCGAGCATAGAGACCGATGAAGCTGCAATGGTCAATAAAACTTGCAGTGCAACATCGTAAAAAAAAAATATGGCAGCGTCGCGAAAATATCTCACATTGTAAAAGAATTTATTTTAATATCTTGCTGCTGTTGTTTTATATCAATTTATTGTTATACTAATGCCCGATTATTTTAGGTCAATTTAATGTTTTTTTTTATACGGACAAAGTCAGCGATCGACTACGATCCCACCTGATGTTAAGTGATGATGTGATCTGTGATAAGGCCGCACTAATCTAATACAGCATATTCACTCTTTCCTTGAAGACACTCGCGTCCTATTCGGACAGAAACACGAACGCCAGCAAATTGTTCGACTCCTTTGCTGTTCTTATGTAAAACGAGGAGCTGAACCTCCTTGTTTGCAAACTGAGGATGTTCACAACATAAGGATGGTGACTCGCCGTGTAAAAATATTATATCATTATTCGTGAATTCTTTAAGTAAATTTATTGTTCGTGATATATCAATGAAAATTTTTAACGTTTACTTCAGCATACGCGAAAACAAGTACAAATTAAATTAATTAGAAATATTACAGTTTTTGCTGTAC
This sequence comes from Ornithoptera alexandrae, assembly GCA_029030555.1. Taxonomy (NCBI): domain Eukaryota; kingdom Metazoa; phylum Arthropoda; class Insecta; order Lepidoptera; family Papilionidae; genus Ornithoptera; species Ornithoptera alexandrae. The sequence continues at coordinate 11,213,991 of JARDVY010000288.1, read as the reverse complement.
GGATAACAGGAAAAGTTATCCTAATTAAACATTTAACGCAATATCGCTAAATTTATAACTAATGATGTAAATAAATATACATTTATTTAATTTGACGAAAAGCCCTTATAAATTTATATTAAACATTGTTATTAAAAAAAACATTGTACTATATGTATTGTTGCTCAATTTTGTGAATATGCAACCGGCGTATAATTCTAGGCAAAATAATGAAAAAACTACAAAATTATAACGACTGTAATTGACTATTTTCAATGGCTGTGTATATACACGCTTAAAAACTAACTCATCCTTAGCATCACTAAATTAATTTGTGCAAAACTAACTATATCGAGAGATTCTTGTTTCGTTTTAAATTTGTATACATAATAAGTATATAACAAAGTTTTTTTTTATTAATTATTGCAACATTAATGTGATATCTTAAACGTTTATGTACTAATAAAAAAATAAATGCAAAATTTATGAGGAATGTCACATTTAGTGAAATAAAAATATATTATAAATAAATTATTTGAGAACTTACAACGAATATTTAAATAAAATATATTCTCATAAACACTTAAAAAAAAAACATGAGTTCCATAAGTGGAACATAACTAATTGATGCTAAAAGCCTCATGACTCACTAATATACTTTTCCTCTTAGTCACATTAACAATGAACAGATTTGTTAAGCAGCTCATATCCTCAATGCTGGTGCTCGGGCCTTCTGTTACAAGGAGAGAGTCAAGGATTGAACAGATGCTAAACATATACACAAACAGTCAATCCAGTTAATGCTACATATAAAGTTTGATGGAATGTTGTTATTCAGTTGTAGAGATATTAAAAAAAAAATAAAACAATGTCAGTGCTTTATAAGCAAAGTTAAAGTAAAGCTAATATTGCTTAAGCGGAATTTGTGCGCACGGGCAATAATATTGTGAAGCCCTACAAACATACAAATATACTAACATACAAAACTTTATTCACTTGATCAACTTCTATAACGTACGGAGAAAAAAAAAGTTTCTCGTCAAAATGTTTCAGAACGCGTTTCACTAACTTTTGGCTTCATTATATTGGCATCTTCAGAGCTGTGGTGGGTATTGGAATATATACAAATGCGGATCTGACGAGACAGCCGGCGAAAGTGTGATAAGATACCCAGATACTCTGGGCTTCGTTGCGCTAACACTTGGATCTCAATATCACATGGTGTTAAATTACTATGAGGCTAAGAAAAATGAAGCAAGCGCTCAAAACAGTAAAGCCCTCATCGGTTGACAGCCGTAACAGTGGCCCTAGAATAGAACCAAAGACTTCAATATGTTAAGGCAAGCATTCAGCCACTCCGCAATGGAAGCAGCTACCTTAACATCCCAATGAACTTACAATAACAGAAGTTGTGGTGATAAATTGAGAAAATTATACTGTAGGTAATTATTTCGAGTAATTAGTCTTCAACATCAGACAAATTATTCAGATCTGCTAAACGATTTTGACAATATACATATACAATAAATATATAGTATTGTATAATATTCTTTTGCAGTTACAATAAATCTATAATAAAATCAAAAAAGCTCCACCACTTTCCTCTTCAAGTATTCTTTGAGTGGAGTGTAGTAGTGATGCCTGAGGGAGATAATCTCTGGCTTACGTTTAAGTGGTCGGAGAGGAGGCCAATCGGTTTCGAAGAGCAGGAGGGCTGTAAGGGCCAGCGACAGCCACACGAATAAAAAGGATGGTACAAACGCGCGGAACAAGCTGAAGGGGCGAGGCGGTGGTTGCAGAGCGGGTCGCGACCACTCCTCCGTGTGGGTTGCGTGGGACGCGTGGGTGGCGTGAGTTGCGTGCGTGCCGTGTGTCGCGGCAGACTCTGTTGACGAGTGCTCGAACGGATCCCGCCCACCGTACTCTGGACACACAGCTGTAAAGAAAAAAAAATGTTAATAAGAACATTATAACAAGCCATGTGGCCTAAATGTCTTCAAAAATTATCAGCACAGAACTGTATTATATGCACAGTAACTGAAACAACAGACAATTGTGTTCCGCTTTAAAAAGCTAAATGTTTACGTAAACCAGAAATTACATAGTTTTACATTAGTTCATTCGTGGTTTGTAAAAAAAAAAACATTAATATATGTATGGGAAGTTCAGAATTATATCAGTCAGGTTCGCATTTCCGTTCTATTTGTAGCAGTACCTGGAGGCTTGTCGCAGCATGCGAGCGCGATGTCCACGGCGGCGCCGCTGAGGAGGCAGCCGCCATCGCAAACCTCGCCTTCCGGCACGCCGTTCACCCCGCTCTCCTCCAGCGGCGCGCTGTGCGTGGAACGCGGCAGACTGCTGTAGCCTGCAATAACAAATGTGCCCAACTAGTTATATTTTATGTTTTCTATCATTGGCTGATGATGAAGCAATTAGGATGTTAATTTAATACCATACTGTTCATCGCTTTGAATCTTAAAAGAGTAATTAGTCTAATTCATAGGTAGTACAGGATGTAGGGACATGTGACGCCCTTACTTCAGATTCATCCAAGGATCTCATAAAAACCATCTGAAGAGGGTGTATGCAAAAAGCTGAGAACCACAATTATTGTAAGACATTGGAGAAGTAGTGATCTAAAAAAGCTGTTAATGATGATCACCGGCCAAGTAAAGTGACACTGCTGGTGATGAAGAGTCTAGGATAACCTACCTCGGCGACCTCTAGCACGGGAGACACCACCTAAATTTAGAATAGTATAGACGGAATACCAATAGACTGATATATCAGACAACAGCCCGAATTCAAATTAGATTGAGTAAAATTATTCGTACCAAAATCTCCTGTCATGGGAGTGGACGGCGTGGCGGGGACGCTCGATGCTTTCCTCTTACCACCACCACTTGATCCCTCCTCCTATAACACGAATGAAAACGTTTTATATAAAATAGGACTCTGTCTCGTATAACTCGTGCACACACTGCTCAGTCATATTGAACACTACACACTACACAGCCTGAACTGCCTGAACATTTTTTTTTTTGGTAATTGTGTATAATATAACAAAATCATCATTTTATTGTTAACATATTAAATTAGAAAGATTCGATCCCATTTTGACGAATTGACGAGAGGATTATTTCATTAGCTACATCTCTCCTCATATTAGACGGCCCAATTAAGCAGCGACGGTGACATTCCATCGCTATAAGGGTAGAGGAAGACCGAAGAAAGTGTGGATGGATTGTGTGAAAGATGACATGTATGAAAAAGTGTGAATTCAGATATGACAGCTGATAGAGAGACATGGAGGAGAAGTACGTACTGTGCCGACCCCACACAGCTGGGATAAGGGCAAGAGGAGAGAGTTCCATCACTACTTAAACTTGGTTGATTGATAAAGACCAACCAGCTGGTAATTATTCTATATATAACCTGATGGTTCCGGGGCGCTAGGAGACCGTCCCGCTCTAGTATCTCCCGTTCAGTCCTTCCCACATATTTAAATTTTGTACCCCACGAGAAGAGCCCGCCACCCGAGTACACGCACGCATCTGATGACGAGGGTAGTCTGTAAACCGAATTAACAAAAAACCTTTTAATTTTAAGACTAATCATTTAGCAGCAGCAGAACTATTTTTTTTTTAATTACGGCCAAGGTATAAGTAATTATACTGTCTCCATGGCGCTGGAACTAATGCCTTGATATATAACACAAAAATTCATGGTTCAATACTAGGGCAACATTTGGTGGAACTTAGATAATCTGCTAGCTGGTTAGGATCCACATATTATAAATCTTAGCAAATTTCTGAGTTTCGATTATCGCATGTTTCACCATCTACAGCCTTATTATCGATATCATGTATAATTAAGGTTGATAGCAACCGTTTGCAAAAAAAAACTCACGTAAAAAACAACATCTGTTCTATGGCGCAGCACCACACGTGCCGGCACGCGGCTCCGCTGGGGCATTTGAAACCTACAGTATGCTTTTTCTAAAAAATAAATTGTTCAAGTTTAAATAGGGAACAACTACATTAAAATAAATATAATAAACTCACTTTTTTTTTAAAGTAAACTAGCAAGGTGATGGGTACACAATAAGATACAGATTTCATCTTCAGCTATAATACCAGGGAAAAGCCATTTGAAAGAAGTTTTGGTTTTGACATAATGATGTCACCTGGTGTGAAGTGATGATGTAGTCTGTGACCTACCTAGTAACAGCCTATTCACTCTTTGCTCTGGCAAGTTGTTCCACTCCTTTGCTGTTGTTATCAAGAACAAGGAGAAAACTTTTTTATTCTAAATCTGTGGATGTTAACAACATAAGGTTGATGACTATCCTGTGCATGGGCATCTGGGTATCTAGACATTTATCCGCTGGCAGCGATATAACACAATGACTTACTTCTGGATAGTTAAGATGAACAATAAACATTCGTCCCTCAAAGTTAATCTTGTGAACCTCCGACCACTTGAAGTGGTGTGTCTTCCTGCTGCCCTGAAAGGTCAGGATGCCGCCGTGATTAATTCCAAGGTATAACTGATTACCTCTATGATCCTGTAAAACAAATTGATTTTAGTTATTTGATTTTTTTCAAGCTGTTTATAAAATTCATAGATGATGATTTTAAAAATTTGTTAGTATTCAAAATACAGTTATCATCATTATCATTACTTGATAGATGTCCACGGCAGGATATAAGCCTCCTTGAAAGGTCTAAAGATCAAAATACATATAAAACTAAAATATCCCTCTTTCTCTGAATCAAAACAAAAAGTGCCAAAAAAATAGAGCTGACATTAACCAATAAGAAATATAAACTCAATAAGGGCTACAATTGCGGGTTCAATACCTGCTGATGGAAAAGTAGTATTGAAACCAAGAAGTTGTAAGAACAACAGTTTCTATGGAGATGTAGCATTCCCCAACTGTATTAGGCCAGCATGATGAATCTTGCTATTCCAGTAATAAGAAAATTGAAAGAGTTGCAAATTTTTTAAAATCCTCAACGACTCCTAAATCATTTTGTTGACTATTTTTTGATTAATTTATTTTATTACATTTGTTTGCTATATCACCTTAACGGGATGAGGATCAACACCATATGTGTCAAGCTGGCAGGCAATCTTCAGGAAGGTCCTTTCAGCTTCCTGCGTGGACAGACCTTTAACACCTCCTGTACCACATGGTGTACCCTCTACTGGATCTCTATGTAATTCCTGAAAGTAACTTTATTTCATATACAAATGACATTAACACCCCTGGTTCATTACCAGGTCTATGTAAATGAAGTTTGGACGGTTGTTGGGTTCTTTTAACTTGATGTAAATTAATTTTTATCTTTAAAAATATGTTATCTTTAAGGTACATGTTTGTAATAAAAAGCACTTTTCATTACAATTTTAACATCTTTTATAGTTAATGGTGGTTGGCAAAGACTAGGTAAATTCTACGGTAACATCTGTATCTCTGACTAAATAGCAATTTACAAAAATTTTATGATTCAAATTAGCCTACCTGTATCCTAGCCTCAATCGCGTCAGTTTGTCTGAGCAGTAAACGCATCTCCGTAACATAATTGCCAACGTGGATATTTGGGTCGTAGTCGCCGAGCTCGACTGAAATTTAAATTGTCCTTATACTTCATGTTCATAAAATAAATTAATTTTAAAATTAAGACAATGACTCTCAATAGTATTTGTTATTTTTATAATGCACCCTTTACATAGAATCAAACCATGGCTGCTAAATGCATAAATATTATATTTCGCAAAATAAAATCGTTAATAATTTTTAATTGATAATGAGCATACTTTTTCTTACATTATCGCGAACCACATATATAACTTTTGCGGACTTCTCTAATTTTGATGATTTTTTTAACATTAGACAAATTCCTATAAAAATTAAATGACTTTCAAAGATACCAGACAGAAAGTAGGAAAGATTGATTTCGAACCAGTTAATTACCAGTAATAGAAAAGTTTAGTTTTTTCTAGTTTCCAATAATTAACAGTTAATTTAAACAGTAAATGCAAAGACAAATTCATTTATTACAATTATTGTATACATATATAGAAAATGCTAAATAACATAAAACTTAAATCCACATTACATACTTTGAATGATTAAAGCACCCAGCATAGCTGCTTCATTAGATGTACAGTACAGACGTCCATGTAAAAGATCCCGTTTCAACTGCAGATATATTTGAAACCTGGTGACGTCCTCTTTAAGCAGCAATGGATTAGGTGGATAGAACTTCACACGAAAGCTGAACAGAATTGGTGAGGCATCTGCAAATTACTTTTTTGTCATTACATACTAGACAAACTGCCATTTTTACTAACAAACAGTAGTGTACATTTTAGCAAGTTGATGAATGATGAACACCACAATGTAGTACAGTGTCAAAACATAAAGACCTACTTTAGATGTTTGTTAATGTCTATACATTGTATTCATTAACATATATAGTCTATAAAATTCAATTTTCAATCAT